>CP085833.1:0-1305013 GCA_020809705.1 Calonectria ilicicola | reverse complement strand
CAAGAGGCTCTAGGGTAGGCAGACTGAGGCACAAGAATATCACGATCAAATAATAGTGCAGCCTTGATTGGCCCGCATCGATTCAATTTATTTGATGAAGAAATAGGCTAGATATAGTTTTATTTGATCCCTTTGTATCGTTATCCCAGTATTCTAGCCGAGCGGGGAAGGGTTATCACTTGGCCGTCTTATATGTTCGACCTCACCGTAACAAACGGCTACGCTGATTATGTCAGCGGAACTTATTTGGGCAAGTTGACGGTTTGGACCCGATGACAAGGCGGCATTTCTTCGACTTTCCCGGCCCCGAGTGGGGCAAAGCAATTATGACGTATGGGACATGACTTTCATCTTACTTCAAACGCTCCTAGCCTAGCTTCCAGCCTTACATGTAGCAAGACGGAGCCAGTATCTCTCCACCTCTACGACCCCCGCTTATCACAATGCCGAGGCTGCCATGGAATCAAAAACCTGGGGAAATCGGCACTTTCCCCTGTTTTCGTCTGGTATTATATTTAGCGTTTTTATTTATTCATCATTTTAAGAGATGCATGTACCCCATAGTGACTGCTCCACCCCAAATCTCCCCTTCTCCTTAATCCCGACCCATTCGATTCCGATTACGCTTGTTATTTTCATCCTGGTTTTCCCATTGACCCGAAAACTACCTTACGTCTGTCTTCATGATTTCAGACCCTTTCTGCCTCTGAAATTTTCGAAATACGCGTTATGAATTTGGGCGAAAATGTTGGTACCGAGTCTCCCAAACAGCAACCTTGCAACGAAGCATGCAGTCCCAACCGACCGTTTCAGACTTGGATTGGCCAACGCGCCTGTATAGAATGCAGAAGGCATGTCGTATAGCATTTCACTTGTACCAGTGGTGTGCCAAAAACTTACCCTGTCTGTTGTTGGAGAAGGGAGGGGTGTTTGATACGGCTAGGGAATCTTTCTACTAACATGGATATTTCAATGTTCGACAGAAAGAAGACAAAGTGTATGAAATATATTTTTACACTTGGAATAATGCTAATGTATTTTACAATAGGTGATATGCGTCAGCCAATCTGCGGACTCTGCACGAGGACAGGTGGCACTTGCACATTTCCTACGAAACGAAAAACCCCCGAACTTCGCCGACCGCCTGGTAGCAATAACAAGAAACAAAAAGTGGATTCGCAAAAATTAGGTCAAAATGGCCCAGCTCATGAGTTTCTAGAAATAACACGCGCTGACCGGAGATAGAACGCCTTGTTGATCTTCTCGAGTCTCGATTTAGTGACGACCATGTTCTGAACACCCTCGCATCCCAAATCTCACAGTCGAAAACGTCTGAAAACGACATCAGCGACGCGCCAATATATACTCCAGATGCCAGCCCTCTAGATCAGCCGTCTGGAGAGAGTTCTCGCACCCTCGAGAAGGAAGATCTGATACATTTTGGGAATAATAGTAACAGCTCCACATCCCCGTCATCATTCGATTCCCCACAGCCCACCAGTAATGAATGGTTCTGGAAGACTGTGCCTGAAGAGGCTATCGACGATCTCGTTCAGTCGTTTTTTGATAAAGTTCAGCCCTGGCTTTCATTGCTGCACCGACCAAGATTTTTGGAGAAGTATATGCCGAACGGCACATTTAAAAGCGGAGACCATGCGAATATGTCTGACACGGAAGGATTGCTGCTTTGCGCAATGTTTAGCCTTGGTGCTCGTTTTTCTTCGCATATGTACTTCAGCGGCATACCAACCCTGGATCGTGGAAGTCAGTTCGCAAAGGATGCCATGAGATATTATGAGAGGCTTCGCGCATCTGAAAACGGTGCGACTTTGACTTACCTCCAGGGCTGCATTATGTTATCTTTTTATTTGTACACTTCAGGACCATGTCATCGCGCCTGGATCATATCTGGAGTTTGTGTTCGATTGGCCTATGATCTGGAGATCTGCAACATGGATGAGGAAGACGAAGTTTGGCAAGAACCAGACAACTGGTCGATGGAAGAGGAGCGAAGACGGGCTTTTTGGCTCGTCTGGGAGGTTGACACGTTTGGGTCTGTATTATCCAAAAGGCCAAGCGCGATCCGTCGCCAAGAGATCGCCGTCCGCCTGCCCGTTGATGACACGGCCTGGTTCATGAATAAGCCAGTGGAATCCCCATTGGTGCACCCTAGACCATCAGAGGCTTGGAAAGTCCTTCTGGATTCACCCAACCAAAACGAACGAGCTTGGTACTTCTTGGCTAATTATCTGATGATCGTCGCTTGTGAAACTGCCCTAGGCCGGCATACCTCTCAGCACGACTGGGATGAACTCATCGACAGCATAACTTGCTTTTCTTTAGCCTTGACGCAGAGATTCAACTTGGAAACGAACATGGTCTCTTTTGGTTTGGGTGATTCAACCAGTCACAATTGGGTCATTGGAATGCACATAATGCTGGCTTGTGCCCGAAGTTGTATATCAACATTCGATGCCAACCCGAGCGAAGGGTTGAAGAATGTTACCAGAGAGATTTCGCGCATCATATATCATTGGAATCCTGAATGTATCGCTTTAAGCCATCCGTTCCTTTCAGGAGCCTTGCTATCGACTCAGACTTACCCTTCGAAACGGAACTTGCAAACGGGAGAGAAGCTACATTATAATAATGATATGCTAGATTTAATTCTTATCCAGTATGCATCAACTTGGAAACTCGGATCAGTACTACTAGGTAAGTTTTGCTTGACATATTTAGGAGTATTCTGTTAATCCAGAAATTTGATTAGATGTTCGGAGGTTGTTGAGCCGCTACGGCAACCTTTCCACTGAAGAGATTTCCCTCGCAAAACGATTTGCGATATACTTTCCTGCTCACGTACTAGCTGACAAACATACAAAAAATGGTTCATTTCAACTCTTATTGCCGGAAAGTAATGACAATGAAATGACACAGAATGAGAAGTTATCTATGGGCCAGCAATTCTCCACTGAAATTCTGGATATTCTGCAGCTATCCCAAACTTCTTATGAGCCACAGGAATCTATGTTGGGAGTTGACGAATTTCTCAGCATAAAAGTAGGAGAATGCTCCAATCCTTTGCTGGATCTTGAAGGTGATTGGAGCTCAAAGTTTGAGATAGATGCCGGGGATGAGACCAACGATTTTAATTATCTAGAATTGTGCAGATAGAACAAGCTCTCTAGAAGACCAACTGGTTTTACAAAGAGTAGTGTAAATGGTCGCGCTATATAGCTATGGCAGCTGCAGTGACCGGTTCAGAAATGTATTGCAAGTATGGCAGGCCATATTCCGATCAACTAGGGCCAATACATGGAGCTAGTGAAGATTGAGGCGAGGTTCTGAGGTGTACCCAAGTCACTGAGCAACAGAGCCATGCGCATGGCTAGTGGTGTGTCACTGATGGGAGTAAGGTCGCTTAGGTCACAAAAATTTGCCGTTACTGATGTACTTTCATGATTTGGGCAAAGTGAACAAATGTATTTCTTCCTCGGAACCCCGCTTCCCCGCTTCCCCACACTCTGTCCCGATCCCCGCTGACATATCTTATGAAATATGGCCTCGTGACCTGAGTATTCCAAATAAACCGGCAAAGCCGGTTGAGACCGCCCCCACTACTTTATTCTAGGACTGAGAGCATTGACCAATTCGGTAGATCGGCCCTCATAATTTTACCGCCGCCGAGGTTCCGCCAAGGGGATATAGAGAATGTATAGGGTTCGTCAACGCATTGAGAGATGGTTTAGGTGAGTTATGAAAGCTTATATTGGATTTCAATGCCATATAGTTTAGCAGAATAGACTAGAAGGCACGCTGTGCATTGAACACTAAATAAAGCGGCTCGATATGGATCGAATGCAATGCATTCGTGGATCCATCAACGTAGAGTGACAATATATATATTTCAATGAAAATAGTCTAATATCTCTTAACCATGAGATAATGCTAGAGCAAAGCTCATAGGAAGGCGTGAGAGACGACATCACACATTTAGACTCAACCACTCACTACAGGGACAACCTATGGAACAAATAAAACCTAATCGTAGAGCTGCTCTCGCATTCATTTTATCTAGGACTCGCAATATTAGATGCGATGTCGCCGAAAGGCAGCTCTGTGGTAATTGTATCGGCGCCAGCTATAACTGCGTAATAGCTCCTCGAGACGATGGTCGACAACCATCAGGGCTACGATGGGCCCACATACCTCGAAGAGCGAACATCCTATTATTCTTGAAAATTGAAACTGATTAAATACGTACTCGTTGTGAAAGAAGGAGGGAAACAAAGAAAAACTCCAAACTAGCTCTTGAAGACCCGAAGATCTACGTCCCACTTGATGCTACGGAAACCGGCAAAGCCGTGAAGAGGGCGGATACCCCGGCTCCACAGAACGGCCAACTTTCAATTACTGTTTGATGCACACTACCAAGAAGGTGATAGTCATTTATATACATAAAATGTTTGTTGCAACAATATAATAGGCGGATTCAATTTGAATAGTTAAGCCTGCCACGCCACTTTTACAATTTTACCACGCCACTGTAACCATTCAGAAAACAGTTTTTCAAACAGCTCAATATGTCTTCTAACCTTGTCTCAAAGGACTTGCCTATCGTCTGGAAAGATGATCCGGAGTATGAAGAAGCTCGAACTCGCGTATTCCCGTTGAGTATCCCGGACAGATTTCCAAAAGCAGTTGTGCGACCAACGCAGATTGATCATGTTGTTGAGGCCGTCAATCTCGCCAAAGCTCTTGGATCACGTGTATCGGTTAGATCCGGAGGTCACAGCTGGGCCTGTTGGAGCATACGCCAAGATGCTATCCTGATCGACTTTGTGGACTACAAGCACACAAAGTACAACCCAGACTCGGAAATTGCGGAGCTATCTCCAGGCACTACCAGTGAGCAGACGTGTGAATTCTTGGAATCTCATGGTCGATTTCTGCCTGCTGGGCACTGCGGAGACGTCGGGCTGGGCGGATTTATCTTGCAAGGAGGGATGGGGCTGAATGCAAGAGTAAGAACAATATTCTAATATGAAATCCTGATTGATACTAACCACATTTCATAATTTTATCAGGGTGATGGCTGGCTTTGTTCATACTTGGTTGCAATTGAAGTAGTTACTGCCGAAGGTAAAGTACTTCATTGTGACGAGCAACAAAATGAGGATCTTTTTTGGGCAGCGCGAGGTGCTGGTCCAGGTAAGATTCTACGCCCTCTAATCGAAGTATAAGCCGTACTGAAATAAAGCGATACAGGTTTTCCCGCCATTGTAACAAAATTCTTTCTGAAGACGAGACCATCTTTACCGATTCACCGGCGCAGTTTATTCGTATATCCAATCACTTCTTACGATGAGGTGATGAATTGGATGGTTAAAGTAGGGGCTGAATTCTCATCTCTTCTAAACGCATAGAAAGATATTGACATACATAGGTGATGCCCTCCATCAATCGTGATGTTGAGCCTCTTGTTACTGCATTGAATACAGTAGAACGGGGCTATACAATCATGATAATGGCTGCAGTCCGCGCGAAAACCGAAGAAGAGGCTCTTCAAAAGCTTTCAATCCTGTCGGAAACCCATCCTACAGGCGCGCTGATGGTTGAATATGCGGCTCCAACAACATATCGTGAAGAGTATCAACTTGGGAATCAAGCTTTACCCGAGGGTCACCGATGGAGAGTCGACAACGTCTACATAGACGCATCGTATGACCTCACTAGCGTCTGTAGACAATCGTGGACAACTCTTCCCGTGGGCGGGACCGCATACTGGGAACCAATGAATCCTGTCAGTCGAGAACCCATGAAGGATATGGCTCTGACTATGCAAACGGACAACTATATCGCTCTTTATGCCGCTTACAAGGACCCTAAAGAAGATTTGTTGCAGCAAGAATGGATTACAAGGTCTATGGAGAGTCTTTTACCATATGCGGTCGGCTCGTATCTTGGTGATTTTGATTTTCAGACTAGATCCAGCAAATTCTGGTCTGAAAAGGCAGACCAGAGGCTTAAGAGCATTCGCCAAAAGTATAACCCGAACAATCGAGTTTGTGGCTATCTCGATAAGGGTGATGCCTCGGGCGTCGCGGGACTTCGAAACGAACTTCCTTCACCGTCCTCTAAAATATGACCTGTATTGAACCTCAATAGTGGCCAATCCGGACCATGATAATGGCTACAAGGCTCATCACAGTAATATACAATACAGTGCAAGATAACGCTCCAGTAATAATCACGTGAACCAGAAACTTAGTTTTCTAAAGCCCCTTATGAAAATTACAAATTATACTAAAAGCAAAAAATAGATTGGAAACTGCTGATTCCAATTCTGAGTAAGAGATGAATGTGCTGATCGCCATCAGCAATTAGACGTTTACTTTTACCCAACCAAACATCACAAAAACTGAGGATGCATGTTACACCCGTCAGCTGACTGTAAAAGTAGCATTAATGACGCAAATTTTCAACCTATCCTATACCTGGAAAAGTGAATGTCTGATGGAGCTTTTAATACCGCAGAGAATGCCAATTTCACCGAGAAGCTTAGAACACCCCAAGCCTCGGCCAAGTCAAGTTAGCCAGGGCTTGGGAGCTCGAGTGGGCCAGGTCCATCACGGCATTGCCGCATGTCCGACCTACGCTTCGATTTAATCATATCATGACGATGCGTGGGATGTATAGCTAGGTAGTATCGAGATATCTTCTTGAGTACATGAGTCCCAATCTAGGTTTGAAATGGACTTAATGTGCGAAGTACTAAAACGGGGACAAATGAATACATCATCATCAATTCGAACCAAAGGGATATCTTTGCGATAAAGATTTTGCACCTGCTAAAACTTCAACACATTCATAGTACTGCGATTGCATCATTTGATATTGTTCCTAATTATTTTCATTTATATTAATAGCTATCGGCTTTTCAATAGCCTCAGTATGTATGGAACACTTGTCTTTAGCGTCAGATCTGGTCCCTCGGGGTTTCTTCTTGTACTTCAACTCCCAAAGAACGTTGCTAGATGCACGTTCATTTAGAAGTACACGAGCACCGCTAAATGGCACAAGGTGTATGACCAATTGCAGGAGTACAGAACTCTCCAATACACCCGGCATGGCACAAGATCTACGGGAATAACGTAGATAAAAAAACCCCCACTTCTCTTGAGCATCTCATTTATACTGCGGCATCTCTATGGAAATCCCAGATCCATCATCGACACTCTTCGCAGAGTAAACGTGCGAAGTTTTGTTTCTTCTGTGGGAAACACGAACTACGCGGATACAGCTCTCCTTGGCGAGTTCCAACTTTAACTATAAGCCATTCTCCTTTCAGTAGAGCAATGTAAATTGAATATTCCATATCCCAAGGGCAATTGATTTTAAATTCGCTTATCTAATATCGATAAAAACTGTTTAACCAAACGTCATTCCAACCTCAAGAGGGATGAGTGTGTACTGCGGTTGGAAAAGACCAAATAATAAGCTCGACTAGGTTTCCATCGGAGTTTACTGTCATAAAGCCGGCGGATAAAATTGATTTGCAACTCAATTCGCTCGTCACAGTTTCTCTAAGCAGAAAAATAGCCCACCTTTGAGGAACGTCAATTACCAGCAATCCTGCGACACCTCCAACGGCTATCTCACTTGCTGTGTTTTTGAACGAGTGAAGATGATTCGACCAGCGAGAGAAGTATTCATCATAGTGACGCTGCGAGCTTTTGGGACCTGGTGATGCAGCTTGGACTGGTTTTGGTGCCGAGGTTTCATCCCGCCGTGAATTTGCCGGTGTGCCGAACCTCCACACGGAAAAAGGTGGGCCCGGTATTCAATTGGGGGTATGTAAGCGCGGCCCTCAGGAATGAGGGGTTGTAGAATAAGATGCCAAACACCAGCGGCCTTGAGCATGGAGAAATATCAAATTAAAAACTAGCTACATTTATTCTGTGGTTCGACCAACGACGTCTTTTCACCCCTGCTTTCATGATGATTTCGCCTGGTAAGATTGCCTGTGATTTACTTCTTGAATAATGTCATCTACTGACTGATTGAACAGTATTAGGAATCGTTGCCGGTGCTGGCACATATGCGGCGGCTATGTATCTTGAAGCCAAATACAACATCCAAGAAGATCTCAAAGCAATGAATCGGATGAAGAGAGTTCTGAAGAGCTATGAGAATGCGGGTAATATTCATTTATAAAGAAAATATAAGGCTAAAGCTAATATACGAAGAACGTCTGAACCGGATTTCAATGTGGTACGAAGTGGAAAGAAGATTCAAGGAGTACTGGAATGAGAGAGCAGTCTGGACACGAGAGGGTACTTTCACATTTGGGGACTGCTATGCTCGAATTGTTCAGTATGCAAATTGGCTACTTCAAAACGGAATTGGCCCAGGGGATGCCGTCGCCGTTTACATGAAGAACAGCCCCGATTTCATTTTCATTTGGCTTTCTGCTGTCTGCATTGGGGCCTTCCCCGCCCTGCTCAACGCTAATTTAGAAGGAGAATCATTATTGCATTGCTTGAAAATCGCTGCACCCAGGCTACTTTTGGTAAGCCAAGATGAGGATTGTCAAGAGCGAATTATGAATACGCAAGTCAATGCTCTGAAGGACGAAATCAAAACAATTGTCGTCGATGAAGAAGTAAAGAAGGAAGTTTCTACTATGCCAAAATGTGTTCCAGAAGGGTTGTATCGCGACAAGGTCACTGGCGACCAGCCTTTCTGTTTGGTATATACCAGGTAAGATCTCCACAATATTCCGAGTGTTTAAGCTAACGATTCCAGCGGCACTACTGGGCGACCAAAGGCATGTAAAATTAGTCACAGAAGGTTCAGAATGTCTGGATTCCATCTTGAGGCTTCTTTTGGCTGCAAACCAGGGTACCACGTTTGGTACAACCCAATGCCATTATATCATGGCACTGGAGGCTTTATTTGTGTAGGCACGCTGCTATCCGGAGTTGGAATCGCCCTTGCACCTCGCTTCTCAGTTTCCACATTTTGGAATGATGTCTATGATTCAGGCGCGACTCATTTCATATATGTCGGAGAGACGGCTCGCTACCTATTAAACGCACCGGCACATCCTCTTGAACGCTCTCACAAGCTCATATGTGCTCATGGTAACGGGTTAAGATCAGACATTTGGCAAAGATTCCAAACCCGTTTTAACATACCCCAAGTTGCCGAGTTCTACAATTCAACCGAAGGCATGATGGGACTACTGAACTGGAGTCGCGGGCCCTATCGGGTCGGCTCCATTGGTCACCATGGATTAATCAGGCGGATGTCCTTCCATAACATATATGTTCCTATCAAAATTAATACTGAGTCTGGAGACATATGGCGGGATCCAAAAACAAAATTCGCGCGACGTGTATCCTACGAAGAGGGAGGAGAAATGCTTGTCGCTGTTCCCAATAGAGAGCTTTTCGGTGGCTACTGGAAGGATGATGAAGCCACAGAGGCTAAATACGTAACCGACGTCTTTCGCAAGGGAGATTTATATTTTCGAACCGGGGATGCTTTGAGGCGAAGTTCTGATGGACTTTGGTGCTTCCTTGATCGTTTAGGTGACACATTTCGGTGGAAGTCTGAAAATGTTTCAACTGCTGAGGTCTCTGAAGCAATTTCTCAGTTTGATGGAATTCTGGAGGCCAATGTGTATGGTGTTACATTGCCAAATCACGAGGGTCGTGCTGGTTGTGCTGCAATTCAGCTAAGCTCTGAGTTTTCCAAAAACCCCAACTACACAGCGCTCTTTAGCCACCTTTCCGACCGTCTTCCCAATTACGCAATACCAAGTTTTCTTCGTATTGTCCAGAAGAGTTCCCATACACACAATTTTAAGCAAAGCAAGGTTCAGTTGCAAAAAGAAGGGGTGAATCCAAGGCTGATTGGGAGCGAAGCAGCTGAAGGGGCGAACGATGAATTATTCTGGCTGTTGTCAAAGGACAAGACGTATGCTCAATTCACACAGGCTAATTGGGACACTTTGGTAGCTGGTAAGGCAAGATTGTAAAAGGACGGCGGTTGATCGAACAATATGCTCATAGATCACTTTTTAAGCTTCGTGCTCTATGTATAACCCAATTTATACTCTTGGAGGGTTTATGTTCGTCAAGAGAATTTCGAATGATGAGTCTGTCATGACATTTATTCATGACCTCTTGTGCAAACCTTCAGAAAGGTATAACAGTTAACATCTGAGTGCCAAGCACTTGGCTGTAACAAACGCACAAATACATGAGTGGAGACAATCTGAGAAACATTATGATGGGGTGGAAAAACTTTACATTGTAAGCAATTTAACCTTTTGGAGTTGTCGGGGGAGTCATGAAGTGATGATATTCCGTGTGCTAAATATAAAAGACTAAAGATACAAAGAACCTCTTAGCCAGAATATTACACACACTACTAAAGTCCAACGAGTAAAATGATGATTTCGTGATATAATATCTCCCTATTTATGGCAGGTAGTGTGCTTTAACGTTGACGCATCATATAATCATCTATAAAGCTGAAACTCCAATTGGCTCCCCCAACATTGATATGTGCGCCTGGATAATTGAACCTGACCTGAGTAAGTCCTAGAATCAAGCCAATATTCTCCACGGTTATCACAGGACAGCCGGAATTGGTCCTAGTTCAGACGGGTCTAGGGTACTAGACAGCCCCATATCCCTTGAAATGATCTGGAATTTGGCTTTGACATCGTTAGGATCGCTTAAAAGATGGAAAAACCTTTCTCTCTCAGCCACATCCGGTTCGGCTGTTGAGCGTAATCGTAGCAGGTTTTGAGTTGATAGTGGATCTGTGATCTTGACAAATATACCCCTTCTTGTTTCAGCATACTCGTCAAGTACAGTATCCTGTCGTCCATCTACCAACACTTCCAACAATGCCTTGGATAAATGTGCAGCATCCAAAAGGCCAGTTGTCAGGCCCAAGCCGCCAACTGGATTGTTCAACTAGGAATAATTTAGTAAAATCAGGCAACAAACACGCGTATGTCGCTTACATGAGCCGCATCTCCAGCCAATACAACATTTCCAACTCGATACCGAGAAACGCAACGCTGGTGGATGGTATAAGGCGCAGCTTGAAGATACACGACCTCGTCTGTGTTCCCAGGCAATATTCTTGCAACTCTTTCCTTGATGATCGGGAAAACTGCCTTGTCGTCAAGAGGCTGGCCATCTGCTGTATCGGTGAAAGGTACGCTAGTAGCGATTCTCCACTGTTTTCCTTTGCCACGCCGAACGACGATGGCCCAGTCTTCCTCATGCACAATAAAGTTACCGGCTTTCCAGTTGTACCTTTCAAGGTCGTACAGAATATTTACTGCAACAAGACGCATATTTGGCCAAGTGTAGCCCTCAAGTGGTAGACCAAGAGACTTTCTCACGGAGCTTCTACCCCCATCGGCTCCAATCAAATAGCGGCAAGTGAACTGCAGTTGTGCTTCATCAAAGGCACGCTGAATGTGAACCGTAACTACATCCTCAGACTGCTCAGCCTTAACAAAGGAGTGGTTAAAGATCACATCAGCATTTCCTGTTTGATCCAAATGCTTCAGAATGATTTGGCACAGTTCTGGCTGGCCTAGCATCATCGCACATGCGTCCGGGTTTTGAACAGGGGGGACGCTTAGGTCTGCCAGGATTTTGCTAGTGTCATTCCCATCTCGCCAGGTGACTCCATCAGTGCTTTTGAAACCAGATTCCATTACATCTTGAAGAATGCCCGCTTTGGAAAATTCCAAGTTTACTGTGGGTGGTTGCCTAGGAAGTTGATTATTAGCGGGAGTGAGGAACGAAGAATAGTGTGAGTTACTTACACTACAGCTCTCGGGCTACGTGATATGCCCTCTTCAGCCTCAAAAACGGTAACTTTTACACCTTTCTGCGCCAAAAGTAATGCGGCGAATAGGCCAACAGGTCCGGCGCCAATGATAATCACTGAATTGCTAGACATTTTAATCTTGGAGGGCACCACAATGACAAAGCGCGACTAGAAGCTGGCGGATAATGTTATATGATAAAGTTAGATAAGTGCGTATGATTAATGAATTGAAAATAAGACTAGGTGATGGAGGATTGGGGGATGTTCGATATTTTTGTTGCAGATTTGTTGTCTCTTTGCCTCGATTCCATTTTTGATCCCAAAACCGTTAGTGTGGTTAAAAAGCGAAGTGGGCACGGCACAAGAGCAGCGGACAAGCCGTGAAAGGCCGTTGTCTTGGTCATAGTGGTCATAGCTCTCGTTACCTGAGTCCACTCTAACTTAAACTTTTAGAGGCCGCATGACTGAGAACAGTGCATTTTCAACAAGAATGATGTCTCAACGAACTCAACGCAGTTAAAATGAGATGCAATCGCTCCCTTTTTATCGTTAGTACATTTTTTCTCATCCCACCCAGTAAATTCCAATTCAAAGATTGCTTGCCCATGGGAGGAATACTGTTTTGGGTAGCAAGTCAGTGCACCTGACATTATCACCTTGCCCAAACACTGCTGCCTCTTCTAGGTTGGTGACTACTTTGCGATTTTTGTCTTGTAAATAAAACGCTTGAAAACTTGAAATTGCAGTGGAATTATGAAGTTCCACAGCTGTTATTTTATATGTCAAATCCCCAGTGATCATATTGAGATGCCTCTGAGTTTCTTTTTCTACTTTTGTCTATCATTATTATTAATATTGATTCACTACAAGGCCGAAGCCCTAGCCTTAGAAAATAACTAGACAATTGATGAGAGTTCACTTAAGTGCAATGGTGTGAGACTTAGACCCACTAAACCAAAGCACCTAAAAGCAAATGTAAGTTTGAATGTCTTCAAGAAAATTTGTCCGAGTGTTCAACGTACTTCACCTTCTTCTGCGTGTCTCTGCAAGCAATGTCGCGACACGCACTTGATCCATTCGTATTCAACGCAGCCGTCCATCGCAATCAGTTCTTATTTCACTTTACAGGGCTTACATCATTCGCCCAGGCTGACTTAATCGTTTGGAAACATGCCTGTCCAAGTATAGGGTAGTATGTAATCCGCAGCACATGTCTAAGGGCATGCCCCTGTAGCTAGCGTAGCGAGACAGTGACCTGGCACTTAAATAATTATTCTGCCTTGAGGGGCCATTCAGTTAAACCGCCGTTGTGATGATTGTTTGTGGTTTTATTTGATCTGTTTTATGAAAGTTGGGTTATTTTGAGTTACCTTGAGTCTCATTTGTGATTTTTCAGGGCCATGCACAAACTAGCTATCGAGCCAATCCCTACAACCCCTAAACCTAAAATTCCATGCACGAGATCGAATTTCTTGCAGTTGGAGAAATCTGCCATATCATACATGGCTTCAACGAGGGGCTTGTAGGGATAATTCTCATAAGATAACTTGTCGTGAATGCCAGGCTGTATGTCCGAGTGTTGTCTGCAGACGGTTTTCGACTGTTATTTACGTTCTAGATCTATCTGACTCGATGAATCTTCAAGAAATGTCGATCGGATGGAACCTTGGAGATAGAAGTATTGCGCTACTGGAGCTGAAAATACTCGCTTGTGGCGTTACTGACATCATAACGTATTACTTTTTAGGTATTATAGCGTAATGATGGAGACCGCTCCGTAATAATTCAGTTTTGGGTGTTATGGTATAGCGGTTAAAGACTCCTCCGCGACACCTGGACCAGCGTTGCTGAGATCACAATACATTTTCTTTGGATGCTATGGCATAGCGGCTAAGGACTTCTCCGCGGCGCTGGGAGTATTGGATGGGCATATTGGTGGCCATGCACTATTTACCGTCATACTCTACGTAATCAAGGACTAGGCACAGAAAGCCAAGAGATCGCACATACAATATGACTGCATTTACCCACGTGCAAACTAACACTGGAGAAGCCTGGCAGTTCATCGCACTCGATTGGACCTCTCCCGGACACAACTTCGAGCATATAGCCAGTGGCTGCATTCCATTGGCCAAGGATCCTGGCAGTATCCAGTTTAAAGGTTCGTGTTCAGAATTAAGTGAAACGAAAGTAAAGTTTAAAGTATGGGCATGATCTAGCCGAAAGCGTATTAAGCCGCACTTAATTCTTAACCATGTAGCCGTACCATCCAAAGCTTTGTGGGAATCGCATCGCCTTCGAGCGAGAGACCATGAGAAATATGCATCCTAATTTGAGAGGCGGTAGTAAACCAAATATTTTTTACGAGTGTGAAATTACTTTCTAAGTTTCTGAAATCTAGTTTCCCCGGAGACCAAATGAGAAAAAGAGAAGCATTGTTTATCGAGTCCTTCTCATGAACCTGATTTATGGACCATTGAGTATAGGCAATTGATCTGAACAGGGATCTCGCGATTCAATTGGGAGTTTAATCCATTGCGTCAATAAGATGAACCGAGGAAATTCTTACGTGCCCGCTGAAAGCCAGCCTAGATGAGGATAGCTCAATTACTAAAGATTTCTAGTCGTAATCATGCCAAGTCGTGCGCACAGGTCAATCCTTTAGGTAAAGCAACCTAGGTATAAGTATCTCGAACAGTGTTTATCCTTTTTCTTTTTTTCATTCACTCATATCACACTCACATTCATTCACTTTGCAATCAATTGTCTTCTTCTATCGATACTCGCGAGAATATACAACTTGAGCCTTCCAACCTTAGTTTCACTCACTCCTTAAAAATGAAGACTGCTCTCCTCGCCACTATCGTCATGGCCGTGTCTGCGTTGGCCGCCCCAATCATCACCCCAAACCTCCCGAAACCTGGATCTTTCTCCTGCGGCGTCCTCCCCGTCACGCAATGCAATGGACGGAACCACTGAAAGTAGAGCAACGACTGTGCTCAGGTCGCTATACTTTGGGCGAGAACAATGTTCAATAATAGCTATTGCGGGAACTACTTCACTATGCAACAGCTCTTGGAAGCCCCTCTACCAGCGATCACTTCGTCCACAGACCAAGTGCACAATATCAGGCTGCAACAAGCAGTATTCCGATTCATCACAACTTGGAAGACACGCCAAACCTCATTTGGTAGTCCGGATGAATTTACCGAGATGTATCATGTCAACAGAAACTGGGTTATATTTTTCTTTCTTTGATATCTTATTCTGGAGCTTTATTGTTATTGTCAAAGACGTATCCCTTGAGACGGAATTTTAAGGATATGTTATTCATAAGATAAACCCAGATAATTTCAATTTTACTTTAATGCAAGAATACTCGCTGTAATCAATGCATTGTGTCTATTCTCTTACTTCCGTGAATTCTTTTCCTTTTGATCGGTCAAACATGAAAATATTTTACTTTCTGATTCATTAACGCCACTGAGGTTGAGTTTTGAATGACTCATAGCTCAATCCTTTCCAACTTACAACATAACCCACTCAGGCCATCACAGCGCAGTTGAAGTGACCCAGTTGTGCCTCAAGCGTTCATCGTGGCCCGAACAACTCCGCTCCTTTTTGTCAGCCAGCCGCTCACCCATGGCGTCAGACAAACGTGCTGAAACAACCTTCTTTTCCCACATTGCATCTTGTTCGGAATTCCAGTCCTCGCTTTTTCTTGCAGCCGGATATTATATTTGGCTTTAAAATACACTTCCTGCTCTAAAACAACCAACAACACCGCTCTGTCACTGTCGGATCCTACTGTTTGCTTGATTTACCTGGAACTGGCCGGCGCCGTCTTTTTTTGAGATACTAAGCCTTATGAAGGTGTAAAATTCTTTTCACATGTCCGTCGCTGTTGCCCTCTGCTTCATCCTAGTCTAGCATCTACCGGCAGACACAAGGCCACTGTAGAAGCAATGTTAGCGATAGGTTTATATCATGTTTTCTCAATAGATGACTTACCGGAAATACCAGCTCTCGAAGGTACCTGTGCCTCCACGATCACAGCGCCCAACTGCGAGCTTGGTAATTTGGTTGCACTTGGCCTCAGATAAATACTGGCCAACACCAAAGTCATTTCGAATCCAGAACTCGATCTTGTTGGTACCTTGTGGGGCATTGTAGCATCCATACTTCAGTTGAGCTGTGGAAAAGCCACCGCTGCCCCCTGTATTCGAATTGCCATCACACCATTTAGGTACGCTTTCGAGCGCAGCAGGCTTATTGCCACCCCATGTTTTACCGGTTGTATGCCACGTGATAGACTCTGGATAAACATATCCAATTGTCCTGACGCAGATATTCGAATTAGCCCATAGTCCAGCGGACGTCGACCCAATGGAGGGATTCCAAGTATTGTTTTCGGGTATAATGAAGTGTAATATGATCTCATCTATGGAGTTTCCCTGAAACGATTTTTAATACGAGCCACCAGCATCCATCAGTACATTTATTATTTTATCTCGGATCTCAGTGTGATTGTTCAATCGTGTCGACTCCCCCGCAGCTCTCGCTGGTGAGGTGCCGCAGGAATCCTCAGCCATTGGGTCAGCTTCGTGCCTCAATAAAGCCTTAACCACGCCCAGGGCACCATTTAACGCTGCAAAATGCAAAGGCGCAAGTTTAGATCTAATAGCCATTCCATCTGGTGGGTTTTGTATGATCTCCGCAACTTGGTGGCCCCAACCAAAAACCGTACGGGGATATGACTTGCGAGTGTTGGGAGATGGTGTAACCTCGGCCGGAAACAAAGCACGGGCGTTGACATTCACGCCTGCAGAAACAAGCTTTTCAATCAGTTGCGTAGTTTTATCACTGATCTCCGCGCCAAGATAGAGTGCGATGCAATGCAGAGGAGTCCAACCCTCAGCGGTAACTGTGAGTGGATCGGCGCCTTGGGAAAGGAGAAAGAGAGCGGTGGGTATTTTCTCAGTCAAAAATTCGGACGCAGATCCAGATTTCGAGCCGGTGGTTTGTGCGAGTGCACACATCAGAGAGGTCCAACCATTTAAGCTTGTATCGTTAATGAGAGATTCCATGCCAGCATGAGAGAACAAGTATTCGATGATGTCGATTTTACAGCCAGAGGCTGCAAAATGTAACATGTTTTCTCCGTGATAACTCTCGGACAACAAAAGATCCCTCTGCTCCTCTTTTGGGCAGGCGGATAGGTAGAGTTGCAGGATTCGTAGGGTAGAGCCACTCGCAGCAAAGTGCAGAGGGATCTGCCCAGACTTATTTTTTAAGCATACTGATGCATTGTTCTCGAGCAGGACACGGATTCCAGTCTCATTCAGGGCCATCTTCCGCGAACCCTTATTGATAATTACCGGAAAGCCGAGGCAATGCAATGCACAGTCACCCGCATTGTTCGTCGAGTCAGGATTTGCACCTTTGTCAAGAAGCGCTTTCAAAGCGCCAACCAGATCAACATGGCAGGCCGCTACTAGAACAGGATTTGAACCCATAATATTCGTGTTGGGATCAGCTCCTGCATCGACAAGAAGGGCAATGGGCCGTTGCTGTTCAAAATAGTCAACCGCTTGGTATTAAACGTTGTAAGGCATTTCGGAATGTAGAGGAATTTTGAAATCTGCAGCAATACAAAGGATACGGTCGAGGGTTTCCTGGTCGAGAGAAAATTTGGACAATAGCAATTCGACGACGTAAATCTTCCATCTCATTGCTGCGCTGCAGAAGGCTTGCTCTTGAGCCTTCGCGCTCCAGCCATCCCACCAGCCCAACAGATCATCAAAGACTTCTGCTTGTCCAGCCATGGCGGCATACACTAGACATGATTCAAATCCTCGATAATCATGCGAGTGGAGGTTCAGATCCACATGCTGCCAAAGCTGTCGCAAAATAGCTCGATTGCCATGGAGAGCTGCCGCAGATAGCGGCGACGGCGCGTCATCACTGCCAAACTTGACAGTGGTAGGGCTGGCGCCGACGCCAAGAAGAATAGCTACCGCGGCCGAATTGTCACACAGTACTGCAACATGTAGAGGCTTTCCCCAACAAGCTTCATCCTCATCTAGAGCTTCGTTCAGCTCTGCCGAGTCCAGGGAATCTATCAGGTGCTGTAGCCTCGTTAGGTCGTTGTCGCGAATTGCCGCGTGTAGAAAAAGTTCGGGCGAATTAAAGGCTTTTTTGCCCATTCGCGACAGAATGGACTCGACCATAATTGAATGACCTGAAACCAGGCTGGCTACTGGGTGGTGTCTGGCGGGGCAAAGAGGTAAATATATACTTTTGAACTTGTGTGGGGCAGACTCGACCTGCCTGGCACAGGGATCACTATTATGTAAAGGTGCTGTTCTTGATACGAGATAATTAACATGTGCTTTTGCAGATTGAATCAAACCCTAGTCACTTTTTTTTTTTAATCGGGTTGTTGGTCGTTCCCCTGTGTAACGGGGGCGGTGCCAAGCTCACTCTTAGCACTGTGCAGACACTCAAAGGGCGTTCAGTTTTTTGGGCCCTGTTACTATTAGCGGTATCTCGTTGACTCTTAGCGCTGCTGAAATTATTCAGATGAAAAGATATCGAGCGTGATGCTCGTTGACCCTTTGGAATCAGGGTGTAAGATGCCCGCCTGACGTCATTGAAGGTCATCGCCCACTCATGAATCGTCAGCCTCAAGTCTAACTCTCTACTATCAAGAAGACGAACCGAAATTTCAGCTACATGTAGTTTCCTCGACCTTCACTCTGCCATTTTCATTCGTTAGAACTATTCCATTGCTTTTTGTGGCTATAGCTTTCTGGTTGTCTTTATATAGCCTGGTAGTCTACCAGTATACCAAAAGCATGAATCCGGTCCCTGATAGATTATCCCACCCTTTGCCAATAATATTTCCAAGACCTGCATTGCTCTCTCCGTAATATGGAAAGCATCGGTGGTAGAACTAACTGAGACGAGCGACATCTACTCAAACAGCCTTTTTCTTTTCATGAGTAAAGATGCAACTAGCCCAACAACACCAGCGATAAGTGGAACTATGAATGCCTGTTTCGTGGCTGATGTAATGGCGCTGACAGCCTCTGCTCGCAAATCGTCGGTCAGATCGTGGAACAAAGAGCTTTGAGCACCTGCCACCGCGCTGCGGATATCCTTCTGATCGAATCCCTCATCAGCTAATACATGGTTCAAATTTTTGACCGCAGTTGACTGGAATATTTGGCCTGCTATGATGAGGCAAATAACTGTGCTACCAATCTGAGCGATGTTTTGTAGGTTGATGGCTCCAAAAATATCAGCCGGGTTGACTTTTAAGCTGGCCACAGTGTATCCCAACTGCATTGTAATTCCGGTTCCAATAGCCATAATGATGGTGAACCCATATATCTGTGACGTAGGCGTATCCGGCGAGAGGAGTCCAACGAAAAGCGCCCCAGCAAGTGTCAGTAAAATCCCCGACACAAGGCAAAATGGCATGTAGTACTTCGCTTTGGAAAGCGCCCACCCCGTGGCCAGATTCAATATAATGGTGACGAGCAAGTATGGGAGCAGGCGCACCGCTGCCATCAATGAACTGTCATTGTGTGCGAACTGAAAATACACAGGTATGTAGAATGTTGTGAAAAACATGCAGGTGTTTGCGCAGGTAGTTGTAATGTAAAGAAGAATTTGTGTGCGAGATTTGAGAAGGTGGCCGGGGAATGATCTTGTCTCCGGTGTTGTCCAGAGGCAAAGGTATTGCTGCAAGGCGTAGGGTACGAGCAGGATAACAGATAGGACAATAAATGTGACAGTCCGGCCATCATCCCAAGCCCAAATCCCGCCAGCCGAGATGAAGCCCACTGCGAAGAAAACCCACATGCCTGCACCAAGACAGAATCCGAGATAATCCAGTCGCATAATTCGATCAGAAAAATCCCCCCCCTCGGCCGGATGGATCGCTGGCAGGCAGAACAAATATATCGGTGCTGTAACAGCCCCAATCACAAGGTTGATATAGAATCCCCATCTCCACGTCGCTGATGAGTCGGAAAATCCGCCGCCAACCACGGGGCCCAGGATGGCTCCCAGACCCCAAACAAAACCAATACTAGCGACATAAATCCCACGTTCCTTGCGCACTGTCAAGGCTGAGAAGTGATTCAAACCGCCTAAATAAATTCCCGTGCCTCCGGCGCCGGCGAACACTCGACCTACAATGAGAGCGTTCATGGTAGGCGCCGCACCGCAGAGGGCAGACCCAGCCTGAAAAAGGACGATGCCCCCAATGTACAGCCACTTCATGTTGAACACAGTGTAGAGGAATCCATATGGGAGAATAACGGCGACGGATCCCAGAGGAAAACCAGCTCCGATCCAGGCGAGTTGGGAAACTTCAGGGAATGTCTCGATGACGGCGCCTTGTATATCGGCAGCGATGGTTGTGTCAAGGCCGTACATCAGGGCCGAAAGATATAGCGCAGAGCAGACTAGAAGCCAGCGAAACCCAGTGATGGATCGAACATCCTCGCGGTTAAAATCCAGATTGGACTCGCCCTTTTCGGTCGGTGGTCGGAACGGTGGATTAACATCATGAGAGGAAGTATATGTCTCATTGAGTTGATGAGCTGGTGCTTGTTCCAAAGTTGTATGATGATCCGACAGTTCTGGCTTGTTTCTTTTCGCCTCAGGCTTAATGGTAGATTCTGCTGAAGTGCCCATTTCGTATTCGATTAAATTAGAATAGATTGTAGAAATAGCACGCGTGGTCGTGGTCGTGGTCGTGATTGCATTGAAGGTCGCGCTGCTTCTCAAGACCAAGGCCAGTACAAAAACAAGACATTCCTTATATACGTACACTTTATTTCCGCTAATACCGACCCAGTTTCATCAAAACCCGATGTAGTCCTTAGCCAACCAACGCAAGACAAATGACTCTCTAGGTCCAAAAACATGGAGCCAAGCGAATCGAAAATCATCGCAGATTCCACCAGCCAAGGGTACATAGAGATCCATAAATGAATTACAGCATATATTTCCACTTCTAACACGTTCTACACACGGTATTAGGAGTTTAGCGGAGGTAAGCGGGTTGTTAGGCATTGATATGCTTAGCCAGCCGTGATTCTTCGGCCGAAAATCTTGGTCCCCACTTATTCTCGGGGCAATGTGAACGGGTTGTAGATTCATCGACAAAAGTGCGTATCAATTGCATCATAAATTTCACTACAGGCATTGATTGGGCTAATTTGGATTCAATCCCATGCTAATTTGAGCGCTCGTGTTGATAAAGTCGCCCAGATTTAGATGCGGAAGTGCGATGGTCGAGTCTTCAAAATAGCCGAAGTTGGAAAACGACTCCGATGGTGAAAAATGCGGTTGTGGCACAGTTTTTATTAAAAGAGTTACTCCTCCAAGTAAAATTAAGAAGTGTAATTCATGTTCTGTTGATTAACGCTCTGTATTATGGCGGCTCGTTTGGTCATGTAGCGAGCGCCTATGCCTATGCTGAATGGTATATATCCTTGAACCGACCCATGCCCTCCTTTCCATCTATAGAATAACAATGCCAATGCAAAAATATTATGGGAATTCTTCGGGGTAGTTTCGAGCGTGAATCTTCAAAGGGCGTGTTGAAGTCTGGGAAACGCGATCGTCGTGGTCTTCCAAATCGTCACCTTGTGAGCGTGATACACTGACTTGTGTGTGGACAATTTTCGTAATGCCCTTAGAAAAGCTCTCGGTCGTTCCATGTACCGTCTCGGCCTCGACGTAGGTACGAGTTCCGGGGAACATGTCAGTTCCAGTCCCAGCTCCGGATTTGTTGTTCGATTTCGTCCGCAATTCGGTGCCAAATTCGGTGCCGCGAGCATACGAGCTGCTTTCGCCTGTCGCTCGGACGACCTTGACAATCAAGGAAGAGATGTTCATCTCAATGTGCAGCTTGAGCATGTACACCAGGGGGTGAAACTGAACGTAACTAAACAGGGATGGTAAGCGTGAGTCGCAAAAGCAAGGAAAGTTGACGACATACATAAAACCATTTCCGATTGACATGCTGCCAATGAGAATTATCTGCGCCAGTGTTTTAGCTTCGAATCGGCTGTAGCCATAATTTCGCTTCACTTACATCCAAACTCATAGATACCGCCACCATCATGAGGTTGTATCGAAACAGCGGCACGTACTTGTCGAGGCCATTCGCAATCAACTTTATTCGAAGTAGGTAAACAAAGTAGAGGTGCAGGCATGCATCAATAATCAGGAAAAGAACTTTCTCAATTCGATCCCAGATTTCGTTAATGTGCATCCATTCCGCAGATATTTGAAGGCGGGCGGGAATCCAAATTACGTATACGCTGACGTTGATCAAGCCCAAAATGCCAGCAACAATCCATCGAATTTTTATTGCGTTTCGCTTATCAACCATCAAAAGGGCGATTCGGTTGATGATGATACCGCAAATACATTGGATTTGGACCACCCATAAACACACTAAGAGAGTTGGTTAGCAAGCTTTCCCCTTCCGCGGGATGGGTTACACGAACGGAATGCGAAATATATCCAAAAGCTGAATCAGCTAGTTAGCTTCTGAAAGGTTTTTAATATGTGGTTTAACTCACCTTGCCTCGATAATGCCGCGAAGGAAGAGCCAGGACAGAACACCAATTGTCATGGATACAGTCCATTCAGCCCAAACCATCCAGGCGTATGCGTAAATAATCCGTGAGCGCTTCCACGTCGCCCATGTTTGTTTCCACGCCTTGGCAGCTGTAAAGATTCCCGTGGCCAGGGTAAACCCCCAAATGATACTGGCAATCAACAGGTCGTTGACCGTGGGAGCGACTACCACGTAGGTATCCGATACAAGGAAGCCCGGCATGGTAATGATCGAAATGATGAGAAAAATGCAAGGTGCTCTCTAGAAAGTGCTGCCTTGAATAAAAATGAAAAAAAAAAAGTGGTTCGAGAGCCAGTCCTGTTCACGGCAGATTATATCTCTACGTGAAAAGAGACTCGGGTCCGTGTACCTGCAGTGCTACAGAGGCTAAGGGTATCCCTGGAAGCTCAAAGTTCCACATATTCTTGACGGCCGAGTTTCTAGATTCGCGTAAATTCGTATGGGGAATGAGCGATGACAATGAGTGACGGGATTATATCGGGGCCCGGTCGATTTCTGAACCCTTGGAAAAGCGTTAAGACCCTTCTTTCTCTCTGTCTCAGAACACCCACGACAAGGATATCCTTGCATCCACTTCCACGAATAATGAATTATAATTAAGGCTAAAGAGATCTACGGCGCCATTAACTTATTTGCACTTGTGCGACCCCTTACCATGGTGATATCGTCGGGTTTGGCTGAAATCACAGGGGTAGAGCGGGGCGGTAAGGCTTGTGGCGGCTTCCTCTGGACCCGACCATCGACATCTAGCCCCCCCTAATGCCCATTTCCGGCCACCTACCGGGCCTTGCTGCTAATGGTTTCCCCAGCTTACAGCGGCAAACCCCAGAACCATTGCCTCCTCGATCTGATCAAATAGCGCGGGGTCGACGAGCTAGTGGTCCACCGCCAGTTCCCGCCTCTATTTTGCGCCAGGACTTGAAATTGTTTTTCCAGTGGCATTTGCGCGGCTGGAGCAGCAGGCCGACAGTTCAATTGCCGTCGCGCATGTGAAGGGGAGCTTCGGCACTTGCTTCCTTTTCCTTTCTTTTTTTCTTGGGTGCAGATCTAAAGTAGTGCCGATGCACGTCCAAATCGCCACTCGGGGAACGAACTTCCGTCTGCACATCACCTGTCTCGAAGTGACACTTTGCAATATTCCAGCAAAAGTTAGTTTTTTTCCCTCCCAACGGTGTTTGAGTCAGTGCAGCGATTGTGACGGCCGGGACGGTTGCATTAGTGGGTTGCGGCTACTCACCTGAGCACATCCGGGCTATAGCCTGGCACCAACACTGACTAGCTGATGGCTAACGTTCAATGTTGGTCCAGGCTCTTAGTTAGCGTCCAAATTTCACTACTGCAAACAGGTCGCAATTCCATCGGAATTTATTGCCCCATCAGAGTCACCCCGGCAGTTATGATGTGCTTGAGGCATATTCCGTACGTCTTCAAAACGATTGAGACACGGATGGAAATGGATTAAGAACACGCCGAAACCATAAAAGGATTTGGGAAAGTGGAAGTCAAGTAGATTTTGACGACTGGGCACAACAGCAATCATGCTCGCCGTGATAAAATGATTTGATAGTGAAAAGAATTCCCATAAAGCCAATCCCTAATTTTAACATGTGATCGTGAGAATCCAATATCTAGTATGTAACCACCCACTCTTATCGAGCAACTAGAACAGTGCATCCTGTTCCTGCGTCCCGGTGCTGGTCTGTCTTTCTACTCGGATATGGTACCGCTGGCTTGCACTAGAAAGCGGGACAGATCGGGGGGGAACGGACGTTGGCCCCGGTCTCGAGGCACTCCTTAGCCCGACTCCGCGATAGCTCCACCGACCAACGTAATCCATAACAGAACAAATACCCTAAAATCGTTCAGGCACCGCGTCAGAATGCCATTGGACAGGATTGATGAAACTATGACGGACGTGCGAGTAAAGATAGACTACCTCCCCGGTCGATCATGTCACAGAAAAAGTACGAGTATAGAAGCTAAAGCCAAATTGACTGGGGAGAGAGATTAGGATGCATAAGTTCAACCAACCTCAGCTCAGGTCCCAGCCAAAGGCTGGGGTTATGCACTGACGGGCTGATCAGCGAGGATTTGCAAGGCGTCAAGAAGCCACAATACGCCGAGTTCAGCGCACTCGGCACATGCTGCATACAAGTAACAAAGCGATTGCTGCAGGTTGCGATTGCTTGGCTTGTTATCGAGAAACCGGGTAACACGTGCATTTGAAGGAATGAACGAAACCGAAGTCAATGTACCTCAATGAGCCGCATCATGAGCTGGCGCATGATATCAAAGCTGTTTCTCTATGGGACAGGATAGAGAGGCGGAAATAAATTCTTCCGGAGGTG
This sequence comes from Calonectria ilicicola, assembly GCA_020809705.1. Taxonomy (NCBI): domain Eukaryota; kingdom Fungi; phylum Ascomycota; class Sordariomycetes; order Hypocreales; family Nectriaceae; genus Calonectria; species Calonectria ilicicola. The sequence continues at coordinate 1,280,128 of CP085833.1, read as the reverse complement.
GAAGGACACCAACTTGTAGAGACAGAGGAAGAGAATGCGGTTAGCAAATTTGTCGACCTAGTTCAACCCAGTCAATTCAGGACTGTTGTGTGGAGATGTTGACCAGACAGAACTGCAGAGCTGTAAGCATTCAATTGCATATCCATATCCGGGATCAAGTGTCGGAACGCAACAAGCAAGCCAGCCAACAGAAGCCAAACCCTTCCGTACAAATGCTGCATCTCCAAAACGCGTACGGATAGTGCCGTGACGAGGCGCCATTTACGCCCGGCGAGAATGCGTCGGAAATATCAGTATCCACCTTGACTATGCTTACATTGGAGTAAACAAAACGCCAAAGTCGCTTTGACAGTCACCAAGCAATTTACCAGGACCCTTGACTAAGTTAGTGCTCCTACTTGCAGCACGTGGGTGTAGCGTGTCAGCTGCGTGGACGACGCGTGCGTGGGCTGCGACCAAGAGCCGTCTTTTGTTCGATGGCGTCGAGTCATTGCTCAGTGGCTGCGCAGTGGCGGATGTTAGCGGTCGGTAGTTGCAGAGAACCCTGTGCACGGAGGAGAAGCTCCTTGTTTCACGAGCGAGCTGATCACGTGGGGTTGCCACCACCGCCACCACCGCCACTCCTGCTGCCACCCCTGCTTACCCATCCTTCTTGGGCTCCGAAACCGACTCCGAAACCGGTACCGACAAGCACAGAGGGAGCACCTATCCTATACACATATATATACTTTTACAATCATTGGTACTGTTAGTCATAGTGCCCGTACCATACAATTAACCTCGCTTAAAGCTGTGGTATTTCTTTTATATTGAACCTTTGACAGAAACAAAAAGAATTATCCAATTTTATAGAAAATATAGTATATTTCGTCTATATACTCTTCTTATACTAAAGCTAAAATAAGAATGATATTATGAAGTGAAAAGCTTTATCCAAGTCAGACTGCGCAGAAAGCGGCAGAGTAGTCAATGGGATTATAAACTTGTCTTTTGGCCCAATGGGTTCATTGATATAAACGGATTTGCAGATTCTAAGAAACACTGCAAAAAAAGACAAGCCTTTTTGCAGCTGAAATTGGATCAATAGCAAGCCTTCCCGTTGCTTGCGCTGCGGGCAGTCGAGATGATATCCTTAGACGCCTTCTCAGAGATCATATAGGTTGGCAACACGGGGAACGCGCCGGGGACGCGGGGGAAGACCGAACCGTCGACGACTCGGAGGTTTTTGACGCCGTGGACCCGGAACTTGCTGTCCACAACGGCCATGGGGTCCTCAGCGGCTCCGATGGCGCAGGTCGAGGTGGCGTGGTGCCCGAAGGACTGGTGTCTGAAGTAGTCGAGCTGCGCCTCGTCGGTGCAGTCAGTGGTGTCTCCGTGGCAGGGGTGCAGCTCGTTCCACGGCGTGATGGGGGCACCGGCAGCGATGAATCCGCGGCGCATGATGTTGACGGCGTCGACGAGCTCTCGCAGGTCCTCGTCGCCGCCGGTCTCCCAGAAGCGGAACTGGATCTCGGGGGCATCCGTTGGGTCGGCAGAGGTCAGCCTGACGCTGCCGGCCTGGGATCGAGGCGTCATGTGAGCCATGGCGCACATGTACTGGCGGGTGCCGTACCTGTTTGGCATTCCGGGGAAGAAACCCTCAAGGGCGAAAGCACCGCACCAGGCGTGGATGTTGCGGTCGCCGGTCTCGGTAGGTGTCTTGAGGAGGAGACCGGTCTGGCCGGCATTGCGGTTGATATCGTCGCCCGCAAGTCCTAGAACACCAGCTTCATAGTTCTCGGCCATGTTCTCGCCGACTCCTGGAAGATCCTTCACCACCTTGATGCCGAATCGCTTCAGCTCCGAGGCGGGACCGACGCCTGAATGCTTAAGAATCTGGGGGCTGTTGAAGACACCGCCGGAGACAATGACCTCCCTCTTGGCTGCGATCTTGGTCAGGTTGCCTTGGTTGTCCTCTGTCCACCGGGGGTCCGCGCTGTACGCGGCCTGGCCCCTGAGCACCTCCACACCATTGGCAGTAGGCACTTCTCCGCTTTCGTCAAAGAGGACTCTGGTCACAAAGCTGTCGAGCTGAACCGTCAGTGGGTAGCCAGCTGGGTCGTTCAAAGTGTCGCGGACATAGCTGTTGGGGCTCGAACGCTGTCCATTGGCATCAATGTGCAGGCTCATTCCGTAGAACCCAGTTGCCTGGTCTCGGTTGGGGTCCGCTGCGTTGACGTCTCTGATGACTAGCTCAGGAATGTTGTCTGTGTCCTGACCAGTAACGTTGGCCAGGCCGTGCATGATTCTGAGGACATTGTTCGGTTGCTCAGTCCAAGAGTTGTTGCGCGTGTTGATACGCAGCCAACCGTCGAATCCATGCCCAGGGGTGCCACGAGGAAGCCACTCGTTGCGCTCAAGGTTGATGAAGTGCTGGCGCATGTTCTCAGGCGACCAGGACGTGTCGCCCGTGCGGTTGACGACAACCTCCCAGTCAGAGTTAGGTGGCAGACTGCAGATGCCAGCGTTGATCATGGCGGAACCACCAAGGGTGCTGGCGCGAGGATACCAGATACCGAGTCTCTCAGCTCCGGCAGGGGGCTCGAGGCCAGTATAAAAGGAACCATTGGCGGTCCGATAGGTCTGCAACTCATATCGCGCTTGCTCCTGGGGATCCTCAGAGTGCTGCACAAAGAAGTCGTAGCGATCCACTGGGCTGTTGAGGGCTGCATAGTTGTTGGCAAGTGTATTCCAAGTAGGATCGTCTCCGCGATCACCACCGGCCTCAAGAAGAAGGGTCTTGTAGCCAGCCCTGGCGAGGTTACAAGCCAGAGGTCCTCCGCCGGGGCCACTTCCAACCACGATGTAGTCATACACCTCTTGAGCAGAGATGCGCGGAAGAGACAGTGCCGCGAAGGCAATGGCTGAACGAAGTCCAACCATTTTGAACCGTTGAAAAGAGTGAACTGGGGAGTATGAATTGTTGTGGACGAGATGCCTGTGAGCTTCTTGAGGATATTCTCAGCGTCTTCCGTTGCCCTTAAATAATCAGAATCTTTATGCACTCTTTCCATGTTTCCATATTCACTGTCGTCATGCAAATAGGCTTGATACTTGGCATCAACGCAAAAGTGAGGATTGATACCCAGATCAGCATGTAGTAGTCATTAGAGTTCTACCCATGTACCACGCAGCGCACTGTCCCTAGCCTAAGCCACCCAACAAACGCGGACGTAGCCCCATCAGCGTAGAATTATTCTTAGGGTGTGCCCAGGTCGAACAACAGTGGAGGAATTTGCCAAGGTGGGGAGCCCCCCGGTAAGAATGATTCGATTCTTCTCGGCAGCTTTTGATATTCCATTATTGTGGGGACCTTTTCTCAAGCTACTCAACCAAGCTGTGACAATGAAAAGATCCTGATTCGGTTATCTGTGCTCGCTAAATGTTATGTCCTATAATGCTTCTGCGAGCTACACAGACCTCATTTTGGAGTGCGACATGGCATGTAAGAGATAGAATCATATAAGTTCGTTCTCCAGCCCATAGATCGAGCCATAAAATTGTAGTCATTGTGGCATATGGCGGTGCAAGAGTTGCGATTGTGCCTAGTAGCTTGGCAACTCTAAAGTGTCACCCCTCGTCAAAAGTCAGGCGGAGGCCGCATGCATGTATCGCCCTATCCACTGAGAGCTCATTGAACAATTGTCCCAAAGCGGTATACCAGTTGCCTAAACGAGAACACCGACTATCAGCGGCTATCTTGCAGGGTTCACAAAACGTAGCCGTTGGAATACTCCTCGTACTTGGTGGAGGGAGCTTGCATAACATCTACCGGTGATTTTTGCCAGGCCCACCAGCTGTCTGGGGGTCAGTTGAAATACCGAGGTCTTGCTTGCTTTTTATTGGGCTATCCATTTGGCTTCAGCCACCACCAATCCATCCTATCGACACAGGCAACACCCCACTCCCCGTATTAGATCCACCAAAACACGATGGGGACCTCTATCAGCATGTAGATTTGGTCAGTAAGTGAATAGGTACTGGAGGCTGAATGTAGTCATAGGGATAAAACTTAGGTGCACCTTGACCAACAGGACACAAGGAGTAATCTTGGGTGTTGATCAACGCTTTAACCGTTCCCTGATAACATGCCGTTTGATCCATCTAAGCTGATTGAAGCCTTCTCTTGTTGGAGTGGCCATTTGAGCCTGACACTATGTGTAGTTTTGCACGACGATGAAAGGATCCAACTAAAGACCTGATGATACACGCGCCTGGGACAAGCAGGCGATACCAAGAGAGCCGCCATGGCGAATTGTAGAGAAGATGTGTATGGTCTAACAAGGGCATAGTGGCGGGTAATGCCAGCCCAGCCCAAGCTAAGCGAAAAAAGATTATGATGGTGACGCGCGTCCCTTGGTGCAAAGATCCACAGTCTCCGAGGAGTACGGGGTGCTCAGCCAAACTATTCTGGATTAGGAGGGAGCAGTTGTGACGGCCTGGAAATACACTAAAGAATTACTTAAAGTAAAACTTAAAGTAAAAATTAAACTGCACATCCTCGGAAGCTCGCGTCGATCCGGGCGGCAGAATGTGCGGATTAAGGTTTGACAAGAGCTTAATTACACCGAAAAATGGTGCATGGGCCAGCCAGCCGTGCAATGGATTTAACGGACTTTGCCCTACTCTGTAATCAATCAAAGCCTGTTCTGCGCAACATCTGGAAACCAAGCCTGCCTATCCTTGCAGTTCTCGCATGCCATGGTCCCTTCTATATGGTGTGGTCCGTAGACCATGATGTGAGCCTTAGCTGTCAACCTCCTGGCCATCAAGCCCATGCAGTCATGGTCGGTTGAATGACGCGTAAGTTCTTCCTCAGCAAGGCGGCAAGAACCGAAGGGCCCACAGCGAGCTTGGCATGGTTGTCATTGTCTCGCTTGCGCTGGATTGCGCAGACTAACTTGCACTGGCTGAAAAGGTGATTCGTGTCTTATTTCTAAATGAACGGGGGTGCCAGAAGGCAGATGGTTTGGCAAAATATCGAAGCATGCTTAAGTAGGAGTTTTGTCTTGGTGGTTTGCGTTACGAGACACGTTCAACACATTTCTTGCAAGATTGAGACAGTATTTCTCGCTTCCGATTTTTTACACTCGAAGCTGACCGACTGAATAAAAGTCAAATCAGTTACGAATAAATTAAATAAGATTTGGATAAGCTTTGCTCTTGTAGTGTAAGCACTCGTAATGTCATACATCCAATTTTGTCTAAGCTACGGAATAGTCTGTTAATGGTTTAGGGACACGTGTTTTCGGGAACTGTTTTATTAAACTTTGTTTTTTTTAAAGGAAAAAAAGTCTACATGCTTGAAATGCTACTGTCGCGTCCTTTTTGTATTTTCTTGTCCATATTATAAGCGCAGTCTTCTATGACTTATATCGGGTCTAGCCCGTCCCTGGAAATTTCATCATACCACAGTGGTTGAACCGGCTTATCCTTACAAATATCCATAAATTCAATTTCTAGCAAGCCTAAAGTTACTAGCTCAGGCATAAACATACATGGCTTTCACTTTGTAAGTTCTGATGGAAGGGCTTTATACACCACCTTCTCTGTGCCAGAATTGTACTCTGCCAACTGTGCTAATTGAACGGGGGCCTAGAGGTATTTCTGAACCAAACGACGGAGATATGGGAAGTACAATATGCTGACCCACCACCTTGTTTGGCGTATTTTTTGAGACGCCGTGTTTCCGTTGTTATGAGTAATGACTGGAACAGATTCCGCATATAAGTCAGCGTAGACAGTGAAGCTGTCCCAGTCAGCCGTCTCTAGGTCAGGTAAGTATTTTCGGGTGGCGTCTCAACATCCAGAATATCCTTGGGGACTCCCGTGAGCCTAACAGGGTCGATAACACGTTCAGCGGACAGCCTGTCGATCCTTTCTTGATCATTTAACCGAACCATCTTTTCATCTTCTTCTTTAAATTTGGTGGCGATGGCCAGTCGCTGGCCGTAGTCAACCCCAACAAAATATTCAAACTTCTCTAGCATCATCGCAAACGTGGAGTGACCGAGAACTTCATCCTCAGTAATATTAGGATGATCGCATAGCCAGGTTCGCACCAGTTCCTGTTCGCCCCAAACTTCCCCTAAAATTCTCTAATCCGTTCGAACATCTGGGTGGTTAACTTGAACTGGGTTTATCCGGTCCTGCGCTCGTCGTAAATATGTCTCATATTGCGAGCAGGACCGATGATTGTATTTGTAATGGTTTGTGTCTACAAGTATGGCAAGGAATAATATATTCTTATAATTTAGAAAATAAAAAAGTAAAAATTATTATTATTTATTATTAAATAGGGTAGAATCCGTATGTTGCATAAACCACACACAGCCCAAAGAGCCGATTTTCTTGGTTATTTGCTGTGGCTGGAAGAGAAGGTTTGGAGTAGACTAGCAGCTGGGAGAGCAAAATAAAATAAAACCAAGCATAATAAAATTCGATAAAGTCATAAAAATCACCATAGTAACCAGATCGAATAATCCCTTTAAATGAGAGGCTTGAAATAAGCTTAAAAAACTGTTGATTGGGGTGTGTTGGCTCTCCTCCTGGTGTTGAGATCGGAATCCCTTTTTCACTAAGTTTGGTGTTGCAGCCGGACTAATCCGCCGACTAAAGCTAATTTTTCAAAAGGCCGAGGGTTCGAACCCACGTTCCCTATCACAATTAAAAAAAATATTAAATTAATTCTAGGTTAATAATAACTAGGGAATTCTTGCTATTATATATTTTTCTTTCACTGATAGGTTTTAACTTTTTAATGTGAATCCAGCATAAAGATGTCTGTCAACCCATCATGTTTACTCAACTTCTTCACTTTCATTTTTTGTAACAATAATATGGAGTGAAGAGAGGAAATTGGATTGGCACTGTTTACAAATGGTAGCGAGATTCAATACGTATATCGGGTACAGTTAATAGCAAATTGAAGAACGTTTTACAAACCAGCGCCCTGGTTCCCGTTTGGTCGGTCAGGTGACTGATGGGTACAGAGTCGGCACTGACCAGCGCTGGAATATCTGTTACGCCCTTGTCCAGGCAGTTGATTATTCATAGTGAAGCGACGAAAAAGATTGTACGTGAAGGCTAATTTTTTTTACCAAAAAAAAAAAAAAACCCAAGCAAAGCCAGCGCGTTCATGGGTTCAGGGTTTAGGGTAACCAATTCATCAGTTGAGGCAATGTATGCTGGCCCCAAGGATGACCAACCAGTGAACGTGGGATAAATTTTAGTTCAACTCATTTCGTTTTATAATCCGGCCTTCGAACAACCTAACAAAGGTGATCAGCTCCCGCATCCTGATATGGTGGGGTGATCAGAGGTTGTCGGATCCAAGATATTTTTTAGACTCATAAACTCTATCGAGCGGTCTGGCCCTGCGAGATCTAGCCGATTCCGACAAGTACCTCCAGCTATCACGTTACCAACAAGCCCCTGGCAGAGCGGTCCCTAGCGTTCCTCTGGAGCCAATACTCAACAAGGGAGAGCATCCCCGTCTCCACCGCGTACAGGCGCACGAAATGCGGAGAAGAACCAGTCTCCAATGCTACCGTATCCGATCTAGAGGAAACGATGGCGATTCGAGCGCATACAGCACAAGCCCACCCCCACCTCGCCCAACGGAGCGGCTTGACAGGGTGCACCACTCGCTAACCCCTGTTCGTCCAATCACGTACTCGCGCTGTCCTCGGGGCTGGCACGCCCTCCGGGCCAGCGAGGTCCGAATATCCACCACACGTATCCTTGCGTTCGCAGAAGCGAATGCATGAGGAGGTTAATCAGAACGTCTGATGGTTTCAGCTGACATCCTCTGGGAGGCGCATGCAGAATGCTTTATATTGCTTGGATGCTCTCCCTCTCGATCTCTTCTCTACAATTCCAATCCTCCATCCATTTCCCATCACCTTCACAATGAAGCCGAAGGTTTATCAGTTCCTCGTGGGAGTCTTTGCGTCCTTCGGGTCGGTGCTCTTTGGTTACGATTTGGGTGTTATTGCCCAAGTCATTGCTTCTAAATCTTACCTGGATCTTTTCAATGTCAGCGGCACTGACTCTTCGACGTAAGAATTTCCTTCCTTTCATAAATCGCCGGCCTCTACTAAAACTGCTGTAGCGGTGCCGTCGTAGCCCTGTTCACTGGAGGTGCCTTTTTCGGTGCTTGGTTCGCTGGTCCTACCACAGAGCGCGTGGGTCGACGATGGACCATTGTCGTGGGAAGCGTCATATTCCTCATCGGCGGAATTCTGCAAACTGCTGCGCCCAAGATTTCCTACTTGATGGCAGGCCGCTTCTTGTCTGGTCTGGGCGTCGGATTCCTCACCATGATTATTCCGCTGTATCAGGCTGAAATAGCTCACCCTTCAATCAGAGGTAAAGATAAAACCAATCACAATCATCCAAGATCTCTACTGACTTCACGGCAGGAACGGTGACTGCCCTTCAACAATTCATGCTGGGCATTGGAGCTCTCGTTGCCTCATGGACTGGTTGGGGTACTTATAACGCTTACGATGACACACGGCAATGGCGTATTCCTCTGGGTATCCAGAACATTCCTGCCCTCGTCCTTGGAGCTCTAATCTTCCTTTTCCCTGAATCCCCTCGTTGGTTGATCGACAACGGAAAAACCGAAGAAGGACTGAAGACTCTCGCTCGTCTGCACAGCAACGGAAATGAAGATGACCCATGGGTTCGCGCCGAGTTTGAGCAAATTCAGGAGAACATTGCTAAAGAACACGAAGAGGAAGCAAAATCCTACCTGGATCTCTTCCGTGACTTATCTACTTTCCGTCGACTCCTCATTGCCTGCGGTCTCCAAGCCTCGATTCAAATGACTGGTGTATCTGCAATTCAGTACTACTCTGTCACAATCTACGGTCAGGCAGGAATTGGACCAGGAGATGCCCTCAAGTACCAGGCTATCAACTCTGTTATTGCTCTAATCGCCCAAGCGCTATGCATTGCGTATATCGATCGTTTCGGTCGTCGCTGGACTCTTATCTGGGGTAATCTCTTCAACATGCTCACCTTCATCATTGCCACTATCATGTTGGCCGTCTACCCACCAGGCTCAGGCAGCGCTGCTCAAGGTTGGGGCTTCATCATTGTTACCTGGGCATACAATTTCTCCTTTTCTGCAACTTGCGGACCCCTTTCGTGGATCATTCCCGCTGAAATCTTCGACACCCGCATGAGAGCCAAGGGTGTTTCCGCCGCAACCATGATGTCCTTTGCTTTCAACACCATGATCGGCCAGGTTACAGGTATCGCAATGGAAGCAGTGGGGTGGAAGTACTACCTCACGTTTGTTATTTGTAACTTTACAAATGCAGCCGCGGTCTGGGCTTTCGTTCCTGAGACAAAGAAGCTGCCCCTTGAGGAGATGAACACTTTATTCAGAACCATGCCATGGTTCGTTGCTGGGAAGGATCCAAAGGAGTATACTAGTGACTTCCAAGGGGACTTGGAGCGAAGAGCAGAGCAGTTTGATGAGAAGTTGGCAGCCACAGAACATGTTTAATGACCAAACTATTCGCAGGAGGAAGTTACCTATGGATTGTATATATAGCACCAAGATTCCGGGGTCTTTCGGGCTAACTTCTCACAGTGGAGGGAATCCAGAATCTTGGAAAGATATGCCGACAATTCAATGATGCTGCCTATTAGTCGCGAGCACGAATCCACAGTCACCCCTTTTTGAATTGTCACAAATCTCCCACCTGCTAGAGTGATTATGTAATACGCCAAAACCAATTTTAATTTCAGGCTCTATAATTAGTTACATATCACGTGACTCTACCAGGAAAGAGATTTTATCCATCAAGGAAATAGAATATTCTTGTTGCAAGCGGCTAGAATAATGAACGGTTGAAATTGTATAAAATATCTGTTTTGGTACAAAATATTTATCTAAGCGCTGAGCGTAAACGTCTTCTGAAGAAACTTTGAGACTGTCATGTTTTTCGAATCCCAAAAATTGGCCAAGAAGTACATCCCAGAATGATATAGTCGTCTCGTCCCGCGTAATTGAACAGCTAAAGTAAGGCCCCCCAGATCAATTAAAAACAAAAATGACAATTATTTCCACTATTTCGTATCACAGTCTGTCATATATGTATGTATTTGGGTCGCCCAGGTGAAAAAAAGCCTGTGTAGGGTAGCTGTTCTGTAATGTGAGATGACGCGCTAGCTCGGCCCACTGGCGTATTCTCCCAGTTCTCTCTCAGTCAGCCAAGCGGGCGGAAGCGCCAGGTCAGGACATGTGTTCCCTGCTACAACAGAAAGCAAAAAGTGCGTAAACCATGAATTGACTGCTATTAATAAATAGCTGAATGTGATGTGCCAAGTGCAACCGCCAGTATCCGTGCAATACGTGTACGCGACGGCGGCGACCGGAGGAATGTGTCTATCGCTCCACCTCTACTGACACGGCATCACGCTCTGGCATGGCTGGGTACCTTTTCTGATCTTGTTGGCCATGAGGATGACCTGGAATTTTGTGATTGGAACATCTCAGACATAATGACGATATAAGATACTGGTGCTGCAGTACTTGATAGCTCAGTAACCCAATAAAATATGGCCTCCTTTCACCTTGAATGATCGTACGATCGTAATCTGGTTGAACAATATGCCACCACCTCGGACATGGCGATCCGTGTAATAATCGGGGGTAGTTCGGCTTCTAGTAGTCCGTGCCGTATCTTGACAAACTTGAGTTTGGCCGGTGTGCAAGTCCGAACAGCCAATCGCTAACCGCGGCTTTATCCGGACTCTAGCATTCCGGCCATCATCTGACCGATCATCATCGGGCTTGGTGGGCCTTGCTGTCTTCAATCATTACAATGAATGAAGGAAATCGGTGGGTCGAATTCTGTTTCTACGGTACCGGAGAATTTTCCCGGCAAGATATGAATCAATTGCCTAATTCATTGCTATATTTTATTGTATTCGAGATGCCTGATCGAATGACCATCGGCTTCACTAATTCTGAATACATTCTTACAAATCTCTTCAAAATTTGACATTTCCCACTCAAAATTCAAATATACGATTGAATACTAAAAATATGGCACCTTTAAAGGTTATTGTTGTTGGTGCTGGATTCGGTGGGTTGGGTGCCGCCATCGAATGCGCGCAGCGGGGCATGGATGTCACTCTGGTTGAGCGTTACCCCGACTCAAATTCTTATGGAGGTGAGTAACAGTCTGACCAAGATAAAATTTGTAGGCACGTACTTACGGTTTTTAATAGATATTATCGACTTCTTTGTAAATGGCGGCCGTGTCATTAGTAAATGGGGCAATGGTGAGGTTGCAGAGCGAATCAACGCCGTTGGTATTACAAAAGTCACTGGACTTGAACTGTGCAAATATGACGGAAAGTCGCTCTTCCATGATCCTTGGTACCATCGCCCCGAAGATGTTGGACTGCAGTTTGCTGGCCATCGCGGTGCTCTGCACACGATTGTGACTGAGTTTGCCGAGAAGAGCGGAGCCAAGATGCTTTTTGGCAAAGCCGTAGTCGAGTACAAAGAGACTGCTGAGCAAGCCGGTGTTGTCTTGTCTGATGGAGAAGAAATCTGGGGTGATGTCGTTGTCGCTGCTGACGGTGGCCGATCGCTTGCTCGAGAGCAGGTGCTTGGCCTGAAAGACGCAAAGACAAGTAGCGGCTGGGCCATCTTCCGGACCTTTTTCCAGGTCACGGATGAAATGCGATCAAACCCTCTGCTTAAAGACTTCACAAATCCTGATAAGGAAACAATCCGTATTTGGATCTCTGAAAACACAACCATGCTTGGCTATGCTTGGAATGCAGGCAAGAATATTGCATGGGTCTTCATGCACCGGGTATGATGCTTCTTGAAACAAATTATACACTGTTCTAACAGTCCTTTTAGGATAAAGCAGATATTGCCGAGTCTTGGTCTTTGCCAGCTAAAAAAGAGGATATTTACCCATTCATGGAGCGCCATGAAGACACATGCAAAGCATTGCTAGATGCTGCACCAGCCGACAAGATAGTCGACTATAAGCTAGTCTTCCGCGATCCCGTCAAGACGTGGATCAGTAGGGGCGCTCGAACGATTCTTATCGGCGATGCATGCCATTGCCATCTGCCCAGTTCAGCCCAAGGTGGTGCCCAGGCTCTTGAGGATGCTGTCACATTAGCAGTCTGCCTGGAAAAGGCCAATGGTGATGTTCCTCTGGCCCTGCAAGCGACAGAGAGAATTCGTTATAACCGTGCCAATGTTATCCATAAGTCTGGCGCAAAGAATCGAGATGAATGGCACGAAATCGACTGGTCAGCTTTGGAATTGGATCCCAAAGTCCTTGCAAATCGTCGTTTCCCCTGGATTCTGGATTTTGATGCTCAGGCAAATGCCGAGGAGCATTTTGAACACATTGCCCAGGACATTAGAGATGGCAGGCAGGGTTCTTTGGAGGAATTGTCTCTGCCCTCTGGTCAGAGGGATGATTTTGTGTAGTTTTAATTCGTGTTACTTTAGATCAGTTATATATATTGCACGAAAGATATTAGGTACAACGTTATACATCATTGCATTTGTCTCATTTCGCATACTTAAAATCCATTGCTGTGGGCTACAATAGAAAAATGAGAGCCTCATTGAATGTATCGCCTTAAAAGTAAGAAAATGGTCCAGTCATTTTAAATTTTGGGGCCTTCTCTACATTTGTTAAAAATCACCCATGTAAAACAGTCTGTGAATCTTTGAACCGTGGGGTTTTCACGAAGAAACGAGTAGTTCACTTGGTAGTTGGGAACTTGGACGGTATTTTCCAATTTCGGATCAATTCACCGACAGTGCGCTCCTGATTTAGTGCAATATTTTTTCTTTTACTTTTTGCTTTTTTGATTTGCTCGTGGTTGGAAGGTGGAATTTTGTATTGCTCCGGACCACTACCCCGTGATAATTCAAGGTCACACTCGGCGCGGCTTTTGTATTTCCATCGCGTCCGGCCGGGCATCAACCGAGCTCGGAGCGAAGATTTCCGGAGACTCCGATAGTCGCCATGATAGGATAAAACACGTAGCCAATCGATTTCAGTATTCTCTGTATCTAATACCAGAGGTTTCATGATTCTAGAAGCACGCTCCAAAATGTCTGGCACTTCCGCTCCACTCCCAATCCTTCGCTGGGGCATCATTGGCACCGGGACTAGTGCAACCTGGCTCGTCAGAGATTTGCTCTTGCCACGTCCATCTGCGCAAGCAAGACATGTTATTCAAGCAATAGGGTCAAAGAGCGGAAAAAGCAAAGAATTCGCCGAGAAGCTTAGTATTCCGTCTTCGGCAAAGCTCTACAACTCACATACTGAGGTGTACGCCGATCCAGAGGTTGACATTGTGCACATAGCAGTCCCTCATGGCTTGCACCTGAGCGAATGCCTTGAAGCTATCAAGGCTGGAAAACATGTGCTGTGCGAAAAGCCATTCACGATGAATGCAAAAGAGGCACGCATCGTTTTTGAAGCAGCAAGAGAGGCAAACGTATGGGTTGGGGAGGGTATGTGGACCCGCGGCTTGCCAATCACAAAGAAGCTATTGCAAGTCATCCACGAAGAAAAGGCAATCGGTCGGGTCTTGAGAGTAATATCCGATTGTGGCTTTCAGGTAAATCTGCAGGATTTACCAGAAGACAACAGATATCGTGTCCTTGAGCTTGGCGCCGGCTCACTGATGGACCTTGGAATTTACCTGGTAAATTGGGCATTATTGATGGTCGACCCATCTACAATCGATATGACCCAGGAACAGGATCAAGGTGAAGGTGGTGATCTTCCTAGGATCCTCGCTTTGCAGGGCAAAGAGGACATGGAGGGGGGCGACCGTATTGAGGTTCACACTGGAATGCTCATGCAATTTGGTCACGGTGGTCCACAAGCAGTTCTCTCATCCACTACTGTTACAACTCGAGAAAAAGGGTCATTCTGCCGGGTGGATGGTACAAATGGCCACATTGATATTGAAGGCCCAGCTCCTCCCATGCCCACAAGTTTCACTGTCTATCGCACTGGAGAAAAGGGCGGCGAGATAAATCACGACGAGTCGGGCGAGGAGGGAACTAAATACACGTCTGATTCGCCTGGAGGAATGGGATTCTACTGGGAGGCGGATCAAGCTGCATTAGACATTGCTGCTGGTAGAACTCAGTCGAGTATGATGCCATGGTCTCAGACAATGCGGGTGATGAGGATGTTGGATGAGGTTAGGAGACAGGGAGGTGTTAAGTACCCCCAGGATGATGAATAGATGTACATGGAGATATTTTAGAATGCATTACGTCCATATTTCGCGAGGATCTGTAACCCTTCTTAAAATCTAGTAATAGCTTGATGGCGATTGGGGAACTGTTATACCCACCCACAGATCCTAAGCAGAAATACACCAATTTTAGCACCCTGGGGAAGTGGGTTGACGTGTCAAAAGCATATATACGTCACATCGTAACCTTTCCAAGCCACATTCGTCCTGTATTAAGCTAAATTTGACCCATGATCTGCAGGGACTCTATGGGCTGACTCGGAGCAACCGCCGTAGCTAGCTCAGGAGGCTGGACATTTGCATTCCGATGATTTCCGTGAGTGTGTGGAGACTGATGCTCATTGTCGAGGTGACTGTATAGTGGCCTTGGAAATAGTCTTGGAACGGCACGCGTCTGATTGTCCCTATTTTGGGCGTGTTGTGAATCTCGCCGCAGTATGCAAACAGGTATCACATGATTCTAAATTTGCAAATGTCATTTTGTTATGCCATGCTTCATCAATTTTAGGGCATGCATAATTTGCCTATCTGCTAATACTAATTTATAAAAACCAAAAATATGTTCTAGAGGGCTAAGCTATGTAATACATCTCAGAATGGTGGTCCTAGAATCGTCTATCATGAACAAAAGAAAATTTGCGCTTTTCTGACAAAATGGCGCTACAAAATAGAAAGAGAAGTGAATATATATATCAGTAGCCGTGATTAAAACTCTGGCTTTCTGGATTTGAATAGGATTTCTCCTTCTGGATCGGGAAATACGATTGCCTCAAACTCGATATTCTTGTGTCGTGGCATGCCATCGGGGTTTTTAAGGTCGTAGTTGAGCAAGATTTCAGCCAAGAACAACTTGATCTCAATTTCGGCAAGGAATCGACCGGGGCAGGCGTGTCGGCCCACACCGAATCCGAGACTAGTTCTTCCAACGCTTGTGTACAAGGCACCGGATGCACCCGCCTGGCGTTGCTTGTAGAAGCGGAGTCCGTCAAATTTATCGCTGTTCTCGAAGATGGACTCATCTACATTGACTGCACTGGTCGGGAGCTCCATTTTAGTTCCAGCTGGAATGTAGGTGCCATCCGGAAGAGTCAATGGTGCTGTTGCAATGCGCTGAAATGTCGCTATAGTGACTGGTTAGTACCTTGTAGGTCACTCTCATGTAGCACTAGACTGGAGGACTCACTAAGATCGGGCGAGTTGAATCTTTGGCTTTCTCTCATAAAGCTGTCTACCTTTTGGAGTTTAGTCAAACCTTCTCGGGTGAATGTGCCGCCACATTCACGCAGGACTTCGATGACTTCCTGTCGAAGTTCCGGAATGTATTCAGGTCGAGCAGCAAGGTCATAAAGGATGTGTACCGTCGACGAAGCTGTGGTGTGAACACTAGCGATAGCTAGTAGTAGCTGTCGTTCGACCTGGTAATCAACATTGCTGCGGAGATTTTCTTGCTTTCCAGTAGTCAAATAGTCCAAGATGGTGGGAGGGTTTGATGGAGCTTGTCTCTCCTCCAAAGTCTTCTTGACAATTTTCCTGGCTGCGTTCCATTGTTCAGCAGTCTTTTGTTTCGAGGGCATGAAATGGCATGCGAAAGGTCGAAGCAAGGGATGCCATTCCTTGAGAGCTGTCGCGTATGCTGTAATTTCCAAGACATACTCTGACATGAGGTCAAGCCAAGTCTGGTTATTGCTTGAATCTTCGCTGTGCATGACGTATGCCGAAGCTCGTGTTACTGTTCCTAGAATTGGGTGGTGGATATTTAAACTTTTCCAATCTGCAAAATTATTGTGTTAGTACTGGGAGGTCCAATGTTGCTCGCTTGTTGTTTATTTTTCCTTAACCTACCTTTGTGATGTCCAATTGCCTTTGGAATATATTTTCGGACTATATCATGTAGGAGAGGTGTGTATGCGGCTATTTAGAAATTAGAAATGAAATGAAAGGCACGGACAATCAACATACGGAGAGTTGGGTTGAACTTGGAGGTGATGATGCTCACTCCAACAGGATCCACCCCACCCATGCCGGTGTATGGCTTAAGAAGATCCTATTTAAAATTAGTGTTGTTTGAACGAATGCCGGAACAGGTTCCTGAGACCCACGGTATCGATAGACTTCTCAAAGCTGAGGGACGGATGGCTCTTGAGTTTGTCCAAGAAAGTTGTGGGGAGAATCAACTTGACGCCTTGATAGCCTTGTCAGAGTTTGTATTCATATAAATTCGAATCATCCTTACCGTCGACCGCATTTACACCGAATGGCTTGTCTTTGTACTGATTCAAGATTAGCACTCCATGCTGGGTTTAAAGATCGCAGTACTCACATTGGCATACCCTTGAGCTAGCACCGCTCTCGAGTTATGAAGATACTGTTCCTGCCTCTTTTTCTTGCTAGAGTGTTCCGATGCTAAAGGAATCGGGACCTTCACTTCGCCAGGACTCGACAGCCAGTTGAACAAGACTGGGGTCAAGACGACGACGGCGAGAGCCACAAGGGCCAATGAATAGGAATCACCAGAGGCTAGCATCTTGAGTGCAGGAAGCACCTTGGACATGTCCAAATCGGCAAGGGCCAGTTCTAACTCTGACTTGGATTGGGCACTCATGGTGATAGTGTGTAGCTAATGTTGAGGATATCGAGGGAAATTGAGGATTAAAAAAAGAAAGAAAGATGGGAGAATTTTGGAGCAGTCGTAAAAGAAGTTTGACTTGATTTTGGATGAAATAGATTGAAGGGCTACGTTTTCTCCTTATATACCACATGTATGCTCGTGGCTATACACAACATGTCGCTTCATCCCAAAACGTCACGGATGCAGATCGGCGGTGGGTCCGTGCATCATCGCTTACAGTCCCAACTTCAACCGGAAGCCGAAAATCCGTCACAACTGCCCGGAGTCAATTGTGATTCGCGGGGCCAGTCGGATGCCGAAGTTGGTCTGTTTCAGACGAATCCCTTATTGAGAGACCAATTGCCGTCCAGATTCGCGAATTTCGGCCCGGCGGCTGCTGTTCCGGGTGGCCCCCATGAAGCGACAGACTTGGAGATGGCCAATTGAAGCAACAATAAAAGTCATCCCCTTCACCGTCTAATATTTCTAGACAAGGGATATGACTTGGTGGCTTGATCCAAGTATTTTCATTTATGTGCAGAATACTCAAGAACACTCCAACTATACAACTCACTCTTGCTGGCTTGATTATCCGATACTAAATTGCAAACTGCCCAAGCCCTAGCTATACCTCACGATGGATGCCCAGTCCAGTACGGCGGGCCTGCTCTCTTTGCAGCTTTTGCGTGAAACGATATCCCCGGTCAAGGCAATACTATTGCTGGTTGTGGCGTACGTCGTCATCCGGACTTTCGGGCTTAATGCATCAACCAAAAACCGACCCCCCGGCCCAAAAGGGTTACCACTGATTGGCAATATTGTGGATATCATCAAAGCTGCCAAGGAAAAGCGGCTCCACCTTTTGTTCGAGGGATGGGCAAGGGAACATGGCGACGTTATGTTGGTCCGCTCTGGAATCGAAGATGAGTATTACGTCAACAGTCGACGCGCCGCCAAAGCTTTGATGGATACGAATGCCGCGGTTTCTTCTGACCGCCCAGGTGCATGGATCATCCCAACTAAGCACATTTGTGGTAGCTGGAACATGCTATTCCTCAATTCAAGCTCACGCTTATGGAAGGTAGGGTGCCCATCCTAATTTCATGAGTTACAGAACTGACGCCCAAAATAGGACCAGAGACGCATGACGAATCTAAACTTGACTAGTGTCGGTAGGGCAGAAGAGGGAGTGCCGTAAGTCCAAAACATAATTTCTAATTAGATAGTAGTGCTGATTATTCCATCTTTTCAGGTTTCTCGAATTCGAGGCCCTCAAGTTCTTGCATGAAGTCGCCCACGATCCACTCGGTGGTACAGATAAACAGGACCTCTGGAATAAAATGGGGCGATATATTTACAGCACATTCACTACTCAACTGTTTGGACTTGAAGTACAATCTTTGATGGCCCTGAGAGGTGACGAGACTGATGATTTGGCAGATCAAAGACTCCTCTAGCCCCAGCATTGACTATTTGTTTGGTATTTTGCCCCACTCCTCCTTAAATTGTCCATGCTGACTTGCATCCCTGCAGAGACCGGAGCGGCACAAATTGATTGTTAGTGTCTAGCATGCTGTTAAAATTCCATCTTATTCTAACTTAAAACAGCAATTAACCCTGGCGCCGAGCTAGTCCACAGTTTCCCTATTCTTGATCAGCTGCCTAACTGGTTCCGCAAGTCTCAACTTGAGGGCGACGTCCGATTTAATCGAGATGTGAAGTGGTCCATGGAGCGAGTTAAAGTAGGTTACCCCTGTGATACTTAGTAGTACAAGGACTAAATTTGGCAAAAGTACCTGAAAACCCTTGTCGCACAAGGTCGCGCTCCGGACTGCTTCTTGACCCGAATCCTGCAGGATGACAAACTTGGTGGGGCGTCTTCTGAAGAAGAGGCGGCTTATTTGGCACTCCAACTCGTCTTGGGAGCTTCGGACACGGTATGACACTTGCAAGCTAGATAACTGATGATGCCCTGGCTAATAATGATGCTAGAGTCGCATGGCAGCCTGGGCCTTCATGGAGCTAATGTTGGAGAACCCAAAGGAGTTCAAGAAGTTACAAAAGATTATCGGTAAGTAGCTTTCCAATCCATTATTGAGTATAGATTTCGCTGACAATTTCTCAAATTTCAGATGATCACTGTGGAGACCGCTTGCCCATGTGGACGGACTTCAAGGATATTCCGTACATTCGCTGTGTCATGAAGGAAGTCTGGCGAATGCGACCCCCGATTTCACTCGGCATGCTTGCACACAACACAAATAAAGATTTGCAGTTTGATGGTTATGTCATCCCCAAAAATTCCATTTTGAAGCTCAATGCGTGGTATGTGAATCATGGATCTCTCTCACATTGTTTACTAATTCGCAATGATAGGGCGATTGGCCATGATCCGAGCGTTTACGAAGATCCCAGAGTTTTTAGACCATCTCGCTTTGAAGGCGACCTCACCAATGTATGAATCCCGCAGCCCAATTTTGTACATTTCACTAATATATTTCTAGCCCCAAGAGAGCGCCAATTCAAAGGACGTGAATGACCGAGATCACTTTGCATTTGGAATTGGTCGCCGAACATGTATAAATAGAGACCTTGATCCAGTGCAGCACAAACTGAAGCTAATTTTCAATAGGTCCTGGCATGCATGTTGCGGAGCGATCCTTCGCCATTGCCATTATGCGCATTGTCTGGGCACTGGATATCAAGCCCGCCAAGAGAGCCAAGTTTCCCATTCAAATGGAGGACTTCCCCCACTATGTTCCTGGAATCGCCGGAGTTGAGATGCCAATCAATATGGTTCCTCGAAATGCAAAGAGGTTAAAACAAGTAGATCAATATTACAAGGAGGCAATGGCCTCACGGCCCAACTACGTAAGTCACGCATTATTTGTTTATCACCTTTGATCTAATAAGCTTTAGGGTTCAATGGACCTGTCTTGAGAGGTTTCTGGTGCTCGGGGTGGTCCAAAGGACAAGATGTAGAATATTCAAGCTATCAAATACATTAGAAATGCAATCCATCCATGTACATTCTCATATCAAACCTCCTGAAGCATGCTGATGCGGTGATTTTTTGCTCTATTAGGAGACCAAACTGAACTGAGATAGTTAATAGAGATGGATATTCAACGACTATTTATTTATACCACTCTAGACTTATTTTGATCTAAGAGTATATCATCAAGTCGACCATGTATCCATAATATTACCACATCTATATCCCTCCAAGTTTATTTTCGCACCTTAAGTCCCCCTCTCCAACTTATCCAGCCACTTTCATTCGGGTCACGAAGCAGCGCAAACGCGATGGATGCTCCAGCAAGACCAACTGCGAGGTTTTAGTGAAGGTGCCCTAACGGTTCATGTTGGTATACACTCACTATTATAGTAACCACTTAATTTCCATCCGCCGTGTGCATATAGCCTGTTTCCCACCGCTGTACCAGTCAATTGTCCAGCAAATGCGCAGGCCATATAAGCTGTATTGAGCCTGTTTCGGGCCTTCGGATTGATGTTGAACACAGCTGCTCGATTGGCAACTTGAACGGTCTGATATCCGACGTCAATCCCTATACCCTCAATAATCGGCCCAGCAATCGTGAACCCGCCAATAAATGTGCCAATAATCGCGCTGACTAGCGCGATCAATTGGGCCACCAGCGCAGTCAACAAAGGTTCAAAGCGATCAACAACTGAGCCGACAAACGGAATAACGACAATGATGACAACTCCAATAAGAGAGACAAGCCCGATCTGTAATGATGAATATTCATAAGGTGGCGATGCCAACAGAAATGTCAATGTAGTCCAAAAGGAAGTGAACACTCCAGACAAGAGAAAAACAATGATACAAGCCTGTGCAAGGACCGGTTCGGTCACCATCATATATGGTATTGACCAAAGAGCACGGAAGTAAGTGAGGCCGTTTGGGTTTGTGGATGGATAATCTGGTAAAAAGAGAAATAAAAGGAGTGCAAGCAAATACTGTATGCCGCAGGCGACCCAATAAATATTTCGCCAGTTTGTGTAATTGCCGATAACGCCAGACAAGACCCTGGCGATCAGAACACCACAAAGCAATCCGGAGACTACAATGGCAAGATTTGTTGCTTTCCGACGTGTGGGGGCAAAATCACCTATAAGAGGGACCATGAGCTGAGGAGTCACCGTCGTCATACTGCAGATGAAAGAAATAGCTTGAAATGCTGCAAAGTTATCCGTGATGCAAAGCCCTATCCACTATGTTTAAATTAAGGTAACAAATTAGTTTCAAGAATTCCAAGCGGGCTTGAGATTCGTCTTACCAAAGTAGCAGTAAAAAACACCAGACCAATGATGAAGAGTCGCCTTTCTAGTATGTCTCCAAGCGGGAGAACAAACACGAGCCCCGCAGCATAGCCAGACTGGGATAACGTAGAAACTTGCTACGAGGTTTCATAGCTAACATCAAATGTCTCGGCGATTTTGTTGAGAATTGGTTGGTTGTAATACAGATTCGCGACAGTGAAAGCAGTAGACTAGGGTTGAAGCCAGCTGGTTAGCATGATGCCTCGTCGTCACGACCCAGCACTTACCACTGCGTAGAGTAAGCAGAGGCCATTCGTGAAGGCGGGCGGAGACTTGGTGTCCCATCGGCAATTCTCGGGTGTCAGAACACGGTGAACCCAGTACCTATCATATTTAGAGCGGTTTATGACTGCACTGTCATCATGCACTTTGTGTTCGGTCGGCGATGCTTGGCTATCCATGGATACCCAGATCGGTTGCAGTGTTCCAGATCTAATCAAGCAGGGGCACAGGCTAATATCGCCTATTTGAGCACTAGCTGGGATCGATCTCGGAGCCGTCTTTGGGCGTTCAAGCGTAGAGACAGGTGCTTGCAAAGGACGATAACTGTGCCACCATCCCTCCTAGCAAAATGTTTTTTTTTTCTGATGTCGCCATCGCGTCAACTAGGAAATGAGTGGGGGCACTTGTTCCCCTGATCTCTTGTCCACTATCAAACACAGAGGCCTTTGTAATTGACCTGGCCCTGAGCGTGATACTAGTGCCGTAAGCTAACCCGTTCTCGTCCTCCACACGGACTGGTTTTATTTCCGCTAGTGTCAGCTTGGTCATGGTGGCCTCGGTTAAACGGAGATCCCCACTATCTCCGCCATCCCCGTTACCCCATGCCCAGAGCGATTTGACCTGTGAGGGAGACTAATCAATCTTTTTCGATTATCCACAGTGCAATAAACAGTTGTTCTTGTTGAACAGAATGAAGCAACGATAAAATTGTGCAAGCCACGGCTTGTTAAGATATACCCAGTGGCTGCTGTGCTAATAAGCAACTGCAACCTGTGATCAATTTCATATGCTAGAGATCCAGTGATGCGCCGGACATGAGTAATCATGCATAATGATGGAGTGAATGTTAGACGAGCACTTCTCAATTCTCTTTTTGTTTTGGTGACATTATAGTGACGACCCCAGCTAATCACAAAATATCTGTCCTGGATAAAAGGCACGCCATGTATAGGGTATCTGGGCTCGGATTCCTTGTTCAGGCCTTGAATATTTTCCATCTCATTTTCCACTGTAGTCTATTGGTCTGGTCTTGCATTCTCAGTCCATTGAGTGACAAAGTTAGCCCAGTGCTTAAGTCTAACCGATCTAGATGAACTTTCCGAGATATATCAGTGGATGTATTGAGCCAAATTTAAGCTATCGACTCTTAATGGCGAAGCCAACCAAACCGAACATGCGATCAGCAATTCACACCATAACTATGCCTACGAAATCTACTGGTTGGTACTTAATGTGTACCAATGCTACAGTGCTACTTGAGCTGAACTATGAGCTGACTAGCGCTCACAAAAGAGGGGAATTGGGACCGATTGAGAGGCACTGAGTGCTATTTTTCTGCCAAGAGATCACAAACAGCGGGGAAATGCGGGGGGAGTCCACTTGGATGGAAAGGATTAACTACCTGACCGCTCTGTGCTAGGGGAGCCTTTGGCTTCGTTTGAGTAATTGGACCTTTTTCCACCCCAACCGCGACTAACTCTTCAGTCGATTCGAAATTTTCACTCTTGTCTTCCCCCAGCTCGCAGCAGATATGCCACCAGTTACGAACCGCCGTATGCCACTTAGCTGCGAGCCATGTCGGGAGAGAAAGATTCGGTGTCCTCGGAATACCAACCGCAACAAGGGGCCGTGCGAAACATGTGTGCGACGGGGTATTCCACCTCGAGAGTGCGTATATCTCAGAGACTTGTACCAACGACAGCGCCCGCAGTACAAACCGGAAGGGGCGGACAATGTCACACTCCTCGAACGCATTAATAAACTTGAACGGCTGCTCGAAGGTCGAAATGATTGTAGTGCTGGTGCAGAGGCGTCTACTTCTCACACCATTAACTTTGAATCTCATTTACCATCACCGGAGACGAATTTGTATCCTGGCTGCGCCTCGAATAGTATGTTTATGTTGGGACAAGACCGCTTATCCACTCTTGAGATGTCGACTCACTCATCGACAATGCAACCTGGGAGTCTGGTTCGATCAAAATCTGGACACGAACGATATCAACCGTCGTTCTCAAGATGGTCATCGATACTCGCCGCAAATCCTCATTTTAGTAGTACCCATGCAGATTTTGAAGAGGATGAAGCCGACATACCTTGGCAATCCACCAAAGTCGATATCGCAGACTGCCTTAGCCTACTCCCACCTGTCTCTGCCTGCGATGAGCTAAAAGGGATCTTTTTTAACGTTTACGCGCCTGTTAGTATCTCCCCTGACCACTATCCGATCGGATGTACTCCACCCAAGGTTACTGAAACCAATCCTGACAGCTTTTCCATATTTTACATGACCCTTCATTTGAATCAATGTATTCAAAGTTTCGTGAAGAGCCAGATAAAGTGCCATTATCATGGTTGGCTTTGCTATTCTCCCTCCTTAGTGTTGCAATATCTGCTGTTCAAACTGAAAACCCGTTGCTCAAAGATTTGGGGCGTTGCAAGACATCCTCTGAAAACATGTCCATTCTCGTGGGTCGCTATAGGTCTGCAGCAATGAAATGTTTAGAAGCCGATAACTACCTGTGGAGACACAACATGTTTACGCTCCAAACGCTTATTATTCTAATATATGGCATAAACCATACACATGGACAGTCCTGGGCTCTTCTTGGAACGGCAAAACATATCGCTCTGTCTCTGGGCTGTCATGTGGACCCGGATTCATTTGAACTTGACCTCATTGCAGCAGAGGAGCGCAGAAGGTGTTGGGCCGGGTTACAAATGCTTTATACTATTCAAAACACAACATTGGGAAACCTAGATTGTGGAACCATAACCTCGAACGTCAAGCCACCCCTTGATGTTGATGATGAACAACTTGATCACGGGGTCACAGAATTGACTTTAACGAACACTGGACCGTCACAAATGTCTTATTTACTTCTAAAGTTCAAACTGTACGACCTCTGCAATGGGATTTGCACCACTATCTTCAATAATGAGAAGAAGCCTAGTTTTGAGGCAGTTATTCGGCTAGATGCGGAAATAAAGGCTCAACAGGATGCACTCAACGAGAAATACCTACTTGACACGTCTGTGGCATCTCTATCCGCACACCAGGAGGTGCATCTGAAAATACTGTTCGGTTATTCACACCAACTGACCCTTCTTCTACATCGACCTATCCTTATGGAGAAATTTATGGGAAATCTTGATGGTGAATGCTCACTAGGAACAGTTCTCGCCTCCAAACAGAAGTGCATTGACAGCTCGCGAGCCCTGCTCTCCATTCATCGAATGCTTCACGAAGCTGAGAAGTATAAACCATATCAATGGTACAACAATGGACTTGGATCATTTCACGCATTTCACGCAGCGGTATTTTTGATCTATATATGCAGCGCAAGCAACAACCTCGATCTGGTAACTCGAGAGCTCGTTCTATCTGACATTTACGCCTCAATAAATACCTTTTCTCAAATAGAGAAATCCGGTTTGAGCCGCATTTGTACAAAAGCTACCCCGGCTTTGAGAAGATTACTGTACGTTGAAACTGCACCTTCTGGAAAGCATGGCTAACGGTGCAGGGAAATAATGCCCTCGGGGAGCACTCATCAGACACCCTGTATGACGCCAATAGGGGATGAGTGTGTGCATCCTGGGAGCAATAACCAAGAAACCATGAATCATCCGAGCACTGCTACAGAAACACAGATTGGTTCGCATAGCATTGACCTCTTTTTAGAAAATCTTCAGCCACAGCAATGGCTTTCCCCGTCTATGATAAACTGGGCCGGATGGGATTCGATACTGAGCGATCAAAGTCTTTCTGATGGATAATTACAATATCTAGGATAGCAAAATTGAAAATATAATTTTATTCTCGGGATTATCGCTATGATTTCTGTGATCTTCGTGGTATCAAATTTAACTATCTGATCAATGCGCGACAAACGTCTCCCCTGCATTCAACTTATGAAACCATCTTGGTGAAGA
This sequence comes from Calonectria ilicicola, assembly GCA_020809705.1. Lineage (NCBI taxonomy): Eukaryota > Fungi > Ascomycota > Sordariomycetes > Hypocreales > Nectriaceae > Calonectria > Calonectria ilicicola. Next base: position 1,254,690 of record CP085833.1, on the reverse strand, counting down.
TGAAAGTGACACGAGAGCAAATAAAAAGGCGAGAGGCCTAGTAGGGTGGGAATTTGGGAATGGAATGGCTAGCTACATTGTTGTAATAGTCGTTCGTATCAGCACAAGTTTGAAGGTCAGGTGCGCAATGTTACTTCAGCCATCTCCGCTCATCCCCGCTCATCCCCGCCATCTCCGCGTTCCCCGTCCCATTCTCCGTGAGTCTGTTATTCCCCGATTTGACCTTTAGTGACTGAGTCCAAGGCGATAAATTTACTATGTAAAATTCCTACGACTGTTGGAGTATTTGAGTACCGGGAGACATTACCCAATTTGCACATCTCCCACCCCCAGCACCGCTCTTTCTAGGAAATCGACAACAAAACACAACATTAAAAAAGATGTCCTTTTCAAATTACGTCGCTTTTATCGACCCTATTATCGGCTCTGCCCATATTGGACATTTTGACTTGGCGGCTCAAACTATCCAGCCTCTGTCATTCAGCTCTGGCACCCCTGTTTCAAACCTCTATCAGGTCATTGAGGCCGGGGTATCCAATATTGTTGCAGATGGAAACCTAATCCCGGCCAATGATGTAACTATTTTGCCCTCGGTCAGTGGCAGAGACATCCTTGCTGTGGGTAAAAACTACATGGAACACGCCAAAGAGTTTAATAGCTCCGGGTTTGATAGCTCTGACAAGAATGACCAACCAAGTCACCCGGTCATATTTACAAAAAGAGCCACAAGTATTATTGCAGATGGAGCAGAAATTTTCCCCCATCCATCTTTCACAAAAACAGCCGATTATGAGGGAGAGATTGGTGTGATCATCGGAAAGCCAGGTTTCCAAATAGATGAGGCTAGCGCGATGGAACATGTCTGGGGTTATACTATTATCAATGACATGACAGCCAGAGAGCGTCAGAGAGATCATAAGCAATTCTTTCTCGGAAAGTCACCCGATACATTTTGCCCCATTGTAGGTTTATCGACTTTGATGCATAGTGCAATGGCTCGGAACTAAGAAGATATTTAGGGTCCGATCGCAGTTCCCAAAGAGCAGTTGCCCTCTGTTCTTCAGCTCCAGACACATGTTAATGGAGAACTTCGACAAATTGCAACAACAGATGATTTAATATTCTCTGTTCCAACATTAATCAAGACAATCTCTGAGGGCCAGACTCTTCAGGCCGGCGATGTCATTGCCACTGGAACGGTATTCAATCACTTACTAAGCAATATAATGACGTCCTCATGCTGATCAACTAAAGCCTGCTGGCGTAGGTATTGGCAAGAAACCTCCAGTGTACCTCAGCCCTGGAGACGAGGTTACTGTTTCTGTTACGGGGCTTGGGACACTCCGAAACAAGATTGCATCTGCTACGTCGGCGAATTCAACTCTCAGCCAAGTAAAGGAGTCTTCTTCGATACCTTTGACGAATGCTGGAAAGTCACTTGGCGCTGGGATCGGTCTTACCAAGGTTGATGGAAAGCTGCTCAACTACCAAACTATCGGTACTGGAAACGAGAATATTGTCTTTGTGCATGGTTTGGGGGGCACCCAAGACTATTGGACTCCTCTCATATCCGATCTCTCTTTGGATAGATCTCATTCGCTACATTTGTTCGACTTTGAAGGACACGGTCTCAGTACCACACATCCACTCAGCAGCTTAACAATCGAGTCATTGGCGGCAGATATCCGTTCTATCTTCGATCTCGCCAATATCTCAGCATCCAGCCCCGGGATCCTTATTGCTCATTCCCTTGGCTGCTTGATGGCGCTCCGTTTCACTCTGGACAACCCGGGTCTGGTCAAGAGACTCATTCTGGTTGGACCACCGCCATCCCCTCTTCCCAGTGCTGCAGCAGATGGCACATTCGCTCGGGCGGCTCTGGTGAGGGCCAAAGGCATGAATGCCATTGTAAACGCTGTTGTTGAAGCCGGAACGTCGGCACAGTCGAAGAAGACAAATCCCGTGGCTATCGCCGCCGTCAAATTGAGCCTCCTCAGCCAAGACCCTGAGGCATACGCAAAGGCTTGCTGGGCTCTGGCACGGGCTACACAAAAGCTAGATGTAGAGGCACTGAAAGCAGACACACTCATCATTACTGGTGATACAGATAAAGTTTCACCTCCAAGCTTGTGCGAGCAATACGCAAGTCGGATTAAGAACAGTCGCCTCACTGTTATTAAGGATACTGGTCACTGGCACGTATATGAAAACATCGCTGGTGTCAGCCAGGCAATCAAAGAGTTTCTTTAGAAATTTCACGCATACACTAGATCTAGAAAACCATGTTTGAATTGTTGCACCCGCATGAGTCAGGCATTTTGGTGAATCCAGAGGGTATATGGCTACCTATAGGCTGATAACACATATTTCAATGTACTAACTGGAAAGAAGAAATAAAATATCTGTTCTATCAGTCTGATCAGGGGTTAAAAATGCCTCCATTGCTGATCATAATCCCGTTACTCCTATCAAGTTCCAACAAGATATCCCTGGAACAAAGGATTCTGGACAGACTGTTTCCAGTTTTGAAATTCGTAGTCCCGGCATCATCATACGCCAGACTCATCTTTTTCTCCGGCCGCAAAACATATTCAGGAAGTGGTTTCACGCCCTTCTTGGTCCATATCCACCCTCTATGACCATCTGGTTCGTGACTGGACCACCCCCGTAGCGATACTGGGTTCCAAGACCTGAGCCTATTTTCGCGGATTCGAACCATGGGATGGAAGAACTCATTCGTGGCACCATCAGTTCCATCGCCTGGATCCCTTGGATAGTTTCCTGGTGTACGGTCTTGCCGCCCAAGCAGCCGGAAAAATAAACCCTGGATACCAGCAAAGTCGTCCACAATTTTCCCGCATCCCCAGCCATCCAGAATCGTATTGAGTGCTAGCCGATGCTCTTCGATAACGGCCTCGATCGCATCTTCCTGAAATGTCAACATGGAAGAGACATTATCAACCTGGAGGTGAAGGTTTTAGCTAAACGTGATTGCGTAAGTGTGTAAAATAGCCCAGCTTACCATCCATGCGAACGTGTTATACCCGATTTCACCACGATCACCTGCCGAAACCAGGAAATCTGCCTGGCCGCCGATGTTTCCATGCACACCAGGGAACCAACACTGTTGGAGTTCTTTTGCGGGGCTCCCGGTCGCTCTGTGCCACAGCGTGGGTGGGAAGGTCAATCGTTTTTCATCGATAGCTAGAGCTTGAAAAGCATAGTCCACCTCTGGGCATGTACTTTTAGCCTCAGAATGAATCAAATGTGACCTGCAAAACTTACGAGTTGATACATTTGTATTATGGAAAGCATATTGCTTGTTGATAGGAATACCAAGCTGTATCAGTTTGTTCACAAAGCCCCACTGTGGAATTCCCTGCACCCACACATTAGCAAAACGGACAATTAGATGGAGAGGTTTCTCGTGTACCAAGGCGCCGACGGTATCCCATACACCGACTACCTTGACTCTCACGTCTGTTAATCCTAATTCTTGAGCGTAATCCCGATACCAAACCGACTTTCTGAACGGCTCTCCACCAGTATTTTGGCGATACGCTTGCCACATTTCTGCAAATCGAGACATATGGATCGGGGAGAGGACTCCGACATCGCAAACGAGACCGGCAACAGAGCGGACAGTATAGGCCCCACGCGAGAAGCCAAAGAAGAATAGTTCATCTCCAGGTTGATAGTTGTCCGAAATGAACTCGTAAACCTGACAGACATCATTGTCGAGACCCCAACCCAGACCACCTGTAAGTAAAGGGTGGGGTAGCCAGTCAATAAACCAACCTTGAATAGAATTTGTTTTTATAGCTTGGGCGACTCACCATATATCGCCTTTTGAAATGGAAGGTCTCCCGAGCCTAAGCCTGAGTGGTAAGACACAATCTGTTCAACCCTAAGCCCATTCTCATCAATTCCAGTGCTCGCAAGGGCTCGTGCAATGGTGGCGACATTGGAAGGTTTGGATGAATCGCCCAAATCAGAGGCCAACCATGTACCATCGGCACAGAGGATGATGCGTTTGTAACTTGCTAGCTTGGGGGTTTCTGCTGCCATTTTTAGATCAATATAATCGACAAGGAGCTAGAAGAGATGGAAATGAGCATTAGTTTTACCCGGGCTTCCATGAATTGCTATTTGTACTTTTAGGCTTATCATATTACCCGGTGTCCTACTCTAGCCCTACCGTATCTGGACAGACGAGTGACCACTGATACCACTTGACACCATACATCTTCTATTACCCCTCAGTACTTGAGATATACATGCTCCTGTATATCCCCCATTGGTCCCCTGACGTCAAAAGCTTCTGCATTCTTTTTGAGAGCAATTCGCAATAGGGAGCTGCATTTCCACGAGGTCCTTTTGTTGTCAGATGTCTTATCTTTCAAAGCATTCGTTTCAAAAATCATGATATACAGGGATATTATTGTGTCAAAGGATTGCGTGTTGAGCTCCTAAAGATGGGTTGTACCAGTAACTGCATCCGCAAGCTACTTTGCTCTTGGCGTGATGTTACCAGGAGCTTTCATGTGATTAGAATCCTGAAACTACAGTACCTTGCCTGTGAATGCGTCACATGCCAAAGATCGGGAGAATCCTAATGGCTTGGAAGTCGCAGCTGAAAATCATGTTCAATCCTATTGGTCCGTTTATTACGACAGTAACATGGTACTGGTCCAATAAGAACTTTACCTTTACCAACATATTGCCGGAAGGCACCTTGAGGAAAGGCAAGTATCCAATAATGCTACCTCAGCACCCTGCTTCTGGACGCCTCGTTTTGGATCACGTCAGCAGAAAGCTCCAGCCTGTGTCAGCTTGGCATCAATTTTTCGTCACCCCAAAATGTGCATGATGTCAATACAGGTAGAAGTTCAAGGACAACCAATTACCTGCTGCGATAATAAATTTGATTGCAATAGTAAAAGCACATGGGAGCTTTTTTCAATGGTAATGAGGCCAGTCATCCCTGTGAAACAGTCAGCGGCGACCTATATGCTGCTGGATGGGAGAATAGAGCCTTCTCAGTGGCTATAGTGAAATACATCGTAGTATTCGGTAGGCGCACATGGAAAATTACAAGGCGATCAATCTATAAACGACCTATCGTTGCATGTGCCATGTTAAACCACGCATGTGATAGCATGTGAAGAATGGATCAGTCGGATAGTTGTAGTGAGAGTCTGATCGATTAGGAAAATAGGTTTGCGACTGCCGATTCCGTTTTAGAACAATAAATTCGCCAAGTATTCGGCTCAGTAAATTTTATGCTCTATATGATTTCTCTTCGTACTATTGCTTTGAACGTGATAAGCAATTGCCTTCGATTAACTCCGTGTTAACAAACGCCTTTTACCTCTTTTGAAAATAAAGTCTCTGCTCAAAATGACCTCATCCAACCAAGACAAGCCACAGAAGAGTGGCGACGTATTCTCTAGTCTATTGGAGCTTCTAAAGGGAGCTCAAAGTGACATCCTCAGTCAATCGAACCGCATCATACCCAATCTTGACCTTCTCGCTGGTGTCGAGGACGCCATCGCCAATGGTGGTGAGATCGATGATCGCAAATATCTCGTAAGTTTTGCTATACTGCATTTAAAAATAGGCTACATGACAATTAGTTAACTCAGTTTCCATTTGAATAGGTTGAACGCGTCATTGGGGTTGCCACCTCGCTGCCAAATGGTTCCAAACTCCGGAGCGACCTCAATGGAAGATTAATTGATGCCTTGTGGCGCAACCTAAAGCATCCTCCAATGTCATATCTTGGAGATGAATATAGATATCGTACTGCGGACGGCTCCAACAACGTAGGTTTGGTCCTCAAATATGAACAGAAAATGAAATTAGGTCTAAAGAGCCATGCTACAGAATATTACCTATCCTAGCCTCGGTGCCGCAGGAAGTCATTATGCGCGAAGCGTCCCACGACAACATCTTATGCCACTTAATCTCCCAGATCCCTCTTTTATCTTTGACAGTAGGTCAAATACCTTGAGCTATGGAACATAGAGTTGACAAGGGCAGGTCTTTTGGCACGAAAGACACCCATCAGAGAGCATCCCACCAAGGTGTCTAGCTCATTGTTCCACTTTGCAACCATCATAATTCATGGTAAGGAATCACTAATTGCTCACTCTACTCGGAGTCAATAGTATGGCTAATACCGTGAAGATCTTTTTCACACAGATGAGAGGGACAACACCAGGGTGAAGAATTCGTCATACCTTGACCTAGGCCCGCTGTATGGAAACAATATGGACGAGCAAAAGAGAGTTCGCACTTTCGAGGATGGCTTCTTGAAAAAGGACACTTTTGCTGAAAGTCGATTTCTCAGCCAGCCGCCTGGTGTTTGTGCTCTGATGGTCGCATTCAATCGCTTCCACAACTACGTTGTGCAAGAACTGGCCACAATCAATGAATCTGGGCGTTTTAGTCTGCCGATCGGCATGAATGAAAACGACCCCAAGTACATGCAAGCCCAGAAAAAGCGCGACAATGATCTTTTTCAAACAGGAAGACTGTATGTTTCAAAATTAACACTTGCTTTTGCAAACCTCTTCTTTTATTAATGTTTCTTAGCATTACTTGTGGCTTGTATGTCAACATCATCTTAGGTGATTATCTACGAACTATCTTGAATCTCAACCGCAATCCAATTCGCTCGGATTGGAAGCTAGATCCAAGAGAAGACTTCAATGATGTGTTTGACCAAGATGGTACCCCTCGAGGAATTGGCAACCAAGTGAGTGTTGAATTCAACATGATCTACCGATGGCACAGTGCCATCAGTGCCCAAGATGAAGAGTGGACAAATGATCTATTTCGAAAGATCTTTGGTCCTGATGTCAATTTTGGTTAGTTCTTATACCCTCTCCTAACTTGGATCCGTTACTGAATACGAGGTGATTCCAGATGATTTGCCTGTCGACAAGTTCCTTCAAGGCGTCCGGAAGTGGACTCAAAATATGTCTCAAGATCCTGCAGAATGGACATTTGGTGGGTTGAATAGAACTAGTGACGGGAGCTTCGAAGATCAAGACCTAGTAAACATTCTCCAGGCTTCCACGGAGAGTATAGCTGGTATGTTATTACGACCGAATTTAATGTGAATGATTGGGTGCCTCTGACTAACCCATTTCTAGGAGCGTATGGGGTTCGCAACATACCTCGAGTATTAAAGGCCGTGGAGATGTGGGGAATTCAGCAAGGTCGTGAATGGGGTTTGGCATCACTGAATGAATTTAGACAATTCTTCAAGCTGCAGCCCTACACTTCGTTTGGTGAGTGTACACTTTTAGATCAAGATATACATGAGCTAATCTTTCTCAGCCGACGTAAACCCGGATCCAGCTATTGCTGAGACCCGTAAGGAAATATAATTCAATATTGACGTTCTGGGCTAATTAAAAAACAGTCGAGTCACTTTACGGACATCCTGATAACATCGAGCTCTACCCAGGGCTATTGGCTGAAGATGTTAAGAAGCCAATGGTCACGGGCTCTGGGCTGTGTCCAGGATTTACCGGATCATATGCAATCCTCTCAGATGCGGTGGCATTGGTTCGAGGAGATAGATTCTACTCGGTTGATTATAATGCCTCTAATCTGACCAACTTTGGGTAAGCAGGCTGCATGCATGGTATCGTATTTAGTTAACAACATGATAGTTTCAATGAGATCAGCGGTGACTATGATGTTGCTGGAGGTGGAGTTATGTACAAGCTTTTGATGAGGGCATTCCCTGGTTGGTATCGGGCGAATAGTGTGTCTGCACTTTACCCTTTCACTACTCCGGAGGGAAATAAGGAGATCTTCACCAAGCTTGGTACTTCGCAGGATCTGGACTTTGCTAAACCTTTCTTAATCGGCCCACCAAAACCGATAACTACTTGGCAAGGAGTTGTTGATGTGCTCCAGAACCAATCGCAATTCCGCGTCCCATGTTGGTCGCCCGTTTTTTCTTCCGCAAAATAGACGCTAACAACGCAACAGGGGGCCCGCACACATTCCAACTCACTCATCATGACTACATGCTTAGTGGGGATAGTGTTGCTGGTGCACGCCAAAGAGATGAGGTCCAAAAGTGTCTCTATAGTCCCCAAACTGGACTTGACCAAGTCAAGCAATTTTATCAAGAAACTACAGCGAACCTCATTCGACAAAATAGTCGCAGGGTTGGTAGTTCATACCAAATCGACATTGTGAAAGAGTACGTGATTAACTTTGGAGTACTTGTCAAATGTGCTAACACAGAAAGGCTTGGAAACGCGGCGCACGCGGCATTCGTCAGTCGCTTCTTCGGCATTCCGTTGCAAGGTAACGGGGCGGGCCCAGAAGGCTTAACAGAGGAGTCACTGGCCGAATCTCTTAGGAAGCTCTTCGGCTACGTTTTTCTTGACTTGGACACAGCGCAGTCATTTAAGAATCGCGTCGCGGCAACCAGGGACACCAATAAAATCGCAGAGGTAATGCAGAAAGCGGTTTCTGACATCAAAACCAGGCATTTCCCTTTACTAAGACAAATGTTTCAATTCGACTCTGGCGGCGCTAGCCTGAGCAGCTACGGCGATCGCCTGATCGAGAGGTTGCTTCATGATGGGCAAACTGTCGATGAGGCCGTTTGGACCATCATACCCACTGCTGCTGCTGCATCCGCGACTCAAGCTCAGGGAGTATGTCTACTCGAATGGTTTAATGGTTTCTTTATACTAATTTAGATTACAGTGGGCTCAAATGATTGACCTATACTTGTCTGACCAATACTACTCGCATTGGCCTGACATCAGAAAGCTTGCGCTATCTGATGAGCCGGAAGCTTTTGAGAAGCTTAAGAAATACGCTCTTGAAGGGTATAAATCTAAGGCTTAAAGTGATTTGAGATTTTTTCTAACCAAAGTGCATAGATTTCGGCTATCTACACCAGCCTTTGGCTTAATTCGCATCACGAATGGCGACCAAGTTAATGTACAAGATGGCACAGCTTCTGTATCTGTCAAGACCGGAGATACTGTATTTACAGACTTTATCTCCGCCGGCCTTGATCCGACCAAGTTTCCCGATCCGTACAAAATCAAGCTTGATAGACCCGATGACCTCTATATTCACCATGGTTGGGGTCCTCATGCCTGTCTTGGGCGCGCGATTGTCACCGTTGCGGGAGCTAGCATGCTCCAAGTATGTGCTCGACTGAACAACTTCAGACGTGCACCTGGTCCTGCTGGAGAGATGAAGAGCAAGACGCTAAACGGAACATTCAAGCTATATCTATCTGAAGATGGGAGTCAATGGGGACCATTTCCAACCAGTAAGCATAACCTGATCTTGCAAAAACATGAAAAGAGCAATTTAATACTGATTACATCAACAGCTAAGAAGGTTATTTTCGACCATGCTACTTCAGCAAACTGATGGCTGAGCACAATACGGGCCATGCCATAAAATGGTGGCGTGCATTCCGCAAATCCAACTGCAAAAGGGAAGCCAAATATGAAATATGTCTCTTGGACAATTGAAACTATTAAAAGAGCTTCGGACTACTGCGATCGTTACTTGTATTGTCATATTTCATGCAGAAATTTAAACGAAATTGCTTCGGAATGATAGTAGATTGATGCGCAACGTTAATGTCCGTCTTTATTAATCTATTCTAGATTTTTAGAACATTTTTTCCTATTTCTATTCATACCTTTGAATAATCCTATATCCAATATCTTCCAACCTCCAGGTACAAGCGCCATGAGCCAGGCTTACCAAAAGCACATGTTTTCAACGAACTAAACCAGGCCTCACTCTCTTGACTATATCTGTCACGGAAAGGGTTTGAGGTCCTTCAATCCTTGAAGAGTAGCAGTATGTTGTAATGAACGGAGATAAACGGACCATGCGGAGCATCACGGGGAACGCGGAGAAGCGCGGAGAAGCACGGAGGTAGCGCGCTCACGATCAAGATCTATTCGGACTTTCAGTGGGCCCGATTCTCTAACCATGTCTGTAACATCCCGCATCCTGCGTGGAGAATTAGTTTGCGGGGAACCGCCAATCCAGCTTACTAGAAATAAGCAACTTTTTGAACGAACAGTTGTGAAATCAAGGAAGATCACAAAGAAAGCTCCATCACGCCTTAATACCTGAAAATTATGACTGAGCAAAAGATATCGGATTGCGTCTCTTGGCCCCAAGGGCCTCATTTCGATTGGAAGCCCAATGCAGACGTCAAAGGCATGCCCCGCAACGTCGCATATATCAACAATATGAACCTTGATTCAAATCTACAACCAAAAGAGTATCACATCAATGGCACCCATTCTGAATCTAAGATTCTCTTCATTGATGTGAATATTATTGATTCTACTGGGCGAGAGCCATACCGAGGTGATGTACTCATCAAAGGTAACGGCATGAAATGCTTTCATTTCGCCTTCACCCACATCCATTGATACTAATGATATCTCCAAGGCGAACGAATAGTAGAAGTAGGTGACGTGGCCAAACGAGAAGAGTATCAGAAAGACCCCACAGTTCGTGTATTTCAAGGACGAGGGAGAACGCTCATGTCAGGTTTGGGTGATGGACATGCCCATTTTAGTTGGAATGGAGGCGACCTCGCACGCCTGGGAGATCTAGATGTCGAAGAACATGTTCTTTTGACAGCCAAGAGTGCCCAGTGCTTTCTCGACTCCGGTTACACCATGTAGGTCTGAGTGGGTGCGAAGTTTAGCTCAAACCAGTGATGCTTACCTGAGGTCTAGGTGCTTCGGGGCCGCAGCGGCAAAGGATAGACTTGATGTTGTCATCAGAGATGCGATAAACGCCGGTGACATTCCAGGCCCTCGATATCTAGCCAATGCAAGAGAGATAGCGAAACCGGGCGGGGAATTAGTAGCAGGCATAACCAAGTTTGCAAATAGCCCTGACGGCAAGTTCTTCCACCACATTGTCGGTCTTTCTGTCATCCGAACGAACTAACCGTACAAAAGAGATGAGACAGGTTATCCGTCATAACATCGAAAACATTGGTGTTGATAACGTCAAGTTGAGCATGTCGGGTGAGGCGATTACGGAGGTCAGGTCTGCTCAAGACTGTTATTTCTCCGATGCTGAGACCGCGGCTTGCGTCGAGGTCGCTCACTCGCTTAAGAAAAGACTGTGCGCACACGCTCGCGCTCGTGATTCGATTAAGATATGCATAAGGCACGGTGTGGATGTGTTGTACCACGGATCCTACGTGGACAACGAAGGTGAATTTGCTTAATAAATGCCTCTTCTTCTTTCTGGAACTTAAGCTCATTTGCCCTCAGGTATGGACATGTTGGAGAAAACAAAGGACAGGAGTTTTGTTGTCCCAGCAATCAATTGGCTTTGGGCAACAGCATATGAGGCCGAAGCTTTTGGATACACCAAAGAAGCTGCTGAGATCGCTGGCTATGTAAAAGAACTCAATGTCGCTGTTGCTGGGCTTCGGGAGATGCATCGTCGTGGTATCGTGGTTCTTCCAGGAGGGTGAGTGGCGGCTTCATGATTCATTCTGGTGAAGGCTGAGGGCAAACTGACCGTGTTGAAGCGATTATGGTTTTGCATGGACCCCCCATGGAACATACGCCAGGGACTTAGAGCACTTTGTCAAGCTTCTCGATTTCACACCTCACGAAAGCATCATCGCAGCCACAGCTGGCGTGGCTGCTCTGATGATGAGAGAACATGAACTTGGCAAGATCAAGCCCGGATACTACGCAGACTGCATTTTGGTCGACGGTGATCCTCTCGAAGATATTACCGTTCTACAAGATCATGACAGACTAAACATCATTGTGATAAATGGAAAGGTTCACAAAGCTGGAAGGAAAGAGTATCTTCGAGGTTCCTTTGATGGTGTGAGCTCCAATATTAGTAACTGGGCGACAGACTTCCCTGAGGTCAAAATAGCCATGCAGAAGTCTTATTGATGGGATCAGAAATAGTACTAAATTGATACCAAGTTGAGATATCGGGGTATTCAATTTGAAAGGATCATGGGAACCACATAAGTTTATTCTTACCTACCCAAAAACCAATTGCGCGTTCTTACTGATATTTTCACGACTTGAAGACTATTGGATAAAATTTTGGCCAGGGGGATGCGCCACCTCCTGGATCTCATTGGTAACACTCAAGGGAAATTTCTTTTTTAATTAAACTTTTTAGGAAAACATGGGCTCCCTGCTTTCGGCTTTTTCCGTGACGCGGCATAATTTCCGAGACGATCCTGCCCCTTTCCCGTCAAGATCTACAGGGTGATGCATAACGTTTTACTCTCTGCGGCCTAGTGGTATGGGGAATTTTAGGCATTCCATGATAAAATACACATGTCGGACCTTCGGATTTTTGGATAAAGATCGCGGGAGGTTTGACCGTCTGGTGCGCTGTGGATGAACTAGCCGTGAAGTGACAAGTCAATCTGAACCCACGTTTTGACAAGCTGGTAGTTCTGCGACAAAGACCGCATTTGAATGTGTAGGCCCGGTAGTCAAAATATTAAATGCAAAGTGGGATTAAAATCACGTTAAACATAAATATACCCCATCATACCTTTCCAAATCGTCATCACGCATCTAGGGTAGACCCTCAGCTAACCCACTTCATATAACACCACCAAACCCATCCATCTTGGATTCTAGGAATTGCCATACTTGTTGTTCATATCCATCCAGTCTAAACCATTCAGCATCATCCGAAAACATCTTCTCGATGTCTAGCATAGACTTGTCGCTTTCCATTTCTACTCTCATTCCAGTTGACGGTGTCGTGATCATTGTTGGAGATACCGTTGTGCCTTGATCCACGGGATGAGTAATCTGGCCTTGAATTTCCGCCACATTTTGAACTAGATTGTCCAAGTTCTGAGATGAGCTTTCTCTTGACCCAGGTTGCTGTAGAAATAGTGGGGCTGTTCCGTTTGTGGCTTGTTTGGACTTTGTTATCGTATCAAAACATAGTTTGACTAGCTTTTTGCAAAAGTCTTCGATTCTGGAAATAGTAGATGAGCTAGCTGATATTACAGTGAAACCATCTGCGACTTCTTTGAGAAGACGTAAATCAGTAAGGTCGGCTGTGATGACAACGTTTGTAAATATTACAAAAAATGCCAAGAACGGGAATATCAGAATCGTCCTAGTGCGAAGCTATTAGATTGGAAACGGAAAGACTTTTGATTCATATTATAGCATACCAAGTTAAAGATCCGGCAAAAGCCATAGATCGGGTACAGTGAGCCCATGCGTTATCTTGCATTGACTTTAGTGCCATCAGTGCGTGACGAGCACATACAAGCCGAGCCTGATATGTCTCAGTATTGAAACTGGTGGAGAGTACTAGACCTAAGAGCGCAGCTCGAATAGAGTAATACGTAAATTCCATTGCCATCCAGTCTCCTTTCAAGAAGGAATCACTTTGGTGGGGTGGTGAGAGTGACACCTTGATGCAGTCAGTATGGTGAGAGATCAAATTCTTACTTGTGTTCACGTACCATGCCCAGCCTGGTGTCAACTGATTTGAGCTTTTCAAGAATTTTGTGAAGTCGCTGCAGTCTTTCACTCGCGATTTCCTTCTCATTCTTCTTTCGTCTCTCTCTTATTAATACATCTAGACCCTGCCCAATATCGGCGAGGATCAAGTAGACATCTTGACCGAGTTGGTCATCACCGGGTGGTACAAATGCACCAAGATCCATTTCTGGAAGACTGCAAGGGCGATTCATGTTGGCAGAAAAGGCCCTGTCAAAGAGGAAGCAATGAAACATGCCATTTCGAACCTCCGTAGGCAGATTTGATAACATCTCGGCCTTTCCATCGGTGAAATATCCGAGTGCTACGCAAGCTCTACAAGCCGCTGCGTTCAAGACCCAGCAACTTCCAAAGTCTCCAATATGAAGGAATAGCATGACCTTTAATATGGGGATTAACATCAGCTGGGATCCTTGATGAGTAAATTTTTAGCTCGAAAGCAGGAACTTACTCCTGAAATTAACGCCTGCAGAGTTGTGATTGTTGGAGATGCCATAATACTCATTCTCTTTAATGCGCTTTTCGCATTCTCAGCGTACTTGTCTCTCGTGCCGCCCATATGCTGTGCCATTAAAGTGGTGGGGTGTCCAGACTCGAGTGATGTCAAAACGAGATGAATCCAAAAATTCACGCAGGCGATATATTCCAATCGTCGCTGACCATGAACTGTATTTTCGACAAGCGCTATTCCCATGTGTTCGAGAGTAGATCGCGACAGATACGAGTTTATTTGAAGATAATATTGCGTAATAGAGCTGTCTAACCCAAGGCCTAGAATAGGGTTAGTTGGCTCAAGACCGGCGAGGGTATCAAAATTACCGTTGAGTGTCACGTAGAGGAATTCTAAGGACGGATACATGCTATCGGAGTAGAAATTCACCGAATCGGTAGGATCAACTCCAAGCATGTCAGCGGCTTCTTCATATTGACCGGTTTGCTGGGCCAACGCCAGGCCGGAATGAAACAGGTGCTGCCTCTCCTGGTTGATATTCAACTCGGATGTTCCTAATTCAATCCTAAAGTAGTGTTCTGCCTGCCTCAGCACCGGGTTATGGGATGATTGACAGAGTTCGCTGCCTTGAGGATCTTGCATCATGGGCGCGTGAGAAGTGGTGTGGGAATGCCCTTGCGAAATTGGGCTTTTGTCCTCGATCCGACTCGATATGTGAGACAATGTCTCTCCCTCGCCTTCATGGCTGCTCGCTTGCACGCTGGACAAAGCGTTGGGAGAACCATCTTTGACTGATCCAGATGATGTGGTGTTGAATGAGGATTCTGCGCTTTTAGATGCAATTGCGTCTTCCAGGTAGGCCAGTCTTCTCATCAAGACATCAAAGCGGTCGTCGCTGTTCACCCAATACATCAGCATGCTCATTCGCGTCTTGCCCATTTTCTGGCGCGTACGTACTTGGACGAGGAGGCATTTGACTGTCGGGGATATCTTGGCCTGTTTCGTGTACATTTGACAGAGTTATCGCGACAAGGACCGCAAGGGTCCTTGCGGTCACATTTGACCTTGGCGTGACTGTTAGTTGGCCATTTTGTCTGTCGGCGAGAAGCGCCAGATTCACTGTACCTTTTTAGAGTGGCACCAATCACACTGTTATCCCAGTCAGCCTCTTCACTGTTTATCATTAGGGAGGGGATGGTTGCATACTGCACGCAGAACTTGGGGTGGCATCGTAGCTTTGATACTGTCGAACTGCAGGCGTATGCTACTTAATTTATTGAAAAGTGCAGCGGAGTCAATGACCGTGTGTCGTATTGCTGACAGATGTCTTGAGACCAGGTGGCTTGGCTCAACCCAGTGGCATGCGGGGTACACGCTAGATAACTCGGGGATTACGGGCCCCGTGAATGGTCTGTGCAAGCACTAGCTTATCTGGATAATAGCAAGGAGCTAGTCAGGGATCAGATGCAACTCAGTGAGTTAGATAATGAAGTAGGGGTGCACCTGTTGCTGACGGTTTCCAGTCACGGGGATGGTTGTCCGTATTGAACGGCAGAATCAACTAATCTACATACTTTGATGGGATTGATCCGATATCTCGTTATCATGGAAACATATCAGCAGTGCGTCACCACTAGGAGCTAATAGCCTCTACCCTAGTCTGAGTGGGCCGGGGCTGATCTTGTCTCGGACAAAACGGAGAGTCCGGACTTTGAGTCCAGTTTTATTTCAAGCAATCTTATTCGCTATAGATTGAGACAAGAGGCAAACATAGGACTTTGACCCATGTTTCCTAGGATTTGATATCGGAATTCATGGGTCTCGATGCGTGTCCATATCTGCAGATAATCACAATGATACCAATAGCCACAAACAGCCGTCAAGACTGCATTTCCCTTTTAGAGAGCAATAAATCACCTCAACAAGGACAGGAGCACCCACACTGCATTCTTAGAATTTATTGACATGGCTTTGAAGGAGTCTATTACTACTCAAATGTGAAATGACGACGGCCCCAGGCGTTCCCTTTAACAAAACATTCGATTCATAGTTCTATCTAGATGAAATAGATCTCACTGTAGGTCCCCAATGCTGAATCGTCTTGCAGTCTATTTCATAAGACTAGTTATCCAACGAATATGCTAAAAAATGTCATGTCAAATACGCAGAAGATTCTTGGCATTTTCATACGCAATCTTGTGAAATTCTTCTTCAGTCACCAACCCGCTGCGCTTGAGTTCCTTCATAAAGCGTGTACCTTCCTCATTAGTCTCGAGTGGATAGTCAACGCTGTAGAGAATATGGTCGATCTTCGTGGTCCTGAGCAGGCATGACATAGGTCCAAGCGTAAACATTCCGCTGGTGGTAACCCAAATATTCTCATCCCAGACTTGACGAAGGCCGCGCTGACGATTTTCTGCTCCTGGCCATTTTTCGGTGCGAATGAGGATTCGGTCTAGCATAAAAGGCAACGTTTCGCCCATATGTCCAATAATGATCTTGAGCTTGGGGAATCTATCAAATATACCGGCCGCAAAAAGTCTCAGCACGTGAATACCTACGGCCGCGTGCCAGCCATAGCACCAAGAACCAATCTCAATCGATATTTCCTTGCTGTATGGTCCGTCATAAAGGCTCTTGGATTGTTCTGGTGTCGGGAAGATCGGGTGGAAGTAAAGAGGTACATCCAGCTCTTGAGCCTTCTCAAACAAGGGATAAAATCGTGGTGTATCATAGAACGTCCCGTCATCGAGGACATTTGGAAATAATGCTCCGACAAAGCCAAATTCTTTAACCGATCGCTCAAGCTCCTCAGCTGCAGCGACAGGATCATTGATAGACAAGAATGCGAAGCATTGGTATCTCCCTGGATGCTGATTCTTGATTTGATTCATTGCATCATTTGTTCTCTTTACATCCTCTACATCGGCATGACGAGGTATGTGAGATAAAACTTGTGTTTGTATCGAATTGGCGTCCATATTGGAGATGCGTACATCTCCCACCTCGAGCAATCTCTTATGTACGGTAGGATCTCGTGCAGTTATACCAATCTTCATAGTTTTGTCAAGGTTCTCCCACATATAGGGGATGAAGATATGCTCTTCGAGGGTGATGCAAGGCAAAGGCATTTTGACTGTGAGTGGAAATTTGTCACCAGTGATTGTTGAATAGAGTGAACCTTTTTGGTAGGTGATTTTTGGCGTTTCTCGAGCACAGCAAGGAATTCTACATTCTCTTGTATTATAGAATAAATCGTAGTGGATAATTGAATCCATGTCGGCCACAATGTCCGTAAGAATGGACGCCGGCGTCCGAGTCCGTCATCTCCTACCAGGAAGTGGAATAAGGTTAATTAGAGGCCGAAAGATTGGATATCGTTGCAAAGAGCATAGAGATGGTATAAATCTCATCCTAAGCCAGATTTATTTTACTAAATCCCTCTCTAATTTATGGCTCAAAGATATCTTAGCGTTACTATCCGGAGTCTACGCCCACCCACAGACGGGCGATTAGGAGCAAAATGAACAATCGATCCTTAAAACTCCGTTAGGACGGACTGCAAAATTATAGGATATTTACGACGTCGCGTTACATGTGACATGGGTTGAAATTGAGCAAATCATAAGTTCTAAATCATACAAACTAGTATTCCATAACTGCACAGATATACAGACGAGAAGCTCCCTCAAAGGCTACTGCGATGCAATCTCGGGACCAGGGCCTCCAGGTGGACCTCCTGGAGGGCCGCCCGCAAATGGAAAAATGTCCATATCTGCCTGCCGTCTTGTCATAAACCCTAGTGGCACCTTTGGTCCCCAAATTGCAATAGACTCAGCCACACGTTGTGGTGGATTCTCACAATTGACCATGTCACCATCTGCGTAGTGCTCCACCACAAAGGCATCTGGATCAAACCAATAGTCGAAGAGCTGGCTTCCTAACAAATGCCTACCAACGCCTAGGACAAGATCCCAGCCCTTCTTTTTGAGATGATTGTGACCCTTGAGTTCACTATCAACATCATCCACTTCGAAGCTTGCGTGGTGTACTTCAGTCTCCAGATTGTCTCCAGAGGCAAGGAAAAAGTTCTAACCAAAGTTAGCTGGCAGAAGTCATCAATAATACATTGTTGAACTTACATGATGGTCTACAAATTGCTTGCCCTTGTCCAGATGGATAAAGGTCATGATGTCCTTGCCGGTTCCAGGGTTGAAAATGGAATCCGTGGCTGTCAGAGTGAATTTATCGTAGTACCATTGTCGCGTCTCTTCGTAAATGGAATGATGAACCTCGTAACCGTAGTGTCCTAGCTTGTGGATGTAGCTTGGACCGTCCTTCAGGCGTTGGAACTCTCCTTGGCGATTCTTTGTATCCCATGTGTTAAAGACCATCTTTTTCGGCTCTTCTGCTCGATCAATCTTGCGTTCATTGTGGCCCCAATGAAGGTGGATTGAACCTCCTGCAGGGTCCTTGACCGTCACAGATTTGCCCCCAATGACTTCGTCCGCATCAGTGATGGGAGAAGCGCCAGTTAGTTTCGCTGCAGCTTCGAGATCTTCATAGGAATCAACAGCCCATCCTCCTCCGAGAAATTCGGGCTTTGCTCCATCAGCGACTTGCTCAGAAATGTAACAGACTGGGCTCTCTCCAAATCCTCGGTAATAGGCCTTTTTTGGAGTGATCTTAACAGGGATCAAGCCAAAGTCAGACAAAAATTGATGTGCAACGTCCATATCTGGATGCGTATACCACGCATATAGCAGACCTTTGAGACTAACACGCTGGTTGGGAGTCGTCATGTTGTAGTGCTTAAGATGACTTATTGAGACACAGTAATACGATAGTGCTGCAGATAATTAAAGTGGGAAAGATTTTGTTCCAACAGCTAGTAATCTGAATAGATATAGGTTGGATTGATTGGGTGGGATGGTACCAAGACACGCTCACGGACTTCGGACAATTCTTGATTCCCATAGCGGCCTTCAACTCCGTGGCTAAGGATTATTCACCCGGGTAGAACCTCGGATCTCCACTCCGTAGTATTCAAGTCCTACCTTCCACTACAGTATCATGTCCCAGTAACGTCGATCTTCATATGCTACCGCCATCCGGACATAAAACGGCACATCCGTGAACTCGGTTTCTCGGTTTCTCGCTTTTCTCGCTTTTCTCGCTTTGCTACGAACTACAAGCGCATGGAACTTTGTCCTTTAACTAACCTTGTAGCAATCAATTTCGAACACCCCAATTTGTAAAAATCAATTATTAGACTCACAAAAGAGTACGATGAGAAGAAAACAAGTGTTCTTACGATGATAGTAATAATGTGGTTACTCTAACTCGACAACCGTTCAATGCTTCTAGCTCTGCCCGATCAAGACTATGGATCGCAATCATTATTATTTCAAGGACAAAACTTCGCTTATGAATATTTATCTAAAATCATATAGAAATAAAAATCAATGAGGTCTCTAGATATGAGGCCCCTTACGAGCAGAACAGGCACATACGACCATAGCTCTCAGAAAATACGGGATCCCGTCCGCTCTCCCATAGTCAAGCTGAGAAGCGGTGAATTAGTACTCGGGTCGGTGACGACCGGGGAATCCTCGCTGTTGTATGTCTTTTTTTTTTCATTGTTGTGGATCTTTTTGTGAGGAGCCACTTACAAGGTTGTGCTGTACAGAGCAATAAGTTCACTGTTTCTTGGTTGAGCAAATCATGGCCAAACTTACCTGTATCGGTCACCGTTATGGCTTGAGAGTTCCCTCACGGTTAAGACGATTTACCAAATTAAAAATGAATGTAGCGTCATGTTGAATCTCGTAGGAATTTGAGACTATTCTAGGGTAGGTAGCCTAGCCTGAGCTAGTGGGGTCAGCACTGTTCAATTGCTCCAACATTACATTACGTCTTTAACTCTATAGGGTTTGTCCTTTTAATGAAATTGGGTAGTGGAAATATTTAGTGTGGTATTGACTTTATTAATATCATCAAACGTTTAGAATTAGTTGATGTGGATTGTGGAGAGACCCTTGAGCGCAGACGCATTTACGATGGATCCAATAAAAATGGAGTTTTGGCTTCAAAGACTGATTTATCTACCGATTTCGGCTACGAAAAAGGCACCGAAAACGATTTGGAAGCGTAGTACATGATTTGGCTTGGTCTATATTGTTGTTAGGCGGTGTAGATAGCTGAGAAAGGGGGTAATTGGCCGTCTGCTGAGGCGGACAGGGGATATCTTGATGAAGCTATCGGAATTCGGGTTCAAGGTCAGAAACACGCTAAGCTCGATCAGGGTCAACCTTATCGCAATACCGCTCCTGTGATTGGACCGGATTCTCACGGAAAGCAAAAGCCGAGCGAGGTGCGGTTGACAACGCGGGGTAGACTTTGGGGTGCGATCTCCTTTGACATCGGGGACGTCATCGATTGGGCAGTGCAGGCGACATTAGCAGGGGTGTGGTGGCTGTCCACTTCGGTCCGACACGATAAACTCGCTTGTCGAGGAGGTCACGGCGCGTTGGACTGGTGGTACAGTGTGTATCAAGGGGGCCGATTGATCCGACTAGGTCATCGGGAGTCGGGCGTGGTTGGGTTTGATACGTACGGGCGTATTCTCATACGATTGTGCTTTTGCATTAGCATCACCGTCGATTTGATTTATGCTATCTTGGCTTTTCATCGTTTTCGATATCGTATGTTGCGTCTTCAAAACATGGCCATGTCTGATAGCAACTCCACCTCACGAGAAGAAAGCAGCCAGAGCCCTCCCACCTCCACTCCTAAGCCCAATCCAATCTCCTGCGTCGACTGCCGTCGCCGCAAAATTAAGTGTAACAAGATATACCCTTGCACCAATTGCGAAAAATCACAGTTGAGATGCGTATTTCCAGTCTCGCGTCGCTTAGCCAGGGGGGACTCACAAGAGCTGATTGCTAAAATCTATCGTCTCGAGAGTATCATCGATTCCCTTCGTTTGGCTCTGTGCAAAAAAGATGATCAACTGAACGAGCATCGGAGACAATGTCGATGTCAAAGTAACGGAGATTTGGCTGAAAAGCTCAAACGAGATATCAGCCCTCTTTTTGGGCCTGACCCACCAGATATGGAGTGCATTGAGGTCGCCAGCGGGAAGCAAAACATGCGACTCACACCTCCTGACTCCATAATCCAATTCGATGCCCTTCAAACACTTCCCCCACATGCTTCTACATCTGGAAAGTTGATCAAAGATGAGGGGCGAAGTGTTTATATCAGTGACAGTTTCTGGACTGCTCTAATAACAAAGGTTAGTAATGACTTACTGTTTAGCATCTGAATCATCTGCTCACGTTATTATAGGTTGATGATTTGGGTCTAGATCATCCCGATAGTTCTGATGATGAAGAGAACATGACATTGGGGGCATCCTGTGTAGGAACTGCTTTGCAAAATTTCCCCTTGGCAGCTTCCCACCTCACCCTAACCATTGATATTCATCCTAGCCCTAGCGACCGACAGAAGCTTTGGGAGATTTTCAAGGAGAATATTGACCCTGTTGTGAAAATATTGCATTTGCCCACCATTGAGCCCCAGGTTCTTACATGCATCTCAAAGAGGAAAACAGATGACATACCAAGAAATTTGAACGCACTGTTATTTGCTATCTACTTTGCCTCCGTGTCTAGTATGGAGGATGATGAATGCCTTGAGATTTTCGGGGACGAGCGTCGCTCCTTGATGGAAAGGTATAGAACTTCTGAGGAACAGGCCCTCGCAAGCGCTGGCTTTTTAAACACAGACGATTTATTGGTCATGCAATCCTTGGTACTTTACATCACAACACTTCGACATTCAGCTCCACGTCTATCCTGGACCTTGAGTGCCCTTGCATTCCGAATACTACAATCGCTGGGTGCTTATTGTGACGGAGCCTCTTTAAGTATTCCAATCTTAGAATCTGAAATGCGCAAATGACTCTCTTGGTATCTCTTCACCCTTGAGACGGGAGCAGCAGATGATTTCGGTTGTGACCCCACAATGTTAGTATATCAAATTGAGCGGCTCTCTTTTTTTTTTTTTTTTTTTTTAAAAAAAAAACCCCATCATTAACTGGCCCAACCAGGTTTGAAGCTAGCAGGTTTAATATGACATTGCCTCTAAATCTCAACGATGGAGATTTAAGCGACTCGACTACAACAAAGCCCGAAGATCGGAAGGAGTGGACGGATTCTACACTCTTAGTTTTATGGGCTGACAACTGTACCCTCTGGAGACTGATATACGATCGACGGCGTCACCCTGAGGGTATTAGTAAACCCTTAGATGAGATGACGATGACGGAAAAACAAGCATTTATTGAAGACTTAACCCAAAAGTGGAGCGAGCTATACATAAAGCCGTGTTCGCCTTTGGTTCCAATTCAGTGGGTAACAAGCACAGTGGCGCGCCTCCTGATTCTTGAATTTAAGCTTGCTATTTTTAAACCCCATGAAAATCCTAACCTTACTCAACAAGAATCTAATGAGCTCTTCATAGAGGCAGTGGAGGCTATAGAACTCTGTAATAAGATTTCGAAGGACCGTCGTGGGATCAGATGGGCCTGGTTAATGAAAACCTTCATATCATGGCGTACTCTAGCACACGTCTTGATCGAGCTTACATCAAATCCCCTCAGAAAAGATCATGAAAGGGCTTGGTCAGCTGCGGAACAAGTCATGGTAACGCGTTGGAACAGCCCTCATAGCAGACTAGGCCACCAGTGGCGTTCTATGCTAAATCTTTTGTCCCTAGCCCGAGAAGCCAGGTCAAAAGAGCTGAGACATCGACGTGAATCTTTCAGAAGCAGTTCAGACGCTATCCACCCCATATTGCAGGATACCATCATGCTAGATAAATTAGGAGCTGGCGTGTTTGGCAATGGTACATTGACAACTCCGCGACAAACACCTGGTACACTACTCGAAGACGCAGCGCCACCCAAGGCCCCAGCATTCTTCGCCAGTGACCTGGGTAACATGAGCAACCTTTCGGGTAACTTGTGTCTCGAAAGTTTGCCGGATGACATGATAAACATGGAAGGCCTCGGGGACTTTGACTTTGAAAGCGACGTGATTGACATAGACAAATCCGATCATGCTTTGTTTCAGGCTTTTTTGCAGGCCCGAGATGGTTTCCAAATGGAGACAGGTTGAAGAATAGAAGAAACGAAGATTAAATGGCTCGGAAGGGAATGATCATGTATAATAACGCGTTTATGGCTTGTATAATATGAAATTGGGCTTTGCAAAGCAATAAAAGTCAAGATTCAAGACATTTATTTAAGCCCTTTCGTGCCTTGTTTATAATAACTGATTCCCATTAAATTTACTGATAATCCAATCTTAAAGACCCCGGAACACAATCTCGGCGATTTCATCATGGGAGCGGGAGCTCAGCATTCAGTGCAGCTTTGCCAACAATATTCAGTCTTTGAAATATTAAGGGCCCTGCCAATTCATCAATAGACGTATAAATTTATCAACTAATCTGACGAACCAATTATTTAAGCACTGGGTTCTCTTGTATGTCCATAACACTGCGACATTGATTGCTCATTTGTCTTTCACATAGGTGGCCTCGAATCTGTATTCTTGGGGTCTCCCAGAAATAATCTCTCTGAGTTTTGCAAATCGTCACCATGTCCTCAACAACGGTATATTGGTACCTAACCTTGCTATGATCGGAGGTGGCCTCAATTTAGTGTTCCTTAGACTACCTTTTTCTCGGACTGGCCGTTTACTTGTGCAGTTCCGTCTGTGGGCAGCAATTTGCCCGCCTTCTTTAATTTAATCCATTGGTCCACAATCCCAGAGTAATCCGATGCACTGTAGGGCGTCAGAATCTCCTGAAGCCAATTAGCCTTGCGCTTGTAAGGGAGACCAAGGTCTTGCAGCAACTGATCCCAGTAAGGCAAGGTCTCGAATATCATATCGCCATGCTTGTCGCCGCAACCAGCCGGCGTGCGCCACTTGCTATACCGTACAAAGAGCTCCATACTGTACTCTGCTTCTTCAACAGACCCAGGCACATTCAGAGTGCCGTCGAGGTATGAGGTAATCCAGAGACCTTGCATCTGAGCAGAAACAGGCTGACCTAGAGACAGCATGGCCCCGGCTACCGCGAAATTTCGCTTGTGAATATATTTGGGTGGAACCATGAAGCGAAACAGTCGGAATGCAGTGGGGGCTTGATCCGCCTCCTGGTGCCCTCCCTTCTTCTTAGGAGTGACGTCAGGCTGCCCCTTGAGGAGGGGAAAACGGTTAAAGACCTCATTATCCGCTTTGACTGCGAGTTGGGATGGGCTTGTGCTAGCGACGTGGGGAAGACCAAGGTCAGAAACCAAGGATGCTGGTGACAGATTGATAGGGGGCTCGTGCTTCCAGCCAGTTGAACAATGCAATGCATCAGTGATGATGCTTTCGCCGGTGGATAAATGAACGGTATTTGATGTCAGATGCGTCACATCGGAATGGTATACCTTGACCTTCCCGTTGCGTACATATTCCAAGAAATCCGTGGGATAATTAAAGATACTCAGACTCGTGCCACTCCACATAGCCCCTGACCATGGCTTAAGCTTGGCAGTCTCCGGGTGGCCATCATATCTGTTGGCGTCAAGAGTATCATTTCCGAGAAATTTAAAGAAAAACGATACGATCCATTGGCCGATGATTGTTGTGTGTAGGAGATTTTTGATAAAGTCAAATCCATCATTAGCGCCCCAAATGCAAGGGGACAGCCAGGTAAGAAGTCGCATAAAAACTAGTTTTTCGACCCAAATTCTGAGAGGCGTGACAAAGGGAGAGATCATCCAACAAGGACCTCTGCCAGACTCTCGCATGACCCAATCGACAGAGACACCGCTGCTAGCGTACGCATAGACAGCATCCCACGCCGATTTGGCACCACCGTAAACAACTACCCGATTTGCTGTTTGAAGTAGGTCTTTCTGTTTCAAGAAGTCCTTCGCATGGAATAGTGGCTTGCCAAAATCAGCAGCGCCGGGGAGATTTGGCATGTTAGGATTGCCAGTCATGCCCGTGGCAATCACCAGTTTCTTCGCTCTCAGCTTGGATGAACTAGTTACGTCACCCACTTGAAGCGTGAGAATCCAATCATCATCATCACTTTGCTCGACCACTTCGACTTTGGTGCTGAATCTGAGGCGGCGAGTGAGGTCATGATGTTCAGCAAACTTAACAAGATATCCATGCAGGCTTGCGCCAGGGATATGGGTCCACGGGGCAACTCCAAATGTATGCGAATCCATTGGAAAGTCAGGAAACTCATAAGTTCCGAGGATGTTATTAGTTTTGAGCCCAGGGTATAAACGATGCTTTGCCCAGGTTCCGCCCAGAGATTCAGCGGACTCGAGAATAACCACTTTGGCGTCAGGATGCGCCGCGGTGTAAGTCCTGGCTGTGGCCAGGCCGAAAATCCCTATGTTCAGAGTAAGCTAATGAAATCCATTTCAAGAATAGCTTTTCCCCCTTACCGGCTCCAACGATAGCAAGATCAACGACTTCCATTTTATCTTATTTTTTGTATGAGTAGATCCTATGGTTTCTCAATATCCATCGTATGGGGGAAAAAAGATGGTCTGCTTTATATATGACTTTGGACCAATTATTGTTTGAGAGGTTATGGATGAATTAGTCCGGCTATGCTGTTGGCGAACGTTGTTCTAGAGTCCGCGGCCCCTCAACTCCGAGCATCTGAAGCCACCAGCTAACTAGCTGGATCAACATGATCCCCTCTCATCATCATCGAAACTATCCGAAAAAAAAATGCCGAGATGCGCTACTGAGGAGACGGGCAAACTCCGGGATTCGGCGGTCCGAGCGGAGTGGAAGTCCGAGTCTCGCATTCTGATGTGCACTCCGGAGTCCATCTGCGAAATCCGAATCAATTGACCTAGAGCATTTAAATATGGCTCTTTCAATCATCTTTTTAACAAGAAAACATCTACAATACCATTGAATTTAACCCCAACCGCACTGCTCAATTTTAGCCATGGACCCAGAGTGGCTTGTGCTCATCCAAGACCGCAAGGACGCAGGGGAGAAACGTGCGACTTCTTTAATGTACATACCTCACTAGCCAAGAATATTTTTCATCTCATCTTGCTAACCTAGTTGCTGTTTCTAGTGGTCATCTTGAGGGAATGAAGAATGACCCTAAAGATTTGTGGACACTTGGAGGTATGATGATACCTGTCAAACTGACGAATCTGCTCTCCATCTATTCACCAACATTTCATTTGTCAACAACTTACTAACCCGTCTTATGATAGGATATTGTGTCGATGAACATGGTCAAGAAGTCCCCAAATTAACCGGCAGTGCTCTAATCGGTCGAGCACCGAACAGGGATATCATTGAAGCACGAATTAAAGGGGACGCGTTCTATGTAGATGGCGTCTGGGATCCGGACACCTTGATTATTATTCCGTTTGTTAGCACCGTCAGGTTGCCCTTAGAGTAGACTTCAATTAAACGTAGATCCAAATTTAGAAGAGTTATCAGGAAGTAAAGCTAGTTACTTTGTGTAACCATGAAAGCCGACACATCTGTTAAAAAGAATTGGAGCCTCTTAGCCAAAGTGTCAACCTATACTTTATGGCCCGTGATTCAGGAAAAGTAACAATTATGTATCGAGTTTTTTTTCCTATTAATGCAGGTGCACTACAAGGCCGAAGTACCCTTTAACAGTTATTTATTTTGATCATATCATAATCTAGTTAAGCTCTATTCTGGTCTTGCGCTCTTGTTTGCTCTCCCATGTTCACGGATGCTAAGCGAGAACCGCCCAAATACTTCAGCTAGAGAGTTCAACCGAAAATCTAAACTTCACCTCATATACGTCATTTCAAGAAATAATTGAATTTGCATAATTAATTTACAATTCTGTGTAGATTTCTTGCTGACAAAATCAGTGTGAACCAATTCCTGGTCTATTTAACAAGTCCTTCAGTAACCAGCTCCCTAGCCCTAGTAATGGATCCAACTACAGCCTGAATAGCCATCTGATTTCAAGTTAGCTGCATTCTCCGTAGGAATATTTACTTTTATTAAACAAAATGCACCTACTTCGCTCATAAATTTGATCAATTCTTTGTGCTCCGGGGTGTCAGCCTGAACTGATGGAAATTCCCACTCAAAAGTGTAAGTGAGCATCAAATTGGTGTCTGTAACCGTGGGGTGGTAAGAGACGATATTGGTGCTAACGGATCCTTCGGACTGCTCGAATCGAATCTGTGGACTGTTAACAAAAATGTGGCGGCATCTCCTGCAGGCAGCTCTGCTTACCCAGAGGTCCCCGTGAGTGGTAATCTTCTCGTGCATAGCCCTCTTTCCCCATTTTCCGAGGTTGGTGATACATGTGCGCTCTACAACTCCATTCTTATCACTAAGAACTTTGCAGTCGCTCAAAATTGCCACAAACTCGCTTGGGCGGCGTGCCTTTCGCTCCAGTGCTTGCCAAAGTTGGTCACGGGTAAGAACGAAAGGATCCTCAGGGCCATTAACAGGCATAGAACCAGTACCATGGACTCTGACCATTTTGTGAATTGAAAATTGTTGTCAAATAGGGGATTGAAGATTAATTTTGGAGAACTCTGTGAATCGTTGAGAGATGAGATCATGATACGGTGCTCGCCGTCATATTTAATGTTCTTTATGCGATTCCCGACGCTCGGTCTGTTGAACCCGATCAAATTGTATGGCGGACAACTTTCCAACCGGATATGTACTCCGTATTCCCGTAATTCTATTTTTTTCCGTTTGTGATTCTACAAATTTAT
Source organism: Calonectria ilicicola (assembly GCA_020809705.1). Lineage (NCBI taxonomy): Eukaryota > Fungi > Ascomycota > Sordariomycetes > Hypocreales > Nectriaceae > Calonectria > Calonectria ilicicola. The sequence goes on along the minus strand of CP085833.1, from coordinate 1,226,852 downwards.
CGAATGATGACGTTGACGGAGTTGAAGTCCGAGCGCATTGACAAAACAGAGTGTGGGCACGTCACTGAAAAGTGCTTCAGTAAAAGTCTGCCCCAGGTTTTTGGATTTTTTTTTTTTTAATAGGCTCATGACTATTTGAACATTCAAATACAAAACCTGGGGGGCTCATAATGCTATTGCAATCCTTTCTTTTCCTCTATCTTTGATGATAATACAGATTGTTTCAAAGACGATTCCTTGGTTCATGGCGGAGGGAGCCAGTTTAATCATGTCACTCTGAGTGAAGTCTGAAATCAATGTAACATATTTTCAGCTCAAAGTAGAGCACCTATAGATTCTAATTGAACGTCATTTGGACAAAAGAATACAGTAGCAAGCATCACTTAGGTCATAATATGCGAGATCTGTATTATTCTGAGATAATTGCACCAATCTTTGCACAATAGGGTAGCCAGTTGCACTGCTTGGGTCTGAGACAAAGCGTGAGCCCACTAGCTACCCTGGTCATCTGCCCCTCCTTTGATTTAGTATGCCGACTCGGACCGACCGGATCCGGCGACGTCAAATTTCGCTAAGCGAGATAAAGAAGCCATGTGACACACTATCAAGCGGGAAGGAAGGTTTCGGATGCCGGGGGGTTACGTTAGACGTCTTATTCGGCAATCTGAAGTAACGTCACTATCTAAAATTTATTTTACCTTGCGTGCATGAAGGCTTTAGAATTCTGACTCGAGTAATTGATTAAAAGTCAGATGAATTGAACTTGCCTCAACCCGTGCTATGAGAGACATTTTTTTTTTTTAAAAAAAAAAAAGAAAAAAAAGAAAAGAAAAAAAGCATACTAATACAACACGCCGAACACGGCTCATAATTGTGTCGACCCTTCCACAAATTTGGCCAACAATGCCTTGATCGCTTCATCAGACAGTGGCTGAATTCCCAGCAGTTGGTTGTCATCCTCTCCATATTGATTGTCGTACCCCATTCCAAATCCTCCCTTCAATGCAAATGCATGAAAAATCCCCATATTAGGCACACCTGGCTTCTCCTCCTGTCTGGCCTTTCTCTCAAGTTCATCCAAGTCGACGTATTCCACCTTCCAGTCTCTACCAGGGGCCACCTGCTCTGCAAAAGCCAATAATTGTTGCTGAGATAGACGTCCTTCATGAATACAAACCGCCCGATTCTTGGTTTCTTCCGGATGCTGTAAAATTCCCACTACTGCTTGTGCCGCAACCGGGACGGTGATCATAGAAACTTTTCTTTCTCCCCCATTATAAAGCCGAGACTGACTAGCCTTGATGTCAATTATCATCCTGGTTCTAATTGACCAGTCGAGGAAGATGTTGTTGTAGACATAGGTATATGTCAGGCCATGCTTCAGACATTTTTCCTCCAAATACTCTTCGACCAAAACCTTGTTCTTATAATTTGGGAGCTGCCGAATCTTGGCATCTTGGAGATTTCCTCCAAATTCTGATGGTATAAACCTCTTGACCCCGGCAACAACAGCAGCATCAATTAATAGAAGTTGAAGTAATGTTGCATCTCGCGAAAGCGCACAAACAATAGCATCCTATCCTTCCAGTGCTCTGACTAGAGTGTCTTTGTTTTTGTAGTCAACAAGAACTGTCCTTGTACCGACTGGAACGGTGGCTTGTTCTCTCCTGACGAGAACAGTGACATTGAATTGGCCACTGCGTATGAGGGAATCTATAATCAGAGACCCAAGAAGGCCGGTTCCCTTGATTTTGATTGCTTAGTTTGAGTATCCGTGTTATGGATTTGGAAAACCTACACCAGAAACGGCTACATTGCAAATTGTTCGACTTGAAATGAGATTCATGGCTGACGTTTGCATTATTTGGAAGAATCCGACTCATTCACAAAGTATCTTAACGGATGCAGTATTTTCGAGAAACTGGATAGAGAAGAAAGTTTTATGTATAGATCATCATGTACAAAGTCTAAGAATGCTGGCACGTTTTCAACGGACATTTGGACCGACGTCCGAGGGTGACTCGCACTCAATCTCCGAGGATCGACTTTGGTGAATTGTTGGGTTGAATTCGACAAAACAATCTAATTCCTAACTACTGATATACTGCCAAGGCTATTCTAGCCCTGGTTTGGTTGCTATTAGTCTATTTGAATACCATCTTGTTTGAGATAGACCCGAGCTCGCTGATTTCGATATCAACCACATCTCCGTGGCTTAGGAGACCACCTGAGAACCAACCCACCCCATTGGGCGTTCCAGTCATAATGACAGTTCCTTTCTTGAGGGTTCGATTCTTGGAAGCATATGCAATCAACTCTCTGACAGAGAAGATCATTTCCGAGGTGTTAATATCTTGTCGAGTTTGTCCATTCACCTTGGTCACCAAGTGCAATGTCTGCGGGTCAGGGATTAGCCTAGCCGAAGTAATAAACGGCCCAATTGGGCCGAATGTATCAAACGATTTGGAGTAGCCCATTTGATTGCCAGAAATCTCCACAGGAATAAGGCTCCGTGCGGAGACATCGTTACCAACAGTATATCCAAGCACATAATCAAGAGCATCTTCTTCTTTAACGTCCTTTGCATCTTTAGATAGGACGACGGTGAGCTCTCCCTCGTAGTCCAACATGGGTTGAGCATCATCATGAACAATGACATCATCAAGCGGACCAGTGAGGCGCTCAGCCGGAGTCATGAAAATAACCGGCTTGACAGGCACAATGAACTATGGCTGTGTTAAATAGCCTCTTAGAAGGAAGAGAAATATCTAAGAATATCTTACATTTGTCTCGCTCGAGTGCATCTTGTAATTGAGACCAACACAGAGCACAGATGGTGCATCTGGCAAAGGGCTCAGTAGCTGTTTTAAGATATTAGCACGATGTGTGAAATAGTGGCTTGTGATCAACCAGTCCTTGCCTTCTTCACTTTGCGCTTTTCATTGGTCTTAGTAAAGCCATAGTGGAAAGTCCCGGCTACGACTTGGACTTCGGTCCCAATGATATCCTTGGCTGCGAGAGGCTTGTCTAAATTGCCGAACGCGGTTCTTCCCTCCTCGTCGACGAAACGAAAGAGTCTATCGAAAGACATGATGTAGTTTTTGGGATGGAAATATTGAACTTGAGATAATCTTTATGGTGCTCGTAGTGTCTGCAGGCAAAAAAATTAAAGTGCTTAGCAAGAGCTGAGGCTTTTGTATCAAATCCAGGTCTTTAGGAAGGCAAATAACAAGCCCCATTAGAGACGATTTGGTTTGATCGACAAACTAATCAAGTCTCTGTCCGCGATGCCGAGAATTTTGCGACCATGATGGGCATTACCAAGACTCACGGAGTCCAAGCCCGAGATTATTTGCTCCGGGATTTCGGAGCATGGTCCCACTTTTGAAGTGGCTGTTCAGACCGATCCAGTCTCCCGAACATCGGTGTTCCATTCTCATACGGGAAAGAAAATAACGGTCGTGTTGGCATGGTATTAAACTATTCATAGATTTCAATATTCATGTTCACGTTGCAGTTTCATCAGGAAGATGCAGACAATATTATATGTTTACTAAATAAGTCTAAATAAACTTAGTCTATAGCATAAATTCTCAACCAAAAAAGATATCCTGTGCCCTGTTGAGTATGGCTAGTTGTCAAGTCGTACAATCAGGACAATATATGGATTTTCTACATAACGATCATGCCACCTGATATATTAATAGTAGCGCCATTAATCCAGCCAGATCGCTCTTCAGCGAGAAATGCAATTGCCCATGCTACATCTTCAGGATAACCATAGCCACCAGGAAGGGGAGTCTTAGCTTCCAAAATCGGTTTAATCATGTCCTCTATACCCTGAATTGTGATTTTGAATCCTTCTGTCATAATTGGCCCAGGTGCCACAGAGTTTACCGTGTAACCGTATTCCTTTGGCAGCTCAACCGCCCAGCACTTGGTCATAGCACTAATTGCGCCTTTTGTTGCCGCGTAGACTGTTTGATGAGGTTCGGGCTGGAAGGCCGCCGCCGAAATCATATTGATAATGCGCGCGCCACCACCCACATCTCTGGGAGTCAAGTGGGGTAGTACAGCCTGAGTCGTGAGGAACATACCCCGAGCATTGGTATCAATGGAAACTTGCCACTGTTCTAGGCTCGCCTGGGCAAACGGGGCCATCAGCACTCGGGAAGCATTGTTGACCAAGATGTCGATAGTGCCAAACTTTTCGACAGCTGCGGCGATGAGTTTCTTTGGCCCCTCGATCGTTGATAGATCAGCCTCAACAGCTATCCATTCTGATTCAATCTTTTCACCAACTATCTCGGCTTCCTCCCTTAGAGATTCATAGGGATAGTTGATGACAACTTTGGCACCGCGATGCGCCAATTCGATGGCTGTCTGGGCTCCTATCCCAGCTGATGATCCAGTGACGATTGCAACTTTGTTCAGAAGGCTGCGGGGTTGGACAGTGTCCAGATCTTGTTTATTCGGAGGTAAGCTCATGATTTATGCGTAGGATGACTCAAAATAAATATATATCTACAATTTGAACCGACAGACCGGTCGCAAGCACATATTTTATACACCTTCGAACCTCCAACGCTAGCTATCAAGGCTCGTAATCTTCGATCTAGAATAATCCGAGTACGAAGAGTCACCTGCCCGAAACCCGTTGATTCGGTCTTGGGCAGACCGAGTCTTGCTAGCGATATGTTGAATTAGCAGTCCACCGTATCCGATATCACACCTATGCAGCCATTCAAGCAGAATGCCCAGACATTTCAAAAAGATAGGCCGGGGGTCGGCATTGACTAATGCATCCGAGCACCGGACTTTCGGAATCCGAACATATTTTCTCCGTCTGCAAATTGAGGATACCAACCAATAATATTGCTTGAAACTTGATCCTGTGGGTAATAAATCTAGACTGTTCTCTCGCCGGTCCGGAAAAGACGACAGGCATGCCGCAAAATGTTATGTGTCGCCGGTCGGACTTCAAGGCCGATGATAGTGAGTACCGTTTATATGCCATTTCACTCTGCCATTATCATCACCATTTCTTAATTGTTCAATAATCTTCTAAGCCCGGCTTGAATACCGTCTGAAGCCAATCCACTCATTGATAAGCAGTTATCAATCAGATATTTACCATGTCTTCACCAGTGTCACAGTTTAACGAGTTGCTGAGTAAGCGAACTGCTAAAGGGGCAAATGATCTTTTTGGTGTAGTCATTGCTGCTGTTGATGCCTCAGGTCAGGATATAGAGCAATCAACGCGAACTTTTGTCTTGAACTAACATGATCCAGGAAATATCACCTACCAGAACAACTCTGGCCGCAAATCTCTGTCGTCTGATGAAGCCGTTCCATACGATGCGTTCTTCTCCTGTTATTCAGTCAGCAAGCCTCTCACCACCATTAGCGCATTGCAATGCGTCGAGAGAGGTTTGATTGCCTTGGATGACGATATTTCCAAGCATCTACCGGAGTTGGCTGAGCAGCCTATCATTTCAGCTGGTGATGATGGATCTCTGCAATATACTTCCGCTAAGAATCCTATTACTCTGCGCCATCTTCTTACACACACAAGCGGTCTAGCCTACGATGGCCAGAACCCCCTCTTAATTCAGTGGCGAAAGGAAACACAAGGACTTCCACCCCAATGGAAGTGTGGAAATATTCTCAAAGCATATAGCACACCAAGACTATTTGAATCAGGCACCAGTTGGAACTACGGCAGTGGTTTGGAATGGACTGGTTTGCTGATCTCGAGACTGAACGGCGGCAAAACCCTTGGGCAATATATGGATGAGAATTTATTCCAGCCGCTAGGGATTACAGACTCCACATTTCATCCCCCTTCCAAGCCAGAGTTAGAGAAGCGACGACTTCAAATGGTTATGCGAAATCCCGATGGTGGTTTTGTGCCAGCTACCGGGCAGTGGCTTTACCCCGAGGATGCTCAAGACGACTGTGGTGGCCTGGGTTTATTCTCAACCGTACCTGACCTGATTAAGATTTTTGGTGACCTGGCCAGTTCCAGCCCTGTCCTGCTCAAGTTGGCCACAATCGATCAAATGTTTACACCACAGTACAAATCCGATGAAGGTGTCGCCAAAGGACTCGAGAGAATGCAGGTGAGTTGATGCGATTCCAGAAACAATTATTCCATTTGCTATGCTATTTTATTAACGGAGTCGATGTATAGTTCATGTATCAAAACCTCATTGGAACTGGCCCAATTCATGAAGACGGTGGTATGAACCTTGACTTTGGCCTTGCAGGCGTAGTCACTTTAAAGGACACAGTCAACCTCCCTGTAAACACTCTGACGTGGGGTGGAATGCCACATTTGGCCTGGTTCGTTAACCGAGATCTCGGTGTGGCCGGCCTGCTTGCAAGTCAAATGACCCCTCCCGGAGACGTCAAGTCCAATTCTATCATTGCAGAGTTCATGAAAGAAATTGTGAGACAGGCCAAAGAGAGGAACTCCCGGTCATGAGCATTCGTCCATAGATAGGTTTTGTTATCCCAAACATACAACATCGTTTTGAATCGATTGTATTTCTTTTTTCCTTTTTTTTTTAAAAAAAAAAAAAATAACAACACTCTTTGTTCCTTATTTCGTGAACTTTCATTGATATCAACTCCATAGCCGCGATAAATGATATCAAAGCTGCTTCGTCCTTATGATAATGTCTAGTTTGGTGCCAGGGTAAGAAACAAACCTCCACACCTATTCTAAAGGAATAGTAAAATGAGGGAAATATTTGGTTACAAGCGAGGAGTTTTATAAAGAAAATATGGAAGACAGCTTATGATTAACCAGTGGTTCAAGAAATTGGGCTTACCGGGGTAATCACTAAGCAGTCTTCAAGGAAATACGTAGCACATCTGAATCAGATTCACGTTAATTTTCCCACCTCCTAGAAATTCCTGGGATGCAAAGCCAGTGGTATTTTTTATTTCTTAATCTGTACCCGAACTGTGGCCCTTATATCGAACGTGATTTATATCAAACAAAAAGATGGACTCTCTCAATTTGTCTACATGTGGATACAGCTTATGATTAGATGCACGATAAATGAATAATTGGAACACTCATTAATTTTAGGACAACAGGATAACAATTGTAATGTTCATTAACGACTTTGTCTGTCATGATATTTATTTAATGATTAGGTAAATGCTATAAAACACCCGTTGTACTACTAGTGCATCCGAGGGTTGTCATATTATTACTCCAGTGCAATCCACTGAACCTCTGCGTGGTCCATGTTTGTGTCATCCCATGTACCAAACTTCCACGCGAGCTGTTCGTTGTTGGGTGCATTGGCTGAGCAACGGAATCGCAAATTTTTATCAATACCGAAGTCAATTTCGGATATGGCGATGAAAGTCTTGGGCGTGTTCTTGAACGGTCCACCATAGTAAGGGTACTGTAAACTTTGCTCCTTCTGTGCGCGGTTCACCGTGTTTCTACCGCTCTTGACACGCTTTCCATCCTCCTCGGCGGGGTATGCAAGGTACTGTAATTTGACGTTCCTGAATCTTCTGTTTGCCCAAGACTCAACCCTCATAACGAACGAGTCGCAACTGACTTCTTGAGGGTAGCACTTGATGGAAATGAAGTCTCCGCCAGTCCACTCAAAGGCCTGAAGCCAAATGCAGACCTTGGGTGGCGTGGGGAAACTTTGACTGAAGAAGACATGCCGACTGAAACCATCAAAATCGGCCTGGTTCGTGCCGTAAGTGTGGACAATACCGGTCTCCATGTGAAGGTCGTCGGGCAGCGTCATCCAGTTGCAACCCATATTGTGACCATAGCATCCGTTAACTGCTTCCGCTAGAACACTGAATCCATTAGGTTTGACTTCCGGGAAACCCAAAGAGAGGACACGATTCCTGTGATGCTCGGCGTCGATGATGCTCAGGCCAAACAACAGCTTTGGTGGAGCTGCATAGTTACGAGCAAAGTCAACCCAGCAGCGGGCACGCGCGTTTTCACCGCCGGGCCACCCCTTGTCGCGGGCACTAAAGAAGCCACACTGTGCTTCTCCAAATGGTTTATTTTCGCGGAGTTTTTGCAACTCAGAAATCTGACCATCCTTTTGCTCGAGGGCCTAGCCATGGTCAGTACTTTGTGCAGAACTTGGAGTTGGAAATAGATAGAACATACCTTCTGGGCAGCGTTAAGCTTCTGTTGCATCTGCTGCAGGGCATCAGTTTGCAGGATAGCACGATCTTCACCGTCAATCGTGTCGGTCGTTTCGAGGAATTGACCTTCGGCTTCCTCTGCAGTCACCTCGGGCAAGCGGCCCCAAATGATACCCAATCTGAAAATCTTGCCTTCGGCGCCATCATCACTTCTTCCGAAGAATCCCTTCAGGGTTCCAGAACTGAATGGATCGTCTAGGTAGAGCACATTCACCTTCTCGTAGGTGACGCCGTCCCTTTGAACAGTACCGTTGTCACCGGGGGTGGATTTAAGGGCTCGCGCAATCAAGGCTCGACCTCGGTTGGTAAAAAGACGGAGGCCGAGCACTTGATCTGGCATCGAGTCTTTTCCTTTCTCTCTTCCGTGCTCGATGGAAACTGAGTTGATTCGCTCGCCAGCGAGGAAAGGCCCAAATCGCTTTATGCGTGTCTTGTCGCGAGACTACCAAAATGTCAGTGTTGCCACTCGTGCTATGCGATATCAATGGCAAGAATCCACTTACTGCTCCCTTCTCTACAAGAAGTCCGTTGCTATAGGACACTGCCAAATAAACCAGTGCACCGTTGAACATTTCGGTACGGATAGATCGAATGGTCCAGTCTGACTTCAAGAAGTCGAGGTTATTGAACCATTCTCCCTTAAGAACATCTCCAGTAGCGCCGGATACCCGGAAGGTTTCTCCAAGGCTAGGATTATCGCCGACCAAGTTATCGAATGCCAGCCTCTCCTGTTCTTCCAGCTTTTCTGGTGCCACGAAAAGAGATGCGCCCTCTGCCAGCTCTTCTTCCTTTGCAAGCTGTTCTTCTTGCTCCTTTTCGGTGAGAGCCTTGGCCGCGATTCGCCTTCCGCTCAAGGGAGCCCTCTTCACGCGAAGCCTCTCGGGAACCTCAACTACAGGAATGCGCGCCTCAAAGGCCACGGGAGACTGGAAAGGCTCGGTGTGATCTTCATCAGTTGCGAGCTTGGGGTCCTTTTCGATGGCATCAACCTCGTTGACAATGCGGGCCATTTGTCGGCGAATGCCAGTGCGAGCGTCGCTCAGACCCTTGAGAGAGGCCTCAAACTTGGACGTGAGTTCCACGTAAGGGTAAAGACCGCTATCCTGGTTCTTTGTCCCCATTGGACTCGCTGAGGAGTGGGTCGTCACGACCTTGTCTTTATCGGCATCGCTCCATGGGATCACTTCCAATGTTTTACCTTGGACACCGAAAATCTGTTCCCCAAGACGCTTGTACAGTGCTTTATAGCTAACAAAAGAATCCAGCAGAGTGTTTGTGTAGATTTGAGCATTCTCGTACTGGAGTGGAGTATAGGCAGCCGGCTTCCTGGCCACGAAGCTCCTCAAGGCATCGTACTTTGTCAAAATGGCATATGTACGCTGAGGGCATTCCGCAACGAGGTCTGGGAAACGGGCTGCAGCCGCCATGAGACTCTGAATGTCCCACTGCTGCTCCATTGGCTTGATGTGGCCACCGCCTGACCAGAATACTTGGATTGTGGTCTCTGTGTTTGTCTCGATATTGCTTCGTGCAATTCCGACGTTGGCCTCAGCCTCAATCTGGACAGCACCAGCAGTCAATGCCACCTTGGCTTCGGCCTGAATGTCGGTCTTCTTGGCCTTGTTAAGAATTTTCATGCTCACAATAGCATTAAATTCTCCACCCTCAACGAAACCCGAGATAAAGGAATCGCCATAAACCTCTCGGAAGTTATTCTCATCAACGGAGCGGAGAGGGTTAAAGACAAGAGCGTCCTTGAAGTTGATAGTCTGATTCACAACCTTGACAGAGATGTAGAAGTTGAGATCACTCTCCTTGAATTTGTCCGAGTCGACAAAAGATCCCTTACCAGAACCGCCAACCTTTCCTGCCTTGATGGACAGGGACCCGGACACACTCATATCATCCATGACATCGCTGAGACGGTCGACAAAGCGAGAGGTGTATGTGACAGTTTGACTGGGCCCGCGAGGCGCAGTTGGGTCGAAATCAAACTTTTGAGTCTGTTCGGACATGCCGTTGAAACGTTCGACGAACTGGTTCTGGGCTCTAATCTTCTCCAAATCAGCCAGGCTAGTTGCCTTGAGATTTGCAGCGTTTTCGATAGCCTTGCGCGCGTCTTCACGCCTTTTGGTGTCCCAAGCTCGCTTCTCAGCGCGGATAGCACGAAGCTCTTCACGCTCTTCGGCGCGTCGTTGAGCCTCGTCTTCACGCTGTTGTCTCTGAATCTCTCTGTTGTAGCGGCGTTGCTCTGCAAGGGCCTCGGACTCCTCCTTCTGGCGCTCAGCTTGCTCAGCTTCCTCCTTAGCTGCCTTTGCTGGATCTACCTTGGTCTTTGCAGTCAAAGAGGCTCTGATTGCAGCGCGATCGACAGGTCCGGCAGGGGCTGCTCGGCTTCGATCAGATGAGGATGCCCTCTTTGTCGGCTTCTTTTGAGCGGCCGTAGGCTTCCGAGCGTTCGCTCGAATGTTGGCGGCTATCGCATCTCGATCAACCTGGTCATCCTCGACCTCATCATCATCACCTTTAGGCTGTGCTACTTTGCCGGTACCTTCTTTGGTTCTGATACTAGAAACTGGCTTCGCAGAGGTTGTGTGAGCTTTTTGAGTTTCGCCCTCCTCTGCGATTGAGGTATCAGCCTCTTCAGGTGCCGCTTCAGGTGCCTCTTCAGCCTTTGCAACCTCATCTGATTCCGTCGGAGAGGTCTCTTCTGGAGACGTTTGAGAGTCTACGGTTGGCTTCTCTTCAATAGATTTCACAATAGGTTCGACAACTGGGTCGGACTCCGCGGTGAGTTCTGTACACAAGGTTAAATCCAGACTTGACACAAAGCCGATGTTGCCAAACTGTTTGCTCACCTTCAGCGGCGTCATCAGCGATGGCGGCTTCGATTAGAGCGACTTCAGCCTTTGCCTTTCTGGCATTTTCCTCAAGCACAGCAGTGGCAGCCTCGCCGGCGATGACCTCTTTCTGCCTGGTCCACGCACTTGGTGCGCCACTCTTCTGAGCCATAATTCGCATGGTGGTACCGTCGTTGGTGACCACATTCTCAGGTCTCTGATCGTCGACCACAACTGCATCATCAATGCAAATTTGTTGTGTGTACGAGTTGAACCTTTTGAGGCCGTGTTAGCTCTCCGAAATTGACGTAGATGCGGTGAGACAATTAGTTACCCTTGTCCAAGACGCATAGCATGCGTGTAGGGAGCTAGAAGAAGAGACATGGTGACTAATTAAAGAAAAGAAAAGAAACTAAAACAGGATTTGATGGTGCTCGAAGATGTAGGTCTTTCAATCCGAGGCAAAGACCGGATGAATAAGATGGATTACAGTCGACAGAAAGTTGGCTGTTGAGGTCCCTTAAAAACATTCCCCACCATCCCCTTCCTCGGCTACAGACACGACAGTTATGCATATTCAGGCATAATTTGAATTCCTGGGGCCGCGCCTCCATCTCTCGGGTTAGTGGAAGCGGCACATTCAATAGTCTCGGCATTGCAGTCATTACTTGTCGGGGTCATGATTCAATGCGTGACCCCCCGCAGCAAGCTAGACGGCGAAGGTTGACGCTTTGCAATTGTCACTAATGACCCTCGCGTCCCATAATTGGATGATTCGTGATCGAACATGGCAACTTCCGAGCTGGTATGAATATCCATGTTCGTATTATTGCCATTTAGCGCTATGCTTAGCAGGGGCGAAGCAATAGTCTCGCCTGCCAGCTGAGGTCGATTAGTATGTGGCTGGCTAGGCCTATCGATAGTTCTGTAGCTAGCTGAGTCGATCAGTACGAATGGGGTCACAGGTGGCTGACTGGATCCACTACGGCGTCTCGCTTAGGTTAGTCGCCATCCCCAAAACGTCCCAGACGCCGGAGCGGGCCGCGTCGAGAGCCAGCTATTATGGCGAAAGAGCATCTAGAATCGGATTTACCGGCTCGTTTATGGGCTTTTGAGGCCGCCCATACCGAGCGCTGTGCATCAATGACATTTGCCTCCTTTTACGAGTATCCTGCGCAGCTTGACGCTGCCTTCATATCCCAGTTTCTTTTCTCCCAGATTGATTTTGTCAATCTACGCCTACCCAATGACAGTACAGATAACCACGAGCACAGCTGTGACGGCGGCAGAAGAGGCCAGCTATCTGGCCAAACCTGGCGGGCCTGATGATAATGAGATTTCTCGCCAGGCGCATCAAGGACTTCCGCTGGTTTTGCCATGGGGTCGTAAGCCCGTTCGTCTCGGCACCACCTTTCACTCAAAGCTGCAATCCACCGAAAATCCATGGTCCGAGGAAACACCGTTTGTGCTTTCTGATATGCACATGATTCCTAAGGAGTTGCATGCCGAATATGGGTCTACCTCAACATTCAAGAAAGTCAAGACAACCAAAGAGAGCGAAAAGGGCGATCATCTGAGTCTTGGATTTGGCGTTGGTGTTGGATTGCCGTTTATAGCTTCTGTGAGCGTTAAGGGGACGTATGATCGGCATATCCAGGAAAATAGAGATGTAAGTGAATTCAGCCATCGGAACCCTAGAAATAATGACCCTTATCAATTCAAATCTGCAGTCCGACAAGATATCGCTCAATGCAAGTTGTCGGGCTGGAACGATTGAGTTCCAAAGACAGCCGCGGCTCACCAAGGAAGCGATAATCGAAATTAAGTATGGTGGGGGTTACAAGGGTTTTTGTGAGAGATACGGCGACTACTATGTTTCTGGCTACCGTCTAGGTGGCGACACGGGAATCTTGATGAGTGCTTCAGGACATTCTCGAGAAAAGATTGAAAAAATCGGGGTAACAGTTACCGTCAAAGTACTTTTCATTTCAGCGAGCAAGCACTGGGAGAAGGAATTCAGGGAGTTTGGCGCTGGCCGCCAGGTGAAACTGCTCGGATATGACACGCTTGATGATATGACTTGGAAACGTTCCAGCGCAGCCGGTGACGATATGAAGGAGATTATGGCTTGGGCACAGGGTGGCCCGATGGTTGATCCAGGTTCGCTTCGTGCAGATACGGATGTCATCATGGCACGATCAGAGAATATACTGGAGCGAGTTCATGAGGTTCTCGATAAGCACGGTTACAGGAATGGAGAAAGCCTGACCTTTGTCCAGTGCGAAGAGCTTTTAGCTGAAGGAATTGTGGTTGAGTTGCTGCTTGAGCCTATGTCAAGGCTGAGAGATGTTATACAATGGCGTCTGGAATCAAACATTATCTAAGTATATTCTGCAACTGCTTTGGCTGGTCATGCAACCTCTCTCCTACATGCCTGGTTCATCACATGCAACATCTACGTTAGAAAACTAATACGGTAGGGTCAACTATTATGACGTCAAAAGATATGCAGTGCAAAGGTTGAACTTCTATTATTGATCTACCCCACTAGAAGACTACACAAGTCTTGTCCTGGGTGCCTAATACACGACTACCTATAGACATATTATGTCGATAAACTGTCCTTAAAGTCAGTTACATCTAAAACTTACCGCTCATCCCAAGAGTTGCGGGCTTGGTCAGGTGTTGATGCGATCAATCATATCAAATCCAGATGCTCTACCCAAACAAGCATTTGACACTCGGGATGGATATCGGACGTTAGGCCTAGAAATTCTCTTTTCAAGTTTATCTGACCAATTGACACAAATATTTCTCATATTTATGTTTTTTTAAATCCAATGGCGCGGCTTGGTGAGAAGCGCGACCTATCACAACTCACACTGGACAAGTGTCTCGTTTGAAATTGTTGAACTCGATAATGTGCAAAATCTCGAAAATGGCGACAGCACTTTCCGTGGAATTTTCAAGCAGAAATTTCATTATAACCCCAGGCCACGAAAGTTGGTTGCCTCTTTTTCCAAAATAAGTATCCTGTGAGAGAATGCAGGCAAAGGTCGAATGATGGGCCGCATTGTGCGTTCATCCCGCTTAGCGAAAGATCCGGCTTTCATGAAACCGGACGAGCCAGAGCCTGGAAGCATGCCGCACACTGTGTATGATGCGCGACCACGAATGGTTTTATAATTCCGCTATACCCGTTGTAACCCTCTTGGGCCAATCGCTTGGGCTCCTGTCGTCGTATTAGCCGCCGTGGATCGTTTCAGTGGCCCTCCGCCTGGGGAAGCCCCTTAGGCGCGTTACCGGGATCGCGACACGCTTCAATTGGTCCCTCAATTGCAACTCAAATCATCCAGACTGCCGATTTTCCGACCGCGTTTCAGCCCAAAACCAAAAAGCCACCACCAACACTGCAAAGCCCTCATGGCGCATTACCTAATATTCCAATGGCCATTGAACTTGTGAGAGGACTTCAGGAGCTGACCGACTCCGTTTGCGATGTTGAAACCAAGAGATCTGCGACGTGAAAATGCACTCACGAAGCTCCATGCCAGACAATAGTTTCACTCAGCGGCCTGTTTCTGTAGGCAGAGACACAACCCGTATGAAGTTCCCATGGGTTTTGCCAAGAAGATAAATAATTCCCACCTGCATCCTCTGCCAAGAATTTCAGCCAAGAATTTCATCCAGTTTTGTTGCATTCATTCATACACTCGTCGCCTGATTAGCCTTTCTCATTGGTCTCAGCACTATCGTTTCCCAGTCCTAATAATAACTGATACCGATCAACATGAAGTTGGTTTCCACTCTTTCAATGGGGATGTTGGTTTCCCAATCCCTCGTGGCCGGCCACCCTACCTCTCATAGCGAAAAGCAATTTTCGGTTCGCCAAGTCAAAAACCCAAACTTTACTAGAGATGGCACACGTGCTCTCATCAAGGCATATAGAAAATATGGCATTACACTCCCTTCATCATTGTCTACCTCTATCCAGAGTGGGAGCACTCGCCCTGGCCGCAGGGCCGCCTCCACCACTGGTAGTGCAACCAACGTGCCGGTCCAGAATGACGCCGAGTGGCTGACACCCATCCAAATTGGCTGTCCCCCAAAAACGTTTCAGATGGATTTTGACACTGGCTCTTCGGATCTCTGGGTTTATGGTCCCAAGGCGGCAGCCGCTGGCGGCGGTCAAACTCAATACATTGCGTCCGAAAGCAATACTTCCAAGGACTTGAACGGAGCTTCATTTCAGATTTCATACGGTGATGGAAGCGCAGCTGCTGGTCACGTCGTCCACGATAAAGTGTCTATTGGTGGCCTCGCGGTCAACACACAAGCTGTAGAAGTTGCTGATGAAGTGAGCGACTCATTCGCCCAGCAGTCAGATCTTGATGGTCTAGTTGGGTTAGCATTCAGTTCTATCAACACTGTCCAACCCCAGCAACAGAAAACATTTTTTGCCAGCGCTAATGCTGAACATGGCACGGGGCTATTCACCGCAGACCTCCAACACAATGCACCGGGTACCTATAATTTTGGCTTCATCAATCAGTCAGCGTTTACGGGAGATGTTGCCTTCACAGACGTCGACGCCTCTTCCGGTCTCTGGACATTTACCTCATCTGGATTCGCCGTCGGCAACAGCACAATGTCTCAAACTTCCATTACTGGAATCGCAGATACTGGAACCACGCTTCTTTTCCTTCCAGGAAAGGTCAATGAGGCTTACTATTCGCAAGTTCAGGGAGCTCAGCTAGACCAGACTGCCGGTGGCTTTGTCTTCCCTTGCGATTCAGAGCTTCCCGACTTTAGCTTTGGAGTTGGCAAAGCCGCCATTACTATTCCAGGTTCTTTTATTAACTTTTCGCCCCTCCAAAGCACTGGTGCATCCAACAAGAGGGCTGCAAATGACACAGGCATGTGTTTTGGCGGTCTCCAGTCTAGCGACGCCGCGGGGATAAACATTTTTGGAGACGTTGCCCTCAAATCTGCCTTTGTTGTGTTTGATGGAGCGAATTCCCGCATAGGATTTGCGGCGAAGCCACTTGCGACAGGCGCATAGTGACTTGACCGTAAGCTGGATTTGCATGAGACTTGTTTGCATTAAGCATCAGACTGGAGTTGCTACTTTGAGAGTTGCGCATAGGAAGAGATCGGTGATGGGGATAAATTTCAGCTTATGGCCCTGTAAATAAGTTACTTGTAGATGGCCTGCTGACTATCGCCATTGTTACCTCGTCCGGGTCTAAGGAGTTGTTTTGTGTGGCGTTGGAGTCCCAGGCTGGCACTGGCCGAGTTCCCAGGAAACGCGCGCAACAACGTTCTATTTTGATCAATAGAAATGTTTAACGATTGTTTGCATGTATGTATCATTATTTTGAGAGAAATATCACGAAATTAGAAACCATTTACGCGCTTCAACGTGACATCCCAACAAAAAAAAAAAAAAAACATACCCTATACCTTGACGGATCAGCTGAAGATGGGGTTGTGGCCCAGGTGCACGTGCTAGCTAGCTACAAGTTAATCCCAAGCCTCTTTCGGTAATTTCCATCCGTGAATGGCCTAATTATCCTGCATTCGCTTATTACGGGTAGATGTGCGACGAGGTTTTAGCTGAAAATGGTAACAAGCTAAGTTTCAGATTCATTGGATGAAAATCTCGACCCAGATCCTTGTTTTACTTGATCCCCCAGGATGGAGGCGATGCTACATGGCTTATTTGCACATTGGATTGAGGCTTGTGGGCGTCAGCCACCTGTTCAGGATATTCCAGGTCCAAAAGGTGGCTAGAATTCTAGCTTAGCTATTCAAAACAATTACCATCTCAACCGAGATTCTCAATGGTCCTTGATGCAAATGAAGCACGGGTGATAACCTTTTTAAACTACCTTAGCGTTTTGTTCCTGGCGGCCGTGTCTTGCTTGCAGCCAACCCCACAGGCTCATTTCAGCCACATTGCGGATTCATCAGTCCAAGCACACAGTGGTCAGACCCCACGATGCCCCTTTTGGACAAGGCCAACGCCTCGCGAACAGCCCGGCCCCTGGTGTATTTCCTGTGCTCACCTAGCGTCATGGTGATGACTTTTTGGCGTGCACCTTTGCTCTAGCTTTGCTCTGCCTCGGTCATATTGAGTGCACCTGTGGTTTGGCCAAAATGGATTGGTCAACTGGGAGTCTGAGCTTTCAGGGGTGCATTGCACTGGAGAGAACTACAAGATTGAGCTAAATACAAAATACGCTGCCATGGTGCTGTTCTTGCGTTTTGTTTCGTTTCTTTCTTTTCAAGCCTGGTCGCTCTTTTACGGCTCTGTTGACGTTACGTTCCTTATTGTTGCTTCGTTCTTTCTTGTTACGGGTTCTTTTTTAACACCACGCTCTTTTTTAAAAGTCGAATTGCCATGCGTCTTTCCGCCTACATCAGCCTTTTGGCTGCAGGTTCACTTACATCTGCGGGTCCTTGCAGGCCATTCACTCGCAGCACGCAATATACGATCTCTACCGAGCTTTCAAGCAGCAGCACCTCTACTTCTGTCCCGTATAGCGTTCCTGAGAAGACAAAGAGTGCTTTGGAATCCATCACCAAGACCGCCGCTGAGACCGCCATCACGAGCGAGATTGAGAGCAGCACCGAATCCACACAGTCTCGTACTGTCATCACCATCGAAGGTTTCAGGGCCGAGGCTGCTCGTGTGAAAGTTGGTGCGGGCACCACTGCTGCGGAGGAGACGACGACTTCGACGGAGGAGACTACCACTACCGGTACGGAAATCAGCACCGCACAGACTGTTGTGCCACAGGCCGCTACTGGATCCGATACGGGGGCACCTGGCCCTGACACTACCGGCCCTTATGCTGTCTCAACCACTAGTACACAGTCGAGCACGGTGGCCGCCAGCACAGAATCCAGCACTCAGATCTCTGCTTCCGGTGAGAATGCTGCTATTGGTGCTGAGACTAAAACGGAGACCGCCACCAGTCTCAACACAGATGCCACTGATAAGATCGCCGCTACCCCAGAGCTCTATGACATTACCCCTACTATCGAGTACAGCACGGGTAGTGTGACGGAGTCCAAGACGGAGACTGCTACCGAGAGTGTCCCCACTCCAGAGGCCTATGCCATCACCCCTACCATTGAGTATGGTACAGGGACTGTTACTGGATCTAGCACGGAGACTTCCCCTGCGTCAACTTCCTCAGATTCCGCTGTGGAATCCGGCACTGCCGCCGCTGTCGAGTCCAACACAGACACTGCTACTACCACAGTCCCTACCGTGAATGCCTATTCCGTTACCCCGACGATTGTTTATGAAACAGACACTGCCGGCAGCCTCAACAAAGATACGACTCCTGGATCTGACACGGATACTACGAGTTCTGCAGTTACGACTTTGAATGCTTATGCTGTCACTCCTACGATTGTGTATAGCACAGACATTCCTGCCATTCTAGATGCTTATGCTGTTACTCCTACTATTTCGTATGATACGACTGCTTCTTCTGGGTCCGATGCAGATGCAGCTACTGGAACCGCCTCTACTCCGGATGCTTATGACATTACTCCTACTATCTCATATAGTACAGAGACCACCAATAGCTACAGCACGGATACTGCTACTGGATCTAATGCCGAAAAGGCTATTGGCCCCAACGCAAAGATTGACTCCGCTGGCGTGAATGCGTATGCAGTCACTCCCACGATCACATATGGAACCGATGATGCCGCTGTTACTGCTACCACACCAGATGCTTACGACATCACGCCAACTGTTTCTTACAGCGCAAGCACTACCCCAGATGCCTACAAAGTTACTCCTACTATCGAATACAACTCCGATACTGCCTCTGCCTCTGCTACTACACCAGATGCCTATGATGTTACCCCGACTATTGTGTACAGTACAGATGCTGCAAATGTCCCTACCACGATTACCAGCTCAAGCACCGGCATGAACATGGGCTTAACTGCCTATGCTGATACTCCTACTGTTGTATACAGCACAGACTCTGCTGCCGGAGTCGGCGCGGAGACTGATACGTCGGCTACCACCACCCCACACGCTTATGACACCACACCCACCATTGGATACAACACGGAAGCTACTACTGGTCTGAGCACAACTACAAGCTCCAGTGCCCACATCAACATTGCTCTGAGTGCTTATGCCGATACTCCTACTGTTGTATATAGCACGGATTCCGCTACTACTCCAGCTTCTACCCCGGATGCTTATGATGTTACTCCTACTATCGTATACAGTACGGATTCTGCTACTGCTCCAGCCTCCACCCCGCATGCTTATGATATCACTCCTACTATTGTATACAGCTCGGATTCTTCTACCGCAGCAGCTTCTACCCCGGATGCCTATGATGTTACTCCTACTATTGTATACAGTACAGAGACCGCCAAAGCAGTCAATACGGAGACTGATACTGCTACCGCTACGACCCCGCATGCTTACGACGTTACCCCTACGGTTGCTTACGGTACAGAAGCTGCCACTGACCTCAGCACAACTACCAGCTCCAGTGCCCACATCAACATTGCCCTGAGTGCTTATGCTGATACCCCTACTGTTGTATACAGCACAGATGCCGCCAAGGGCATCAACACTGAGACGGACACATCAGCCACCACTACTCCACATGCCTACGATGTCACCCCCACAGTCGTGGACAAGGCGGATACTGCTACTGCTACTGAGACTACTCCGGATGCGTACGACATCACTCCGACTATTGAATACAACACAGACACTGTATCAGGGGCCACTAGCACCCCACATGCGTATGATGTCACTCCTACTATCATCTACGGCACGAATCCCGCAACCTCGGCAGTCGGAACAGAGACCAGTGAAACCCCCAGCTCAGCAGTGACTGGTGGCGCTGAGACCACTGGTTCAGCCACGCAGATCACCACAGGAGACTCCAGTGGAGAGACCGCTTCTACAAGCCCATATGGGATTCCTACTACTGGCACTGAAACTGAGGTAGCGACCGCCACCGCCGCTGCTGCCGGGTCTGATACAACCACTCAAGCGACCACCTTCGCCACCATAACAACAACGGATGCTACCGCGGCGGCTACAACCACAGACTGCACGACTACTGCGGGTACTGCCGCTGCAACCACGTCCCCAGTGCTTTCTGCCTTCTCTCTCACCGGAAGAAGCTCGGGCACCGCGTTTGATGGCATGGTGTTGGGAGGCACTGAAACAGGCGAGGTCATCGGATTCAGCGATAGCACCTACATGCTTTCGTTTCATCTAGAGGCTTCCACCAAGTATCTGATGCTCGGTGATGACTTGTATTTTGCCTACAACCCAACTCACGACTCGTCCTCTGCAGCCAACGCTGACAGCTTGGGACAAGACTCTCATCTCAAGCAGGTTGCTTGTAGTGATGCTCATGTTGGCCAGGCCTTGTCATGCTCCGTGGTCGGCATGGACAACACGCTTGTCCAGTTTTACACGAGCACATCTGGCGAGGTCTCAATGAGTCAAGCTGGAATTCCCCCATCAAAGGACTGGACCGCTATCCAGCTCATCGTAGGGGATGCCATCTCGGGTTCGCGAAACCCAAACCCTTACGTTCCCCCGCCAACCATCACTGATGAGTAGGTAGGTGTGTGATAGGAAGTTGGGGAATCGCGAAGATCTATATTCGTTAATGTTTTCTTTTCTTCTCTTCTCTGCCCTACATCTGGAACCAACAATCAATGTAGCTAGCCTCAAGATTGTAATTACTGTTATGATTATTTTGCTCTACATAATGTTAGCTTCTCCCCAAATGCGCACAGTTCAATGTTAAGCTCTGAACTGGAAAAGGATAATAAAATACCATGCTTGATACTTGAACAGATCGTGAAATGAAGTTGTTAGTGACGCACACGCGAATTTTCCCGCTAGATTGATTTGGTACTGAAACCGAGGCACTTGGTAACATTTTTAATTGGCATCTAAAAATAAAAAAGACGTCATCACTCACTCGCATGACAAAAGCTTCATGCCCTCAGCTTGCTGATGTTCATTTTTGAAGATTGAAAGGCAAGAGACGGGAAGCCCCGGATGATCACAGAGGAATTCCAAGCGCTGAGTCATGATGATGGCCAGGGAATCAGATCAATGGCCCAGATCGCATCGATCATGATAAGATTTGTTTTGCATGAGTATCCACCTCAATGGCACGTCGCAGCTTCGGTATCCACTCACGTCTCCAGGAACAGCTCAACATGACGCGTTGCATTGAGTTAATGCCCCGAATGGATCTGCCCGCATCGCCTAAATCATTTTAGCGGATGCGCTGATCTTGACATCAATGAAGTCATGCCCTTGAATTGTCTCGTCTCCACACCTGCATGCGGTAAGCTCAATCCCAGATTGTCGGGGTCGTGGACCAATATCGTTTAGTGTATAGATCAACAGAATTTTCGATCGCGTACATTAGGAAGAGCAGTCTAGTTGATCGAGGCGGAGACTAAACGTGGCCGAGAGACTCTGTTTTGAACCTTGTTCACGAATGACGTTGATGACATTGTGGCTCCCGCTGGTTGGCGCTTTTAGCTCTGTGCCATTCAGCCTCTTACGCCAATCAAACCCCACATGTCTGAGACATTACACGCCGTGCCTGAGAACGAATCATGGAATAAGGCCTCTCATCGGTTGATCCTGAGTCTTTCCAGTGACGAGTCTGATGAGTTACGTATCTGCAAAATTCCGTCATATTTTCGGTCAACAGCCATTCAATTAAACGTCACGCTAGCAAGATCGTCGCCTGAAATGATGAGAGGTAAAGTGATGCTGTAAGCGGCTTGTCGGAAGCGTAAGAAGAATATATATACTACTGATCCCTCTCGTCTAGACCAACTTCCTCAATCAGTTCTATTTCAATCAGTACACAAAAGGTCAAACAACATATTTCAACATGGAGAAGGCTAAGCAGGCAGTTTCCGAACTTCTTTCCCATAACGGGCACCACGAAACTTCCGTGGACGAGAACATTCGACCAGCCATTACTGAAGAGCACATCAAACCACACAAGCACGAAAATGTCAACACCGTTGTTAATAAGGATATTCACAAGGAGCATCACCGCACGGTGGTCCAGCCCATCAAGGCTAAGGAGACTCTGTAAGTTCGCCCTCATTTTCCCCAGTCGGAGTGTCGGCGTTTTTTAACCGAAAAAAAGGCCCGAGAAGCACACACACAAGGTTGCTCCTGTCGAACACAGGACATTTAACCATGCCGGTGGAGAAAATCTTCAAGCGACTCTTGAACATGACATGAACAAGTACAAGAATCATTCTACGACTCACCAAACGACCCATACCACCACAGCAGCTCCGATACTGACTGGAGAGCGTGTCCACCACCATGTGCACGAACACGTTCAGCCTATCATCGAAAAAGAAACAATCATCCCGGAGGTTGTTCATACGACGGTTCCTATTCACGAAACACATTATGCTGCACCCGTGCATCATGAAACTACGGTTCTACCAACAAAGACTCTGGAGGAATTCAACCAGGGAACTGGAGCGTTGCAAGGACAGTCTCGTACGAAAGTCGGTGAATACGAAGGCTGCCCAAAGGCGTTTCATGAGAATCTTGAAACCCAAGCATTTGAGTCGAAGAACAAACCTCTGCGATCCCAGAGTCAGAAGGTTAGTGGATTAGGTCATACGAGAGGTCGTAGCAGCACAGACACTACTAAGACCGGGGTATGTTTCACTGGCCCTTTCGGTTTATTCTTATGCTAATTCATCTAGCCTGGTATCGACTCCAACGGTTCCATCTCATCGAAGCCTTCTTTGAAAGACAAGCTGAATCCGTTTACCGATGCTGACGGCGATGGAAAGAAGGGCATTCTTGACTAAAGATATTTGATGGAATCGAATTGCTAGCAATTGATGGATGATATAACATCTAAGTATAGCTTATTGAGAGGGCAGATTGTATTGATAAGACAGGACTAGAAATATGAATTGATTTCCCATCATGTGCTTCATAGCGTACTATTTAGAGCCCTAAGTTCTCCATTCACATGATGAAGTAGAGTGTCTAAATTAGCGCATTTCAAGAATTCACAATCTAAGCTAGCTAGTCTTTGTATAGCTTCAGGATATTCCTCCAAGGACGAATAACTCGTTAATAGCGGTGGCTATGGTTGCTTTTCGGCAGTGTACTGATGATGTTATCCAAAATTGCAAATCACGAGAGGACACGTATCGTATATGACTCAGGACATCCATATATATGCATTAGAGGGAAGAACTAAGAATCGGTCTTGTCCGAACGGTGATGCCACGATGAAAAATTGGAGGCGGTGTGTGCTGCTAGGAAGCAAGCTAAGACTGTAACCAATGTTATTTATCCACATCAAAACTTTCTGCTATTGGAAAAAAGATACGAAATTATTAAAATGAAGTTATTTAGAAGAAAGAATTTAACTTTGAGTGGTATTCTAGAAATCTAAACGACTTTGGATCAGGGTGTACACGAGCTAGAATCACAAAATCATGACACTAAAAATGAGCGATACAGGTAGGTGCTTCTCATAAGAAGAAGAGCATAGCGACACATTGTGATAATAATATTGAACAAATTCTCTCTTCTCTAGTTTCCCCTGGCCTTTCTTTGGTGTCTGAGCCATAAAGTAGAAGAGGAAAGTGATTGGTTAAAATAGCGGGCGTCTCTCGGGAGAATGGAGAAGGATGACATCCCCGAGCACCGAGAAGACACCGAGAGATAAGCCACCAAGACCTAACAAGTCTCGAAATAAAATCCTTGTTCACAAATGTAGAGTGGATGGCCAATCATGAAATTTTATGAGTAACGTATCATCCGACCCCTGCGTCATGGTACCTCAAGCCGCGCCGGCTTCATGAAATCTCTGGGCGCATTTTTGAGTTGGCCGACAAGACTTAGGCAAACCAGCAAATCATGTCATTCAAGGCTTGGTCTTCCGATGCACATTCGCCTCGTAATTCCAATTGCTTCCTTACCTAGACCATAGATATTGCAATGGCATGGCGGATTGATGGTAAACTCTTTATGGCTACTTGCCTTTTCCATCGCTCACTCAAACAAAAGGTCAGCGATTATCTATGCTCCCTGCCAAAGGCTCAATTTACTAAATGCCGAGGGCTAGTCTGTAACATGTACACAATAAAGTGCATATGGTAAGGATTCTAAAGGTCTTGCATGCATTAGCTTTGCGATCTCACAAATGTGCTGTGGTGGCTATGCCAACTCGGTCAAGCCGTTTTTTTTTCGGTCAAAATCCGCGGCAATTCCGAGCTTGCGGTCAAGCCCGAACATGTATGTACTCGATATAAACGCACGCTGATTCTTCTTTTCTTCTTTCTAAACCCTATCAAAATATAAAATTTCAGATCTTCATTGATTAATTATTGTTTTTTTTTTTTTTTTTTCGTTTTTAAAAATACAGGCTAAATTGAGTGGGGAAAATGAACTTATTGGCTATTCCAGCGATTGGCGTTGCCGACTCCTCCTCCAAGCCACATTCATCTCGCTTCGCCACACTTACTCAATCCGATCAATTTGGCCAACAAGCAAATAATGACGAAGACAATGATTTATCGCCATACGATGTCATCGAGTCTGATGAAAGTTTGTCGTATGTTAGTTCTAATTATTATTCCGGTCAGAGTACTGGAGAGAGCAAAGCCGTCATCAAGGGTCATGATGCCATGATGGATGGATTGAGCATGCAAAATTTGTCAGTGGATCAAGTTCAAATATGGATGGCTTCGGCCCAATCCGATATATCAAAAGAAAGCACATTTCTTTTACATTCAACAATTCCCCAACCAACAGGAATAAAAGACGCCAACTTGACGCCGATATCTCAATACGATGGAGGTGCTCGCCTAGCTTGTCCTTTTTACATATCGAATACAAAGAAATACCAAGCATGTCAAAAGCATCGCTTACTCTCTATCGAAGACGTCATCAGTCACCTCCAAAAATATCATATCAACCCACCATATTGCTCGATATGTCGAGAGACCTTTCGGACGGTGATGGAGCGCGATAGGCATATACGATCTGATTCGTGTCAATTATCCAACTATGAGAGGCTTGATTTTGACGGTATCCATTTACCTGAGTTAGCAAAGGTGAGAAATCAGGACAACAGGTACTTTGATGATGAAACACGATGGTTTCAAATTTGGAAAACAATTTTTTCCACTGTGGATCATCCTGAATCTGCGTATGTTCAATAAATTTTGTCGGGCGAGTAGCATCATAGTTTGGATTGTTGGTTAATATTAATCCAATGGACGTTGGAGATGAGGAGCTTGGAATTGAGATTTTGGTTGGAATGAGATGAATACCAAATTTACCATATCAGGGTGCAATCATTTATAGACTTTCTTTTTTTTAGTCTCTTTCTTAAAAAACAAAAATAGGAAAAAGAAAGAAAAAACATCCCGATTGCAGAAAAAGAAATGTTCATCTGGATTGCCATCACTTCGTTAGCGTGGCCCACTAAACCAACTCATCACATTGACATGTCACATTGATAGAGTTGACATATAACGACCTCATCGCTTAAAGTAACTACTATTTAAACTAAAACTAATGTTTAATTCATTTTTAACCTTTTATAACAGCAAAATAAAAGCAATACCGCAACTCATTCAATTAATCCGGCAATGTGAGGAAAGTTTTAGTCTCCAGACACAACATGTCTCTCACATGGCTCGTTCCCACAAAAGAAAACAGTACTGGTATGTCCCACTTGGGAAGCAGCAGTACTAAAGCACTACCAATGTGTCGCCGTGCTAGATCCCATACCAAATATATTAACCGCACCTAATGCCTCATCTCATCGATACATCTCATTGTAAGAACAAAAACAAAAAAAAAAAAAAAAAAGCTAAAAAAACAAGAGCCATCGAAGAACAACAGACAAAGCAGAAGAAAAGAGTTGCGCAGAGGAAAGATGGCGAAAATAAATAAAAATATGGGCGGACCTCTCGGCCTCGGGGCCTAGTCTTATGGAGAAGGAGCTTAACCCAACGTATCAGGACCACCCAATGTCATCCCCGTCGAGATCCATGACGCCGCTAGCAAAAATATCTTCGAAGGAATCAGATTGGGCTGGCATATAGGTACTGAGATGTATGGGCATGGGGCTTTGCAGCGATTCAAAATGATAGGTAGTGTGTGCCCCATGCGCCCATATGGTGGTGGCTTGGTTCATCGAGTGCCCAGTATCCTCAGGAATTGTTGAAGGTGGGTTGTTAGGGCCAGACCCGTTTGGTTCCACCCAAACTTGGCGGACTAGTGTTGGATCGATAAGATGGTTCGCATCTGGAGCCGCTGTGGGGGAGATGGCCGCCTGATCTTCACCGCCTATGTTATGTCCAGGGTGCACCACAATTGTGGGGGATTCGTCATCCAAGAACCCGGTTGAACTCGGCGCTGCAGAGCGAGTTTCAGTTGTCCCGGGTTCATGGATGCTTTCCGCTTGGCTGTCGTTTTGTTGAGCGTCGAAGGGTGGCGAAAACTGTCGCCTAAAGCGGGCTGGCAGGGGCTGCGAGGCGACTGCAATCTCGTGCAGAATGCGGTTGATATGGTCCTCCACGTTGTCCGCCGTGGTTCGCATTAGTAGATCAGGCAGCCTCTCGCGCAATATGGGCTCCGCTTGGCTGAGCATTATGTTCCTGGATTCAGCCATGATGCGCTCGACATGGGGAGACTCAGGTCGCTCGTAGCCAACGAAGAGTAGATCCCACATGCGATACCATTTTTGGCTAGTGCTGAGACCCGAGGCGATTGTCTTGATCGACTCTAATTCATATTCCATAAGTTCTTCTGGCCCGGGCCGAGAATCGCAGCTCCGACTGCGAATATGCTCATCTTGAGACTCTACACAGGGAAACAGGCGCCAGCACTTGGGGCAATGGTAATAATCCTTGAGTGAATGGCATCTTTCGAGGTGCTGCTTGACGTCGGAGGGCTTTCTTAGCTCATATTTCCCCAGACAACGCTCGTATCTATGAGGATCAAATTTATAATAAGGACAAGCCCAAAGTAGGTCCTCATCTTGGTCCTCTCCGCCCATTTCGGTGCACGTATTGCCACCCCTCTTCGGCAGTTTCTTCTTCTTTTCATCGGCGCGGCCTTTGTCTTTGCCCCTACCGGTTGCCTTATTGGAGCTTCCACCCCCCTGATGGACTCGGCCACTGGTTGGCCTCATGGTCTGTGCGGAAGACAACGTATGGTGCTGAGCCAAGATGTTGGAGCAAGTAGCGGTGAGCGGAGCATCACGTCTGCTGCTCCAGAGATCTTTACGATCAGAGGAGTGGAGGGTACCCATCGAGCCTCCCATGTCGTGAAAAAATGAATCGGTGGAAGCGACATCAGGAGTCGGTTTCGGGACAGGTGAGATAGAGAGGTTTCGAGCGATATCCGCATTTCGAAATCGGAAGCTTGCAGGAATACTACGAAGTCTTCTGGTCTGAGGAGAATGATCCAACCCCGAGGGGCGAACACAGGTGGTGGTAACGGAATATGGAGACACGCTGCTCCTTGTGGTAAGTCCTGTAGACATCAACACAGGAGCACGATGCCTTTTGATACCTGCATTGAGCAGGGTGCGGCTACGTCTCTGCCGCAAGTTCATCAATTGGTGTCGCATAGTGCAGGTTGGTATGAGTGCAAAGGGCTTTTACACGATGTTTGTATGAGAGAGCGTGAAAAGAAGAAAATGAAGCAGTCAAATAAACATTGATCGTGATATCGTACGAATGCTTGAACAAGCTTGAAGTGCTGCAAAGATAAACGAATGTAGGATGTGTTAGCTAGAGTGAGTGATGAAACGGACAAGGTAGGTTGCCAGCGTTATATGTTGTGATTTTGAGCCTCAAATGCTACAATTGTGAGTCTCAAGGCGGGTTTCAGTCACTAGATGTGAGCGTATCCTAAAGTTCGGTGGCTACCCCAAACATCCATGCACGCACATCCTTGAACCGGCATGCGTTGGCAAGGCACTTTAGGTTTATCAAACTCGGTAAACGGCAAAGCGCTGCGGTCAAGCTAGGTTCGCGTCACAATTAGGAGTGTATCTTAAAGGACTAGGACAGCCCTTGCACAGCGGTCATCTGGAGCAGGTCTGGTGAGCAGGCCAGTTTTCGTTTTCAGTGTGCTACTCATTTCAAGATCAACCGAATATGCAATAGCTACTTGATTCATGAACGCACATATCTACGGGCTTCTTAGGGCGTATCGCGTGCTGTTAGAAGTAGCATGGAATGATGGGCTGGGGTTTCGGGTGTTCAATGGGAACCCACGTTGGTATCCCGAACCCTGGCTTTGGCCTCAATCTGCCACTGTGCACCAGAATGTACCGAGCAGTTTTCTTTCAGGGTATTAGCACGGGCAAGTACACACGGTCACGAGTGCCAAGGACCTTTATGTTCCAGAATAGTCTTTAATGGACTAGCAAGGGGGCCGAGCCTGGAATATTCCGTCGCCCAGGTGCCCATTTTCCAATTGCCAGGGATAAGATATGTGGATCCGTAGCCTCCGTCAGAATACTACTGGAAACAGGCCTGCTGCTTGTCTGTAAAAAAAAAAAAAAAGGTGTTGTGCTAGCCCTCTGTCAGCGCCATACCCCAGTCACGGTCGCTGGGTGCTGGGAGGGATAATTTACAGGGATTTACTTCAGCGTGGTCCCTACGTTATGACTTATTGGCAAGTTGGTGATCGCAATAAGCATTCAACGCGCTCGTCACTCCGTCGACCACAAAGTCGAGAGTCGAGCAACCAACACAGAAGCCGGCTGATTAACCTAGATGCGCTATCCCAGCATGCATCCACAATGATCAGCGAGATCCAAGCGCAATATTAATCTCCCGAGACTTGAAAGATGTATCTCCGATCTCGGTAACATCCAGTGGTGCGTTTCCAGTTGCGTCTACATGTCCCTTATCATGGATGTTGCATGAATAACAAGCAAGAGCATATTATCGCCAGTGTCCTGAAGAAACAGGGGAAGGCTGGGAGGGGCGCGTCATTCGGCTCCTTCGGAATTAGATTTGGCTGGGTTAATTAGGAACTGACACGAATATTCACGCCATGGGGGGCCTCAAAACCACATCCTTCTCGGCTGAGTCTATTTACGGCACTCCGCCCCTCCGCCACCTTCACATTTGTGGTGGAACACGGATCCGGATCCGAGCACAGGCTAGCTAGTTTCCAAGGGTGTCTGTCTTCTGCAATGCCCCAATATTTTTGCACAACTGTGGTATAGATACCTTGACGCCCCTGTCAGCAACTAACGTCTGTTGGTCTGCCCTTGCATTAGGCCACATCACCTAGTCCATTTCATATTTTCTTATCGCGCCATTATTCTTCACTCGCTTGTTTCTTCCTAATACATGTAGTTCAAGACATCCCCTGTTATGGGCGGAAAATCACTTCTTCACTCAATGACTCAGAACCCCGCCACCCCAGCCTATTGCCCGAAATTTGAGACGTTGCGAGATGATTCAATCTTTCCAAGCTGACTTTTTTTTTATCAACAACATCTGCGAGAGCGGATAAAGTGACGACTGTGTGCATTCCAACAGCCGACCAACTACGATCCGATCGACTTTCCTCACGCGTCCCCAATTCGAGCGGTTCATCATCATTCCAATGCGAAATGACGGCCGACTAGTGTCCAATCGTTAAAATACAGGGAAATTAAGTACAGAACATCAAATCGTTCTTGTATTGTGTTCTTGTAGTGGGATTATTGTTGGAATCGTAGCAATGCGACGCTTGCAATAGCCGACCGACGTACATCTCGATCGTAACAGTCCTGAGGTTGATTTATCCGATGCAATAATAACAATACCATACTCAATATGTAAACTATCATCTACGGCGAGGATTTCGAACAAAACCATCAACTTCTGTGTCGAAAATTACTCACTCAAGCCCTTCTTCTGGCACGGAGACGAAGGCTCATTGGAAGCATATCATATTCAGTATCTGGTTGACAAGACCTTTTTGTGGTCCATGCTATGAGAAAAAGTAGAGATCATTCATGCACCATTGAACAGAATATTAATCTCGTTTTTCCCCTCCGATGTTGTATGAGATTCGGTTATCTTGCCGCCAGAGCGTGGACTAAACCTACTATGTACGTCTCAAATGCTCCAGTTTTCTATCGAGGTTTCACATACACGGAAAAGAATATCGTGAGGCTCTGGTTAGTCTACCAAGCTAGGGGCAAAATAGTATTCAATAATGAAAAGTGGAAGCGATCATCATAGAGACTAACAATTGTTAGAGGCAGACGCTGAACTTGCATCCCCCTAATACATAGAGCACTGTGTTTGGTCATTTTTTTTTATGGCAACGCGTTGTGGGGCCGAGCCGGTGGAGCCGGCCCGACAAACTCTTGGGCATTCAAGAATGGTCAAATCATTTATCACGGCTCTGCAAATCTCTGCTCAGTCTAAATTTAATATACTCTTGAATTTAATCCACGTAAATTAAAATCGCCCATCTGACAGTCTTCACTCGGAATATCTCTCTAGGATGCTAAGTCGTAATTGCTGGCTCAAGTAAATTGCTTCTATAGGGTATGCGATCAATAAAGGTGGACACAAGATGCTAAAATGGTGAAAGATTTCGGAAGTGTCTCTTTCGTTCTCATTTTTAAATTCGGGCTGTATAGACCACATTTGAGCCTGTCAATTACTGAATAATCTCGACGAATACTTTTAGCCGGAACCTTTCGGCTCCACATCACCTTCTGGGATTAAACCTCCAACTTTAGTAAAATTATCCTATCACATGATACATTTCAGACAAGGTAGCGAGCGACCTGGTGGATGTCTAGTAATGAATCAAAGATCAACTCACTACCTATAAAACAATTCATCATAAAAAACCCCAGTCAATTGGGTCCTAGACCCAGTCATACACCCCTCGTTTGCCGCCAACCCTTGACCGCATCTAGGTACCTCAGATGGACCCTCTACAGAAGCCCCGACCTCGACCCAGGAGAGGGCAGTATGTGAATCAAGCATGGTAAGAAGAAATCGCAATACATTTTATCCATCACGGAATCTTCATACTGAAGATGCTAGTCATGAATGCAAAAGACGAAAGGTCAAGTGCGATGGTGCTAGCCCTTGTGGAAGCTGTACTACAGGCTCCAGGTCTTGCTTCTACTACAAAAACCGTCATCGCAAGGTGCACTCGAAGTAAGTTTTTCGAGTCTTTAAACTAGTACGACGATCAGCGTGAATAACGGCATACAGTTTTAATGCAGACGTGAATCAACTTGCCGAATCGGCACAGCTCCAACAAGAAATGGCCTACGCAAGCCCGGTGGAATCAGTCAATGAAACCACACATTCTCAGAAACTGGATGCAGCATCCGACCATACTTCTCGGCCAACAAATGATGATCAAGATAATTTTAAAAATCTCACAGACTTAAATATCAAGTCTTCCGAATTTTGTGGGCCATCTAGTTCAGAGTTCACGCTCAATATGGTCAGCGGAAATTTGAGAGAAATGGGAATGCCCACAGCGATTCTTGACAGGTCAAATTCAGAATCAGAATATTCGTCAGGCCCACCATATTCCCTGGCTCGCTCTGGCCCCTTAATGAAGCTTCTGATCATGGACCCGCTTTGGGATATGAAAAGAGATGAAGCTTTGGGTCTGATTCAAGAATGGAGTAATGGTATAGGCTCACTGTACCCAGTCATAAGCCATGAGAAATTGGTGGGGACAACCAACATCATCTTTGAGAGCCTTGAGGAAGCACACAGCAATAATATTCAGCCTCGCAAAATACACCTGGCGGAGCTACTTCTCAGTAATGAAACTAATAAGCTAAAAATTGTGTTGGCTATTGGTCGCACTCTTGAAAGCGGTGGAAGAAATGACCAGGGCCAGAGGTTATTTCAAAGCATTACCGAGGCAATAGAAGGATTGTTTTGGGATCCTGTAGACATCAATGGGATTCAGCTGCTTGTTCTTGTAGTAAGTGAGATCCTGCCAACGGATATTGGGAAATTCTAATGGTTCATCCAGGCGATATATCACTATCATCTGGACGAAGAGGTTCGTGCTGGAAGAATTGTGGGTTTTGCAGCAAGACTATGCCTTGAAATGGGCTTGCATTGTCAATCCACGACTGAAAAGATGTTTCCGAATCCTGAGCATCGATCAACAGCCCTGCGAACATTTTGTTCCGTTTTCATGTTAGAAAGAAGAACATGCCTTGGCCAAGGGATTCCATTCTCAATTCAAGACACTCACGTCGATTCCTTGAATTCTTTATTTGCGAGTCAAGGGATCGTTTCAGTAACACCAACGATTGAGAACCACCGGCAAGATGATTCCAAGTTGGTTCTTTCGGCCTTGCTTGAATGGACAAAGCTAGCTGGAAGGACCTGGCAAGCCCTGAATAGCAAGGGCAAAGAAGTTGAACTCAGAGAAGATGAGATAGATTCATTAGCATATCAAGTCTTACATTGGTATGATCAACTCCCCATGCATCTCAGATTGGATGCAAACCAAGGATACAGCTACGATGGCCAGAATGAACCAAAATATATCCAAGCAGTTCTTTATTCCCGGAAAGGTCAGCTTCTGAACTTGATATACAGACCGGTGTTGCAGTCTAAGGCCAGGCCTGATCAAAATGAACGACATATATTGTCTGCCGTGGAAGTCGCTAAAGAAACACTCCAGATGTTCTTGGAGCTCAACGAAACTACGCCCTTTATCCGAATGCATCCCATATTCTTCAAGCACACTCTCCTAACAGCCTTTGGAAATTTACTATTAATTATGGTCCGAGGCACTGATATATCGAGAGAGGGCATACGGGTAGAATTCGACAATTCCCTGTCATTGATCAAATTGCTTAGTACCCGATCAAATCCACTGATGAGGTTATGGCAGCGCCTTGAAGGTCTCCAAAAGCTTCGGGCAAAGTTTTTCGACCTTTCAACCAATGAATCCAGCAGTGGGATAAATTGCATCTCATCATACAAGAACCCAACCTGCTTTCAAATTGAAGAGCTATCCCAAGTTCCGAGTTTGATGCACGTGAAAGGGCCAGCTTCTCAGTCTTTATATAGCAGCCACAACACGCAAGAATTCTTAAACGGTGGAATGGGATTTCTCGGAGAGTTAAATGCCTCGGCAGAAATCGGGAGTTTTTTTGAGTTCCCATTCGTATAATCAGGTGGACTCTAGGGTGTGTTTGTGAGGGTGAAGACTAGAGTATGAATGCTACTTGTGTCCCTAAAAAAGTGTCTTTACAAGGCACGAACCAATTAATAAGAGTGAAGCATCTTATAAGAGTGAAGGGATTTTATGCATGGAGGGTACCTCAATTGCTCTAATTAGTCGCAAAAGAACACGCAGGATATCGGAGCAAATATCTCTTCGTGACACTCTTGATATGTAGCGCTCGCCTCCCTTGCATGTTCGCTCTTCTGCATCGGGATATAATTACGTGATATAGATCATAGCACACTAGTTCCGTTTACCGAGGAATTGATGCTCCGAAACGGAAACGGAACAAGGAAGATCCAGTAAACATGCACTACCCAAGTAAAGATGGGTGTGACTAAGAAACGTTATTGGCCCGTTAGTTCTTGAACCAC
The DNA here is from genome assembly GCA_020809705.1 of Calonectria ilicicola. NCBI lineage: Eukaryota > Fungi > Ascomycota > Sordariomycetes > Hypocreales > Nectriaceae > Calonectria > Calonectria ilicicola. The sequence goes on along the minus strand of CP085833.1, from coordinate 1,193,139 downwards.
AGCCTGAATAACTTAACTGAGAGACGTATATTTCCGTTTTTCCGTTTAAAAATGCCATGCTTACGGAATGTACCTTGTCTTTCTATATAATTCCGTGGTTATTAGTACTAATACCTGAATCTTTTCTACACTGCCATCTATTTCTCATCCAAGATTTTACATTCAATCGCTTCAATTATTGCTTGAGGATTCCAAGTATTAAAATGCTAGGCACGGAAATACTTCCCTTCCTACCATATGTGGCGCTTACTTGGGCCATCATTATTCTATGTAGGAATTACTTCGGTACTGGAATTAGAGAGATTCCCGGACCCCTTGCTGCCAAATTCACCGATTGGTATAGATTTTTAGATCTCTATAAAGGATCCCATCATGTCACGCTCAATGCCCTGCATGAGAAATACGGCGATAATGTACGATTTGGGCCCCGCATCGTCAGTCTTCGCAACCTCAATGATGTCAACAAAGTCTATGGGGTCAAAACCATTTATCCAAAGGTACGATACAAGGCAAATTAAAAAGGATTTATGTTATCTAATACATTATGTTGGCATATAGAGTCAATTCTACTCTGTTCAGCAAATCATGTCAAAGGGCAAGCCCACACAGACATTATTTTCAACAATGGATGAGACTTTTCACACAAGAATTCGACGCCCTGTTGCAAACGCCTATGCTATGACTTCATTGATGGACTATGAGCCCCTCGTTGATCGCACCAATGAAACATTTCTTCGCGAATTAGATCGAAGGTTCGTGAGCTCAGGTGATAGTTGCCCAATCTTTACATGGCTTCAATATTACGCGTTTGATGTCATTGGAGAGGTAACTTGCAGCAGTAACTTTGGATTTCTTGAAGGTGGCCGTGATGTGGACGGCATAATGACCTCTCTCGGAGAGACCATGGATTATGCTGGTCTTGTTGGGGAGATTCCTTGGCTCGACCGCCTCTTCAAGAAAAATCCCCTCTGGGCATGGATGGCGCAGCCATCCAATGCCGTAGCTCGGTTCGCCCGAGAGAGATTGAGCTCAAGATTGAGCGAAATGGAGCAAGGGCTGCGCGATAAGACACCCAATTCTCAGGCAAGAGACTTTGTTCATCGTTTTCTCCATGCAAAGAAAACTCATCCAGATGTTGTGAATGATAACCAAGTCTTTTCTTATATGGTTACAAATATGTTGGCTGGATCTGATACAACCGCCGTTACACTTCGAGCTATTCTTTATTATCTTCTCAAGGATCAGCGGGTGCAAGAGAAACTTATGACAGAGTTGGATGGTGCTAGGAAATCTGGGAAGCTTGATATCCCAGTAACTTGGCGCCAGAGTCAACAACTGAAGTACTTTGACTGTGTTGTCAAAGAAGTCCTGCGTCTTCACCCTGCGGTGGGGCAGATCCTCGAACGAATTGTACCCGAAGGGGGCTTGACGCTTGAGTGCGGCACCGTCCTTCCGCCGGGAACCATTGTTGGTACAAATTCATGGGTCATTCACAGAAACAAGTCTCTATTTGGGGAAGATGCCGAGTCTTTCCGTCCAGAACGATGGATGCAAGGCGATGGCGAAGATATGGAGGCGTACAATAGTCGGCTTAGACTCATGACAAGTGCCAGTATGGCATTTGGAAAAGGTCACAGAACGTGCATCGGGAAGAACATCAGTCTCCTCGAGATTTACAAACTCATCCCAACACTTTTCTTGACTTACAATGTATGTCAAAATCCCTAACCCTGTCAACACGCGTTCGTAACTAATTGAATATCTACTAGATGGAACTCACCGATCCGACCGCAACATGGAACCTCAGAACTCGGTGGTTTGTTCAACAAACAGGTATTGACATCAAATTACAGCGGCGAGATACTTAGGCAGGGATAAAACATATGGTTTTTGAGAAGATCCAATCCCATTTCAAAATGTACATGTATTATCCTGTGAAATTATCGGTTTTATCGTTGAAGGTCTATCCAGAAATGCAATCATTTACATATGAGCAATTCCGTAGCTCGCAGATTCCTATTATCATTTCTGAGCGATATCAATTTGAACGGGGGAGTTATTTTGAGGAGCGGAATGATGCGAGTTCAAGACTAAATGAAAGTTTTATTACCGCCTTAATTCTAGCATGCGGAACCCCATTGCGTGGCTCATGGAAAATATCGCCTCTTTAGTCTCAGGTGGAAAACGAACTGCCGAAAGTTGCCGCTTTGGTCGGCTGGGAAATTATTTAGCGGCGGGTTGCAATCACCCCGCGTTTACGTACCCACACCACAAAGGACAGCTTAACTTGAGCTGGCATGGCGTCCGAGCTAGTGTCATCCATTCTCGAGGTATGTAATTGATTATGGGTCACAGAGGCCGATGAATGTATCTTGCGACAGAAGGTGTTAGATCTACTGACGTGGGGTACTTTCATCATGTGGAACTGGCGTTTAGTGACCCGCCCAGAATATCTGACCTAAGCCTTGTGGAGATGGCACAGCTGGGTATTTACCACAAATAGAATACATTCGCCGAGACATATCAGAATGTAGATATAAACTGCTACCACAATGGGAATATAGTCGCCGAATGATATCTAAATATGGTCACAGCAAGCCCTTTTCAAAACACCATCAACAGTTGAACGCAACTATGTACATTGGCATGCCTAGTAAAGATCTTGCCAACGCACCAATCTAACGCTAGGGAAAGTCTCACAACCGAGCAATTCGGAATGCATAAAGGGGTGTACGGATAATGATTCTATAAGAAACCCGGTTGTCCGCTCGGGTTTTGTAGATTCAATGCGTCATGCTACTTCCAAGGCAATCACAGTATAAGCCTGAACCCAATATCTACTGGAACATCGTCTTTACCGTTCTCCACACCCGCGTTTTACTGTCTATACAGTGAGAGACCAGAACAGCTATGTTGGGAATTTACACTCTCTTTGCCGTCCTGCTCCTCGCAATCAACAAACTGGTCCTTCTGCCAGTTTATCGATATATCCGTGATCCGAAGGGATTTCGGAAATATCCCAACTACGCCTGGCTGTCAGGTATTACGGACTTCAGACACTCTTACTTGGCCTCCCAGGGCTTTCGTTCAAAAGACCTGTACCACGCACACACCGAGAGGGAGCAAAAGATCATACGAATCGGACCGAATTCTTTGTCATTCTGCGACAACCGAGCGATCAAAGATATATATGGCCACAATACAAAGTGCCTTAAAGATGTCAACTCTGATATACTCAGCGGGTCTCACAGGAATCTGTTTGACGTAGTCAAAAAGCCTGATCATGCTCGCAAGCGAAAGCAATTGTCCGCTGCATTCGCACTCAAGAATCTGGAGAAGTGGGAATACAAAGTCTGTTACACCGCTGAAAGGCTATTCAAAGCTTTTGATGCGAAGTGCACTGGTCCTCCAAAAGACGCGTCTTCTCCACCATCCCTCGAAGAGCTTACCGTGGAATTTAACCATTGGATCAATTTATGGACTATTGAGGCCATCAACTCCATCACCTTGTCTGCGGAAATGGACCTGCTAGACCATGGCACAGATTGGGTTCCTGCAGAAAGGCGTGATGGTACCAAGTACAAAGCTCGCTACCGTCATTCGCTCAATAACTTGGCTATCGCTCAGTCTGTATTTGTGTGGGATTATGATTTGTGGCCTTGGGCTGAGTGGCTGAGCAAAACTCTTCCAACTAAATGGCGTGGCGTATGGGACAATGGGAAACCATGGGACGATATCAATTATCACCAGTGTACCACTCGATTGCAGCGCCATATGGAAGGCGAAAAGCTTGATGACTTCTTTACCTGCATGGTCGAAGACAAGACGGGGCAGCCAAGTGAGGTCGAGTGGGGAGAGATTGTCTCAGAAGTGGGAGCGCTCCTCAATGCAGGTTCAGACACCACGGCGATTTCTCTCACGCATGTCCTAGAGCTGCTGATCAAACATCCACAATACATGGAAATGTTGCGAAAGGAAATTGATCAAGTATTGGAACCTGATGAAATCATTGCATCCTATGATAAAGTCAAGGACCTTCCTTTTCTACGGGCATGTATAGACGAGGCTTTGCGTGTCATTCCTCCGGTCTCTGCAGGCTTGCCTCGCCGCACGCCTGCCGAAGGTGCCTATATTCTAGGCGAATGGATCCCAGGCAATACTAGCGTGTCAATGACAATCTACAGCGCTCATCGAGATGCCAGCATCTTTCCAGAGCCAGATCAGTTCCGGCCGACTCGTTGGATGGATCCGGAGGAGCGAAAACGCATGGAGCCGAGCTTCATACCTTTTACTACAGGTTCTCGGGGGTGCGTTGGGCGAAATATATCCTACCTCGAGCAACTAATGATGCTTGCTTCTCTAGTTCATAGATACGAATTTGCCCTGCCAAGCAGTGATTGGGAGCTTCCAAGGTACGAGGCTTTCAACATTATTTGTGGAGAAATGCCAACCAAGATTTGGAGACGGAACCTTGAATGTCATTATGAAAACACGGAGAATTTTTGATGTGTAATCGGATGTTATTCTCAAGGGAGATGCCAGACAAGTTTGATCGTGTGGGAATAGTTTATGAAAACTGCTTGAATGAGAAATAATTTTAGCCGATATCTAAAGCCACCGTGCCACAACTACCGCATGTATGAATCGCAATTTCTCCCTCTAGGACAGCGTTGTGCACCAATGCGACGCAGTCATCACCGCGGTTCATGGGATCCTAGAAAACGAACAAGATAAAAGCCGAGGTCTTGGTTAGATGCCATCTAATTTTGATGAAATCAGGTAAGGCTTTTATTTAGTGAATGATTCGCTGTAGGAGCTTATTTTCTGAAGTAATATAGAATGAGACCCGAACCATCATGCCGTAGCGGCGTTCCCAATTTTCGCACGAATTGAATCATTATTGTCCTGTTTGCCAATTTTTGACATCCCTGAGCTGCCAATTCCACCAGGATAATGATGACTCATCCATCGGTATCCCTGCGTCAATTGAGCACTTGTGTTGACAGAATGGCAGAGGAATATCAGATAGTTCTTTGGTGTAATCGCGAGAGCATAGCGCATAAAAGTCATTGAATAAATACACATGACTGCTGTCATTTGTCCTGAGATGCTGCAAAGTGACAAGTTAGATTAGAGCTCCCCGGCCTTCGCATACAGTACACGTACAACTCTGGGCTTTTTTGCGTATCCAACACCGCAGCAATCGGGACACCAAAGTTAGAGACAGGCCCCCAGAAATCTGACGTGTTTTTATTAGCGGCGGAACATTGACGGGACACGATGCTGCGTGACGGTATTTTGAAATGTGTTGATAAAATATGACGTACGGGTTGAAAAGACATAGTCGGTTACTGGGTTAGACCGAATTTTGGCATTTACAGCTTTGATGAAGGCGGCCATCTTGACAGAGAAACGTAATGACAATGTCTGCAATACAATTTTCGGAATTGCGGGAAATGAAAACTTTTAAAAAGAAGAAATGGAATGGTGATTCGCAATTGAGAGACGCTCAGTCCCCATTATGTCCGGTAATTCCGCATCACAATTCTAACCCCTAGTGATTCATACTTTGGCTGGAGGCTGGAGACCAAATCGCGGTAATTAGCGATGGACTAAGAAAATATGGCTGAGGTCTAGGGGATTTAGCTCGGGAATGGCGCTTTGATGGAGTGCATGTAGGGGAATTGGCCAATAGCGGGAGCCATGTTTTCGTTTGGGTGACTCAATTAGTTAGACTGACTCATGTCAATTAATTTTCCATACGCCGATTTACGGAGCGGCCAGCACTGAGTCTACCTCGCAAATATGACATGCAAAATATTTTAAAAGCTTTTTAAGCACCTATGGTTTTACAATGCCAGCTGAACATGGATGCATCTCGTGTATTCCCATGAGAGTGGTCGCATCATGAAATAAATCCTTGAGAGACATTGTGGATTTATAACCCAAGATTTTCAAAATGCAAGCTAATTTTGTCACACTCACAAGATGGTCTCAACAGCCTAGCCTAGCAGCCGGGCCTCTTAGGGCCCGGCCGGACCTTGACTACAAAGCCTCGATGCCCTCGACGGCACAGTCCAGTACTTATAGTAACAGCTAGATAGCTCTTGCCGCAACCGGCCCCAAATAGTCATACAAATCAGGATAAATGCCTAGATGAAGGATCTAGCTACTACAGACCTATCCCAACGCGGCTGCAAGCAACATCCGTATGCGGTGGTCACCGTAGCTAGCTTTGGATAGCCTCAACCTAAAAAGAAACTCCCCTCGGCCGACCGGAACAGCTAGTCACAACAGCAGCTATAAGAGACCTAGATAGACCCTTCAATTGACAAGACAAGAGCTTCCAAATGTAACCCTGTGGCCTCTATAGCTAGTGATAAATTTTATTACACCAAATACCCAGTACAGTTTTACGAACGCCAGTGATTCAAAGTCGCCTCGCTAAAAGATGCCTTTACTCCTGCCATCCAAAACTATCATGTCTCAGTGAGACTGATATTGTTTCGCTGTCGCGCTGACACAAAAGGAATATCTGTGGAAGATGTAGGTTTATCCTTACCCTTCTTTCCGCCTACCCCTTCAGTCAACTCAGGTATGGTTGTTAAATGATCATTTTTGGAGTGGGCGTGTGCCCGGTCAGGAGGAATCCGAACGAACTCGGCGGTGTTGGGGTCGTCGCCTGAGTTAGTTCCTGCTCGATGTCGAACAAAGTTGACAAGTTCGCCGAGCACGGCGAATTCGAGCTTGAGTTTTATCGTGTAAACGGCGACTTTGATGCCCTGCTGCCATTTCCATAGACCCTTGTATTCAATGACCAGCAGTCCAATGTCCATTACAACAACGACAACGTTGACGAGAAATAGACGCCACATGTAATTTCGGGCGTTGCCAAAAGCCGTCTTTAGGATGTCGGTTATGCCCCAGAGGTAAAGGCCGGAGATGATAAACTCTTGAAGACAAAAACAAGTCATTTGGACCTTTTCTAGGACATTGAATACCGCCACGAAATTGGCCCGGCTGGGTTCTGGGCTATACTTGGACCCAAAAACAAGGATTGTATTCGTGGTGTGCCAAGTGACACCGTTGATGACTATCATCCAGAATACCAAGCGGAGCAACAAAGCATGGTGAAGAACAAGATGCAGTCGTGAATAGAGCACCATGGATTGACCCGTCACTAGAAGAATCCATCCCACCGCATCCACCGTCATGCCAGCCCAAGCATGATTGGGGTGAAAGTGCTCCGTCAAAACACCGACTGAATATGGAATAGCCCCAAATGATGCCAAGGAGATGCTCCAAAAGTAGAGCCCCTGACGTTTCTTGAATGTGGAGCTGATGAGGATAAGCAGCTCGACAGCATTGTAGATGGCTAATGTCGAGCAAGCCTAGTGTAAAGCAGTTAGCACCAGTCAATCAGATCAAGAGAAGGATGTTCCGCACAATGATCATCACACCGGCAGGGGCATAGCCATTTGAGGTTTTGTACGCAGCCGGGTCAAACAACGAGCTGGACATTTTCGACCCACCACCCGCGAAATGTTGAGGGGAAAAGTGGGCGTCTCCGCCAGATCTGCATCAGAAAGAGCCTGTCTGTGCTCGGACAGAGAAGTGAGTACCAGGAAAGTCCCTTTGGGAACCAGCTGCAAGGCCAGGAGGAAGCTGCCGTTCTCGATAGGTCACATCTGGGGTAGTCTGGGGAATGCGGGGGTTAGTGCTGAGGGTAGGATCAATCCGGATCAAGATTCTTCAAAACAATCGCCTCACGTGCGTAGAATCGGCAACGCTCGGTTGGCTTTTCTTCAAAACCCACATTGACGTATGGGACACGACTTAGCTTCGGTAAAAATTGCCACTCAGACCTAGCTAGGATGTTTCGCGCCATGCTAGGGTCCCCCCAGCTTGAGGGCAATCCCCTAAATCTGCTTCAGCGAATCAGATCTGTCCATAATACGGACTAATGAGGATCAACTCATTGAAACGAAATTCACAATTGTGCAAATATGGGAACCTCTGTGTAAACCGTTCATATTATGAAAATCAACTAATTGTTTGAGTAGGGAAATTCTAGCTCTAATTCTTCTCAAGTACAACCACATCTAAAATTAAACACATGTGAAAAAGATCAAGAAATAACCTAGCACCTAGCCATAATGCCTTGGGGAGTTTTGAACTTGGTCAAGATTGCGAACAGGCCACCAGCCAGGCACATGACACCACTAAAAATTGACACCTGGGCGAAGCCTCCAAACTTGTCAATAAGTGCGCCATTCACAGGTGGCCCAATCAACGACGCAATACCGCTCACTGCCATTCCCATCCCAGTGTAGGTGCCAAGGTCTTGTGCATTCTTGGGGCATCTTCCCAATGCAGCGGCGCCCCCAGAAATGATAGTGCCAGAAGTAAACCCAAAGAGGGCTGAATACACAATAATCTCCGCGTTGGTCGTGACAGAGTTGAGGCAAAATATGACGATGCCATTGGCCAGTCCAGCGGCGCAGAGCATATTCAGTGGCCCAAACTTGTCAGCCAGGATTCCGGGGATGATGCGACCAAATGTCGATGCTGCATTGATGATAGCAAGCAAATATGACGCTAGGGTAGCATCCATACCCCTGTAGACACCATAGGTAGGCATGAAGAAGAGGGGAGTGAACATTCCGAGGAACATGAAGAAGAGCGAAATGACCAAGAGGACAAAATCAGTTTGTTTCCATGCCGATCCAATAAAGAAATTGGTTGTTCTTGGCGGCAAACGGGCTTTGACTGCGACACAAGAAAAAGCCAGAAGAGGTAACATGACGAATCCGACGATTCGAACCGACCATCCGAAGCCAAGAGAAGATTCATTAAGCATCTTCGATAGGGCAATAGGAATGACAATACCGCCGATAGATGATCCTGAAGCGGCCAGGCCCAATGCTGCGGCTCGTTTCTTCTCGAAAAATTGCCCTACTGCACCCATACATGGGAACATGAGCAGTCCCATGATAATTCCGATGAGGACACCATGCACCAACATGAACTGCCAGTACTTGGAACACAGACTCAGCATCATCATTGCAAAGACATAGGCGATCATAGCCGGCCGAAGTACCTTGTCTCTTCGTTAGTCATGCGGTGTGGTAACAAGCAGCTAATCATCAAAGCACTTACCCAGGCACCATAGCGATCAAACAGGGGTCCTGCAATAGCCCCCGCTGCAAACTGAAGAAATGCTGCGAGAGAACCAATCCACGCAATTTTATCTTGAGAGTCTCCCTTCAACTGATGCGTGTAATAATAAGTTTGGAAAATACCAAAAGAGTTGGCAAAGCCCAATCCGCAGAAGAAGATGAACGCAGCACCGGTGGCCACGAGCCATGCACGAAGCCCACCATCGGGCGCCGCATCAAAAGGAGCATCGTCCTTCTCTCCGTGTTCTTGAGGGGTGTTGAGCGATGGCCCGTCACTCCGTGGTGATCTTTCCAAGTCGGAGGTGCTAGCCATTTTACCGAGATGTATATGAAAGAGGGTGTGTTGAAATGGGAGAAGATGTTTGTAATTGCTTGATCTTAGATATTCGTATGATAGAAAAACGAAAAACCTGTAGTCAATAAATCATTTTATATCCTTCAAATCACCCGTTTAATCCTTCTTCTGCTCATGTCGCGCTATCGCTGATAACCCCTGTCGGGGATAACAACACCAATGGAGTCGGATCCGACAGATTGGCCAATTAGCAGCCAACAACAGTCGGTGTATGGCCGGCGACACGGACCAAAAGCGCAAATGCCGACTGAGGAGACTCTGTCAGCGTCGTCAATCCGCAGCATATTACGCAGCGTCCAGGATCAGAATCCGTCGGGGATATCATTAAATGTTTGCATTCCCCGACTAAGCCCTACGAGGCGCATCATCAAGATCTTGGCAGCGATCCGAAAACTGCAAAAGAATACAATGGTAGAAACCGAGCGCCGACGCCGAAGACCGGCCATGTACGTCCCACTGCACTCTGCGAAGTGAAAGACACTGACATGACGGGGACGTAGCTCATGCGCTCTCTGTCGCCGACGTAAAATCCGCTGCAATCGGGAGACGCCGTGCAGCAATTGCGTGCGATCCAAGAGTGAGCCATGTGTTTACGAAAACTCTCCTCCGCAGCCTTTGCGTCAAAGGGAAAAGGCATCTGAAGCCATTCACGCACAACCGTCACCAGGCAGCCACACAAGTATTGCCCTCGAGGGGGCTTCATTCACAGGGAGCCATGCCTCCGTATCAGTAGGTGCCGGCTCAACAACAGCATCTTCGCCGACAAACACATCCTCCATTGGAGATTTTGAATCCATGCGAAGAAGGATCCTGGAGCTAGAAAGACAATTAAACCGCACTGTCGAAAATTCTCAAACCCCCCAGATTGTGCCTGCAACCTATAATATGGAGACAGCCGAGTCAGGTTTCGCAGGAACATTTCACATCCAGCGAGATAACCAACAAAATCAGACCGCTGGGCGTTTGACCAGCCGCAATGTCATGCATAAGACCCGACTGTTTGGTCAAAGTCACTGGTTTAATGGCGTCACTCTGGTAAGTCGCATCACCAGCATTGATCTGATGCACGCAGCATTTAACATCATGTCAGTTTCAAGATACCTTTGAACTTCTCGAGCCATTTGTGCATGACCCATCATCCAAGGCAACATCTGGCATCAGAAAATGCAAGTCGTTAGCCAAAGCCATCAAAGCCAGCCGTTCGCCGGCGTGGCCTCTGTCACCAACAACGGATCTGCCCTCAAAAGACATTGCAGACGCGCTAGTTGACTGTTATCTCAGGACGTCGGAAAGCATCTATCGAGTCCTTCATGTTCCGTCGTTTAGAAGAGATTTCGAAAAGCTATGGGCTTTGAACACACCTCGAGATATGGGATTTGTGATACAGGTCAAGTTGGTGCTTGCCATCGGAGCTGTCGCTTACGACAAAGCCTTCTCGCTCCGCCAATCAGCCCTCAAATGGGTATATGAGGCGCAAATTTGGCTTGCTGCTCCAGTATACAAGTCGAGATTAGTACTCCAAACCATGCAAACTCAGGTTCTTCTGCTTCTTGCCCGGCAAGCGGTAGGTGTAGGGGAGGATCTTGTATGGGCTGCGTGTGGTGAACTTGTTCGGAAAGCCGTATTTATGGGTCTACACGTAGATCCTTCACGTCTTCCTTCTCGATCTACACTTGCCACCGAGATGCGCCGACGGATTTGGAACACAATTATCGAAATCAACATCATGGCCAGCATGGGTGCCGGGGGCGCGCCATTCATTTCTCTGGATGACTTCAACACAGAGCCACCAGGGAATTTTGACGACGAACAGCTTTCGTTAGAGGACCCCGTTTTGAAGCCAGAGAATGAATTCACACAAATGTCAATCGCCCTCATTTTACGAAAGATGTTTCCTATTCGGCTTGAAATCGCCAAGTTCTTAAACAATCTCGACTCGTCGATATCATACAACGAAACCTTGCGATTAGACTCAAAACTCAGATCATTGTACAAAGACATTGGTAAAACATTGAAAGAGTTTGGGTCCACGCACGGGGATGATAATTCGCAACCTCCATTTACGCTTCAAGTAGTGGACTTTATTATCCGCCGATGTATAATTTCTCTTCACGCCCCCTTCTTTGGGCCATCTTTGCATGAGGCCTCTTATGCCTTTTCCAGGAAAACCCTCCTTGACACATCCCTTAAACTCTGGGCAGCAGTTTATCCTTCCTCTCTTGTCGCATACCCCACACCTGGGACGGAGAAGCCAGAGGAAACACTCCTCTCGCGATTGACATGCTGCAGCTGTCTTTTTTTTCGCATCGTTTCGATGCAGTGTTTTTTTTTCATTACGGCAGAAGTTACTAGCCAGCTGCAAGAAGATGACGGCTTTGGCACCATGAGTGTTCGTCCTGATTTACTAGCCATCGTGGGTGAAGCAAAAGACTGGACTTGGAAATGCATTGAAGCCGGGGAGACCAACATGAAGGGCTACTTATTCACGTCCTTGGTCCTTGCGCAAATAGACGGTCTTCGGAAAGGGCTTAGCCGGGAGGAACTTTCCTTATTCATGGTCAAAGCTGTGGAAGATGCTGGGGAAATATGCTTGGCAAAGTTTGAATCGATGGCCAGCACCTTCGGTGGCTATACCTCAGGTGCTGTTACTGACGGAGATACACCAGTAAGCCGCTTTTTGGAAGACTGGGATCTTATGGTAAGCTCAACAGCAAATTCATTTAAACATAACGTGCTGATTATTCGTGTTAGATGGCAGACTCTGATTTTAATATCGGCGACTGGGACCCAAATGGCTGGGCAGTTGAAGACACAAATATGAACGAATTTTCGATCTGGTGAAAGTGGCTTATAATTATCCCCTCAGGATCACTATCGGAGGTAAAATAGACATGCAGCATACTCAACTCTAGACAGGGCATTATTGGAAGTACATATGAATACCGGGTTGCTAAGCTAGAGTAATAGAATAAGATTTGCCCGCAACTGTATCGATGGATTCGACGTTTTTGCCGTCAATCTTAAAGCTCAACCCATCGCCAACTCGCAGACTGAGCTTCCCTCCCAACCGAGACAAGATGCTGGCTTTAACAAGGTTTCCTTTGTCCCAACTAATAGATACTTCAAATCCACCTCGAGCTACTAACCCAGATACTGAACCAACTTTGAGGTCCCCGGGAAGTGCAGGGAGCAGGTGCACCTTTTCTGTATGGCTCTGGAGGAGCATCTCCGCGACCACTGCCACCATTCCAAAGTTGCTATCGATTTGGAAGATATTGGAGCTGTCAATGTTGTTAAAAAGATTCAGCATGGTATGTTCTTGGATCAACATTTGAGTATGATTCAGTGCCTGGTCTCCATCAAGTAGTCTTGAGAAACAGGCAGCGGTCCAGGTACGTGACCAACCAGTGCCAGCTCCACCACTGTCCAAGCGCCGTTTTAGAGACACCCTTGCTGCATCTGCAAGCGTCTTGTTGATGAGGGGCGACATTTGACTTCCAGGGAAAAGATCAAAGAGATGCGAAATATGTCTATGAGCAACCTCGGACTCAACGTAGTCATTGCGCCACTCTTGAATCTGCCCATAGCTACCGATCTGATGAGGTCGGAGGTTATCACGCCACTTCTTAACGTTGGACAGGACCTCGTCTCCATCAGTAGCAACGCCAATAGTGGAAGCTATTTCCAGGAGGTTTTTGTAGAATTGGCGGATGAGAGACATGTCCATAGTTGGCGAAATGTCGATTCCCTCTTCTGCGTTATAATTGGTATAGTTTTTCGGAACCCGGAAAGCATTTTCTGGGGAAGAAGAAGGCCCAGTAGACGTGTATCCCTCAAATTCAAAAAGATAGCAGTCGAGAAACGTTGCTGCATTATGAAACAGGTCCCAGGCCTTGTTTGCAAGAAAGTCCTTGTCTCCCGTGAAGTGATAATGTTCCATCATGTGCGTAGAGAGCCAAAGTTGGCTCATTGGCCACATTGTCCATTTGGTGCCGTTGTCATGAGGTGCTGAATCTCCCCAAAGGTCAAAGTTGTGATGAGACACGGAGCCATCGCATCCGTACATGCGCTTTGCGACCTCTTTGCCCCGCTTGCTACCACGGTTCAAGAGGTCCCAAAGGGGACTCAAGGTCTCTGCCAGATTAGTCGTTTCAGCGAGCCAGTAGTTCATCTCTAGATTAATGTTTGCAGTGTACTTTCCTCCCCTAAAGATGAGTTAGACATGCATAGTTGACATTGTATCTGAGATTAACACTTACCAAGGAGGGCTATAGTTCTCGTTCCAAATACCTTGCAAGTTAGCTGGCAATCCAAATCCCTCATTATCAGTCTCTCGGGAAGATGAAACCAGCAAGTGCCGCCCAAACTGAAACATCAACGCAATGAGACTGTGATCGGAACTAGGACTACTCCTATAGGCTTCAAGACGCTTGTCTGTGGGAATAGAAGAATCACCTCCATCTCCAAGTTCAAGAGTCACGCGACCAATAAGTTTTTCATGGTCCTTCACAGCCTTTGACTTGATGGTTTCGAATCCAGCTTTTTCAGCCGCATCCAGTTTTCGGGCCACTTCTGCCTTGTATTTATCTTTGCTATCCCATCGGAATTCAGTTTCTGTATCGTAGAATAGGTCAACAGTTGTCGCACCGACGACATCAAAAGCTGTTCCATTCGATTTGAGCTTTCCTGTAACATTCTTCTGTTAGCCAAATTCCATATCTCGATTCGAAGTTCACCATACCGTCGCTTACTACTATTCTCAAACCAGATGAAAATGCGATGGATGTAGCATCTGAGCCGCCAACATCGACGGTAATAGTGCGGGAGTCCAAATCCGCCTTTTGATCGAGAATTCCTCTGTCACGATACAGTCCAGCAGTGACGTTTAAGCTTTTTGCCTTGTTGGCTTTGAGACGTAAGGCAATGACTCCATAAGAATGGCTTGCAACAACCTCGCGACTACAGGTGTGAATATTAGAGATTGTTACAAAAATGAGCCTAACACGGGTGAGACACACCTATACTTTATGCCATCATACTCGTAGGTAAGTCCAGTGTGACCCTGAAGAGTGTCCAACCATCGTTCATAATTCTCCCAATTATCTTCAGTATGTCCGAATTCCAGGTACAGGTCATTAGTAACACCGTAGGCACGGCTCACGTTTGGTATTGCCGACATGTTTCTCAGGACCAGGGCCCCAGCAGCGGATATTTCGCCATCCTTTAACAACTCGCGAGCTTCCGGGAATCCAGTAAGAGAGCCACTGTTGATTCTATCTTGGAAGTTGCCACTCCAGACTGAATGCTCGTTTAGAATTATTCTCTCTGTTGCTGAGCCAAGAACCATGCCACCAAGTCTGCCATTCCCGATTGCTAGAGCTTGAATGAAACTCTCGGCTGGTTGTTTGTACCAGAGATGGCGATTTGCTACGTAGTCTCCCAGGACGGCAGCATAGGGAACAAGCCCAAGCGCAATTATCGACTTGAGGTGCATTGTGTATAGCAATAACGCCAAAAGTAGGCGGCTACATTAACAAAATACTCACACTCATAGTCAATTAGCAACCAAATTACCACCCTTTTATAACTTAATTATTGGATCCCGCAAAATTCTTTTCTTGGCTCGCTTCTTCTCATTAATCGCCCCGCGCAGTTTAAATATCCGTCGGGAGATTGTTGCAGCTCAGAAAACATGTGATTTGTGGCGGTATATGCCCTTCGGTCACATTAAGCTATATGGAAATTAAATATTGTGCAGATATCTACTTAGCCTAATATTCCACTCGCTAGAATGATTAAAAAAGGCAACAAACCCGGGGTCTTCGGTAGTTAATGTGATTCCCGGGCCCTACGGAAGAATCCCCGCCGATCAGCGCCAATACGAGGCGGGGTTGGCTTGCAGCGATCCATGCTCCTACTCTTTTCAGAAAGCTTCCGTGGCAATTGATTCTAGTTTTCCCGCAAACCATATCATATTTCCCCTCTTTTGACAGTGGTGACATCATGAGGGGAGAAGTCAAATATGGATTCCTCGGTGCATTTCCAAGGCGCTTGCGAGTGAGAATAATTTAATTGTCGGCTTAACGGTAAACTTTCGGAAGGCTTTTCCATCTCAATCACCTAATTTCTCCCCTCAGTACTAATTTCTATCGCTTCTTGCATTTTGGCCATGTTTTTCTGTTTCAAAAAAGCACTCTTTTCGATTTCCCGTTCCTTTCCTAACCAGGTCCTTCCTTTGAGGTGTCTAAGGCATAATTGCTTTCCTTCATCTGGATAATATAGCCAACTTGCCCATTTGGCCCACTATGTTTTGTTAGTAATCCTTTCTGAGTAATTGCCCTATTGACTCTAGAACAAGATGTCATGAGCGCATTCATATTCACGTACCAGTCCTTCTTTCATTTGTGCTCTCGCACGCTGGCCGACTTTGTCCTCAATAAAATCCCCGCGAAGCACTGCCAGACGAGTGGGAAACACTGTGGCCAAGTAATGCGAAGTTGAGGCGACGTGCGGCTTATCATGCCAGAAAAATAAAGGCGTGAGGGGGATCTTCGTGTCCGGGGTCGGGCTAAATTCCCGCTTGAGGGAATTCGTCACTTCCTTCAAAACGGGGAACTCAGCGACGAATGCAGAGTTTGCATAGGAGAGCATGCGCACTGCAGGAAGGCACACGTATTTGACAGGTACTTCGGGCTCTGATTCAGAATTTTGCATAATGCTCAGCATAGGGTCGATGGGAAAGTCGGAGACCAAAACCCAATCATGCTGTTGGACCCAGACATATGGGGTTTCGGTCATTCTCAATGCTGATCGCACAGCCAAACCGAACCCAAGTCGTCTTTCAGGCTCTATAAACGTAACTGATTTGTCCGAGTTATATTCTGTTGATAAGGAAACAACGTTTTGAGCCTCATAGGGACTTCCAAACTCGGCTTCGGCGCTCCCTTTTGTCACAATGCTGTTGTCACCTGAGTGATACTGATTGAGAATTACAGTTTTCACATTTTGCTTGTAAATTTCATAGTTTTTCGCTTGTTCTGGTGTGATTCGGCCTTTTTTTAGGCGCTCCTTGGGCTCAACTCGCTCATAGCCATCAAAAACCACAATGACCCTGCAGCCTAACAAGCTTGGGCAATGAGTCAAGAAGGACTCCAAGACCGACGATATCAGCTCGGTTGACGGGGCAGACGGTGTTACTGAGGTGGTAATTATTACCGTCAGCAGGTTGCGCGTGCGCAAAGCGTCTTTTGCCATGCTGGTTTGTTGTGCTTTCAAAATACAAGAGTTGAAGATTTAGGTCTTTGTGTGTCACGTGCCCCTGTGGATTTTTTCTTGTTACTAGCCCAACCTCTTTAAGCTATGCACTCTAAACTCAACAAAATCTCTCAAATAGTCAATAAAATAAATAAAAAACACTTAATATATTAAGTTCTAAAATAATTACAGGCAGAAAATAGCAATATTCAACTATTCATGTTTTAAACGACTACATTCCTATTGCCTCTGATTGTCTAACAAAATACCGACTAATTACATGATCCCTCTGGCCACCGACCAGCCTCTTTCATAGCTTCTATAAACTCCTCCTTCATCCTAGCTGCAAACGTGTCGTTCATAAGTACATCCAAGCAAATCAAAGCATTGGCTTTCCCTGCTCGAATGGCTTCGGTATAGGCATATTCACCTTCAGATGCCTTACGGAATCCAATAGAATGTGGAAGGTCAGAAGCGTTAATTTCGAACATAGCCTGGATACCAGGGCAAATGTGAGAGCAGCTTCCAAAGTCCCTGTGATCTGGTCAGATTCGTGAAGCAGGTTGACCTGTAATACGCATTTTATTTTATGTACTTACGAGCTTCCAGGCTGATCGTGAGCAGTCTTTGCCTCCTCTATTGGTAGCATTTTGTCTGGTGTCAAACCCAGACATTGGATCATGTATTGTCTGTATTGCTCTGCCAGAGTTTCATTCGATACAACATTCTCGTACAGAGCAAACCTGCCATGATGAATTAGAATATGTGCTCCATTATGCCAGAGTACCACGAGAAGGTGAAAGGATGGTGACTTACCAATCCAGTTCCACAGTGCACCCCGTAGCATCCGCTGCTCCCTGAAAGACCGCTTCCACCCTCCGTTTTAACGCATCGGCCTGTCGAATCGTTGGTGCTCGAACACTGAATAGGCCTTCTGAAAAGTCTGGGATTAAATTGGCCGCTTTTCCTGCCTCGAGGATACATCCCTGAATACTTTCGCCTTTGTGGGTGTGTTGTCGTAGCAATGCAATTCCCGTATATGCCTGGACTATCGCATCGCATGCATTTTTACCGTTGAAAGGTGCGGTCGCTGCGTGCGCCGTAAAGCCCCGAAACTGAGCCTTTAATTTCCATGATGCCTTAGTGCAGCACATGGGTGTGCTAAATGTTGGCATTGGATGCGTCATGACACACGCATCCACGTCGCGCCACGCCCCGTTCTTCGCCATGATCCATTTACCACCAGATGACTCCTCAGCGGGTGTGCCCATTAAGATCAGTGTACCAGGAAGGTTTCTTGCTTTCATAACAGCCTCCACTCCAATGGCGGAAGCAATTGAGGATGTCGCAATTAAATTATGGCCGCATGCATGACCGACACCAGGCAGAGCATCTCTTATCGTTTAGCACTAAGATTTCGAATGACCGAGGGAAGTCCAATACTCACCGTACTCGGCATTGAAGCACACGGTGCGACCTCCTTCTTTTATGGAGAATCGTGCCTCAAATGCAGTTGAGACGCCATACACTTCACGGCCAACTTGCCAGCCTCTTCTCTCGAACCAATCGGATAGAAGCTTACATGCTTTGACCTCCTGAAAAGCAGTCTCGGGATTATTGAAGATCTACAGATACTGTTAGATTTAATTTCAGCCATGTTTTATTGACACCTACCTCCTGATTCAATGAATGCAGGTCCTCGTCAGCCTGCTCGATGGCCTTGGCCACCTGATCAATGACATCAGCAGGTTGGAGCGCTTCGACAGTCATTTTTGACAGAAATACTAAAGTACGAACAAAATATTTCGTCTTACATAGGAATTAATGTATATATCTATGTAAAATATTTGGCTGGTTGATGTACTTTGAGGCATCTTAGTGTTCGGCATTCGGTCGGGCCGGTGTTCGGTCGGGCCGAATTAAAAATGGGACCCTGTACTAGCATATCGACCTCATCTACAGTTATCGGAGCGCTTTCTCAAGGCACGAGATAAGTCCGCCGACCGTACATGCTGTTGACTTGATTTGAATATGAGGCCTGGATAGATGCAACCCAAACAGTCAAGTGCAATGCCGTATAACAATTCATAAATAAGACGGCTCCAAGCAATATTCTTGTGTCCCGCTTATTGGAATCGCTACGGACTAATTTCAAGACTTTTTTTTCCTTCATAGCGCACTGGAGCCATACAGATTCGATCTATCAACATGACGCCTGAAGATGGGTTTGACAAAGACATAAGGGTGGATGAGGATATTGGCGTTACAGCACTCGCAGGATCAATTTCTGAGATTGACCCTGATGGCTC
This sequence comes from Calonectria ilicicola, assembly GCA_020809705.1. Taxonomy (NCBI): domain Eukaryota; kingdom Fungi; phylum Ascomycota; class Sordariomycetes; order Hypocreales; family Nectriaceae; genus Calonectria; species Calonectria ilicicola. Next base: position 1,174,042 of record CP085833.1, on the reverse strand, counting down.
CAAAGCCAAAACTGTTCTGCGGAAAATTGATCTCCATCTTATGCCTTTGCTTTGCACCACATACTTGATTCAGGTAGGGGCCATTTGAGATCCTGGTTAGATGGTATACGATCGTGGTGTTTGTACCCACCGTTGCTGACATTTGGAAGTTCCTTGACAAGTCATGTGTTTCATATGCAGCCCTGTGGGGAATGAAGGAGGATGCCCACCTTGTGGGTGATCAATATGCCTGGTTAACAACCATCTTCTACATCGGATACCTTCTAAGCGAGTTTCCTGCCAACATCCTTTTCCAGAAATTCAACATAACAAGAACATGCGGCATATTTGTTTTCTTATGGGGCACGGTGCTCCTCTGCATGACCGCTGCAAATGATTTCCCAGGCTTAGTGACTGCTCGTTTCTTTTTGGGGGCGCTGGAGTCCGGAGTGAGTCCGTGCTTTGTCCTTGTGACAACTATGTTTTACAAGAGGTCGGTATTTCCCCGTGGTATCGGTGGCAGTTTGATGCTCATTGAAGAAAAAAAACAGGGATGAACAGCCATTTCGAACCGGCATTTGGTTCTCCATGAATGGTCTTGCCAACATCCTTGGTGGACTGATTGGCTATGGCATTGGTTCTATCAAAGCTAGTATCCCGGCCTGGAAATTCCCTTTTGTCATCTTCGGTTCTGCAACAATTGTTTGGGGTGGGATCTTTTTATGGCTAGCTGTCCCCAACCCAACCAAAGCCAAATGGCTTACGGAAGAGGAAAAGACTATCGCGATCCTTCGAGTAGCCGAGAATGAAACTGGTATCGACAACAAAACTTTTAAATGGTATCAAGTCAGAGAGGCCCTTTTGGACGCTAAATTCTGGCTCCTGAACCTGCTGATTCTGGCCAACTGCATTCCCAATGTACAAATTTCCCCTGTCACTCACTGCTATTACTTTTATGATTAACACGCATACAGGGCTCTGTAAGTGCCTTTGGGCCTCTCATTGTAAATGGATTCGGTTTCACCAAATTTGAATCCACGCTGCTCAATATGCCTAGTGGTGCGGCGCAGATCATGGGATTGTGGACAGCTGGGTACGACTGCAATTTTCAAGCTAATTGCCATTTTAAATTCAGGCTAATTTTTCTATTAGATATCTTACCATGAAAGTAAAAGGAATTCGGCATATCATCATGATTGGTGGCATCCTTGTGGCTATTATTGGGTCCGCCATGATATATGCCCTTCCTGATGAACGACGCGTCGCCCGATTAATGTTGGTTGAGATACAAATCTGTAGCCAGATGTAATGTTCACCTTCTAACTTCACATAGTGGTTACTACCTTCTGGTTGGCTTCAGCGTCACATTTGTGCAGAGCTTAAATCTCGTTCAAGCGAATGTTGCGGGACGAACAAAGAAAACTGTCTTCACGTCGTCCGTATTCGTCAGGTATGAGAAAATATTGTAGGCGATGACCGTTGGACTGACTAGAATCAAGCTATTGTGTTGGAAACCTCATTGGTCCCCAACTTTTCTTCGACTATGAAGCTCCGAGATATCGATCCGGCTTTGCTTCTATGCTGATTTGCTTTGGTGTTCAAGTTCTCATAATTGCAGCTCTTTACTACATCAGTTGGAGGGATAACCGACTCGTAAGTTTGGATATCACTTTAATTCCGACAACAATATTCAATTGCTGACATTTTGAAGCGTGATGATCTTGTATCTAATGCTCCTTCTTCGTATACACATGAAACCGGACTGACAGATCTAACTGATGTAGGCTCAGTTCTCTATCCTCACTTTTACAACGCCCTACTGACCGATCTCACTAGCGCGAAAATCTTCACTTTCGATACGTTTTGTGATGGATTACTCATCAATAAGCATACTGTGACATTGGGGAGGGAAGGAAATTGGTTGGTGGAGAGCGCTTGGTTTTACTCCTGTAATCCACCCGAAAGACTATGGCTGGACGAGTGGAGAGGAAATATATGTCACAAATGGAAATGAAACCACATATTACCACCAAGAATAATCTCAGTAAATGAATAGGCCCCTGCCAGGACTTTTTTCATTTAAATGCCAAAGGACTCTAGCCTCAGGAAATGACTAGATAACTGAGTAGATTTAACATGCGTATCACGACGTGAGGTTTTGAACACAATGAATGAAAACTCCTAAACGCAAGCCCCCTGCAGTTTTTCACATATCAATCGTCATTTAAATCCAGAAAAGGGAACTCTATTCCATAATCTTCAGTACTTCATTGCGTAACCTCAAGAGGTTATGATAATGGGCACGAAATCACCTACCCTCAACGACATGATACACATTGAAGAGATCATCTTTGTGCCGCTAGATGATACACTGGACTACGAAGGTTTTAGGGCAACTAGCAATCTCGGCTTAATCATTTAACGCTGTCATAAATAAAATGGAAAATCTAGCCTTTTAGCGGATGTTTATTACTGTACAGTATATGCCCTATTGAGATTTCTACCATATATTGTTCTGTCGGACCGATGCGACCGAATCCGAAGAGCAAGTTGAATCTATGAGTTTAATTCTGTGATACCGTGCTCTTATAATGTAGACACAATTTTTATATTCCTGACCTGAATTCACAGGTATTAACCCCAATATTCACCTATCCCTTCTGACCAATTGAGAACAGGGGCATTCCATATTCACAACGTACGATGAAATCACCAAAAGCATTTGCCGACTTTAATAAGGAGTTACCGAACTTGTCCTGGGAACAAGATGACCCTGAAAGGCCCTCAAACTGGTCAAATGTGAGAGTTAGATCGCAAATTCTACCGTCAAAGTCGATCAAGGCAGCTAAAACCTGAATAGTTGAGGAAGCTGGGAGTGCAAGCAATTTTACTAATGACAATCCTCAATAGCTGCGTTGGTAGCTCGCTTACCAGTAACGGAATTGCATACATCGTGAAGGAATTTGGCATTAACTCTTCATCTGCAAGCGTATTGCCTATTTCTCTATACTTGATGGGTTCGTAACCACTCCTACATTGTCAGCAGATTTGTTAACGTAGTTCCATAGGCTATGTGGTTGGTAAGTGGGAGCCTACTTCTACTTACTGGCTGTGTTGAGCTCGATGCTAACATCTTCAAGGTCCGTTGCTGTGGGCCCCATTGAGCGAGCAGATAGGCCGCCGAGATATAATTATTTTCACTTTTATTTTGTTCACTATATTTACCATGGCTTGCGCCCTTTCGCCCAATTGGCCCAGCTTGGTCATATTTAGACTCCTCTGTGGAATTTTTGCCAGTGGTCCAATAGCAGTAGCTACTGGAGTGTTGGCTGATATATATCAAGATCCCGAATCAAGAGGACGTGCTGTGGCAGCATACATGATTGTAGGTGTTCTACTGTTCTGCAAGTAGCCACCGATGGAAGGTGTTTACAGTTTGAGCTAGGTTACTGCATTCGGCCCATTGCTTGGTCCGATCATCTCGGGTTTTGCCTCACCCGCCCTGGGCTGGCGATGGTCATTTTGGATCGCATTGATAATGGCTAGCATCACGTCTCTCTCGCTTGTATTTCTACCAGAGACAAAGTCTTCAGTACTTCTAACACGACGAGTTTCAAAACTTGAAAAGAGCCGAGGAGCAAATCTCAAGCCCCACTGGTTCAAAAAGGATATCATCGGCCAGTCTGGAGCGACAGTACTAATACGTCCTCTCTACATGCTGATATTCGAGCCAATCGTCAGTGCATCATCAGCATATCTAGCCCTTATCTACACAATATTTTACATGTCATTTCAGGCATTTCCTACAATCTTCCAAGGCATTTATAAATTTTCACCGGGGCTCTGTGGCCTCACGTACTTGCCCATTGGGGCTGGGTGCCTCATTTTCCTTCCTGCATTTTTGCTATGGGACCGCGTCTTATATCAAGCAAGACAGGGCAACAAGGCATGGGTCCAAAGAGAAGAATACCGCCGACTACCTTTGGCATGTATCGGAGGTCCTCTTTTCGCAATTTCGCTATTTTGGCTTGGGTGGTCTGCTTCAACAAAAGTCTCATTTGTTGTGCCGATGCTTGCAGGCATACCATTCGGGTTTGGGTTCATTTGCATTTTCATCGCTCTTCTGTATGCTCATCTAACCATCTCACTTGAAAAGAAGTAATAATGACAGCTTATAGAAACTACATGACAGATGCATATGAAACTTATGCTGCGTCTGCCAATGCTGCATCAAGCTTCTCACGCAGCCTCCTTGCTACCGTCCTTCCTCTAGCGACAACAAAAATGTTCAACAAAATGGGCGTAGCTGCAGCTTGCAGTTTCTTAGGAGGACTTTCAACGCTCATGTGCATTATTCCATTTCTTTTTATCTGGAAAGGAGAAAATTTTCGGAATGGGTCAAAATTCTGCAGCATGCTTAAGCAGAAGCATGAAGAGACAGAGCCAACTGGGACAGTTATGCAAGACAACTACCCGTGATGTGTGCAGCTTTCTTGAACAGAAGAATAGGAACCAGCTCCAGATGGTGTTTTTTGGACCCGACTTGGGCCGGCGTGGCTGGTTTTCGAACCGACGCACTTTTTCTGATGAGTTTGGATCACATACTAAATCCTGAATGAAAAGACTCGTTGCATTCATTGCATAAAGGCGGATACAAAAAAAAAACTAGAGCTCTCTTGGGTTATGCAGCTTTTTGATGGATTACTTCTTTTCACATCAGAGACTGACTCTGGCCGCTTCATTTGTTGTACATAGGATGATAAACATGGAGGTGTAATTAGAGTAACTAGCCCTTCAATATACGTTATGCATGATGCCTATGCGGAAATAAAGTATGTAGAAACTCGCTCGCTGCCAAGTTTCAAACCTTTATGCGTAGGGTGACCTTAGTGGTGACATTTTCCAGATAACTGTCAAATCATTCTAGCATATACATTCCTAGCGTAGGGAATTCAATATCCCAAGTCTGTCATATCTACTTAGCATTTCATCTCGAATGAGCATATGAATGTAAAACTTACTACTGCATCTAAAAAGCTCGGTATGTCGAAAAGGAGATTATTATGAATGTCTTCTTCCATGTCATCTGTGTCCATGGCAGGAATTGGAGAGATCTGAGCGATTGACGCTAATCTTTCTTGCCCACGCCGTAATTCATCTGCCGCATTTAGAGCTCCAGCTTGTTCAAACATCATCGCTGCTTCTTGCAGTCTTATCAAATGCTTTTGACAATCAACATGCTCGTAAGCTACAGGAAGTGTTTTTAGTATAAAGCTAGTGGCAAGATATGTAATTGTTCCACTATAATCCTAGAAGACAATCAGAAACTCCATAAGCAAGAGCTAAAATACAGCCACAAGCCCGAAGACACAAAACGTACCATGGTGTAACGGAAACTTCTTCGAAATTTCTCCGACTGGACTTGTGTCTGAATCATTAAGCTAGCATTTTCAAGGGCATTCTTCATAAATTCTATGCGGCTAGTGTCGTTTTCGAGATCAGCTCCGGACTCGATGCTGTGGAGCGCAAGACCATTGACATATCTAAATAAATTAATCTTACGAAGTTGCCATGCATGTTATCGGATGTCTTACAACTTCAAAAACGCATAGGGGACCATGAACCGATTACGGTCCTGTATCTCCTCAAAGGTCTGACAGAGAGGCTCAATATCGTTATTAATATTGTAAAACCAAGCATCAACCTTCTCATCGAAGGCATTTAGACACTCTACCACCTCTTGTGATAATGGGCGAGTGCACAATTGGGAGCTTCTTAATTGAGCTTTGACATCTCCTAACCAGGGATTAGTTATCGTAGAGATGTCATAAAACATAATGTTACAGACCGGCAATCGTGAAGCCCTCGATGTAGGCACAAATTCGATAATCGACTGGGCGGCAGTGAGGAGATTTTATAAGCTTCTTCGCAAATGGAAGGTAGTCTTGCATTCTATTTATGACAAACGGAGTGCTAAGGTTCATGCTAATAGTATGTGTTAGTAATCTCTGCACAAGGAAGGTTAAATGTAACTGAACTAACATTAGGTCAAAGCAGCACAATGTAAACCAGGCCCTGGCACGCGCAACTAGGTCCTCAGAATCATCTACATCGGTATTTCCGAATTTCAAGGCTGCTTCGTTCAGTTTCAGCTCGCCTCCTATTGATGCAATGTACCCCCACAAACGAGTTCGGCCTGTCCAGGCGGCCAGTAGCATCATGGCCCAGAAGTCGAAGATATGGGGAGCTGGACCCTGAAATGTATTTTTAATCAACAGGTCCGCTTCGGCCAAAAACATTTGATATTTCTCTGGCTGGATTGCTCTGGAGGCTATGGTGCAGACTACCGCTGAAACCAGGGGGTGTTGGTGCATAGTGTTTGGGTGCGGGAATATGTCGTCATCGAAAAATGCAATGACACTCTTGCAGGAGGTCTTGTAGAAGTCATAAAGTTGGAACCATTCAGCCTCTGTGATGATACCACTTGACACGACATCTATAGCTTGGTTCGGACTCAAGGAGACGGACTCGGCTGGTTTGTTGGCCAGATGTGCCGATGGGGCAATTTCCCCCGTAAGTGGGTTTCTAGTGGGTGATGCATCACCACCAGGACCAGGACCTCGGGTCGGTTCAGTGGGGGTTAGACGCGCTACAGTGGCTTTGAGGTCCTGGATTTCATTCCGCAATTCCTCTTCCACAAGGTTGAGCCGCTGTTCCAGCAGTGCGAGCGGGCTAGTACAACTAGTTTAGTAGAATGAGACCAAAAAAACGAGGTAATTGATCTGTGCCCTTACCTTGATTCCGCGGCCTGCGTCTTGCCTTGGCTTGGCTTTGGAGCCACAAAAATGCATTCAGACTTGCTTCTGCGACAACGTTGACATGGCACTCGTCCAGGCCCCCCACACTTGAGCTTCTGTTTTCGGCAGCGCAGACACGCAGCCAGAGACCTGGACGCGTCGATTGGAATCGACATTTCGGGGCACTCAAAGGCTTTGTTGTTACTAATGGTAGAATTAAATTCGGCTTTTCTTTTCTTCTTTTGGTGGCGTTTTTTGCAAAAATACACTCATACATAAAATAATGAATGGTTCGCATTTTCAAGGGACTGCGGATCCACAATGCCGCTCTATTCTTATCTAAAATAGTCTTATCGCCTTATCTGTGGTTATCTAATCTTATCTGTAATTTTTGTTATTCTTCCGCTAAGCGAGTTGTGTTAGATAAGCTGATAAAAGGTACCTAAAACTAGGCAATAAATGACAGAATGTGTATGTATGGAAATATACCTTTGATAATTAAAATATATTTCATATGTCAACATACAAATAATATAATGATTTAATAAATTTAAATTAAATTAGTAGACTACTCTTGGATAAATTTCTAATCAACTACAGGGTAGCAGTGATCTTTCAGTCTAAGCTGCTAGCTCATACATTTTTCTTCATATCCTTAATTATAAAGGGGTTTTTTTTTTTTAATTGTGACAAGTCTTATTCTGGTTTGGATCCTCAAAATCCAGCAATTGGCATAAATCAAAGCAAAGTCAGGAGGTTAACTATAGCTTGGATGGATTAGTGTGAAGAAATGAGGCGAGAGTGGGGCACGATGACTGTATTGGCGTCTGCAAAAAATCCCCTGTGTTTTAAATTTATGCTTTTGTTTGAATGTGATCGGCTTGTCAAATGAAATGATATCACGAGATAAAATCCGACAAAAAATCAGGCGCAGGAGGAATTCCTTTTGGGCCAGTTTTACATTCGTCATTGTTAGGAACAAGAACTTCTTGCCTATTCCTGGCGTATATTGCCAACCAACTATCCCCGAGATGGCGCATCTAAACATAGTGGTTACTACGTATTCTCCGACGGAGTATTGGGGTCTGTATCACTAGCGAGAGCGGTACGGAAATAAAACCATGCGCAAAAGTATAACTATTCACTGAAGAAAGATTCGGGCACATGGCCCGATCTACAGTGCTACGCTGTGGTAGAAAACGTTGCTTTGTCTTATTGTCTCACTATTAAAATTCTGCCGAGACAGAAAAGTCTACGTGACCCTTTTCGAGAAAATGGTGATTCATATCTGAATAAAACACTTCACACTGCCGAACCTACATATCTGGTTTGCATAATGTCGCCATATATTGAGCCACTGGATCATTTGGTGATTTCCTGTTCAACAAGGCCTGCGTCGTATATCGTAATGGGAGCAGAGGATGTGACGACATGGTTATCGTGTCGAGGCGGAAATTGTGTGGGCCAGCGTGGTTCAATCGGAAATTAGGTATTTTTACCGAGGCCGAAAATCTGGCTGCATGTGCATACACTCGAAAAGGGCTACAAGTTGATTATACTTGGAAGATGCCAAGGACTTTTTAGTATCATGGACTTGCAACAATCTTTAAACCAGTTTTGTTTCTCGCTCGAGTGTAGGGCCATGAGAGGTATAAGCAATTTCCTCCGCTCTTGTCTCGCTGCCACTAGAGGGTAGCCTAGTGTAGGCAAGAAGCAAATATGAATCATGCCCTTTCAAGTATAGAAGGGTTCGTGAAGCCCGGACCCGCGGTTCAATGTCGGGAAATGAAGTGTTTGCACCTGAGCGGATGCTGGTCACTCATGATGAGGAGTGTCATGTCTCAGCTGGCGAGTGATTAGACAGTGCTATGTCAGCCAACTGAGCTAACTGGACTGCTGCGGGATGGCGGAACCCGCCGCTAACAAGCCGACTAGCACGCCTGGCGTTTATCACTACCGTAGGCCGACGGGGCCATGGGTCGGCGGGATCGGTCCCGGGACCAATACAGACAACACTCCGGGCCTGCTGAAGCCGGGTTCCTCGATTTGCCCCCGGCATGGACAAGATCAATTGAGGGCAGGCCAAGCACGTGCTGAAATGATCGTCACTAGCGAGGCCGTCTAGCACAGGTCAAGATTTGTAGATCCTGGTCAATACTTCAGCAGGCAATACGACCAAGACAATGTCCCTGTCATCTGCAGATTTAATGATACCCAATGCCACTGCCATAGACCCATCCGGCAAGTGCCTATCCGACCACGATGGCGCACCACGGCTTTGGAATGTGGCGTGTTCAGCCCGTCGGCAAGGGACCGGATGACGAGAATCTGGAAGATTTAAAGTTTGCCGTCTTTTTTCAGCCGATTCCAGACGCGGCAGCCATAGAAGCCAAATTTTCCGACCTGAGGACGTCGCTTGCTTGAGGCGTCGACGCAGCGAGCCGCCCGCAATTGGTTAGAACGCTAGGGAAATACCCCCATGAATGAGAAACGCCACATAGATCAATCGTATCGAATTCTTAGTCAGGAGCTTATGACGCAGAAGATTTCCATGTTAAACATTGCGCCACATCATCTACATGTGTTGTTTCATCTGAGTCAAAGCCACATGGCAGCTCGAAACTCCAAGCAACCAATACTACCACTCTTCCAGGATATACCCCTTTGAAGACGCAGATCTTGACAGATTTCCGGGTCAGGCTTCTGGAAGATGGTGGGGGAATCCCAGCATTACACCACAGACGCGTGTCCGCTCTGCTTGCACTGAAACTTCGACACGTCCAAGCGTCCCTCAATGACTCGCAAGGGACTAGACTTAGAGTTCAACTAACACATGCAGCCATTCCCGATTTCCACTGGCACCGCCAAGTGGGTGCCATACTCATCAGTCCATGGTGGGTATGTCTGCAACCTGTGTTGCCCCTGTCTTCGTGGAGCCTGATGGGGGAGGCTCTCTTAAGATTCGCCGCTGCCGTGTCGTGGAATGCGTCTTGTTTTGCTTTTCGATCTTCGACATTGCATGAACGACGCCACTCGATGGGACCGCAGTCTTCACGATTGCCGACACAAAGTGAGGAGGAAAGTTGGATTCCCAGGCCGAATCTCTTGCAGTAGCCCAACTACATTCACATCCGCCCGACATGTCGACAACGTCCGGGCACATTGACGATCGGCGGCCAAGCATTCTGGCGGCCGAATATGTCAATTTCGCACTGGCCACCATCTTCATTATTTTTCGATTTATGAGTCGAAGGCTCAAGCGTGTTAATGTTTGGTGGGACGACTACTGCGCCCTTGGTTGCTATGTGAAATATTCAGCGAGTCTTGTTGGTACTCTAGGACTAACTGTGGCAATAGGCTACCAATATATTCTGGGCTGTAATCATTCCTCTTTGTAGGTCACCCTAGTGTTCTCCACCAACATACGGAACTGACCATCGTCATGCACAGGGGTTGAGAAGGGCATCGGCATGCACATTGAAGACGTCACTTGGCTCACTCCAACAGAGGCCATTTCGAAATCGAAGCTGTATCTATATATTGGAGAATTGGTGTATTCAGTGTCTTTATTTTTTGGAAAGGCAGCTCTGCTTCTGTTCTATTGGCGCGTTTTTCGGGTTGCAGAAATTAGGACCCCCATCATCGTTCTCTTCGGCTGCTCTGTCGTTTGGTTCATTATCCGAGTGAGTATTCAATCCGCACAGAAACAAAGTCACCAAATCTAAACACTTGCAGGTATTCATGTGCATTTTTCATTGTGTTCCCGTCAAGGCCTACTGGGATCTCAGTATAACTGATAAGCGATGCGACATCGACGACAAAAAGTTTATCCTCGGAACCGTCATCGTCCATGTGACTATCGATTTTGCTATTATGATTCTACCTGTCTATCAAATCCACAAGCTACAACTCCCTCGTATCCAAAAGGCCGGTGTCATGGTAATGTTTGTGCTCGGTATCTTGTAAGTTTAGCCAGCTCCCCGTCCGATTGCAATCACTGACGATTCCATTAGTGTTTGCGTTGTTGCTCTCGTCATCATGGTCAAGACAACCCAATTAGATACTACGTCGATGGATGTAACCTGGAATCTGACAGACATTATGCTTTGGGCTTCAGCAGAGGTTAATCTGGTCACGGTTTCTGGTAAGCTTTTAAAGTTTCCTGAATGAGATTATTAAAAACACACGCTAATAAATATATCATAGCATGCCTACCTACCGTCAGACCCGCTCTCGCATACATCTTCTCATTCGGCCACTACCAAACATCTCTCGGATCGGGGCCGACCAGCAATGGCCAGAGCGGAAAGGGCACTATGCCCCTCTCAATTCTACGAAGAAGTAAGAATAGAGGCGATGAAGCCGGCTCAACGTACCAGCTTGCGGATTCGGTCAAGGAGGATTCACTCTCAGATTTCGACGCCCATGCTATGGACAGGAGTGGCGTCAAAACGTCCATTACCCAGGGAAGCTTCGGACACGCAGATTCACGAGGGGACATGGAGAGTGGGAAGATTATGGTCAAGAACGAGATGACTTTTCAAGTAAGCAAGTCACCTTAGCTTGAATAATTACATACAAATATGAAGATGAATACAACGTTTACGGCGTTCCGGTACGAATCGATTATGGATTATGAAACGATGTGTTTTTAAACGGATTTTAGTCCGGGGCAAATGGGGGACTGTATTCCCATTATTCTGATACCCTTTGATTCTCGATACGATACTAGCGGGGAATCACATAGTCCTAAAGAATTATTACCTGATAATCACTCATGTGCTCGCCGTTTAAGGGTGGAAACGCCCATGAAGGCCGGTGTTGCGACTAGTTCAAGCCTTGGGATGCCATTATCCCCACGATCTACAAACCACAGACCCGGATCGCCAAGCCCGAGACGAGGTAATTTTATTTAGTTTCCAACTGCCAGTAAAACGGCTCCTCGATGACCGGGTTGGTGGGGGAAGTTCTTCCACGGACCGACAGTCTCTCAATTTAGTTCGCCACCACGCTATTATAGACTGAGCGGGCGGCTCCCCCACAAAATCGGAGCCGCCCGCCGGGACAGGTAAAGACCTCAAGGGGTATCAAATTTACTTGGGAAACGCCGTGGTTTTAGTGACCGAGGTTGGGTGTTTGGTTAGCTTGGCCGTTGCGCCCGCGGAGGAAATAAGAATACGCGTCGCTGCTAAGCAGCTAGCATAGTGTAGCCCAAATGGAAATGCTATTTACCGATTTATTCTTTTGGTATTTGAACACGCTCGCTCGATGCTAAACTAGTTTACAACTTGCTTCCCAACACATTGATTTTAACAGTCTTTACCGATGTCCACTCATCCAGCGCCTCCTTACCCATATCACGACCAAATCCACTCTCCTTGACGCCACCGAAGGGAGTGTTGGGGTGGATAGCGCCCCAGGTGTTAACGGTAACCATGCCGGACTCAACATGCTCAGAGACTCGGACAGCCTTGTTCACATCGTTGGTGAAGACGGCAGCAGCCAAACCATATGAGGTATCATTGGCCTTAGCAACAGCCTCCTCCTCAGTCTTGAAGGGGGCGATGGAGGCGAAGGGACCGAAGATTTCCTCTTGCATGATGGAGGCGTTCTGGGGCACATCGGCAAATGCAGTGTTGGAGAAGTAGTGGCCGTCCTTTCCGAGTCTCTCGCCTCCGTGGAGGAGCTTTGCACCATCCTTCTTGCCCTTTTCCACGTATGCCAGAATCTTACTCAGCTGACTGGCGTTCATAACGGGGCCCTTTGTTGTCTCAGAATGTAAGGGGTCGCCGTGGACGGCATCTCGGCTCCTCTTGCTAAACTCTGCCACAAACTTGTCGTAGATAGTGTCCTGGACATAGATTCGGCTGCCAGCAGCGCAAATCTGGCCGTTGTTCATGGTGATACCTGCTGTGGTCCAGGCCAGCGCGTTCTCCCAGTCGGCATCGGCGAACACGATTGAAGGGCCCTTGCCACCCAACTCCAGAGTGACCTTCTTTAGGTTGGTCTTGGCAGACGTGGCAAGAATCTGTCGACCAACGCCAGCGCTACCAGTAAATGAGAGCTTCTTGATATCAGCGTGCTCGGCAATGGCCTGGCCAGCGACGGCACCAAGACCACAGAGGATGTTAATGACACCTGGGGGGAAGCCAGCCTCAACGATGAGCTGACCTAGCTTCTGGCCGTAGAGCGGGCACATCTCGGCTGTCTTAATAATAAGGGTGTTGCCAGCGGCGATAGCAGGGGCAACCTTCCAGATAGTGATCATACTAAAAGTCGAGTCAGCGTCATCGGGCTTCAAAGTATTGCGCATTAGCGTGTTTTTGGTCTTACAGTGGTGCGTTCCAAGGCACGACAGCAGCGCAAACTCCAATGGGTTCACGTCGCGTGTATGCCAATCCCTGGGGGATGCTCAATGACAGACCGTCTGCCTTGTCTGCCCAGCCGGCATAATATCGTAGAGTGTCGACAGCATTGGGGACATGGAAGCCAAATGAGTCTCGGTACAGAATACCAGCATCAACAGCCTCAAGAGATGCCAGTTCCTTGGCATCTCTCTCAACTAGGTCTGCCAGGCGGTTGAGAAGCTGTCGCCTTGTAGCGGGAAGTTCTGATCTCCATGAGGAGTAAGCCTTCTTGGATGATTCGACGGCACGGTCAACATCAGCCTTCTGGGCGGCCGACACCTCGGTGAACTTGGTGCCGGTGGCGGGGTTCTCTAAGTCAAGTGTAGCGTTGCCCTCAGCAGCAACGAACTCATTGTGGATAAAGAGCCCGGTCGGGACTGAGATCGCGGTTAGTTACACGCTTCATCGATTAGGTAAAGATATCCACTTACCAGTAATCTCGCGGCCCTCAATGCCCTTGACGGTGACGGAAGCCATTGTTGCGGAATGTATGATGGACAAATTAAGGAGATGGAGGTGTGGGTATAGGGTATCTTGTTCAATCACGGCTTGGCTAGCAGAGACCGGTGACGCTTTATGTCAATTCCTTCCGTGCCACATCTGATTCCATATATACTTGCTGCCCACCTCAGCCGATGATTCCGATTCCCGCTTACTCCGCACGCTCCACTAGCCGTTTATTTGTACCGTTCCGTCAGGGTAAGTAAGCAATTTGTGGGATGGAAACGTTAAAGGTGAGCACGGGTTGTACGTACGGTGACCTTAGCGCAGTGCTCCTTGCATTATGCACTGTCGGCAGTGGATACGTACGCGTTTCAGCATCATGTGCGACTGACTCTACGACAAGTGATTACAACATCTTCCGATGGGATAATTGTCATCCCGCAGCCTCCAGAGGGCTTCAGGTAGAGGTTGATTATCCGGAAATTTAAGCTTCTCAATGCTATTGGGCAATCCATTTACGACGCCAGCCCCCGGCCGGATTAAAGTTGACGAAACCGGCCAAAGACGGATACGCTGGGGTTCCGATTTCCGAGACCGGTTCCGAGAATGACTAACTAAAGGCATGGCTCTGATAACAACTGCCGCGCTTATCTCTAAATTGCTAGTTTGGTCGCTGGGTGCAACAAGGCATAGCAGCAAATACCTTGGCACGGGGGGATTACAATCAATGTCCAATTGAGGCAAAAAAGTACGAACTTTTGTGGAGATGGACATTGCCATGAACCCAACAGTTGTCATCACCACGGTGGCATTCAGGCGCGAATCAGGGACGGGGAAGATGGGCCGTGTGAAGGGGCGGGGTAAGACGTGTGAAGTTGTGGGTGTGAACCCCGATATTTGTAGCTAGCGCCACGAAACATTCAGCTACGGATTACGAGAACATAAACATCTTGTCTCTCCATGTCTTCAGCGACAGGGCCGACGTTCACCGAGGTTAGTGAGGCGAAAATCTGACAGCATGGCATGGTTATGTCGGCTCTGAGACGCAATGCGCCCGGAATGGGTTCCGCAGACCGGGGATATTGGTGAAGCCCACACGGGGCCCTGGCGGAAAATCCGCTGGTTGGGGCCAAATCCGGAAATGGCCTTAACTAAAGCTGCCCGCTTGGACTGGATCTTTATGTCGTTGGTCCATCCAAGGACACAGTCCCACAAACAGTTGTCACTTTATGCAATTGTGTTCTGACGATGAGGCTGGCATACAAATCCTTCCGTGTTCTTGAGTTGGGTCAATTGTGATCGCCGACCAAGTGGAATGGTCACGCTATTATAAAAACTATTTTTGGTTTGTTCAAAAGAATTTCTTGTCTTTTTTTCTTTTCGTGACCTTGCATCGAGTAGTGAAGGCAAAATGAGAGATGCATCCGCACTTGGGCAGGGCCATCTCGGTCCCCCCCACTGTTGTTGGCTCTAAAATCTCCTGCTTCTTGGGCGTCAATGCCGTGCATCATAAATGTAGATCCAGTATCGCCCCTGCATCTGCAAAAAAAAAAAAACCCCCCACTCAATATATGACGAAAATATTTGTCATGAGATTTATTAGTTTAAAAATAGTCTCCATTGTGAATTCCACTCTTTGCAGCAATGCATACAGCAGGGCATGGTGGTGTCAGGGGCCGACGATGCAACCAGATTCAACAAGGATGGCACATGGATCGATCCTCAATATAGCCAAGGCACCATGCAAACGGTAGGTGAACCATACCATCGGCCCTATATTAGATTTTGAAATCGGCGTGCAATCTCAACAGGATCTCCCAATGAAATTCCCTGTTCACCCATCCCGGAGAACGCTACCGACGGACTCCCTTGATTCTGTCCAAACGCGTCAAACAAACTCATTAAATCACCTCCCATTCTCATCATATCCGCCTCTGGATCATCCATCTGGGGATTCAAGTCTCCCCAAACATCGCCTAAACGCGTTGACCCATTCCCTTCCTCCCCAACCTTATGAATACCATCCCCATTCTGTGCCTCCAAGTGCCCATTGACTTCAGTAATTGTGCGAGTTCCCCCGGGTTTATCCGATTCACTTTGTAGACCGAACACTCTAAAGCCTGGAAGCAGGCCGCGTATCGTCTTCCATAATCGCCTGCTTGCTTGGCCATCGCGGGAGAAGTTCTTGACGAGCTGGACGGCCTTGACAAAACTTTCTCGACAAGGCTCAGCAAACACGTTTGGCGCATGGCATACCCCTAGGAGAATAGCAGCCAAGGCGCTGAGTAAAAAGTAATTAAAGGCATTTTGCTGTCGGGCGTATATGTCACTAGTCTCATTCAAATGTACAAGGACATGAATGGTGTCTTGAGCAATGTCCAATACTAACCGCGCACCCTGCATGTCTGCATTGATGCTGGATGTGCTCAAAAGATGGTGGCGATGCACCAATGTGCGCATGTGATTGCCACGCAAGTAGAGCAGCACGCGCAAACGATGTACCACTCGGGGTTGGTTTCGCGGTGCAAGGCCAAGTCGCGGATGTCTCAGTTGGAGCTCTGGGGGAATCGAGTTGAGCCAATTGTGTATTTGGAAATCCAGGAAGGCGACAGTGTCCTTCGGAATGAACTGAGAAGGGTGGCCAGAATGAGGCATGGCTTCCCATACTTTTGAACAGAGCCTGCCATACGAAACCATGCATCGCAGGTATGGATATTCATCTCCCTAAATGTCACAAGTTAGTAGTCAGAAACGGTAGGTTTGAGTCCAAGTAGCGAGACAACATACAGGCTCGGGAAGTTCAGGGTCAATATCCCTATCTATTAGTGCAAAGGACAGACTCGTTCCGAAACTCCAACGCCGGTCCAGGGCGTAGACGCACCAAAAGGTGCGCACAGCTAGGTCTCTTTCCTTGAGTCCGGGGAAGTTTTCGAGCAGGCTAGCACGCCGATGAAGGCCAATCTCCAGCACTTCTCGGCCTGATATTCCAATTGCACGCCATGCGAGGAGCTCCTCTCCCGCATGAAACCAGAATATGCTCTGGTTCGGAATTAATAACTCTCTCGCAAAAAGAGTAAGAACGTTTAACATACCAGCATGGTCATTATTTGCAACTCCTTGAGGTCTATCTTGGCCTCGCCGGATACTCGACAAACCACTCCTTCAACAGAGTCTACGAGCCTTTTACTTATGCTGTTCGGTCCCCTGGCTTCAATTACAATAGCTGTAGCGATTGCGAGCTTGACCATCTGAGCATCTTTCAGCTCGATTTGAGGCTCGTTATTAGCGGGGTTCTTATCTGGAGAATTTCCAGGCTCCCTTGAATAATTTAGTATGGCGGATAGTTTTAATGAGACATCTTTGATGTCCGTAAATGGGTATACTGATTCAATCTCTTCTTCGTAAACATCGAGCAGCCTGAGAATCTCCTCGGGCTCAAAGCTCAATAGAGCATCCTGTTCATGGTGAGAGTCAACCACTAGTCGCTCTGGGGCTTCCAAGGGTGAGGGATCCTGTGGCGGATCTGGGGAGGCTGATCTGCTCTCAGGTGTTTCTCCCGTCTGAATGCCCATGCGAGTGAGCGAGGTCTCTGCTATGCGCAAGCTGAATGTCGATCTTGTGGGCCCAATGAACTGCGGTTGTCTCGGCTCATTTGATTGGCAATTTGATTCGCTCATATAGATTGGGCTTGGATTTTGCTGGGAATTGACGGCAGGCGAACGCGACGTCATGTGCGCGGTCCTGTTATTGATGTCCCGCAGAGATTCAGTCAACATGGCGACCTGCTGGCGAAGTTTGGCAACCTCGTCTCGCAAGCTAGAGTCTTGGGTGCTGCGTCCTGTTAGGCATGCGCGCAAATCATTCAGGGGATATGGGGCAAAATCCCACCCATTGGTCTCGTTTTTATCCAGCGACACACGACGAATCCTCTCCTTTGGTGTCTGCTGGGCCGGAGGAGGCAGCGGCGCGCTGGGAGCGAAAACGCAGGGCACGTCGCCAGCCAAGCACCTCCTGCAGATGTCTTCATTGTCCTCCTTGATGCATTTTAGCTTCTTCTTCTTGCACTCATTGCTGCCTTTAGTCAGTAACCGTCGTCGAGATCAATTGGCCGGGGGAGCCGTACCAAGCTACCGGAGCGTACTTGGCCCGCTTCGACCGGCGACCATCGCCAAGGGGCGGGCCGCGCTTTGTGGACGCGGCAACCGAAGACTGCGGTGACGGCGCGTCAAGAGGTCTGTCCGAATGTTCGGCGGCCATTCTGACGATGCGATGTCATGGAGCAGATGGCTCGGCCCGGATATTCCGATGACCGAATGCGCAATGGAGATGACGAGGAACTAAAGCCAGAAGGGTCGTGTGCCACTTGACTTCACGTCTGACCTCTCCTCAAGAAGACTAACGTACCTTATCTCTCTGCTTTGTCTATGCCAGTTGACGCTAACCCCACACGAGCCATTTCTCGGTGCTGCTTTAAGACAATCTCGGCATTCTTCACGTCCTGCGCCGCATCTTTGACGGGAGATATGCAAGCGATGTTACGTAACGTGCATAGGAAAAATTCCCTATAGGCCATTGCAAGAGAATCATGCACTTTCTATCATGCGAGAAAGCCTTACCTTTGATTTTGGTGTCTATGGTCCCGAGGTTCGCGGTATGAAGCAACCAATACTAGCGGCAATTTTCGGCCAAACCCATGTAATTGGCACAAAAAAAAAACACGGACCAATGCTTCCATCTCTGAACATAAGCAAAGCGTATCCGTGAGGAGTTTTTCGGATTCATCGCCGTTCAATCCTATTACTAGCGATGCGCTACTATTGCACTGTTGTGATCGCAATGCGCGACGAGTTCCATCATCACTTTTAGCCAACCTTTGTTTTCGCTGTCGGGCGAACTATGACCCGAAATCCCATCGGTTGAGAGCTACCCTGAGGTTCGGATCCGTTGGATCGTTCAATTACCGAGATAAAGTGGATAATCGCAGCAATCGCGAAATTTCGAGAAGCCGATACCAACACTAGCTTGAATATCTTTATTTATTTTTAATACTAATTGGAAAAATTGGAGATCGTACGCAATATTGAAGCCATTCTAGAAACTGTCAATGACTTGCGTTGAAACTAGCAAAAAACCTTGATCAGTTTGTCCGCACTAGGGACCTTCCTGTCACTTTCTGGGTGGGATAAAGAATAGTGATTTCTGTTTCATGACGCAATTAATATTCTTCAGGCAATTTTCTACCAATCGCCGCATCAACATCCCGCATAATGACGCAATAACGGGATGCTCAGTTCTGGCATTGATAGAGCGAAACACGATTGCACAATGTTTCCCATTACAAGAGAAATACAAATGTTAGATGCTGTGTTTTTTTCTCTCTTTCTCTTTTTAGGTAAAGAACTGGATGGAGATAGCCTTTCGCTTATAAATCATCACTGGGCGCAGGCATCAAGCGGCGAAATCGTCTTCACATCTGCCGAGAGCTGAATTGTCTCCACCAGTGCCGGTCCCCGCTCAGGGATTAAACCGAGATACTCCATCAATACGATTATAAATGGCGTTACATCTGCCGCTCAAAGAAGTAAATTGTTAAATACCGCAATACTACACCACTACAACCATCACCATGCCTTCTTCAATCGTCATCAGGCCATCCGAAAGCTCACAGCAAGCTCGCAAAGTGGACAAAACATTCACTGGAGACGTCTACTTTGACCTTGTCCATTCTGAACCAAAAACCACCATCGCAAATGTGACGTTTACGCCATGCGCAAGGACCTACTGGCACACACATGAGGAGGGGCAAATGCTCAGAGTCTTGCATGGCTCTGGCTGGGTTTGCGACAAGGGCGCCAAGCCGCAACGAATTGTCGCAGGCGATGTCATTTGGGCCCCAGCTGGAACCACGCATTGGCACGGAGCTGATGAAGGAAGCCTCATGACCCATCTGGTGATCGGATTGGGAAAAACTACATGGCATGAGGAAGTTACCGACGAGGAGTACAACCAAAAGAATGAGGGCAAATGAATTGAAGCTCAAGTAAATTAGATGGAAATGAGGTTAGTCTATACTTCTTTTTGCTCGAGATGTAGGTGGCTGACAATCAAAATCAGAAATCCACAGGCACTTGATTGCATGATTGATGATGTAGGGTCGAATAATGAATTGATCGATAGGAAGTGCGGTATTGCCACTCTACTAGGATAAATGAATTGAAGCACAAAGAGAAATTCGAACTCAGCTTATACGCAGGAAACTACTGCAGCGTATCACGTGGCATAATACGGAAGCTGATATTATTTTGAATGCAACATGATATTTTGCCGAAGCGATCTTCATTTATTCCGCTTCTTCCGTTTGGTTGGCTAAAGATGTGGACGAACCCTTGTACGGCACTGCTTACGTGTCTAACTCAGAATGACTCAACCTTGATTTCGGATGCTGATTGTCAAAACGTCAAAACTTACTGGTTAAAACGTGTGAAGAAGAAAAATTTCGGGGTTTTGTATAGGCTTGGCATAGAAGCAGCCTTTGTATCTTTCCGAAACCGACTTCACTGCAACAATCATGGCCCTGAATGAGTCCTCGCCGCTCTATCGCCACATATGTGAGCTCCATCAAACATACCGCAAGGTCAGCGATCTCGACGTGAAAAAAGAGTTTTATTCTCCAGACTGCCATCAAGTATGTCGCACGCAACCCGAATATGCCGCGCATAACCGTGACGGCATAATAAATTGTCTTAAGGAGGCTGGAGATGTCATGAAGCGCATCTTCCAAGAGGCGGGATACAGCCATGAAGGCTCGGATTATATTTGGAGCCCGCTGACGAGCTGCTACACGGTTCGTCCCCTTACCGAAGAGGAAGCCTGTGGTTTCGGCACACTCAACCAATTGATCCCAGCGGGATTCTCATCTACCGAGGAGATCCAGACAAAGGCCAAAAACGAGAACTGGGTGGGTTTGAGAATCAACATGTGGGACGATGACGGAAAGGGCAAGGGAATGCTGGTCAAGGTGAACTACTGGTGGCGCTTGGATGACGTAGGCAAGGAAGATGGAGTCTGGAGACAAATCTTGCACGATATTTTATACCTGGGAGTCCGAGATGGGACAGAGGAGGACGGTGGGGGAATCAGAATTTATGATCAGGTCTCTTGAGTCGAGCAACACGCGGGCTTTCGTCCAATTTCAACAGTCTTATTACCATTGTAGCGTTTGCTGGATACCTCTCACCAATATGGCCGTGCTGTGGAACTACTGACCTTGTACGCGTCCGCGCCCACAAAATAATTTGCTTCTTTGGCAAACTGTGGATACATGACTGGAGATTGGTGAGCCAAGTGTTGGCTGTTGGTTGCGTAATAAACATTTCCACAAAAAACTATCGATCCAACTAGCCAATTTTGGCTCATTTTACAAGGAAAATTATGGCCCTGGGCTTAAGCCACACTTTGGCTCTCCACTCGGTAGTATATCGTTGGTTTGATCTCTCCCGCAGACTCCACTGATATAGATGTAAACGTCGGGAGACGCAAGCAACGGGATAGGAGTTGCTTTCCATCATTGGGGCTTCAAAATCTCCACACTCCCATGCCAAGCACACAAATTTCTTGGGAGCATCTTTCGCTGTAATCAATATGCGTTTTCGGGTTTTCGCTGCTGCAGCCTTGGCGCTCGTCACTGGTGTTGCAGCCAGTAAAGCAGGTAAGGCTCTTAGCGTCCATTGTCTACAGTGGCTATAGCTGATTCATGGTTGAAGGCGCGAATGTAGTGGCCTGTGTCAACATTGACTGGGAGCCATCTGAACGTCTCACCGTCATATTTAAGCCTGGCGTTGGTTCGCCTGGTAGAAGCCCTGATGACAAGAACATATATCCAAATGGACATGAGGCCAGTGCCACCGTTCGTGGCCGAGGTCTCACCTGCGCAGATGTAGGTTATGTCAAGGAAACCACCATACGAGAAAAGGCCGTCTGGAGTTTGGGATACACGGTCGGCGAGTACTCTGGATCCATGTCAAGCGTTTGGTTTGGGTGGCTATGGAACCGTGATTGCTGGTTGGAAGGTTACAGCCCTAAGACGTATGTCTGCCCTGAACGGGAATTGTGTAATCAGACAAAAGTAACATGGGATGAAAGCCTAACATATACACTATACGTAAGGTTCCTTGTATTCTTTTCAAGAGCTGATTATTGACTCGGGATTAGTTCATTTTTACACCTGGTACTACGGAAGACATTTCTGACACGATTGATGATGGCTTATAGGAAAAAATTGGGGGGACCTAAAGATATGGTTTGAGATCATGATGATATTCGACATGAGCATCGAATGCAGTTGGATGTATTGTACAAAACTTTATACACAAGGGAGGGTATCATATTACGGCATAATAATTATAATTTTATACACATGATATCGGTAATATATACAAGAACATAAAGCTATCCTCCATGTTTTTCTTTGGTACGCCCACCTCAACGTAACCAAATCTCGGACCGTGCATGATGATCTGCCTCACCGAGCATTATGCTAGGAATTATGCAGTCACCAACCACTACATATGACCCATCGCTCTTATGACGCAGCACAGCTGGAACAGTGCACCCATCCAGGAGTGCAATAACATCACCTGGCCTAGCGTGTTTTGTGAACCATCCTATTCTCACACGCATAGTTCGGCCAAGTCTCATTCCCATCTGCAGTGTTTTCTTGATTGCAGAAGCCGCAATAGGCGCGTTGATTCGTTTGTCAGGGTTAACTGTGTCGAGCCAGTTGTGGGGTCGGGCGCCCATCCAATCATTCAAACTGCTACCGCCGACAGTGAAGGAAGCGTTCATGGAACAATTTAGCCACTCGAGAATAGATTTGCCAATTTCATCGCTCTCCGTCTTTCCTCCTCGTCCATATATCAATTCGCCCAGCATGAATTGGATACTGGTGAAGAATTCAGCCTCAGTGAGAGTCTTCTTGTGTTCGTCACGCAAGAGGTAGAAACACATGAAGAGCTGTCGACTCAACTTGCTGTAATCTATGGATTCACCTTGCGGCACATTTTCGCGGGGTTTGTAGACAGCCAGTGGCTTGCCTTTTGAGTGTCTTTCGTGTTGGGTGGCCGAGCAGCTACGAATGCTGTCGATGATGGATCCCTTGACTACCAGGTGGCCATTTCGCATCCTAATTTGAGTGCGGACAGGCTTGGTTGCAAACCACTTGGTGTAAACGGCATCCCTCAAATGAAACCTTGATACCCCGCCTAGGTATGAAACGACGCGCGGATCTGACCAGGTGCTCGAGGAAAACCAGTCAACTGGCCAATACCCAGGCTCTCCGCTCCGTAAGATGACATAATCGATTGAATTCTCAAGCTTGATGATGCTCAATGTGGCCTCCTCGTTGAGGTCTCGGACCTCTCTGCTATAACTTGGCATAGGAAAGATGGAAGGGCCGTCCTTGGTTAACCCAATCAACCCATAGACCCTATCACGAGGATCCAAGGACTTGGAAGAAGAGGTCATCTGCAACGCCCGGACCAGCGGAACAGCTTCCAATTGACCATGTCGGTCTTTGAAACTGAGAACATTTTGGATTTGCTGGCAGAGACTTGCAGGGATCATGTTGCTTATTAGGTTGGCCTTGCGCATGATGCGGTATGCGGCGACTAGGTGGCAAATCTCGAGGAAGGTAAAGATTTGCTGCCCCCAAATCATCTCTAAACGGTTCGCTAGAGAGAGCTCTTGGATGATGCTGATTTGGCTCCAGTAATCGCAGCTGAGCAGCTTACCCAAAGGCTTCCAGTCCGAATTTTTCAGATTTTCCAGGAGAAATTCCACGGCATCTTTTGTTGTTTGCATTGGTTGCGGGTTCTTGAGAGGCTTGTCGTCCATGAAGTTGCGGACGCCACGCACCACGCGACGCAGCCCACGTTGCCGCAAGGCCTGGCCCTCGGGGGTTTTGGTGTCGTGGAATTGGACCTCGGTGGTAAGGATCTCTGGGTCGCCTTTATGCGGTCTTCCGAGGCTCTGATATTGGTCTTTGCGGTCGTTGAACTGCAGAAGCTCTTCGATTGAGTCGCCGAGGTCGAGAAGTCCATCGATGGTCTCAACACTGGCATTTCCCAGCCAGGAAATGACGGCGCTCGCAGAGCTGTAGACATCGGGCAGGCGGAGCACTTGGCGGCTTCGCTCCTCGTCGTCAGCTTGATTGATGCAGATTGCGTCAGCCCAGACACGAGTGTAGCCACGGCGGCGAAGCTCGGTTAGGGCGCCCGAGAGGTTGGGCGTGATCTGGAAAGTGTGTCCATTCACTCTGATGGGCACCAGCTTGCTCGTCTTGCCGTAGCTATAGGAGAGGGCGACATAATTGGAGGCGGCCACGAGCGGCACATGCTCGATGCGGCACTGGATCTCGCCATGGATGCTGGCACCAGACTCGAGCAGCAGAATGCGGATGTCGTTGCGGGCCGCACTCAAGGGCCTGTAGCGCAGGGTGGATCGGGCTGGTAGTGGCATTTGAGGGTCAAGACTGGATGAGATTAGTTGGTGACAGTGGGCACAGCACAGCACGACACCACGATACTCTTCAGGGATGCTCGAGCATTATAATCGATGGAGAAACACGACTTCCCCTCATCAGCCCTACGGCAAATTTCTGTACATGTATGTTCCCATGACGCTGCGTCTTGGAACCGGGCCGCTTTGTTGGCTGTGCGCAAGTGGATTTATCAGCTAACCTGCGCGAAGTGCATGCATGGACGCACAATACTTGTACAACACAACACACACCATCACCAAAAAAAAAAAAAAAACCTTTTTTTTTTTTTTTGGTGAAAAAGGAAATAAGTAAGACAAAACAAAACACCGGTGGGAGAATCAATCAAAGAATAAAATTAGGCCGTGCAAATACATGTGATTCACTGCAAATTTTTCCATTCTTTTTTATCACTACTATATTTTTTTTCATCATCGTCTTTATCAGATGATTGTGTCTGAAGCACAACTTCTGACGTTTGCCATGGGTTCCGTCATGCGTGTGCGTGCGTATGGCCTCAAATACCACCCAACTGATGCGGGAAAGTCAATGATTGACACTGAAATTTTTTCATTGGTCTAACTACGCTTTGGACATGGCTTGGTTGAAAGACAGACTGCCAGCATGCATGCAGCTGCTGCTTAGTCTCCACGAATGAGTCCCGAGCGGAGGGCCCGGAAAACTCTTTGTGGTTTAGTGGCGGGGCATGCGTCGTTGTTGGCCGTAAGATACGACCCCAATGAAGCCTATCACCGCTGCCGTGGATATCGGGAGCTCGCCGACCTTGAATTATTTGCTGTAGCGGCTTTTCCTGTTGAGGTCAAGCTTGAGTTGGTTACTAGAACTAACTTTGGCACTTATAGCGAGAAGACGAACACTTTAGCCGCTCTGAACGCCAGTTGGTCGGTGCTTATTTTGTTGACATTATCCCGGATGGCGATGTTAGAAGATGATGAGTGAAAAGGGGGCGAATATCAAATTTCGTGTAGAGATGAATTCCAATACCGACGCCAAAGGCAAGATCATGTGATGGATTCATTAGCTGAGGATGCGGGGCTGAGACATGCTGCAGCACCGCCAGATGCAAGTTTGACAGGGGAGCCAAAATGACAGATGGATTCGGTTGTGGGTCTGAAAATCTAGGAAAGACATCGTGTATTATCTAGTCATCTCGAGATACAAAGTATGAATATAAATGCACCATGCAATCGAGAATTGAACCAATGCGTTGGGCATTGAATTGGGTGTGAGGGGTTCAAGGCTGGATCTGCCCAATTGTCAGGTCAACAGCCACAGGCTGTGAAACAAAGAACGGCCTGTTTATTGGCATGATGTATTATTTGGCGTAGGTGAATAAAATTCAGATTGTGATTCAGTGCTCCCAATTGATCATATATATTTGACTTCACTTGGAGTACTGCCCCGATCACAAACATGATTGCCACCGTGCAACATAGAAACATGACTGGAAGTAGCAAAGATACCCTTGTTGTTATAGTAGGTGGCGGATCCATCGGCCTCTGCACAGCTTACAATCTCGCAAAGCGGTCCCCCAGAGTCCAGATCAAGGTCATTGAGGCCTTTGACAAGCCTTTCACAGCCGCTTCTGCTACCTGCACTGGTTGCTTCCATTACGCATTCCCGGAGCCACAGAGACAAACGCTTTCGCCTCTTGGAAAATACTCGTTTGAACTCTGGGCTACCGAGGCTGAAAGTGCAGAATTCAGGGAAGCCGCTAGTTACAGAGCTGAATCATCCTTCGGGATTGACCCAGGCCATGGCCAAAGACTTGATCAGCTCCCAGACTGGCTCCGCAAGGAGCCTACTTGGGATGCTGATGCCAATGTTTTGGGCACCGATAATGCAATAGTGTGAGTATTGATGATATGTCACCCACACACTGCTTCATACATCTCATATTAATCACGATACAGAAACCCATCTGGTCTTGGAAATTGGCTCACTTGTCAGTGCCTAGATATGGGGGTAGAAATCGATGCAGGCTGGAAGGTAGTCGATGCAACACTTTCTACAAGGAACAAGGTGCAAGCCGTGATTTGCCAAAAGCATGATGGTTCCATGATAACTTTTGGTTGTGACCAACTACTTCTTGCCTGCGGACCATGGACCCCATCGGTATTCAAATCATTGTTTCCCTCTTCTCCGATACAAATTAAATTGGTCACTGACGCTGGAGATTGGATCTTGTGCGAAAACCCGTGCTCGGTAACTGAGTCTAGCGCAGCATTTGTTTCTTTTGAAGGTCTCCTCGGCGAGAAATTTGAGTTTGCTGGTCGCAATGACGGGACCATATGGGCTTGCGGACGAAGAAATTTTGTTGCTGCTCTTCCATCACCCGGCCGGATGGATACGCCTGATGAGATCTTGATCCAAGAGCTGATTAGCCGCGCAAAAACGTGGTTGAACTGGAAATGCGACTGTGCTGAAACGCATGCTGATCAATTTGAGTTGGTGAACAAGGGTCGAGCTTTCAGATCAACCACAAAATCAGGACTTCCCATCATGACGGGAGTTACGCCATCAGACCTGAGTGGTGACTTAGCTGAGAGTGGACTGACGGGGGGATACTCGAGTGGAATTTTCATTTGTTGGGGACATGGTTCGTACGGCTTGACTCTGGGTATGGGTAGCGGACGATTGATGAGCCAGCTGATGCGAGGGGAGAAGCCTGATATTGATATCTCTCCGTTTGCGTTGGATCAAAACTGTTTAAGCTGAAATGAACAAACCACTTCAAAAGGCAACAGAGAAGTCTTCAG
This sequence comes from Calonectria ilicicola, assembly GCA_020809705.1. NCBI lineage: Eukaryota > Fungi > Ascomycota > Sordariomycetes > Hypocreales > Nectriaceae > Calonectria > Calonectria ilicicola. Next base: position 1,147,101 of record CP085833.1, on the reverse strand, counting down.
ATCGTAAAGTAGAGTTTTCATGGGAATTTCAAAGTAGATAATAAAGCTCTGGAACTTAAGTTTATTTTAAATAAGATTATATACTCATCAATAGTTGGGAAGTGCACAAATTGGCCCTGAACTTGGCGAGATCTCAGCATCCTCCAAAAATTTCAGTTGCTTTCGGCGAATAGCTTCTTGCTGCTCCATATAGGTTTTAGAGTGAGTGAACCCCTCTATATATAGGAATTGGGAGAAGAAGCTGTTCGGCGAAATATCAAGTGGCCGCTTGCCCCAATGGTTTTCTTTGTCTGGCTTTAGGTGGTTGAAACTAAGAAGGAAGTGCACATTCATGCGGTTGCTAGCAAAGGCAGCCATGTGCAAAAGATCGTAACCAAAGCTGTCGACAAAAAAGATATCGTCAGGAGAGCGCTCAAGGAATAGCCTAAGCACATCGGGAGACCCAAAGGCTGCCGCAAACGAAATTGCCCGCCGGCCATGCTTGTCTCGCGGTGTTAGACTGACTGCGTCCTGCTGCAGCATCCATTTTGTCATCTCATGTAATCCTACACTTACTCCCCGATGTAATGCTGTCCAGCCGTTGTAGTCCTTGGAATTGATGGCAAACGCTGGCATGTGCCTCACCAACAATTTCACGACGCCAAAATGCCCTTTAGTAACAGCGAGGTGTAAGGCAGTTTCATGAGACCTGGTCTGTATTGTTGTCAGTGCACCTTGTCGAAGAAGTTCGACTGCTTCAACCATGCCATCTTCAGCAGCCACATGCAGTGCTGTCCGGCTGCCATGGTCCACAGCGTTAATAATGGCATCTTGCTTATCCAGTACGGCTTTTAATACGTCTGGCATATTCATCATGATAGCCCAGTGAAGAGCGGTCCGGCCGGAAGCATCGCGAAATGCGTCCACGCTGGTGAGTTTCCCTAATATAGTAAGTGCTACATCAGACCATCCTTGGATGATTGCATTGATTATGGGACTGCTTCCGTCTTGTCCGATGACGCGCACGTCAACTGATGAACACTGGAGCAATCTTAAAGTTGCACGTTCCCGGCCCCAATGAATCGCTAGACTTAGTGGCGTTCGGCCTTCCTTATCGATGATGTTGGCATCGATGCTAGCAACTGCAAGCAAGCTATCGATGATATTTTGAACTACCCCCTCCGCACGAACAGCGATATGCAAGCTTGTCTGGCCATCGGAATTTTGTACATTTGCGTTGACGCCAGTCCTTCTTAGCCACTCTGTAATCTTTTCAACATCCCCATGACTTACTAGTCGTTGGAGAAGTGTCTCGTCCCGAGCGTTTCTACCATTAATGTCTGCCCCTAGACTGAGTAGAAGTTCAATATCCTGCATCAATCCATAGTCAAAAGCGGTATGGATAACATGATGACCGTCTCCGTCGATCTCGTCGATATCAAACCTTCGCTCCGCTACTTGCTTGAGTAGCCCTCTTAGGTTGTGACGGCAAAGATAGAAGATGGCTGGTTCGAAGGGAGACCATCGCATGCGGCGTTCGGGTGCCAGAAGGGTAAGAGCGAAGTATGGCCACACCCCGTCCTTGTCATCCAAATCCCTAAGATGCAGCGGCCAGTATCCCATTGAGTATGCGAGAAAGGGATATTTTTGGATGATATTATCTTTAACAACCCAGCGCTCTGAACATGGCAAGAATAATGACCGTTGGTCCCACATCTCCGTCTGATGATGAAAGTCTTCTAGTCCGAGATATGTCAAACAATCTAGACCCAACTCTAGATTTGCGGACTCGAGATTTATCCAAAATTCATTTTGTATTTTTCCATTCGGTCCAACAACTTCCACCGCCTGAAGGAGAAAATCTTTGAAAGACTGGTGAACAAGAGTAATAGAGTCATCTTGATTGACTCTGACCAGATTTGGACAGCACTTCTTGAAAAAGCTTCTCATGTTCAGCCGCACATCAATATCTTTCACATGCCGGGGTCGATCACGCAATGCTAGGGCAATAGATAATTCGGTAATTGTGAGCGGTCGCCATGCAGTCACGATCCACACAAAGCAGGCAATGAGATCGGGGCGCAGCCGCTTATCGGTAGAGGTCAGAATCCGGTGGTAAAGGATGTCCATTCCTGGGGGCAACCGCTGCAGCTCGTGGAGCTTCTTCTTCAAGATCAAAGCGCTCCAGGTACCAACACCGTCAATGAAGTATGACCAGGCAAGCTTGGCCCACAGAAACATGCCATCAGCCCGAACGTCTATCTCCGAGAGGATCTTTTCGCTCATTCCTTCTGCAAAGGAATTTTCTCGACCGTATGCCATGATGGTGTCGGTAAGATAGGCAGAGACATCGCTTCTGTTCTTACTCCTTTTCGCAAGGTTCAAGTAGGTTGACTGTGGTTCAAGAATCCGTAGAATCTCGGGCTCGGGGCGGCTGGTGATGACGGCTTTAGAATTGATTGATGATCGAGACATGAGTTGAAGGAACTCATCCAAAAAACTTGACCAAGAAGGAGCGAGAAGCTCATCTACCGCATCAATAACTATGTAGAGCGTTTTTTTCATTAGAGCGTTGATGACATCAAGCAAGATATCCCACAGCGTCCTCAGAGAATCCAGAACCGATTTTTCGATAACTGTGAATTTCCGTTCAATTGGCTTAGCAAGAGCGGGATCTTGAAGAACAAGCTGATGGATGAGTGACAAGACCAGGCTACGGACTGATCTGGACTCTTCTGCCCGATAGGAGCAGAAAAAGAAAATGATGATCGATCCATCACTATTCTGAGAGAATTGCTGATTTGTTTGTCCAAGAGATTCGACCAAATATCGGGCAAAGACAGATTTTCCTAGGCCCGGGTATCCATGCAGCCATAATAGGTTGTGTGAAGATCCGGAGAGCCAGCCCTTGACTTCTGGTGTATCCATCAGCCAGGAGCAAGTATTGGGATGGCGCGGTGAAACCTGAGATAAGCCGTCATGGTAATTGACTGTGTAGAACCTATCAAGGTACATATATGGTATTTGGGCTTCGTCAATTTCTTCATCTGTTTCTTTCAGCGTTAGTGAGCTGCAAATATGCTTGCGGAGCTTGCAGTGACCTACTATCCACGCCAGCTTGAGTGAGGATTTGCCGCTCCATATCTATCAAAACATCAGTGATGGGTTTAACGCCAGGTTTCTTGACCATCTGACGATGGTCTGCGTCGATAGTTTCAACTGTTTCAAGGGGCCATCCGCATTTTGAGGAAACGTCATCAACAACCTAAATATTATCGTCGAGCTAATTAGTGATACCGAAACATAGCCTTCTTTCAATAAACTTTTCTCGATTCATGACTTACCTTGCTATTCATCCCCTTTATTCCTGACATAGCCCTACCCTCTTGAAATGAGTGAACAAGGATAGAGGAGGAATGAAGCACCTGGAAAAAGTCCTGTTGAATAGTATCAAGAATCTCCGAATTGACTTGTAAATCCGCCAGCAGTTTCGAGTTTGTGTCAGTAAAGGCCATTAAAACTAGATTAGATGCTAGGCTGCCCCATGCTGCCGCATTGCTGCCTTTATGAGGCGTCCCACAGAAGACAATTGCTTTAATCCTCTTGAAGCATTTCTTTTGCCTTTGGTTAAGGCTCCGTTGCATTTGGGCCACAGCCTGTCAAGAATCAGCACCAAATCAATATCTTCAACCAGACCCTAGAAACTTACTACTTTTACTAGCAACCCCCCAAGACTATGAGCGACGAATATGATAGGTTCCTATTACAGCGTTAAATAAAACCGGATCCACCCCAATAGGAAATTCTACCAACTTTATCTCTGAGACGACGACAAAGCTTAACTACAAGGTCGTTCCCGTGCTGTAACATGCTGTTTTTATTATGGGATTGGAAGAGGCCATCAACAACGTCTGCATTGTAGCCATATGTCCAGATATTAGCATCGGGAACGGAAACTGGTAGTACCTCGGCCAACCAAAAAACATTTCGCGTTAGCTCATCCGAAGGTAACTTCTTATCAGGTTTTGAGAGCTTCGAAGGTGACGACTTGAGTGTTTTCTTCAGCTTTGAGAAAAATCGATTGCCTGATGATTTGCTAGATTGAGTGGTATTGACTCTAGGCCCCGGCTTGGGGGTCGATGGGTTTGACGGTTCTTTGTAGTGCCACGTCTTCTTGGGATTACCTCGCAGGCCATGTACGAATACGATACTTTAAAAAGTTTGGCTCAGAACTCCAACCAATCTCACATAGGACGAGGACGAGGAAGAGAACAAGAGAGAGGTGGGGAACTCTTACTTGACTGTGGGGACTGTCACTCTCAGCGGAGATACCAACGTGAGGCCCAGCCTCTCAACCGTGATACCTGGAACTTCCATTCTCCGATATCAACTGTCGATCAAGGCAATAAACCCGAATTAAATAGAGACGACGTAGATGCTGAGGGAAATGCTCTCTTGTTGGATAGCCAAGTGAGGCTGAGCTGAGAACAGGGCGGTGTGTGCTGGCAGAATTACATCGTATGTTTAGGCAAAGCTGAAGAAGTGAAGGAGACGGAGTTTACAGAGGTCGAACTACAGCTTCCAGCTTTGCCTCTTTAAAATGAGGCCATCTAGGTTTACGCTAAAAAATCCTCTTCGGCCATTAGTTAAAAAAATGCTCCTTATTCGGCCATTAGCTAACTCTAATCATAAGTACATACCGAGGTACATACCCTTACTAAAATCTGTGCCTTCTTCATGCAGGGCTAAAAGCTAATACCAAGCTGAAGACTATACAGAGCTGCGCCGGCTAGAAGGAGGCTGCTGGCTATGGGTATGGGTAGTGGCCACCGGAGGCAAAAGCCCCCCATAGGGGTGCCCTCCCGCGGAGGGGGAAATCTAAAAGGGCTCTACAAATATCGCAGCTATTAGAAACCGGGCTATTGGAAGCTGTAGAAATCGCAGCCATTGCAAGCAGCAGAAATAGCAGCTGTTAGAAGCCCGGGCTGTTGGAAGCAGCAGAAATCGCAGCTGTTGGAAGCCCGGGCTGCTGGAAGCAGGAGAAATCACAGCTTTGCCTATGCCTAGGCCGATGTGATCGGCATCAGGGGTCTTGTATACCCTGGCTCTTGCTAGCTGGTATCCTTTCCGCCTGAGGATGACCTGTGTATCCCTACATCTATCGCCAACTTCAAAGGTACTTAGGTCATGATTGAAGCAACTTAAATAATTCCAGGCTTATGGGTTCTAATCTCTCGCAAAATCACAACCCGCCCACGTGGGTATGGATCTCTAAGTTATGATACCAGAGAACTTAGGATAGTGATAAGATAGGCACACTCTTTAGTTTTCGTGATATTCATGGATCTTTCTGACTGATGAACTTTTTGGTAGGAAAAAGTACAGGCTCATAGGTCAAGTAGTAAGTCTTTCATATCAACTGTAGCGGTGTTCTCTTGTCATGTCTAGGGTTATCGTAAGATGGAGTCGAGATTCGCGGAGAAGCGGCGTAATTTCCCTATAGTTCACTCAGGCCAGTCAGAGTAAATTATCTCCTAAACCTTACCTCAGCTACGAAAGGAAGTGATTGAATGAGAAATGTTGTGTATGTGTAATGACCTATATTAAGCGTGGTTGGTAGTTCACATCGAGGCCGTGTTATCGCAGGTTTCGAGAACATGGCTAAGAGAAAGATTGAAGTCTCAGACCTTATTATATCTATATATCGAAATATTCTAAAAAGGTAACTGAATCATGACCAGCATATGTGCAAAAAGCTAAGCCCGCGTGCCGTGGCTGAACCCTTTCCTATTTTTAACGTTATTGAATATTAATTGTACATGGTTCTCTATGTCTTTGCACTCCAAGAAGAAGAAAATTACCATCGTCGGAATGCAGTTACAACCTGATAGCCCAATTAGGTCTTCTAGAATCCATCTTCCATGGCGCAAGTAGACCTTCAACCGGGGGACAGAAAACACAAGACACTAAAACCAACACTCTAGTGAAATAAGTAAATCTTGAAACCTATTTATTAAACAACTAATAGATGTATTGTATAAGATTGGGACAATGTGATACAGCCTATCGAAGGTAATACATCTAGTTATAATAATTTGCGGGCAAAGTAGCTGTGTATTTGACCGAGTAATTAGCATTGTGTCTCGTGTTTTTGTCCCAAGCTTGACCTGCAAGCCTCCGGTGGGCCCTGCATTGGCGGAGGGACAGATGCACGGCTATGCCAAGGAAGATCAGGTCTGAACTTGCTTTTTAAACCTGACAATGCATGTGCGGTTGTGGCGGCCTTCGCATGAAAGTACGTATGATGGGATTTATTACATAGGGCCGGGACTTCAGACGCTACATCCGCAGAAATCATCCAAATTCACTTCCACCTACTCGCGAGAACACGTCAACTTTTCCCAATCACAAGCGTGTTCAATTTGATCCAGCATTGCCTTCATATTTCCCCTTGTATGAACCAGAGACCTCTCGGCGGCGGCGGCCGGCGGCGTGGTGTAAGTTGGGGAGCGGCAACAATCGGTTCTGGGGAACGCCTCCCCTAATGCACTCCACGTCCCACACGTTACCTAGCAAGCATACATGAGCCACAGGGCCGGGGGGTCAGTAATTGATTATAGAGGCTTGGTGATTGGAGCCAAGAGGTGACCGGTCAGATGGAAAGAGTCCCATTCCAAGATATCGGGACTACGGAAGCCCGATCCGGGTGTAGATGGAACTCGTGCATGCTGATCCCCCAGATTATATGTTCGAGAAGGTTTGGAGTATGCATAAGCGTAACGCCGTGTAGTTCAGCTCGAGTTTAACATTGATCAGCCCGGTCTCGCAATGGCTAACATGCTCTTTGTGCCGTTTCGCCACTCGGTCGTCGTGATGTCATGTATCCAATAATAAACAGCTTCCAACTTATAAGTCAACGCAACGCAAATTCCAGTATCCAATGGCAACATTCACAATATCTCTTATCTCTCCCCCAAAAACCCTCATTCAACTGAATCGCATGCATCACATCCTATTAATCTGGAGACTCTCCACCCGCGTCGCCCCTTGGTCAACGCTCGCTCTGCAAAACCCCCCAGGCCTCGTCTGATTACTTTTACGTTATGGATGGGGCTCTGCTGGCCCACGCCGGCGGCGAAAACCACGACCCAACCTCGCATGCAAGCCACGCCGTCGGCCAAACGTACGTAATAGGCCCGTTACTCTTCCAACCTGTCGTCTCACTCCTCCTCTCCTCTGCCCACAGGATGCTGCAGCGGTGCCAATTGCCAATTCCGTTCAATGGCCGTTCGCGTCCAGAGTGCAGCTCTTGGGTGGGTATCGTGGTGGAGCAGCAAAACCCGTCCAAAGCGGATTCCACCGGCTCAGACACACACCACACCCACACCCACACACCAGGTCATGGCGAACATCATGGCTCCCGTTCCGCCCCCCGCACAAGGGGACCCGGCTCTTGGAATAGCAACGTGAGATCTGTGAAATCCTGGGGAAACACGAAGCGAGGGCCCTCCTCTGGGTTTTATTTTACCCCGTGGAGATTTACGTAAAGCTGTGTGCAACAAAAGTCGCCTCCCATCAGTGATAACCACCACAAGGAAAAAAAAAAAACACGCTGGATCCGTTATGGCCGATCTGGGCGTGGTCCGTGTTTGGCGGCTCCACAGCATCCAAATCATGTCCGTAAAATATCATCAGACGGTTTTCCTACTCAAAATTCTCTCAAAAAACCACATTCCTTTCCCATTGAAGTTCTCTTGGGGAAAAAGAGGGAAATTCCAATTCCTTCCCTTTTTTATTTTTCCCTGGTCGCGTTGTGTCTCTAAAAGACGACAACGCTGACAGCATCTACCACCGAAATATGGGTGTAGTAGAACCGATCAGCAGTCCCGCCCTGGACGAGAAGAGGGTGGGCGACCTCTCTGATGAAAAGATCCCTTCTTTCAAAAACGAAAATGACGCATCGCAGCATGTCGAGGAGGAGGAGAGCTTCATGACACGTCTGGGTGTCACTGCCGACTCGTTCAAGAAGAAGCACTATGGTGTCGGCATGGTTGAGCTGGAGCGCAAGATGAAGCCAAGACATCTGAACATGATTGCCATTGGCGGCTCCATTGGTGCAGGCTTCTACGTCGGTTCTGGAAGCGCCCTTGCCAAGGGTGTAAGTCACCCAAACACCTCTGCAAAGAAAAAAAATTATTGAGAGCCAATTGCTAATTTTTGCCGTGTTTAGGGCCCTGGTACTCTGTTTGTCGACTTTCTCATCATCAGCATCATGGTTTTCAACGTCGGTATGTTGCCATTTATTTGAACACCAAAAAGACCCCCCCTCCGAACCACCTGTTTACTGGGTCAATTGAATTAACAAACTCGACAGTTTACGCCCTGGGTGAACTCGCCATCATGTTCCCCGTGTCTGGAGGTTTCTACACCTACTCCGCCCGCTTCATTGATCCGTCTTTTGGTTTCGCCATGGCCTGGAACTACGCCTTCCAGTGGGCCGTGACGCTGCCGCTGGAACTCACTGTGTGCTCAATTACCATTAGCTACTGGAACGATGAGGTGTCTCCGGGTGTTTGGATCGCTATTTTCCTTGCCGCAATCATCATTCTCAACATCTTTGGAACCATGGGTTACGCCGAGGAGGAATTCTGGGCCGCCTGCTTCAAGTTGTCGTCAACCTGCGTCTTCATCATCATCGCCCTTGTGCTCGTCTGCGGTGGTGGCCCTTCAAACGGTCGCTACGGTGAATACTGGGGCACAAAATACTGGACCGGACCCGACGTCTTCAAGAACGGCTTCAAGGGCTTCTGCTCAGTCTTTGTCACGGCCGCCTTCTCGTTTGCCGGTACTGAGCTTGTTGGTCTCGCTGCTGCCGAGTCCAAGAACCCAACCCAGGCGGTTCCAGGCGCCATCAAGCAGGTCTTTTGGCGTATTTCCATGTTCTACATTATCGGTCTCTTCTTCATCGGCCTGTTGATTGACTGCAACGACGACGCTCTCCTTTCTGCCAGCTCCAACAACTCCAAGGCCTCACCCTTCGTCTTGGTCGGCAAGTACGCCGGGCTCCACGGTCTTGACCATTTCATGAACTGCGTTATCCTTTCATCTGTTCTATCAATTGGTATCGCCTCAGTTTACGGTGGTTCACGAACCGTCACCGCCGTCAGCCAGCAGGGATACGGACCCAAGATCTTCACCTACATTGACCGCGCTGGACGACCTCTTCCCTCGGTTATTCTCATCATTCTTTTTGGCTTCCTAGCCTTTATCAACCTGAGCGCAAGCGGCTCCACCATTTTCGATTGGCTGCAAGCCCTGTCCGGTCTCGCTACCCTCTTCACATGGGGCTCCATCTGCATCGCCCACATCCGTTTCCGGTCTGCCTGGAAGCACCAGGGCCACACTCTCGACGAGATTCCGTTTCAGGCCATTGGCGGCGTCTATGGCTCGTGGCTGGGCCTCACATTTATTATTCTTATCTTGATTGCTCAGGTACATCCTAAAATTTGACTTGACATGCCGAAATGAAGACTAACATGATTCTTTTTACTAGTTCTATACCGCCATTGTCGCGCCTCCAGGAGAGTCTGGCATGGGCACCGTCGAGGACTTTTTCATGTCGTACCTCGGATTCCCCATTATGCTGGCGTTCTGGGCCATTGGATGGTTGTGGAAGCGAGAGGGTTGGATCAAGCTGGAAGATATCGACGTTGACACGGGTCGCCGCGAGCACGACTGGGATCAGATCCACGCCGATCGGGCGCTGATCGCCTCATACCCAGCCTGGAAACGTCTGATTTACTTCTTATTTTAACGCTAAAGCATGTGCATCGTTTTGATTAGGCAAGCACTCGTTAGTACTGAGCTACCATACCACCACGTCCCAAAGCGTTGTTTCAAAAGCGAGTCTGTCAATTACAATTTTTGTTCATCATTATCCTTCTCATTCATTCTTCGCTTTGCTATGTTCGCTTGTAAATTTCACATTTAGTATAATGGAGCTCTGCTCCTCTCTAGGTGATTTTTTTTTTGTTCGTTCACCTGAGTTCAGTTCTGTCATCATCACATATGCCGCCGTAGCAGCGGAAATCGTGGCCCTTTAGCGTCTTGGCCACCTTGGCTGCGACGAGCCTCTCGATTTTGGTAGCGGGGTGGCCGCCATCCCACCACAACTGTAAACGAATTAGCCAGGGGACCGCGTCTGTGCACGGGGAGGCAGATCTTACACAGGATACGCCATCTTGATTAGTGCACGTTGTGTCGGGGGCACCAAAGGATCCGGGATCGTGGACTGCGTCCCAGAATGGCTCCGAGATGTCGACGACGGCGGCAGCCACATCGTCATGCTTCTGCTTGAATGCCTCAAGCTTATAGTGCAAGAGCCCGTTCCAAATCTTGACGGCCGAGTTGAGCTTGCTGATGCCCTGGTCGTCGAGGATCTGCACGTCAGGCAGCATGCTCATTGCTGCTATTGTTAGTACTTGTGGCTGCAGCGGATGGGACTACCAGGACGTACGCGGGGCTGTGAGAAGGACAAACTTGCGCAAGCCAAGGTCGTATAACCTCTCAACCTGGGCAAAGTAGACGCCCATGACCTTGGTGATCATGCTGCCGGCATCGTTTCTTAGAAAACAGCGTCGAATGTCGTTGGCACTGAACCAGACTCCGACAACAGAGTTGGTCTTGGTCCAGCCAGTAGAGTGCTTCTTGGAACCCTTTCCATAGTGTTCGGTAAATGAATCGACTTCGTCAATAAAATCAGGACCTGATGCTTGTACCAAGTCTCGGTCAACAGTGCCTCCGCTGCTCGCAAAATTGTATGAGACAGTTAGGGATTTATCCGAATCCGACAAGGCCAGCGATGTGTTGAACTCGGTCGCCATATATCCCACCCAGTTGCGACCGCCGGCGGAAGTTTTCCCAGGGAGGGACGGATTGCCCAGAGGATTCTCTGCTCGAGGCTGGTCGCTGCTCGCGGGATCAAAACCTGTTTTTGAGAATGAGTCGCCGCTGGTGGAATTGTTAACATAAAAATACAGTGGTGGTGGTGGTAATTGAGGGTGACATACAAAGTGATTAAAAAGTTCTTGGCCGGCTCGCGGGCTCTGGAGGCCGGCACACCAGGTGCAGCATCCACCGTCAAGGCAGAGAAAGAAAATGCGACCAAAGCCGCCGCCTGGGCAAAAAAGGACTTCATAGCGACGACGGGTAAAGAAGACAACAACTCATTTGAAACGAATGAGAACAATAAAAAAAAAAGAACCAAGGAAAGAAAAGAGTCGAAGGAAAAATAGGTACAAAAGGACAAACAGGAAAGAAAAAGTAAAGACAAAGCAAAGAAGTAAACAGCAGTACTCTCCTTGAATTTACATGTCAGCTCTGCTACACCACCACCTACCGTGCACGCAGCGATTTGCAGCGCATCCTGTGTGTGTCTATACAGTATCCAGTACAGTACCACATGCACGACCCTTCCACTGTTTGGTGGTTGCAACAGGGCGGCGCCATTCTGTGGGCACCGCGCTGGCGTGATTGGCACCGGCGCGGGCTTACACGGCCAGCTCAGGCCAGCCGCCGGGTCAAGTGTCAGGTCCCCTTAATCAATCCCCGGGCCAAGCGCGCCTAAATGCGGTCGATCCCCAGTGCGTCATGGGTGCTGGCTGTATTGTATACACTATGTACGGGATGCGCCATGTAGCTTGCGAGACAGTGATGCATCGCTGAGCTCCACACAACACGAACGCCCCTCAGCCGCCTCGTTCTGTCTGTCTGTCTGTCCTTTTGTACCTTGTACCTTGCTACTTGTACAAGCACACCCTCCTCCTCCTCCTCCTCTCTCTCATCCTCTATCTTTCATGCTCCAATCCTCCGTGCCACCAGCCGGTAGAAAGTGTAATACCCCATGGAACTCGAACCTCAGATTTCCCAAAACCCCGAGCAAACGGCATCTCTTGCGAGCCGTGTGTCCGGCAATGACGTAGCCCCAAGGTGACAGCCCCAAGGTGACAGCCCTGAGTCCCCTGGCTAGAGATCGACTGAGCCCACGTCTTATGCAAGGAAGGGGATTACGATAGGCAGGCGCATAACACAGCCAAGTCGCATTTTCGTCAAGTTGGCATTGCCTCAAAAGAAACAGCTCGTGAGACATGCCACCAAGCAAAAATATTCGCAATCACCCTCCCCAATGGAGTGGTTAGAGCAGATTTGCGAGGCAAAATCGCAAGGAAGGCAATATTCAGAACATGTCAGGTGCCATCTCAAGCTTCCAGTCGAAGCTCTATATCATGGCTGCTCGTCGCAGCTGCCCATCAGGAAACATCTTTGCTTTCACTCCAAAGCTCAAAGCTGAATATCAACCTCGTATTCACTGCATTTGCATCCACAGAAACACACATACATCTTCGCGGCTAAGACAAGTCTCTTATAAGATCAGCACTAACACATCCACATCACGCATCATACATCACATCATTCACGCCCATCTTATAGCTGCCCTGAGACATTCACAGTCTTCCAAAATTAGCACCCATGAAGTTCTCCCTCCTAACCCTTGTCTCTGCCGCAATCACGGGCGCCAAGGCGTTTTACGCCATGAGCATCTTCGCGCCCCAGTATCCCCAAGTGCACGGCCGAGGAGTAAATGCCCGTGGCCACAGGTTCATCATTGGCGCAGAGACGCCAAGCACCTACTGCGGCCTCACAAACAACCAATGCCCACCGGGAGACAAGACTCTTATCGATAAAGACATGACTTTGCTGGCTGTATGCACCCATCCATCCATCCATCCATCCATCCATCCCTACCCCTACACTGACTGCTACACTTCGTTCCCACACCACCACCATCGCTTATTGAAGCTTACCACTGCCCCACCAAACCCACCACTAACATGCCACTCACAGGCGTCCGTCCCTGGCGGCCAGTTCATCTTTGTCAGTCCACTGGGGAGCATCTCGTATCCCTCGGCACACTCATCGCTCCGGCCTCCTGGTTCCAAGATTGGCGGCTTCCGACCAGCCCGCATCGAGGCTGACAACAATAAGCTTAACATCACAGTGCTGTTCTGGGAACCCGAAGATGGATACAACGGGCTGTGGGCATGTCCCACATCGCCCGGCGTGCCCATTTGGAGCGAAGCAGAGCTAAAAGCAACGACGGAGCTGTTCTTCGGCTACGGGTGTGTGCCCGTTCTGGCCGTGCAAATCCGGGATGCGGGAAACGAGTTTGCCGCCTGGGCGTATACGTAGCAGATGCATGAGACAGGAGAGTGATGGAAGTGGGGGGGGACGTCATGGAACTTGGAATCCGGTGGGAGTCGAGGCGTTGGAACAAATTAAGCTGGGCAGGCCTGAACTGTCTTGAGAAAACATGAATTGATAAATTATCTTTTTTCGCATTATCGTGTCTATTACTTTTGGGCCCTTTTGCCCTTGATTTTGCTCACCAAGGCCGCCAACTTAGCCTTGAGTGGCGACGGCGCTCCCTCGTCGGCGCCCACAAATCTTCTCACCAGGATGTTGTATAGTCCTCCAAATGCCAGCGCAATTGCTGTCGACGTAAAGATGATGACGTTGTAGGGCATGCTGAAATCGGGGGTGGGGAGGTACAGCAACAAGCTAGTAGTTCGCAGGTTCGACTTCTTGGGCTTTAGTGTGGTGATGACAGACGCGGCAACATCAAAGCCACGGTTGGCATCAGGTGGGTACTCAGTATACCTAAGGATGGCCTTTTCAAAGTCGTAGGTAAGGAAGACGGTGCAGTGAGGGGGAATGCGCATAAGGACCTCGAGCTGGGTACCTCGGGCGCGGTCCAGGGCAGGACGGTAGTAAACCTCCTGGATGATGTCTGTTGTGTTTTCATTCGAGGTAGAGCTAGAGATGCGAGTGGAAAGAGTGTGCAAGTAGATGCGCATAAACCAAGGCAGCGACTCCATATACACAAACTCGACATCAGTATCACTAGGGTTGCTAAGAATAGCCTGAACACCACCGTGCTCCTGACCGTGACCCGTAAAACTACGTTCAGCATACAACAGGGGAGTCTCTGGCTGGGCAATGATCTGAACATTTTCAGATTGAGGCTTGGTTAGGACGAGGTTAAACTCGTCTTCGGGGCTGACACGATAGCATCGAGAATTGCCATCGGCAGCCTTTATCTCCTGAGAACCCTCGCTCGAAAAAATGTCTCGAGATTCGGGAACCTGCACGCAAATTGGAGGCACATCGGAGTTTGTCAATGGGCATGAACCCTTCATGGGGCGACCAAAAATCTGGGACAGTGTCCAGTCCTGGCCCTCAAGATGATCGGCGGGGAAGCAAGTGTGGTCGTTGTAATATGACTTGGTAGTATCGCAGAGAAGGTCGCTGCTTGGTGGGGGTCTGGGAATAGGGTTGTCTATAAAGCGAGTTAGTGGCTATCACAACCCAAAGATGTATATAAAACCATACCTCTAGGCCTCTTGGAGCGGTTAACGTCAAGAACCATGTCGACAGTCTGCTCCATTTCCAAAACACAGTCGCCTGCCTCGTTGCACTTGGGGCGCACATCAATGGCCATGCTCTGGAAAGATGCGTCGAAGAGCTTGTGGCCGTCCAGCAAGCTCGCAATGCCGGCCTTACCCTTGCAAGGGAGCAGCTTCAAGAATGGCGTCAGGTTCTCCGTGCACACAACTTCGTGGGGAAGAACACCGTGAAGGAGTCGCGAGTTGGCGAGGTTCGATTCGGGATGGTCGCCGTCGGGCTGGAAGGACATGACTGGGCGAATGGTTCTCGTCTCGTCGATAAAGTTGAGACTGGCACAGAACAAGCCAGACAGGGCATTGGTCAAGGTCAACCACTTCTCGTCGGCCTCCTCGTCCGTTTCTGCATCCAACCAAGCCCAAAGCTCTACACCGGTGCCGCCCTCGCGGGTGCCGTCCCACGGTCGAGCTCCCCAGCGCTCGGCATCCCAACGGCCCAGGGTGAAGCGCAAGTGAAGCTCTCGAGTACCAGCATACTGAATGATCTGGCCAAGCGATCTGGGGAAGAGGCGGAAGTTGTTGTTATCAAAGTCGGCGACGGACGTGTTGGCTCGGAAGTTGAAGCTGGCCAGTACAGCAGATAGGGGAAGCGGACGCAGTGTCAATTGCTCGTGGTAATCGGAAGCGGCGGCGAGCCCAAGGCCATTGGCAATGGCCAGGAGCAGAAGCGCCAGAAAGTGGCGCATTGTGGTCATGTCAAAGGAGCGGCTGGGAGATTTGTTGTGAGATCCGGCTGGATTTCACATCTCACCTCGGCCTCTATGCGATGCGTCTAGACAGCTTACACAGTTAATGCCACCATCGCATTCGCCAGCCCACCCTTGGCGCGACGTGGATGTGGAGGCCGAGCTTCGGGCGGTGGCGCGCGGCAGAAATTTGTCCAGGTTCACCACGGCGGGTAACTTTCCGCCGACCGAGACTCCAAGTCGCAGAACCAAGCCCCGCGACAACAATTCGGCGTCATTGACCAGCAACTTGTCCCGCAAACTCCTCGACCATGGCCGCCGAACAGAGAAAGCTGCTCGAGCAGCTCATGGGCGCCTCGTCGTCGTCCCGCGCCGCCCAGGTCTCCATGACGGACCCCAAGGTCTGCCGGTCCTATCTCGCAGGCACCTGTCCACACGACCTCTTCACCAACACCAAGCAGGACCTGGGTCCCTGCCCTAAGGTGCACTCCGAGGCGCTTAAGACCGAGTACGAGGGCCTACCAGACCGCGAGAAGCAAAAGCTCGGCTTCGAATATGACTACATGCGCGACCTGCAAAAGTACATAGACGAGTGCAACCGCCGCATCGACGCTGCGCAGAGGAGGCTGGAGAAAACACCCGATGAGATTCGCCAGACCAACGTTTTGGTACGCAGCTTTCCCACCACCCCAATTCACGTTTCTCTTTTCCCTTTGCGACTTTGCTAACGCCCTACTACAGCTCAAGAGCATCTCGGACCTCGGCTCGTCCATCAACAACGGCCTGCTCGAAGTCGAAATCCTCGGCTCCATGTCCGAAGTGTCGCGTGCCCAGGACGAGCTGTTCCGCGTGCGCCAGGCCTCCCAGGCCAAGCTCGACCGCGAGAAGGAGCTCAAGGCCCTGTCCGACACGTCAGGTCCTTCGGGCCACCAGAAGCTCCAGGTGTGCGACGTCTGCGGCGCCTACCTGAGCCGTCTCGATAACGACCGCCGTCTGGCCGACCACTTCTACGGCAAGATGCACCTCGGCTATGCTCAGATGCGCAAGACGTACGAGGCCTTCCCCAAGGAGATGAAGGGCCGTTCGCGCGCGCCCCAAAACGACGACGACTCCGGCGGCATGGGTGGCCCCAGGGGCCCCAGAGGGTCTGGCGGGTACCGCAGCGGCAGAGGTGGACGAGGCTACCGCGGCGGGTGGTGAGGAGCGCCCAGCAATGGCGCGTGTACAGCATTGGAAGCTATTTCTTCTTCTGCGTGGTTGTCTGTGGGGTCATTATCAGGCGTTTGGCGCTTCTCTGTACATGAAAAAAAGTACGACAAACTTTGAGACTTTGTGACGGCGGGAGGGAAATGTATCAAGACTCTGTTTTGTTTTGGGGGGGGAATACCCTTTACTTTTATTCTTTCTTCTACAATTAGGGCAGACAGGAAACGTTGGGACGCATCGCATTGGGAAGAAAAGGAAAGCTCATCCATCAATCTCGCTTTAGGTATACTGTCTATGCTATGCCAGCCTAATACAATTTTTTTGGTTCCAGCCGTATGCTCATCTCATATCGTGTACCGTGTAACCATTTTTTTTTTTACCCAGCGAGGGCGGTTCACCATTATATTTCCTCATCTCATGGAGTGAGTCGGGTATCCAAAAACTAAGCAGCCGCAAAGTTGTTTTGTTTCTTTTGTTTGTTTAGTCAAAAAAGTGAGGGAATGGGGGAGGGAGGAGGACCCAGGAACGAGTGAGACGGAGGGGGAGGAGTCTCGCTCATTTCTATGCCTGTCCCTTTTGTATCTCGTCCAGAGCCTCCATCTCGTCATCCCACTTGCCACCGCTGGGGGGAGCGAGAGGCACAGGCACGGGCGCGGCAGCGGCAGCGGCTTGAGCCATGGTAGGCTTGTCGGATGCCTTGTCTGCCGCTGCTTTCTTCGTAGACTCGGTGGACAGCGCGGGGAAGTCTTCAGTCGTAGGCACGTTCTGCTTGGCCTGGGGCTGACTGTGTGGTGCGTTTTCGTTTCCACCACGGCCGCCTCCACGACCTCCTCGTCCACCTCGGCCTCGTCCCCGGCCCCGTCCGCCGCGGTGTCTCTCGTCCAGGAAGCGGTCGACGTCGTGCTCCTCGCCGTCCCTGGAGGCGTAGCGGCTGCCACCGAGGCCACCCGTCTTGGTGCCTCTAATGCCGCCATTGGCGCCTCGGAAACCTCTTCTCGCTTCCTCCTCCTCTGCGGCCTGCTTGCCCTCATCCCAGCCGCCCTCCTTCATGCCCATGGCCTTGAGCTTGCGCTCTCTATTCTTTGCGCGCTCGTCTTCCATCTTCTTGCGGTCTTCCTCGCCCCGTTTTCGGCGTTCGGCGTCCTCAGCGCGGCGCTTGCGAGCTTCCTCCATGCCGCGGGCGTAGGCCTCAGCGTGATCCTTTTCGTCCTTCTCGGCCTTTTCAAACTTGCGCGCCTTTTCGGCCGAGAGCAGCTTCATCTTCTCCATCTTGGCTGCCAGCTCAGCATCTGTGAGCTTCTGGCGCGGGTTGGCGCCGGACTGGAGGCGCGAGGTAGCATTGGCGGCTGTGTTCTGGCCGACATTGCTTCCAGTCTGGTTGTTGTTGTTATTGTTATTGTTATTGTTATTGTTGTTGTTGCTGTTGCTCTCTTTGCTTTGGTTGTTGGTGTTCTTCTCGCGGGGCGCGGTGGGGGCGTTTGGGGGAGCGTTAGACGAGGGTTGCTTTTGCGCCTGGCGGTTAGGCTTGGGGCTCGGAGCGGGCTTATCGGCGAAGCGAGAGTGTGCCAGCGTCTTGGCCGGGGGTAGCGAGCTCGATGTTGTCGGCTGCGATGGCGCTGGTGGTGGTTGCGCAACAGCTACAGGCTCCTGCGGCGGGGGCGCAACAACAGCGGGAGCTATAGCAGGCGCAGGCTCTGGGGCCGCGACAGGCTCAGGTACGGGTGCGGGCGCAGGCTCAGGCGCAGGTTCGTCGACAGTGGTGACAACGGTCTCGCTCTCTACGGGCTCAAAGTCGTCGTAGAAGAGGTCATCGTCAGTGCGACCTCCAAACTGATCCTCCATGGCGGGCAGGGGAGGGGTAACTCTGCAGGTGACGGGCCAGGGGGGTATTATCCAAGAAAAAAACGATGTGATATTAAACGACAGGCCAGTCAACCAGAGTTTCAGTACTTGGGCGCAGGCATGCAGAGGCCCCGGGCAGCAGACTCGGGAAAAATTAGTTTTGAAGCAAATGAGCGAGAATCATGTCGACTAGAGGAGCTCCGTTCAGGTACCTACACCGATACCCCGCCAGTCTTTGCGGCACGTACGCTCCAAGTGGGGGAGCCACTGGGAGCGCACCCACAGGCCCGCCCAGGCACCTAAAGGGACGGAATATAGCGGTTAATACTCGGGAGAGGGGGAGATGGGGATCACAATCACACCTATGGGGAGTACAAGCGGGTGAAGGAGGGAGGACACCATCATGGGAAGAGAGATGAGACTCCAGGCACGCAGGGGATTATTCCGTCTTTCAGTCATGGTTGTATTTCTCCATGCCATCTGCAATAGGCATATACTTGCAGGTAAAAAGTCGTACAAGTAAAACATCAAAAAAGAAGGCAAGTAAGTGAATCTTTAGTACACGGAGCCAGCCATCTGCTGCCTCCATCACCACAAACGGCTCAACCCCCGCCTCATCGTCGTCATACATCGCCCATAAGCCATCACGCACCCTCGCCAAGACTCCGCAGCCTGGCCAACACCTCTCCCGTCAGCTCCTCCTCGGACCGCACGCACGGCGCATTGTATCTCTTGCACACGGCCTGCACGTAGCCCTGCTTACTGTACCCGTCAAACGCGCACGCAATCAGCTTGCCCGTCCGCGACGCCATGCCCAGTTCCGCGAGGCTGATGGGCGCCTCCGTGACGCCGTGAAAAAGCACAACCACAATGTCGGCCTCTTCCTGTCTGTCGAGCTCCCACTGGATCTGCTCTGCCCACCGCGGGTCGGACGAGTCCTCCCTCCACGTAGCGTCCCAGTCGTCTCGTTTGGGGTTGAAGATGGTGACGGCGTGCCCAGCGAGCGCCTTGCAGAGCTCGGCGCGCCAGTCGAGTCCCCCCGTCAGGCTCGTTGTGCCCGCGAGGAAGACGGATTGCTGATATCCTGCTTCCAGCCGAGAGGGTGCGCGGATGATCTGTGCCATTGGCTCGTTGCGTGTTTTCTTTTCTTTTTCTGGCTAATCTTTGTGCTGTTTGTTTGGATATCCCCTGAGTCTGATGCGGGAGCGTACATGTAAAGTCGTATTTGAGCAATCGCTCAACTCTACTGCTCCGTCCCTGATTGGCTGCCAAACGCTCCAACTTGCAATCACCCATGTGTGCTACCCGAGCCATTGCAGTCATCCTCACTTGCAAACGGATGGCTGCCGAAGCTGCCGTTTGACTTGTCCCGATGGCTTTGTTTCCAAACAAACCGTTTGTAGTTTTTTGCGTTATAAAATGACTCCAATTTCCTGCCTGCTGGTCTCTGTTTTGCTCCTTGAATCTCATCCATATTTTGTAAATCATCGCCACCCTTCCATCTTTGTTTATGATGCCTGTTTGCAACCCTTTGTGAAGCACACACCGTTGCTCATTCGTGACCATCATACCCAGCCTTCACCCGTGAATCACCGGATACTATTGACCATAATACACTCATTTAGTCAAAAATACCCATGGGTTATTTGATTCACGATCCACACAATATGACTTTATGCCTGCCTTCACACCCGCAGCTATCCAGCCGCGCAGATGGTCCAGAGCTGGGATTTAAAAGAACCTTCCCCTCGCTCTACGGCTCCTTCCTCCCACCTCGAGGCCACATCTCAGTTCATAGACAAATCATGAGCCAGCCCATCAAGAAGTGGCACAAGGATGCCCTCGATAACGGTCGCAAACCGTTGCCAGATGCCCCAGGCCAACGGCCTTGGCTACCTGCACGCCAGCAAAAGTATACACGTTTAATCAGCTCTCCCACGCTATCAAAGTATAAAACTAAGGGAATTCATCCCTAATCCTAGTTTTTGTCTCATTCCTTCTAATAATCCTAGCAGAAAGTGCACAAGCCTCGTCCCAAAGTGCCCCTCAAGGAGCCTCACAAGTCGCCCCGAATTTCCACCTTCCACTACACGCTCTGGTCAGACCAACAAATCAGACTCTTAATGGAACTTCGAGGTCAAGGTTGTCACTGGTTCGACATAAAGGTATATCCGACCTTTTTCTTTTTTTTTTTTTTTTCTTGAAAAAAAGTCTTTCATGTTTACTCATCGTTGGTCTTCTCCTTAGAAACATTTCCCACGTCGCTCATTAGACGCTCTTAAACAGAGGTGGTTCAAGGAACGACAACTCAAGCGCAAAACATCTGAGCTTCCAAATAAACCCTCGCCTAAGGAAATTTTAGAATAGTGATTTTTGAATATCGGATAAAATGGTTTTTTAAGGGAAAAGAATTCTCGTTAGTGTATGAAAAGCGTAATTACACAAGCTGGTATTTAATGCGATGAGATTTACCCTAGAGCGGCATTCTACCTCCCGTCGTCAAACAGACGCTGGGACGTGCATCATGGCGCTGGAACCTCAAAAATTTAATTTTTATGGCTTTGGAAATTTATTCACCTTTGATAGATATTATTTCGTGCCTTAGCCGTTTTGCCCCTGTTATTTTGGTAGATTCGCCTCGTGTGACGACTTTGCTTATTGGCTGAAACCGGCTTGTGAGCGCCAATCCCCAGCCATCGCCATCGCTCAATTGAGTTTACCGACTAATCTCTCGACATCGTCACCGCACTCTTGCATTCATCCACTACACGTCCGTTAAAAAAAAAAAATGCTGCTGCCTTATGAAGACACTCGTGATGGAGAGTGCTACAAGCCTCGAATCATTTACTACCACCAGACACAGTACTCCAATGGCGAATACGTGTCCATCCTCCCCGCTCTCAGGCCCTCGGCTTGTGTGACACATGTTATCGTCGCCGCGATTCATCTCAACTCGCCCGACAGAATCACTCTAAATGATGACCTTTACGACTCCCCAAAGTTTGAGACCCTGTGGAAGGAAGTACAACAGCTCCAAGCCGCTGGAGTCAAAGTGCTCGGCATGCTTGGCGGCGCTGCTCAGGGCTCCTACTTGCGGCTTGATGGCACGCTCGCTGGCTTTCATAGATACTACCAACCTTTGAGGAGAATGATTGCATGGGCCGGATTGGATGGGTTAGACTTGGACATTGAAGAAGCCATGTCGCTTCCCGGGGTTATCCGCCTCGTTGATCACCTCAAAGCCGACTTTGGTCAATCCTTTCTCATCACCTTCGCCCCTGTTGCCACAGCTTTGCTCAACCAGCAGAACTTGGGCGGCTTCAACATGGACGACTTGGAAAAAGCAATGGGGGCGCGCATTGCCTGGTACAACACGCAGTTCTACAACGGCTGGGGCGACATGAGCAAACCAAACGGCTACGAGTCAATGATTTTGCGGGGATGGCCCCAGGAGAAGGTTGTCGTAGGTCTCGTGACTAACCCCAAGAACGGTGGCGGCTGGGTCAAGGACGACCAGCTGAAAGCTTGTCTCAAGGAGCTGCTGTCCAAGTATCCTCGCATTGGCGGCGTCTCGGGCTGGGAATATTTCAACGCCATAACTGCGACCGAGTCCAAAGAAGGAAACCCTTGGAAATGGGCCGAGATGATCCATGAGATATTGAATTCTGTCCCCAAGAAGTAGACCGGCAAACGTACCCGTGTGATCTCTGCCGTAGTTGCATAGGTGCTGAGTAGATTAGTTTAATTATAGTTCTGCAACATACCTGTTCCGTCAGGTGGTGACATCTCACCACCGAAGTAGTGGGCATGTTTTTGTCCCCCTCCGCATCATGGAAGGCCTCAATCTTTCTGTATATGTCATCCCTTAACAATACTTTACAATACCTCCATCGAATTCCCCACCTGGTGTTCCTGCAACGGAAGCCGAGCTGTGGCTCCCGGTACAGGGATCCGGGATCTCAAGAGACGAGACTTCAAGTTGAGACTTTTGCTAGTTTACTACAGCCTCTTTCCCAGTGCTTCCACAACATTCTCTCGAGATAAATTGCCCCCGGCATCTCAAAGTCCTAGTCTGGATGCCTCGTTCAGCTAGGGCTATTTGGGATCGTTGCCTTGCCTGTGCCTTGCCTCACTTACACATCTCCCCACACTCGGGTTGCTCAAAGTCGACCTCCGATACGCCAGATTTAACCTGGCGTCCGGATGGCGAAACATACATGTACCTCCTCCTGCGAGTAGACATGTATGGAAATTACGTCTGACTGAACTGTCCACCCGGAGAAGCGGTGACCGGTGCCGTGCGTCAGCCTCTCCAATCCCCTTATCGGCAAACGCAAAGAGACAAGAGAAGAAATTTGCACCCAGTCATGGGCCCGGCGTGCCAAGGCCGGACGATGAGCTAAAGTGTGGCACTCACCCTCCTGGCCGCATAACGGGCCGCGAGAACAAAACATGAGGGGGGAGGGGAAACAACTGACACAGCACAGATGAGGAGCTGAGGATGTCAACCATCTTTTCTCTTCAGGGTCCCGTGGGACAACAAAGTCAATTGCCGGGGCGTTGAGATCTTCGCTTAACGAGGCCGCCACAAATCCCCAGTGGAGGCACCCCAATCTCAACTCTAGTCCCGGGGCGAGAGATCCGTTGCCCGATAGCCTCAGCCCTACTTAGTGAGTGCAGGCTGGCGAGCAATAATTAGTAACCGCGGGTGGAGTTTGGCTTGCGTGCGCAAAGTGGAAAATGGGCGGAGTCGCTGTCTGCTCCGCTGGCGATGAGGAGATTGAAGTCTTGTCTGTCGCATTGCGAATTCCGACGCTGGCAATGTGCGACACATCCGCTGCCCTTCGTTACCACGTTACGTGATAGATTATCGCAATTAAAATGAAAAGAAAGCATTCTAGGGGGCCGCTCCGGTGGCTAGTTGGGGCTTCGTCCCGGCCCGGTGCTTCATCTCTCACCTCGTGCCCTCCAACTCATTGCGACGCGGGGACCGGGCTGCACCTTTTCGAGCAAATCTTCAGATCTGCCCAAGATAGCCTTTGTGCTGCTCATATGGCCACGTTCGTACCAAATGGGGCCCCTAAACCGGCCCACGCAGGGGCATGAGCTGATCGGATTGTGTCAGAATCGATGCGGACCCATACACACGTCAACAGCAGCCGCCGCCGCCCACAGGACGAACCTAGAAGCAGCAAGTCCTCTACGAATAGAGCGTGGAATCCCACCTCTTTAGCGCTACCTCCACAAGGACGAGGGTGGAGTGGAGTCGGAATGGATGGTCATTTCCAATGATGAAAGATTCAGCACTCGTTGAGGCCCCATCTGTGTAACCAAGAATCCCGGGGGTTGACGGGCCGGAAACATGCAGAAATGGAACGCTGCTGCTGCTTGTCTCTGGTAATGTTATTGGACTGAGTTGTGCAGTTGTGGTCCTTCGCGGGTCGCGGTTGGTCTCCCGGGAGCCGTTGTTGTCGGGGGGTTGAGGCTCACGAGGAGACAGCGTGGCGTAAGGCAAGTAATGAGGCTACTAAATTAAATTGGGCATCGTCTCTAGAAGGAACATTTCTAGTCGACACTTCCCACCAGGAGTCTGTGAGACACGGGAAAGCGCTGTCCACGTTTGCGGTCCTGACTGGACGGCCAAGCTCGCTGATCGAGATTGTCCCTTAAGACCGTTGGGCAAACGGCAGCGGCCGACCATCCTGCCCACGTTAGTAGCATCAAAGTACCGTAATGGATCGGTCGCCGTCGCAAGGCCATCGTCAAGGACCAGGCTTGTATGCGCCCAAACGTATGTCGCAGTCTCTGCGTCTCCCCCAGACGCTGCGCTGGCACGATTTCCCCAGCCGTGCGATAAGCAGGTCCCTCCTTGGCAAATATTTTGGCTTTGGGATGCTATTGACGTGTTCATCATGCTTTGCGCATCCCTCTTAACATTCCCGAACCAGTTCTTCAGTGTAGCACTAGGCCGCAAGCGGCGGCACTCATCAGCGGCTTGTACTGATGATCCGACTCTAAGCACGCGATGATGGCCGGATTGAATCCATTTATATTCTGATGGAAAACATCAATCAAGAAGCTATTATTGCCGTAAAATTCCATTGAACTCGCCTTTTGTTTCCCGAGCCCCTTAACGTGCAATGGTTGATCAAGTTACCATGTGTCGCACCAGACGGACAGAAGGTTTCCTCTCCACCATTTTCGCAGACAAGACATCCTTGCAGTACCCGGTACTTGCCCAGTTGGATAATGATCACGGGTAAAAAAATCTTGATTCACGTTCTCGGCTGCTCCCTCGGAGGCCGCGTAATGTCCTATCATTTTGTAGGGCGGATGCGTGATGCCCAAAGGGGACCACCTCCTGCCAGTCAACCTGAATGGGCTTGCAGAATTGTTTCTTGCTGCCTCATACAGCGCCGTTGTCAACAGCTTGTCGCGGGAAAACGGTCGCGGGATGGGGCTGGAGTACTGGGCGGCGGCCCCTAAACCTGGGCTCTCCCCACTTGTTGGCCAGCTCCGAGAGCCAAGTTTGCAGCACTCGCTCGGCAGCCTTCCGCGGAGCTAACCCTCTGTATTCGATCCGTTTTTTTGCGATCCATAGCCATAGTCCCTCAGGTTGTGCCCAATTGTGAGCTGATAGGGTCGGCGCGGGCGGGCAGAGGGATCGTAGGAGGGCTGCTGGAACTGGCACGAGGCGCTAAACTTCGTCGCCGTCGGATGTAATGGAGGGGTCACGGGGTGGGGTATGGCCGGCGGAAAAGGTTCTGGGGCTGGCTGGCGAGGGCTCAGTACAAAATGGTGTAGGCGGGTTTGTTGAAAGACGGGGTCTGTCCAGCAACTCCCACCCAGATTTTAGCTACATGTACGCCCCTGATCCGCCCTTCGCCGCCGTGCGCCCTCTACGTTATGATCCCCAAGGCCCCTAGTGTCCTCGATGATTGCTAGTCGCCGCATGATTATTGACCTTTCTGCCAGGCGCCGCTCTGTGCGATCCCTTTCATCTTCTCTCCCCCCGAGTTCTTATCTCCTCTTCTCTCTTCTCTCAATTCCCCCGTTCGTCCCGGTCTTTGGGCCTACATGCTGTGGCTGGATGTGCCTAATTACACCCTGCAACCGTCAGCAACAGAGGCTGCCTCGATCCAATATGATCCCCCGTGTCTGTGGGGGCGCGGTGTTCTGGCCCGATGCTCAACCCAAGGCCAAGGTGGCTCTGATCAAGCTGCAAGGGCGGCCGTCTAGATGATAAGACGACAACCTTGAAAAAGGATGGACACCTCCCAGTCTTTTCAGCGGCCGTAAGATCTCTGAGGTTGCAACCAAGGCTCCTCCGCTGGTCCTGACCTCATATCGTTGTCACCACTTGCAGAACGGCCAATCACGAGGAAGGACTTTTTCGCTGTTACCAATCATGGTTTCTACAATGTCGATTTGCAGTGGCGATGTGCCAATGTCCGACTACGACGAATCAATGTACGGGTAAGTTCAGGAAATATTTGTCTATTATACGATTATACGGCGCTCCTTCCGTTTTTGATCTTGTTCCTAATGTTTGCTATTAGCTCGAGTAGCGGCGCCTCCTTCGAATCCCAGGACTACATTGCTCCTTTTGCTTTGAATCGCTGGCTCTACGACACTAACGTACCTATCACCCAACGGCTATGGAATCCTCTTCGAGACCCTCGCTTTGCGTTGTTTGTTTGGAGGCAACATGGGGCTCCTCGGTTTGGAATGCCAGGCTTGCCAACTCGCTCCGTTGAATATGACACCGAAACGGACGATCGCGCTCAACTTCTTTTGGGGATTGGCGCACAATTCGATCAAGTCTATGAGCCAAATAACCGAGAGTTTCAATTTGATAGCGGAATGTCCCCTGAAAGCTTCGAGTGAGCTTTCTTCGCTTGCTATTCTTCGATACAATATACCCAGACGCGGTCGATGCAACGGCGACCCTCCAAAAGTTTCAATACCTTTCTTTCTCGATGTACAATTTTGAGTCACCGCCCTGGAAAAGATTGCGCTAGTTGGTCTAATGCGATGGACTTGAGGGTTATTGTAGTCATTCTCTTCGATATCCTACTCTCTTGGCGAGGAAGTCTTTTTGGTTAAATTGTTCTTCTTTTTACTCGCATCCAGCCACTTTGCGTTGGATTCGATGGCGAAAGAAAATTTATTTCTTTTGTTATAGTCATCAAATCACATACGGGAATGTTTGATCAACTCTGTAGCCCCCTCAATATCAAATTACATTGAGGGAGCGTTAGTTGTCGGAATTGTTGAAGATTTTGTGCCGTAGAGGGATACAGACAGACCTTTGTGAGTAAATTTATAGAGATCACATAAGAACCTGAGATTTCCTCAGAAGTTTGAACCGAGAAGATATGTATCCCTGTGATCATGCTTACTCAAAACGTATTCTGCGTTCAGATGGCCATAAATACGTGGTCTTTTTTTTTTTTTGCTCGCGACCATAGTTCTTGATTATTTCCTTGCAAAATCCGGCAAATTACAAGGGTTAAATGTAAGCGAGAAAAAGCAAGTTGTATTCCTGTTGGGCACTTCGAGAGATTTAGAGACATTTTGATCGCGAATAGGATAAATAAATATGACTAGAGTGTGCCGTAAAACTCGGCGTGGAGCCATAGTGTATGGCCTTGTATGCTATAACGCCTGTTCCTGATATCATGTTCCCAGTTCTCTACTCTCATTCCGTTCTACATTGCACATCATTAGACTACTGTCCTCCCCACTTAATATTTCCTTGAGGCGAGGATTCTACCTCGCACGCTTCAGCGACTTCGAAACAAATGTCCCAATTCGTTTCTTCTGCGAGTTGACGACCAGCCCTGTGACGGCGACCGTTGCAAGGCCCAACCCCCAGCCGACATACGAGCCGATACTCGTCAAATCGTTTCCGTCTCTGTCAAATGGTGCTTTGACCAAAGGCGCCATCTTCTTAGTCTTATCTGGCGTATATGGTGGATAGCGTGCATCCATCCATCTCTCCATCCAGTCAGGAAGGGATTGAGAGTAAGTTCGAAGATGTGAGAACGCCAAAATACCATAACGTCCATGATAGTAGCCTACTCCAGCATTTCCCATCCCACCAAAAGGTGTATCGCGGGATATAGCGTGCAGAAGGCAGTCGTTAAAAGTGACGCCGCCTGAAGCCGTCTCATTGAGAACGCGGTTCTTTTCGGAGTCATCATTAGTGAAAGCGTAGATGGCCAAGGGATGCTCCATGCTGCGCGTAAATTTTATGGCAGCATCGAAGTCGGCGTCGATTATGGGAAGGATAGGGCCAAAAAGTTCTTCTGTGAGAAGTGCATCGCCTGGCTGGACTCCGACAACAATGGTGGGAGCAAAGTATCGAGTCCTCGCGTCGCGCTCACCGCCGTATACTACATGCCCTGACGACTGCTTCAATAAATTGTCGAGGCGCTCAAAGTTGCGATCATTGACGATGTGAGTGTAATATTCAGGCTGCTTCGTTTCGCCTCCCTTGAAGATGTTAAAGTAATGAATCAATTTAGTCACCAGCTCCTGCCGCACGCTCGGATGAACCAAGACATGATTGGCGTTTAGACAAATCTAAATTAGAAGTTTTAGAGACACTCGGTACAAGCTAAACTCCGAGAACTTACCTGCCCAGCATTCATGAATTTGACGCTGGCAATGCGCTTTGCTGCAAGGTCAATATTTGCTGTATCGGAGACGATAGCGGGGCCTTGACCTCCCAATTCAAGGGTAACTGGGGTGAGATGTTTTGCTGCTGCAGCGTGAACGATTTTGCCGACTTTTGGTGATCCTGTATAAAATATGTGGTCGAATCGCTGATCGAGGATGTACTCCATCTCCCTTGGCCCGGCACTGATGCATCGAATGGCAGATTGGTCCAAGTATTTGGGAATAATCTCCATGAGCAAATTTTGAGAAGCGAGTGCGACATCTGAGGGCTTCAAAATCATGGCGCAACCGGAAGCAATCGCCGCGATCATGGGTCGCAGTAGTAAAAGGATTGGATAGTTCCATGGTGCTATGATAAGAGTGACGCCAAGCGGCTCCTTTTTGACTACCGTGTCGGTGAGGAAATTGAACATATTCGTTCTTGCGGGCCTCTCGTCCTTTGTCCATTCGTCCAGCATTTTGATTGCTTCTAGCATCTCTACTTGAAGACTTGAGATGTCGGCGAGCGTCGACTCGTGGGCACTTTTGTGAAGGTCGGCATAAAGGGCGACAATGATCCGATCCTTGTTATCCTCAATCATCCACCAAGCACGTTTTAATTGTTGTCGCCTCCATCTCTTGTCTTTTGTCACTCCAGCTGCAAATGCCGACCGCACATCGCGGTACGCCTAGGAGCCATTAGCGATGGTGCCGTCAAGATGATGGCTGAGGGCTTGCCTCGTCAAACTCCGCTTGGGTACTGAAGTTCATAGTTGGTGGATGGAAAAGTAAATTATTTTCTGTAATGCATTCTATGGTTGGAGATTGCTACTACGAGCCGCCCTTCATATATTTTTCGCGATGGAGCGGAATGACCTGGCATGACAGTGCGGGTCTTTAGTATGTCGACTCGGTAACTGGCTGCTTGGATTGGTTGGGATTTCAGCCCCAGAAGCTATGGATGCAAGTTTACCAAGGCAGCAACAAATTATATGCAAGTTCAATGCATTTCGAAACTGTGCCAAGCTACGCTACTGAAGCGGCTGAGCAGTTGCGTGTGCACGCTTGTACAGGGATGAGCATTCCTACAACCCACAAATCGACGTAGCGTCATGCACACGGCCTAACACGTCTGTGGATCTATAAAATGATGTCAATGATCTTCGTGGTGCTTTTATGCTCATCTTCCGGGCCGAAACTAGAAGTGTAGTTTAAGAGTACTAGTAGATGCTCATTATCCTTTCTGCATCCGACATC
Source organism: Calonectria ilicicola (assembly GCA_020809705.1). NCBI lineage: Eukaryota > Fungi > Ascomycota > Sordariomycetes > Hypocreales > Nectriaceae > Calonectria > Calonectria ilicicola. The sequence continues at coordinate 1,117,949 of CP085833.1, read as the reverse complement.
AATATGGGATTGAGACGTGATCCTTGTGTGGAACTCTCTTAGGCCAGGAATTTCCTGAGACCTATCAGTCAGGCTATATTTTTAGAATCGAGATGACCTAAAAGAACCCCATGCAGTGTTATCATGTCATCAAAAAGGTGGTTTTACCCTTTGCGCTGGGTTGATGACCTTCACCTCAACGTGCCTGAATGGTATAGGTTAGGCAGAGGGCGACTTTGGGACACTTCAGTTGAGCAAAAGTGGAGGTATCTCCTAACCAATCGGCAAATAGGTCCTGGATACATGGTAGGTTCACACTGGAAGGTAGGCTCAGTGCAGGGAGACTCTACAGGGCAAGAGGCCGAATCGTGCAAGCTCGATTGGGCAACGTGTCTCGGTCAACACTGATGGCGCGTATCCACTTCTCGGCGCTCCGCAAGTGAGGAGAAAGTTGGCATGGCGCGTGCATGCGAGAGTCAGCGTGAATCAGCGGAGAAAGCAGGTTTTGTGCCGTGCCAAGGTCTCTGGGATCACGTATCGCTATTCCATCTTGGGATCATCTCCACGGAGTTTTTGAAGGCCGAGAACCCGTCGCAGCAACGTCGGCATCTCGACATGGATGATTACCTGTCTGATTGGTCATAGCTTCGATTCACAAGCAAGCATTATTGGCCACGCTTTCGCTTGGCATTCCCTTCGCATTCGCACACAGGCCATTCAGAGCTCAATCACGTGGCACCGACGAAGCGATGAATCAGTGGTTTTAAGGTTACTGGGGGTGGATCGCGGCATCTCGGGCAGTTAATTATTAACCGGCAGTCAGACGTGGGGCTGGACTTTGCGAAAACTAATTGACCACCATGAAGGAGCCCACGTTAGAGTTGCACGCCCTGTATAAATAGTTTCCTATAAGATTTTGTATTGCAGCATTGGCACTGGTGCGATTTCCGAAAATAAAATAAATTTCACATTTGTTTTGGCGCAACGACTGGTTCACCATGATCACTATAGACGATATTGCCTCCTTGTTGTACAAGACTTTGCTCAATCCAGCAATCACTATTCCGGCATTGGTAGTGTTTCAATTCACACTGATTTAAACTGCTCAAAATTTTAATCACGTGTAGGCAGGATATGTGCTGAAGAACCCCGAACAACTGCAAGTTGTGCTGCGTGGAGCCGAGGCGAATTATCTGCCACTGGTATCGGCGAGTTCCATTGTCCAAAATGCTCTCTATGTTGTTCTAGGAGGCCTAGCTCTACGTTTCCAAGGATATCTCTCATGGAGGGCACTGAATAATGGAGTAACCGATACCTACGACTGGCCTAATGAGATTGTCGTGGTCACAGGAGGTGCTGGTGGCATCGGCGGAGAGGTCGTCAAACAATTGGCCGCAAAAGGAACTAGAATCGCAGTATTGGACGTGATTCCACTAACATATTCCAAACGTGAGTTGGCAGCTCCTCCTAAGGTGAGGGTAGAAGAGTGTACTCTGAGTGCGCTTAGACTGTTGCCTAGCTGACTTTGAAAGCGGACAACGTCGAATACTACAAATGTGATTTGATAGACGCCGATAGTCTGCACTCAACAGCCGAAAAGATTAGGGCCAAATGGGGCCATCCCACTGTGCTCTGTGCGATCGCCGGGATTGTTCGGGCAAAGCCGTTGCTCGGTAAGATGTTTATTACCATTTGCACGACGTCTCATTCTCATACTAATACTTCGATCGGGACATAGAAGCCACTAAGCGTGATTTGGATTTGTAGGTCCTATTTCCATTGATTACTGATTGATGTGGAGCTAAGGCCGTCGCTAGAACGTTTGGCGTAAACACAATTGCTGTGGCAATGTGTTACAAAGAATTCGTCCCAGCTATGGTTAAGGCGAATCATGGCCACGTGCTGACAATGGCCTCAGCCAGTAAGATACGGCATATTAATTTTAACTCAAATATTTAATTAACTTTAATTGCAGCTGGCTATGTCACAGTGTCTCGAATGGGCGACTATGCCGCTTCCAAGAGTGCAGCCCTGTCCCTTCATGAGGGACTTCGTACCGAGCTGAAGCACATCTATAAGGCACCCAAGGTCCGCTGCACGGTGCTTTGCCCAGGACTTGTAGGAACGAAGATGTTCACTGGCCTTCAGACACCAGCTCACTTTATTATGCCTTTGTTGAAGCCCGAGGAAGTGGCCGGGGCAGCTGTTGAAGCTTTAGACGCTGGAGAGTCAAGATACATTAACTTGCCTTTGCTTAGCGGAGCGATACCCCTGACAAAAATTCTCCCTTCATTCTTCATGGTTGCAATGCAGGATGCTGGCGGAGAGAGCATGCAGACTTTTAATGGACACAAAACAATGGATTAAGGAAGCGGGTGAAGATGCGCAGAGATGGCCGTTGATTAGACAAGACTTTGTCTGTCAGACGAGCGAGGGAATGAGATAGCAGTTCCTAATTCTAATTCTCGAACACACGACGGGAACTCCTTGGTCTTGCTGGTCTTTCGCTCCCGGGAATAGATGCGGCGCGAGCCCGAGGATGAGCCCATGAATTCTCAGTAGCCAAGACTAGTCAAATTCTATAAGACCTGGCTTTGTTGATGTTGAAAAGAATATATACGTGCAAGTCGTGCGCGAAGGTGGAAAACTTAGCTGCGCCGATATAGGAGCAATGGATCTTTGTTCGTCGTATCTTATGTCACTTCATTGGGTAATATGCAGCAGTGAATTCAAATTGCAGCCACAGCATACCATTTTGTAAGCCAATGTCCCGTTCGAGATCAAAACCAACCAACAGAATAAGTCACCGATGTGTGGCCTTTTGTCTCGCTCCACATCTCACTGAAGATCAGTCTGTGCTGACACATGTGGGGGACTCTAATTGGTAGTGATAACAACTAAGACCTGAGACCTACATGTGCTCCATAATATTGCAATTAGCTGACTGTACGGTGATTTTGATGATATCATTGGGACACTGTAGAGTGCTTTGATTGGAGGCGTTGATTTATGTATACAAACCTAAGCCGACTGAGGTAATAGATTAGAGACTCGGATCATCCGGCAAGAGTATAAATATTAGAGACCTGAGAATGACCTATGAGTGACTGTGTTCTCCGAGCATATGCGCACTTTATAAATAGTTATCACATGAAGGTACTATTTTGTCCGACTGCCGCGCATTAGCGCACGGAACTGAGATATTATTTCTGGCACCTTGTGCTCATCTTATTGGGCGACTGGGTATCACCTTAGACCGCTTTTTGAGGTTAGGGAATTGTAGGAATTCTACCCAAAGATCTCCGTTTCAGCCCAGATCCAAGAGTAAATGATAAACTTTGGAACCAGAGCTATGCCGCATTGCTCAGGGCTGGATTATGCTGATTGTTTGGATCACTCTAGTATTTAGCATGGTAAATCCACCGGCTTTATGTTAGGGCATGTATGAGCAAAAGATAGACATCATGGCTGAAAATGATAAAATGTCTTGGAGTTTATGTATGCAGGTGTGGATCAAGTAGTTGTTTTACATTGCCTCCCTCTGGCAGTCCCGCGTGACAGCGTTGATTTTCGAGGGGCAAAATGTCATCCTCTGTACAACCCACCATTTTCTTTTGCAGAATAAATACCTCGTTTCCCATTATCTTGCGAGGTGAATGAACGCGAAAAGAACAAAACACATTCGATATCGAGTCTCCTATTTTCGGAACCTTTGATTACCATTGGGCATGGCTGATAAATCCTGGGAACAGAGGGCTGCGGAGAAACGCGCCAAGTGCGCAGCCCTGATCCCAAATGATTGGAAGCTTCCCGCCTCGATCTTAGGTGAACTTAAGACTCCATTGGAAACGTCGAAAAACAACCTCATTGAACTGGACATTGTTCGTCGATGCGGGGTCCTAACGGCGAAGGAAGTGGAGATTACAGAGGCTTATAGCGTGGCCGAGCTCCTTCGGGCCCTTGCCGCTGGCGAACTTTCGTCTGTGGAGGTGACAGTCGCTTACTCGAAACGCGCCGCGATCGCACAGCAATTGGTACGTATGTATGAAATGTATTTTAACTATAGCATCTAAAGCGCCAATAGACTGGCTGTCTCACCGAAACATTCTTCGACAAAGCCCTAGAGAGAGCGCGATACCTCGATGATTTGAAGAGCAAGGGTCAGTCAGCTGGCCCTTTTCACGGACTCCCAATCAGCCTCAAGGACAACCACTGCCTCAAGGGAGTGCCATCGACATTGGGGATGATAAAGCACATCGATCACGTAGCTGCAGAGAATTCGGCTCTCGTGGACATGCTTTTGGGGTTGGGTGCAGTTCTTTATGTAAAGACGAGCGTCCCACAAATGTTGATGGTATGTCAAGTCTGCTGTATCTTTTAATATGCGGCATGTTTTCTGACTACCAAGAAGTCGGTTGACTCTCACAACAATGTCTTTGGGCGAGTATTAAATCCACATAACACTATGCTGACCGCCGGAGGGTCAAGCGGTGGAGAAGGGGCTCTCATTGCATTTCGGGGATCTCCTCTTGGTGTCGGAACCGATGTTGCGGGTACAACTCCACAAGAAAAGAATACATGAACTCAAACAAGCTGACCTGTAGGCAGGATCTATTCGTCTACCCGCGCTGTGTTGTGGAATCTATGGCTTTAGGCCGACGATCAATCGTATTCCTTATGACGGGATTCATTCGCTCATCACCCCAGGCTTAGAGCCTATATCCTCAACAGCTGGGCCCATGGCTAATGACATGGAATCTCTAAAGATATTCATGAAGGCAGTGATTGATGATAGACCGGCGCGGTTCGACAGCACGGCATTTGATATTCCCTGGAGAAGCCCCAGGGTGCAGGGCAATTCAAAGCTACGCCTCGGAATTATCCCTGAAGATCCAATGTTCCCACTTCAGCCTTCTATGAGAGGAGCCTTGGATGAAGCGATCCAGAAGCTAACGAACGATAGCCATGAGATTGTGCATCTCAGCGGCGAACAATGCCACGTCGTCAATGCATCAGAGGTGGCTTGGAACTTTTTCCAATTGGATGACAAGCCCGGTGCTGCGATTGGTGAGGGAGGCGAGCCTGTTGTTCCATCTCTCGTTGTTGTTGCCCAGAGGGCACAGGGTATAATGGGAAGGTATGTCAAGGATATTGAGCACTTGGACCGGCTAGGCAAGCTTGCTGCTCTGAACGTCAAGCGGCGCCAACTTTCGGCCGGCTGGCAACGCATATGGTCAGAAAAGCAACTGGATGCTGTTATTACCCCTGGAGGACAGAACACAGCTGTTGAGCATGACGATTTTGGAATCCCGCCGTACACAGTATTTGTGAACGTGTTCGATGTGAGTTTGCCTTGGATTAGAGAAAACGTGATTATGTCCACCACTAATCAAATGATCCGCAGTTCCCAGCTTGTATGATTCCATTTGGCAAGGTAACAAAGAGCATGGCCTCAGCGCCATATGAACTGAAGGAAGGACAGATTGGTCCCCAGTGTGAGTTCTCAGCTTTGCCTATTGCAAAACAAGAATTGATGATCTAAATTTTACCTAGTTAATGTGCAAAACTTGGAGGGTGCTCCTTGCTCCATCCAGATTTTCACGAACCGTATGCGTGATGAAGAGTGTCTTGAAGTTTCGACCATTGTCGATCATTGTTTGAACAAGCAATAGTATTTTTCTTTGGCAAATAAGATAGGATTGCATAAGCGATCATTTCTGTCCAAGATCTGCAATAGTGGTATGGGTTGAAAACGGGTGATTAGATATAGATTTCGATTTCTATGCTATATTAGCCTTTATGAGGCCTCGCAAATAACCGTCCCTCCACCTTGTTTGCTTCCAGATCTTCGAGCCCTTTGGGGATGTCTTCAAAAGATATCTCGGTTACTTTGGGTGCTAGCTTTCCTTGACTAATTAGGACTAGAATCTTCTCTAGGTCCTCTTTAGTAGCACCCAAAGAACCCTTCAGTGTGATATTCTTTTTGATGAACATTTCGAAAGAGGCTTGGAAGGACTCATCCGCACCTCCAACCAGCACCACTGTACCACCATTTTTAATGGCACTACAGTTGCCGGTGACTGTTTTGGCCAACCCAACAAAATCAACGATGGCATCAAACACGATACCAGAGAAAGCTTCATAACTGCTGGCACATTCAACTGCGCCGAATCTTTTCGCAATCTCGTATTTAGATTCATCAATGTCAATGCCGTACACCTTCGCACCCTGGAGTGCGGCGACAGCGACACCGTTGAGACCAAGGCCGCCAAGGCCCGTGATGCCGATTGTCATCCCTTCAATAGCACCGGCTTTAGCCACTACAGCGTGAAATGCAGTTGCAATAGAATCTGTAGCCACAGCAGCCTGAGGAAAAGTGACGTCGTCCGGAATCTTGACCAAGTTCTCGTGATAGCCTATGGCGTATTCGGCAAATCCGCCGTCGTATCCAAGACCGATAGCCGTGGCCCAGTTACCCTTCTCTGGCGGTTGAGAGATGAGAGCATTGGCGACTCGGTCACCGATTCGGAAAGGAGATGGTCCCGGGCCAAGTTTAACAACGACCCCTGCCACTTCATGACCGAAGGTGAGTGGGACACACGGTGGGACATGATGCCCTTTGAGCATGTGAATATCCGAGTGACAAAGACCCGCGGCTTTTACAGCAATGACTAGCTGACCCTCTTCTGGTTCTGGTATAGGTAAGTCTACAAGGTTGAGGCCTGATTCAATATTCTCAAATCGAAAAGCTTTCATGGTAAAGACGTTGATCGCAAATATTTGTATAGCGCTGTATAATATTTTAGAACATACAACTGAATAAAAAAAGAAAACCGGCGCATTTAAATGCAATCCATTTATCAAAATAGCGAGGCTATCTGTAAAATTGATTCCTTTCTCTTTTCCCGACGGGTTGTATCAAATGCCGAGACTGATCACAAGCTGGCCCGTTCTATGATGTGGATATTGGATAACGTTATCATGTGGAACGAGTCAACCTGAGAGGTCCGGGGAGTACATACGACCCGCATTGCGTTGGATAGTCGTGGCGGTAGCAGGGGTTGAAAAACTTAGATGAACAGGGGTAAAAAGGGTGGGATGGCGATTTGAAGCAAGAAAACATGGGTGTCTAATTCAATTTAGCTCAACATGAAGTACGGCTATTGGATCATGCAAAGTCCGATTTACCTCCTCTGCAATCTTTGAGTTATTACCACCACGAACGGACACAATTCTTCTCGTCCACCAATCACATGATTATATACAAGCTCCAGCTCGCATTGACCACCACCAATTGCTTGTCTTCCACTCTTCCCCGTCTTCCCCGCCTGTCAGGTGTTCCCACTTTTTGAGGAACCATGGAGCAGCTTCCCAACTCCGCGAATCCCACGGAGCTCCATTTGAAGCACCGTAGCCCGAACCCCAACACCGAAGGCCCTCATGCAGTAAGTCGAGAGAGAAATCGTCTTTGTCAATTGTTGGAGGGTTAGAGAACGCAGCGATGATGGCTCTGGAGCGGAAGCCTGGCCACGGAATTGTGTCCAAAGTTGGATGGTGAGGAATGGCAAGTTGTGCCCTTGTCGGTAGTAGGTCAGCCTTAAGATCCTTGAAACGACTCGGTAGATTCTGGCGGATATTTGGTATTGGCTTGAAGTCATCCTCATGGCCACTAAGTATCACCTGGATTCCGAGGTGGGCAAACGGTGATCGGGCGTCATATGACAAGAGGTCCAGCCACGGTACTCCTAAAAGTAGCGCATTCGTCAAAATAGCCGAAGTAAATGGTACTCTAGAAATGGGCAAGTAATTTACCGAAGACGCCAGGTTTGGATTCATGCACATGTTGCTAACGTTGCCTGCAGGTGGGCTCAGTTGACTAAGAACCCCCACACCGGCTTCGGTAGCGGCTTTGAAGTCAACATCTCCGAGAATCAAACGTACAGACTCTATCCATTCTCCCATAGGAAGAGACCCCGCACTATGAATAGAGGACGGAGTGACGGTGTAGCCCAACGAAATCAGGCCATATTTGATCAGGTCCGGCATCCCAAACACTTCAATGGTCATGATCTTCAAGAAATTATGACGCTCTTTCTCAGTGCAGGCTTCAAGACAAGAGAAGAATTCAACAGCTGTCAGAGTTGAAACACCCACTGATGAGCGGGAAATTGTTGTCGTTAGAACTGGCGTTGAGCCCGTGGGACTGGAGCCCGATCTATCAACGTAACTTAACGACTGCAGTTCCTGCACGGATAGAAAATGGTGGTTGAAGGTGAATGGAATATCTGGAGAAGCTGGTAGGGCGAGAGCTGTAGCAGCTAGATTCTCTAGCGTTTTCATCTTGTCCTTCTGTCTGGCGCCTACAGGTATCCTCTGTTGTAAGTCACGGCTCAAAAGGATTAAACAAAGATGTACCGCACTAATGAAAAAACGTACGATAATTTCGTTGAGCCACAATATTTTGCCACCTGCGGCGTGGCGTCTTGAATTTGGGGGTATTTTTGTGAGCTGACATTGTGTGGTCGAGAGTAATGATATGGTTGAGAATTGAGTTGCTGAAAGGGAAGAAAGAGACCTTCGCGGTGGTCAGGCCACTGGCGGTCAAGCTTTTCCCCGCTTCGTGGCAGCCGAAATTGCTAAGATCGCATGAAACCCACTTAATAGAGTGGTGTATGGGTCAATTTCTGCCTGCAACGTTATCACAGTGGGGATGATACGGATCGACGTAGTCGAACATTCGGAGTTAACCAGGCCGAATTTCCATGATGTCTATGGATCTGTAACCGAAATGCATATATATAGGCAGTGGAGCTGGGAAAGAAGCATCCTAAATTCGTAGCATATTATTTAATCGTACCATCGGCTTTTATCTGTTTCCACTTACTGCCATCAAGGAATTATTATTTCGCCGTCATGCCTTTCGGAACCCTCAACGTCAAGGACCAATCTGCTCCTGTCTTTGCGCCAACTTACCCAAACCATGACGGCCAATTTACCGATACCACAATTATTGCCATTAGATATCGAGTTTCGGTGGCCCAAATTGCTCACTTGGTACCCAGCGTCCTCGAACTGGAAGATGAACCAGTCATGACATCCACGTTTCTCGATTATGGAATGAGCGTTACAGGAGCGTACACTGAGTATGTTCATCAAGTTGAGGTCACCTACCAAGGTGAGAAGTTTGACTACAATCTCATTCTTCTTCTCGACAATGAATCGCCTACTTTTGCAGGCCGTGAGCTTCACGGGTTCCCCAAGGTTTTTGGAAAGGTCCAAATCGAGAAGAATACAGGTGGCCGACTAGTTACGGGTAACGCACAGCGGCCTGTTGGGCGCAATGTTGTAGAGTTCGAGTTCATCCCGGCGAAAGTTGTTGATGGTCTTCCACCGAGAGACAAATGGATGCTGAACCTTCGCAACATTCCCTCACCATTCCCTGGCGAGCCACCTTCCATCCAGGAGTTCGTTCCGTGTGTGATGGAGATGAAGGTTGATCAAGTTTATTTGGGACAAGGACATGTCACTTTCAATAGGACATCAGCTTTGGATCCATGGGCAAATATCGACATCTTGAGATATGAGGGAGCCTTTATGGGAACAGGCATGTCTGCAAAACTCTTGCTACGAGGCAAAGTGTTCAAGTTTTAGGTACATTTATAATGAAAAGGTGAAGGAGATCCAGAAACGTTTTAAAGTCGGCAATAGTTGCAACTCTTACGCAAAAAAGATAATATCACTGTGAGACTGCCTTTGGTTGCGCCTCACCCTTTCTCCACGCTATTATGTAACCATTTATTCGACGATGTTAAACGGTCCGATTTAGCGCTATATTAAGCCGCCCTAGCTTCTTGCTCCTCTTCTTACTTATCGTAGAGAAGCAGCGTGAACAAACTCACCTATGGACGGCACGTGATGGATAGCGTGCCCAGGAGGCGAATCAACCCAGGGTTGATGGTCCCTGCCTTTTCCACCCTCAAGGCGAGTGCCTTCCAGCCAAGATTCAAGATAAAGGGCCTCGAGACTTGAAAAATCTTGAAGATCTATTGATTGGTTACAGGGGATAGGTCGAGTGAATCCTTGCCAGTGTTAGAAAGGCGCTGGTAGCCCTCCAAATGTCTCTAGGGTAGCTAGAGTTGTAATCACGTGATACGTGATACTCATCTGCAGATTTCAGCCTGCTTTTCGACGCCACTGCGATTTTTCTCTCCTAGTCATCACGAAGCCTGGTAGACAATTCTTGAGCAAAATACTAGTCATCGACACGTGGTTCCGAACACGCCTTTCTTTTTCACTCGATAACAGGACGTGGATGATGAAGAGGCTCGCAGAACAAACAGGCCCACAGTCAAAGCGACACGAGGGACCCGATGGTCCAAAATACCCCCGTCAGCAGCAGAACACGAGCCACGACGATAGCCTTGTTCTTTTGGAGGTCAACAGGGAGGATAACAGAGAAGTAACCATGTCTTCTCAAACTGGGTACTCAGTTATCCACGAGCCAATGTTAGTCGGAACTTAGCTAACAATATTAATCAACAGAACTAGTGCGGAGCCATCGGTAATCGATTCGAGCGTTACGACATCCGATACAAAGCGTATCTTCCGCGTGAAAGGTATAGCTCTGGACTCAACGAATTCAGATGTAATATCCATCATAACGAACCATTTCGGGGGTCAAGGGGGCCGTGTCAAGATCAAGTCGTTAGCCCCTGAGAATCATGGCCGAAGTCAAGTCGCGACTATATGCTTCGAAAGGATTCCGGCGCAACTGTCTGGAAGACCATTGACTTTCGATCCACCAGCAGATATTGACTCCAGATATGCGTCACCTTGGACAATCGACGATCAGTTTCACGGGTTAACTGTCTTGTATTGCCCCCCAGCAGACAAGCATGCTGTTGAGTATGTCTGGTTGGTCCCTCTTCAAGTCTCTAGCTAAAAAGAAATGTCAGCATTATCGCGATCTCAGGACTCGGAGGCCATGCATATGGATCTTTTAAAGAGAAAGACGGCCAGTACATGTGGCTATCTGATGCTTTGCCATTTCATACTCCCACTGCCAGAATCAGCATATATGGCTACGCATCTAAGCTTGAAAATAGCACAAGCTTTCAGAATCTTGACGATCTTGGAAATAGCTTCCAAAGGGAAATTCAGACTTTGCAGGTGGGTGAAAACTGAGGCAATAAGACCAATGGCCCACATAAATATACTGTAGTGGTTCTAATTGATATCTAGCGTGGGGGCTTGCCAAAGAAGCCGCTTATCTTTATTGCCCATAGCCTTGGCGGTTTAATAGTGAAAGAGGTTTGTTTGCACTTATATCACCGCTGTCTCCTACCTTTCCAATTAACAGTATATAATAGGCTATCATCCAGCTTGCCGAATCTAGAAGAGATACTGTCTCTGATATGCTTCGTTTCATTTACGGCGCTATGTTCTTTGGCGTCCCAAATGATGGCCTGGATATTGAATCGTTTATTCCATTAGTTAAAGATGGCCCAAATCGGTCTCTGGTTGAATCTCTTGGAAAAAGCAATTCCCAGATTCTCAAGGCCCAAAGGAAAAGGTTCCCTGAGGTTTTTGATTTTAAAGGGAGTTCCGAAATACACTGTTTCTACGAAACCTGTCTATCAAAGACAGCTGAGAGGGTATGCATATTTTTTGTTCGCCCCGAAATGACTAGTACTAAACAACTACTTAGAACGAAATTGGGCAGTGGTCTAGAAATGGGAAGCCTGGAGTCCTTGTAACCATGTCTTCTGCAACCCATTGTCGTTCATGGGAGGATACAAATCATCATGTATGCCCTATACACCGTGACCATTCGAATCTGGTCAAATTCAGTGCAAATGACTCTGACTACGATACTGTCCTTGATGTTCTTCAAGAAATGATTAAAAACACTGTTAAATGCCACGAGAGACGAACTACCGACCTGCAGTCTTTATCAAGGGAATCCCAAGCCGGTAAGAAGGGCTAGCATATCACTTCTCTAAAAGCATACCTAAACTAAGTTAAAGTAAAGCACCATTGCCAGTGGATGAAGGCAGGAGAAAAATGCTACTAGACTCATTACGATTTGACCAAATTGATACTCGCCATGACACCATCGAGAATGCATATGCCAAAACATGTGAATGGCTGTTAAAAAAGCATGAGTATATTGATTGGATTAACCCCAACAAGCTCAGCGACCACCATGGGTTCCTGTGGATAAAAGGGAAACCTGGGGCTGGGAAGTCAACTTTAATGAAGTTTGCTCTCAATAGAGCACGGAAGCAGATGAAGGATAAAATTATTATAGCCTTTTTTTTCAATGCGCGAGGAGAAAGCTTGGAAAAGTCTACAATTGGGATGTATCGGTCGCTATTGCTACAGCTTCTCGGACGACTTCCAAAAATACCGGATGTCTTCGATTCTCTCGGATTAGTGACATGGAACGGTGAACCACGGCAGTGGAGTGTGAACTCGCTGCAAACACTGTTCGAACAAGCTATTAAAAGTCTTGGGGATTCCTCGCTGGTTTGCTATATTGATGCATTAGACGAATGTGAGGTGCATCAAATCCGCGAGATGATATCATTTTTTGAAGACTTGGGCACACTAAATACACCAGCAGGTATTAAATTCCAAGTCTGCTTTTCAAGTAGGCATTACCCTCATATCGAAATTTCGAAAGGCCTTAGTTTAGATCTCGAAACGCAACAGGGCCATGCTCAAGATATAGTCAGCTACCTAGACAAGAAGCTAAGCATTGGAAAGGACAAGATCGCGAAACAAATCCGGATCGATCTTATAAAAAAGGCTTCTGGAGTTTTCATGTGGATTGTCTTGGTAGTAAGAATTCTGCAAGACGAGTACAACAACGGCAATATACATTCACTTGAAAAACGACTGCAGGATATCCCTGGGGATCTACACGAGCTATTCCACAGAATTCTTACACGTGATCAACTCAACAAGGACAGACTGCTTCTATGTATTCAGTGGGTACTCTTTGCTAGGAAGCCGTTAAAGCCGCAGCAATTGTACTATGCCATCCGATTTGGAACTGAACCTGAGTCTCTAGCCGACAAGAGTCTAACTAAAATAAAAGAATCGGATATCAAAAAGTATATTCTCAGTTCCTCTAAAGGGCTCGCCGAATCCACAAGGTCCAAGAAAAGCCCAACGGTTCAATTTATTCACGAGTCAGTTAGGGACTTTCTTCTTAAAGAAAACGGATTCAAGGAAATTTGTTCACAACTCGGTAGTAACTTCCAAGGAGCAAGTCACGAGCAACTAAAACAGTCTTGTCTTGGCTACATGAGTATAGCCATCTCCGATCTGAACATTGGCGATTCACTATTAAAAGCTTCATCTCAGGAAATCGCAAAAGCTCGTCAATCAGCTGAGAAAGCGTTTCCATTGCTTGAATATGCTGTGCAGAATATCCTATACCATGCAGATGCAGCAGAGAGCAGCGGAGTCGGCCAAATGAGCTTCATACAAAGCTTCCAGCTTGTTGACTGGATTAGGCACGACAATATATTTGAAAAGTACAATGCACGCCGGCATACTCTTCAAACAAGTCTTCTATATATTTTGGCAGAGCATAACCTAGCGAACCTTATTAGAAACAATGCAGACAAGCAATCCTCCCTTGAGGTAGAAGGTGAGCGCTATGGTGTGCCAATATTGGCTGCGCTGGCTACCGATAGTCGAGAAGCAGTCTTTACACTTTTAAAGGCACAGGCAGACATCGAATCCCCGCAATCCCCGCTCCATGATCTATGTGAGCGGTACAATCAGGATAGAAGTCAACTGACTGGCTTCACGCGCAACTTTGAGTTTAGCCGCCGACGAAGTATCCTCTCGTATCTGGCAGAAGGTGGCGAAGAAATAATTCTTGCTTTTATGTTCGCTTTACGAAAAGATAACGCCGATATTGAATCGAAGAATAACATCTACGGCCGGACGCTGCTGTCCTATGCTGCCGCGAACGGGCGGGAGGCGGCAGTGCAGTTATTGCTTCACCGAGGCGCGCGGATCGAAGCGGCTGACAAACATGATCGGACACCATTAATATATGCCACCGAGAATGGGAATAAGGCTATTGTACAACTATTGCTTGATCGAGGCGCGCAGATCGAAGCGGCTGACAAACATGATCGGACACCACTAATACATGCAACCGAGAATAGGCATAAGATTATTGTACAACTGTTGCTTGATCGAGGTGCGCATATTGAAGCGGCTGATGGAGATAATCATACACCGCTAATATATGCCGCCCAGAAAGGGCATGAGGCTATCGTACGACTGTTGCTTGATCGAGGCGCGCGGATCGAAGCGGCTAATAAACATGATTGGACACCGCTAATATATGCCGCCCAGAAAGGGCATGAGGCTATTGTACAACTATTGCTTGATCAAGGCGCGCATATTGAAGCGGCTGATGGAGATAATCATACACCGCTAATATATGCCGCCCAGACAGGGCATGAGGCTATCGTACGACTGTTGCTTGATCGCGGGGCGGATATCGAGGTAGGCAGTAAGAAAGGTTTAAAGCCGTTACATTTTTGTGGACGCTGGCATGATATATCGAAGCTTCTGCTTGATCAGGGCGCGGCGATTGATGCCACTGATCATAGAGACACGACACCACTAGCCTCTGTTGCCTCGAACTCGAACGGGACTGAGGCTGTTGCGCGATTATTCCTCGACCGAGGTGCGCATATCGAAACGGCCGATGTGGACGGTTGCACGCCACTGTTGAATGCCGCGAAATGTGTTTCATGGCGGTATTGTGAAATGGGAGAGTCTGACGCTATTTTTCGGCTGCTACTTGATCGGGGTGCGCAGATTGAGGCAACTGACCAAGACGGTCGGACGCCATTGTCGCATGCTGTCCAGTGGGGGACGGAGGTCGCTGTACAGCTATTACTTGACCGCGGCGCAAATATCGACGCAGCTGACCAAGACGGTCGGACGCCATTGTCGCATGCTGCCCAGCAGGAGAAGAAAGACATTATACAACTTTTACTTGATCGCGACGCAAATATCAACTCAGCTGACCAAGACGGTCGGACGCCGTTATCGTATGCTGTCCGTTGGGGGGAGGAGGTCATTGTACAGTCATTACTTGATGGCGGCGCAAATATTGATGCAGCTGACCGATACGGTCGGACGCCGTTATCGTATGCTGCCTCGCAAAGTAAGGAGGGTATTATACAACTTTTACTTGATGGCGGCGCAAATATCAACGCAGCTGACCAAGACGGTCGGACGCCGTTATCGTATGCTGTCCATTGGGGGTGGGCGGCTATTGTGGAACTGCTACGATCGCATGGTGCTCAATCCTAGTCAAGGATATTTCTTTAACTGGTACCCTGCCTATTATCTACGGCTAGGTTCTGATTATACATTTGTAACCTTGGGGAGGGGTGTATGCTAGAAATGGTTGCCCTGCGAAGTCTGTAATGGTTGGCTGTTTTGGCTGCCATATATAGCATAGATTTGTGCCACTTAATACTACACTCAAACAAGGCAGTTCTTTGGTCTGCTATACCCGATTTCTTTCCTTTAGAACCTCGGCTATAACGCACAAGACATGTTCCATCTCGGAAATGGACATGTTACATTTGCATACAAAGTAGATCTTAGATTTACACATCAAGCGGGTTAGTTTGAAGCTCCTAGCCCAAAAGAAGGGAAATAGTCGGACGTATTTCGTCACGCCAGAATGCTGAGCTGCCTTACGATGGCCAGACACAGAAGATGTTGTGGTAACTTGCCCAGTCGCTAGCGTGGGAGTGAGAAAAAAGTCAATAATATTGCAGAACAGTGGAGATAGAGCGCGACACGACTTGGGGACGTCTCTTGCAGACTCTGAATTATGAAAAGAAGAAAACAACACAGGGATGTGCCAACGGTGAAGTTTGGGTGGTGGGTACAGAGTTGCGCGTCAATAGCAAGCCATTAAAAACACCAGGAACTGTCCGTGTATTTTTGAGGTTACTGATCAGCAACGATGCGCCCATCACTACTAGGTGACAGCAAAGCGGACACTTGGTCAGTGAGTACTAATGACTGGTCTTGACAATGTTTCATCCTCGACTTCTAGGTTATCAGATATTGGTGCATGAATCACGCTAAGATGCAGAATCTGCCGTGGCAGCCGTTTGCGTCACGGAAAGACTTTATTATAGTACCTATGGTTACAAAACACTAGCTGAAACTACCAGCCACGATGATCGGGACAAATATCACTACCAATGGGTCAAATTACCCTCCCCTTATGCTCCCATATCTTTGCATTTACTTCATATAGAAGATTTCCATATTCTTTTGGAGTCACCATTTTCCACATAAGAAAGCCATAGCCCATGTTTTTTTTAGTCCTCTGCCATTGATAGACATAGTTAACCAAGAAAAAGTACATCTTCCTGGGGTGGAAAAGGGGAACACCCTCTTTGCGAGGCCACAAGAAATATCTGGCTCCAGCTTTTGTCGTGCTGCTCGAGCTCCATGTCGACATTGAGCATGAAGGGTTTGTATTCGGTACAACTCTTATGTGCGCAGCAACATGTGGGAAGTCCGAAGCTGTGAGGTTTCTCATTAGGAGAGGAGCTAAATTACATTACACCAACGAGCATGGTATTTATCGGAGCACGTTATTGGCGAGTCTCCCGCATACAAAAATCAAGAACTAGCTACTCGTTGGAAGATTCCACGACCAAAAGGGAATTTCCAACGGTCCATATTTCCAAAACATGATTTACAAGCATTGGAGTGGCAAGTGACAAATGAGGATTGATGAGAAGTTGTGGGAACGTCGGGATTGGAATGAATCGACACTCGCTTGCCGCACGAGGCTCCGGAAGTCTCGGGCAGATTTGTCTAGTAAAACTGTTTTAGGAGACTTGATCTTTTAGACGAATCCCGACGCCATGGGAAACTACTTCGCAAAGAACCAGGTTTTCTTTTTCATTAATGTAAACACACTCAACTGCAGAATTATTGAATGATCGGATCTAACCTAAATCACACAACTCATATATTATTCCATTATTTAAAACTGGCATCGAAGTCGAAGATTGTGTTTCCGTCTAAAATACTAGTGCTATTTGTTTCGCACCCTTCTTCGGGATTCGAAAGTTCAATGAAGAAGCTTAAATCCATAGCAATATCGGAGGACGAGATATCAAGCGCTTCGTTTTGACAAGCTTGATTAATAATATCTTTAATCTCTAGTACGCACGGCCAAGCATTTGAGATGGCATCCATAGCATCCAAGACGAAATTGAGGGATCGCGTAGTTTCAGCTTCGTTCCAAGCCAAGTCTTCTAACGCACGTCTCATGAGTATCGTCCCGGCTGCTGTCGAAAGCGTATGCACAAAGTCTAGCGGTAGACAATTATATTTGTAGTACCGCGCATAACTACGCATCAGCCGGAAGATAGCTTGAAGTGACTCGTAGCATATTTCCACATCCTCACTTCTTGCCATGTCTGATTTGTGGAACAAGTGACGGGGTGGGCGGTGTAAGATGATCATCGCTGTGTGAAATCTCATACTGATATAGTTAGTGCACAAAGCAGAAGCCGTGGCGGGTACAAACTTACTGTAGGTGGAGGACGCAAGAAGGAACCTGGCCGACTGTCCACTGATTCCAATACAGCTTTCCAGGTAGACCCGCCAACCATTTTTCTAATGACACATGAATTTGCTGTACAGTGGCTGCAGCGATAGTGTCGTCGGCGCCGGCGCGGCGGTTTTCGAACAAATCCGTAATTATAGTATGCTGGATCTTGGCGAGCTCAGCTTGGTAGATAAATGAACCAACGAGTGCAATTCCGTCTTCAAATGCCGTCGCAGAGGTACCGGGCGCGATATAAATATCTAGCAAATTCTCCCAATCGGGCGGATAAGGCAGTCGAACAGTATTGCGAACATCGGATTCGTGTGGATACAAGGCGACTGGACGACCAAAGTATAGACTGAGCTGTTTATCGGCAATAAATGCCGCCCAGTAAACCCGGCGAAGAATTTCTCGATCCACGTCCGCTTCGGAAGCCCCGTTCCAATTATTCGGGTCGAGATGCAAGCCCATCTCATGAGCTAGCCGCATAGCCATCCCACAAAACAGCCAACCCTTGGAAGCCCGGCCGTGCCCAATCTCTCGCTGGCCGAGCAGGATTAATGCTTGGAGAGCGGATAGATCAGGATTATCCAGAGAACTGTAGAGCAGAGCCTGTGCCTGCATTGAAAATACTTGCGATAGTGCAACATCTTCGACGTTATCGGTCGCTAACGCCCCCATGGCACAAATGGCATACAGTAGCATATCTGAATAGTATCTACCCGTACCTGTGTCATAATCGCGGAGGAAATACTCGCGATAAATGACCATATTGTATTGATATTGGTGCTGAAAGAAAACAGCCAAAAGACGCTGAGACACATCATCATGAGGAGCAAAGCTAAAAAGATCGGTAGAGGTCCCACAATAGTTCGGAGACGACCCTGGCGCCAACGAGTCCTGCATTTGCAAGGTCAATTTTGGACGGGGATTGTCGCAACCTGGCGGCATAGTCGCATCCCCAACAAAATGAATTTGGAAAAGGCTGGTGCCACCGTAGAATTGAGAGCAATTTCTTGGTGTTAGTTTACGCAACTGACCCGTTCGAGCACGTGCTGGCTTCGAACCATTCCTCTCCTGGGACTCGTCGCCCGGAGCAGTGACATCTTCTGAGCTCGCTGCGATGGTAGGCTGGTAGATCTGGAGCATTTCCTCACGGCGGTCGGGATCAGCCAACGCTAGCTTTTGTATAAACAGCTCCAGGGATGCAACTTGTCCCTCGAGCGCCTGTACGTAGCTTTTCGGCATGGGCCTAGAGGAGTTAGCTCAAAGATGCGGTGTGGTATGCTAGGTGTGATACACCTCTGTTTTTCACCATTGCCTCCTCTCACGCATTCGGTTTTAGCTTTGCGGCATCGCGAGCATGGTTGCCGCCGGTCACATCGGATCTTTGCTCGCATATCGTTAATCGTCATGCAGTGAAGTGCATTGGCTGCAGGGGTCTTCCGCCCACCTTTCTGCGTCGACATCGCTCACATCTGACGCAAAGGATCGTCAGAATAAGCGGTGAGATAGATTTCAAAAATACTCACGAGTTCATTGACAATTCTCCAATTGTTGTTTTGGAACTGTCAGGAGCACTTTCACCGAGGATGCATCTTTGCTCAGAATCTGTTGGCAGGAATCTGGTTATCATGGTTATTGCAGGCGAGCGCTTTCCTCAAGGTAGGTGACTGGATAGCGAACACCTCATGCCAATTGAGCAATACTACAATTTTCAATTGCGCAAGCAGCTGGCACGGGAACCATCCCTCTCTGCCAGCCCTCAATGCCGTAATTTGAGGCTATCTCGGGTGCGGACTTCCACAGCCGCTCCGTTCACCATGCGCATATCTGGTTGGTTGATGCGTGGGCCGTTTACCCCGCAACAAATATCCACCAACCTCAATTTGATGTGATGTCGATCATCTACTACGATGATCCCTATCAACTATCTAAACTTCATGGTATTCCTGCACAGTTGGTAATTCAGTCTCATAAAATCGGCATAAGTTATTCTTTAGGAAAATTATGCTAGGAGTTTAGCCGAGTGCCATCGGATGCAAGAAACCACATGAACTGCAATCAAGGCAGCGATATAACCTCTTTTCAGCGACGGTTAAAAAAAATCCAGTTTCAATATTTCAGGAGGATGTAGAAAACTGAAAAAAATAAAGCAATTTATGAAAGGGTCGAGATCCCGTAGTTATGCTTTTTATTTCAATGATGCTCATTTGCGACAGAAGTAGAACCTAAAATTGGAGTTGGCACATCTTGGACCGTGCTGCGTCGACGACCACTCGCCAACAGGTACCCAATCACGCCGCCCTACTATATCGCTTTCATCGAATTGAATGTTTGTTTATCTATATCTAGCTCCACTGGGAGACGGAGGTGGGTATCCTTCTTCCGCAACGCGAACACAAGAGGGGTGTCTGATGGGATGCAAGCTAGCAACCTGATGGTGTCAATATTTATCTTTTATTGGTATTGAATTCAAAATAATCTCTATTGCTCGTTTGATTTGCCATGGTTTTTATCAGTCATAAACAAATTATTTCTGCTAAGAAAAGAATACATTTTCACTACAAACAGTCTGTAATCGACCACCCCAATCTTTGATCATGGCTGCCTCTGCTATCGCTTCTCCACTTCTCCAAACAGGCATTGGTGTTCGACTTGCCGCACGAGATAACGTTTGCACAACAACCTCAGGCCTGGCCCCTGGCTATGTCCAAGCAAACCTAATCGTTCTACCGTCACGGTATGCATCGGACTTTAGGCTGCTCTGCAGCAGAAACCCGGTCCCATGCCCACTGATCGCAGAGTCTTCATCTGCCGGATGTTGGAGTAGCGTGAAGTCACATTTAGATGGAATGGATGGGAGCACCATCATTTCCGACCTTGACATCCGCCGAGACGCGCCAAAATACAATGTCTATCAGGACTCTAAACTTGTGAAGTCGGGATGTTCCGACATCATCAAAGAGTGGACTGATGATCATGTTGCCTTCTTGATCGGCTGTTCCTTCAGTTTTGAGACTGCGCTGGCCAATGCCAACCTGCTGCCCCGACACACAATGCTCGGGCGAAATGTGCCAATGTATCGCACAAACCTATCCCTATGTCCAGCAGGCGTCTTCAAAGAGAGTACTTTCGTCGTATCCATGCGCCCGTATCCGGCTCATGCTATCGAAGAAGTCCGAAAAATTACAAGAGCTTACGCGTCTACACACGGCGAGCCTGTTGCTTGGGGATGGGATGCTGTTCAGAAGCTTGGGATCCTCGACATCAACACACCTCAATGGGGTGACGCGCCGCTTACAAAAGATGGACTTCCATTCGGTAACATTCAGGATTCGGAGGTGGAGGTACCCGTTTTCTGGGGCTGTGGTGTTACTCCCCAAGAGGCTGTGATGAGAGCTGGTTTGGAGGGTGTTGTCATGGCTCACGCACCAGGTCATATGATCTTGATGGATTGCCAGGATTCAGAGATTCTTGCTGCTTAGATGTTATTACAACGAGTTCAAATTTTATTCAGAATATCCTATATTTCATGAATCAATTTCGGCCAACCATGATCATCGACCTACATGAATGAAAGTTTAGAGCACCTTTGTCAGAGAGTATGTGGATAACCCATTATTCGAGTTCGAATGCATACTTGTGGCGTTCTATCTAAGCTGGAAAGATCTTAAAAAGTCAGAAGGCCAACATGTTACAATAGGGATATCAATGTCAAAAATTCCTGGGGAAATAAAACTCGATAGAAGAAAAGAAATGCTTTATAATCAAATATTCCAATACGAATCATGTTGCAACTACGCAACTAGGTCAATATATAAGCTCCAGATCCCATTAGTATATGTACCGAAAGTCCAGATGGCCCTCTCCAGTGGTTTCCTTTCTGTCATCAGCACGCTCCCCCTTTGCGATTTGTTCCTTCTTTCGGTTTAAAATGCGAAGATATATGATCTGCCCAGAAATGAGAACCATGCAGATAATAGCCGAAGCCAAGCTGCACCAATGGCCCAACTTGTACGGTGCCGCGCGATACACTTGGGGTGCTACTACGCCAGCAATATTTCCTACGGTTTGCTGCACTCCAATAGCAGTAGCACGACGGTAGTGGGGCGCCATATTGTTGTTGATCCCTAGCGATATTAGCGAGATGCCACTGCAATCTCAGTTCTAAAATACACACAAATTTCGTTCAGACCAGGACCACAGTAGAGGGGAATGGCGATCAAGTAACAGGCAAAATAGCGGATTGCAGGATTGTTGGGTACACCAAGAAGAATAGCGTATCCAATCGCGGCAAAAGCATCCAAGATCAGCAAAAGCTGTATTACAGTTAGTAACAGACCCAAACCACAACGTCATGAGACACTCACTGTTCCTCTCAACTTCCATTTGTCTCCAAGAACTGCCGCTGACTATTCAAAATGAGCACCTAGAAGTCTTAGGCTCAAAATGGGCTTGGACTTACAAAAAAGGTAATGCCACCAACAAAATATACCGGAACACTCAAATACTGTGCCTCCATTCCGCCGAATCCCAGATCAAGTCGAAGAATTGAAGGGAGGAAGGTACTAAATCCATACAGAATGATGTCTTGAAAGAACTGGATTAGAGCGCTAAAAGATTTCAGTATGGAAAGTTGTGAGGTAGAAATGCAACTCACGTTGAGTACACCTTTGGATCTTTGAATGCATTCATGACCTCGGCCCATTCAAAGATCTGACTACCCAAATATTCTTGTCGCTGAAGCTCTCGGGCGAGCATTACTTCTTTTTCTTCAGGTTTCCAAAATTTGGCTCGAGTAGGATCGGGAGGGAGCCCAAACCATACCCAGGCGACCATGAGAACTGAAATCAACCCCTCAATGATGTAGAGCCAGCTTTTTTTCATTTGTTAGAAAGATTCGCGTATTTGTAGGCCTTGCAACATACCTCCAAGATTTAAGACCCCCATTGTCACCTATGGCGGTAATGCCTGTGGCAAGCAAGCCACCGAACATTCCTGCCAGCGAAACTGAACTGAATAGGTAGGCCAACCGCAGGCCCTTCCAATTATGTTAGCTCGAGATATACAAAGCCGTACATGAGCACTAACCTGTTCCTCTCTCTTGTAAATCATGGTGATATAAAGACTGAGGCATGGAAAGAAACCAGCTTCGCAAAGACCAAGTAAAAGTCGAACCACGATGAGCTCCTTGTACGACTTGACAAATGCGGTTCCAATCGTGACAACTGACCATCCAAAACACATTATGGATATGGCGCGTTGTGGTTGCAGCTTCTTCATGGCCAGAACAACGGGCAACTCCATAGCCACGTATGTAGCATAGAACACACTAACAGCGGTGCTAAATTGGGCCCCAGTAAGTCCCAGATCAGTGTTCAGTCCTGCAATGGATGCATTTCCAATGTTGCTTCGATCGAGGTACGCGACGAAATAGAGGACAGCGAAAAGGGGTGCAATGTGAAGGTCGAGTTTGCGCAATACATGCTTCTCGAGCTGGCGATCAGGTATGAGGCTTGAAGCTGCCACGGTCTCTGCAGGATCTTCAATATCAATCTCTCCCTGCTTCTTCAGATCGTCACAGACTTCTTGAGAGGCCATTGTGAAAAGCTCGAACAACTGCCAGGATAAGAATTGAGAATTCGATTGAAAGGCGAAGTGCAGCAGTGATTTTTTGCAAAATCCAGGGTGCAAGCCGCCTTATACAGATATCGACTTATCATTCCTGTACCCTGAAAATGTACCCCAGCTCTGTGTATGCATGAACTCTGCATAACTGGACTGCAAAGGCTCTGTATGATTGCGGGGATGCTATCAACCTGGTCCGGGTAAACATTAGTGGAGACGCTACTGTAATCGCAAGCAAGTCATCGTGATAAGAGATAACCAGCGTAAATGCTGGGGCTTTGGTGGAGACTGTCAGTGCTTGTGTTATCGGTATTGTGGAGTCCGGCGACGGCGGCGGAAGTCCGTCTGCCAAATATTCAAGCACCCAAGCTTCTGGCTCAAAATGGCCAATGGGAAAGAGCTACCCTACTGTTCAGATGAGTCCCGTAACGGATATCCGACAAAGCACAGCCTACACGCCTAAAGTAAACAGTAATGGCAAGTGGCTTTGCAAAACGGAGATCCGCAACCGTGATTCCAGAATGAACTTCTCTTTGCCGTGACCCATCTTTAGAATAATTATTCCAGCCAAAAATGTCACTCAATGGTTATGGCGATGTTAAATACAAAGATGAAGCCAAGTAATGAAGACATTGACCTAATCAGAAAAGACTTGGTATTTCACTTTCACCCATCACAAAAAGACTATCTGTGTTTTCACTCTTTGGATCCTCATTTTTCATTATGACTCAGGAAATCAAATTGGTTGGCTACATCGGTCTTGGCCTGGCCGGTGGCCCACTAGCGCAAAATGTTGCCATGAAGGGCTTCAAGACGATTGTGAGGGATGCAGACAAGAGAAAACAAGCCGCTTTTGTCGAAGAAAACAAGAGCCTAACAGTTGAGGCTGCTGGTGATGGACCTGATGCATTCAAGGATGTTGACGTTCTCATCACCATGGTCCCTAACGGGCATATTGTGCGAGATATTTTACTCGGCGAGAATGGCATTGCTCCTCACATGAAGCCAGGTAAGCTTTCTCAACAATTGCTCATTATTTATAAGAAATCTGGTCTGACCTACTCATCGTAGGTTGTGTTATTGTTGATACCTCATCCTCTAACCCTTTCGGTACACAAGAGCTTGGAAAGGATCTCGAGAAGTACAAACTTCGCCTAATCGACTCACCTGTCACTCAGGTCCGTATGCACGGAATCAATGATGGAGAAGCAACTTTCATGATCGGTGGTGCTTCCGAAGACATTGAGTTTGTCATGCCCGTCCTGAAGACCATGTCGCGATGGCGTTTCATCATGGGCCCTCTAGGAAGCGGCCACGTTATGAAAACGTTCAACAACTACGTCACTGCTGCCGGAATTGCTGCCTTGAACGACGCATTTATCGTTGGCTGCAAGATGGGTCTTGATCCTGCCTTGATTACTGATGTTCTCAATGTGGGCACTGGCAGAAACTACGGTACTGCACACTCCATCCGAGCTGAGGGTCTCACCAGGACTTACGCCAGTGGATACGGCTTGGCATTACTCGTCAAAGATCTTGGCATCAACCTTGACCTCTGCACCAAAATGGGAATTGATACGCAGTTGGCGGATCATATGCATGCCCTGTTTAAGGAAGCATTGGATGAGCCCGATGTAGAGCGCAGCGCAGACTATACCGAGTGCCTCAAACTCTGGGAACGCAAGGCAGGCTTTAAACTGCCCACGGCTGTTGGTTTGAAGGAGTGTGACGAGCCTCGCGACTTTGAGACTCCTTAAATAATGAACAAAGTTTTCATTAAATTTTAGATTAATAGAAATTTCAACAAGCCAGAATAAAATCAGTTTCAAGTTCGCCACGTAATCACGATTTACACTGTCGTCACATTTCCAATCACCAGCTGCATGAGAGTGAATTGTGCGTTAAATGCCTGGAAGTAAAAAATTGCCATTAATTTTAACTAGATTTACACTAAATAGATGACCAATTTCTTTCAACCGTCATTTCATCCATTTCAATTCAGAGTAATTAAGTAGTTGCCGAGAAGAAAAGTCGGTGCCAGGCACATATCCGCCATGGCGATAATCCGATCACGGGGACCGCATACACAACCATCACCCCAAATATGAAATTGTGGATGAATTTTATCAATCCCATAATCTATCGCCACACAAAATGCTTCGGTGGTGGAACTCCGTCAATATTAGTTTGGGTGCTTGGATTAGGACGACTATCTGCACCCACATGGCCTTGCCGGACAATTGGTGACGCATTATCTAGTCTACGGAAGCGCCTGCACAATTTTAATGATATAAGAACCCCATGAATAGCTTCAAATTTGGGGTAAAATACTTCTATCAAAATCCGAGTCCTTTTGCAACCTAAATTTGGCAACATGGCAGAGAGAGCGTCCACCCAAGTCCAGCTTCCGGACTCAACCACCTATGAACAACCAACGGGAGTTTTCATCAACAATAAGTTTTTGGAAGCCACCGATAATACTGTATTCGCTTCTATCAATCCGTACACTCAGAACCAGATTTGCGAAGTAGCCAAAGGCAAACAGGCAGATGTCAACAACGCGGTTGATGCAGCACATGTGGCTTGGTCAACATGGAAGCACACAACCCCCCAAGATAGGGGAAAGTTACTTTCGCGTCTAGCCGACCTAATTGAACGAGATTCAGATATCATCGCAAAGATCGAGGTATGTATGTCACAAACCACTTAGTGTGAATACAATCACAAACTCATCTTGCAGGCAATTGATGCGGGAAAAGCGGTGCATATTGCGAAAAAGGCCGATGTTTCGCCATGTGCAGCATGTTTTAGATATTATTCAGGATGGTAAGTCGGGTGTTTGTGCATTCTACATTCTTTGTGCTGATTTGGCTCTCTTGCTAGGGCGGACAAGATCACAGGTGATACTCTAGAAACGGATCCTGACACTCTCAATTTCACGCTGAGAGAGTCTCTGGGTGTCTGTGGATTGATCATTCCTGTAATTTATAACTTCTTCTCCATTTAAGAGTTACCAAAATTGCTGATGTGGGCTTGTTGTTAGTGGAACTTCCCCTTTCTCATGTGCGCCTGGAAAATTGGCCCAGCTCTTGCGGCTGGAAACACCATGGTTGTGAAGCCAGCAGAGCTCACTCCGCTTTCAGCGCTCTATCTCGGAAAATTGATAGTCGAAGCAGGGTTTCCTCCCGGCGTTGTCAATATTGTTCCGGGATTCGGTGTGGAAGCTGGCGCTGCTCTTGCTGAGCACCCAAGTGTGGCAAAGTTGTCTTTTACGGGCAGTACCGCCATTGGTAAAAGCATTCTGCATGCTTCAGCGGCCACAAACTTGAAAAAGACTACCCTCGAACTTGGAGGAAAGTCCCCAAGTATTGTTTTTGACAGCGCAGACTTGGATCAAGTTGTTGAATGGCTAAACGGGGGTATATTCTACAACATGGGGTAAGTACCACTCCCAAATCATTCAAAAGTTGGTCTTTCTTTCTTACATATGCATCAGACAAAACTGTTGCGCTAGCAGTCGCATCTATGTCCAGGAAGCTGTCTACGAGAAATTTCTCGAAAAGTTTGTGAACCGAGCCGCAAAAAACATCGCTGGAGATCCCTTCGAAGCTAGCACATTTCTGGGACCTCAGATTAGCGAGACACAGCACTCTCGAATCATGGGTATGATAGATAATGCCAAACTACAAGGTGCCGTGTGTGCTTCAGGTGGTCGAAGCACCACTGGGTGGTTCATTGAACCTACTATATTTCGTGACGTTGAACAGTCCATGGACATCATGCAACAAGAAGTGTTTGGCCCCGTGGTTGCCGTTGCATCATTCAAAAATGCGGAAGATGTCTTGAAGAAAGCACACGATACATGCTATGGGCTTGCCGCTGCTGTCTTTACGTCAGATATCAAGCAAGGTATTCGAATGTCCAAGGACCTTGATGCAGGAACTGTGTGGGTGAACTGCTATAACATGATCACGCATCAAATACCTTTCGGAGGGTTTAAACAGAGTGGAAATGGGAAAGATCTTGGGAGAGAGGGCTTGGATGAATTCACTCGCACGAAAAGCATTCGGGTGATGCTATGATTTTAGGTCGTAGTCTCTAGAAAGATCGGAATAAACGAGAAATCAGAATCGGTTCAGAATTGACTGTACGCTCCTAATGGACGGCACTGTGTGTCGCACACTCCAAAGCCGATGTTAAATCTCACCTATGAGTCATACTAGACCTGAAGAAAAACCACAGAGAAAATGCCCTCGCTATGATTTGCCCTTGTTTCTCGGCCACTTGCTTCTTATCTCCGTGTTCGACTTTTGTACCGCCCAATTATCAGGATTCATTTCTTTTGGCACCTTTATCGAACCTAAAAATTACTGCAACACAATATTGACTAGATAATTGAGCTATAGATTACCTTCTCAAATCTCTGATACATCTCTACAGCCGTACTATCCCCTGGGGGTAATAATTGCTGAAAGTAACAGCCACAAACTCCATTCTCAGGGCTGATCCACCAGAAGAGATTAGGCATCCCGCCCCATTGCATCGCGCCTTTGCGCCTACCAACCTTGTCAATGTCGTCCAGAGTGATCAGTCCACCAAGCCCAAAGTCGATTTGCGTTTGATGAGGAATGTTACCCATGAGGGGATTAGATCCAGGACCGAGGTGATATTCCTTCAAATTCGTAGGATTGGTCAACTGCGGCTTGAACATTTGATCAACTGTTTCTGGCTTAAGCAGTATTCCGTCATTCCTGTGGATCGATGTCAACAATTTGATGTAGTCATTCGCAGTGCTGAAACAGCCCCCACCCCCACTCTCCTTTACGTGAAGAGTCCCACCTTGAACGCCAAAAGCTTCCAAAGCAGTCTCGCCACTGACTAAACTCCCATCCGGAGCCCGGAATGTCATAACTGCAGCCCTACTGAGTAGATCTGGTCGTGATGAGAGGTCAAATGTCATGCTGTCCATCCCCAGGGGCCACCATATATGCTTTTCAAGATACTCGGTGAGTAGTAGACCCGAAACCCTCGCTATCGCAATTCCAACCCAGTCTAGCCCTGTGCTGTATGCCCAGCCTTCACCAGGCTCAAATAGAAGTGGCCCCAAGTAAGCTTTTGCAGGGTCCGTCGAATCCAAGCGCGCGGCCTCGTCCGGTGAATTCTTCCGTACCCACTTCCCCCACACAACAGTTTTAGGATCCATCGATTCGTAGACTAAACCCGACGAGTGAGTGAGCAGCGTCCGAAGAGTAATCGGACGCTTTCGGGGGCGGAAGATGGGTCCGGCTTCTTCTACATCCACAAGAATCTGGATATTAGCAAGTTCGGTGAGGATGGAAGTCATGTCTTCATCAAGAGAAAGGAGGCCACGTTCAACCAGTTGCAGAGCCGCGATAGTAGTCATGAGCTTGGTACAAGAGGCCAGCCAACAAATGGTATCATGGGTAAAGGGTTGAAGTGGGCCGTTGGCAGGAGCGGTGGGCTTGAAGCTCCCACTGGCGACAGAATGGATAGTGTGACCTGTGTTCACAACTTAGCAAATCGTCGAAATCCATTTGCCCTTGATCTTATTCCGCATCAAAGGCAAATCCACACACTCCTTCTAATAAACCCCTGACAATGTTTTTTTTTTTTCACAAAAGAATCCGGGTTCCATTATTCTTTTCGTCATTGAATCAAACCAGTGTGAATCAAAAAACTCACCATTTTTGTCAACCGCAATCAGCGCAGCATCTTGAAGGCCTTTTGAATCTCCGACAGCCTCATGGAGCGCATTGTCAAAGCTTGAAATTTCTTTAGATTGTGGCATTATGTAAATGGCGATGTCTTTATTGGGCTGTCTTAATCTACGTAGGTCGATAGTGGTCAAGCATTTTGTACTTATCTGAATTCTGTAAGGATTTCACTTCGCTCATCTAGTTAGAGAAACTACAAATTATCTCGTGTGCACTTTTACGCTGATTTTGCAAATTAGTCATTGACAAGTTTTGTATTTCTAATCTCCCCATTTGTAAGAGTGTCGTTTCCATCATGAGAGCACTCTGCACAGATTTCTTGTAGTTGGACTGGAGTGAACAATCGGGGATACTAATTCTTAACACCGGATTGCATTAGTTCCAAGAGGATGAACGCATCTCAGATTCTAAGAAACAGGGCAAAAGCTGCTCTTGGAAACACTTGCACTTCTATGTTCGGACTCTTTCGGCCTCCGAATTGACCGTTTCGTTGATTGTTCGCCATCTTGACGGATATTCGAAGGCGCGACAAGCGAGTCGAGGTAAATCCACTTATGTCCGAAGCATAATATTCGTCTTAGCGACTGTGACCGGGGAGTCGACTGGTATTTAGCCCACAAAAAGAAAGCATTAGCACATTATGCCAGGAAGTTAGCTAAACTTTAACGATTTTGTGGAGTTCTCATCTCCTTCAACACGAAAATTCTTGTGGGGCTTAACGGGCCGGTTTAGCGAAAGCGAAACAGTCGATGTCCGAGAAAATATTGCCTCGTTGACAAGTTGCATGTGTAATGACCCTTTTATTGGTGTTTTGATTCCCACTGAGTATTTTCGGCATTAACAGGAATCTTTTTGAATGTGCGTAGGCTCTTTTGACGTGCCTGGCAACCAAGCTATTCGGATATCAGAAAGCTGGAGATGATAGGTAGTAGTAGGTACACAATAGAATGGCAGAACATCTATTACCAATTCATTTTACTTGGAATAGATCTGTAATCAACAGCTAGTGGTCTTGGTAGCTAAAGTTGCCACTAACTCGGCGCGTAGAGGAGCCTTCGGACATCAAGGATATAGCCCCAATTTTTCGGCATTTCTTTGTATCCGATGTAACGAAAATGCGAAAAGGATCGATATGATTCTTCTCTTTCTTGTTAGAATTGATATAAATATTGCTCGTTGACGATACGGAATATTTCTCCAGGCTTCTCTCGAGTCCAGTCAAAGTACAACCAAAATCCAAACCTTACCCTTATAAACAATTTGCATACCAGAAACATGGCTTCGTACTTGATCACCGGTTGTTCGCGTGGCCTTGGACTTGGATTAGCCACTCTCCTTGTTTCAAAATCTGCTTCCGAGGTAAGCAAGGTGTTTGCATGCGCTCGTCGTGAAACCGACGCGTTGAAACGCTTGATCGAAGAGTCAGCTGGCCGTGTGAAATTTGTCGAGCTCGAAGTCACCTCGGAGCAGAGCGTTAAAAATGCCGCCAACATTGTGGAACAAACTCTTAATGGCAAGGGACTCGACTTCCTCATCAACAATGCCGGCATCATGAACTATACCCCTGGGGGTATCGAAGACATGTATGTCACTGTCATATCTTTCCCATCTTGGTTCGTATTCTCTAACTAGGATTTCCAGGCGTGATCTGGAAGATACCTTCAAGATTAACGCGGTTGGCGTGCACTACGTAACACTCGGCTTCCTGCCTCTTCTTCGAAAAGGAAAGGAGAAGAAGATTATCAACATGTAAGCTATTCCAATATATTAATTTACAGCATACTTACAATACAGTTCTACGACTTTGGGCTCTATCGGCTTGGCACCTAGCTATATGACCCAGCCTACGCCTGCCTACAAGATTTCCAAAGCCGCACTCAATATGCTCACTGTCCAATATGCCCAGACCCTTGAAAGCGAAAAGTTCACTGTTGCAGCTATTTGCCCAGGCGTAAGTCCCTTGAATATTCTACCCATTAGTCACTGGGTCCTAACCCATCTGGGTCTTGTGTTTGGCTGACTGGTTTGGAACAGTGGGTCAAAACAGATTTGGGAACCGATGCGGCACATATCACCGTCGAACAGAGTGTCAAAGGGATTTTGGAAATTGTCGAAGATTTAGATATCACTCAAACAGGTACTTTTCTTACTGTGAATGTGCCTGGTTGGAAGTTTGATGGGCGCGAATTGTATGATGGCTCATGCCGGCCCTGGTGATACTGAGGCCTAACAGTTAGCCAAGAGCCTCAGGATAGTAACTTTTTATCACAGCTACCTCGCTTGAGGATTCAGAGTCAGTTTAAGGAACTGAATAGGAAAGAATTTAAGAACCCCAACAGGGTTAAAAATCCCATCCTCATTCACTATTATCGTGATGTGTCCTTCAATGCGAGGCGTGTTTTTTTTTTTTTTGAGCAGAGCGGAGCGGAGCCTGGTGTTTCTCTTGTGCGATATTTATCATTCCTCTTGAAGGAAAGCCTTGGTTTGTGCCTACGAAGGTATTTACAGTGCAACTATAGAAGAGGCGCCAGATCAACAATGACTGATATATAATAGGAAATCGGGACGTTATTTACTCGGTAAGCGAAGTTTTATCTTATCAGAAGCCCATCCTCCATCATGGCAATAGTCCAAGATTGACTCTCAAATTAGTGATTAGGATACAAATTTACAAACAAAATAATGAAGAGGATTCTAATAAACCATATGATTCAGTGCAAGCATAATTTATTTTTATTCACCCTCTTTCTTTGTTTGTCATTATGAAACATCTTCCTTTCACAGTTTTTTTGTTTGTTTTGTGGTGTGTTTTGGAGCCTTTCACAAATGTGGCTCGGAACAGTGATTCACGAACTGCTTTGTTGTCGCAAATAAATACTTCGTGGCCTTTACTGCCACTTGGTGATCCTTTTTTTAACAACTTTTCAAACGTCGAGCGCATTCGTTAATGCAAATACTGCCACGATGAGCGATACTGAGCTCACACAGAGCCACCGCCGTTCCAATGTTACTTCCGACTCTCCAATTAGCTTACCGAACAACATGTCCATAGATGAGACGACCTTTCTCCCCGAAACCCCTAGGTGTGTTTTCCCAAGCGTCAAATATCCTCGTCTATTTCTGCTGATGTCAGTGTTTGCAGCCAAGCCCAAAACTCTGCCATCTATTCTCGTCCGTTAGATCTGAACGATCTTGATGCCTGTCTCCGTCAAATAAATCTGCAAGATGGCTTTTCATTTCTGCCTGAGCCCGAGACTAAAGATACCCGGCGACCATACAACTCGACCCCATCGCCAATCAACCTGGAAGTCATCGAAAGCGAGGACTATCATGAACTGATCAAACACGGCGGTCGTCCATCATACCCGATAGATCTGTTTCACTACGTGCAACAAGAGCCCGAGAAATATTCAGAGGCCCTGCGCCCATGGCAGGAATCTATTGACTCCATATGCCCCGATGGGATATTTAACAAACAACTGCAGCGCTGGAAGGATTTTCGCAAGTGGCAGGCCGATAATCGGGGTCACGAGGATAGCGATGGTGAGTTTGAAGTTTTTGTCGAGAAAAGAAAGGCCAGGATCTTGCAATATTGTCCAAAGAAAAAAGGTGAGAGGCTCTTAGCAGAGATCAAGGCCAATCCACAACAACTTCACTCAGATTGGGAGGACCTCCAACGCCAACGTGCAGACCAGCGATACCGGTGCAGAGAACGCGGTTGCGAAGGGTTCGGTGACTACGCAGAGGCAGTGAAACGTCGCCTCGAAAGGCACGGTTTCGCTCAATCCTTTGTGTTCAATGAGGATCCGAAAATGCAGGATCAGTTGACAACATGGATTGAATACCTCAATTACGAATATTGGTGGCTTGACAAGTACATCAGTAGAATCAAACGGCTAGAACCGACTTACAACAAGGCGTGGAAGGAGCTTGTTGATCTGAAAATTTTGAGAAAGTATGAGACGCAAGAGTACGTGGAGGCCATGGATCTGGGTCATGGGACCAGGTGGGAGACATGGGCAACTAAGAAAGCCTTGAGGAAGGCAGAGGGACGAAAGAAATGGATTTCTCAGGCCACACAACAAGATTTAATTCGTTATAAGATCAACGAAGAGAAACGAGAACGTAAGCTGAAGGAAACTACAGACCAAGTAAACAATCTTAGGGTGAGGTTAACACAGGTTCAAACCCAAAAGAAGATGGTAGAAGACTATATGGAGAAAACCTCCGACTACCGGGCTGCCAGGGAATCCGCTATCATTCACCGCAATCGTACGCAGTGGGTTCTAGGACAGCTTGCCTCAATTAAAACTGAGATGACTCAACTGCCGATGGACAATGGAGCTAAGACAAAAAGAAAGCGCACCACCCACGAAGAGGCTTCGACAAGAGATGCCCTGAAAAGGCAGAGAGAGTTTGAGACTCAAAATTCAAGCCTGGTCATCCTAAACAACAACCCACAGGTTACCTCAGAAGTCACAGAAGCGAATGTAATGAAGCTTTTCATAATGAGCGAGTAGTACCTGGATATCCAGGGAACTTGAGCGGAGAACAGGTGATGGGTTGGAAGCGATATCAGAAGCAAAGCAGTTTTGTACTCCTTGGGGATAAAGTTTTCTTGGTAAGGGTAGTTTGAAAACGACGAAACCGCAGGAGGGTGTTATTAATGCATGAGTTTGCTAAAGGAGCTAAATATTCGCGTGCAGGGGCAATAGACTGACTATTTTGAGCCTTGGGCCATAGATATTGGCACTAAACAGATCAGAAGCGAAATGAATTTTCCATGTTTTAATAATCCTTCTGACCTTTCGCGCTTTTCTTGTCGCCTGTGGTCACTTCAATGTTATATCCCTTCATCCATTCGCCTCATCCACTACATGTCCGCGTCCTTGTAGTGACATTGTTCAACATCAAGGAAGGCATATCTCACAGCCTTTTGGCTATCTTAATTGAGGGAGCTTTTATCAAACAGTGTCGGCGATTATATCTTGTGGCAAAAGTGTAAGCGAGACTTTGACCGGTCCGCACAGTTCCCCGCTTCCCAAAAAGTCCTCCAGCACAAATTAGCAATCAACTTGCAATCCATGGCCTCTTGATCACTAATCATATGCCGAACCTCGGCATTCTCTCCTCCAGCATCCCCGAGTTTTATATTCTAGACTATTGTCCCAACGCCGTCGTGCCCAGAAAACAAAAAAAAAAAAGAACCGACGTACAGTTTCAGCAAAACCAACATGCCGCTTTACGAAGTTAGCCACGCGGCGACTCTGAGCGTCGACCAGAAAGATCAGCTTGCAGAAGCCATTACCGATATTCATTCAAAGACTTTCCGAGTGCCTCGCTTCTACATCAACGTCGTTTTCACAGACGCATCGCTCCAACCAACTTATGTGGGAGGGCGACCGGTAAGACCGGCCAGCTACACTTTCAGGTTTATTCTAACATCCCGGGCAGCGCCTCACCAACCGCATCACGGCGCGCATTCGTAACGGGCCGACTCGCGATAAGCAGGCATTTAATAGCCTTTGCAACGATATCAATTCCGCCTGGCGCCGCATTGTGCACCCGGAGATTCCACTCTCTCAGCTGCCACCAAGGGACCTCGAGTTGGGTGCTATCTTCGTTACTGGCGAGCTGCTTGCGGGCATGAAGGTTGGTTTTCCGGTCCCAGCCGTAGGAGAAGAGATAGCGTGGGCCGAAGAACACTTTTCCTCTTTTAAATGGAGAGCCACCTTGGGTGATGAGGATTTTGTTGATTACGTTGCTGAGTTGGAAAAACAGCCCAGTTTTAATGGTCTCACAGTCACAGATGAATAGCATCGTGATTCCGATACCTATGGCCTGACCTCCCATCGTTCTGGGCCAATTCCATGCCACCTAGAGAATACAAGCCCTTTTTGTATTTTGTACTTCTGTATCAGTGCTACCTCTTAGTACCACCCGGGCAGATCTAACCGATGCAGCAGTTCCTTAATGAAACCTATACTGGCAAAGTAACTTTGAACCAACTGCCAAACGGCCCCTGGCATTGGATGCACCTCCCTTTCTTTGCCCTGTCACAATTGCTTCCACTTGCAGCCCATTATACCCCTTGCCACTAGGACCCTTTCCAGAACAAAAGGGAGCGGAGCCAAACCACTTCTGTGCATTGCTGGAGAATGGAGTGGTGCAGCTGCACACAACACGGTAGGGGCGTCAATGTTCCCGGCGAGGGTGCGCTGTACCGTCGCGGGCAGCACACAGACACAATAATTTGGTTCGGTGCCGCGCCACTCGTAGCCTGGCTTGCATGCGTCTAGGCCCGTGTTTCCACGGCCAGGCTGTCTTCGAGAGGCCACAGCGGCGTTACGGCCTGCGTCGAACTGCGCACTGCTGGCGTCACACAGACGTAGTCACCCGGGAAAGCCTCGCGCCATACTTATCCAGTTTGCACGTCATTAGTTGGAGGCGATTGGCGAGCTGTGTAAACTGCAACCTTGGAGGCAAGTGTTTGGTGCATAGTCGCATGTGCCAGCCAATTCTAGCGAACTCAGAGCTATGCGGCAAAGCCAAATGCTAGAAGCAAATTGGACCATTTTGAGGCAACGAACAAAGCAATCCGGGGTGGTTCACGGGACTTGAAGACTCAAATTGGAGGAGTCAAAGCCAATTATTATATATTTCTATTATTTGCAGGACTATTGCAAGAGCTGGTGCCTGATGTTCGGCTGGATAATGCATTCCGTACTACCGACACATTTTTTCTTTCCAGTGTGCACGCACGCTCTCATCGTTTTGCATAAGCTTAAAGCCTACCAACGCCATTATTCGACTAGACACCCAATCAATATTGGTATCTCAGCCCTACACATTCAGACGCGTCGTCTCATTCAGCCCCAGGACGTTTAGCTGGGTCATCGCTGAACGCACCGTTGTTTGCCCAAACGGCGACCTGACGGCTTTAGTGACGTCATTTCAAGTCTGCAAAGGTCGAGACCAATCGTGCCAAGACAAAGCCAGTGGCTGAGTCAACGGAGTAACTATTACCCGGTCAAAGGTCGCCACACGCACAAGCCACCAAAATGAAGATTGAGCAACAATGGGCCACAATTCGCAACAGGACCCACTGCTCATGGAGCTTGTGTTGTGGTGAGTGGACATGGGATGGGCAGATTATTTGGCGAGGCTTGCAGCTTTGGGCCTCGCCATTAGCATGATAGAGCGGCAGCGCGTGGGAGTCAATTATATTTTGCATTCCCCATCAATTCACAGGCTCAAGTAGCAGGGGCCAGAAAGGGCTATACAGGATGCCACAAGTGGGAACTCTCACAAGGTTGCGACATGATTTTTTTGGTTGGGCTCCAGGGTAGGTTCATTCGTGGGTTCACGGTCTGCTTCTGGCTTATTTACATAAATCGCTGGACGGCAAAAAAAGGCTACGCGGATTGACTTTATGGTTGCTTTCGCTCTGGGCGATTATCAAAAGGAAAGTGAGCCTATGAGAGAAAATGTGTTCTGTTCTGGTCGCAAAATTCCCCTGTCTCGATCTATGGCTCCGTAGACATCCACCCAGTTTTATTCCATGTACGTTCACTGTTCGACAAACGCCACAAGGACCAGGTAGAAACGTGAGACGATAGATGCATTGAAAAATTACATTTTGCAATGCTATCTTGCTATTTAGTTGATTAAAATATGCACTCTTGGATTGAGTCAAAATTGATAGCACCTCGTTGGCGGGCATGAGGAAATAATACCAACACCCCCACCCATGCATGGGGAGGCAGCTTATATGTGAGCTCAAAAGTGTATTCCAGCATAGGTCTCGGCTAAAATCCGATCCCACTTCTCAAGGTGTAATTAAAGTGTTTAAGAAAGATAAGCTTAACGATGATGCCTCCGCTGCGAATCGCAGCATCCTCCGTGAACTGAGCGGTCGCCAAACTGTGGCGCTATTAGCGCGGGTCCAGACCTATCAAGTGCTTCTGAGTTGTCTCAATTTAATTTAAATTCGTTCAGCTCAACGCCTCATGTGCCTTAAATATCGGGTTTATGTCCTGGTGTCTCTCAGCTGGCCTGCACCGCTTCTATCTAGTCTGCTCATCGTGCCACACTAATGCGCATGGCAACAGACTACCAGCCCAGTCCCCCCACCCACCTTCCAAGGTCCCTCATCAGGGGTGTGATTTCGGCTTTCCATAAGACTACCATTTATCTCTGTTAGTGGATGCAACTTCTTCTTGGTCGACCTTTGGGAGGTGGTTGTGCTTATCCTGCTATACTTGCTGGAGAAGGCGATTTGCTTTCTTTTCTCACTTTCTCGTAATCGCAATTTTCTCCATTCTATGCCATAGTGCATGCCCGACCGCAATGGTGAAGATTTCAGTTTTTGGCCTGTTGGTCGCAGTCCTTGGTGCTTCAACATCTCCTGTCCCTGGCAATGCCCCCAGAAAATATGATACCAGCCCGCCTCCACAATGTCTGAGGAACGATGCATTCAAAGTCATGTACCGGCCTAGCAATAGAGCACAGGTCGATGGATATTGTAGCGCCTACGTTACCACGACGCGAGTTTTCGAGGTCACCAAGACACCAACCGTCTCTGTAACAGAGCCTTGCATCAAGACCAATCCGCCTTCGACCAAGACAAAGACTGTGACTTCTACGAGCACACACTCCTTGAACTACAAGATTACAGAAACTCAAACTTCTACCAAAACCAAGATTTCTACCTGCACGGAACTCACCACAGTCACATCTCGCACCACGGTTACTGGGGCGACTGTTGTAACAACCATCACTGAGGTGCCGAAATATCGCGTGACCGTGACGCGAACCCAAACCGTCCTCGTTACTCCTGTTGTTACTCGCAAAACGTCCGTTAGCGTTACGAAATCTACAACGACAACTAAAGTCGAGACGCAGACTGATGAGCACACTCGCACCATTTCAACAACTATTACTTTTGATCTGCGTGGACTGGAAGAGCGATCAATTCAAACTAACATACCGAGGCATATTGAGGCTCGTGGTAGCTTTGACACAGATCTAGAGCCGTATGGCGCGGAGGACAAGAAGGAAGCTTGCTCTTGCTTGGGCTTCCCGCCGAAAACTTTGTCCACGACCAGGACCCGCACTGCTAAGCCTAAAACCGAGACAGTTCACCCAACGAGCTATGTGAATGGCGTTACCAAGACGGTAACCACGACATATACTCGTACGATTGGAATGCCGGGAACACATATCCAAACGGTGACAAAGACGAAGACAATCCAGAAGACCAAAACCATCAAGCACACTCAAACAAAAATGGACACGTATACGACAACGCTCAAGGAATATAAAACGATTACAAAGCCAGTACCTGGCCATCAGACAGTTACAAAGGTCGTGAAGGTCACGTCCACTGTTCAAGGTACACGGACGACTTCGAAGACGACAACCATCACCCGCACTTCTATTAGCACCGTATTCACAACAACAACCACCGACGAGCTAACAACCGTTACCATACCAACAACAGTTACTCTGACAGGCCCCCTCCCTGTTACAGAAACCTGAATTGAACACTGCAAATGCGCAGTGCAATGGTTGCGTTTAACAGATCCATAAAGTCGATTACAATGTTCGTAGCGCCTTTAACCGCATTCTCACTCCCGACGTCGATGAGGAACTTCGAGGATACGATGCTTTGAGTCATGTTTGAATCTGAGAACAGCAGGCTAGATAGAGGAAATCGTTTGGTTCAAAGTGTATATACTTCGGGACCACTTTTATAATACAGTATGGTTTTTAGCCTGAAACTTGTCATTATGGTTTTGAGTAGCGACGGATGTAGCAGTAAACTGCATAATGTGAAATAGTGATTCAAGTAACGTTCCTCTTCTGGGTAACAAGGCATGCTGCAGACATGCTATGTTCTAACTTGCTTTGCATTCGCGTGACCTCTTGAACGTGCAGAACTCGGCCCTACTTTGGCTGTTGATCTGCTGATTGATTGCCCAAGATCCTGGATCAACGTATCCATAATTTGACCATGCCAGTTTCTGGTTTTCAACAACAGCTCTTGCGGAACCAGAGTAGATCCGAATCTTTGTAATGAGCTAGTGGTATCTGTGCGTTTGAGTAAAGATGCCACAAAACCGTGCTTTAATATATTACCCCGATAATTGAATATGTAATTCAGTGACCAGCTTGGTGACGAGGTACGTGCTGAACGAGGATTGATGTGGCGGTGAGCGAAGACCATGGAGAGGTTCCGTCTCGGTATGTTCCTTTCGGGATTTGATGTGGCAAAAAGACCATTGAACTAGATGTTGGCCTTGATGTAAAAATCTTCAGCCTGCTCGGTAAATTATAGACTGGATTAATCGTGATATTTCTTGGTTTGTTTGATGAGCTTTGGAAAACAGTGTTGGATACAGCCCAGGGAAGGACCCTTGTGCCAAAAATGTTGACCTACTGGAGAAGCCCAGCTGGTTGACCCGAGATTGTGGTTCGCGTTTGCAGATGTGACAAAGAAATACCCGAAGCCACAGGGAATGCAAGAAATCGCATGCGGCATTGCTTTCCCCACCATACCGTCGTGTTCCGCTTAGAGGTGAGGCATTGGCTATGCGCTAGGATTAGCTAGAAATGAGATTTATCAAGGACTGCGGGCAACCGAAAATGAGCAGTAATGGTGATGATAAGATCAAGGATCACCAAATGCCCTGTGTTGCTCTAAACTATTTTTTTCGGACACTCGTACCGTCAGCCATAGTGGTGGGTGACGCAGCTGTTGACCATGACTTTTTCTTCGGATTCAAGAAGCCCCTAATGGAAAGAGTCAAAGCTACAATTTCTGTTCTTAGTCCTTGCTTCGTGAATTAGAGCTACGTATTGAATACGACTGCTTGCGTATTGCTGTAATGATCCTCGTTTGCTGGTCCGAGATCGGATCAACTTGGCGCGTACAGGTTGGCCTGAGCTTCAAGATCTATCTCTCCGCGGGCCGACGGGAAATTTATATTGGCCCCAAACGGGTGGGGCGAGAAAATGATCGTGTGCTTCTGCCTTGACCATCTTCGGGATAGTCTCTCTAGTGTCCAAAATAAGAAGAATTGATCTTGCCAAATGTTCGAGAATAAAAAGCTTCAAGCAGGGAATGGGATGCCAAAGCGGATGCTACTTGACGTAAAGGAGAATAGCGAGTATGTTCCAGATATATAGAATTTTAATACAAAACAGTGAATGAGAGATGTTTATTATAACATGATATTAGTGTTGAGCGTTAAAGGATCCCTATTTGTGAAACTTTTATCATTTCCTCGAACTCTGAAGCCTCACGAGCTACTATTAATTCTTTCCATAATACTCCTGTTTTATCCTTCGCTCGCCTTAAACTCAAGACCTTCATTACAGAGA
The DNA here is from genome assembly GCA_020809705.1 of Calonectria ilicicola. NCBI lineage: Eukaryota > Fungi > Ascomycota > Sordariomycetes > Hypocreales > Nectriaceae > Calonectria > Calonectria ilicicola. Next base: position 1,077,587 of record CP085833.1, on the reverse strand, counting down.
TGCTGTCCGATGTTTACCGGGCTGCTCTGAAGTTTGATTGGAATTATTATAACAATCTTTCGGAGGGCTCGTCGACGCTTGGATTAATCGATCTTGAAGGGAGGTGGTGTCGTAGATGAATCGATCGAGCATAGAATAGCCGGCAACTAGACTGCATGAAAGTTAGCCAGAACCTTTTTCAACCCACTTCGGACTCTTCCGGGGGTTTGGTGATTGCATACCACTGAGGGGTCGACATAGAGGGCTTGGTAGAATGTGGTGATTCAGCGTTGTGATGCATACCGAACAGATGAGAGTCGAGCGAACTGATCTGAGGATCTCGAGGTTTGTATTTTGGACATGCAGAAAAGAAAATAAATCTTGAAAGCTCGTGGGCGAGGTGAAAAGCTGCTCTGAGATAGATATTTTACCATGGTGAAAGGGGTACCAATTATATAAGGAATGATTTCGAGAGCTGAAGGTCTAAAGTTTTGGAATAAGGCAGGACAATCGATCGAAGTGACCTAGCTGAGTAGAGATAGAAGCCCGAAAGCAGGGGGAACAATCGGCGAGCATGATGGCGAAGCAATACTAGACTGCAGAGCACCGGAACATGCATTTTGAAATTCACCCCCTAACTATTGAGACACAAAGCGCTCAGATATTCGCCCACCCGTGGCCTAGCGCTGTCATCTCAGTCGTTCTGGTTCAACAATTCATCCCTGACTTGCAGCTTAGTACCGGTATTCTGGTACAAGGCGCAGCTAAGAACACTAGCTCACGTAACCGAGTGTGATATTTTCTCTTTTGGGCGCATCCCATTGCCAAAAGGGGAAATATTGCGAGAGTACAATTTGCGCAAGAGAATAAACGGGGACGTGGGGTTAGAATTGAACGCTGCCAGATCCCGACGAGTCGGTCCTGGAGACTGTGTCAAAACAGTTGGGCCCTTCGGCCTCATAACCATTTAGAGAAACCGAGAGATTCAGCGCTAACTGACACGTGGCAAGATTACTCAGTTCAGAATCTAAATGCGCAGTTAGTAAGATGCCATTTCATCGAGTAATCCTACCGCTGGTGCTATCGCCGTTTCAGCTCCGTCACAGATTCTTGACGAGGCCGCCTAGACCTAACAAAGCGGAATAAGACACCTCAAAAAGGAGTCAAATCTCATCCAGTCCGTCCTCAAGACTGCAATTGGAAGATTATGATTGATGACACTAATGCAATACTTCGGACGATCCCTCGAAAGGGTTTGTTTGAAGTGTAAACCTCATGGACAGCATCAGCTGAACTGGCACTACAGTCGGGCGGTACGGGATCGGCCCCTCCCTGCCGCGGGGCAACCCTTGCAGGACCCTGGACCTTGAGCCTTGGACCCTTTGCTCGCAACGTCGGCCGGATGCGGAAATGGCTTAGGTTGTCAGCGCCTCAATTGGCGGACTGAACATGGTGGCGTGGAGCATAGGCGGGGCCACTCGACCAACATCAGCTCTCACTATTAACCTAAAGTCCTGTCAATCCTGTCAAAGGAAAAAGCATACAGGGTTCACCTGGTTATGAATTATTGAAAGCAGATGAATCTAGCCAGTTTTCTGCATCTGAATCGATCGAGAGGCTCTTGGCATATGGGCTGTCTGTGCCAGTCATCCTAATTCTCGGCTCTGCCCCCTGTCACTTGTTGGTGTGGGAGATCCTCCCCCCACACTTTCTCAGCCCGGTTTCTTCTTCAGTTGAGTCATGACGCCTTCTTGAAGGTCAAAGCAGCTTCATAGTTTACGAAATGGCTGGAGCACTGGCTGAACCTGACGGTCGCTTCGATGTGTTGACATATTACGGACTAAAATCCAAGCCTGAGCTGCGACTGGCCACTCTGCTCCCATCCTGATTCTATTACCCATAGTAACATCCACCACACGCGTCATGAATCAATAGTAGGCGGAGGCTGAAGTTTTCGGCGCGTCAGCTCGCCACAAGATGCATGATAACAAGGCTAATTAGCTTAGATCGCCATTGCTCAGCTACAAGGTACACGGGAGAAGGTATGGTTCAGGCAGCTACAGAGCAACTAGTTGGCCAAAGAAAGTGACTGTAGAATTGCACATAAGTAGAGGAGGTGTAAGATAGATCATGGTGAAGCTATTTTTATTCGACTCGGACCCTTGCGGTCTATAAAACTCAGAAGCGTTGTATTCTGACCCCTGCTGAACTTTCCAAGCTGGCCTTTTTGTAGATCACACTGTAGTCGATGCAGCCACGAACCTTAAGAACAAACTTGACATCAATATCCTGGTACGGAAGAATGTGCCATGGGGACACATCAGCTAGATAAATCCGAGAAATAGAAGGCAAAAGTGCAGGGAGAAGAGGGGTAGAATGCTAGGGCACCTAAAGCCACAACGGGTCGTTGAAATGGGTCTTTTCCTCTCACGACTAGAGATGCGATTGGTCAAGTAAGCGAATGTGATAGGCTTGATTTTTGTTGATCCCACAAAATCATTTGCCGACTAACATTAGCGGGCTCGTCAAATACACGCCACAGCTCGTACTGTCTCAGCCCGACAGGGTCACAAAGGTCCGCGCGGCGCACACAAATTATTCATGAGAGATAGGTTTAAATTTCAATCTTTTCTTTCTTTAATTTTTATTTTATATCCCCTCTCTTTTCTTTTACTTTTTTTTTTATTTTTTATCTTTTTTTTTTTTTTTTGGTTTATTCGTGACAATTTTGGGTCGTTGGGAAGGCGTGTGAACCTCTAGAACAATGATTATGCGGATCGGCAGCTGAGATATCCGGTGCGTTAAAAGAAGCACCGCGTGACGATATTTATTAATATCTCTTATTATTACGTCTTATTTTTGCTTCATGCTACTCTGCAATCATAGCCATGGTGTCTGGTCAGAAGATTGTTGTATCTCCAGCTCTTCATGACTTTGGGTATGATGTATGACTCGTTTTATCTCAAAAGCTCAATTATTTCATTAAAAAAGGATGCAAGGCATTCCATTTGGTTGTATTGTGTCGAAATGCATGATTGGCTATCTATAGTATTTAGTAGATTTGGTATTGAATCATCCAACATGTCCGAATAAATGTTCAAGACCTCTGCTTGAAACTGAATCATTTCTTCGATTTCTACCAGAAGTCTGGATGTCTCTGCTTTGTCAAGGCTGTTGTATGATCTTCGAGCATGTCCTTGATCTAACAAACGGGTTATCATAACTGAACCCCTCCAAGCTATTTGATGAGGTCTTGATACTGTCTTAAGCTGCTCTAGACATTTGAGCATTAGCGATCGATCGTCGCCCATGGATTCACACCCCGATGGCATAAACTGATTATCGTCTCTGCAGAATAATATGTTTAGACAGATAATAATCGATGCACTGATGACATGTGCGGGCGTTGTCCAGATATCGATATCATGGCCTTCGACTCTCTGTAGATAAATCCTCAAAATCGATCTCGCGGATTCGAGACTTGCAATTTGAGAATAAAAGTATTTGCGATCATCCACAGCCCTGCAAAAGAAGGCGCGGTGGATACTGATCCGTTTGTGAGCAAATGTGATACGAAAGCTGCGACACAAGTTCCCTATCCAACTTGGACTTGATGGTGTAAACTGGAAGACTTCTTGTCGTAGCCAAGCTGGTAAATCCTTTGCAAGATTTCTCAGTTTGCTGTCAGCCTCTAGGACATTTTGGAACTCTTGATCCACATCCAAACCTCCTTTTCTTAGGCTGCAATTCTTGTCAAATAGCTCACGAGAAATTTTCGCTAATTCAGAATGGAATATCATGAAACTATTTTGAGTTGGGTATGATAGTGGGAACGAATTGATGTGACCGTCCGTGACCATTTGAACTGGGTCCTCAAGGCAGTTTGTTGGCATGGGCGTTGTGACATGTAAGGTATTGACGCTGTACGCCTTTCTAAAGGATATCAAATATGAGTCTTGGGTATGAAGAAAACACCAGACCCTCCGCCGAGTCTCGCACTCAATAATGTCGGATGTGGTCTCGTTGGCTGTATAAGTTGGTTCAAGTCGGTGCATATTCATCATCTGAGTCACGCAGATAGCTGTCGAATGCATGGCCACAATCCGTTTATTGTCTCTGTCAGATAACGCGAGTTAGTAGTCCAAGCCTTCAGCCAGATAATTTTGGGACCAACCCAAACGTATGGACACATGGCAACATGACGCATACACATTGCAATGCCTCAACTATTTCCATTAGCGTGATTAGATCAAGTGGATTTACTCCTACATACTGCTATTATTCACGGCGAGATCCACAGAATTCAGCGTTTGAAGTGCCAGTTCATAAAAGTTATGTGATAAGGAAGTCTTCTCTGGTAAGCCCCATTTTGCCACTTGATCGTGAGTTGTGTACAAAAAGGTGAGGCTGAGGAGCGAATAGTAGAGAGATAACCATGTAACATCTGGAAATGCAGCATTTTCGCGATAGTCAGCGTGTTGCTTGATGAACGTGGGCATATGGATGACGTTGTGTGTCCATGCTATATGGTTTTGGTGAAACTCTAGAATTCTGGTTGCTTGTTGCTCAGTCAGAAACAAATCTGTAACCCTATCTGGTCCTTGATTGAGGCGAGTTCCTCGAGCTTCATGATGGCTTCCCCAAGCCAGGCTCTCAAGCGCAGTAGCCGCGTCCATAGCTAGCCTTACTTCGGGCCCAATGCGCTCTTGTTGCGATGATGATGTCGGCGTGACGTAAACCTCACTCGAACTTCTGGGCGAATTGCCTATGTAACTCATAGTCTCATTTCCTAGTTCAGGGGAACCCAGGACATTAGGTTCCTGAATATCCTGAGCATGACTCTCATACATGTCCATACCTAGAGGGCCTTCACTGTCGGGATGCATGGTTGTGTTGGATCCAGGGGCAGATTTGGACAGTATGACTTTTTCCCTTGAACATTGTTCAGGAATCTTTCTTTTGATGCAATTCTTACACGGGAAGACGCGTTGACACCTCATCTTTCGCCGATAGCATGGCTGACAGGCGCGCGGTGCTCGCTGAGTGATTCGTAGTGGAGTATCCATCTCGGGTATGCCTGGCTCATTTGGTGAAGGTGGATACTGCATCGGAATATGGGAGGTGGTTTACAGAAGCTTAATTCTCAATGGATTCCCCGGACTAGCCAGGCAAGAGACGGTGACAATATCTTCATGTGTCTCCAATTTTGGACTGTGGCGGAGATGAACAAGCGGAGGAGTCAAGAGCCCATAGCAATTTCTGGCTCCACAGAATGGTGAATTTACCCCACTGGCCCGCAATCAGCTTATCTTCTATTTGTCTCACCCGAGATCTCACCCGGGATCTCGCCCGTGCCTGTAGATAAACCATTGAATATTGACCAATCGCCCTTCAGGCATTACCTAGAAGCGAGCTCAATTCCCTCTTTTCTGCCTTGGGTATGTCACATCATAGAGCGAGGTTAAAGTGGTTTGGTCCGCCAATGTGATTTTAGACCGAAGATTGCTAGCGGCACCTTGGATCTTTTGCCTGTATTCCCGAACCCCAAGCCGGTAATTCCCTATCGCCTCATCCATTCGGCTAATCCAAAAGAATTATCAGTGAAGTCAGCGTCGTTGAATAGTATTTTTGATGAACCCATATCGATGGCCACTGCTCAGTCTCATTTTTGACAGAGAGGGGATGTAGAAATTTCTCGATTTCTTCGGCATACAATTTATCTCACTACCAAAAACGACGTCATATAATGTAATGATTTAGGCAGAAACTAGCTACTGCGGATTTAACCGCTACTTGGCCATTATTGCCTATATAAACCCTTTGCCTTTCAGGCACGCATTGCCTCAATAGTTTCGACGGGTTTCGAAACCAGATCGTAAGTCAATTCATCCTCGTTGAGACCCAGATTTCTTAGCTTTTTGAGAAAAGGGTGATCAGGGCGATTGTCCATCATGCCTTTAAGCGTCCTCCGGCTAAGATCCTGTGGCTTAAAAGCTGGTTTCTCGCCAGCTGCGAGTAGCTCAGGGTGCGGAGAAATAATAGCGCTGGGATTAGGGTTAAAGAAAAAAGGCAAAGAAAAGCGCTCAGATGTCGGGTTTCCAAAAGCTCGATGTACCGTGGCGGGGAATTTTCCATTGGAGAGGACTTCCATATAACTGCCAGTGTTGACTACAAACGCATTCTCCATCGGCGCAGCTGGAACCCATATTCCATTTGCATTGAGTACCTCCAGTCCCCCAACTTGATCTAAAGTAGTTGTTAGAATAAAGATTTTCAGTGACAGGACGAGGATCTGGCCTTGAAAGAGGAGAGTGAAACCTAAGAAAAGGTTAGTAGGGATAACAGATTATTGAGGTACTTCCAACAGCTTACCGCCATAACCAGCATGAGGGCTGATGGACGATTGCTCACTAGGGTCCTGCACAGGGTAATACTGCATAGTGATATCAGTGAGAGGGCATTTAAACACTTCATCCAAATCATGCTCATCTAAGCCAAGTGCGAGCGAAAAGATGCCGAGCAGTGCTTGTGCAAACTGGAACACATCTTTATCTGAAAAGAAGCCAGATGTCAGCGTTAGAATTTTTGAACCAGGTTACGTGCTGACTTACAATATTGGTAAATAATCTTGCGAAATTCCGGTAGCGATTCATCAGGCCATTGGTTCACAGATACAGTACCTGGCGGGGCAACGCTCACAAAGTGCTGCTCGGGGTTGGTATAATCGCGACCCAAACTGTACGATGCCCGGCGATTACTTCCATCTTTGAACTTGAAAGGGAGATAGCCTTTTACACCTTGGCTATTGTCGACGTGGAGTTTCAACTGACCATTCAGATGAGTATTCTTGTTCGAACTAGCTTAGACGCGGTCATTTACCAATTCTTCATTAGGCATCCGGAAAAAGGTCTTGACCATTTCCAAGGCGGCGTCTGCGCCCATTTTAGCTTTTGTCATTAAAATAAATTTACGATTTTATGTACCCATCTTCTCTGCAGGGAGTGGTGGGTTGACAGCGTAAAAGAAGCCCACTTCTTCAGCTGCCTTCGCAACTTCCTTGGCGATGGCCTGACGGACCTTTAAATCGGGGGAGAAGATATTCGCCACATCGACTGTAGGAATGGAGTCAAAGGTAACTTTCGCATCCTTCCCGGTTAGAACTGGCCGTGACAAGCGATAACCTCCAGAATTATAATAAACGTGCCCAGTATCCGCATGATCTTGAAGATCATTAAGAATTGATGCAACAGTGGTTGAAGTGACTGACATATTGCTAATAAGAATAAAATACCGATGATGCAGTTTGATTTTAGGTTATGGCTCAAAATTTGACCCTAGGAGAGACGTGTTGCTTCCCTATATCAATTTTAGTGGCTGAAATGGCGTTTGGAAGACGGTTCAGCTTCAACAAGGCCTGATACCCTGTACGGGCCAGTCTAGCTATCTCGACCGTGATCCGCTTTTATCTCGCCCTTGTTGAGTTGTTATCTCCGCCGCGCGTCCCACATTGAATAGAAATCTCGGCCGCAATCTTTTGTACCACTGTAATTGACGCCGGCGTATTCCCGTAATTTTCTTGTTTTCCAGCCCTCAAAAGGATCAAGCTATCATCTACCCAGAGTGAATACATGACTCCAAGGCTCATGGTATCCAAGGTGCCGCTATCCTCGGCAATTGGCATGATATGAATATTTATTTCATGTTCGAATTCTAGTTTTTCTTTTTTTAAACCAATATTTTTTCATAAACCCTCTCCCTAATTTTCATATCCATTGCCTGTGACCATGCAACTCGTTCCTTCGAAGGAGCAATTACGTGCTCGATGCACTTCCCTTTCAGCATGGGAGTTGCCCAAAGAGCCGTCGGCTCTCGCTCCTGAACATGTGTGGTCGAATAAAGACATGGATCCAGTTGCTATTGAAGACCGCACATGGTCAGCCTGGACGTGGATGGCATATTGGGCTACCGAGTGCGTTAGCCTTGGTACTTGGCAAACCGGAGGTAGTATCCTCAGTTCAGGTCTCAGCTGGAGAGAAGCCATCCCGGCGGTAAATCTATAACTGAATCGACCATTTTAGAGTACTGACTTTCCCTTCTTTAGGTTGTGCTGGGGTCAGCTTGTACCTCGGTCCCAATGGTTTGAACGGGACTATTGGTGCAAAGTTGCACATCCCATTTCCAGTACTTGTCAGATCATCATTTGGATACTACTTTTCTTACTTTTGTGTTGTTTCTCGGTGTATCCTAGCCATGTTTTGGCTTGGGACTGTGACTACCAATGGTTCAATGGCAGTGACTGTCATGATTCAAGCTATTTGGCCATCGTATGAAAATATCGAGAACCATATAGCCAGCAATATGGGTATCACGACCAAAGGAATGATAAGGTAATGTTCCTATATCAGAAACTAAGGTGGCCATTTATTAATAAAACCACAGCTATGTCATTCTTTGGCTTATTCAAATACCACTTTTTATGATTCCTCCGACCAAACTTCGTCCACTTTTCACTCTAAAGCTGATAATAACTCCGATTGCTGCTCTCGCAACTATGGGCTGGTGTGTAAACCAGGCCGGGGGAGCTGGTCCTGTCTTTGCAGAAAAGTCAACTCTTACTGGTTCAGCTAAAGCCTGGAAGTTTCTCTCAGCCATGTCGTCCATCTCAGGCGGCTTATCTACCTTGGCTTGCAACATACCGGACTTTTCTCGATACGCTAAAAGTAGCCACGGCCAATTTATTCAGCTTCCGTTTATTCCCTGCATTTACACCCTGGGTGCTTTGGTTGGAATTATCGGCACCTCAGCCACAGCCGTGATATACGGCGAGATGATGTGGAACCCACTCAATATCTACATTAAATGGATTGAAGAAAGCTCAAGCGGTGGTCGAGCTGCTGCCTTCTTTTGTGGTGTTGCGTGGACCGTTTCCCAAATATGCACCAATATCACGGCGAACTCCATTTCTGCAGCCAACGATTTGACAGTAATATTTCCGCGCTACATCAACATACGCCGCGGCTGTATACTTGCCGCAATCATTGGAGGGTGGATTTTTGTTCCTTGGAGAATCATGGCCTCCTCTACCAATCTTTTAACATTCATGAGCGGATACGCAATTTTCCTTGCGCCAATCGCAGGTATCATGTCCGCCGATTATTGGCTCGTAAAGAAACAGAACATTGACGTTCGTGCTTTGTACGATCCCCGTGGACGCTATTGTTATTGGAACGGAATTAATTGGCGAGCTTTATTAGCATGTCTTCTATCCGTCGGGCCCAACTTCCCTGGATTCGTGAATGCTATCGGGAGCTCATCAGGGCAGTCTAACGTTCACATCACTGAAGGTTCTCACCACTTGTATAGTTTTGACTGGCTTTTTGGGTTTGTGATGAGTGTTGTTGTGTACACAGGAATAAGCTTTCTCTTCCCGGATGCTAATGCACTGGTTGATGCATCTTTCCGAAACCTTGAGATAATAGAATCTCAGGGTGTAATACCGGTTGAAGAAGTGGGCCAGAACGCAACGAAAGCTGAGGAACTAGATAGAAATTCTGTTTAATAGACGCTTTTTACATCAATCGCTACACATAATTCAATTGGAGATTTTAATCTATAATCTGGAGGTGACGTTCTTTGCAACCACCGTCTTCACTGTCGTATCAACGACCACTTATTTGTAAAGCGATTGTTGGAATACCCAATGGCAATGTTCCATGTAGTACAAATATTTTATGAATTTTCTAATCGACAAACTTCTATAAAAATGCTCTCCTCTAAAGTCTTGATTTTATCAAGTTCCAAGCCTAATATACAGGTCGTATTTACTTCATGCGGAAATATTGCTTTCCATTTACTAAGGCCCTGAAGGCTTGCTTTATCATTCACTTCATTGCGAGTTCCATTCAGGTTCTCAGCTATGATGAGGTCTATGTCAGAAGAAACGTTGTGCAACTGAAGAAAAAAGCTTCGAATGGCGTGAGTGAGGATTGAAGCCTTTAAAGCCAACTTTCCTACACCAGGCATTTGATCGACATCCGAATATGTTCGAGTAAGCTCTGACCTCTGCCAGTCCAGGACCACTTGAAATACATTCAAGATTTGGATATAGCATGAGATCAGGGAGAATACTACACTGGAAGAGAATATACGAAGGGATTCTAAGTTTTTTTTAGAAATGTGTTTATGAAGAAGAATCGGATGAAAAGCACTTACCAGCTGTGCAATCTAATATTGAAGGGCTTTCGACAGTGCCGTCTACTCTTTGACGGCCTGTTTCATCCTGGAAAGACCCCAGATTGTTTATCAAGCAAGGCAAGGACCGTTGCCAAATGTCAATGAATTCCCCAGAAAGATCTATCAAGTGTCCCGCGGTCTCTCCACCGTTTAGAGCATTGAATTCTTTCTCTTTCAGTCTTGGCTTATATGTTTTGAGCCAGTTCAAAAGTTTCATATTTAGTTCAAACAGACTTTGAAATGCGGTTGTATCGGGAAACTGTAATGGTGGCTGCGGGTTCAAACGATATAAATTGGCAACAAAGTCCTCATCAGAAATATCAAATGTGATGCTATCGGATGACTCATCATCTTTATTCATCATTCCTGAGGATTCGGTTTTGGAATTTGGCACTTCAACATCGGTTGGCAGCGATTCAAGAATAAAAGCGCAACTTTCGAGAGAAGAATAGGGAAATATGGATACATCCGATGTCTACCACTGGTTAGAATTGTTCTGGGACCGAGAATTGAACCACAATGTTTCAATGAATTAGAAAAAGTGTAATCATGCAAAATGTGAATGTTTTGAAAACAACCCGCCAACTGAATTTTGCATATTTGTGGGAAAAAATCGCATATTACTTACATCCTCATCCATCATCTCAAGCAAGGACGTCTGTGCTTGTGTCCAGTCCGGGACTTTGTCGTTCAATTCAACAGCATCATCGGTGGTGAAATAACCTTCTGAAAACTCAAAGGTTTGGTAGTCTAAAAAGTGTGAAGAGCCATCGGTATTGGGCTGCGCAAGCTCCGACTCAGTGTCTGCAATACTCGGAGGTGGTCGCTCCTGCGGAGGTTGCGGGTCAATTCTGCCAAATCCTTTGGATAAATATGATTTGTTTTCCAAACTCTTTGGAGGCCGTCCGCTCTTTACTCGTTGACCAAAAATACAAATTTTGCCAGCTCTTTGGCAGCGGACACATGCTTCGTCCAATCCTGGTTTGCCTGACTGAGAAGGCCGTGGACATCGAAGCTTTTGGGCACGACAGCGATCACATGCTAGCCTCTTATTCTGGAGAGGTGAAGTTTCAAACGTGGGGATGGCAATTTGAGACAGCATCATATTGACCATTGGAATGCCTGCCTGTCCGGCTGTGTGGTAGCTGAAGAAAAACAGTTTCCCTCCACCGAGTTGTTGAAGGCTTTACTGGGCTAACCAAGGGTTTGTTCAAAACGAAGGGTAGGATATAGTGATTTCACAAGAATTTTGAAAAGTACAAAGAAATATTAGTGACTAATGATCATAATCGTACCTACCAACATTCTCATGTATCTATATATAATAGACTTCACGGTTTCATAGGCCAGATCACGAGACCTGGCCGTCTATGATTCAAGGATAAGGGCTACTGATGGGTCAGATATTGAAGTGGGGATAAGATGGCGTGGAAATCCCGCACTCACTCCATATCCAAGGTGACTATGCCCCTACGCCTTTTCAAATGCACGTGGAAAGTTTAGGAATCCTTGCAACCTATGGGTCTGACCCATTCACGCAACCCATACGGCATCGTAGGATTAAGCCGAGTATGTATTCTTCTTCAGTGATTAGAAGAAAATAAGACTGAATAATGATTGAAATCGCAGTCATCACTTGTCGGAGCTAGATGCATATGAAAACCTTCCAGCAGGCTGGTCACAAGCAGAAATCTGCGAGTGTAAATCTATTTACTTGGCAAAGGCAAGTTTAGCATCTGGTTAAGAAAACCGGGATATGGGGAAGATCTAATGATAGAATTAAAAGTTGATGATGCAGATGTGATACGTATCAGATGGACCCTGGGCTCTAGACCCGCTCACTGCGATGGTATGATAAACTACGGCGAGATCGGCGGAAACACGGTTTCGACACAAGCATTAAGCGGTTGCAACACATATTATTGCAGTGCTTGAATCAGAACCTTCGTGATGAGATGATGGTTTTTCAATTTGCCAAGCCGTGTCGAAGAAAAGTATCCAAGCGAAAGAAGCGTAATTCCATCAGAGGCGTAGCGCGGATCTGAGGCGGGACGGGATATCCCCACTACATTCCGACCGGCATATGCGCTGACGAATATCTATCCAAGCCGAACGGTAGTCAGATTGTGCAATTGCGAGATGGCGATGGTGGCTGGGGTCAATGCATGACGGGCAATGGCAAAGGACTCCTTAGCGCCGTCTTCTCGCTGCGCCACGCCGCGCCGTACCGTGCTCTTCCGGAGCTAGCCTAAGCCCAGGCCTGCAAACCTTAACTAAGCGATCATGCTGGTAAACCTACGAGTTCGGGCGTTGGCAACCCAGGTGGTAGATAGATGTGCGCGGCTCATTGCTCGATTCAACATATCATCAACCTCTCATGCATAATCACCGCGGCGATATCATTTTCAACTTGACCTAGCATCTCGTAAATCACCATCTAAAACATGGCCTGGCCGCTAACTAAGCCTAGCTAACTAACTATAGCGACCGAAAGTACCGAGGCCCAATAAACGACCCTTGCAGGGGCCGGCCGGCCGGCCGGCCCCGGCCTCGGTCTTGTCTTACATCCTTACTGTCAAAAGTTCGTACTGAAGACGAAGATCCCATTCTGAAATAGATAAGGGTTCGCCGGAAAGACTCGCCCTAGCTTGATCACCTAGGCAAGTTGATGGCTGTGGCCAAAAACAATGGCGGACCGACAAGACTGTACCCCTGCAAAGTATGATAACTCGCGTAACAGATAAACTGACAGGAGAGAGGAAGACTTGTCTGCGGGAACGGGCCCGCCGCCGCGCTGTCAACTCAATTACTAGGCTCATGCTTGGTAGCCAGCCTAAAGCCCCGCTTAATGCTTTGCACATCCGAGCCACGGGTTTTCGGAAGAAATTATACCACTCATCGCCGCAGTGGAAACGAAATTTACCCCACAAATCTCAGGAGAGGCGAACATACTTTGGTCAAAAGTACAAAAGGACCCGGGTAAGTAGGGCTCTGGCTGCAGCAGCAATTGCAGCATCTATTTTTTTTTTGAAATCGCTTGGTGTTCATAAGTCGGGACGTGGCCTTCGGAGCTAATGAAGCTACCGACATTTGGCCAATATTAAGAGAAATGACAATTAATTCAAGAAGAATATATTAAAACATTGAAGGTCTAAAAGAGGTATCGTATAAGTTATGAGTGCAAAGGAACTGGAACAAACATCATATTCCATTTGATGGCATCTTGAAACATCTCTTTGTATTCATTACCCTAAATTCAAAGTTCAAATTTAGGGAAAAGAGAAAAGATGCATAGTATGTTTCATTTGCGGATAGTGTGTTGCGCTAACCCTGTATGTAGTGAGCAATGTGATATTTTAACGTTTGAGCTTGACACATATTTGCACCAACCTTTTCTTGGTCATGCCTGAAGCATTGGAGTCAATAGTTACCTGTGTATTTTCATGCAGAACAAGTTTTACGACATCTCGCAGGCCATGGATGAGTAATTAGACAACTTATTAATTCGTTCCAGTGTGATCACTTATATATACTAGGAGAACAGACAGAGTCAGTAAAAACCGCCGCGAAGGGCTGGTCTCGGGGCCCTCTAAAGGATTCGTTTCAGTAGTTTTCACTGGCATGATTCCAATTCTTAGGACACCCCTCCACCAAAGGATCGCTTGCGGGCTACTCGGGAGCTAGGGGAATGGTGGGGTACGTTGCCGACGACCTTTGATGTAGCTGAGTGGAGTTCGGGGGGTTTCCGGATGGAGGCATACCCGCATAAGAGTATTTAGCAATGAAATTGTACACCCTTTGTGTACCCATCACCGTTATAAACAAATAGCCGCAAAGTAGTATCTAGCTACAACCACTCCCCCGCGTCTCCCAGACAAGCCCATCCGTTCCCACTTCTGAAGCCCCTCTGGAGATCTTCTCCTAGATTATATCATTATTAATCGGGATGAAAGACTGATAGGAAATACTGCCTTTACCGTAATCACCGAGAACGCGGCGTTTATGATACCCGCCCCTCGATATTAAGTTTGGGTTTCATCGATGGATCATCTGCATAAGTGGTGCCACAATCTAATTCTGGTGGACGCTTGCGAAGACACTATGGGGATGGAGTCGTATGCCGACCAGACTGGTCAACTCGGGACTTTGTGTTCCAGCACGACATAATTGTACCATGTCGCTTGGCATAGATGCATGAGATCCTCGCTAAACCCCGGAATGACGGACATTGATCTTACTTTCTTCAGCCCGAAATACCTCCGACATAAACGTTTGAGCGCCAAAGACGTGACTTAGTCAGACAATAAAAATAAATCTTGATTGTTTTGCTCGTAAATTCCGAACGACGATAATGCGGCCTCGGCTATATCTCCTATTATCCCTGTCTTGGGTGGCGTAGCTTCAATAACAGGGATATTCGACTGAGATCTCTTATCCATTTTCTGTGTCCTTCCTAAATAGTCCCATGTTGCATGGATAGCAAGTTTTGGGGCATAGGACTTCTCCGTCTTTGCTCGGCGATTTATCCATGGTCAAATTAAGAAATACACATTTACTACTTTGACCGCGGCCACAGACATCTGGGCAAGTACGTTCAGCCTACCCTATAGTTAGTTGTTAACCGAGGATAAATTCGTCCTTAGAGTCATTTTTAGCTAGTAATAAGTAACTTTTATGTATAACTATTATAACTATCTTTAAAATTATTATTTAAGTTACTAGTTTAATTTATTAGTTGCAATTAAATTAAATATTTTATTAATTAAATAAAATTAATTTTTTATATTTATTTTTTTTAAATTTTAAATTTCTTTTTATTATTTAAAAATATTTAAATTTTTATATTTTTTTAAAATTATTAATTTAATTAATATTATAAATTTATTTAAAAAGATTTTTTATTTAATTAAATAAATATTATAATACTTTATTATTAAATTCTTTTTAAAATTAATATATTTAAACTTGTTATGATCCATGACACGCCTAGGCGGTTAATAATAGCAGAACTGATATTCACTTACCCTATAGCCCTACATTAACTAATAAGGAAATACTTACAAGTAATTACTTATAATATTAATAATTATCTTATAATTAATACCTTAATTACTAATATATTAGATAGAACTAATATAATAAATATTTACTAGGTAATAATATATAGATAGATTAAAATCTACTTTTATAATTAATATTAATTAGCTTTTAATATAATTTAATTACTTTAATTATAATTAATTATTATTTAATATAATATTTTTATTATTTTATTATATTATAATATATTTAATTATATTATTAATAATAAATCTTTTAATTTAATTAATTTATTAAATTAAGAATTAATTAAATTATTATATATTAAAAGCTCTTATTTAATTAATTATTTATATTAATAATTAAATAATAATAATATTTAGAAAAAACTTTACTATTATCTTTTTTAATAATATTAAATTAATTATAAAACTATAATAAATTAAAAAAAAACTTATAAATATATAAATATTATTTAAAATAAAAGAAACTAAAATTACTATAATTAAAGAAATAAAAAGAAAAAATATTAGTAAAATTTTAAAATCTTTAATCCTAGAATCTTTTTTAAGAAAAGTTATTAATATAATCCTCTTCTTTATTTAAATAAAAGAATACTTTTACTTCTTTTTTATATAATTTATAACTTTTAAAGTTTAAATATTATATATTAAAATCCTTTTTAAAAAGATATAGAAATATAATTTAAATTTATTATAAAAGATTATTTAAAAAATAAAAATAATATTAATTAAAATAAAAAAATCTAAGAAATATTTAAAGATTAGGAATATTTTAAGATTATTATTAAAAATAATTTTAATATAATTAATATAGAATAATAAATTATAAATTAATTATATAAATTTAAATAAATAAAATCTTATAATTAATATTTAATTAAATTTAAAAGAATTATAATATAAATAATTTAAAATAATAATATATTAATAGAATTTTATTATAAAAGTTTAAAGAATAAAGTTAAAAATAAAATCTATAAAAAAGATTAATTAAATAAATTCTTAAAGTATATTAAAATTATTATTAAAATTAATAAAAGATAATTTAATTAATAAAAGAAATATATTTAAAATAATAAAACTTTATATATTTTAAATAAAAGAAAAATCTAAAGTAAATAATAAAGTATTATATATAGAATCTATTTAGGATTTATAGAGCTAGGTATTATCTAAGGATATAATAAAACTAAGATTATTTATTTTAATTATAAAAAGAAAGAATATAAATCTTTTAAATATTAATCCTTGAAAATAGGAAACTAGTTTAAATTAGTCTAAGAAAGAAAATAATTTAATATTATTAGAATCTTTATTAGGAAAATTTAAAATAAATAAATCTTAATATTTAAAGAAAAAAATAATATTATTAAAAAAATTACTTTTATTATTATTAAGAAATATAAATTAATTATTATAATTAAATAATATATAAAAGATTATAAATTATATAAAATAAAACTTATTTTATAATAAAAAATTAATAAAGTTATTTAAAAAGTATAATTAATTTAATAAAAAGGTAAGTTCTATCTTCTTTATAAATAATTAAAATAAGCTAAAAA
The DNA here is from genome assembly GCA_020809705.1 of Calonectria ilicicola. NCBI lineage: Eukaryota > Fungi > Ascomycota > Sordariomycetes > Hypocreales > Nectriaceae > Calonectria > Calonectria ilicicola. The sequence goes on along the minus strand of CP085833.1, from coordinate 1,060,747 downwards.
GATAAAAATCCTTATATCTATTTTAAATATATATACTAATAAAATACTAATATAATAAAATATCTATACTTATAATAAAAATAGAAATAAAAAAATAAATAATTAATATTAAAAGAATAACTTAATAAATTAAAGAACTTTTATAAAATAGAGATAAAGTTTTTTTATTTATATAAAGTAAATAATAATTAAGAAATTATAATCCTTAATCTATTTAATATAAGGAAAATAATCTTAAACTAAATATAATATATAAAGAATATAAAAATATCTTATAAATAAATTATTATAATTATAATTACTTTTAATATATAAAGTAAAAATAATATATAATATTTTTTTATTAAGGTAAAAGATATAATTATTTATTATATTTATAAAAAATACTTTAATTAATATAAAATAATAAAAAGAAACCCCTATTATTAGTTTATTATATTAAAATTAAATAAACTTAAGTTCTTTAATTATAATAAACTATTATAGAATAAATACTAAGACCTTAACTATAATATCTATATAATAAATAAAATAATAATTTAATACTAAGTAAAATTAAAAAATAAAAAAAGCTTTTTATAAAAAAGTAATAAAAGAGATAATCTAAAGAGTTATTAAAAGAACTTCCTAAGAAGGCTTTTGTAAGGACAATTAGGATCCCAGCGCCACTGTAGCTGGAAGTGGCATACAACCTACTTAATCTATTAGAGAATTTCAGCTAGCAATCGAGGAACGCTTATTAAGTTGAAGTTTATATATTATAATATAATTTGTTTTATAATTTTTAAGATTATTTTAATTAATAATCTTTATAATTTTTTAATTTTTATACCCCTTTAAATAATTAGTATAATTATTATAAATATATAGATTATAAATAATTATAATAAATACCCTCTAAATATATTATATATAAATATAATATTTAAGCTATCTTAAAGAATCTATATTCTACTAGGGTATTTGGGTATTATAGAAGATTAATTAGTTTTAATAATTAAGCTTTTAGCTTTTATTAATAAATAAGTATGGAATAAATAGTGAATAGAAGTGTTAGATTTAAATATAAAGTAGAGGCTTAAGAAATTAAGTAAGTAATAATATAAGTATATATTGAATAGCTATATTTTAGACTTAGGGTATGAATCTTATAGCCTTAGGTCTTTTTAATAGGAAGATTAGAGTAAGAAGGCTTAGAGAGAGTAGATATATTGTATAGATCTATAGAATATAATAATTACTTATTACTTACTTTGTATAAAGAATATATAATAGAAGGAAAAGGGTTCTAAATCTTATTATAAATTATAGTCTAATAATAAATAACTTAAATAAAAATATTATAAAAAATAATAGATTAATTGTATTATATATTAAGGAAAGATTAGGATAAGCTATTAATCTATAACTATGCTATCCTCTAGGATAATGTAATTAGTATATAAGTTGATAATTAGATATATGTGATAGAGTTAGGGAATAGTTTGTAAAGGGGCTGCTTAGATTTATAAAAGATTGAATAGGCTATAATTAGATTCTTTTACTATCTATAAACCCAATAAAGAAATTATATTATAAGCCTTAATAATCCTTTCTAGTAAAATTTCTTAAACTTTATTTATAAAAAGTATATTAATTTAAAATCCTAAGAGATATAACTAAAAGACAATTTTCTAAATCTATAATAGGGCAGCAAGTAGTTACCAATAGATCATTTTAATATATAAAGCATCATTCATATATCCCTAGGCACCCAAGATTTAGAAGATAGGCCTAACTTAGCCTACTAGTATTATTATAAGCTAAACAAGGATCTAAAGAAGGAAATAAGGTAGCTGTAGATCTTACTATAGAAAGTTAAGAAAGTAATCTATAAGGTAGAATAATTATAGCCTTATATATATAATAGCGCTAAATAGTTAAGAAATAGTTAAAATAAAAGATTATATTTAAAGGCAATTTAAGAAGATATAAAAAAGTTCTAATTTTTAAATTAATACTATAAGTATTTAAGAGGTAAATATATATAGAATTAAGGATTTAAAGGAAAATCTTAAAGTAAAGAACCTTAAAACTCTTCTACCTTAAATACCTACTAATAGCAAATATTTAAAGAGAGCTTAATAAAAAGCCACTTTATTATATAATACTTTAATAATAATAAGTAAAACTATCCTAATCTTAAATATAATTAATTCTAGTAAAATATAAAGTAACCTTTAATTAAATTAATATAATTAAAGATATAAATATAAGCTATTAATATTAAAATTAAAGAATTAGATTTCTTAGGAAATAAGAAGGTATAAGGGCTAAGCTTAATACCCTAATATTAAAATTAAAAATAATCCTTATAGGGAATACTATTAAAGGTAAAGCAATTATTCTCTAAGTACTTAATAAAGAAATAGTTAAAGTAAATATAGATATAGGTATATAAGTTAACTTTGTTAGTATAAGGCTAGTGGTTAGGCTAGGGCTTAAAGAGGCAGCTAACTGAAAGGTACTAAGTCTTATAAGTTATAATAGGATTAAGAAGCCCTTAGGGTAAGTTTATTGGCTAACCTTCTTTCTAATTGACTCTAGAGAATTTCTACAGAAGATTTGGCAAGTACTTATTAAAGCTACTAGACCTAATAGAGCTAGCAATATCCTATTATTCACTAGATTAATAGGTAAGGAGGGTATTGTTATAAATATAAAAACCTACTTATAGAACTATAAGCCAATCTTTATTATAAATATAAAGTTTTTTATAAAAAAGCTAATAAAAAATAATAAATAAGCCTAAATAATATATATTTATAGTATACTTATACTAGATGAATGGCCAATAGCTGCCCTTAGTAAGGAAGTTTAAAAAGGAGAAGTTATACTACTTATAGAATTAAAAGATAATATATAAGTATTTAGTAAGGAAGTTATAGAGAAATTGCCTATATTAAAAAAGGTAGAATATATTATTAATCTTTAAGAAGGGAAAAAGTTACTATATAGATCAATTTACTTTATTAATAGGAAATAATAAGAGATATTATAGAATTATATTATAAAAAATATAATAAGTAATTGAATAGAATCTTTAGTTAGTAAAGTAAAAGTGCTAGTTCTTTTTATACTTAAGAAAGATAGTATCTTAAGGTTATATATTAATTATAAAAAGCTAAATATAATAATAATTAAGAATTATTATCTTTTACTATTAATTAGTAATTTATTAGATTATTTTATAGAAGTAAAGTAGATTATTAAAATAGATCTTTAGGATATATATTATTATATTAATATTAAACCTACTAATTATTAGAAAACTGCTTTCTATATATAATATAATTATTTTTAATATATAATAATACTATTTAGGCTTATTAATATATTTACTACTTTCCAAATATATATTTACTAAATGCTTACTAGATTACTAGATATATATTATATTATATACTTAAATAATATTATTATTTACTCCTAGAATTAAAACTAATATATATAAGATATTAAAGAGATCTTATAAAGGCTATAAGTAGCTTAACTATATACCAAATTATCTAAGTATACCTTTTACTAATAGAAGATCAAGTTCCTAGACTATATTATTATATAAGAGAGGATTAAAATGGATCTAGTATAAGTTTAAGTAATTATTAAGTAGCCTATATTAACTAATTTTAAAGAAGTATAAATCTTCTTAAGCTTTTATAACTTTTATAGGAAGTTTATTTTAAAATATTTAAAAATTATAAAGCTTATTATAGTCCTACTTAAAGGTAATAAGAAAGATTATAAAATAAAAGAATTTATATAGCCCTTAAAGGTATAAAAAGTATTAGAAAAGCTTTAATATACTTTTTACTTAGTGATCATTCTTTGGTATTAGAACCCTGAACTACCTATATATATGGAGATAAATATATTAATTAAAGCTATCTTAGGTATATTATCCTAATTATAGGCAGATTAATAACAATCAATTGTTTACTAGTTATAGAAGCTTATAAATATAGAGTAATACTAGGCTATAGGCTAATAAGAACTTCTAGCTATTATAGAAAGCTTAGAGTATTAGAGCTATTATTTACTAAGATTATTTAATAAGTTTATATTACTAATAGATTATATTATTTTAGTAGGAGTAATATCTACTTTTATATAAGATCTTTAAAGAAGGCTTATCTATTAAATATATAGACTTATATTATTTAACTTTAATATTAAATATAAACTAAAGAAAATAAATCTTGCTAATAGGCTTTTTAAAAGATCTAATTATATACTAAGTAAAATAGCCTATTATAATATATTACCTACTTTAATAAAGAAATTAATACTAATTAATAAATTATTACCAAATATATAATAAATAATTACTAGCCTTAAGAAAAAGTATAAGAGCACCTAGGTATATATATAAGCTACTTAAGCTAGCTTAAGAGAGGTTTTCTTATCCTTAGGTTAGAGTTAAGCCTTAGGACCCCCTAATCTAATGCAATATGTAATATATATCTTTGCGGTTATAATGTAAGCTAGAGGAGTAGTAGATTATATTAATAAGTACTTAGAGAATGCTTAGTAAAAAGTAGTTATAGAGAGCTATAAGGACTTACTTAGAGCTAGAGTTATTAATCCAGACTAATATATCTTATATCCTATTATAAAGGAACTTATGTAAGATGAAATAGTATTTCTATTATAACCTTTATATAAGCTAGAAGATTTAGTTAAAGAATTATAGGCTGATGACTAATACTATTAATAGAAGGTAGAGAAGGCTTATAAAGTAGCTAATAAATAAAAGAAGTATTACCTTAATAAATAAAATATTCTCTTTTATAAAAAAAAATTAATAATCCTAAATTAATATATTATAAAAAAAAATCCTAAGAAGGCACCATAATAACCTAAGATTAGGGTATATAGAGGTATATAAGATACTTAAGTTAATTAGCTATAAATTCCATTAGAAAGGTATAGCTAATAATATTAAAGACTATATAATAAAATATTAAGTATACTAAGGTGAGCGCTCATTAAGGTATAAGTTATATAAATAATTATAGCTACTTCCCCTACTAGTATACCTATTCTAAGAAATTAGTATAGACTTTATTATAAAATTATTAAGTAATGCTTAAGTAGATAGTAAAGAATATAATATAATCTTAATTATTATATATTATATAATTAAATATATAATCTTTTTATTAATAAGGAAAATACTTAATATAGCTTAATTTATATAAATCCTTTATAAAAATATTAAATATAAATTTAAAATATTAAAAAGAATTATAAGTAATAAAAATAAATTAATTATTAATAAATTCTAGGCCAAACTTATAAAAGAATAGGCAATTGCTTATTAATTATCTATTATATATTACCTATAAATAAATAATCAAATAGAATAGACTCACTAAATATTAGAAAAATATCTTTAAGTATATATAAAAAGCTTACTAAATTAATAAATAGCCCAACTACCTAAAGTAAAGTTTATATATAATAATAGTATATATAATATTATTAAAGTTTTTTTAATATAAGTACTTTATAAATATTATTCTAAAGTAATAGCTTATATTTTTAAATATATTAAAGCTAAAGTGCAAGGAGTTAATAAGCATTTAATAACCTTTTGCCAAGTATAAGAACAAGCCTAAGAATGCTAGCAGTCTATTATAAAAGCATAATCCAAGTATTATAATTAATATTATTAAGCTAAGGAATATAAATTAAAGGATATTATTAAACTATTAATTAAGTATTTCCATTTTAAAGATAAGAAATTAATATTATAATTTATTAAAATAATAATTAAAAAAAATAAAGAAATAAATATATAAGATATATCTGCTAGAGTAATACTAATATATATATAATATATTCTTAGTCTTACTATTAGAGCTATAGTTATAGCCTTAGTAAGCAAATAGCAAAAGTATAGCTACCCTCCCTAAGTTAGAGAAAGAAGAGGAAAAATAAGAAGTAAAGGAAATTATAAATCATAAAAAAGATAAAGAATAACTATTCTATTAAATTAAGTAAATAAGCTAGCTAGTAGAATATAATATATAGGAATCTACTAAATATTTATAAAATACTTTATAAATAATATAAAAATATTATAAATAATATAAATATATATATAAAAAATAAGATAATAATATAAAATAAAAAATATAATAAAGGTATAATAAATAACTAGTAAGATAATTACTAACTAATATACCTATAGGCATAAATATATACACAAACCACTAAGATAACAGCCAGAGAGCACTTAACAAAAACTCAGCAACAGCTTAGCAAATAGGCACCTAGGAAAAAACATTATAACCACAACCACAAGGACAACCATAAGAACAATTATAAGGGTAATCACTACTTCTACCACAATTACAGCTAGCAGGCGATAGAGGTGTATTATTAAGCGTAGGCTTAGACTTGGTCTTAGAGGCAGCAGACTCTACAACCTTAGATTCCTTCTTCTTCTTCCGAATATAGTATAAAAACATACTAACCGCTCCCTATTAAATAGGAGGTTTTTTAATATATTTAATAATATAAATAGGGCTATAATAATCTATAATAATAGTTAAAGTATATAAGATCTTATACTTCTATATAATAATAAATTAAAATAAGGAATCTTTTATAATATTAAAAATATAAGTAAATTTAGCTTAATTAAGAGTACTTAATAAATATTTAATAATTATAATAATATTATTATTATAAGTATAAAGAGAGATAATGAAAATTAAGTAAAGGTATAAGTTTTTAGTATTAGTAAAGATAAGATTATATTATAATAAGTTAATAAAATACTTACTAAATATAAAATAAAGATATTTACTTAGACTTAAAAGTCTAATATTATTAACTTATATTAGATAATAGTCTCTTATAGTAGATATAAAGATAGCTATTTATTAAATATTCTATAAATACTAGCCATACTCTTAATACTATCTTTAGTATAATACTAGAAATTAGTAATAGTATATATAACTTAATTAAAATATTAGTAGCTAATATTTATTAAGGGCTTAAGGGTATTATTATTATCCTTATTATACTTAATAGTATTATATATACTAAGTTCGGTTAGGAAATTCTAATATTAGATTATAATATTAATAAGCTCCTAGAAAATCTAATTAAATTAATAATAATTATATATAAAATACTTAATAAAAGTAAATATATTATATTATAAAATTAGCTAGCTTCCTTATAGTAGATATAGCAAGTATTAATAGATCTTTAATAATAAATAAGAGAGAGATTATTATACTTTTATATAATATAATAAAAGTAAGAGCAATTATTTAATAGCTATTTAACAAATGCTTAACTAGTAAACTACTTATAATAAGTAAGTATTATAAAAAGCTAAAAAAGAAGTAATATTATAAAGATTTAGAGAGTGCTTAATAAGGAAAAGAAGAATAAAATAATAATAAAAAATAAAAATATATATATATATAATAAATAAAGTAGGAAATATTATTTGTATAGAAGAATTATAAATAAGTATAAAATAAGAAGAATAATAAGTATATTATAATATATACCTTATTAAAAGTAAGGTCCTTATAGCAACTACCTACTAAATATATACTATATATATAATAAATAATAAATAATATATACTATATAAATAATAAATAATAAACAATAAATAATAATAATATATAATAATAATTATAAGCATATAAAATTATTTAAAATAAGGAAATTACTAGTAAATACTTAAGGATTAAGTATTAAAGAAAGGGGGATAATTATAAGAACAATTAGAATCCTAGCGCCACTATGGCTGGAAGTAGTATACAACCTATTTAATTTATTAGAGAATTTTGGCGAGTGATTGAGGAATACTTGTTAAGTTGAAGTCTATATACTATAATATAATTTGTTCTATAACTCTCAAGATCACCCTGGTTAATGACCCTTATAGCTTTATATATAATAATTAAAAAATAATTCTAATAATAATTAGAAATAAAGATAAGGATTAGAAGGAAGTAATATCTTTTAATAATAATAATATAATTATAAATAAGAAGATTAATTATTTAAAAATCTTTATTAAAAAAAATTAAAAAATAATCTTTAATATTATTAATATTAAATAATATAATCTAGTTTTAAAGTACTTATAATTATATAAGTATAATCCTAATATCTACTAGTATACTAGCTAGATATAAATACCTAAGGAGTATAATATAATTAGTAATATTTTTATAAATCTAGCTAAAAGATCTTAAATTTTTAATTTTAATTAAATAAAAGATATAAATAAAAAAGAATCTTTATTATTTAAAAAAATTAAATATAAATATAAAAATAATTAAAAAAGATAAAAATAATAAATAATTATTTATTTTAAAATATAATTTTAATAAATTAATAAAAGTTTTAAAAAATAAAGATTAAAATAAAAATAAATAGATTATATAATATATTTTTATAATATAGAATTTATAAAAAACTCTTTATAAAAGAACTTAATATTAAATTATTAGAATTTAATTAATAAGATTATAAAATTATCTTTAAAAATAGATTTAATATCTAATTTTATTTTATTTATAATCTTAATTAAATAAAGCTTAATATTTTAAAAAATATATTAAAAATATATTAAAGAAAGAATATATTTATATTTTAAATTCTAAAGTAAAATACTTTATTATATTTATATTTAAGAAAAATAGAAAATTATATTTTATTATAGATTATTAATAATTTAATAATATTATTATTAAAAATTATACTTTATTATTATTAATTAATAAAATAAAAAATTATCTTTATAAAGCTAATATCTTTATTATATTTAATCTTAAAAAACTTATAATTTTATTTATATTAAAGAAAGATATAAATAGAAAACCACTTTCTAAACTAAATTTAAGTTATTTAAATATCTAATTATACTTTTTAAATTTATAAATATATTAATATTATTTTAAAGAATAATAAACTATATATTATAAAAATATTTAAATATCTTTATTATTTATTATTTAAATAATATCCTTATCTTCTTTTTAAATAAAGAAGAATATAAAGAATATATTTATAAGGTTTTAAAAGCTTTATAAGATATTAAACTTTTAGTTAAATCTAAAAAAATAAGTTTTATATATAAGAAATTAAATTCTTAGAATATATTATTAGCTCTAATAAAATCTATATAAATCTAAAGAAAATTATAATAATATAAAAATAAAAAGTATTATAAAATATAAAGGAAATATAAATCTTTTTAGTTTTATAAATTATTATTAAAAATTTATTAAAAGATTTAATAGAATTATTTTTATAATAATTAAATTAATTAAAAAAAAGATTATCTTTTAATAAAAAATTAAAATATAATAATTATTTAAAATTATAAAAGATATTATTTTAAAAGAACCTATCTTAATTATATTTAACTTAGATAAATCTATAAAACTAGAAACTAATATTTTAGACTTTATACTAGAAGCCTAAATTAGATAATATAATAATTAAAGAAATCTATATTTTATAGCTTTTTATTTATATAAGTTATATAGCCTTAAATTAAATTACCTTATTTATAATAAAGAATTCCTTATTATTATAAATACCTTTAAAAAATTCTAATAATATTTATTAAAAAATAATTATAAAATTATAATATATATAGATTATAAAAATATCTCCTATTTTATAATAATTTAGAAATTTAATAAAAGGTAATTATAATATATTAAATATCTCTTTAAGTTTAATTATTAAATTATTTATATTAAAAAAATTAAAAATAACTATATTAATATAATTAACTATTAATCTAATTATAATACTAAAAAATTAAAAATATAAAAAAAATTATTAATTTATAATACTAATAGAAACCTAAAATAAGCTCTAATTAATAGAATAATAATAGAAATAAAAAAATTATTATTATAATATAAATAAAAAGATTACTATAAATAATTAGAACTATTACTATAGAAACCCTAATATAATATATAAAATAAGGTAATCTATTATTAAGAAAAATCAAAGAATACAATCTAGTATTATTAGAAAAAGAAAAAATAGATTATTTATAAGTATTTAAGGAATATTAAATAGAATTAATAAAAGATATTTATAAATATTTTTTATATAATTATAAAAGTATTAATAAAACCTTTAAATAAGTTAAATAGATATTCTCTTTTAGTAAAATAAAAAAGAAAATTAAGTAAGTATATAAAAAATATAGCCTATACTAATACTCTAAAAAACCAAAATATAAATTATATAAATTACTATAATTAATATTAATAGTATAAAGATCTTAGGAATTAATTATAATAAACTTTATTATTAACCTATCTCTTTTAATAAATCTTATTATAAAAGTATATTATAATAATATTCTTATTATTATAAATTAATTTATTAAAGTAGCTTATTATATTCTTTATAATAAAGTAATAAAAGAAGAATAATTTACTTTTTTATTTTTTAAATATATAGTTATAATTTATAGATTATTAATAGAAATTATATTAGATAGAGGATAATTATTTATATTAAAATTCTAGTAAAGTCTTATATTATTAATAGAATTAAATTATAAGCTAAATATAGTTTTTTACTTTTAGATAAATAAATAAATTAAATATTAAAATTAGAAGATTAAATAATATTTATAATATTATATTAATTATAAATAAATTAATTAGGTAGAAAAATTATTTATTATATAATTAGTATATAATATATTTTATAATTATAATATTAAAATAACTTTAATAAAAGCTAATTTTGGTTTTATTTCTAATACTTATTAAGTATTTTTAGAAAGTATTATCTAAATAAAAGTAATAATTAAATTAAATAATTTAAAGAAATTATATAAAGAACTAATAATTGAACTAGAATTTGTTTATAATATTATAAAAAGATATTATAATTTAAAAAGATTAAAAGGATTAATCTTTTTAAAGGGAGATATGGTTTATTTAGTAATAAAAAATCTTATAATAAAATAATAAAATAAAAAAATTAACTTTATATAAATTAGATTATATTTAATGAAAAAAAGATATTAGAAAATAATTATAAACTTGATCTTTTAGATAATATTAAGATTTACTTTATCTTCTATATTTTATTATTAGAATCTAATAATAATATTTAAATTAATATTAGATTAAAATATAAATTATAAATAGAAAATTTTAAAAATTAATAAAAAATTAAGAAAATCCTATAAAGAAAAAAAAATAAAAAATTTAAAATTAAATAAAAAGATTATAAAGAAATAATTTAAAAATCTATAAAATATCTTATATATTACTTAAAAATATTAAAAATATTCTTAAAAATATAATATTAAGTAAACTATTAAAATTAATAATATTCTAATTAATAATATCTATAGCTTTTAAAAATTATACTTAAATAATAATCTTTAATTTTATTTAATTTATCTTTTTTAATTTATTTAAAAAAAATCTTAATATATTATCTTTATATTTTTTATTTTAAATTAATATTTTTAATAATAAAGATAAAATAAATAATTTAAGGATTTTTAAATTTTAACTTAAGTAATAAGTACCTCTACTTATATATAAAAGAACTTCTTCTTAATTACCTTCTTTTTTATATTTAAATAATTAAATTTCTAATTTATTTAAATTATTATAAAATATTAATATCTACTTATACTTATTATTTATAAAAATAATATATATATAATTAAAAATACCTTTAAAGTATTATATATTTTATTATAATAAATATATTTATTATAATAATTATTAAAATCTAATAATATTTTATATTATAAACCTTTAAAAAAGTAAAAAAAATATAATATAATTTTAAAGCTTATTAAATTAATAAATTAGGTTTAAGTATTAATATAAAGATATAGCTTAGAATTACCTAAACTATAAGATATAATTAGAAAATATTTTAAAGGTTAAGAATAAGAAACTTATATATAAGGTTAATTTAATAAACCTTAAAAATAAAATTAATAAAGAGAGAATATTATATTATAATCTATAATATATTTAAACAATTAATAATAATAGAATTAATATTTACTTACTATATAATCTTATATTAATTAATAAAAAAGTACTTATAAATAATTATTTATAATATTAATAATTATTTTATAATTAATATCTTAATTATTAATATATTAAATAAAACTAATATAATAAACACTTATTAAATAATAATATATAAATAAATTAAAATCTATTTTTATAATTAATATTAACTAATTTTTAATATAATTTAATTACTTTAATTATAATTAATTATTACTTAATATAATATCTTTATTACTTTATTATACTATAATACATCTAATCACATTACTAACAATAAACCCTTCAATCTAATTGATTTATTAAGTTAGGAATTGACTAGACTGTTATAAAACTTTATAATATATTTATATTAATTAAAAAAAACTATATAAATAGCTAAGTAAAATAAAAAGATAATTAAAAGTGTTATAACTTAGTATCTTATAATATATAGTAACTTTTATAATATTTATTATTTATACTTATAATTATAAATATTATATTATAACTTAATACCCTATAATATATAATAACCCTTATAACATCTATTATCTACACCTATAATTACAAGCATTGCAATTATAAACTTATCTTTTAGCCTAACCGGCTAACGGACGTAACAGGAAGTGCGGATCCTAACAAAAGGTATTTTATACATCTTCTACTTTAATTTAATAACATCTCTCTACTTGTATCTAATATACCTTCTATACTTCTATCCAATAAACACTCCAAACTTCTTCCACTTCTCATCTCCCTTCAAGTTCTCCATATCCTCGTCCCTAAGTGAGATTGCCGCAGTGATCTCTCCATCTGACCTCTTGGGCATCAGATACATAAGACTCTCAAATGGCTCGAAGATCGGCCTCCTCACACTCTCAGGCTTTCCTAATTCAAGACCGAAGTCATAGTCCCAACATCCTACCTTTGCCCATGAGCTCAACATGATGTCTGTCGAAGGGTTTGCGTCTGCTGTGACAGACAAGCCTCTCTTATGTTGATTCAGATAGGTGACAAAAGCCTCAGTCCGGCGGCGTAGAGTCTCGCAGTCAAGTTCGCGTCGTAGACGTGAAGCTACAGCGCCGAGAGGCTCGTTGACAACCTCAGACAAGGTCGCGATGCTATAGGCCATGTTCTGAAGGATGCCTGGATAGTTCTTGGGTGCTCCCATTTGGGTGCGCACATCAACTGCGCGGCAGAACTGCGTTGAGTCTGAACCTTCTAGACGAGGAAGACGAGCGCGGCTGGTAGATTGCCAGATGAATGCGGAGAGAGCATCGTCTGTTGAGATAAACTTGATGGGGGCTTCGTCTTTAAGTTGGCCAAGAGTCTTGGTTGCCTCATCCTTGAGCTCAGAAAGAGCTTGGGGGCTAAAGGAAAAGAAAGCCCAGCTTGCCTTTACTGGTGTTGCCGCAGCGTCGCCTGAAGGAGGTCTGACGATTTGATGATCTAACTCGGGGCCGACTTCGTAGTTATCAAGAAGAGGAATAAGACTCTTGCGGTCAATATTCATATTCTTGGTCTCTTCCTCAGTAAAATCCTCGCTGCGACAAGCTTTAGATAAAAGTCGAATAAGCTCGTCCTGACCTGTCATATCCATGCAAGCATGCTGTCCCAAGACACTGAATATGATGCCGCCTTGGATGAAGTTGAGTTGGAAAAGGAGGACAGGACTGGGGTCATCGGGGGAAATCCCAATAGGCAATGTCTTCCTTGGTGCAATCAAATTTTCATCGAACATGCGCATAGGAAATTTTGCCTTTCTCAGGGTCTCTATGGTAGGTGCCGTAGGGTCATCGCGGAGGTCCTTGATGACCAGTCGTGGCGTTTCCTCAAATGCTATGATTCTCAAGTCGTCGGCGCCCCCGGTCTTTTTCACTTGTCCGGCTACCCAAGGGAAGTGTTGTGAAAGCCGCTGAAGACCTTTGTTAAGCGTGTTGATGATGCTGGGGTGGGCGGAAGGGTCAGAGATAGGGTAGACAAAGCTGATCGGGGTGTAGATCTCTGTCATGAGAGGCTGTTGCCCAATGATGTCCAGCTGCATGTCTAGCTTAGATGAAACCCCGTTTGCTGCAGCCATTTTGAAGTGATGAATTGGTTGATGATGAGCTTCAATTGTCGTGTCTGGTTACTTGTATTTATAGAGGGGCAGACCCACTAGATACCTAGCACTCAGAATGAGTCGAAGTGTTTAGCTTCCTATGTCGGACTAGTGTATCCAACTAACCGAAACTCACCGAAAATGCAGATCCCGACTTTAGTGTTTTCTTAGCCACTTGTTATGCAGCAATCAAATTATGATAACGAGTATCCAAATTGTTCCTGACGGTGGGTTGACAAAGTCCCACCGCCGCGACCGGCGATTTACAGCAGTCTTTGAGAAAACTACTGTTATAGCTCGGTTTAAGACTAACTTACCTAGGAGTTAAGCAGCTAGCACTTAGCGCAAGCTAAGTTGTAAGAGCTAGCTTATAGGTTATATATTATATATTCTTTTTAAAAAAGTTATTATATAAATTATAATTATAATCATAAATTATTTAAATAAAATATTAAATTAAATAAAAAATTTTATTATTAAAAATAAATATAATATATTATATTTAATTAAAAAGTAATAAATTTAATAATATATATAATATAATTTTAATTATAAATTTTATTTTAAAAATTTTTTAAAATTATAATAATAATAAATATAATTAAGCTATTATATGTAATGAACTGGATTCACAACTGAGGTAAAGTATGAATAGGACTATAATAGACCTCTATTCTTATTACTAAGACTTTAATTTAATAAACTATAGAATTATTTACTTATACTTACTATATAATATTATTATAAGTATTCTTACTTTATAATATCTTATATTAATATATATTTAATATATATACTTAATTAATTCTTTTAGTTTTATATTTTTATAATTATTTTTTTCTTTTAAAAGTTTATTTTTAAATTTTAAAAGGATTTAATAAAAATAATATTATCTTTATATTTTATTATTTTATTTTTTATATATTCTTTTAATCTATTTATAATACTTATATATTAAAGTTATTATATTTTTAAAATAAATTTTAAATTTTTATATATTATACTTTATAAATTATTTAATTTATTTAATTTAATATAATATTTTATTATTATTACTTTTATATATAATAATATTTTTAATTTTTTATTTATTTTCTTTTTTAATTAATTTTAATAAGTAAATAATAATATTATTTTTAATATTTTTTAAAATTTAAGTAAAAGAATTAAGAAAATATTATATATTTATTAATATTATTTAAATAAATATATTTTATAAGCTTATTATTTTATTTTTTTAATAATAATAATCTTAATAAATTTAAATATAAGCTTTTTATATTTAAATCTAAAGTTCTTTATAAATAAATTATAATTTATTCTTTTTTATATTTTATAATAATATATTTTTTATTATAATACTTAATTTATATTTTTATAATTTTTTATTAATATTATTAAATTTAAATATATATATAATTTAAAATTTTAATATACTTTTATATATTTTATATATAAATCTTTAAGTATTTTAAAGTATACTTAATTATTCTAAAATAATAATTATATAATACTTATATTAGTAATACTTTAATAATATTATATTAACTATTATTATAAATAAACTTACTCTTAGAGAGTTATATTATTTATCTTTTTAAGATTTTTTCTATAAATAATCTTAAGTATCTTTTTAAAGTCTAATATATTTATTTAATTTATTTATTAATTTAAGGATAATAGATAGTAAATAATTACTTAATTATTATTTATTCTTTTATTAATTTTTCTTAGAATTAGTTTATAAATAATTTATTTTAATTATTTATAATACTTTTTAATATTTTATATTAATATTTTATATATTTATATAATATTTATATTATTTAAATAATAATAAATATTTTTTTTATAAATATAAATATAATAAATTTTATTATATAATAAATAATTATAAAAATAATATTATATTTTTCTTTATTATTATAAATACTTTAAAATAATTTTATAATAAAATCTATATTAATTTCTTAAAAGGGATATATTAATAATAATAAAGACTATAGCTTCTTATATAATCTATAATATAAGGTTTATATACCCTAATATATCTAGTATCTTAAGATATAATTATATATATCCTTTATAATTCCTTTCTAATAGAATTTTCTTTTAATAAGTTTAATTATCTTAATAACTTCTATATACCCTACTTTTAAATTATTATAATATCTATAAAATATTTTAATCCTTAATATATATTATACTAAAATAACTAATCTTCCTTTATAAAAAAGTATATTATTTCTATCTAAATAATATACCTCTATATCTCTAGTACCTTATTTAATCTTTTATATTTACTATTAATAAAAAGGATCTTTAGTTTATAATCTTTAAATTAATTTTTTTAATTATATAGATAATTAAATAAGAAATATTATTTTATTTTTTATAAGCTTTCTTATAATAGAATATAAGATAAGTTATTCCAGACTAACTACCCTAGCTTCTAATAGATCCTTATAATTAGAGTATATAACCTCTTTTTATTAAATACTCTTCTTTATAATAGTATTATTAATCTTTTATTATTATATAATTAAAGAGATTATAATTATATTCCACTAATCTAATAATCTAATAGCTTACTTTTAATTTAAAAGTAAAGAACCTTTACTTATTATTTAATATATAAATATACTATCTTTAAAATTAATATAAATAATTTATATATAAATATTAATAATCTTAATTTTATTTTTTATATTAATAATTATATATTATATATTTAATAATAATTTTTTTATTAATTAAAACTTCTTTATAAATATAAAAAATATATTTTTATATATAATTTCCTTTTTTATATAATCTAATTATTTTAATAAATTATTTATTAAATTAAGTTTTTTTAATTTATATTTAAAATTAAAATTAAATAAAAATAATTTATAAATCTATCTTATAAATCTTCCTTTAAAATCTTTTATTAAAACTTTAATAATACCTTTAAAAATAAAATAATCTATTAATATTATAAATCTCTTTAATAATCTTAATAAATAATAACTTTAATACTTTAAGCTTTTAATAATTATAAATAATTTTTACTATCTAATTCCTTAATATTATTTAATATTAAAGAACTTCTTTAGTTAATAGGCTATTAAGTATTATTAATCTTTTATAAGTTATAATAAGATCTCTAAGATAGCCTTAATAAATATATCTATTTTAATATAGACTTTTAAGATTAGATCTTAATATTATAAGATAATTGCTAAATAAAAGGCTATTTTTAATTCCTAAAATATATCTTCTTTAATTTTAATCTAAGTAAGGTTTTTAGTTTTATAATTATTCTCTATTTATATACTCTTTTTCCTTTTATTAAAAGAACTTAATAATCCTTTATTTTTCTTAACCTTAGAGATTATAAGATCTTAATAATATTTATATTTTTTAAGAATTCTTAAATAAAAATATCTATATTTATAGCTAATTCCTCTAATTAGATATTAAAATTATTAAAATATTCTTTCTAAATAACTACATACTTATTCTACCTTTTATTCCCTTTCTTAATAACTTTATAATCTAGGATATACTTAACTTCTTAATATTAATACTTATTTTATTATTATTCTAATCTTGATTCTTTTATATTAATTAATCTAGAATATTTTATTAAAGGTATAATAAATATTAAATATATTATTAATATTATAAAGTAGATATTTATATTATCTTATATTTTAAGTTTATAAGCCAAATAGCTGACTCTTTTTATAATTTTATATAATCTAGTATATCTTTTCTTAAATTTTTTAATTTAATTATTAATAATATTATATCTATTTTTACTAAATTCTAGCTATATCTAATTATTAATTTTAAATTTTATTAATTAATACTTCTTATTATATTTATATTTTATAATAACTTAAGATTATATAATTAATAATTATATTTAATTATATAATATTTATTAATCTAGTAGGTTATTTAGATATTTAATATATCTTAATCTATTATTTATTTTTTAATTTATTATTAATTTACTAAGTAATATCTTAATAATTAATAAGTATAAGTTATTTAAATTAAATTATAGTAAGATAAGTGTATTTATCTATAATTCTAGTAGGTAATTTATAATAAAATATTATAGTATTATTTTTACTATCTAATTCCTTTATTCTAATATTCTATTAGTTTGTAGGTGGTATATTATTAAGAATAATAGATAAGTATTAAATAATTTTTATAACTTTATTCATATTTTAAAATAAATTTTTAATTATAATTTAAGATAATAGACTTAGAGATTCTTTAATTATTTCTTAGTAATTCTTTATATAAGACTTATATTTAATTAATTATAATAAACTTAATATTTCTAGGGATAAGTATATATATTTTAGAGAATTTATAAGTTATTATTAGAAGGATATTATAGTATTTTTTTCTAAAATTATACTATAATTATTTCTTAGATTTTATAATTAGTAAATTAATAATAAAGTCTATTATTATAATATAAAATAGAATTAGGGATAATTAGATTAGAATTAGTTCATTTAGTGGTTTTTGGCAATTTATTTGATTATATTAGCATATTTTATAATCCTTTATCTTATTTTTAATAATTGATTTTAAATCTTTAATAATATAACTAGCATATATTTCCTATATAATCCTCCTTTAGCTAGAATAGAATTTACATTAGTATATTTCCTATACTATCAGCCTAGCTGCTTTTTCTAAAAGATAAAATTATATAATATTATTTAATTCTTTTAAATATAATAATCTATTTATTTAAGTAAATAGCAATCTAGGTTTATTATTTTAGTTCTTTAATTGTTCTAGGATATTACTTTACTTAAAGTATTCTTTATATTCTTTTTTAATATTATTAAAAAAGATAATTTAGCTTTAATTTTTATAAAATAAAATATTTAATTAATTTTATATTTTTCTTTTTATATTTAATTAAATTCTTTTTTAATTAGGATTTATTTTTTTTATCTTTTATTAATAATTATAAAAAAGTATTTATATTAATATTAGTTATATTAAGAATATAATATATCTTAAGTAAATATTAGCTTAGATATTATAATATAATTATTAATTTCTTATTACTTTTAGTATTATATATAAAGGCTAATTTTTAATTTATTAAAGTATATAATACTATATAGTTTATAAAAATGTGAATTATCTTCCTTTTAATAAAGTATAACTATATTTATAGCTTATAATATGCCCATACTAGCCTTATTATTTCTATCTTAGTAGGCTAGTATTAGGTTTTAATATCTTATATAATACAACTAATATATATTATTAGCTAAATATACTTTAATAATATAATTAATTCTCTATTCTATTTATATATTAAATTAAGATAAAAAATCACACTATTAATTCCCTTTTTCTAAAAAGTATTTACTTATAAAAAAAGTAGTTCTTCTAGATTAAAATGGAAAAGAGTAATAGGGTTTATTAAAGCTTACTTTATATCTTTAAAGTATATCTTTTCTTTTTTAATTAGTTTAAAGGTAATCTTTAAAATATATACTTCTTTTTATAATCTTACTTTAAGTTTCTTATTTTTTTAACTTTTAGCTAATATTATTATTTTCCTTTTCTAGAGAGGGTCCATTTTTTATATAAAGTATAGAATTAAATAATATAGTTATCTAGTTATATTAATCTATTATTTAAGGTTTTTAAGATTATTTAGAAAGCTAATGTTTTTTAAAGCTTTTACTTATACTTCTATATTTATTAATCCTATTTTATTAATATAAAATTCTAGTAATTCTATTAATAGAAATCCTATAAAGGACTTTTCTAATAATAATAATATATTAAGTTTTTAAAATAGCTTAAGGATAGTATATAAGTGCTTTAAATAGCTTTTATAAATATTAAAGAAGATTATAATATTATTAATAAATATATAAGTATAATCTTTATATATTTAAAATATATTATTTATAAAATATTATATATATATAGATAAATTCTTAAAATCTATTAATATAATCTTTAATCTTTCTAATCCTTAGTAGCTAATTACTATAAATCTATTATAATATTCTTATTAGATTAGGAATTAATAAAAGAAACTATAAATATTTATAATAATAAATTATTTTTTATTATATAATATCTAGATAATATCTTATTATAAGGGTAATAGATATATATCTAGAATAATAATATAATTAAGTGCTTATAAATTAATAATAATTTATCTTTTCTTTTTATTATTTATAATCTTCTAAATTATAAATATAAAGCTAGTAAAAGGAGTTAATTTAATAATATATTTTATTTATTTTTATTTATATAATCTATTAAAGAGTTTATTTAAAAATTTATAACTTTTAAGATTTAAAAAGTAAGATTTAGATCTAATCTTCTTTTTATATTAATTATTAATAAATAAAATTCTTATTTAATCTTTTATTAGAATCTTAATAAGAGCAATATTCTCCTATACTTCTAAATAGTTATCTAGCATTAATTATAACTAATCTATTAATCTAAATAAATAATTATATATATATATATTATTCTTTAAAACTTAAATTTAAATATTTTTTAAATATAATATTCTAAGCTTAATATTATAATCAATCCTCTATTTCTATATATTAAAATTAGAAGTCTAATTATCTTTATCTCTTTCTTTATTTTTAAAAAGAGTTAATTTATTTAAATCTTTAATAAAGAGGATATGATCTCTAGGAATATCTTCTAAAATACCTTAATTAATCTTATTAAAGATAGTTCTTTTATTTAATAGTTTAAAGTATCCTACTTTCTAATTTTTTTAAATAATTATAAGCCTTTAAAATTAATTTATTATATATATTATCTTAGGCTAATATATTATAATAGCTAGTATTCCTTTTCTTTGTAAAGTAAATAGAAAATCCTAATTATTAGCCAGCTTAAATATCTTAATTTATATACTTTTTCTACTTTTAAATAAAATAATAATAAAGTCTATTAATATTATTTTAATATTATTATAATATTACCTTTTATATATTATTATTAATACTTAGACTTTTTTTATAAAATTAATAATAATTTTATTTTTTAAATTTAATATATTTACTTAATATAAAATATTAAATTCTTATTTTAATAAAAGATTTATTAAAAGTTTAAAAATAATCTATATACCTATATATACTTTTATTATAATAGATTCCCTATTTTTTAAATTAAAAAAGAAAATTATAAATTCTATCTATCTAATAGCTCTATTAACCCCTACTTCTTCCAAATTAATAGTAAAAGATTAATCTACTTTAAAATTAATTATAAAAGGTAATACCTTTTTATTAATTATTAAATAATTAGCTTTAATATTATTATAAATTATTATTTACTTTTTAAGGTTCTTATCCTTATAAATTTAAATCTTAATATAAATATATTTAATTAGCTATCTAAGATTAGGTTTTTCTTTTATAGGTTTATAATTAACTTTTTTTAAAGTCTTTTAAAGGATTTTTTCTTTTAAAGTATAATCTTATTTTAATATTTCTACTATCTTATTATTAAAAATATCTAATATAAAGAAAATTAAATTATTCTAGCTTATAAGAATAAATACTTCTTATATTAATCTATAAAAGTTATCTTATACTAGCTCTTCCTCTTCTTCTTCTAATTTATTATTAATATTATTATCTTTATTTACTATAACCTTTACATTTATAAAAATATCTTAATCTTTAAAAGTATTAATAATATCTATAATTTCCTAGGATAGATATATTCTATCCTATTTATTAATAAAAAGCTTTTAAAGAATATAATATATTAATTATTTACTTTTAGAAGATTGGTTTTCTTTGTTATTATTTAAGTAGGTTAATATAGCCCTTACTATTAATATATTAATCTAATTTTAGTTATTATTATTAGAGGTTCTTATATTATTAATAAGGATTAAGCTAGTAGCTTAGATATATATATTACTATTTCCTTCTCTAATATTCTAGTAAGTCTAGTATAGTTAAGATTAATATATATTCTAATTAAATGAGTAGTAATTTTTATATATTAATTATCTTTCTTTATTTTAGAAGAAGTTATTTTAATTTTCTTTTAATAGGATCTAATTAGATTAATATTCTTCTCTTTTAAAGGTATTTGATTTTCTTTTTAAAAATTTAAGTCCTTTAATTTATAAACTATCTTTTTCTTAGTTTTAATTAATTAATAGCTTCTTACCTATATTAATCTATACTCTTATTATTAATTAAGTTTAAATTAATAATATCTTTTTCTTATATTAATTATACTAATCTTCTAAGATTTCTCTTTTATTAAAATAAAAGAAGATTATAATAAGAATAAAATCTAGCTTGCTAAATGCTTTCTAAAGAAGATTATTAAATAATATCTTTATCCTAGCTACTTGGTCTTTAAGTATTATAAGCTATACCTAGAAGGTAAGTTTCTAGTATATATTATATAAAATATAATATAAGTTATTAAATTCCTTCTAGGCTACTTGTGGTTATATTTTAAATTATTTTTTTAAAATATTATACTATAAATATAATCCTTTATCTTTATTTCTTATACTTTTCTTTTATTTTATTAATAATAGCTTATAATATTATTAATAGGCTTTATTATTAAGTAATTATAATATCTTAAAAAGAAAAATTTAAATATATTCCTTACCTTAAGTAGTATATATTTCTAAGGTATTAATAAAGGCTTTTATAATAAAATATATTTATATATTACTTTTTTTAATAAAATCTCTTTATATTATTTTATTATTTACTTTTAATTAAAATAATCTAATTTTATTAATTTTAAAATAAATATTTAATTCTTTATTTTATTTAAGTTTATATAGAATTATATTTAACTTACTTATAGTAATTAGTTAATTAGGATTATTTAGATTATATTAGTAAGAAGGTTCTTCTAATTCTTTATTTATTTTTATATTTTAAAATAAGAATATTAAGGTATATATATTTTACTAAAGATTATTTTTTAAAGATCTTTTTATATTATTTATATTTCTAAAAGTTAGTTTACTTTTAATTAAAGTTTAAGGTATATTATTTATAAAAGGATTTAAACTAGCTTCTTTATTAAATTATATTAAAAAGATAATACTAAATAGCTATTCTTCTTAAATACTTACTTCTTTATCTTTTATTATATTATTCTAAGAAAATTCCTTTAATATTTATTAAATTATTTAAAGAGATCTAGATAATATTTATAATCTTATTTAAAATACTTATATAAATAAAAGAAAAAGTAATTAAATTCTTATTCTTAAATTAATTACTTAAACTAATAGTTCCTATAGTAAGGTATAATCTAGATCCTTTATTAATATTATAGGATTTAGAGGTGTATATGTAGCTTCTAGACTAATAGGGAATTCTTCTAGTTTTTTAACTAGAAAATTAGTTAATTCTATTATTATTTCTTTTTAGTTATTAAATTAATATTTATTTATATAGGTAATTAGGTTTATTTATAATTAGATTTAAAATAGATTATACTTTTATTTATATAAGGCTTATATATAGGATTAGGTTTTAGTAATTAGTTATAAAAGAAAATAGGCTTTATTATATAGTAAAGATTTAATTATTTTCTTGGGGTAAGGGTATTATTATTTTTAGGTAATATAAAGATTAATAATAATTAATTTAATCTCTTTATTTAATTATTTAATTTTTAAATAATTAAGATCTTCTTTTATAAAAAGATATTATACCTTAGGATTCTTTTAGTATATAAGAAATAATTTATTTTTAAAGTATAAGTTTATACTTATAAACTTTCTAAAGAATAGATTAATTTTAAATATAATTATATATAATTACTACTATTTATTATAATTAATCTTTATAATATTTAAGATATAGAATAAATAAGAAAAATAAATAAATATACTTTATATATATTTATTTAATATATAAATATAATATATAAAGTAATAATTTATTAAAATAATCTAATATTTATAAAATTACTTAACCTTCCTTTCTAATTTCCTTTATATTACTATTATTTATATTTTTAATTATTAAAAGATATTCCTATTTTATTTTAATAATATTCTTTTATTATTAATATTTATTTCTTAAAGAATATTATTATAAATTTATTTTATTATTATAAAAAAAATACTTTAAATAATTTTATAATAATTTTATAATAATATTATAATAATTTAATTAAAATATTACTTAGAATACTAAGTAGAATTTTATAGTAATTTTATAATAATATAATAGCCTATATATTAAAAAGCAGCAAGATCTTTATCTAATAATGGACCTAGTTATATGGGTCTATGTTGAGGGCATGTGCTGTGTCCTATGACCTCTTGGATATGTAATTGCCAGGATTGTAATATTATTATTTTAAAATAATTAAGTATACTTTAAAATATTTAAAGATTTATATATAAAATATATAAAAGTATATTAAAGCTTTAAATTATATATATATTTAAATTTAATAATATTAATAAAAAGTTATAAAAATATAAATTAAATATTATAATAAAAAATATATTATTATAAAGTATAAAAAAGAATAGATTATTAATTTATTTATAAAGAACTTTAAGTTTAAATATAAGAAATTTATATTTAAATTCATTAAGATTATTATTATTAAAAAAATAAAATAATAAACCTATAAAATATATTTATTTAAGTAATATTAATAAATATATAATATTTTCTTAATTTTTTTATTTAAATTTTAAAAAGATATTAAAAATAATATTATTATTTACTTATTAAAACTAATTAAAAAAAAATAAGTAAAAAATTAAAAAGATTATTATATATAAAAATAATAATAATAAAATATTATATTAAATTAAATAAATTAAATAATTTATAAAATATAATATATAAAAATTTAAAACTTATTTTAAAAATATAATAATTTTAATATATAATTATTATAAATAAATTAAAAGAATATATAAAAAATAAAATAATAAAATATAAAAATAATATTATTTTTATTAAATCTTTTAAAATTTAAAAATAAGCTTTTAAAAGAAGAAAATAATTATAAAAATATAGAATTAAAAGAATTAATTAAATATATATATTAAATATATATTAATATAAGATATTATAAAGTAAGAATATTTATAATAGTATTATATAATAAGTATAGGTAAATAGTTTTATAATTTATTAAATTAAAGTCTTAGTAATAAAAATAGAGGTTTATTATAGTCCTATTTATACTTTACACTAGTTGTGAATCCAGTTTGTTATAATAATTAAAATTTAAAAAGAAATAAAGTTTATTTATAAAAATTAAAAAAAATAATAAATAAATCTTATATAATAAAATTAAGAAAAAAGAAAAATTAAATAATATTTATTTAAATAATTAAATTTTTTTTTATATTTAATATTTAATAATAATATAATTATTAAAATAAAATTTATAATTTATTAAAATATATATTTATTTATTATTTAAAATTTTTTTTTAATTTTTATAAATAAAATTTTAAAAATCTTTTAAAATATTATTTATTTATAATATAAAATCTTATTGTTAATATTTAAAAAAATAAAATCTTAATATAAATCTTTTAATTTTTAAATAATAAAATATCTTAATATTAAACTATATTATTTCACTAATTATATCCTATTAATTATTTAATTAAACTATTATTTACATTTTCTATTCTAATATATAGTCTTTCTTACCCTTTTCCTTCCTTTTTCTTTTATTATTATATTCTTATAACCTTTTTATTTAATATATTAATCTATTTATAGCCTTTTTTATTTAATTTCTTTAAAAACTATTTTTATTTTTTTTTAAAAAGATCTTTTATATTTAAATATTTTAAAATATTTTAATATTAATTTTATTATTTATTATTATTTTTAAATAAAAACTTTATTATTTTTAAATATATTTTTAAAAAAAATTATATTTTTAAAAAATTAATTTAATTTTAATTTCATTTTTTATATTATTTTATTATTAAATTTTTTTAATTTTTTTAAATTTTAATAAATATTTTTATTTATTTATATTTAAATTAATATTATTAATTTAAAGAGGTTTGTTTGAGTGTGCGTTACTGCATTCCTGGCTGGTAGAAAATTCTTCCTTTTATTGTACGAGGGTTCCATCTATCAAGGTTTTCATCTTGTGTTGCCTTTAGGCTTCAGAGTTGGCACAAGGGCGATTGTACCAATCGATGTGAAAGTCTATCATGAGGCGTGCCTTTAGGTCCCGTGACCTTGTCGGCATCTTCCTTTCCTAAAAGGAAGAAAATAACTATATAATCTTCTTTATTCCTTTAAAAAGTAATTATAATATTTTAATAATAAACTTTAAAAAAATATTTTAAAGCCTTTTAATTTATTTTTAAAATACTTAGATTATAAGCTAATTTTAATAATATTTCTTAGAATCTTTAAGGTCTAAGAGCTAATAAGCTTAAGTATTTAATTAAATAGTATTGGAGTCTATAGTTACACATTAAACTTTAATATAATATTTTTTAAATCTAAAGAATTAAATCTAATTCCTTTAAAACCTACTTTAATATTTCTTTCTATTATAGTAGTATTATATATATTATAGAAAGTTAGGAAGAAGTTAGCCTTTGAAATATAGGTAATAAAGTATTTAATTAAATATTTTATTTTCTTTCTATATATTGTTTTTAGTGGTTTAAAGTATGTAATATTAAGTGGTTAAAGTAGATAAAATGAATTAAATAGTATATAAAATATAATAATTTTATTGTTCTTATAATATTCCTTAAACTTAATTAAATAATAACTTTTATATTTATTAAAAATTAAAAAATAATAGTAATTAATTAATTAATTATATAGTAATTAAAGTATTTTAATTACTTAAAACCTATTTTATTATTAATCTAGCTATTTGAGGTAATTGTAATAATTTAATTATTAGGAAGATTACTTTCTTAATACTAGTTAGCAAGATAATATTAGCCTATAATAATAAGAAATAGTAGGATAGTCTAGCCTTTTGTATTAATAGCTTAAATTACTATTATCTATTCTTGATTTCTAGGCTGAATTAATTTTAGATTTGAATACCTTTTTATATCTATTATAATTATTTTAATTATAATAATACCCATTATAAAGCTAATCTTATCAAAATTATATATATTATTTAATTAAATATTATACTTACCTATTATATTAATTATAAATTAAAACTAATTATTAATTATTTTTAAATTTTTATATTTAATCCTTTTATAATTATATTTCTAAAAGAATTATATTTTAAACTTTAAATAATACTTAATAAAATTTAAAGCCTAATACTTACTAATAAATAATATATTTTAATTAAAAAGCAATTAATTAACTATTTCTTTAATACCATACAATCATAAAAAAATCCTCACAAATCTAAATCTAGAATAAAATTAATAATAATCTTTTCTTTTAGATTAAATAGCTTATATAAATTAAAGATAATATTACTTCAAGACTAAATACTATTTTGCTAGTAATATAGCCTTTTCTCATCTATCTTATAGATTAAGGCAGCCTTTCGGATACTTAATTTTTGGTTCTGTTTAATAGCTTGAAGGGTAAGAATAGTTCTAGCCTTAGTAGTTATTTGAGATATCTTTGGTTGTTGAAAAGCAATTGATTAAATAGTTTGTGGTGTGTATAAGGGATTTTTGTAGTGCTTGCTTGTCTGTAGCGCTCGCTTATCATGTACATTATATATATTTAAAAATATATATTTAAAGATTTTTTTAATATATATTTAAAAAAGATTTATTTAAATAAAATTCTTTTTTTTATTATATAAGATTTTTTATTATTAAAGTTTTTTTATTTTATATTATCTTTAAATTCTAAAGTTAATATAAGGGCAATTATACTAATAGATCTAAAAGTCTATTATAAGGCATGCCTTTAGGTCCTGTGACTTTGTCGGCATCTTCCTTTCCTAAGAGGAAGAAAATAACTATATGAAAGACAAACTATATTATTTAAAAAAAATAAAAA
Organism: Calonectria ilicicola; assembly: GCA_020809705.1. Classification (NCBI taxonomy): domain Eukaryota; kingdom Fungi; phylum Ascomycota; class Sordariomycetes; order Hypocreales; family Nectriaceae; genus Calonectria; species Calonectria ilicicola. Next base: position 1,032,524 of record CP085833.1, on the reverse strand, counting down.
ATAGAAGAATAGAAAAAGATGCTTATCCCTTAATTAATAAGATTAAATCCTCCATTTTAACATTGGAGTCTAGGTCGCCACGCTAGAGCCAATTCAGCTAAAAGGGCAACGCTCACTAACACGATACATCAGATACTTAAAATTAAATAGTATCGGACTATCTAAATTCTAGATTATAGGTACAGTGAAATAGTTCTCAAGCGTTGGAAGACCAAAGATCAAAAACGCTCTTACGGGCATCCCCACGTCGTGTTAAGACACTTGAGGTGACATTTCTTGTCACCTCCCGGGTCATACAACCCTCATTATTGTTTTCGCTAATTTCACCCTTGAGGAGAGCTGTGAGCCATTGAACAGCTGCTGCCCTACTATTATCAGCCTCCTCGTAGTGCGAGCCGACGGTGTTCTTTTCGAAGAGGATAGTAGCCCCAACGCCACAATACCTCTCGACCAGGGCAACTGTCTCGGCTATCTTGGCCACTTCGTCAGAGATAGCCTGGTAAATGAAGAGCGGCCACCTGGGAACGCCGTAATATCCCATAACACTTTCCCGGTGGATAAGGGCGAGGATCTTGGGGTCGTTGAGAATATCGGTACCATTCTGGAAGTACTTGTTAATGTCGATATCGGCGTAGAAGACGCCAGATTCGGTAATGTCAAAGCCTTCAGCAGCTAAAAAGCCGGTTTTGTTGTATGGACCTTGAGTGTTGAGTTTGGACACAAGGTACTTGCGCGTCTCGGGATACTGACTCGTAAGACCCAAAAGACCATTTGGCACCAAACCAGCTGTGGCTTCGCCATTGACAGAGAGCATAAGAGTGGTGATGTTCGCTAGTGGAGCGCCCAGCGCAGCGCCAACAATAGGCCCCGCTATTAGATCGGGCGCGTATTGTACTGCGAGTTCCGATGCCCACTCGCTAGCTAGCGCACCGCCAGAATAACCCCAGAGAGCAACACGGGGAGCAGCAGTTTTATTGAGACCCAAGTCGAGTGACAGAACAGCCCGAATCGAGTCCAAAACCGCATGTCCAGAGATAATACCAGCAGTGAATGCAGCCAAAGGACCTTCGTAATCAGGGACAGAAACAAAAAGTCCTGCACCTAGAGCAGCTGTGTAGGGTCCGGTAGATGCACTGTCCGCGCTATACATGCTGTAACTGGGGCTAGCATCGACGTCGGGAGAGTCGTAAGGTACTTGGAAAGACAGGAGGGCACTTTGCTGGAAGTGTCTCTGGGCGGCGCTGTCGGGACCGAGCTTGGGGAAAAAGAGTGTGGTGACGGCCCAAGTAGGCTTAAAATGACTGTCGGTTGTGCGGTAGAGGATATTATAGGATGCAGAGCTGTTGGCGGTGATTCTGGTCAGATTTCCAGGAACAGGCCGCACTTTCAGAACGGCACCAGGCTCGGCGCTTTCAAATCCAGGTGGCGCAGCATACCATGGGTCCTTGCTTGGTGGAAGGGGCTCTGATGATTCAGCTCTCTTGTGCAACAGTGAACCTGGAGTGGCGGCAACGAATCCTAGCCACAGGTTCAGAATAGCGACCAAACGAAGGGCAACCATCTTGCAAGACAAATTCGAAAGATTAGCCCTTTATTTGCTCTGTGAAACTTCAAGGAGTGGTGCTGCATGATCTACCTTGTTAGTGCAGCGTAGGTATTTATAGCTGAGCGATACGCATCGGGGATTAGACGGTGTCGAAAAACCGGAGTGCAGTACATCTATTGGTATCAGTAGACGAAATTACACCGGAACTATCGCTAAAAAAGTCATAGTGAGCCATGGATAGTATTTAATCGCAGATCAATTGACAATAAAAATCCAACCATCGCCAAGTTAAACAACAATTGAACCTATCTGAACTTGAAAGAATGTGTAGAACTTCTCGCTTAATTCTCACCTGGGATGACTTTCTTTCAGATCCGTCCTGTAGAATTTCGTTGCGGTGTTGATATTGGTGAATCGAATGAATAGACGCATGCCAGTATGAATGTTTTGGTTTGGCAAAACAGGGATAGTTTTCGGATCCACCAAGATCCCCAGTTCTGAGTGTCGATCTCCTCTTAGCACCATATTAGGCCTTACATGTTAGGCCTTACACTATATTAAGCTTTATACTATGTTAGGCCTTACACTATATTAAGCTTTATACTATGTCAGGCCTTACACTATGTTAGGCCTTACACTATATTAAGCTTTATACTATGTCAGGCCTTACACTATGTTAGGCCTTACATTATGTTAGGCCTTACACTATGTTAGGCCTTACATTATGTTAGGCCTTACACCATGATAGGCCTTACACCTATTAGGCCTTACTTGTCTCCTACATAAGCACCAATAAGTAAGATCTCAGTTGAGTGTACTTGTAAAGCCTATCTAACGGATGCTTCATTACCTGTCAAATGGTTCCACTAGTCAGGCCTCACTTTGATCTGACTCCAACTCTTTCCTATTTCTTTACTTCATCCGGGCACACTTCAGCACATAGCCTGCCTGCATGAAGCAACTGATTTTCATCATTTTCCCAACACAACAACACTAGTTGATAATAAGAAACCACAGACACAATGAATGTCAGCACTGGCAACACCGCCATGGACTATGCAAAATTTTTGGAAAGTCCCCAGACTTCCAACGTACTCAAGTGCATCTCGCTTCTACTGGGTGTCACCACATATGCTGCGCTGGTCATTATTTCAACATCAAAGTCTGGACCTTCTTCCGTCGTCCGATACGCTTCCCCTGCTATCGTGCTTGCAGTGGGGAAGCAACTTTTTCAAGAGTTGGCTGGCATTGGCTGGAGCCTTTCGCATCGCAGCTTATCTCTGGCACTCACAGCACTTTTCATACTCCAAAGCTGCAACTTTCTAGTCCTTACAAGACTCGATGCCAATGATCTTGCCAAGAATGATGTATTCCGACGTTCCGACAATCTGGTGTATAAAGTATATTGTGCCGTTAGTCTCATTTTCAATGTGCGAGGCATTGGAACGCCATGGCAAGCAAAACATATCGTTAACTTCCCCCGATTTTATACCCGGCGTGATGGACTACTGGAGCCAACACGTGGCTGGTTCATCTTTCGCCAGATACTGACAGTTACATGGCAATATCTTCTTCTGGATATCATCTACACTTCTTCCATGACTACAAACCCAGAAAATACGCAGAGAATGTTTGCGGAAGGCACGGAGTACAATTATCTGGAGGCTACCCCCGAACAATGGCTAGGCCGCTGTACCGTTGGAGTTGTTGCTTGGGTGATCCCTGGCCGCGTAACCATCGATCTCCCATATCGCGTTCTATCTCTGGTCTCGGTCCTTTTTGGCTTTACATCTCCCAAACAATGGCCGCCGCTGTTTGGCAGTATCTGGGATGCATACACTATTCGAGGTTTCTGGAGGTAGGTTCTCCTAACATTGTATCCTTCAAAACGTAGCAATTCTAACACGACAGCAGCACATTCTGGCATTCGTATTGTCGCTGGGCCCTTACCTCGACCAGTAACTTTATATGCCGAGGTCTTTTGCGGCTTCCACGGCCGTCTATTATCGAGCGGTATATGAATATCGCAGGTGTCTTCTTGGCATCGGCTGTTGTGCATATGGCTATTGATTCATTTTGTTGGGGGCCGCCCTCCAAACTACCCGCACTTGCTTTCTTCGGCTCTTTCGTCGTTGGTATTATCCTCGAGGATACGATTCAAGCACTATGCCGCCGGATCACCGGCGTGGAGGAAGGAGTTCCTTTATGGCATAAGCTCGTGGGGTATGTCTGGGTGACATTCTGGTTCGTCATGACATCACCATGGTATCTTTACCATAACGCTCGACTGCCTCCAGATAATACGTGGGTTGTTCCAGTGAGTGTGGTGGATAAGATTGGCCCCCAAACTGCCCAAACTGTGCTGCTTGTCAGTGGTGTTATCTTAAGATTTGCAGTCGGTATTGAAGCTTAGATATAGTATAATGGTATATGTAGAGTACTAAGGCTTAGTGATATATCTGACACTACAAGTATTATATATAGATGTTGAAACTGCTGTTGCTGCTGCTGTTCCTAACTGTTGACCTATCTGCCGTGGGAAACTGGAGTCACAGCTACAGTAGCCGCTACAGCCACTGTTCCAAGTTGCTGTTGGAAGCTGCTAGACATAGCTAGAAGTAGGAAGAAATTTGCCATAGGCTAGGTAGCCTAGGATCTAGGGAGTAACTCTTAGACTGGCGAAACCGGGTAACACGAGGCTGTCTTTATTAGCTCTTGGATAATAAAATAACAACGACCTTTACATCTCATCCAACCCATAACAATTCTACTAATAAAGTAAAGGTAAGAATAATACTTGAGTGCTACTACTTATAATATAATCACTTTAACTCTAATATTCACACTTCCTAGACAGCTAATACACTCAAAAAAAGCAGATATTAGAATACAAACACTGAAATTGTTGCTGAGATAGGAACACTTTATATCCTTCTATTCATGCCATGTTGATAAAACAATGTTGCTAATAAAACTGTAGTCTCATCGCGCATCTCATAGAGTACGTTAGAAGTATATAGAGTTTATACACCTCTCGACGTACTATCCGTCTTCCAATCTAAATCTCCTCGCGAGCATTGTCCTCGACCTTGGGATTAATCATCAGATCCAAGTCCTCAGTGATATCCTGGAACAAGAAGCGACTGCTCTCTCCGGCAACAGTAATGTTGGCACCATCAGTAGGGAGCGCAACAACGTAAATACGATCAGCTAATTGTCGTGCAGAGGTCGCCAATGCATTGGTGAGACGGCTTGGCAAGAAGCCTAGAAACTCAACTTCGTTGAACTGCTTACTCTTATCCTGGTAAACCGCAACACCGCCGAAAGGATGATCCGGCGTCGTATTCTCAGCAGCTAGAAGAATAGTGTCGTTGTATCTCTCTGGAAAATGCAGAACATTTGCAGTCTTGAAGCCGTGGTAAGGAGTCTGCTTGATGGTAACAGGCGTTCCAACCTTGTCGTGAACGCTGAAGCGAATGAGCTGCCCGATGATATTGTCGGGAACGATCATAGCGTCTCCAACATGAGCAATACCGGTGAAACCGTAAAACCGGGGCGGTCCGAGGGGCTCAGCGACATAGAATGTCGAGATTTCCTTCTCTGGGGTCACTCGTAGGATGTTGGAAGCGTAGGTACCCAGGACGTAGGTATTTCCATCAGGTCCAAGGCTAGCATCCGCGTACCCGGCATAGAGGCCGTTGTTGAGACGCAACTGGCTAGAGACCTCCTTGGTCTCCAAATCTATACTCATCAAATAGTCAGGCCCCGATACATTGAAACCATCACTATAGAAGGCGTCTCCGTTATCGATGACGACTTCAAGAGTCTCCGCTTGATAGGCGTCAGGCTTCAAGATAATTCCGCTGGCGTGCAGAGGATTGGGGCTGGCTGAGTTTCCGGGATGACTCAGTCCAGGAAAGTGGATGGTATCGATAACAACGGACTTGTAAGGATCCCAAGTGCTGACGGTGGCGTTGTATAGGTTGCTTGAAGCTGGTAAATTTGGCGAAAACTATCTGTTGTACATTGAAAGATGACGTACCTGACGTATGCCACGCAACGCTTCTTATCCCAAGCAAACATCTCAGGATATCCCATGTATATATCATAGCTGAGATCGCCTTTTGGCAACGGTGGGCATGGCTGAGTATAGCTGAGCTGGCTACTACCCGAAGTCCATGTCGAAGCAGCTTTGCCAATCGAACTCAAGTGGTTCAAGATAACTTGTGGCAACATAATGACGTATGGCTTATTGGTATACAGATTATACTTGCTTCTCGTATTCTTACTTGAGAAAAGGACATATTTAAGATACAATAAGATTTCTAGCATAGAGATAGTAAAAAGGTTGTTGTTCTCTGACGTTATAATCGGCACATTTTTCAACGGTGAATTGACGGGTCCATGCAATTGCAATACTATTTTCCGCCGACCGAGTCGCACTGGGAACACGCTGGAGTAGGTGGGTCGTTTACTCGTGTTGACCAATTGACTATTGATTCAGGGTCTGACGAATAGTATGATTGGACAGGTTAAGGTTTCAGGCCTGCCAGAATAAGGCCTACCAAAAAGTGGTCAACTGAAACAATTGTGGGTTTATAGAGTTGCACTTGAAGTGGAACATCGGTCGGTGAATATATGAACTATAACCAACCGATTCATCGGGTGATTCAAGTTGACAGCGGTGGCAGTGATGGCTTTGTGGTTCCCTCACAGTGAGCCTAAGGCCACCCTCATGCACAAGGAGGAAACACATCCGGTATAATTAGAGATTTTTTCAATTAGAGCAGTTTATTACAATGGGATTAACACTCTGTTGGAATGCAGGGTTTTTGGAGCAGTCGATCGTAAAAGCGATATGGGGTATTTTCTCTCATGTGAAAATATCTGCATAGTCGGTAATTAGCCCTTTTCTTTTTAGTTTGTTCGGAGTTTCCTAGTGGATGTCAGAAACTTTCGGGTAACTTCTTAAATCCTTATAACCATCCCCCATCCAATATCTAAACATTCCTCTCTTGTCAAATTACTAATTTACTCACTCTTTTTCCACACCTCTTTTCCACATCGACAACAAACTTCAACTTGTGTCACTTACAGTAGCCTTCATGTTTTTTTCAGTGGCGGTGGCAGCGTTTGCCCTATATTTGTTGTACAAGTGGGCTCATCCTAGGCCAATATCAAACATACCTTACAATGCCGGCGCTTTGCACAGTCTCTTTGGCGATATACCTGCCATGATTCAAGACATAAAGGCTAACCCACAAACACATATGGACTGGATCATCCAACAAATGAAGAATCACGAATCCCCTATCATCCAGTTGTTTCTAAGCCCATTACAACGTCCCACTGTTATTCTCGCCGACTTCCGCGAGACACAGGATATCATGCTTCGCCGTAAGGAGTTTGATCGATCCACTAACATCCGAGATCTTCTGGGAGACGTGATACCTGATCATCACATATACCAGCAAACAAACTCAGTCTTTCGAGCCCACCGCAAACTCGTCCAAGATGTGATGTTACCCTCCTTTATTCGGGAGGTTGCAGGACCTGCGTTCCATGCGAATATCATGAGACTCGCGCGAGTTTGGGAGCTGAAAACCGCAATCGCTCTCGGGTCCCCATTCGCAGCAACACAGGATATTCAAGGCGCCGTTTTGGATGCCGTTTACGGTTTTGCTTTTGGGGAAAACTACGACTCTAGTACCACCATACCTAACATCAAGATCTTGGAACGCTTGAAGAGTAACTCCCAGCAGGTCGCTGGAAGCGATGAGCCTTTGGATTTCCCTGAAGTAACTTTCGATGATTTGATCAACGCAACGATCGATCTAGCCAAAGCTCCCCAAGGAATTCAAGGTTCGCCAATTGCCAAGGTGGCGGCGAAGATTAAGATGAACATGCCACACTTCAGGAAGGTCAGAAAGATCAGAGATGACTTCCTGCGCGGAAGCATTGAATCTGCGGTATCTAAGCTTCTGAACAAAAGTGAGAAGTCTGACAGCCCGCCTATTCGGTCAGCTTTGGATCAAATGGTGATTCGTGAAACAATATTGGCACAGGCTGAAAACCGGAGTCCGAACTATTACTCGTCAATGATGCAAGGAGAGGTGCGTATTCACGGTCGAAGACAGGGTCTTGTAGTAATGAAGACTGACACGTCATCACTTTTAGTTGTTCGGGTTAATCCTTGGTGGCTTCGATACGACAAGCACTACCACACTTTGGGGCTTGAAGTTTCTTACAGATAACCCCAGTGTTCAGAAGCGACTCCGGAACACTATGCAATCATCCTTCACTCGAGCAAAGGCTGAAAACCGTAGCCCTTCTTTCCAAGAGCTAGCATCTGCACGCATTCCCTACCTCGAAGCAGTGATTGAGGAGATTCTCCGATGTGCTGGAGCGACCCCTGCCCTTCAGCGAGTTTCAATAGTTGATACCCAAATTCTGGGCTACCATATACCTAAAGGCACGGATGTCCTTTTCCTTACCCATGGACCCAGCGTCTGGAGTCCCGGTTTCGTTATTGATGAGAGCACACGGAGTCAGAGTTGCCAGGTTACTGGGGACAAAAAGGACCAGAGATGGGATGATCGTGACATTGCGGGTTTCAAACCAGAGAGGTGGCTTGTTCCCAGTTCATCGTCTACTGAAGACGCAGGTGAAACAACGCAATCTTTTGACGCTACAGCTGGACCATCACTGGCATTTGGCTTGGGGACGCGAGGTTGCTTTGGCAGACGACTCGGCTATCAGCAGCTGAAAACGTCTATCGCGATATTAATATGGAACTTTGAGCTGCTGCCTTGTCCCTCAAAACTTTCTAGCTACCGTACGATCGAAGGTCTGACCAGCATGCCGGAACACTCCTACATCAGGTTGGCGAAGGTTGATCTCACAACAATAGAGTAGTCACTCGACATAGTTGAAGTCACTTTTTCTTTCTCACTTATATCAGCTTAGCCTCAAGTGAGATAATATTATGGATGGCCTGTACTGCGCAACTTAGCTATGCATTCGAAAGCGACTGAACCTTTCTTTCCGTAGATCTCCAGCCCGCCGTTTTCTTACTCCTGGAGTTAACTGTAACACTGTACAACAGACGTTGAACCCTCAATAATAAAGAACTCACATCCTTTATTTAAACGTCTCCTCACCTGTGCATTCTCTTGGGAAACTCCATCTTAAACTGTAAGGCTCGCTTAGCCATCTCAAAAGAACACAATCCTATCACATTACTGGGAGACTCATCACACAAGGCGCTCTGCACACTCAGCTATAGAGCTGGGGGAAACTGAGTATAGCATCAAGCAATGTTTATAGACAGGAAAATATAAACATTAAAAAGAAAGAATATAATTATAAAGATCCCTCCTGGGTTCGGAGAGAGAAAACACCCCCCTAGGCCCGGCTAGCCTGCCCTGCCTGCCCTGCCTTCCTAGCCTTGCAGGCTTCCTTTTTGGTGGTTTTGGCTTTTCCTTTCCATGTATAATATTAGCTAGTATCTCTTTTACTAATCTTACCTAAGAATTAATTTTAAGATTTTAATTAAATAAATTAAAATCTTATATTATTATATTTAAATAAAATCTTTTTATTATTTAATTAATTTTTAAAATTAAAATTATATAAAATTATAATATATTTATATTTTTTAAAAATTTTAAAAAAGATATTTAAATTTTTTAAATTTAATAATATTATTTATCTTTAAATATAAAATATTTAAAAATATTAATAATTATATTATTATTAAATATTGAATATAAAAAAATGTATTTTTAATTATTTAAATAAATATTATTTATAATAATTATATTTTTATTAAATATTAAATAAAAAAAGCACTTTTAATTACTTAAATAAATACTATTTAGCTTTTTTTTCCTTAATTTTAGAATTTATATAAAATCTATTTATTATTTTTCTTAATTTTATAAATAAGATTTATTTTTTTTAAATTTTAATTATTTAATTTTTATATTTATTATTATAAATATTTATAATAAAATTTTTTTTTATTAAGTTTAATTTTTTAAATATAAATTTATTATACTTTTATATAATATTTTTTATAATTTTATATTTTTTTTTAATAAATTTTTAATTATTTATATTAAAATTAATAATATAAAATTAAAATAATATTATATTAAAAATAATAAAAAATATATATTAAGATTTATAATTTTAATAAAAGAAATTATTTTAAATATAATTATTTAAATTTTTATAAAAATAATTTTATTATAAAATTAATTATATTTTAATTAAATAAATTATATAATTAAATTTAATTATATTTATTATTATTATAGTTTTAAAGTTTTTTCTAGATTAAAATTTATAGTTTATTAAAATTATTAAAATAAAAATCTTTTTTTTAAAAAATATAAAATAAATAATATAAATTATAATAAAATAAAATTAATAAAAAGAATAAAAAAAAATAAATATAATATAAAAATATAATAATAATAATAAAAATAAAATAAAATAAATATAATAATTATTAATAAAAAAAATAATATATATATTTTTATTTTAAAATATAGATTTTATAACCTTAAAATAACCTAATAAAAATACCTTAGTTAATTCAAATTACCTTATAAAGCGTTAATGTTTATATCAGGGAGGTGAGTGTTTGGGTATTCAATGATGGGACCTACATATACATCCTACCCTATAAAAAGTGGTCGCGACATGGTTAATTCCTAACAAGGTAAAACTAGCCGATGACGCCGTGACCAGCCGCTCACTCTAGACCCTGTATCAGGCCTTCCACCAATATTCTCGGCAGTCGCAATCCCTGCTTATCCAATTATGATCTGTGTACAGACTGCCCGGTGGCATCCTCCTAAAACCCTCTCCGACACTCCGGGCTTTCCGGCTGGTCTCGTCCTGCGAGAAACCCAGGGCCGCGTTGGAATGTTGCTAGGGAGGTCCTGTGATGGTAATAGTTGACGTACGAGCCTGTAATAACTTAGCTTGAAATTCAAACAGTCGGTGGATGTTACTAGGGGACGAGATGTATTCGAGGACGTGACATACTCGAGATATATTAGAGTTCAATCCTCTCATCTCTCCATTTATTTATGATTCCTGAAGCTGTTGCATCCAGCATCTAGACATATTCTAAGCTACCCATTCAGATTTCCCCCCCTGTTGGCAGACTTGTTTCAACATGACCGCTGATCGACCGGATAAAGCGCACGACCTGGAGTTACAGGGAGACGACAGTCTGCGAGCTCAAGCACTCGCAACTTCCGCCGCAGAGCTACCGGACGGTTACTACCGCTCACCTCGCGTGGTAGCATCCTTTGCAGCATTTTCCCTCAACGTTGTCGCTACATACTTCGTTCTTCAAGCATCAGCCTCTGCTCTTTCCAATATCATTCAAGATGTAGGCCCCAGCGAGAATCAAAGTCTCTTTTCGACGCTGTGGACCACTGCTCAAGCTATCAGCATCCTGACGATGGGTCGCCTTACCGATAGGTTTGGACGTCGACCATTCGTGCTCGGTACCCATATATTGGGGCTTGTGGGTGCTATCATCGGATGTACAGCTACTAAGTTCAACACTCTGTTGGGTGCCATGATACTTTTGGGCGTTGCTGCGGGACCTGCAGGTGCCAGCCCTTTGTTCATTGGAGAACTGATGAGTAACAAAGCCAAGTTTCTGGGTCTTATCACTGTGTCTGCTCCTAACATCGTCGCGACTGGTTTTGGTCCTTACCTCGGTCAGCGTCTTAGCATTCAGGGCAGTTGGCGATGGATCTTCTACATCTACATCATCATCAGTGGTACGTTATCTGTCTCTCACATTCATGGTATCATACTGACCTTGGCCTTTGTGAAGCTGTTGCAACCACCCTCATTTTCATATGGTATCACCCTCCGTCATTCACACAAATTCATGGCAAGAACGTCACCAAGCAATCAGAACTAGCAAAGGTTGATTGGTTAGGTCTTGCACTGGTCACCGTAGGCACCGCTCTTTTCCTCCTTGGCGTTTCTTGGGGCGGGCAGGCGAACAGTCCATGGAACTCCGGCAAGATCATCGGACTTTTGGTATCGGGGGCAGTTACTCTTGTCGTATTCGCTTTTTACGAGACTTACGGCCAACCTGAACGCCCTATGGTCCCACCAAGTCTTTTCAAGGATCTACGTGGTTTCGTCTGTATTCTTCTTGTCAGCTCCATGATGGGCTCCATGTACCTCTCTCTTGTCATCATATACCCTCAGCAAGTCGCCAACATCTTTGGTTCTAGCCTGAAAAACTGGCAAGATACTGCCTGGATGTCCTCCACCGCTTCGTTCGGTGCATGGGCTGGCGTCATGATCCTAGGCAGCTCGTTCCACCTTGTCAGGCACATCCGCTGGCAAATCCTTGTTGGGGCTGTGTGGCTAACTGCATTTCTTGGTGCTATGTCGTCTATTACTCAGGATGACAAGAATTCCGCCATTGCTTTATCCTTCCTTGCCGGCTTTGTTGTTGCCTGGGCCCAGGACGTTACTATGCTTCTGGTTCAATTCATCACGAAAGATGAGAATCTGGGTGTGGCTTTTGGTATGTTTTTCTCTCACTCACAATGAATTCTTACTAAGAGCGTGTACAGCTATTATCGCTGCTGCCCGACCTTTCTGTGGGTCCATTTTCACAGCTGCCTTCATTTCAGTATATACGAACAAGTATCCCAGCGAAATCGAGTCTCGTTTAAGCTCTGCAGTACAGGGTACTGGCTTACCACAAGGATCCTTCCCTAACCTCCTCGAAGCTGCTAAATCCGGAAGTCAGACAGCTGTTAACGCGATCCCTGGTATGACGGCCACGATTGCTTCAGCAGTCAGCCGAGCCATGGCCGATAGCTATGCAGCTTCATATGCTTACGTTTACTACTTCGCCATGGCACTGGGAGTTATTCCCATCGTCGCGGCCCTTTGTATGAGAGACTTCGATTGTTATCTAAACGACCATGTTCCGCACCAGCTATATGACAGAAAGAACGCCCATAGAGATGTACTCGAGAGTGATTCTAGCTCACACCGATCTCGAACTGCGACTTCCCTCAATGATAATAAAGATTGAAGGTACCGTTGATTTATTGCCTGATTAAGCAGATGAGACAAAAGTTAACAGACACAACAGCATACTAATCCATGTCTCTGAGTAGAGAAGTGCTCGAATCTTACGGGACATTGGAGCTTAGCGTTTAGATACTGGAGCTTCGACCGGGGAGTCGGGTGGATGTAGAGCTCGATAAGAGGCCAAGAAGCCAGACGAATTGGTATGCAAGGGGCGAGGGGTTGAACCGGGGCGGTTGCTGTTTGTGTGGGTGGTAAAGAAGGGAAGATCGGTCGGGTTGATTGAATGATTCAAGTGTGTGGAAGGCCTCAGCTAGCGTCAAATCCTAATAGAATGATGGATGATGTGTTCGGGAACAAGATGAGAAGTCCGAAGTCCGAAACTGGTAAAACTATCCGAAAGGTGCCGATAGCACAATCAATTATAGACAGACCAATACCAACTTCCCACTTATTACTTAGCAGCATGGCGATCATTCAAGAGACAAAACACTTGATAAATGCTGCTCTTTCTTACTCTATGTAAGAATTGACTTGTTGCTGAATTGAAACTCCTGTCTGTTCACACCCCTTGAAATATCTGTACACCATGCTCCAGTACTCTATCTGGCCTTGGCTGGCCTTCTTGGTTGGCACAGTATGTCCCACTGCATCCAAATGGAGCCTGCTAACACCTGAGGTTATAGTCGCTTGTCTATTTTGTCTCGGTACTCGTGCACAACCTGTTCTTCCACCCCCTGCGGAAGTTCCCTGGGCCATGGCTGAACAGCGCCACTCAGATCCCCCACACCCTCCTCATGCTCTGCGGGATTCCTCACAAGAAGCATTATGCGCTTCATATGAAGTATGGTCCAGTTGTCCGAATAGGACCAAATATGCTCTCGTTCAACCACCCCGATGCCATGAAGGATGTTCGTGGTCACCGCAAGGCTGGTGAACCTGAACATGGTAAAGATCCGATTTCGGTGCAGTTTGCAGTTGACAACATCGTGGGAAGCGATCGGGAGAATCATACTCGCTTCCGCCGCGTTCTAGCCTATGGCTTTTCTGCCCAAGCAATACTTGAACAGGAACCTACGTTCAAAGCATATGTCAATCAGCTGTTTCAACGACTACACGAGCAGTCGTCTAGAGGCACAAAAACGGTTGATATTGCTAAATGGTATACCTTTACAACTTTTGACATGATTGGAGATCTGGCTTTTGGGGAATCTTTCAGTTGTCTAGATAACTCTACTTACCACCCCTGGGTTGCTCTAGCGTTTGAGAGTCTCAAAAGTCTTGCCTTTTTGGCCGAGATGGGTCGATATCCAAGGCTTGCCCCTCTCGCTAGTCGTATGGTTCCTCAAGGCCTTCTCACCAAGTTTGCCGAAAACAAGGAGCTTGCCAGCATGAAGGTGCGTAAGCGTCTTGACACCAAGACAGACAGACCAGATTTCGTGGGGAAGATTACCCAGGGGCTCAAGTCCAAAGGGGGCGTAAGTTCTTGTTGCTCGTATTAATTGTTTCGTCCAGGACTGATTTGTTCTTCTAGAGTTTAGAGTTTCATGAGCTTGTCTCAAATGTCTCGGTTCTAATTGTGGCTGGTTCTGAAACAACCGCTACACTTCTCTCTGCCGCGGTCTACTTCCTCTGTACCAACCCGCGTACACTGGCTCTCTTGACTCAAGAGGTCCGATCCACCTATGCGCAAGCGAGTGACATTGCCCTCATTTCCACGCAAGGGCTCCGATATATGCAAGCAGTTCTGGACGAGACTCTGCGCATGTACCCGCCAGTTGCAGGTGGAGGGTCGCCACGAAAGATAGCCAAAGGGGGCAGCGTTGTCGCCGGTTACTATATCCCAGAGAACGTAAGTGAAATGCCAAGTCTTGGTATACCGATGATCGGTCGAGAGTATGGATGCTGACGATAGCCACTTCAATCGCACAGACCTTGGTTGAAAACGATATGTGGGCATTGCACTACGACCCCAAGTATTTTACTAAGCCCCACGACTTCATTCCTGAGCGATGGCTTGGGGATGCGCGTTTCAAGAATGACCGCCTTGACGCAGTCAAGCCTTTCTCCATCGGTCCCCGAAATTGTATCGGTATGAAGTAAGTGATACTAAAACTCCCAGACGTCCCTGCTCAAACCAAGGTTTTCTAACTTGTGAACTAGTCTTGCATATGCTGAGATGCGTATGATGCTGGCAAGAACAGTTTGGGAGTTTGACATCAGTCTCGCCAAGAGCAGCCGAAACTGGTACGAGCAGAGCCGAGTGTATCTTGCATGGCATAAACCTGCTCTGGACGTGTACCTCACCCCAAGGTAAAGTCGGTATCTTGTGCAAGGAAAGAAACCACCGAACTCGAGATCTGCGCAGGATTTTGGTGGATGTTGCTGTTTCCTCCGAGAGCTTATTCTCTCGGGTGGGGCGTGCGGTGAATGTTACCTCTCGAGTGGGTTTGTTTTTTAATAGCCCGCTGTGATTTGATAGATGTTAGATTGACCCCGGCTAGGAGGGTGAGCCTCGAAGGTCTCCTTCCCCGCTCGGATAGATAGATGTGTATTACTAAAGGCGTCACGAAGCGGGGGAAAACGCCTCATCCAAGCAGGGGGGTCGATTTCGACCTCAATCAGTAAAATCATCAGTTTCTTGATCCACCTTCAATTGAACCGAAGCCCCGTGATTGAATCACCCCGGTCGTACCCGACAATAGAGAAATCTGAGGATCAGTATCTCTGTCTTGCGACGTGCATCATACTTGCCACAATCACGGATTTTACGGTGCAGAAAAGTTTCACCTGTATTCAATGATCTTGCATCTATTACCCCTGTGACCTGTCAGCCTGCGTTTGTTATATATATCAAGCATATTGCATTGGAGGACTCAATCGGACTGACTTGGTTATCTATTTGAAATGATGATGACGCGCACAAGTCAGGCCTACCATACCAGGGGGTACGTGCAGAGCCTAGTACCAGGGTTCGTCTGACAGTGGACACCAATCGTAGCAGCCCAGCCACGAATGCACAGTACATGTTCGATCATCCAGATCCTTGAGGCCATGGAGAGATACTTGGATTCGTAGGCAAATTATGAAAGAATGCAAGTATTATCAGCCTCGCTCAATTGATAAGGGCATGGAGGGGCGGGATGTGTCCATATAATGCCTCAAAGAGTTGCAGGTTAGAAATCGGATAGATTTGAGGTATTAAATAGAAGCTTTCTATTTAGCACCTTAAGTTTAATTAACAAGCACTCTAACTATACTTAATTATAATATAATAGTATTTTACTGTTATAATTAAAATTTTAAAATAAAATAATATATTTTTAAATAATTTAATATTTTTATATTATTAATAATTTAATTTCTTATTATTAAAATATTTAAATTTAAAATAATATTATTAAAATATTTTAAATAATATTAATTATAATATAATAGTATTTTACTGTTATAATTAAAATTTTAAAATAAAATAATATATTTTTAAATAATTTAATATTTTTATATTATTAATAATTTAATTTCTTATTATTAAAATATTTAAATTTAAAATAATATTATTAAAATATTTTAAATAATATTAATTATAATATTAAAATTATAATATAATTATTATATTAATTATTTTTTAATTAAATAAATTTTTTATTATTTTAATAATTTAAATTATTTTAATAACTTTTTTATTTATTATATTAAAAATTAAAATAATTATATTATATTAAATAATAATTAATTATAATTAAAACAATTAAATTATATTAAAAATAAATTTTAATCTGTTTATATACTTTTATTATAAAAATATTTATATTATTAGTTTTTTAAATATATTAATAATTATAATAATAATTATAAAATAATTACTGATATTCATAGCTAATTATATACTAACCCTTCCTTATTAGTTAGTTATAGGGCTATAGGGTAGGTGGGTGTTTGTTCTGCTGTTGTTCGACCGCCTAGGCGTGTTATGGGTCACAACAATCAAGATGCTACTACGTGTACACCAGCGGCGTATCTAATCGGCGAGTTTCTATACGGAGGCCGCTAGTTTTTCCATGGCCCGGTCCTTGCAGCTTCAGGCCTTCCACTCACGTTTGAGTTTCTCACTAAGATGCTCTCGTGGTTCGGCCTTGCTCTCATAGTAGTTGTACGGCAGTTATTAAACGGTCCGAGACGGCGGTTTCCGCTTGGACAAAGACATAGCCAGCATGATAATTACCTTGCTCGACCCAGTAGAAAACAGCTCAAAATTCTATCATCGAACAATCATTACAAATACGACATCATCCCATTCAAGCTGATCTCAAACCCTTTTGCCATCTCTAAGATGCTCGCGGCCGCCGTTAAGCTCGTTGATGGATCCGACATGGACCCTGAAGTATCGTGGCTTGATGTCTGCGTATACTCGAGTGCCAGTGCTACTATGTGCGCCGCGATCTGGGTCGCCGCAAGAGTGTGCTGAGAGAACGTCAATTTGGCAAAATACTGGGGCAAGAAGCACGACACAAGAAAATCAATGCAAGACTATTTGTCAAAGACTTCACTGAGCTTCCTGTACTTCGAGCCCTACGAAACACATATGGTCTAATTGGAGCTTAGTCCCAACGACCTTTACGGGCAATTACGATGACTCTTCTGGCCCAAGCGTGGTCAACACACTATTTCTTCGACATGGGTCATCAATACTGCCTACTGGTTGGGCCAAGAAAGTCACGCAACATGAAGATTCTGGAGGGATACGGTAGAAAGATGCACAGAGGCTTCGGGACTATTACTAGAGTGGCTGGTTGAGGGTGTATACTTGAATGAAGTATGGCCTTTAGCTCACAAATGAATATATGAATAAGTTTGAAAGTTTCATCTGCATGCCACTCTTATAGAGGAGAATAGTCCCTTTTGGTGCTGTTATGCGCGAAAGCATCAGCACTATGAACTCGTAAACCATAACGAAGTACCAGAGATGACCATTGGTGGAAAAGTTGTTTCTTTGCGCGCAAAGATAATTTGTAATTATCAGGTATCGAAGTCTTGCTAACTCTTGTGTATCCGCCTATGATGATCTCGCATATTATCCGCACGGCTAAAGACCCTAAGACATTGTTGCCCGCTCTGGTCGCGCCAAGGACATCTAATTGTGGGTTTGTGCTTAGACTCATGTCGAGCACGGTCCTTCTGGGTGGCAAAGCCCTTAGAGCCAACGTCCTGCAGGTCTTGAGTCGATTGTGGACACTCTGAGTAGCGACAGAAGAACCGCTTAAAGTGTTGGCGATAATGCCGGCGGAAGTCACGTCCGCTATCGAAGATGGTGGTTGACTTGCAGTTGGGGATCGGGCATTTGCTGGGCCGCGTGAAATCAGGGACAGTGATGAGGTCACGTGGTATTGCGTCTATTAGATCGCAGGATCTAGTGATTTGAGGCTCTATAGGTGGTGTCACCAACCCAGACTTGAAGCAACCAAGCGACACCCTACCCTGCGAGTATTCTCCCGCATCAACTGTAGCCAAAGGGTAGTTGGAGAAGTCGTCATTAACCCCCGATGGGAAGACATCGGTCTCGAACATCGGCTGATCGTGATCGTCAATCCATGGGACGTCGTATCCCGTGTTATCTGGGAAAGAAAAGCTATCCAAAAGAGGCAAAGCGCTCCATAACTGGTAATAAGGCTCAAACGATGTCGCCATTATTATTGTGTAATAATTAGGGAATAATTCCTGATCGTCGGTGGTCGGTATGGCTGGCCTCAGAGGATCTGGCATATTAAGGACTTCCCGCCGACTTTTAGGGTATGATTATGAGTTTCGGTAAACGTGAACTTTGAAATGCGGCATAATCCCGTAAATTCGGACTATTTATTTTTTCTCCCGTATTTTAGCTCCCTAGCGATAATGGCGCCAGAATAAGAGCGGGTAAAAATGAGGGGCGGGGCTGTCTGCGGCCTTGTCAGCCTTGCAGTTTTGTTCGCGAATATCTAATCGAACCACCTCCAGACTAGGAATAAATTATTCTTTGAATTTTAGTAGGAGAATATTTAAATTGAGCATATTTATTTTCTTAGCAACCTTTCTTCTTTTGGATTAGCCAAAAAATGTACCTCGAGATACGCCTTATGTAATATATTCGATACTATTGGCAAGGGCCCCCCTGCTATAGGAGAAAATCCTTTCCTCAATAGGGATAGAGACTGTTCACAGCAATAGTACAAATGTCAGCTCGATCAAATGTTCAAGTTTCGAGCACGGCCTTAGTATGCCCTCCAAACTGTACTAGGGTCCTGTCAGATAAACTTGTTGCAAAAGATGAACCTCCTGGTCTTTGCCGCTGTCGCGTATCAAACCTAGATGTTCCCGTAATCGGGGTATTTCGCCCTCTTTTTCCGTTTTAAGTAAGGTGCCGCCCCGGGAGAGGCCCCTCGGCCTTAGACAGCGCCCCACTTGGCACGACTGGCATCGAGGAATTGGGACCTGCTTGTGGCCCGCTGGCCGAGTAGTCTGTGGGGATAAAATCCATACTGCACATGTTCCGAAACACAGAGTTCCTTAGGCCCGACAGACCTATCAAACCCTGTGTCAACCTTGCTGAGTTATTGCCAAGTAATTTCCCGACTTTTCGAGAAAGCAACCACACGTCAGAGCTGATTGGCCTTAGCGGAGTTAGGTTAGGTCGACTCCGAGCTGCATATGGTATGCATGTAAGTGATACCATCCAGAGAGGTATCGGGTTTCGTAATAGGAAAAAGGTACCGAACACCTCGCTAACAGTTATTGCAGTGCAGGTAGAGTCCGAAACAGAGGCGAAGATTCTAGTATCCGCTGTACGATTATAGTTGTGTAACATTTATATATAGTGCTCCCCATCATGAGAGCTTTATCCATTATCACCTTCACAAGTATCCAAATTGAGACATATTTACCAGGCAACTCTGAAGGATACCGAAAATGATTAACAAAGACATCCTTAAGGATGCTTTCAGCATTCCCATTAGCCATGTTGTCGGAATTCTGGCAGCATCGAGCATCATCTACTTCCTTTCTACTTGCTTTTACAACCTCTACTTGCACCCCTTGAGAAAAATCCCCGGTCCCAAGCTTGCTGCCATTGGTCCCTACCTTGAGTTCTACCATGAGGTTCTCCGAGATGGCCAGTATCTTTGGGAGATCGCTAAAATGCACGAGAAATACGGTAAGATGGCCCGTGTCCTGCTTCGAGAATAACTGAACTGACTCAAACTTTTACAAAGGCCCCATTGTCCGTGTCAATGCGCGTGAGGTTCACATCAAGGATTCGTCCTACTATTCCACCATATACACTGCCGGTTCTCGCAAGACCAACAAAGATCCCGCCACTGTCGGTGCTTTCGACGTTCCCACTGCGACTGCGGCTACCGTTGACCATGACCAACATCGCTCCCGCCGTGGTTACTTGAACCCGTACTTCTCAAAGCGAACTATCACCAGTCTGGAACCCCTGATCCATGATCGCGTCTCCAAGCTCCTGTCTCGATTCCAAGAGCATCTCGACAAGAACCAGGTCCTCAGTCTCGATGGTGCTTTCTGCGCTTTGACTGCCGATGTCATTACCTCTCGATTCTACGGCAAGCACTACGACTACCTCAACCTTCCAGACTTCCATTTTGTTGTTCGTGATGGATTCCTGGGTCTTACCAAGGTCTACCATCTGGCACGCTTCCTTCCATTTCTGGTCACCATCCTCAAGCGTCTTCCAGTCAGCTGCATCCGCATGATCGCCCCATCTGTCGCCGATCTTCTTCAGATGCGAACTGAGATTCAGGACCGCGGTGCTGGCGAGTTTCTCTCTAACAAAAGTTCCGGAGCCAAGTCTTCCATCCTGTTTGGTGCACTTGCCGACACCCACATCCCCGCCCATGAGCGCACCGTTGAGCGAATGCTTGATGAGGGTACTGTTATCTTGTTTGCTGGCACGGAGACTACTTCAAGGACTTTGGCTATCACCATCTTCTATCTTCTGACTCATCCTGAGTGCCTAAAGAAGCTTCGTGACGAACTGAACAACTTGCCAGAATCCAAAGACGGCCAGTATCCTCTAGCTACCCTTGAGAACCTCCCCTACCTGAGCGGTGTCGTCCATGAAGGTTTCCGTCTCGCCTTTGGTCCCATCTCTCGTTCGGGGCGCGTGGCTACCCAAGAGGACCTGAATTACAAGGATCATGTCATCCCCAAGGGAGTAAGTTAATTCTCTATCCCCATACAGTTGCGTTTACTAACATCAATCCCAGACTCCTATCTCCCAGTCCACATATTTCTGTCACACGGATGAGAGCATCTTCCCTGAAGCTGACAAGTTCCGACCCGAGCGCTGGATTGAGGCGGCTGAGAAGAACATTCCTCTCAAAAAGTTCATCACCAACTTCTCTCAGGGCTCTCGACAGTGCATTGGATATACGTAAGTGATCTTTTAGCCTACCCATCGGGGAATACTTGCTGACGTTGCCCACCAGTATGGCTTTTTCCGAGATGTTCCTGGCTCTTTCTCGAATCACTCGAGCATACGACATTGAGCTTTACGATACTACTAAGGCTGACATTGATATGACCCACGCTCGCATCGTTGGCTACCCTAAGGCTATCCCTGGAAAGACTGAGCACGTTGGCGAGATTCGAGTCAAGGTTCTTGGAACCTTGTAAAGTCTAGAAGGCGGACGGCAGTTTCTGTATCTCAAGGGTGGGCTCGCTTTATATATACACTGGCCCTTTATAAGAGTATAAATAGGTATATAGGAGTGGTAGCTGTAACGTTCTGGTCGTTTTACCAAGGGATAAACTGATTAGAAGCTTGGATTTACATTAGCAAGATGAGAAGGCGTGTCAGGCTAGTTAAGCAAAGAATATCACAAGTTATCAAAACTACTACCTAGCTATATTTATTTCTTTTTTCTTTGTCTTACTCTTTATTATTTCTTTTATTACTAAGTATTTTATTTTTATTTTTATTTCTTTTTTCCTTTATCTTATATTCCTCCTTTTTAGTAATAAAAAAACAGATAAAACCTAGAGTTAGTGTAATATGAAACAATCTAGCACTATAGCTATAAATCGTTTAAATATACTAAACAAACCTCTCAACATATTGTGCATAACCTTTATTAAAGAATGGTGAATAGCAAGAAAAGTAAGTTAAGAGCCTAGGTTTATATCTCCCTTTGCTAAATCTTCGGGTCGCCAGACCCACTAACAAGTGCCCTCATACCTTATCAGATGTACATTAAATACACGCCCCCTTTAACCTTTTTTTTTACTCTACTTCCCTGTCCAAAGTTTGAGCCAGAACCATTTCACGATACTGCCCACCAAGCCTGATCAACTCCTCATGCGTGCCTTCCTCTATAACCTCCCCGCGATTCAGGACAAAGATACGATCGCTCCGCTTAATCGTGGACAAGCGGTGCGCAACAGCGATAACTGTTCGGTCGGGCCTTTGCCGTGCCACATCTTCGATGGCGGCCTGCACCACGACTTCGCTGGCCGTGTCCAAGGCGCTGGTTGCTTCATCGAATAGCAAGACGTCTGGCTTGCGGATGAGAGCCCTTGCAATAGCTAGGCGCTGGCGTTGCCCACCGCTAAGGGATACTCCATGGTTGCCAATGTCAGTGGCATATCCATCAGGCAGACTGATGATGAAGTCATGTATGTTGGCCGATTTGCAGGCCCATTCCACGGCATCGTTTTTGTCAGAATTATCAGAGTTTGCGAGAGAGTTTGCTTCTGCTTCTGTGATGCCGAGGAGAATATTTTCTCGGATAGAGCCCTGGTATAGGGTTGTGTCTTGGGATACTAGCCCAAAGCGCGCACGATGGGCATGGACATCCAACTTCTGGATTGGCGTATCGTTAATGAGAAGCTGGCCAGAGGTTAGGTCGTAGAAACGCTCGAGAAGAGCTATGATTGTGCTCTTTCCGCAACCAGAGGCGCCAACTATACCTATGGACTGCCCTCTGGTGATTTTCATGTTGAGGTTGCGCAGCACAGGTTGGTCTGGGCGGTTAGGATATGAGAAAGTAACATTTTTGAACTCGATCGCAGTATCTCCGCTACTCTTAGGCAATTCCGTACTTCCAGTGGAGGAGTTGATGGCAGGCTGCGAGTTTCGCAGGTGAATGATGTGGTTCGCGGCGACATGCGCTTGAGAATTGTCTAGTGCGGCGTGTTAGCGTGTGGATTTTGAATGTCTCAGAAGGGCTGTTTTCTTACCGGCAGTAAAGCCAAACATAATACCAGCCGCGCGTGAACCTATGGAGATGGCCATGAAGGCAGTGAAAAATGTGACAACGTCATATTTTCCCTCAGACACTAGTTTGCCGCCGTACCAGAAAGAAAGCGCCGAGACGGCAAGGTCAACACTCTCGGTCGCTGCGAGGAGAAACATGCTGACTAGCTTGTGTCGCGTCTCAAGCTCAATCGACGAGTCCAGACGTTTGCGGTAACCGTCAATTACCTTGCTCTCCAGAGTCAAGCTTGACACGGTGCGGATGGCGCCAACCGCTTCCGAAGCAAATCGCGTCGACTCCAAGTATGTCTGGCTGACACGAGCATAGTTGGCCATTTCTAGGCGCATTCGAAAGAAGCCAGCACCGAAGATGAATGGCACGCCGGCAGCAACGACAACTAGACCAAGTTGCCAGCCAACGGCAATAGCCAGTATACAACTGCCAAGGAGATTGGCAAACACCAGGACAATGAGGCCGACATTTGTGGAAAGCATAGACTGCAGTCCCTGAGGATGCAGGGACAAGCGGGCGGTCATTTCTGCTGCGGTATGTCCCTTCATATCAAAAAATCCAATGTCCTGTCGAAGCATTGCCTCCAAGTATTCTCGTCTATAAAAACGAGTTGCACGGAAGGCAGATGCCATCCAAAAGAAACCAACACCCAGGTACGAGAAAAGCACACCAAGGCTAAAGATGAAGTACATGAGGGCCCAGAAATTGCCTCGGCTTACCAGACCATTTCCAGGCTCTATCTGAAGCGTGGAGATGCTTCGGCCAAACATTATTGCTTGCGACGGAAAGGTAGCGCCACTAGCTATGGATGAAATGAAACCGCCCAGGTAGAGGGGCCAGAGATGTCTTTGCTCTTTGAGGATAGTTATAACACAGCGAAAGAGTGAAAGCTTTCTAGAGACATCTTCTTCCTCTATCTTGCGGACCGCCTCGCCGCTTTGGTTAATAGTGACACTTTGAGATCTCTGACTTCTCGGTTTTTGTAATGTGGATGTATCATTGGATTTTGACATCTCGAATTCCTCTTCGGTTGAGCCCCCCCTAGGTGTGATGTCACCAGAAATATCATGGGGGGAATTCTCAACGCTGTCCCCGTCATATTTCTGGCTGTCTAGATTTTGGGCATTCACAAGTTTGTAGTATGCACCCTTCTGGGCCAGTAGTTCACGGTGAGAACCTTGTTCAACGACCTCTCCTTGGTTAAGAACCACAATCTTATCAGCTTTTTGGACGGTCGCCAATTTGTGTGCAATCATGATGGTGGTGCGAGATTTTGAGACGTTGTCTAGTGCGGCCTGGACCTTTTTCTCCGCGGTGGGGTCAAGGGCCGAGGTGGCTTCATCTAAGAGAAGAATTCGGGGGTTGGCAATGACGCTTCGCGCTATCGCTATGCGCTGTTTTTGTCCACCGCTGAGTAGTCCACCGCGCTCTCCGACATCAGTGTCATAGCCCTCAGGAAGCGCCTGGATGAAGTCGTCTGCGTTAGACTGGATGCAGGCTTGTCGCACCAGCTCACGCTTCTCCGCCTCTGATAGATCGTCCATATCTGTGCCGTAGAGGCCATGAGCGACGTTGTTGTAAATGGTGTCGCTAAACAAAATGGGCTCTTGCTGGACAAGCCCAATCTGGCTACGTAACCAGCGAACGTTCAGGTCTTTAGCTTCATGGCCGCTGATATAGATAGATCCAGAGTCTGGGTCAAACCACCGCTCAATTAAGCCGACAATGGTGCTCTTGCCCGACCCAGATGCTCCCACAAGTGCTGTTGTCTTTTCGGCTTCGAAGTAGAGGCTGAGATTCCGTAACACCTTGGTATCTGGACGAGCAGGATAAGCAAATGTGACCCCCTGGAGCTCAACTGTTCCAGTCGGATCAGTTGGTTTAAGCCCTGTCTCCGCCAAAGAATCGACCTTGGATTGGCGATCGATGACATCAAACATAGATCTAGCAGCAGCAAGTGCTTTTGTGAAACCGCTGAAGCCAGGGGCAACATCGGCTGCTGCTTGAGTAGCCAGAAGAACAGCAAGTAAGACACTGCCAAAATAATTAGATTGATTTGATTCGCGGTTTCAAAAGGGAGGTGGCTTACATTATAACATCGCCTCCGCTGTTGAGATCACCACGATTGAGAAGCTTGATGCCGTAATACCATGCCAGGGAGTAGGCACAATATGTTGTAAAGAACCCAACGCTATATTGTACACCAATAATTGGTCCTTTCTTTAGGCCCAGCTTCTGAGCTGCAGCCAGATGAATGTCATACTTTTGGCTCAATCTCTTGCCTGCGTCATACGCGGTGACTATTTGCATCGTACTCAATGCTTCTTCGACCAAACTGCCCGCATGGTTGTAAATTTCAAGGATCTTGGTCTCAATTTTGGCATCTGAGAGTGTAAGCAAGGCATCTAAATATCTTACTAAAACAGCCCGAAGTCATTACAACTCACCCATTCCAAATGTAAAATAAATTCCAATCAACAGAGCCGGAAGAGTTGTAGCAGTGACCAGTGTCAGGGCCCATTGTTGTGAAAAGGCCACAACAAAAGCGGCAATGAACATGGAGACTGATTGGATCAATGTCCCGATCTTTTCTGCCATGCCATGCTCGACGAGATCTGCATTGGTTGAGATGGTTGTCGCCACGTAACCAGAAGAACATGAATCAATAAATGCGACATCCTGTCGTAGCAAAGACTTGATTAGGTCCTGGCGAAATGCCCTCGTGGCTCTGATACCTGTGATTCCAAAGGAAGTCGCATGAATATACACTAAAAAGTATCGTCCGATGAAGATGTAGACAAGTTGCAGCGCATTGCGGGAAAGACTTTGATACAGCTTATTAGCTGAGTCACTACCAACCTCGAACGAGTTGAACCTGTCTACGGAGGACCCGAAGACTAGAGTCATGAGTGGCATGGCAGAGCCCGCACCAGCGGCAGCAGCTAGGCCGATGAGTCGTATTAGGTGGTCGCTTGGCTCGGAGTAGCTACGAATGACTCGAACGAAGACCGATGCCCAACCAGCGTGGGACTTACCCTTGGAGGGCTCGCTCGGGACACCGTTGGACGATGAGTTGCTCTGCTCGTCGAGGTTCTTGAGAGTACCTTGGTCGATTTGAAGCGCTAGACTTTGAGCGACGTCCGCGTTCGACTTCTCTTGGGCGGCGTCAGCCATCTTTGGTAGTGGCTTACTGGTGAGTGAACAACAGCTCAGTGGTCCTGGTTGCCAGCGACCTAGTTCTGCCGGAGTTTGTTCAGCAGCAGCAGACAGGAAGGTGGGGGATGAAAGAACCTCGGGGCACTTGATAAGGTGCTCGTTGCCAGAGTCGATGGGTTCTGCTGAGAAAAGAAGCAACGAGAGAACAGGCCTCTGCGGCAATCTTGCTCAAGCCGGGACAGTCTGCTTGCAAGGACTGGGGATTGCTGATGAGGTATTCACAACAGCGAGGAATGGGATATTGGGCCGATCCCACACGTGATGCATCAGGGTTGCCTCTTTCATGGATGGCACTGATATAACGATATCTCGCCTATTATCAAGGGGGTGAAAATAAATTGAGACCTTCTGGGGGAAAGATGGGGCCAGGTGAGTCTTTCGACAGCACAGTTACTGCGCTGTTCCGAATTTGATGCGAGCCGTTGCATTTGAATCAACTGT
Organism: Calonectria ilicicola; assembly: GCA_020809705.1. NCBI lineage: Eukaryota > Fungi > Ascomycota > Sordariomycetes > Hypocreales > Nectriaceae > Calonectria > Calonectria ilicicola. The sequence goes on along the minus strand of CP085833.1, from coordinate 1,005,968 downwards.
CAAATTTCTGTATATGAGAGTGCTGACGACTGATAGGCTAATCGGCGGCAAGAAACAAGCAGCGAGAGAAAATGTGCCGACCAAGAATACCGCATTAGGCAAGAGGTTCCCATTGAGACTGTTGCACAGACATGGGATATGGAGCCCAGTCGCATCAAATATGAATCATCATGATGTCTTCCAAATACGGCCTAGTGTGAAAGGTCGGAAGGCCTAAAGATAAGGCCCTGTTATCGGCACCAACCACCAACCCAATCACCCTCCAAGAAGACTCCACCACTCTTCTGCCGAGACGGAGAAAATACAGGCACTCCCGGTGCGGGCCGGTGCTTTTGAGCGCCTACGCAAGGCTAGCAAATAGACTTCCCATCCCCTGTAACAAGCTAGGCATTTACGTTTTGCTGGGCGGGCAGCTTGTCGGGCCGTGCACATATGCGACCGCCTTGTGGTCATTTTCCCAAGGCCAGCGATTGATCTTCGTAGGGGCGGGCCACAATGATATCGCTTCCCTGTTCTCTGTGTCTGAGTGGAGGTATCGCACGGGCTCATCCGCCATTACGATGGAGGACACAATTAAAGCCCCTGATTTCAGTGTTTAATGGCGTTGCCACCACTCCTAAAACACTAGGGAACTAATTTCAGTCGTTGGGCTGCCCAGAGCCGTAGCGACATGTTGCATGTAGGGTAGGGGATGAGTAGAGTTTCAATCACATGCTCTTAAGTAGGAACTGTTATAGTAGTCTCTAGTTAATACAGCTCTAACAGTTATTTCTAACATATATTAACTTATTAAATCCAAAACTATTAAGCAATTATAATTAGTATTAGGCGCTGTTTCATTATGACAACAAGGTTACAAGCTAATATAATACAATTATTATCGTTCCTTCTAGGTTAGGATTTAATATATTAGAGGGTAGATCCGCTCATCTGATAAAGGCTAGGTTAGTATCTTATTAGTCGTTGTATTTGTACATCCATCGAATCACGACATTGGTTAGAAGGTAGGTCCAGTCATATGATGTGTGATGAACTTGATTCTTTGTCTAAGGTAACAGATCTGCTCTTATAGTTGGTAGATCAGTTACGTGATCTGACTATCTATTCTGACATATAACAACAATCTTAATCATATGACCGCATACCAAAAAACATTCGCAACTGTTGCGCCCACGATGCCTGCGAACTAACAATATCTGCCTTCTTCTCATATGAAACCTGATGATGGTCCATATGCTTCTCAGCGAGCGATTCAACGGAAGGGTACGCCCACTTGCTTGCATCTACTGCGCCCACCTTGCACCCAGATTCTAGGTAAGCACGCATCTTGACGCCCTCCTTCGTCTCGCCAGTTCGTTCATATAGCTCTGGCAGGCGATAGCGCGGGTCGCACAGGTGCCAGGTCACATAGCCTTGGCAGAAGGATCGCAAAGTCTCAAACAGGTATGGATCCTTGTCCTTAAAGACGGCCATAATTTGCTGCGAGTCGACGATGGTATCACGCGTGAGCTTCTCTAGCGCTGCCTCGATAGTTGACTCGTCGCACTTGGCGTAGTTATTGACCAGACTAGCTTGGTCTCGTGGCTCGTCAAACTCCTTGTAAAAGGACATAAGATCATTCACAAACACCATCCAGTTCTCCATTTGTGAGATGACAGCAGTGATCTCAGTAAAGAGGGCGTTCTCATCAAATTGGTCCTTGGGGAAAATGGAGGCTCCGACACAATGCCCAAGGCCGTTCAAACGTCGCAAGAAGGTTGGGTAGTCGTAAGATCCAGGAAATCCTTGAAAGTTATATTGCTCGATCCAGCAACCTTGAAAAACTGCAAGTTTACCACATTAGATAACGTGTTGTAATTAGGTGAGCAAGATAAACTTACAATCTGTAATACTACGAACCATGTTAAGCTGACAGTATGGTCCGTAGTGGCTCAAAACCGTAGGAAACTGGTCGTTCACCATCTGCCACCAAGGATGCTTCTGCTTACGTCCAGCCAGAAGATCGTCAAACCAGGTCTGCATAGCAGCTTCTGGGTCATCGTGGCTATCATCCAAGACAAGCATGTAAGTGTAATGAATGCTAAGGTCGGCCATAACCTCTGGTGATGCCTTTGCCCAGCTGTAGACTACCATAGCAACAATGGTCTGCAAGGATGCTTGTAGCCTCTGTGGACTGGCCTTGATGTGCCTTTGCTGGAATGGCTGCGCAAAGTGGGCTGCTGCCTTAGAGTAAGCATAATGTAATTTGTCAATACGCTCCTCGGGTGTAAAGTTGGTGTCATTGTATTCGATGGTGTCAAGGAAGCGAGTCAACTCCTTGACATAAAACTCTGTGGGGAAGCCCTTATCTGTCATTGTGAAGTTATGATAGGAAGAATGAGTTATTGGTGACTTTTTCAAGGACGAGTACAAAAGGATATGTTTTTATGAGGATACAAAAAAGCAGACAAGAGTCATTTAAATTCTAAAGTCAGGCAAGCAAAGATACCTACTAACGGCAATTTCGCCCAAAGGAAAATAAAGTCTCGGATGCTAGATCTGGGGCGTTTACTATTCGTACCGAAGTCGGCTTTAATTTGACCCCCACCCCCCTGCCATGAGAAATGCGACGCTAAATCACGGTGATACGTGGTTCAACGTACTGGAGAACTTTGCCACTGGTAAAACGCCGAATGTGCATTCGATTCGGGCGTATCACGATTGTGGAACAACTACGTGGGCAGAGCCGGAATGCCCAAGCCCCAGTCTTTTGTGGGATTTGTCATTATCCAGAAGCTTTGGAACAACTTCCACTCTTAGTGTTAGAACACGAAACTTGCTTGATACTGCAAGGGCACTACACCTAAAAGGAGGCAATTGTTGAACCGAACGGTTAGGCCAAAAACATAGCGCGCTAATCTAGTTAGCGCAACACATCTAATTCGGTCTTTTTATCGGTTTGACAGCAATCTTTGTAGTACAAGACCTTGATGCCGACTTGTTTGTCATCCCAGGGGTATGCAAAGCTGGTTGTGTTGTTTTTTTCCCCCTTCGCGGGGGGGCCGGCCTGCAGCTGGCTTTGCTAGCGGCTTTCTATGCTAACGGCGCCTTTTGCCTCCGGCGGTCCTACCAGGGTGTAAAGATCCGCACTTCCCATTATATCTGTTAGCCGATTAGGCCAAAAGATAAGATGAGTCCATAATCGCAATGCTTGCAACCACGGGTGCGGATAACAGCTGCTAAGAGACCTGTCCGTAACGTACGGTGAACCAAGCCGTAACAAGGGGTCGCCTGGGCAGTGTGCTTAGCTTTACTTTGCTTAAACCTTACAATATTATATTTAAAAAATTAGATTTTAATAATATATTGTAAATATTAGTAAATTAATTTTATATAATTTATCAATATTTATTGAAAAATATTTTTTTAAAAAATATAATATTATACCTTTCAAAGCTTTAATACATATAACAAGCATAATATACTAAAATTTAAGTAAAGAGAACAAGTTCACAGTTATCAGGGTGGAACCTTTGCTCCACTTGTGACAGAGTCTAAATCTTGGTAAAGCGATCCATCATATCGGTGGGTTTAATCCATGCTCGTAAAGGGAGGGGGGATCATGTAAGGCCTGATCGTGCATTGACACCAAATAATTTATTCGGGGCATTGATTTCCTATGTACTGTGAGTATCTATGCTTTACGGGCTTTTTACAGGTGTGACATAAATGTCCCGAACATAGCATAGTTCTTGTGTGTGAAGGTACCTTATGGCTACCTGGGCGGCTTCTGTAGCCATATATAAACGCCCAGTATAGATCTAGGTTTGAACCCGGAGGGAAAAGAGAAAGCAATTTTTGAGACCAACAGATAGCAAAATGACCGCCTCAACTCTCCCGCCCTTGGTGCCGGAAAAGTATAGATGGAAGTCGACCGGAGTTCCTAACCAGGTTCAGCGCCGAAGCGTGGGTGCAGAGGCAATCGTTGGACTTGAAGACAAGAACAGAAAGGCCCTATACGACCTTTACATCGCCGTTCCTCTTCGAAATGCTGCATCACCATCAACATCGCTGACGCTGCACAGGCTCAAAGAGTTGTTCGAGCTGGCTCTGCTGGAGGCTCGTTTTGAGCACCCTGAGGCTGCTTGTACGGTATCTTGGGACGACGAGACTGCTGCTATCATCAGTTACCAGTCTCCAGAGAATAATGAGGTTGCTCGTGATTGGGCCAAGGACTGTGTCCACGCACTTGCGATCCCGATGACAGCTCTCAATCTCTGGAGCGAAATTGAGGAAGGACGAGCTACTACCGGCAACAACACACCATCCAAGTCAATCGAGATCTTCTTGCTTGCAGATGTTCCTACACAAAGGACACCAATTTCTCAGGATATGACCGTTGAAGTTTTGTTTCACACCAACCATTTATTCTGGGACGGTATCGGTTGTCGAAAGTTCATCGGAGACATTTTCCGCCTCTTGGGCAACTACAACGATGTCAATGAGGCAGCCGAACCAAAGACACTGAATTGGGGAGAGGAGATTAAGAACCTGAACCCTCCAGTGCTTGACTCACTGATGCTGGACGTGACAACTCTTGATGAAGAGTTCGACAACAAGTGCACAGAGTATACAGGAGCTCTAGTCGCTAATTATGTGGGTTGGATCTCCGCTTCGAACTGACACAAACTAATCCTTTGCTACAGAAAAGTCGAGGTCTGAAGTTCCGGCCCGGGCTTGGTATGCCACGCTGTGTCATTCACAAGTTCAGCGCTGAAGACTCTATTGCTATGATCAAAGCTGTCAAGACTAGGCTCGGACCAGGACATACGATCAGTCATTTGACCCAAGCCGCGATTGTTCTGGCTCTGCTAGACACCCTCAAACCCACTGACCTTTCTGACGATGAAGCATTTATATCTCCAACATCTGTAGATGGCCGCAGATGGATGCGTCCCGACATAGCCAAGGACTTTTACGCCATGTGCCAGACGGCTGCCGTCGTTCGGGTTGAGAAGCTGAAGTCCATCGCAGTTAGCCATGAAGATGAAAAGGAAATACAAGTCAGAGCTCTAGCAAGTGCTTCAAAAGATGTTAAGAGCTCCTGCGATCAATGGCTGAAGAATCCGTTCCAGGAGGCCCTTGGTCTTAGAGTTCATAACTTTGAGGCAAACTACTTGGCCTCGTGAGTTAAAATGAGTCCCTTTCGATAGTATTAACTGACATACATGCCCGCTCCAGGAAGCCGATTCCGTTCGATGGGGAAGCAAACCCGGTGCGTGTCACTCACAGGTCATTAGGAGCGACCTCTTGTAATACTAACGTGTCTCCTATAGTTGTTCATCAGTGATGGCATCAACGAACGCTTCATTCCTCACGAGATCAAGTCCAATGCAACGGGAGAGAAACTATTTTCAGTTGAGAGCATTGACTTTCTCGTAAACCAATCTTTGCCATACTTGTGAGTTATTTATAACAAGTGTCGAGATAACAATTAACATTATTTTAGGGCAATTCGATTAGATAGCTGGAGGGACGCTTCTACAATTAATATTATTTATAATGATGCTAATTATACTGAGGCTGAGGTTTGGGACTATTTGCAAAATATTGTTCAGTTTATGTTAGTATTTAAATTATAAGGTTATAAATAAAAAGTAAGATTTAATTTATTTAATTTATTAACTCGATCTTGCTAGATAGCTAGACTTATGTATAGGACAAAAGAAGAAAAAAAAACCCTCAGTCCTTTGAAATTAGCTTTGGTCGGCGGAATAGTTAATCCGACTGCAACACTAGTCTTAGTAGTACAGGGCTCCTGGGCACAACACCAAGGAAACTCAGCATAAACCTTCAATTCACATTTTTCCTACCTATTCTTGTGGCTTCATTTTTGAAAGATCATTTGATCTAACAACATTAGTGATATCTATGATGTTTATTTGGTCTTTATTACATTGAGTTTTGTTATTCCTCCCAATAGGCAGCTAGCCTAGACGCTACATCCTCCCTCACACCGATAGAAACAGTTGACCTTTAATGGTCTTGGGCTGTGTGTGTGTTTTCTGCTACGTTTAACTCTGCCCCATTTCACTACGACTACACTAACAGAAAACTTAGAACAACCTGCATCCCGGGAGCGTCAAAGAGGCGACACTACCCTAGACTGATTGTCATGCCGAACAAAGATTTCACCAAAACGCGAAAGCCTTATCTTGTTGGCTATTATTTATTTCATAGCCAGCAGAGACAAAGACTAAGCATTTTGCGCGTTTGTTGCTTGACCTTATTGTGAATTATCACGTCAATTGCAAATATTGACTTGTCACCCTGAGCTTCATGCTACCCACAACTCCATCAAGACCCTAACAACCCAGCAGTCCTTCGGACTTCCCCGGAGCCCACTCTTAGCTCAGGGACTGTTAGTAAACCCATTCAGATAAGCGCTAATAGGTATCCCAACTCCATGAGTGGGTGTGTTGATTACACATTTCGTGGTTAAAAAACGAATGTTCGGTCAGAGCTGAGGACGACGCTAAATTAGCACAAGCGAGTACGTCGTATACAGGGATGAGGTATGCCTGAGCGTTGACCCACTGTAGACTCTCCTAGTCCACTCACAGTCTGAGCCCAAAGCACTCCTACATCTAAGGTTTTGTGCATTGACCATCATCTCGACAAATACAGCAATAGTCATCTCAATAGCTTAACACCTACGCGAGGGCCTTTTATCACGGTGAGTCGAATATGCCTTGGATTTACGGCAAATCAATTGTATACAGCGACCAAAGTGTTGGGTATGTAGTTTGGACGATGGATTTTCGTCACGGATCAAACTCTTCATTTATTGACATTGTTTTATTTATAACCGTAGAAGTAGCGATTGGACATCCATGTCAGGTTCACCTCCACAAATAATCTCACTTTGCGGCCGGCAAAAAGGCCTGGACCTCAATTTCCAAATGCACCTCAGGCAACAAGAGGTTCGCCACATCGACACCGGTAAACAAAGGCCTATTATCCCCCAGGAACATCTTCATAACTTTAATCAGAGCAGGTGAGGAGTGTACATTAAAATTGGCATGGTACGTGTTGATCTGCAATTTTGGTCAGTAACTTTGGTCGGCTGGGAAAGTCTAGACGCACCTTGTAAACACAACCCCAAACATCATGCCTGGACCCAGTCAAACCGGCCTCGCGCAGAGATAGCTCAATGTGATCAAATGCTTCGATCATCTCTTTTTCAATGTCCTTTGGTACGGTTCCGTCGGCAGCGATGCCAGCCTGTCCGCCGACGTGAATGATTGAGGCGCCGGGAGGGATCACGCAAGCGTGGGTAAAGCCCAGATTTTCCGAAATCTTTTCGCCTGCCCCAGGCCAGTTGAAAAATCGCACATTGTTGGCGGTTGCGAGTGTCTTTGGGAAGAATCGGGGCATTGTGGAGGCAATAGTTGGGTGAGATGCAGTATGGTGATGGTATTGGACGAGTGTGCTGCGGTGATGAGCCAACAATTTTCTTTTGTTAAGAACGTCCCAGGGTACCTTTTTAATCCTCAAAACTTTCTCTATTCTGTGTTCCGAGAAGTAGGCAAAAGGTTTCCATTGATGAGGTTTGTAAGCCGTATTGCTCTCTGGAAGGACCAACTGCAGCAAGGCCTCCGCCCGGCATTAGAAATCAAGTCTTTAACCCTGGGCTAAGAGCTGTCATCAAACCCAGATGAATACAAGCATCAACAACACAACATGCTGGGACATCCCTGTCTAGTCGGTGTTGGCTCCACATCACTTGAAACCTTGTGCAGGTCAGCTAGTCACACAATTTGGGCAAATCCCGTTGGGGTATGCGCGACCAAAGAAAAAAGACGGACGGTATTCGGGTCAATATGTTTGACGAGTTACAAATCGAAATCCGGTTACTCACATCTCAACGTTGAGCTCATCACAGATGAAGGTGGGATATGACAAAGGATCGGAGTAAGGCGGGATTGCGGTTGTCTACAGATTCACTTGGCTGAGTCAGTTTAAAGTTTCATTCCTGTAGAGATGTTTGAGCATTGAAGCAGCATATAAACACGAGTCGTCTCGCTGAAAATAGCCAGCGGCCAATCCAACAATCCATCTCAGCTTCAAATCTCACTTACAAACCAAGCCCCCGAGGCCTTTACAATCGCCATCATGTCAATCATTAAGAGAGTCGCCATTGCTGGGGTGAGTTTCACACCGACCAATACGCCTGAATATGCTGACACAGAATCAAGGCATCTGGAAACCTTGGCCCGGCTATATTGACCGCTCTGCTAGAGTCAAGGCTGTTTGATGTAACAGTATTGACTCGCCATGGATCATCGCACAAATTTCCTGGTGATGCCAAGGTCCAAGAGGTGGACTACTCTTCAGAGGCTTCATTGGTCGAGGCTCTCAAAGATCACGATGGTGTCGTCTCGACGCTATCCCACACTGCAGTTGAAACTCAAAAAACTCTCATTGATGCATCCATTGCAGCGGGTGTGCAGAGATTCATCCCGTCCGAGTTTGGTAGCGACTTATTGAACAGAAAAGTCGCAGCGATCCCGATCTTTGCCCCAAAGCTGCAGCTCCAGCAGTATATTGACGAAAAGGCTGCCAAACACCCCCAATTTTCGTACACTCGCGTTTTCCCAGGTGCATTCCTGGATTGGGGTCTAGCTACTGGAATGCTGGTAAATATCAAGGAGAAATCAGCTATTCTCAGGGACGGTGGAGATGTTTCTTTCAGCGTTTCAAGACTCTCGACAGTAGGCCAGGCGGTGGTGGGAGTATTTTCCCACCCCAAAGAGACAGCCAACAGGGCAGTCTATGTCAAGGACCTGAACACCACCCAAAACCAAATCATTTCTCTTGCAAAGGAGATTGATCCAAGCGGCGAATGGAAAATCCAACACGTAAGCACTGAGTTAGAGGAGGAAGAGGCCCATCAAGGTCTCGCGCAAGGCAGACTTGACTTGGACGTCATTTCCAAGTTTCTCTTTCGTGCTGTCTATGGAGATGGGTTTGGTGGAAATATTCAAGACGATGACAACGCTCTACTTGGAGTTCGAGGCCTGGACACTAGTGGCTTGAAGAAAGTTGTAGAAATGGTGTTGGCATGATGCCTAGCCTTCAAACGGTTAAAGTAGCCATTTAAGAGACATGAATTGGTAGAGAGTCTACGGAGTGATCTTAAAACCCATCATTGCAGTTTGGATACCTTGCACGTGGCTGCTTCTTTCGCAAATATGAGATTTATGTTTAAGTAAAAGGCCATTTTGTACTATATTTTTACTAACCATGAAAGGCTCCGGTAGCCCTCTGAGGAGCCTCGCCACACCCAAAAATGCCTTTCCTCCCTTCTATAGGGGGATGCATCTATGGGAGGCTCTTGCCTTCAGCAGGCAGTCAGCTCTCACTGCAATCCCGGCTTACTTCTAGTAGGATTCTTTGTAGATAATTAATTTTCCCCTCCAAAGGTAATAAGTAAGTAAAAGTAGACCAATTATCATTTGGTGTTGATATATTTGATCGTTGTAGCTAGTGAATGTGGTAGCGTCTTGGTAGTGACTCGTAGCCTCCTAATATGAGCATGGCCCCTGCCGAATGCTACTGCGCTATTCACGAAATTGGCGGCCCTGTGCCACTAGAATTCACTATTTCTACTGTCCAGTTTAGTGTTTCCCCGCAGGCAATACTTAAACCGCGGTACAATATGTGAGTGAGAATGGATGTGCGGAGAATAGTTTGGCCGAGGCCGATTTCTGTTGCTGAGCAGCAGCGATCATCATGTGGCCAAAGCTGTGCACCATTTAATTGAAGCAATTCCTCGCAACTAATTATAAATCTTTTTGTCCAACACGTTACGGTCTACTGTTCATTTGTTAATAGAATACATTGTCGAGTAAGTCATGTCAGAGTTTCGACCTCGTCGTGCCCACAAAAAGTCTCGTGGAGGATGTCATCAGTGCAAGAGCCGCCACATAAAATGCGATCAGCTCCGGCCAGAATGCATGAACTGCTTGACAAATGATCGGACTTGTTTATATGCGAGTAATCAACTCATCGCTGCACCTAAATCAGGCAGCCTTGTTGAGTCTGTATTCTATCCACAGAATCGGCTTCTATTCAATCTGGAGCACATGTCGCTTCTTTTCAACATTACCCAAAACGCAGGCAAATTCATCATGTGTGATGAACACTCCCAAGAAGTTATTTGTGCTTTTATTCAACCTGCGTTAAAGATTCCCTATATCATGGACCAACTTCTGGCATTGTCTGCTCTCCAGTTGAGTCTACAGGATCCAGCAGATTCAACAAAATATGTTTTACTTGGCATGCAACTACAAGCAAGAGCACTATCCCTTCATAACTCTCGCACAATGGACCTTTCGAAACAGGCCGTCATTCCACGTTTTGTCTTCTCTATTCTGCTTGGATACTTTAGTCTACACGGTACTCTTTCTAGTTCACGAGATGGTCTCCCCGTCTTCATTGAGATGTTTGGCAATTATGTCCATCTGATACAGCTTGGCAGACAGATGGCTGAACAAAACTGGGCCGTACTCGAGACTTCCGCAATAAAGCACATTTATATTGCCGTCGGGCTCAATCCTGACCATGACCAGTCAATTTCTGTACAGGTTGATTGCGATTTAAAAATCATGGACATCATGCTGGATTGCTCGTATATGGAACAGGACGACATAAACGCATGCAAAGACGCAGTTATCGCTCTTAAAATAGCGTTCACCTTGTACGAAAGAAACACGAGACACGTGCAGCTGCGGACACAAGCGGGGTCAACATTTCTTGTGTTTGTCCCATTGACATATTTAGACATCTTGGGGAAGCAGAATCCAGAGGCGCTTGTTATTTTGGCTCACTATGGTCTGCTATTGTGCAAATGCTGCGAGCTTTGGGTGGTGGGAGATACTGGACTTTTACTTATTAAGCTAGTCACTTCGAAATTAGGTCCAGAATGGGATCAGTTCCTGCAACTTCCAAAGCAAGCCTTGTCTTGGTATTGATCATTGAAGGATCTTGCTTGAATTTATTTAGTGGGACAGAAATATAATTCATCACTGTACCCACACCAAACTAATAAATATACCTAGACAATTACTGTCTTTGCAAACCTTTGCTTTTCTTGTATAGTTCAACGGTCAAATCGACTAAGAAATCCCAGGAGAAAACTGGTAGACAAAATTAAACCTAACAATCATTATAGTACTGGTAGTAATAGTTTGTAGATCAGACTAGCAAATAACCGCAAGGCCTCGTAGAACCCTAAGCCGCACTGTTTGGCGATCAAATGTACCGAGTCGCATCATCAACAAATGAAGAGAACTACAGATAAATGATATTTGTATTGCCCCGTGGGGTCGCACATGTGGACACTATACATACCCAATTCTCTTTGAGTCATCAAAAGTTAGACTTGGCTGTTGGACCCTCTTACTTATCTTGAACACATTTTAATTACGTCGACCAATCTTAATGCCACCTCCACTAATTGTTTCCTTATTAGTTGGTTAAGTTGTGCTCTGGGTATTCTGCTACTTTTGACCGCCCAAACATACTTCGGTCTTGACACGAATATTCCTAGATTAAGGCCCTCGGCGCTTAGTCGGGTCCTGTTCACATCTCCCAACTCATATGAGCATTTCAAACTCATAGAAACGACAGGAGCGCATTTGGCTAATAATCAATCGGATGGTATAAGAGACATGAATGAAAAGTATATCAACACAATTCTCCACAATCCCGACGCCATCGACTTGCTCAACTATTATCCATGACTTAAGTAGCAGTACAATCGGGTATTAGTATGAACTCTAGTTCCTGGCAGTTTTGCTGTACTGAGGTTGTTATCTGGATGTCAGAGCTATCTTCGCATAGTTGCCAAGTATTTTTCCCCGCTGACGAAGTGCATAGCAACGAAGTAAAAGTCGGAGCGATACTAAATTCGCAGCCGAGTATGCTGAAACCCTGAGGGCCAACACCAAAATAGACTGTGGCGCTCCCTGGTAAGTTGTCGTTGAGAAATAACGCAACCATGGAATTGCTTGGATTAACAATACGGGCGTTTTGCAGCGCAACTCTAATCGCAGAGCTCCGAGGCATAGTGGCATCAAGATTGCCTGGCCCAGCCGATACGCCAACATACCCCAATTCAGTCAGCCCGGCCATGGCCTTCAATACGTATTTATCACTGGTACAGGCCGGCTCAGGTGCAGCAACTGTAGTTGTACTAGTGACCGAAACCACGGTGACTTCAGTATGCAATGATGGAATTGCAACAGTAGAAACAGTAGTCTTTATGGTTACAGGGACAACAGTCTCTTGAACATGAGTTGAAATGGAACTAACAGTTCTGACCTTCGTGACAATGGGGGTATGTGTTATGGTCTTCGTAGTGGTAGAGGTCGAAGTAGCCTGCCTGGCGGTAATTGTCTGCGGTGCGAAACCACGGCATGCGCAAGCCGAAGAGAATTGTGCGCCTTTTAAACAGACAGAACGACAGACAGAGAATTCTGTCGCAGATCCCGTCTTTGCATTGCAAACGGTGGGCGCAGCGTACCGTTTGATGACCTCTTCATCATTGGAGGTTACTGTGGCGGGAACTACAACTGTCGAAGTGAGGAGCACCTCTGATGGGATCTGGGTAGTTGCTGTATATTTAATTACAGTAACAGAGGTTACAGCAGAAAGAACAGTTTTGATAGAGACGGCATGAACTGTCTTTGAGACTGTTGTTGTGGGTTTGGTGACCGTAATGGTTCTTGTTTTCGCCACAATGCTGTGCAAGTGATCAACAAATTAGATATAAACCATTTTCGCAAGATTATTCGTGCTCACATTGGACAAGGTGTGACAGTCTTTCTTAAAAAGGCTGGGCAATTGTTGCTAGCTAAGGCAGGAGTAAGCTGAATCAGATGTTAACATCAATTTTATCTTCGGGGGGAAATGATCATGTCATACCGCGTTTAGGCATTTGTCAGACTTGTAATTTTGGTATGTTGGAGGAACAGCGATGACCAATGGCACAAAAAGCAGTGCCAGAGCTTGGGCGGGACCCGCAATCTTCATTATGATTATCTTGAACAAACACGTCACAGACAAGAGAAGAAGAACGGTTGCAATCTTTTCTTGCAGGAGCGACCGGTTTATTTACCACTCGTGGAGAGCTTGGACCGGCTGGATTTACTCCTTTAAAATTTACACCTAAAAAGTAGTGCAACGAGGCGCCAATAGTCTTATTCTAGTGCCAATAGTTTACCGCACTCGTTCTACCCACCAGCACATCAATCTTGAAGAAGGAAAGTCCAGGCTGTTCTAAGAATAGCGTTGATTTTCCAAGTGAGCCTATGCCATGACCCATAATCCTTGTTGCGAAGCAAAACCGTTCGCGCAATATGCCCACAGCGATACTAGTCTCCCTTTAGATCAAATTAGCCTCTAATTACCTCAAATTATGCTTACTGCAATTCTTTTCTTCTTCCCTTTCTTTTTTTCTTCGTCGAACAGATAATGTAGTCCCGTGCAACCTGCCATGTTTTTGGAGGCTTGAATGGATATCATTGACGGACGGACTGATTGACTAGCCGGTGCCAAGAAACCATGGCTGTCACGAGTAAAATTGGAACAAGTAGCACCATCAAAAAAAAGATGTTCAATCAGAGAATCCATTCAATTTGGGTAAGACAAACTAATGACCTCAGAATTTTCGGGTACCACACTCATGTCTTTCCGCTGACGATTCCTGCAAATGTGAACCCCTTCTTAGACATATCTCTCGCTAGGCAAGCAGTCTTAGATCTGACTATGGACCACTAAATTATTGAGGCATAATAATCTGGGAAAGCTAATACGCATAAAGAACCTGGCCCTCATTATCTGTCTCCCTGATCTTTCGGTTTTGCCTGATCAAGATAACTCTCATGGCCCACGCACACAAGATACTGGTTACAGCAAATGCGACCATGCTTGAAAAGCCCATCATGTACTCGGGGCTATCGGAAGAGGGCCACAAGTAGGCACAGTAGATGTATGCCAGATTAGCTGTAACATTAACAAGTGCATAGGCGACAGACTTCTTTTCGGGAGTCTGGGATAAAGTGTTGCTAACCCAACCAAGAATAACGGAACCCACTGAATAGGCACCGGTCGCGTAAAGTATGGTGGCCGTGTATCGAGCAGCTGTGTTAAGAGTTGCGCACGAAATCACAAACCCAACCACAGCCAACGACAATCCACCCGTGATGTGCCACGTTCTTTCGTTAAAACGACCAGAGGACCAGGCGAATGGGATGCCAAGAAGACCCGAGACAAAGTACGGTGGGGCGGTAAGAAGTAGCGCGGTCGTGCTCTTGAAGCCCATGGATTTGACAATGGTCGGGAAGAAATTGTTGAAAGAGCAAGCGCTGTAAGAGGTCAGCTTCCATTAAACTTCATCCCCTATTATGTTCAACATACCTAATGTGCAGGTTTTGCATCAAACAGAACAGCCAGGTTCGAGGATCAACACAAGCTTGCTTGAAGCCTTCCCATGTACTACCACGAGTCTGCTGTCCCACTGTGTCTCTTTTGATCCGAGCAATGCAGAGATCGCGCTCTTCTTGGGTGAGCCACCGAGTTTCTGAAGGATCATCGGGCAGGAGGAAAAACCCCAAAACAGCCACCAAAGCAGTTATTGAACCTTCAATGATGAATAGCCTATTCGAATCTCAGTAGTGGTACTTTATTGAAGCTGAGAGTTTAACCTTACCATTGCCAACCTGAGATTCCTTTGACTTTGTCAAGGGTTGAGAAGGTTGCAGCTGCAATCAATCCCGAACAACCAGTGCTAACCACTTGACCTGTGTAAAGCAAAGAGATGCGAGTTGCGAGCTCTTTTCTCGTGTAGTAGATGGATAGAAGGTAGAGAGCTCCTGGGTAAAATGGCTACAGTAGCATGAGGTTAGGCTAGATATTTGTAGTGAAGGATAGGGGGCTTACAGCTTCGACAAATCCAAGAAAGAACCGACAAGCTACAAGACCTGCATAATTTTTCACGGTCGCAGTGCAGGCCGAAACGGCAGCCCAACCGATCATGCAGCAAGACAAGTAAATCGAGGGTTTTGTTCGAGTCATGAACATGTTGGAAGGAACTATCAAGATTAATAACTATTCAGATTTTGCAAGGGCAAAGAAACTAACTCTGCATGAGAATGTAACCAACAAATAGAATTGAGATCGCTGTATTAAATTGAACGCCTTTCAAGTTCAAATCTTCTTCAAGCGTGTTCAGGCGGGCCTGTGGGAGAGCGTTCCGGTCGAGGTAGTTGAGAAAATACATTGCCCACAAGATTGGCTACCCAATGACTTAATCATCAATTCTCGTATTCGACAAGAGAGAAGGTACTCACCATGATCATTCTGTCCAGCTTCCTGACCAAGGCAATTTCAGCGGGGTCTGTTTTTTCGGTGGCACCCGAATAATCAACATTCCTTATCGCGGCCGCATTCTTGCTTTTCAAGTCCAGAGTATTCTCAATCTCTAGAGGGTGAAAATCCTTGGAATTTTCAGGATCGAGAGTGTTCCCAGATGATTTTTCTGCTGACATGGTGGATTTCACGTCTGATTCTGGTGTTAGGAAAGGGAAGAAGAATTCTTTGTCATTTATTATCTTGAGACACGCAATGGTTTTTATACACTGGATACGAGCCTGAGTCTAGACCCAGAAGTCTAAATTAACCGTAAAATCCCCCGCGGGGTAGTCCCAGATTCCCCAAGTTTGGCGAAGAGAGATCTACACGTCCCGACTTTTTGGTTGGTCATGCGGTGCAAGTCGTTATTCCGCTATTTCGTTGACGCGAGATCCACATGTGGATATTTTTATCGGTCGATGTTGCGGTACAACGTGGTATTCCGTTGGAGCACATGGCTTGGCCCCCGGAATAGTGGCTCTTCCGCCACTATCCCGCCCTTTTATTATTCCCTCAGTGGGACTTTGTCTGACCATCGAGTTACCCCAGCTCGTAAATAGAAAAAAATGCCACCGAACCGCAGGGCCACCCCACCAAGTAGGAACATTACGCTACTATGGAAACAGAGAAAACATTGCTCATTGGTGAAGCCAGCCAGCTTGATTAAACAATAGTGGGAACGTGCACATATACCAATTTCTAAGCGGAACCAGTCCTACCCAGCAAGATTTATCAGAACAAATATTTTGACGGGGATGTTGAAGAGAATGAAAGATTCTCTATGCTCTAATCTTGGTGATTCTGCCAAAAGCAATGACGTACGCAGAAGGAGCCGGATATAAGGCACTGATAACCAGGAACATCAGTGACAGAGTAACTGGCTTGATGCGTGTCACCAGATCGAACCCCATCATTTCCATAACCAAAGTGCCAAGCCCCACCAACAAAAGATTACGCGTCGATATCAACATATGATTTCGTGCAATTGCAAATCGGGGCAAGACCTAAAAATTGTCCTCATGTGAACATCGAGAACTAGGCGACTAAATATCGCCAGTGCGATGAAAGATACGGAGGAAATAGTCAACCGGAGGAGGCCAGCCGGTGGTGCTATGGCCCAGTGCACACAGAAAATGGCTATTTGTAAAGGGGAAGATAGCACCATGTATCTCGGTGTTCTGCGTACTTTTGCTGTACGCAATATAACTGCCTTAAGTCCACATCAGCCAATGTTTATCCTAAAACAAACCATGGTACTAAACTTACTTCATTCGTGAGCATGAATATCGGTACCAAAATCGATGATGGATATGGCATAAAAACCGAGAGTATGATGCTCGGCAACAATGAGGCCATAGTCAAGTAAATAGCTGCTTTCCAAGGGATATCGAAGCTTGCCAAAGCCTTGGTATATTGTTTCAGAGTTCCAGTAGAGAACATTTGGTTCGTCGTGGACCGTTTGGGTTCAAACGCGTCCAACATAAGACCAAAAGCAGCATAGAAACACAAGCATAATAAGGAAACAAGCAGGGGGTGTTGCGGCATTATCTTAACCCATAACATTGTTCCAGGTGGGATTATGCATGCCAGGAAGATCATCCGCATGCTCACTGCGTAATGAAACCCGATTATGACTCTGCGGCTAAAGCTCATCACCACAGAGAAAGCGTCAACGGTGGCTATGAGGCCCAGTGTAAACCAGACATCCACTGCGATATGAATTGCATTATTCTCACTCTCCGAGACGTGAGCCTTGGCTACCAGGGTATCCGTCGACCGGGCCAAATGAGCACCCATCACAGTCAGGTTTGGGTGGCAGTCGAAGTGGCCTTTTCGGAGATAAACAAGTGCTAAAATACTGGCCAAGAAGTATGCAACTTGAGACAATATGAGAAGCCAGAAGGCGACAGTTTTGCAGTCACCCAACCCAAGAGCAGGGAGCGACCGAACCTGTAACTTCCTTTGCTGAAAAGCGCCATTACAGTTATGTAAAGCTATAGCATAGATGGGTTAGAGATACAATTATCATTGGAATGGCTTTATTTGCGTACCGGAGTGGGTTGCAACAGCCCTCATGTTGACCGTCTCTCTGATCTCTTCAAGGCTATATGGCGGCTAGACTGTGCAAAATGAACTGAAGAAATACATTCTAAGAATGAAGAACAGCCATTGATGACTTTATTTGCAATCTTTCACCTTTAGATTCGATGTACAGTTAGTCCTTAAGTTAATAAACCTGTTGGTTCGGTGTTTTCTTAGGATGTTGGTTGGTTTGTTGGTTGTGACCGTGTTCGGCCATTGGCGCAACGAGGCTTAGATTCCCCATATGTTTGCGCATGTTTGCGCCAAACGGCCCATTGAGGATCAATGTTTGCCTTGCATATGCAACCCTGATTGGAATCTTTTGATTTGGCCCATAATTTGTACCATCCTTGTACGTTTCTGTTGATATATTGGGTGCACTTAAGCCCTGCGCGTTGGCTGCAACCGCCTAAAACCTGCATAACCCGCACCACGGTTGCTCATGTATCGGCATAGCTCTTGTGATCTAGGCCTCATAGTTTTGCTTTTCATTCACTGTTCCATCAAGTAGTTCCACAGAGCCCCACCATGTAACACGCTATCTAGTCTTATCTACGACCATGAAATCATCTTGCCAATAGACAGGTTCATCTCAATTGAGCGGAAACACGTGGCCCTTCCAACCCTTATGCATGTTGGCAGGTTGTCGCTTTGTGGCATTAATGGTCTGAGAAACGGTCTAGGCATTGCAGGAGAATGAGCTGATTTACTAGCGCAGGGGCTAAACAAGCACCTTATCGGCTGAAGACGGCCTGCATGATCTAACACCCTCACTTGTTGTGTTGGGATAAGACGACATGACGTCTTGTGCAAGAAATTCATATATTGTACGACACATGCCTATTTTGCAAATTTAGAGCAAGATTCCGAGTCCAACCCCTTGACAAAGAGCGCTATTCGCGTGGTAGTGGCTTATGATGTGCTAGATCGTACTAAAATCCGAAACATGACGCGACGCGACGCGACGCCTCGTGCAGGTCCAAGAATCACCAAATTAAAATGCAGGTTCCAGTTATCATTAGATATCATTTTGCAATTCTAATAAAGGAAAATAATCATCCCCATCTCGACATTCGAGTTTAAGAGCGGAAATGCTATTGCGCGGTACCATTCACCTCTACCTCTCAGTAACGTAGCAAAGGACTTTCCATCTCAAAACAGTGCTCACATATCTTCATTTCCAACAACGGCCTTGTTCTTGCCCGATTTTCGCAAATCCAAATAATATGGTTGTTAATATTATGAAATAATAAATTACTTCGGGTCTTTCGATATGCAGTTGGCATAGTAAATGGAGTACACATTCTGGTTTAATCCCATAGAATCTGCCATGATTTTATGACGCTTGGGCCACGCTTCATCCACACCAATAAATTGACAGCACTGCCTTCGAGGTGTCTATTGGGAATGCGACATCTCCAGACCATTTTTTTGTGTCGTCACTCTCAACCATAGGGATCAACCGCCTGTTTAGGAACTACAAGCTGGCTACTATCTTCAAATTACCTGAAAGCTTCTGCCTAGATGGACGAGCAGCAATCAAGACTACTAGATTTCTAATTTCCTACGATAGGTTCAATCCTTGAATCCGGGAAGCCTACAGGTGAAAGCAGCTTCGTTTTATTTACTGCGGCTGTAAATTACATTACTGAGGTTTTGCCAATATGGCGAGGAACCTTACGGTAACTCATGTGGAATCAAACGTCACTTGGAGCCTGCTTGTTGGCAAGAAGTTTTGGGAAGCATGGATGGGTCAGAATGAAAGTCATCAGTCATGATTTACTACTTAACCATGTATCACAGTTGATTCCGGTTTGAATCTTAGCGCGCGAACGGTATTTGAGCAGAGAATTTCGGCAAACGCAAAAGCTCAAGAAAGGTTCAATATCAAAGATGAAACAAGTAAGGAACTAATGATAATAGTCAGGAGGGATCGCAGCATTGATTACGAGGAAAAGAAAGGCTTTCCTATTGATTAGTAAAAAATTTTGTTGGGGTGTCAAAGGAAATAGTTGGCAAGCGACCAGGACTAAGTCCTTATATGAGGACGTCAAGCAGGAGGCTGAATTGATATTAAGCAATTGGAAGAAAAAGGACCCTGCAACCACTATGGGGATATACAGCTTCCTAAAATGCTCCCATTCAAGTACACTTTTTATCTAGTCAAAAAACGTTCACTAGGCAAACCCATCTGATTCGAAGTTGGGTTCTACTAGCGGGTGCATCATCGGTGATGCAAACACGCGACAGAGCGCAGCCCTTTGGGTTTGAAAACGCGACGGGTTATCCGAGCGCCACAATCACCTTGCATAGGACAGGAAAAAATTCACGCATCCGCGTGACTACAAGACCGTGGTTGTGTCTTAGACGATTGCCTTTGATTGGACCACATCCGTGTGAAATGCTTCGTCTAGCCGAGTAGGCAGTGCTACTGATCCACAGTTCACCCTTGCCCATTCACACAGCATTCGACCGCGTCGGAGACGTGTCCTTCAACAAGAGGGTGCAACGATAGCATTATACGTCAGTGGCTTTCACAAATGCGGCACATATGTGACGACGCGCATAGAGTGGGGTTGTTTATCCCCTAACGCAGCCAATGTCAACCGCTATGACTTTGATGCTTGCATAGTACAATACCTACCTACATGCCCAAAGTCTTGACAAAGTCACGCTATCAGGGCGGGTGCTAGAATGCGCTCACCAGCTTGTATTTGCGGCCAAATTAAAGATTGATGACTTGGATATCTGGACTGGCAGAGGGGATTAAAAGGAAGGCTCAAAATTTAACTAAATTGTACTCCCAAGACCAAAAGAGAAAGAAACAAGGAACGAAATCTACAGACCCTCCCTACTGAAATGACGCCACTGCACCATGATGGCAACCTTGAGACTCGCTAACACACGCCGACACTAAATTCACTCCGCCTGAACAGAACTGTGAAAGCTCATCAAAGCCGGCCATAACTGTCGGTCCACCCACTTTGACAAAATGTAAGCATTGTATCAGGCTTTGGAGACGAAAAGGGAATACCATGCCCATTCTCGTCTTGAGACACATTCCTAATAATAGCATCGTCATTGAAGTTCTCCAAACTACAGTGCGGGCTGTCATGAGGGGAATCGGGACCGGGCATTGTGTGTTGTGGCACCGAATTCTAGAAGGATCCTAAGCTAAACGAGTCACGCTCATCAAATACAGTAAATGTTTTGGGAATACTCGTACTCTGTGTTCCGCCGAAACCAGTTGGGGGGATGATGCGCTTCCTTGACGGAAGCCGCTGACGCTTGCATTCGCACTGTATGCGCTGGGTAGCCCCTGGAGCACACTTGATGGAACGTCAGGGGAGTTCATCGGTTGGTGGGGCGGCTGAGTACTGAGCTGGGACAAAAATACAGATGCATCGCCAATATTTCGGTCAATACTTTCCCACTGTGTGGGCGCAAGACGGCGATTGTGCATGTTGTAGGCAGCCTGTAGTACGGCTTCCAAAATCAATGATGCAGATTGAGGGCCCAACCCTAGAGTCAGGGTCTCTAGGACTCCCCCTCTGTTTTTGCGACACAGAGCGTTTGCAGGTTCCGTCATATCCAGCGTGATAAATGGTGAGTCGGGTATCTTATATTGGCCAAAAAGATTGGCCCACAGGCTTTCCCATTTAACTTCCTCGCTTTTTAATTTGGCCAATTCTTTTTTGACACTCTTGAATGCGCCACGCAGAATGTTCCCTTGCTTTAGTTGGCTTTGGCTGTTGGGACACTCTGCGGTGTGGTGAGCATTCGGCACAACCTCGCCATCCAGGTTAGGGTCGCACTCAGGAGAACACTGTGGCTCCTCGATGCAATGACATCGTTCGAGGTGCTGTAATACACGAGAAAACCCGTTGATTTTGTATTTTAGACAAGAAAAGTGTGTGAATGGATCGATTTTGTAAAATGGACAAGCCCAATGCTAGCTATCCTTTACAGAAGCCAACATGTTCATTTCCTTGGATTCAGCACTGACTGGAAAGTACCAATCCACAGCACTGTAGACTGTTCAGTAAAGTCCTAAAATTTCCATACAACTCCCAAATTAAATACAAGCAGCATCATAATACACGTAATCCGGTACATATGAGGCACCTTACTGCAAAGCACTAATTCTCCTATGGCGATGCACATCTCTCAATCCACGTGGCATGGACGTCGGCAAGGCTGATTACATAGCCACCCTCATAGCAATGGATTCAGAGGGGCGTCACAATTCGGCCACTAAATGGCTTTCCAGCGCCTGCAAGGCAGGTTTCTCTCCCAAGCCTCATTAGCCCCCTCTCAATTTCACGTGTGATGTCTCATTATTTGCCGCATGTGTGAAAATATTCTCACAAGGGGTCAAGAACTTCAAGCTTTGTGCCTTGCGTCACAAGTGATTCTAAAATTTGCTGACAACGTTTAGGGGCGCAGAGACAGCAATACGTCGATATGGACAAGCCAGCGGTTCTGTAGCGAGTCAGGTGGTCTTCTTGCTCCAGCGGATCCAGCTTCACTGCACTCAAAGGAAGTAAGTAGATTTGCAAGGATACACATCAGGATGAAGAAACTTTTTCGCGATACATGGCCCGACGTGCACATCTTCGAATAAATACAACGACCCATGTGTCATTCGTACATAGGTAACTCGTTACCTGTGAGAAGGACCAAAAAAAATTGTAGCTTAAGCGGATATGATAGAGGAAACTAAAAATCTCTCTCAAATTAAGCAAAACATCTAAAAGGAAAAAAAACAGAGTACAAGTGTTCGCGTTGAACTGTGCGAGTTGGCCCAGGCTTCCAAAACCCCTCCTCCCTTACTGAATCAATACCACGCAGTACAAGCACCGGCACCTCAACGCCAAGCTCATCTCGCTCAGCCAAAACTTCGATATTATTCAATCACAGCCCATGAAAAGCATTAGCATTCCAGCAAAATGATTATAGCTCAACTGCCGGATGCAAATGATAAGACCTTATTTTCGTCATCATCGAGCCCGCAGTCCAGCACAGTGTAAGGGACAAAAGAGGGTGAGTCAACATGGCCAAAATGGAACTCAATGGGGCCCCAAGGATAGGAACTGCGGGTATAGTCATAAATGGCGGGTTCAAGCATCAAATTTTAGGGAGAATTGAAGCTGACAGAGTCGCCTACAAAGGAACTTTCTAAATCATTAGCCACGGTCCCAAAAGGTGCTGTCTCATGGGAGAAATCAAGGCAGTCGAAACCATGAGCGCCAACGAGTCGGTTGTCGTATTCAAACCCGTTATCGCTAAATTTATTAGCACTGTGATTACCAGGATCTGCCCAGGTCGTAGCGCCCGCGGGTGGATCAAGTGTGGTGACGGGACGTTGTGAATCTCCAATAAGAAGAGGCTTCAGTGCAAGGCAACCTGACTCGGCCCCAGCGGTGGAGGGAACGTGTGGCTTGGTCCTCTGCGGATCCGGGGATGTGTCGTAGGCAGCAAGCAGCACCTTGTGGGTAATCGAAGATACACGTTCAGTGCTTAATTCCATTTGGTGCCCTTGTAATTCTGAAAGCAGTGTTTCTAGAACGGCAGACTTATTCTTGCGGCGGAGGGCATTCGCAGGCTCTGTCATGCTCGCCTCCAAAAAAGGCGACTCAGGGAGTTCGTGATCACCAAAAAGAATGGACCACATCCTGCCCCACTTGGTCTCAGCGTTGTTGGTCAGTCCATTCCTTAATTTTTTAAGTGCATGCTTAGCAGTGTTGAATTCGTCGCGACAAATTATTCCTGGGTTTGGTAGGTTTTGTGTGCATGCATTAATATGTGCATTGCGCGTTTCCTCCTCGTTCCAGACCAACCAGCATTTAGGACAGCACTGTGCGTCAATACAGTGACACCGTTCGAGGTGTTGTAACACATCTTGGAATCTGGTCAGTTTGTATTTGAAACAGCAAAAGTGCCTAAATGGGTCGATTTTGTAGAAAGGACAAGCCCAAGAACTGCTATTCATAGTCCCAGCGTCCATGTCGACTGTCAAATGTTAGCTCTGCGGTAGTTGGTTGACATATTGATAGTGCATACCCCTCAGCAATGATCGTCAATCCTCCCTTCCATTAGCGACGAAAGCAATTCTATAAACGTTGCCGCTAGGTTGAATTAGATAATGACAGAAAGTATAGTGGGTTGAGCTTGTTCGAATCCGTCTGTACGGCGGGGTATTCGGATTGGAGGCCGTTCCCAATCGCGTACGGTTCTATTGGTGCTGTTCGACTGAGTTGATGATCTGAACTGATCAGAAAAAATCCGTGGGAAATTCGGCAGTACATATACCAGATGCTTTGCGACAGACCGGTTCAAATTGGCGCGTTGTAAACAAGCCGGTGAAGTTAGAGGGGCTTAGAGATGACTTGCAAAGTAGCCATCTTGCAAAGTAACGAGGAGTATCCTGGTGAGACCCCATACAAAAAAAGAGCCTCCTGCAGGGTAATGACGAGGAGTATCCCGGCGAGACTCCATGCAAAGGAGGTCCTGCAGGAGACTCGGACTCATGGCGATTTAGCCAGCCATGGAGCCGACCACACCAAAGTCTCAACGACCTACCAGAGCACCAAAATGGAAAGGCAACGGCAGTGGAGCTAGCTAAATTGGTGAGGGGGCAGTACGTTTTTGTTCCTCGCCACCCCAATCCATACAGGCAGTGCTGTATGGTTACCAGCTTCCCCATGTCATCTTCTTGACCGGGTCAGAAAGCGGTCATTGCGCTCACCGAGGCGTAAACCTTTGTGTCCCTAAGTTGGCAAACAAAATCCAGAGGTGAGGCTGCTTACCATCTTCAAAATATCTAAAGACATGTGGCACAAGAGCCGCCAGTCTGACCTCATCATATTAGACCAGTCTGCGGTGTGAATGGACGTGGTTGAGCAAAAGCTACGTGTAAAGCAGCGAGATGCTGTCTGCCAACATCAGCTGTGATGATATGGTTTATTGCGCCATCAAAAATGCTACATGGTAATAGGTGGCTAGGGTTTGTGATCACAAAATGAGAATGTCATCACCATCAAACGGGCAGAGTGTGTTCTGTAGAGGAGACCGGCCTTCACACTGGATCAAGGGTCTCTAGGTCTCAGGCAGTGGTGACGCATCCCCAAAATGTCGACCCCAATTCCGTCCCTGTGCGCCAACCTCCTCTTTTTTTTTTCTTTGGGACAGAGGTGCGGACACTGCAAACCTGCACAGCCTGAATTGCCCATTTTGGATGCGTTGGATAATTATGATATTCATAATTTGAGACATCAACTTGTGCAAGTACTATCTTGTACCGTTCCGCGTTTTCCCAAATCTGGCATTAGCGTCTTCGTGGCAATTAAGTAATCGGGCAAAAAGTTGGTCAAGAATCACTTGGTTATGCTTCAGCATGGAGTCAATAGGAATGGAAATCATTGAAGTTTAGACGTCACAGAAAGATAACGCACTTAGGTGGAGAGGATATTTGTGGAACTAAATTCATGTTCGATATCCATGCGGACCGAAAGCACGTCCACTATCTCGTACAAAGGCCGTTTTGGGCGATGTTTGACACGCCAAGAGTGGACATACTTATAGTGGAATTAAATCCTCTTCTGTGATCATTTCACCCCGGTCCATACCCTCAACTAACTCTGGGTAGTCGATCCAAAATTTTTCAAGAATCCCCCAAGAGCTTCGTTTTAGAAAGTCTTGATAAAAGTCCTCCCTCACGTGCGGTTCGCCGTCGTTTTCTCGAGTAATGAACGGACGATTGAACCCGCCACGGATGCGCCCAGTACAAGCGAGAAGACCAAAAACTTCTGCTAGATCGTGCTTTGATCCGTTTTTTATCAAATTATCTCTCATCTCAGGCCAAATAAAAAAGTCGTACCATAATGGATGCTCCCACGTGAGTTGAGTGTGGGTTGGCCGAAGGTGTTCCGGAAGCGCCTCAAAATGTTCTGGCGTGGGCCATACAAGCCACTGGAGTTCGTGTTAGTGAACATGGGTTGGCGGTATCGTTTTTGTTTCAGAGATACTTACCATTACATATATGTATGTGAACCAACTATAGGCAAATCTTTCAGGTGGCATAAACGGGACCGCCTGAAGCTGCGATGCAATGTAATTCGCCAAAACGTTGCTTGAGCCACCAAACAGTATGTCCAAAGTTCGAGGAGTTGAAGGACAAAGAGAAATCATATCTGGATTTGCGCGCAGGTCTGCGATGAGTTTTATAAATTGTTTGGCAGCGGTAGTCAGTTTTATATTAGGGTAGGGTATTTCAGTCGTGTAAAGTGGGAGCCGCAGCCATGGAGGCTTTTCCATCATTTTCTCCATAGCATCGAATGAGGTCGGGACGCATTTCATCATATTGTAAAAGTCTTGATTCAAGCCTGCTAGGGACTGAGGCGTAGCAACTTCTGGCGTGGCGGAAATATCGGAGCCAGCGCTTGGCGCTGCAATCTCTGCGTCGCTGACACCGCCCTTCTCTGAATCACATTTGACATCAGGAACTTCTCCACAGCTGCATTTGACTCTTGAAAGCGTCTGCTTGAGAACCCGGACTTCTTTTGTGAGATCATTAACGTAATCACGCTCGCGTTGTCGCTTCCTGCGCTGGCTGTGCCTATCACGCTCACGTTTGCGTCTGAGTGACGCAATAATTCCATGAGGGTCATCAGGCTCGTAGTTGCTTTCTGACGGCGCAGAGGCTCCGAGGTTAAACTGGGAAACAAAAAAGGGGTCCGACATCACGAGAAAGTGAATTGATTCAAAACCACGATCACGAAAACTGAAAAAGAAAAATCGTGACTCTTCTATTCCAAAATAAATAAACGAATTAAATTCAATGGGAGAATTGATTAAAAATATATCCGACTTGCGCTTCTCGATCTTTCCTTTGACCAGACCCTCCCTCCCTCCCTGAGGCGCAGGCGATCTGGCGTTGGGTGCCGCGGTACCATATTTTAGGGCCACGTTATTATCCGACGCCGGGGTTTCGGCGATGTCAACCTCCCGAGCAATCCGAACCCGCCATATCGAACCCTGTCCGAAACCCCATCACTTCGCACCCTCTTGGATGTAGAAATTCAGCCTTATCTACTTTTTCGGACCCTAAACAGCCGGGGTTCAACTATTTTCCGTATTCCTTGCTCAATTGTGGCATCCCAGTGTCGTTTGGCAAAATGGGGGGTATTGAAGATGGAAAACATTTCACCAACCTTGTTGACAGATTCCGTGTGCACATCCATTCACACCTTTTTTCGGCTTCCTGAACAAAACGCCGCTGAACCCAAAAGTAGTGCTTGGAGTGTCGGGAGCACTCCCGACATGGCATTACACGTAAATGCCGATTATACGAACGGTCTTGGGAAACTGCCGCAGCCTTGATAGAGTGGGGCGGTGATGCAAGACTTTTACTTTCATGGCGGTGATAGGGGAGCAATGGAGATAAAAATGACCCCGTTCCCCGCGGGAGTCGGGCCCCAGCGAGACTCCACGCCGGCCCAAGCTGCAAGTTGGCCCTTGAGCAGGGCTGTGTAATGCACCAACAATGTTTAAATTTACACCAGCCCTACAGGACATCGATGCGCCCCTTTATTGGACAAAGCAAAATAAGGATCATCGTTTGTTTACTGTTCAGTGAATATATCAAGATGATGCTTTCCTCTACCAATCAAAAAGTTCGACTACATCCAACAGGCAACATTTAAGCCAAACCCAGGAACCGTTTCGGAATTGGGACATGCACATCACGGATGAATTCCGCAAATCCTTTACCCAACGCATCCAACAACCTGCTACTGCTAACACCCTTGCCCAAAGGACCATAGATAACAAAGTGCACAGCCTTGACGTTGGGCATTTCAACCCTTTCAATAAAGTAAATGTCCTCCCAATCGGAGCCCATCAGTTGCTGCATCTTCTCGCGCGTCAAGAAGCTTCTCAGCCAATCCCACTCATCTACCGTGTGGACAAAAATGCCAATATTGACATTTGCGCCCTTGTCGCCAGAACGAGCAAGAGCGATGTCGCCCAAGGGTGCATCGATAGTGGGACCAAAATTTTCCATGTCGACGGGATCGACAGTTTCGCAGTTCTCGCGCGGACCCAGAGGCTCGGTTCTCAGGGGCGGCCCGACAATGGTGCGATTAACGTCCGTTGTGGAGCTCCCGATGACCGAAACCGATTCTTCTAGTTCAGATTGCTCGATTATTGCCGGATAGTATCCCAAAAATGGCTTTGGCATGGCGGTGCGCATGTCAAGCGAACAGTGCATACCTGTGGTCATTAGCGTGTTTTGCCCTCAGTCATGCACCAAGTTCGCATCAACGCTCCAATAAGCGCTGGATAAAAAGCGAGAAGTAAAGTTGAATCAAGATCTTACCTGGAAAATGGGCCATTCCATTATACATCCAGGCCTGTAGCAGCTTTCCAATCGTTTGCGGGTTCTTGGCTTGGGCAAAGATGCGCAAGTAGGTCGTCGAGGCAAACTGAGAGCTGGGGTTCTTTTCAGGTACTCCAATCCTCTGAAATTCGAGTACATCGAATTCATCCAATGCACCCCATTCCTTCAGCTTCTCTCTTACTTGGGTCTCTTGAAGTTCGTATTTTTTATTGATTGCGTATCCATTTCCATTGATCAGAGCTTCGGATTGGAAACCGCCTTTGTAGAATACGGCTAGCTTTGTCGTTGCCGGGGGTGGGTGTCCTTTAACTCCTGACACATGCACTCGATTCTTTGCTTCCTCGACAACTCTAATTTGGCTGATATCCGCTTTTACATCACTATTGAGGTAGATATTTCCTTGAAGCTCGTATAAAATTTGACAAATGACTGTGTCCGACGTGACGAAGCCTGGCAGCGAAGAGTGTTTAGTGATGACACAGTCACCGTTAGCTTCGATTTCAGCAATAGGCAAGCCTAAATTCAGCAGGTCATTAATTTCATACTTGTAGAACCCCGCAAAATTAGCGCCAGTAACATAGGTGGAGCACTCAATAAGATGGCCGGCAATCAAAGCACCAGCGAGCTCATCATAGGATTCATCAGACCAGCCATGCCACCAAGCAGCAGCCGCGATCACAGGCGACGCATCAGATACTCTACCACAAATAATGATATCCGCACCCTGCTCAAGTCCTTTCTTGATTGCTCTGATACCAAGGTATGCATTGGCAGAGACAATAGGCATCTGGTCGGGGTGCTTCAGAAAATCCAGAGTATCATCAGCAACCTGCACATTTGGGTTTGATCCGTCGAGATGCGGTGGTTGACCCTCGTAAGTTATTATTTCGTGAATTCTCGGTAGCAGATTGTCGCCCTCCACGTAAGCAACCTTGAGATCCAACTTTTGCTCCACGATCTGGGTACGAAATTTTGTCAGCGAACAAACCAAACAAAATAGACGCCGTCCACCTACCAGAGCATAAGCCTTCTCAGCCAGTCCCTTGGGATTCAGACATCCGCCGTTAACAATGATTTTGATTCGTTTCTCGCTGGCCACACCTAATGTCTTTTCAAGGCCATCCCAAGCAGTCGGCATCCAGCCTGGGTGGGTTCCCTGGTTGTACTCATCGGCATTGCTCGCAACATTCACCTCTACAAATATGTTGGAAATGAATCCTCTAAGGAGGTTGTGTAACTAACCAGCAAGATAATCACCAGTGATGACATCGACCGAACCACAAGTAGCTTGCTTGTACATAAAATCTCCGGGATCGCCTGTTCCATCAGTTTATCATCAGGTGCAAAATCGAAAAGTGAGATAACTAACAATTAGCTCCAGAACAATTGGCGATCTTCACTGGTCTTTTGCCCATTTTCTTTTAGTATGCGGATATATCGTTGTCTCTAAAAAAACTATCGTTCACTGTTGGTGTTGCAAGAAGGATGAATAGGAACACCTTTGCTCGGGCTTGTCGGGTTTTTATACTTAGTTCTTGTTCCTTGTCAAACCTAACGATTCAATCGAGCCAAAACTTTCTAGTTAGAATGCCCTCGCCGGACCATAAAGCGTTGCATTACAGGGCTACATGGGCTAGATAACATGATGTACGCTGAATCAGCGCCACCTGCATGCTCCGCGCACGTTCCGCTGAATGAAGTTAAAGACCACTGACTCAGTGGTTCAATAGTGCGTGCTAGTGGGCTTCACTGTTCCCTTAAATTTACTACCCCACCAACTACCCGCCCCCTCATTACCCTACACAACTGTGATTTTTCATGGCTGTGAAAATTTACCCAATCCAGCTGTCCCCATTGATAACTTCCCAAAGAGAGCTAGGCGATTCGTCTATTTTATTATATAGGCAAATAATTAGACCAATCGGAATCCAATTATATATCGTATTCGCGATGCGAATATCGACAGACGTTGACAAAACATCTTTACATTCTCTTCACCAACCATCACTAACCCTTCAGTTGGACAAGACATTTTAGCCAGGCAATAGAGGGGGAGTTGCTCATCATCGACTATTAGCTAGACAAGACTTTAAAATCGATGGAGATGAAGTACAAAACAGAAAGCAGGACCAAAATTAAGAAATCGGGGTCTGCGGGGCGCTGTCAGTGTTTGAATGCGAAAACTTAGGTGGTGACGATTTCTATTGCTACGCCCTGTTTTGCATTTGCATTAATTATCAAGAGTTCTGACTTTCGAACGCTTTTAGATGCGTCACTGTTTTTTCCGTATTTCATGTAAATGAGGCGCAACTCGTGCGTTCCGATGTCGGCCTCAAGCCTGCAGCTTGTCGTATCACTAAACCTGCGGTGAAGATCTGAGATATGATCATGTGTTTTAGGGGTGGCCGGTTCTTCAAAAATTCTAGAACATTGTTTCAGGTAAATAAATCAGCCTATCACAACAAAAAAAAGTTCGGTCTCAAAGAGGAGCAAAAGATGATGCCTAACGAATCTGATTCGCTGCTTGCGGTCTTTCTTGTCTTGGATTCTTGAGACGGGACGTCGCCGGTCCAGTCCACAAATCTGTTATTCCAAATATTTTTTGCCCTAAGCTGAACATTGTCCAATCTTGTCTTTCTCCCGTGCTGTTTTCCTTCTGTTTTGCCAGACCTGAGTCAATCTGGCTACACGCTGTGTCTGCGAGACCGCCATCGGCGATAACTAAGCGTCCACACCGATCGATGATGTGTTAAATCTGGCCTTCAAGACTACGGCAGGGAGAGTTGCTGGGATTTTGTGTTGGGATGATGTCAGAACTGGAAGTTGTGATACCGTTGTCCTGCGAAGCTTCGGAAATTCGAAGTCGTCGAACCTGCATGTACGACTTTGTGTTCCCAAGGGTGCTCTGACCGGGTTTGACGGTTTTTTGATATGTCAAGTGGAAAAGGTGTGATGTGCAGTCGAAGGCATGACTCGTCATCTATTTGTCACCCCATAATCTGGTGGTCTTCTTGGCAACCAAAGGCCAATTTCGTGGCAATTCTGCAGGGCAGTCATAATGCATCGTTGTTACTTGAGCTGCTTTTTGTATCGGCAGGAAGGCTCTGCTGATTGTATCACCACGGGCAATTACTTCGGCCCGATGATTTTCAACCGGTGTACCGCGATTGCGCTGTGCAGCAAGACATTGGCTGACTTTTTGGCGTAACCGCCCAGTGCCACCCTTTAATCTCCTGATCGGATGGGCTCTCTAAGCGAGACGACAGCAGAAAAATCCTTGGGTGGATGAGAACAATGGCGATTGATGTTGATGCCTTACCAAGCCATAAACCTGTTCTTGGGAGTCTAGGCTTGAAATTGAGTTGAAACGAGGTTCAATCTAGCTGAAATTGACTAGGCGCAAACGTGGGTGGATGCGAGGCCGAAATTCTCGTCGTTGTGTTGCGCAAAACCGAGTCTAGCATCCTAGCTGCAGGTTTCGAATCTGACTAACTCGCCAAGTTGATCCCAACGTCAAGGCACTGAAATGGGGCCCTACAAGGTTAGGCCTGGAGGTACGGTATTTAAAGAAATCGTGAGGCGTAATGCAGCAAACTTAAGCACTACACTTTCGCTTAAACAGCCCCCCTTGCCATCGCACACTGCTGCTAGGAATCACCTGAGACGAAGAAATGGTAGATGTTGACTTTAACGCCTTCCGCGCGGCAATTGACGCCCCAATCGACGTCTCCAGCTCAGCGTGCCCGAGGCATTGGGATGAGGGCTTGTGCGCCCTAAGGGACAGGTGAGTAGGTACTCGAGGTTGGGAGAAGTCGCATTGCGGCTGCTGACCGACCCCTCAACGTTTTGGGGGAGATGCGCCGGGGTGTCTGGCAAGTCAAGCGAGGGCAATTGCTGATTCTTATACTTGTCAGCGCAGACATTGTTCAATTCGGCCCCAAAAGAAAAGTAGTCACTAGGTGGACTTGCTGCGCCTGCGCGTACGGTGTCATGTCGGTTAATATCGCTATATGTGAGGCCTGTGGGACTCCCAGATGCGCCTACTGTCTGGTTGAGCGGGTTCGAACCAAGCCGGTCATGGCCACATCAGCGTCGGGGCGCCATTATGTTGCGTGGGAAGTTGAGAGCGGGGCAGCAGTAGCATTGGTAGGAGCGGTGGAGGATGGGGGTTGACAGATGCAATTATACCCGGGTGATGGCTATGGATATAGGTATGGAGACGGATAAAAAAAGGCTAGGGAAGGAAAAGTTGCGAAATAATGACGGAGCTAGTTTGGTATTTTTTCCTAAGGCAATGAACACCATCCCCCAAGGCATCCCGCAGTGTGCGAACCATTTCAGAAGTCGCCAGTGGGTCAGGCGCCCCTTCGGGTCTTGTCGGGCGCCAGAACGTCCCCCAGAAATGCCCTCCCTCCCCCGCACTCGCAGTGGGCAGGCCCCCTCTTCCGCGCATTGGGCCCGCATGATTGACAGGAGAAGAAGGATGCAGGCAATTAAGCGACGATGATTGATATGGGTGAATCAAAGGCAATATGGATAATGATGGATACTCACGCTCAAAATGTCGTTGAGCGACCCATACATAACCGCCAAAAGCCATCTTTGTCGGTGCAGGCCGGATATTCTTATTAACTTGCCAGTCCCGCTTCTCTCCCATCTTTTCGTCATCCAGATCACAGTACTTGCGCCTCTCCCGGACACATCCCGAGAAGCATCTCTGTCCAACTTCCAGATGTAGTTGGCACCAGACAACGAGGCGATGACCCCTCCAGTGCTGCAGTCAGCCATCCTGTGTTTTAGTTGCCTTGCCACTTGGTCATCCCTCTGTTGCGAGACGACATCAGCTGGGCCACCATCCGGGAGACAAATCGCCCTAAAAATGCCTGCGCCGCACCTGTCATATACGCCTACTGCAACAACACCCTTCAGTCTTGGGCACCCATCATCGACCGCATTGACGCCTCACCATAGCACCCAACCGGATCACGACGAAGTAGCCAGAGCATTGTGCATATGGAATGGCCTCATTCATTTCCCACCTCTTGATTCGAGTACATTTGACGCAATGAAACTAAGCTATTGCCGCTCCGGCAAAGGAGCGTGTTCTGTGATACCCCAACGTAGACTCATCTAAAGATGCTAGACTGCTCACAGTCCATCATTGGCTTACTTCGCCCTCTCTCAATAAGGCAACCACCATCACGAGGTAATCACTGTAGCTGGCCTCAAAAGTAGTCCATCATTACACAGAAGTGTCCGACCTATATGATATATGACTGAGGCCCTCTTCCAAGCAAGGGGCGTTTCGGCAATTCTTCCATTTATATCCATCTCATCCACGCGTGGCACACTTAGTGCCACCCGCTTTCAACTGACACGTATCTGACCTCATATCCTAAGAGTTAGTGATCAGAATAAGATTTTGGAGCGCATAAAAGCCATGCAGAATCCATGGATCAAACAGGAGGCTCCATTTTTCATCAGAGCCCTGTAAATTGGGATCAACTTGACCTCAACGTTGCATCTATCAACAATTCAATCAACAGGTCAGCCATCGATGTTTGGATGGAGCAGGACTTGGATGGCACCCCGTTGGAGCTCTTTCTTAAAATCCAAGAGGGGTCAGCCGAATCACAATCTGTCCGCTCAACAATTGAAGCCATATGTGACAACAAAACTTTAGAGCAAGTGTTGAATGGAAACTTTGACCTATCACCAGAATATGTCGCCTGGCTAGATGATAGTCCTCGTGTGGGGCAGGTTGGAAGGGAAAGATGTTGGCACAAACAAAGGTCATTGTACGAAGCATTAAGCCAAGACGTACGTATTATTCTCATTCCTTATTTCTTTCACACACTTAATTAATGATTGTTTAGCGTATTTGTATGAAAACGATAGGTAGCATCAAGTCGATCCGAAAGCTGTATGGATATTGTCATTCTTCCCTCTATTGCGGTGACTAACAATTGTGTTAGCTACCTGCCGAATCCAAGCAGTCTCGCCTTGGCTCCACTCTTTGCCACTACTCCAATTAGTGAAGCAATTGCATTGAGAGACTTTTCGTACAGACATCTAAATCCCGATTGTCCAATCTCTGCATTACTTTCGGCAGATTGTCATAAGGTATGTGGCTTCGAAACTCGTTCACGAGGCCATTTACTTACTTGGTTTAGATAAACATTGCTAAGTTTGTGCTTGAATTTCACATCCCATTTTATATCCGGAAACGGTCAAGGTGCCTAGTTCAAGACTTGCGGTATGGTCTAGATAAACCTCCGCCTAGAAAATCATGGTCACTTTCATTTTTATCCACGACTGGTTCGGCTCGCCAACCAGATGAAGGCTTCGATTGTCTGTACGAGTCTAAGTGGTCTTCTCTGGTCATCGGCTTTAATAAAGACGTCTGGAGTGGGTATACCATGACGGACACATATTGCTTCGAGGATGACGACGAACTCGATAATATGTCTTCAAGATATTACAAAACTCTTGAACAAGATGGAGAAGAGGAAGAATTCGACCGAGATCCTATTAGTGGGCAAGATACTTCTAAAATAAACCATCCAAGAGAATACTTTTTCTACGTCCTAGACGAACGCAATCGACATGCTGTTCGTCACTGGGAGAATTGCCTGCATCAGTTCGAAGAGGATGCCAGGCAATATGTGAGTGCCTCTTATTTATCTATTTTGTTGTGCTAGATGATAGTTTTATGCTTTTCTGTAATATCACTGCCGCGACCACAGGTGTTGCTTCAACGAAGACTAATTTGTACCCAGATTGATAACGAGAACACACCCTGGGCAAATGGCCCAGTCTCCCTATCCAACGCCGAAGATCGTGCCAAAGTTATTGAGCACTCAAAGATTTGGATCGCAAAATTCAGTCACATCCTTGATGACATGACGCAGAAAATAGACAGTTCCTACAATTCTTGGTGCTTATTCAAAGACAAGGACATTCCTTCCCTGTATACTCCTTTCGATCTAAACCCTCGGCTTAGAGCCCATCTTCACTCCATCGATAAGGAGTTTACTAAGCTTCACAATATCCAAAAGCGTTTGGAACGCCTCGAACAAAAAATCGGAAAATTCAAAGGATGGGTACGTGTTGAATGCAACGAATCTGCTTGATAAACATTCTAACTATCACTAGCTTGAATTGCATTTGCAAGTCCAAAATAATCAAAGTATTTATTTGGCGCATGTCAATGTATATCTTGTAGGTGTACAACCTATACCTGGTTCAATCCTTCACTCACAATTAGTTAGTTTCAATTCATCTCGCCTCCGGCACTCGCGGCCGCCATGATGCAGACCAAGATTCTCCCTTGGCAATCAGGTTTTCTCCCTTTTGTACTCATCAGCTTAGTGATTTGTGCTGTGATGCTGGTTTTCAAATCTGCCCAGAGTTGGGATCATAATCATTCGAAGGGAGCGATTTTTGCGGCTGCGAAGGCCACCGCATTAAATTGGGTTGGTCAGAATGCGAACCAAGGGCAAAGGAGATTCATCTTCCCATGGACAACCGAACCAAATATAGGTCGCTTTGATGCGAGGTTGGATGATGCCGGGCCTCCTTCGCCTACCCGCCAGTACGCCTAATTTGGTTGAATTATTTTTGTAATCAAGAACCTGAATCTCGATATATGTCGACATGGGTATCATTCAGTTTCCTGTATGGTCTTTCCCTGCTTTATTTTTGGTTGGCTTCTGGAAAAGACGAAGCGATTTTTATGACCACCCTTGTATTATTATTTGGATATGAATTACCAGCAAAAGATAAGAAATACAAGTTTCACTTCATTACAAAAGAAAACAAGAAAATTGTTAGGTATGTTAGAAAATCGGACGTCGTGATTCCGTCCTTATTGACGCGGTAGATACTGATCGTTCCCTAACTTCCATTTTGCCACGATGATAAACACAACAAAAGCGAATGAATATCTCAAGAATTCATTCTGCAATATTGGTTGGTCTCTGTACCCGTTTGACAGTTGTTTATGCAACGATGCACTTGTCAACTCATTCCAAATAATGATCCGCGTGACTCATGCATGACGATATTCACGTGCGCGGTTTCGCTGCGCACATTGATCTGATACGATTGCCTGCGTGAATCATGAGCGACATGGGCAAAACAAGGCTGTCATCCAGTCGTGGCGGACGCTTATTGGACCGGGGTGTAGGGAGGCGCTGCAAAGCTGATTATCTTGGCGGCAGCTATCACCGTTTGAGCTCCTGTATGAGCAGGGTGTGCATGAAATCTACACTCTCGTCGAATCGCTTCGCAGCCTCCTCATCATACCCGATTCCTGCCTAATGTTAGGCCGGATGCCATGAGGCTCTCTACGGAGCCCAAGCTTGACAGACCCGTCACCCCCGCATCTTGGACATCTTTCAGGCTAGGATCCCTTTCCTCTCAAATATGCAGACCAAAGCTTTGAAGACTCCAGAATAAACATCTATCCATACTTTTTGCACGGCCTAGAACTCTTTCAGTATGGCATGCCTCACAAACACTCCACAAGGACTCGAGACTCTGCTCCAAGGATTGTCCCTAGACCCGTTGCCCAACTATGGATCACATGACGCGCTGACGAAGCCTGTCGCGATATGGAAGTCTTATCTCACCGAGATCCTCTCGTCTTTGGTGAATTGTGATGCCGCCACTATCCAAGAAGCAATCAGTACCACAGCAGAACCTTCATCTCTTGGAGACCTAGCACTCATTTTACCTCGCCTAAAGTTGAAAGACCACGATAATGAAGCTCTCAAGAAGCTGGCATTTCAGCTATGCACTGAGGTTTGCCGACCCATAACTTTATGCCAAGTTTGAACCAATGTTAACTTGGATCCATAGTTTCCTACCTCACCACTTTTCCTTCAGCCATGGATAGATGGTATCCACGTTCGAATGATCTTTTCCCCCGACATTCTCCCCCGACTCCTCCTCCCATACATCAACGACCGGGCCTCTGACTACGGGCACGATGCTTCGGAAGGTCTCAAAGATGATGGAGAGAAGCGCAAAAAAAGAGTCATCGTGGAATTCTCTTCCCCAAATCTTGCCAAAGACTTTGACGGTAATCACCTTCGAAGCACTCTTCTTGGCGCATTTGTCGCCAATATGTATGAGGCCATGGGCTGGGAAGTAATCCGTATCAATTACCTCGGCGACTGGGGTAAACAGGTTGGATTGCTTGCCGCTGGATTTGAGAGATTCGGCTCCAAAGAAAAGCTTGAGTCCGATGGTATCCACCACATGCTCGAAGTCTCGAACCAAATTGGAAAGCTGTTCGAGACGGAGCTAGAAGCAAGAGACAAAGCAAAGCAAAACAACGAAAACACAGCTGAGATTGAAAGCAAGGGCATATTTGCTGAGCGAGATGCCTTTGTCAAAAAGCTGGAGGACAATGACGCTGATGCCCATGCGCTATGGACACAATTCCGTGACATCACCATTGCAGATTTGACCAAAGGATATGCACGTCTGGGTATCAAGTTTGATGACTACTCTGGAGAGTCTCAGATTCAACACGACACAATCGTTGAGGTCGAAAACACACTCAAAGAAAAAGGCGTCATGGAAGAGAGTGAAGGCTCGTGGGTGATTGACTTTGTGAAGCATGGTTCACGAAAGGGTCTCGGCACCCAGATCGCTCGAGGTCGAGATGGCGTCACGCGCTATCTCCTTCGCGATATTGCTGCCGTTGCTGACCGTTCTCGCAAATTCGACTTTGACAAGATGGTCTATGTTGTCTCATCAAGACAAGACAATCACTTTCAGCAGCTCTTTACCGCAGTGGGTCTCATGGGCCGCACTGATCTCAAGGATAAGCTTCAGCACGTTAGCTTTGGCGCTTTGCAAGGACTCGAGGGAGATTTGCTCGGTGATATACTTGACCAAGCATCAAAGAAGCTCGGCGAGGCTCAAAATGAGGAGCCAAGTGACGGCTCG
Source organism: Calonectria ilicicola (assembly GCA_020809705.1). NCBI lineage: Eukaryota > Fungi > Ascomycota > Sordariomycetes > Hypocreales > Nectriaceae > Calonectria > Calonectria ilicicola. The sequence continues at coordinate 968,071 of CP085833.1, read as the reverse complement.
GGTGACGATACAGAGCATGGACCTTTCAGTGATGCAGCGCTGGTCGCCGCATTGCTCACGCAAGACATGGCCGGGAGAAGGGGACACGGCTACTCATTCGAATCAAAGAAAGCTGTTTCATCCAGCTCCTTCAACGGCTTGCATTTGCAAACATCCCTGACAAAGCTTAGTGAGCTTATTTCAGAGTTGCAAACGGAAGGCGTTGATGAGGCGGAGCCGGATTATTCCGCCTTGAAGGACGACAGCTCAGGATACCTACTACGCTACCTGGTCCAATTCCCAGATGTTGTCGCAGCAACATACAAATCCCTAGAACCACACACCCTTCTGAGCTTCCTATTCAAAATTATAGATTGTCTCTACTACATAGACGATGCAGGTGAGGAGGTGGAGGAAGGCGAGGAAGGTGAGGAAGCGGGCCCCAGCGAGCCGCAAGAGGAGAGCACCCCTGGCGAGAAGAAGGCCAAGATCCTGTTGTACCAAAACACAAAGTCTGTTCTTGAAAACGGGTTGAAGTTGCTGGGCTTTCCAGTGGCCGCCATGCAGTAAACAGTATGCTTTGCGCAACAACAGATTGAGGAGAGTAATGAACACGCGGGGAATGGGATACTGGGACCAGGTACAACAGAATTTGAGAGTACCATTTTGCAATATATTGCTTCTTTAATGCAAAAAAAAAATCCACTCAATCTTCCCCCGCTCTGCTTATATATTTCATGGAGTGCAGATCTAAGCAGTTGATGTGCTTGCCCCACGCTTGAAGCAAGGTAACCCTTAGAAATTAAGACCCCCATTTCATCTTGGCAAACCAAGTATTCGTATCGCTGTCCAATGGTCCAGCTCCATTTCTATTACAATAAGTATATTACAAGTTTCAGCCTTTTTACTTTTGGAGTTCCCCATTGAAGCTAGAAAGTGGGGGATTTCGTAAGCGTTGCGGAGTAATGAGCATAAGTTTCCGCCGCCATTCCCCGGCCCCTATTTGTCGAACAGCAACAAGACCCACCTAAAGTCATGCACTCGTATTCGTATCGTCTGGATCAAGACCACGCATCGCGCGTCATCCAGACGCGAATATCTTCTTCGTCCGGGGTGCATTAGCTTCGGTAGAACATACCCCGCTACGATGTCGTTGACGAACGACTCAGCTCTCCAGCTGACCCTTAGTGACAAATCGACGCCCGTCGGATTCTATTGTCGTCCCGAAAAACCCGACCTTGTCGCGGCTCCGGACTCCACCGACGTTCCGACTTGGACACAGCACTTGAATTAGTCGTAGTTTAAAACCAAGCGTAGAAACCAGTGTAAAGAGGGCTTTCGAAATATCCGCTTTATCATTCACATATTTATACAATTTTCAATATTTAATCTCCCAAGGATTTCTTATTTCAGATTACAATGGCACAGGAACTTCGTTTCGACGGCAAGGTTGCCATTATCACTGGAGCCGGCGGTGGCATGGGCCGTGAGCACGCCCTGCTTCTTGGCAGCCGCGGCGCCATCGTCATCATCAATGATCTCCAAGTCGAGATGGCCGAGACAACAAAGGCAGATGTCGAAAAGGCCGGTGGCACTGCAGTCGCGGTTCCCGGCTCTATTGCTGAGAAATCTATTGCGGAAGCCCTAATCGACACAGCCATTAGCAAGTTCGGCCGCATTGACATTCTCATCAACAACGCCGGAATTGAAATCAAAAAGACGTTTGAGGAGTTTACAGAGGCCGACTTTACCCGTATGCTCGGGGTGCACGTTTGGGGCAGCTGGAACCTAACTCAACTCGCATGGCCCCATATGAAGAAGCAAAAATACGGGCGTGTAGTGTTCGTCTCTTCAACGTCCCTCTTTGGCATGCCTAGTAATGCCGCATACGTCGCGGCCAAAGGAGCTCTATTCGGAATAGGCAGGTCATTGGCTATTGAGGGACCAGAGCATGGTATCTTGGTCAACTGCTTTGGCCCATCCGCCGCGACAGCCATGGCAAGACAGATGGTAGATGATAACGAGGAAACAATGGCATGGATGAGCAAGACACTACCACCCTCAACTACTTCACCCGTTTGTGCTTGGCTTGTTCATGAGGATTGCAAGGCCAACGGGGAATTCATCACTTCCTACGGTCGCAGCATGGGTCGGGTGCTATTGGCGGAGACAAAGGGGTCATTCTGTCCAGATGGTGATTATACTATAGAGGTTGTGAGGGACAACTTTGAAAAGGCATGTGACGAGAAGGACTTTATTATCCCCAAGTCTGTTGCGGAAGAGTCAACAACTCTCGTGGGTATGCGATTTGCCGCAGACGGCGAGTTTAGCAAGGGCGTTTTCAATGCCATGTAATTTTAGTCTACGCATTTGCCAACAATGAAATATGAGTGAATGACACTTGATCCTCTTTATTGGGTAACGAACGACCATGGGTAATGATCAGATCAATCTCCAAAGTGCCGACATCCAAATACCCCTCTTTGTTCTTCATCTGAATATATTTAGTTGCCGAGTGTTCCGGAATTGTTCCATGACACCATGACAACCAGAATTCCAACATAAAGGGACAAGATTGGGCTTCAAGAATCAAATTGTGGGTATTTTGTTTGAATTCATCAATCATCAGATTAGAATATATGCAAACATAGGAAAGGTGCAGATAAAGTACAAAAGTCTATCCTGTATGTATTACCCATTTTAAACCCAATATTTTTGTGTTTTCACCCCAACCAAGGTTACATCTCCTTCTCTCTTTCTCTTGCATCGTCGATGCACTCTTGCCAGTTCATACGCCTCAGATAGTTGAATTCGATGACGCAACCCAGCAACATTCCAGCTCCTAGGCCTATCCACTGGCCGTCCAACTTCATATCCGGAGAGCCCAAAGCAAGCCAGAGCGCAAGCGGAACCGAGACCAGGTAGCTAACACCAAAGGATACCCAGGCAGCAACCGATTGCTTAGCCAAGCCTCGAAGAATACCGTTGCAGGCGCAATTTAGGGAGTCGATGACGTGGAAGATGGCAGAAAATGTCATCGCTTCAATTGCAATTGAGAGAACAGCGGAATCTCCAGTAAACATGCTGCTCAATTGATTGCGGAAAGCAATCATAACCATGGCGTCGAACACGCCAACCGAAAGGAAGATGAAACCATAGAGAATAACGACGCGCTGAGCGATTTTCGTAACACCTGCACCAACCAAAACGCCGAGTCTTGTAGTAGCAGCAACGCTGATTGAGAAAGGAATATGCCAAGCAACAAGAGAAACAGTCATAAGGATCGTCTGGGCGGCAAGGTGATCGGTGCCAATGTATGAGGCGCTCACGGATAGGATCTCCAATGCGATCCACTCTGCCAAGTTCACAACCGTTCCGGACGCAGACAAGCGCACCATGGGTCCCCATTCACGGATGGCATCCCAGGACCAGCCACCCCAGCACTTGTGGGACCATTTAGCATAGTAAACCACATATATCAGCAGGAGAATGGGTGTCAGATCGTTGGCAATGGATTGGCCAATTGCAGCGCCGTTGAGACCCATGCCCATTTTGATAGCCAAGAACCAACTCAAAAAGGCATTCACAGGGGTGCAGATGATCAAAACGACCATGCCCGGCTTGAAGTCGCCCTGAGCCTGCAGGTACCGCTTACCGACTTCGAAGAAGGCATATCCAGGCAGTCCTAGAATGCTCACCTGCATAAAGACGCCAGCCTTGACGCCCAGGTCATGCTGAGGAATTAAAAGAGGCAAGATTGACGGAGAAAAGAACCAAAAGGCGGCGATTGGGATAAGAGCGAGAGCCATGAAGAGGGTCATGCGCTGCACGTGCAACCCGACTCCGGTGAGTCGTCCTGAGCCATACGCTTGTGAGCACAGGGTATCAAGAGCCGTGGCCATACCCTCAACGAAAGCATATCCGATGATGTTCCTCGTTGCGCCTCCAAGACTAGCGGCCGCCAGATCGTCGGCGCTGAGGTGGCCGGCCACAATTGTGGTGATGACGGTGAAGGAATACTCGAGCAGGTAGGTAGCAATCAGAGGCGCAGAATACTTGCATAGGAGCCATGATTCGGATCGCCAGATGGTGATGGTGTCTGCTGCCTTTTCCGGGATAACATCCTCGTCGATCTGGAACTCCTCCGTGTCCAGGAACGGGACCGACTCTTCGTGGGGTTGGATTACCGTCATGGTGAAAGTCTTGCCGCAACCATGACGTTCAAGGAAGAGAAGGAAAAAAAAAAAAAATCAGGGGTCGTGATGAGGTAGGTAGCTAGTGGTGACGAGCGAGATTGAACGAAAAGCGGGCTCCATAGGGACCCGCTAAGGACTTCTCCAGCGCCTAACGCACCAAGCACGCTCGTTAGGCGGAGTCTAACGGAAGATGCCACAGACGTTTCAAGCCTCGTCAAAGACCGCCATGCTGGGCTGGGCTGGGCGAGTCAATGCCACGTATGTGCTCGGGGACCTGACGCTGACGTTGGCGTGGCTGGCGGCATCACCGATGATGGCATTGTTTCTCGGTTTGCTCTCGTATTGAGAGCAGTCACACAAAAAAATAATTATGCAATAGGCTATGATTTTCAGGGTATCTGCATATATATGTATATGTATGTGCTGGCTTGAACCCTTGAGTGTGATTGTTATTGCTGTTGGCTGGAGCTGTCAATCTCCATGTCTCAGTCGCCCTGCACAAAAGTGCAAAAAGTGGGAAGAGGACCCGGCGCTATCCCCTGTCAGGAGCAAGACCACGAGTAATTGTGGTCACGTGATGGGCTGAAACTAGGATGATCCGGCACTTGGGTCTTTGGGTCTTGCTTTCTTTTTCGCAAGCGCCGATGCATGAATGAAGCAAAATCTAAGGCCAGCGAACTAGAAACTAAGACGCGACTTGTCTAGAGTGATGCAGGAATAAATTCTATTCCATCCCTATGGTCCCGTGGGGTCTGTCTGGTGACCTTTGCTTTTGACAGCCTGTCTGTCTGGTCTTTCTACCGCTCACTACCCTATATTTTCTATGTGTGTCCCGCAATTAGGGCCTGCAACAATTCTTCATCTCGCTACGCTGCAAATGATCTATTCGATGCTTCAATGCTTTACATGATTCAACCATGTAAACAAACAACATCCCCTATTTTTTCAAGGCCCCTTGTGACGTGCCCTGTCGAGAATAGCGTCTCATGACTGGTTCAATGTTTCGCCTTCAGCTGGGTCGTGGCTGAAGACTAGCTGGCGCTAAGTCGGTTAGCGGTGCCGCTGCATTGGGTGTGGCTGCTGACCGCCCCAACTGGCTGTCAACAATCAATCTGGCATCCATCGTTATCGAATTCAGCCCAATTCACGATACCCGAGGGTTTGGTTCTGGCATTACCCACTATTGTACTATGAGAAGATTCACTTCGTGTACGTTGCAGGGCAGCTATCGCGGACGAAGTGGTAATGTGGATGATTCGCACTCCTTCATTCCTTTCTTTTTTCGACTACTCTTTGCTTTTTAGCTAAATTGCGGGTTTGAAAAACTCCCAAAGAGTCGGCATGTCGACCACGTATCTCAACCACACCAGACCAAAAATAGCTAAACCTAGAGATGGATCAAATTAGACAACTATTCTAGGGCCACGGAAAAAATATTTTTGCGTCCTCCTTTTCCAACCTCGATCGCGATTAACACCATTCCCAATCGTAGCTATAGGGTATACCTGAATCCGACCACCCCCTCAATAACCAAATTTCCCTTGTCAGCCCTCCTATTAGCAATAGTAAAGTATACAGACATGACCAAAACAATCACAATCATGAGGATATGCGAGCCAATGGAGACCCACACCGCAGTAAGGTACTTGGGCGCTTCAGGGTTCCGGACAATGTAGCTTCCAGCGATGCCTCCCGCGCCATTCATGGCTGTCAAGGTTGCTGAAGTCACCGCTCGTTTCCACTGTCCTGCAACGTTGTTCATCTGATATGTGCTCAACGCAGCCCAGTTGCTGATGTATGCGCCTGTTGCAAGATACGTGCCGATATACCGTACTGTTACTTGCTCCACGAAGCCAAGCATGCAAAAGCCCACAATAAGGCAGATGCAATTGAAGATAATTACCGGTCCCCGAAGATTGTACTTGTCCGCGATAAAAGCAGACAACAGGACGGGAATGACTGCATAATAGTAGGGCGGGGACGAAAGCAGGATTGACTCATTTTCGCTGAAGCCCATGCCGCTTTGCAGAATGATGGGCAAGAAATATGCCAATGACGTCGAAACAAGATTTAGCAAAAAGTACATGCATGCAAAACCATAGATCTTTAGGTCTTTGAGGTGTTCTAGGACAAGACTCCAAGCGAATGGCTCAGGCTCCACATCATTGCGATCCTTTTCGATCCTGGCCACTGCAAGAGCCTGCTCCTCTGGGGTCAAGAACCATAATGACTTGTGTGCTTGGTCAGGAAAGTCGACCATCCAGAAATAGGTAACAAGTCCAATGAACATAGAGATGACGCCCTGTACAAGAAACATGTATCTCCATCCTGCCAGCCCGCCTTTGCCGTTGAGGTGGTTGAGACCAAAGTTGACAATGCTACCAGTCGCAAGCACAATTACTTCGCCACTCTGGAGAAGCGCAAAGCGGACCTGCTGCTCTCGTCTCGGGTACCAAGTGGAGATTAGGTACGTCAACCCGGGAAAGATTCCACTCATGGACATTCCCAGGAGAACTCGCAGCGCAATCATCGACTTCCAACTGTGTATAAAGGCAGTGCACATGGTAATCAGCCCAAAACAGAAAGTGCTGAACCCGAACCAGAACCGTGGCCCAAACACTCTAACAGCAAGTGTTGATGGCAATTGGAAGACGATGCTGGAAATGGTAAAGATGAAGATGCTGACGCTGTAACGGTTGCCAGTCAGCTCGAGATCCGTCACCATTGAGGTGACTGATGCCGAGCTGATAACGCCAGAGTCCAAAAGGTTCAGCGAGCAAAGTAGCCCGGCAATTGTGCATAGTCGTAGGTCGACCTTGCGGCGTAAGCGGCGCTCGAGGCGCTCGGTATCCATTGCGCTCCCGCCACCAAAGCCTATAGTGGCATCTGGGTCTCTGAGGCTTGTCGCCTCATCCTGCGGAACTGTTGATGCTGATGGCGACGGGTTCACCACAACATCCTTGTCGGACTCCATTGGTGAATGATTTGAGGCTAGGAACTGGACCTCGTCGACAAGCCGAGAATTGGTGAGGAGTAGCAGTTCAATTGAGCCTTATCGCGATAGAAGAATGGAGAAGGACTGGGAAAATGTGCGCCCTTTGATCGCGTAATCAGTTGGATGAACCATAGACCCACCTCGCGCCGACTGGGTTGGAATTGCGACAATTCCGCTTCGAGACTGTCCTCGTGCTCGTAGTTTGAGACATCAACGTGGTGTTCCCCCTTGCCATGTTTCCTTAGGTAAATGCAAATCAGAAGCCGAGCACCGTGTTCGCCGATTTGTAGCGCAAATGTAATTTACAAAAAGTTAAAAAATGATCTCATGCGATCCATGTCCTTGCAAAAGATCGGCCGGCCAGACGGGCCGCTGTCCATGTTTAAAACATTCTCATCTCATTGGCTACAAACCGGTTCGTCAAAGTAAGACACAATGCACTCAGTTTGTGCTCGCTTGGTGAAAGTAATCAATCATTGATGAGTATCTGGCACATAGTAATGTGACAGCTTATCATTCGGCTCTAGATTGCCGGTGCGGGGCGCTCCAGAACCGATCAAGGGGCTTTGTCCGGGTCCATATAAATCCCTGCATCTCGCTTGAAGCTGTCTAGCCACTCAGTATTGTCAGCTGGAGTTTGGTTCCACGGGTCCTCACTGGAGACATGGAGTTAGTAGATGTACAGGACAAAACACAATGTAAAAACGGATACGGGGTATTATCATACTCGTTATACATGATCCAACGCGCATAGTGCTGGATTTCTTCATCAGATGGAATGTGGTGGTTGGGATTTTTGGGGGAGATCGTCGCCGACACCCATCGATGTAAATCCCGTTCGAGTCTACGATGAAAGTTGGCCTCGTGGAGGAAAAATTGGCCGCCATGCACAAACTGGGTTGCAGGGCCCAAAGGACCAAACTCGACGCTCTGCCGACTTGGAAGCGGCGAATCACTCAGTGGTGTATTGTTCCCATTCGACCCCATTGGGGACGGGTAGACTACATCATGACCGACGGCATTCAAAGGCCGCTGTCCTTGATTTGCTGGATGTTTGCCTGCTGCATCATGATGCTGTAAGAAATGTGATTGGTCAGTCTCAAGATTGGGCAGTGAAGGTTCCTCAATAACGGGCGCGAAGCCGTGATGGACGCCAAATTCAGGAATCTTGGTGTTGTCTTGGACTAAGCCAGAACCGCCAACCAACCCTTCCGCTAGGAAATCGAGACAGACAGGATTTCCCGAGCGGATGGAAAACGACTGCAGCCACATTCCTGAGGCGCTAGCGAGTCGGTTCAGCCACGCGCTGATGATGTCACATGGTGTTTCTGAATTTGCCTCGGTCCGATCGATGATGCTCCGGGCCTCTTGCTGTAATTGGGCTACGGTCGTTGCCACGCCCATTTGCTGTTGGGCATTTAGAAAATCCATTAATTGACTCTCCATCGGACAGTCTTCGAAAAGCGTCGCTTTTCCCATCACTTGCAGATTGTCCAGTTTACTCTCGCGCCGTGATCGCATGGGACCAATCTTTGCATGCTTGACGATATTATCATCCGACATGATGAGGTCTCGCAGCCAGGATCTTGGATCAATGATATCCTGGTTGGACAAGATTTCCGATGCAAGAATGACCCGGCATGCTTCCAGCTGAAGCTCTTCATTTCCAGGCAGTCGTTCATTTTGTTCGAGGAAGGATTGCATAAAGTACACCAACTCGAGCTTGATGAGCTCATAGGCGCTAGCCGGGGATTCCGGCGGTCCAGCACTTGCCTTGAAAGGGAATGGAGTTTTCCTGTCTGCTTCGATGAGGTCTAACGCCAAGTTAGCTTGCATCCACAAAGATTCTGAAACCAAAACTCAATTACATGGTGGCATGGAATTTTCAATAACATCGAGGACGTGTTTTTCAAATCCCCAATCGCCTTTCCACTCGCCCATTGTGCACCCTAACCTGAAATGGTCGGCTAGATGGTTAACTCGGTCGTCCCACGTGTCCATGGTGGCCGCGCAAAAGCCACAGCGGGAATGGAGCTGGGTGATCTCGCGCTTCCAGGACTTCATGAGTGCATCAACGTATTTGCTATTATGGGCCAGGCGCAGGTGCTGGCTGAGGTGATCCTTGCGGTTAAAGGAGCGGGCTTCCTGGGTACGCTCAGTGCAGGCACTAAAGTTGTGAGAGTTAAGATGGTCATCATCAGGATCGCTTCGCCCGCAAAAGGCACAGCATGGCTCATCGTTTTCATTGACTACACGAGGCCCCAATGGAACACAGACCCATTTCTCCAATGGAACATGTAGTGACCTCTCATGCCGTTGCCAATCATATTTAGTCTTGAAGGCCTCCGTGCAGAAAGTGCATTGGAATTTTCTTTGGCTGCCTCCAACAGGAATCCTTGCCTTGCGAGATATCTGCTTTGCCTTCTTCCTCGAGCTCTTTGGCCTTCTTGAATTTGAAGACTGCGACCCTAGTGAGGTGATGGAGTGGCTGAGGGCCAGTGACCCCCCTCCGCTCGATATCGAGGTTGGAGCGCTGCTGGCTGATGACGCGTTTGGAACTGAATCCTGTCGTCGTCGTTCTAATGGAGATTCGTCTCCGAAATTCCCTATGTGCAACCCTGGGGTCAGTAATCTAATCTTGCACTTCCCATCACGTTATCAATCTGATAATGCGAGGCGAGGCGAGTGTACCTGAATCAGGCGCAGTGGCCATGGCTCGTGCGATTGCAAACATGCTAGCAGGTTCGTTTTCTGGTGGCGATTCAACCCAACGCTCCATCGGATTCATCTCGCTTATGGCACGCCGTGGTGCTGGAGTACCGGGCCTCGAGGGCTTCTGGGGGATGTCTACGGGTTTGGTTTGACTGGCCGACGCCGACGAGTTCCTGGTGGCGCCGACCTTGCCACGGCGGCGCGCATTGGACAGCCAGTTGCAAATCTGCGTCTTGTTGAGGCCCGTCTGGTGGCGAAGCATGTCGATGTCCTCGGGCTTGGGATACGGATGGTCGGGGTGGTGGGACAGCCATTCCTTCAGCACGCGGATCGACTTCTGGGAGAAGCGGGCGCCGATCTTGGGGGGCGGAAAGGCCCTCTCGACATTGCGCACCTTTTCGAGGAAGTCGTCGAGCTCGCTGTTATCAAGGCGCGCATCGGACCCTGTGCAAGAAGCGATATCTGATTCCGTCTGCAGAACCCCACTCCCATGACTGCTGGGGCTGCGCTTGGTTGCATGGCATCCGCCGCCGCTGCTGGGGCCGGGCTCGTCGTCAAGCGCTGCCGCCGCGTGGGAATGAGAATGAGAATGAGAATGGGCGATGAGGTTGGTTCCCGACAGCTCAAGGCCATTGCTGCCGCCGCCGCCGCCGAAGGGATTATGGTGGCCTGGATTGCCACTGGCATTGGGATTGGGACTGGAGAAATGGTCGTTTCTGCTTACGAGGTCTAGCGCCGATGCATCGCCGGCGCCCAGCGTCGACAGCAGGCTGTCCAGGGCCTCCTCGCTGAAGACGGGCTCGGGCGCCTCCAGGCCCTGGCTCAGGTAGTACTCGAATCCCGAGAGGCCTTGGTTGTTGCTGGCCATGGCAATGCTGCATCCGTCGCTGGCCTCACGAGCTGTTGGAGGGACGCCGTCGCCAATCCGCTTTGGCTCGGCCCATGAGGCGCCGATGCAGAAGTTTTGTCCGACAAAACTCCGAGATCGGGTGCGCCGCAAGCCAACGTCTGATCTCGAATTTATTTATTTTGTGGAGTTCTGCCCATCGCGTCGTTCACGCCTTGCACCGCTGGGCATCTCCACCGTATCCACACGTCTTCTGGGGTAAATCGAATTGTTGTTAGTCATTGCTCGGGGAGAGGTGGACACTGTCAACCGCGCCTTGCAAACGATGCCGTCTGTTGTGCTTAACCGACCGTTGTGCTTGTGCGCACATCGTAGTTCACGCCTTGTCTTGCGTTGTTGACGTGCAGAACCCGTGGAAATCCCCCGCTTGTGACCAGTCCCCCGGTCCGCCCATGGCTTAATACAAAAGGGCTGAAGAAAGCCCGCTTCTCAAACTTTGTCTGTCTTGTGCCCTACTTGTGACTGCAAATCCAACCTACCCCGGGTTTCCGGTCTTGATTCGCCCGTCCATAGCCGCAACAACTTCACAATGGACTCCCCAATCGACGGAATCCGTCGGACCAGCTATGGAGACCGACCTGTGACACCAGTCAAGCAAGATGTCGAGCTCGCCGACGAAGAGACTGCCCTTGAGCGTGGCCTTCACAGCAGACATTTACAGTTCATCGCCATTGGTGCTACCATCGGAACAGGACTGTTTCTTGGAACTGGTTCGGCTTTGGCCACCGCCGGCCCAGCATCTCTCCTCATTGCTTTCATCTTCCTAGGCTCTGTTCTGTTCTCCGTTATGACTGCTCTCGGAGAAATGGCCGCATATATTCCCGTCCCAGGCGCCTTTACCACCTATGCCTCCCGCTTTGTCGACCCAACCCTCGGCTTTGCTATGGGTTGGACCTATTGGTTCAGTTGGTCATTGACCTTTGCCCTCGAACTCACAGCTGCAGGTTTGATCATTCAATATTGGATCAAGACTGTAAGTGTGGGTGTCTGGATTGCTGTCTTTTGGGTCATCTTCACTCTCGCCAACTTTCTGCCCATCCGATGGTTTGGAGAGTTCGAAATGTGGTTTTCCAGCATCAAAGTTGTCACCATCATCGGATTCCTCATATTCTCTATCTGCGTCAACGCTGGCGTCGGCGACCAGGGCTACCTAGGCTTCAAGTACTGGAGCGATCCCGGTGCTTTCGCTGCCGATATCAAAGAGGGCGCTACAGGAAAGTTTATTGCCTTTTGGTCCGTTCTCATCACCGCTGGTTTCAGCTATCAGGGCGCCGAACTGGTTGGCATTGGTGCGGGCGAGACCCAAGATCCTCAAAAGAGTATCCCCTCTGCCATTCGTTGGACCTTTTGGGGTGTCTTTTCCTTGTTCATTTCAACTGTGTTTTTCCTGGGAATCAACATCCCTTACACTAATAAGGACTTGTTGAATGAATCTCAAGATGCTTCGGCATCTCCCCTCGTCATCATGGCCCAGTTGGCTGGCGTATCTGTATTGCCCTCAATTCTGAACGCTGTGCTGTTAACCGCAGTTCTTACCGCCGCCAACTCCGATGTTTATTCTAGCAGTCGCATTCTGATTGCGCTAGCCGAGTCGGGCCATGCTCCCAAGTTCTTCAAAAAGACAAATCGCCTGGGAACACCATACTACGCCGTTGGGGTCTGCTCAATGGTCGGCTTCCTCGCATTCCTCAACCTCTCGCAAGACGGCTCTGTTGTATTCCAGTGGCTGCTAAATATTGTTTCAGTAGCAGGCTTCATCTCGTGGGCCATCATCAACGTTTGTCATATCCGATTCATGAATGCTCTCACAGCCAAGGGCGTGCCACGTGACAGCCTTCCCTATGCGGCACCATTGCAGCCTTACCTGTCATGGTACGGTCTCTTTTTCAACATAATAATCGTTCTGACCAGTGGTTTTGATGTTTTTATCAATTGGGACACTAGCAAATTTTTCACTAGCTATATCAGTGTTCTTCTTTTTGTTGTGCTCTATGTGGGTCATAAAGTCGTGTTTAGGACAAAGATGGTTCCCCTCAGCCAGGTGGACATCACAACGGGTCGCTTAGCAATCTAAGTGCAGCACGTTAAGTCGGTGGGATTAATTATTCCACAAGATCCATGAAAACTTATATTGGATGAATGCTAGACTTTATATATATGATTGCATGGCTGCCTTCTACGATAATCGCTGGCGGTGGTAGAGTAGATGTAAATTGACCATATATTCATAAATTCGGTATTCGACCCACCAGTTCTAAGATGTCTAGACACGCTGTTAGCTAGTGCGATCACCATCCTATATGTGGAATATGGTGGTTATACAGCCACTGTAGTCAAACTAGGAACAGAGACTGATGCTTTTGCGATGTATAGCGACAGAACGGAAACCATGGAGCTAGCCGTGGTAGTCCCTGAAATAATTGTTTGCTTGAGATTGGTAAATAATGCATATTTTATCACCCTAAACCTAGGAGAGTTCTAGTGGAGTTATATTAAATATAAAGAGGCTAAATAAAATGCATAACCCAAATATCCTGCTCAATATAACGCCCAACCTTTTTTGATGAGTCCCATTCTAGAGGCCCCACAAGTTCACCTTCCCAAATAAAGCCATCCAGTTGCTTACCACAGAGTTCTTTCTTGCCATCCCCACCTTCGATAATATCCAAGTTTACTCTATCTCCAAGCCATTTCTGCCATGTAGAAGCTGGGGCTTCGATTATGAAACTGCGTGGTGCAAGCTTTGCAATCCTTCCACCCATTCGAACATGCTTTCGTAGCCACGGGTCAAATGGCAGAGGCTGAATATCGGTCATATCTGTCCGATCAGCCCATTTAAATCCTGCTTCGTGCGGTTTCCCCTCAGCCCATGTGAGATACTCTTCCATGGGCACATGAGGATAATCAGATTTAAGATAGGGCCGAAGCGGGACGACAACAGTTTTTAGATCATTCTCTTTGGCCAAGATCACAAAATTCTGAAGCAACGCGCCTGAGATTCCATTGCCCGTGTGTGTCTCCCGTACCATGACGATTAATGCACACAGCGCATTCGGTGCGTCCCGAGCCAGACAGATTGGATCATCACCTCGGTGATCATCATTAGTTAGACCTGCCCCTGTTGGAGTTGTCCCACCCCGACGTGCATTGGCTTGACTCATGCCACGAGCAAACATTGTCTGCCATCCACCATCAGGCAGAGTTGTTGCGTGTTGGAAGATATCTGCCGATTCACTCCCACATTCCGCTATTTCAGGCCAGTAGAACGGCAAACATTGGCCAACGGCTATTATTTCTTCATCTGCTCCACTAACCACCATGGTTTGAAAAGCTGCCAGTTCTTCCATGTGACCCAGATCCTCCAAGGATTTCAACACACCGCTATCAATGAACCAGGGTGGTACTATCCACAACCCATCGGACGAACTGTTAAAAGCACGTTCCCAAAGGTCGGGTCGTGAGACAGCCGAAACCAGGCGGGTTTCAGGAGGAAAGTTTGACTTAGCCGACATTTTCGGCGGGTATATGTTGAGCGATGAATTGATTGTGGTATTATTGGTGAATGTGGCCTGCGATTAAAAGAAACATAACAGTATGGAAGCGTCTCCAGTGAGAATGATATGAAGATCCAGCTACCCACGGACAATGTAGTCGATGATGCAATTAGTGCCTGGGATTTTTGGCTCAATGCTGAGAGATTGATTCCTCGTAATTTCTGCCCAACAAGTTTTGACACCTAATACCTACTTGTCATCAATTTCAAGGATGTGAGTTAGAAACATGACACGTAATCCTTGGGGGCTAACTAGCTGTACATGAAATGCAAAGCTGAATATCCTAGTCTGCGCCATCCATTAGCGCTATTTGGAATAAGCACTATGGCCCGTCTGTAGTCTTCTTTGCGTCCCGTGATCCATCTAGCGGTATCGATATTTGACACTTGGATATTTCTACTGAGTCATTATATTGCTGAAAGTAGTTTGGGGCATTTTGCAATATATGGCTTGACATTGAGACGATCAGGATTGACTTCGAGGTGAAGTTGGTCATCACATACTTCAAATGGTGTCGCTTATAGAGTCATTCCTTCATCGTGGTATGTAGATCACAATGGGGCTTAAGCGTTGTGAATTTTTTATCTGATTTTAGCTTTCACCTTCTAGAATCGCCAGGAACATTCTCCTTAGATAGTGAAGACATAATTATGCTATTGCTATTACAGACCCAAGCCTCTCTCATATGCAATGTCAAAACATTTTAGCTATATTTATTGAAACATCCTACTGCAACCACTTCACTATTGATCCAGGCTAGGAGTATATTAACCTAGAATCCCTTCATACCCGTGTTGGAAACAGGCTTGCTGCAATAGCTCCTTTGTGCGGCAGCCGTAAGTAATGCCAATTATTTCCAGTGGACCAATGATTGAACTTCCAGATTCGACTGTTAGCTGTTGTCCAGGATCGTGGTTAAAAAGACAAGAACGTCCTGGATTGGTAGTTACTATTCTTTGCATTGGAAACAAGCCAGCAGATACAACCTTTCTGGAACAAATTTGACCCCTTCTGCAGTAATTCTTCAAAAACATCTGCACCTGTTTAAGGACTTTCCACTCATTGATGTCGTCAATTTGAAGCATAAGTGTTGTCCCACTATAACCGCAGTCGTCTTTCTCAAGACCGGAATCCAAAAACGCGGACCTCGCGGCTTTGAAGACATACGCCGACCTACCAAGATCCTCCACAGTTTGAGGATGATATCGTGGACATAAATGTTCCAAGAATCTGCTCCATTGTCCGGGATTTTCTCTATCGGATTTCAAGGCACAGACAATCTCCTCAAAATTTGGAATCGTCCCCTGAACAATCTTCCGTTTAATGAGGGCCGAAGCAGGCTCGGTTCCAGGTGTTAGATTGACTTTAACTGGGGATAGTTCGCGATCCAAGAGCATGCTACGAATGAGAGATGTCATGATAGCCATTAGCTGACGTCTTCTATTGTCAATGGCTTCAATCCACTCTTGAACATAGCTCAACCCAACTAGGTTGCCTGCAAAAAGCTTACAAGCAACCCAGTAATATTGAAAATCCGGTATGTCAATGTTGACGTGAATAGGTACCATACGACTAGTGCATGTATTCTCACATATGCCGATAGTATCGGCGATGGCGGAGGATAACCTTGCTATAGTCTCAAGCTCATACAATGTGAGGTTGGCATTCGACGGTAGTTCTGGTATCACAAGCTTGTCCTCGTAATTTTCAATGCAACATTGGGTTTTTGCTGAGGATAAAACCGCTTTCGAGAATAGACACATGCCGGTGTTGATTTCTATGCCTTTTAGTTGAATCATGAGATCTCCGGTTAACATGTGAGATTTAATTTCTCCACAATGAGGGTTGAAATATTGAGTCGAAACGAGGCCATTATTGTATCGCATTCCCACTTTTGCAAAGACTTCAGCCGCGTCGAATTTTGCTTCGTGTGAGGATTGAGATTGTGTGAGAAAGTGGCTTTCGCCCATGTCCATATTGCAAACTCGCATCTTTGCAACCTGGTTGAGCTCATTCGTGTTACTCGTCATATGGAGTAACGATGCCAATCTCTCTAGTGACGCGGTGGACTTTGTGAGCATTTTGGGCAGCCTGCTGTGGTCGATGATCGATGTACATCCCTTCGTGATGTACCAATAACCAAGCGCCCTGGGAATAGCATGAGGATATTGGGTTCCACCATCAAGCATATGCTTGAAAACGGACGGAAACCCGTGATTTCCGGTACCAATGACCGAAATCACCTTTCCAACATCCTCAGATTCCTTAGGGCCGGTCTTTCGAAGCGGATGCTTTAGGCTTTGACAGTAATTTGCTTCAGCAACCGCAGAAAAATACATTCTTGAGTATTTTGGTAAGATATTGCCTTAAAACTCAAAGAAGTTGTAAAAAGTGTGAGGCTTATATGCTAAATGATTTTTTCGAACCTAAAAGAATAAGAAAGGAATGTTGATACAGACTGATAAATCTCAAACTTCCACATGACTCGAATGTCATAGGACGGCCCTCTTGCTTTGGTGAGGAGCTAGCCTTGGTTGCATCAATGGTCCTTATTTTGAACACGTAATACGCTTCTTCATGTACGACTACATGTTAGGAATTACAACAAATCATGGCAGGAATATCCGCTCTCTGTCGTGGCAAAGATGGCAGACTACTACCTAGTTAAGAGATACTAATTGTGCATGGCGCAAAGCCATTCCTAAGCCATGAGAATCCCTCTGTGTACCGTCTCCAATCGGATCAATGGTGGCGCCTTTGGGAGCCCTTCACACAAGAGTCAATATGCTTCATGTCGATCCAGCTGAAATACAAGTGTGCCCTAAAATTTCTGATGAGCGGGTAATCAAATCATCAAAGAATTGTGGCTGGCTAGATGAGGTCATGGATTGAGCAACGGGATGAGCCACGGTGATGCACTAGGTGTGCTGGTTTGTGGGGCGGCTGCCGTCCCGCCCGAGATCCTCGTGTGTGGTGAGGGGAGTCAAAATTGTACCTGATTTTATGCAGTGAGCATGAATTAATATCCTAGATATGAACTATTATGCCGGTATGCACCATATGAATCAACAAAGAAAAGTGATATTGCATAAATTAGCAGTAACTCTTAGCCCGTTTCATTTCATTCTTTCCTTCATCTCACCATCTTACTTGTCATCATCTCCCTACAAAAGTTTTTGCTACAGCGTTCGCGATTGGCAGGAACTGAACTGAATCAAGTTGGTCGGTTCTTGATCCCTAGTTAAGAATGGAATTGCCTATTCTAGTTTTATTCCTGGCCCTGATAGGTTTGGCTTATCAAATCATCAATGCCATCTACAATCTCTATTTCCATCCATTGGCGGCCTTTCCAGGGCCCAAGTTAGCTGCTATTTCTACTTTGTACAGGGCATATCACCATTGTTGGCGAGACGGGAAGCTTTTGTTTCAAGTCATAGAATTGCACAAACACTACGGTAAGAGGTCATGCCATGAGGCAACTACCAACAATCCACGTCACACCTAACGATGGAGTAGGACCTGTTGTGCGCATTTCTCCAAATGAAGTATGAACTTTCCAACATCAGTATGATGCAGAAAACTAGACTAACGAAAATTCAAGTTGGCTTTCAATGATCCTAACGCTTTCCATGACATATACAATCGAAAGTTTGACGGTATCAAAGATCCAGATTATTATCATCATCTTGGTGGTGTAGCTGAAACCTTCTTCACAATGGGTAACCCTGCAGAGCACAGCGAACGCTTCCGACCAGTAGCTTCACTTTTTTCTAAGAGATTTTACGACCAATTTGAACCGAGAGTTAGAGAAAACGTATGTTTCTATGGCCCATTTCCCCCACTGACAGGCTTTCCTCGTTGCTAAAATTTAATAGATCTGTCAATTTAGCACGCTACTCGCTTCATATGCCAAAGATGGAAAGCCTTGTAATCTAGCAATGGGCTATCGATCTCTATTTCTCAAAATTGTTATGGATTTCATTTTCAGCAGCACACCTGACCATCTCAGATCTTTGGCCAGTGAAAGCTTTGATGACCCTCTCACTGTTCAGACTCTTCGCGGCATTAATTGGACCATGGCACTTTCTAGAAACTTTCCGAATTTGTCTTCTCTAATATACCGCTTACCACGCGCTCTGCGAACGCTTGTTACAGATAAATTTGAGCCACCGATCGATATATCTGATGTATTTCATTCTATTAAATTCGATATTGTCACCATGTTAACCGTTAAGGAATAGATTATTAAAACGATGACACAACATGAAAAGAATGACGCAACCGCTGTCGATGAAAATTCTATGGTACAGCGTCTTATGAAATCTCATGTGAACGGAAAGTCGAGCATTTCAACCCTCTATCAGATCTAACACTGGAATCTGAGGCAGAGGTCACTATGTGGGGTGGCGTACTCGACCTTACGAATATTCTTCAGTTTGGGACATACATGGTCTCCCGAAACAGCGAACTTCAAGATCGACTGTATGAAGAATTAAAGTCCGTGTGGGCTGACCAAAGCGATTCTGCACCATCCTTTCAAACTCTTCGCAATCTTCCACTCCTGGTAGGCGCTGATATCTTTGTGGTACCATAATAAGAGTCATATGTTAACCTACTGATAGAATGGAGTCGTGAAAGAAAGTATGCGTTTAACGTACGGGGTTGCGAATGGTCCTCCACGCCTCGTTGGGCCAAGTGGAGCCAATATCAATGGTTACCGTGTCCCCGCTAAGGCGAGAGCAAATCCGTCACGAGGGCTGCAGCCACATCACTAACATTTATTTTTTTAGGCCGTTGTTTTTGCGCCCTCGTATTTTGTTCATATGGACACCACAGTGTTTCCCAACCCAGGGGAGTTTGATCCTGCAAGATGGGCCGAGAAAGATCATTCCAACTCACTGGCAACATTTTCGAAAGGGCCCCGCATGTGTCCAGCGGAGCAGTGAGATTTCCCATTGACTCTTTGAGTTTATTCGCACTAATTATCCTGTTACTGTAGTCTTTCCAATGTTGAAATGTTTCTTTCATTCGCCACTGTATTCCGCAGATTTCATCTAACGCCTTACGAAACAACGTGAGTAACCAATCAGTCGTCTTTTTATCTTTTACTGACAGGTATGAATAGAATTGATGATTTTACATGGAATGAACATCTATCGATTGTATTTACTGGACGACCATTGCGAGTAATACTGAAATCACGAATAGCTTAGACAAGCTGGTAACAGCCCAACGGCATCTACCTCGTTGAGACCTGAGTTTTATTGCAAATTACAATTCGGTTTGTAAAAGTATTTAGAGATTCGTATCCACTACATCAATACTATCACATAACCAAGTTGATTGTTCCTTGGTCGGGCAAATCATGGGCAAACTTAGTTGCCTGCCACCGTTTTGGCTTTGAAGCCCGCTGTTGACGATTTACTAAAATAAAACTACATGTAACTAAATATAACTACCGGAGGATACGGCATATTGTTGCATTTGAATGTTTTTCAGATCTCAGCTGGAATTTAGTAATTGACGATTTACTTCTTTTTTTTTTTAAAAAAAAAACAAAACAAAACAAAATAAAAAGATCTAGGTTATGATTTAGTGGGCTTGACTTCAACTATTCGGTCAACCAAGGCAGTTCGAGGCTGTCATTAATTACTATGACGGCGGTCTTGATTTCGGCAGTGTATCATTTCCCTCGGCCCCTCAGATGCCCGCCATGGACCTGACCAACAGCGTGTATCGTGGGGATCCGTTGGATAGCTTGACAACGCCACCTCTCAAACCACCAAACGTGACTTTTCTTTTTTTTCTCTAACTGTGCGGACTGCAGAAGCGGCGGACACGATTATGCCACATGTTGCCTCAGTTTCGTCTCACAACACCGCCTTATTGTGGGATGACTTGGGTTTATTTGAGCTACATAATCACTGAGAGCACCTGATCAATGATAATTGGTTGAAGTGGTCCGGCGAGAACTAATCACGATAATAAATCATCTCTGATAATCTGGATGGCAACGTTGAGCGAATATTATTTTATAGCCCTTCTTTGAGTTACAAAACCCACAAAAGCACATTGAAAAGCCCAACCATAGCGGGAAAGGTCAGGATCTGCAAGCAGGCTGCACTATTTGATGAGCCAGGTCCATCGCTTGCCTGGAATCCTTGGCTAGTTGACGCCGATGTTTCGATCAAGCCATCAGTTGCTGTGACACTCTCAGCTGACGTAGTTCTGTCGTTATCGGAAGCGATGGCCGCAGTTGTGGTAGCTGTGAAATCAGTAGGGGCCGCTTCTTCGCTAGCGGTGGTGCTGGGAAGAGGTTTTGTGGCTTCTTGGTTGGCAGTGGCAGAAGCTACGGCGGATGAGCCGTCGTCGTCTCCATCGTCGGATCCAATCCTGCGACATGTTCCCTGTGTTTTGGATATACAAATGTATCCTTCCTTGCAATACCCGTCTTCGGAGCACTCTGTAGCTCCCTCTGGTATACAGCCACCACCGTTTGAACGACATTTAAAACCACTTCTGCAAGATCTTCCGTTACTGCAGCACGTGCTCCCTTCAGGCATGCAGTTATCCCCGCATACCTCCCGGCCACTCCCACAGCCGCTGGAAGAGCTCCCACTAGAGCCCTTGGAACAGAATCCATTCGAGGTGCAGGTCTCGCCGGCGTCGCAATACCCGCTGGTGCAGCACACTTTGCCTTCGGGCATGCACTTGCCGCTGCAGGGTTCGTACCCATCTTCACATCTGCCCGGTCCAGCAGTGCCAACACAACGTTTTCCGATCTCGCAGCATCCGCCTCTCACGCAGTAGTCTCCTATGTCGCAGTATCCTCCACCGGCGCAGCAGTTGCCTCCGATTGGCATGCATCCGTCGTTGCATATCTTTTCGCTGATGCCGCAGGTGTCTCGTGCGATATTGGCATGTGGACTGAGCCCTATGCCACGTGCCGAAAGTTCTTCCGACTGTAGCAAGCCATAGGGAAGATATAAAGATTTAAGCTGTGAGGACTCAGCCGAGGACGACCCAACGGCTGATAATATTAACACCGTAGAACACAAGGTTGCCCGCATTTTGAGTGCTCGGGATATTGGGATCTTGGGAAGTCAAACAGTATAATTGTGTGAGGGAGTCTTGACCAAAATAAAAACCAGAGATGGTGTGCACAATACAAATGCGTTGCTATTGAGAGCCAGGTCATCCCTTACAAGTAGCCCAAATGGGTTTTTATGTTAGCTTGGAACCACGCGGGAGCCACCGCATTCAATGCTTGCTCAATGTGTCTTGGCGTTACGCGCACATTTACAGGATCGACGACCCGGCCTAGCGTTTACAGATTCAGGGAAATTCGCCGCTATGGTCCATGTCTGCTCGGATGATCGGCTGAGTGGATCCGTGTTGGCTGGGCATATAGTTGCCAAGACGGCCTGAAGATGGTTGGTGGTAAAGCTAACCCCATCCTGCACAAAATCGCTCAGCTGCCAAGCATACTATGGACAAGCATTGCACACGAGGTATGCATGCATTGGTCCAATTACTCATCCTCGACAGCCTATTCCGTACCATGAATGATGTGCAACTGGGGTTTAGGGGCCTCATTGAACGTCATGCTAACTCATCTACTTTATTCCCATCAAGGTGTTGAATACAGTGTATTGCAATCAGTCATTTGTGTCCAAAGCACAATCGAAGTATAATCTAATAGAGAATATGTGTGAGCAGCCCCCTGGGTAGTGTTGCACCTTCTACAGTTGATATTCAAAAATGAGAAAAGAAACGCCTGGGAGGAATTTAATTGCCAAGAAGCTAGAGTGATATACCCAGCCCCACCCATTACAGTTTAGCTCTAAATCTAACCATAAAGCACTCTACTCATTCACGGCGTCAACACACTGGGTCTCTGTCTCTGGACAACTGAGTAACCGTACGGAGATAAGGTGAGTGGTTTTCAGCCTTACCGTCTAGTATGGCGTTTTCTTTCAAGTAAACCATCCACGTGTATCAACAGAAAGGTGTGCAGCATATGTTCGTGACG
The DNA here is from genome assembly GCA_020809705.1 of Calonectria ilicicola. NCBI lineage: Eukaryota > Fungi > Ascomycota > Sordariomycetes > Hypocreales > Nectriaceae > Calonectria > Calonectria ilicicola. The sequence continues at coordinate 945,696 of CP085833.1, read as the reverse complement.
ATAGTGGGTTGAGTGAATATGGGATGGCGCTTGAACATCGCACAAGACGATGCGTATACGAGATGAACTAACAACACTGACGCACGGCCGTTCAAGACTTTCACCAAGGCTGTGTACGTGATGCAGTCGAGCTCGCAGATCTGTGGCGAAATGCCCCAACAGGACAAACGAATCGGGTCATGATGGCCAATTTCTTCACCCGGCAGGCTTGGCGTTTGGCGCTAGATCAACACAGCTGTGCTAGCTGCATTTTGGATACCGTGGGTATTCCTTTGAAAGGCTAACGCCCTGAAAGCAGAGGCAATCTGGTCAGAACGGTCATCGCCAGCGACCGACCCCATCCTGGCGCAGGTACTAAGCCATTTAAGAGAAATTCACTCCAGCACCCACTCACTCGATTGGCCTTCTTATTCGAATATTGTTGAACTTATCGCTCAGGAAAAGGCGGAAGAAGCTCTTTGCTAAATTACAAGTAAAAACGAAGATTATTTTAAACATGAATATCACGTGAAAACAAATGGTAATAAATAGTCAGTGCAGTGAATGATAATTCTGTTGCGCTCACGCCAACTCTGTAAATGACTGGTGACCTCTATTTGTTTCATAAAAGTTCCCGCAAAATATATTTCCGTGCTCGAACAGCAAAACTCAGAACATTCCAGCAACCACTAGTCCGGCAGCGGCGGCAGCAGCAAGTCCCAGGCCAGTCTCCCGTGGAGACGCATTGTCCGACTTTACAGCCGCGGCTGCAGTCTCTTCACTCTCCCATGTTACCTTGTCACAGAATTGAGTGACTTCGCTTGGCAGAGAGCTGAGCTGGTCTTGGAATTCGGGGACGTCGCTGCAGGCTTTCAATACGCTTGAAAGCTCATCCTTGTACTCTGACTGCCAGCTCACCAGCTGGCTCGCCCATGATGTATATTCCTTAGCCATGGAGCCGGTGACTGCGGGGATGACGCATGCAGCTGTAGCTGTAGCGAGCTGGGTTTGCTTGGCGATGAAGCTCACCAGTTTTGCGTCGGGTGTAGGTATGTCGGTGATGGCGGGATAGGCGGCGACAGCGGCGGCAGAGCACTCTGCGAGATCACGTTCGTCGAGCTGGGTAGCGACGGAGGATGCGACAAAAAGCGCGACGATGAGTCTTGAACGATTAAACAACATTATGGCAACTCTGTGATAGAAAACAATTTAATGAATAACAATAGTAGCCTTCCGTGTAGATATGGAAAGAAGCTCAAGTTGTAGACGGGATGATTACTCTCTTCAATGCTCTACTTATCTGCCTAATGAGGCGGAAATCGCCTCTCTAATGGCTGAATCTCGCTTGGTCATAGGTCCTGTTGAAATGAGCTGAAGGGCTCGTGGGAATCACGGCTCCACTACAAGTCAGCCACTGGTGATTGAGCCATCACTTGGTATCTAACCACATGTTCAGCTGAAGAGAATCGTAATTTTATCTGCCGCTCCAAGTGGGTTTGCTACCGATGGCCTCTCTTAGCAGCATCCACAGCCCCACCGTTCAAACGTGTAGCGTGCTGCATGGCGCAATTTGAACACAAGATAATGAATGGCTTTGCGCTTGAGCAAACGGTTGTCCTGGGATTACTTTAATATGTAGAACCATTCTTGATGCTTGCATGCCAAGAAGCTATCCTGTTATAGCCCTTAGAATGAGGAATGCGAGATATTATTGTGTGGTAGTTTGATCATCATACTTTGCCTAGGAGGTATGGTTTATTTATATGGGCTAGCACTCTAGGTAAACATGCTTTGGTCGATTTTCACCACGGCCGACTAGATCCCATCACTTCACTGAACTCTTTTTGGTTTCGTTTTATACCGTCCCATACATCAACATGTACTTCAGAAAACTTGTTTCAGTCACGGTTTCTGTCATGCATGGTGGGTACACCACTATCGTAATGATGGGGAGGTGAACGGTAGAGTTTATTCATATCGTCAAGTTCCCACTCGTACGTTTGTGGCAGTTCCAATCAATAAAATGTGATGAAAATAGTAAGTATTCTTTGACTGAATGCTTTGTTCTATACTTATGCGATTACAAGTTAATTGGCTCTCCGTCCGGCCTTGCATAGGGTTAGGGTTAGGGTTGTATACGAGGCACTGTGGTTTGATGGAAGGTTGTTGTGCGTGAGTGTATGGAGGCCGCCGATGACAAGGCCTTGGCTCTTCTTCCCGAAATTCTAGCATTCCTCAGAGAATTTGACTGTTAGAGGGGTGCTGGGGGTATCTTTAACTTTTTTCCCCATCTATTCGTATACACAACAAGTGGTGGTGTCATCTCAGCAATTGCCACTACTGTAACGGGTCTCAGTTTGTATCTAGCTGTGGATAAAGGTGCAACAAAGGCTATGGAACGGTGTTGTTCTAAAGGTAAAGATTAGAGCGAAGATCTTATTTAGTTAGCCTGAATACCTGGTCAATGGCCATTAATGATAACGGCCTTTAACACGCCAATATTTCTAATCTAGGTTGGCTTTTTATCACGTATGTAGTTTAATCTTACACCGTAACAAGACACCCACTAAAGTCATTACCACGGCTCACATAAACTATAGCGCTAGTATACTAAATAGACTAAAAATAGAATAGGATTTTGGTCGCATTGGACAAAAAGAAGTGCATCAGCTTCATATCGGGCAAAATTTCTCTACAGTTGCGAAATCTGAATGCAGATCAGCCATGGTATAATAGTAAACTTCAAACGCAACAATTGCCACCACGACTACAGCGGTATTAAACACATTACTTTCTGATCGTAAAATATCTGATAGGATACCTCGTATAGTTTTAGAAGGAAGACCGAATGCTTAAACCGATTTGGCTGCTGATAGCCAAGAGAATCAACAGTCGGGCCTTTTTTAGTTGTGGCGTCGGGTGAATTGACAACATGATCGAAACATGGTCAACAGGTTTTGGCTGAAAAGCACACTTGGCCCGGGCCTACCCGTGCCGCCCGGCTTTTTATGTAAGATCTACCATCGTGTAATGCTGCTGACGTCATGCTGCATTCCACCGTGGATCCCAAAAAGGAAATTCAGACTTGTTCCAAGACGCGGAGTTGGATTCGATAAATGAGAACGGCCATTTCAAGACACAATGCAGATTTCGAGCACATGGTTATCCCTTTAGCATACGTGAACGTCCCAACTACTAGGCCCTTTGGGTCTTGGGGTCCCGCTGTGGCGCTGTGGCGCCGTGATCGCAAATAATCTTCAGAAACATCATTCCATAGAACAATCGTGGACTAAATGTAGTAATTATTGACTTTGCGAAATTCATGCGAGCATTTTTTGCGGTGCATTCAGTATGTACCCTCGTATTCGAAGTGTTTGGTTTTCGAATATAAAAACCAACTTGAGTCCTCGTCCGAAGACCGCTTCATTCTCATCTTCTCCATTACACCGACAATTACAAAACGTATCCAGCCACTTCTCAGCAAAATTAACCATGCAATTCAAACTCTTTTCTCTTACTATCTTGGCTACCTGTCAGGTGACTCTAGGTAGTTTAATTCAGGCCAGACAGAGACCAGATGAAATCATTTCCTCCATCAATAACCTGACAGCTCAATTCGCTGAGGCGCAGACTGGTTTCAAGAACGCGTCAGCACCCATTCTAATCCAAGGCCTAGTTTGTCACACCTGACCTCGACTAGAAACTCACAAAGGCTAACCATCCATAGCCCCTTTTAGATGCATTGGAGAAGATAGAGCCTTTGGCCTCTGAGACGGCGAGCATGATAGAGTCCTCCAGCGTTTCACTGGACGAGGATGAGGCAGAAGAGATTTGCAATTCCCTTGATGCAGTATGAAATCCTATTTATGACTTTCTTGATTCAATAATTAACAAACGAAAAGCTTTCAGAGACTGGCATCTCGCTTATGAAAACCCTAGCCGATAAAAGGAAGACAACTGTGCACCCTCACATATCTATCCTCATCACGGCGTTAAATAACCATTATGAACGCGTGGAGGATGGTATGACTGAGGTTTTATCCAGAGGTATTAAGCATGCTTCCTGCTCAGACCAAGTTCGAGATAAAGCCGAAGACTTCATTGACAACATGGTCATTGCCATGCAATAATCGGCCTTGCTGTACCTCTCTTTTAGAGGGTGTAATTACGAGCAATTAAGATATCAATACCTGCTCTGTGTGAGTCTTTTGGATTATATAACATCTTTAATCCTATCAAAATAGGATTGTCAGACTATTGATATTGCAAGAAAGATTCGGGATTCAATAATGGTAGTAATGGTTGTCTAGCATTTTAATTAGAATTGCATTAAAATACATCTTTACAACTGCCAAATAATTTGTAGTAATATCAAAGGTGAAAGGATAGGATAGCTGGTCTACTTTTCTCATTTAATTCTTAAACACTATTGACTACTTAAAAAGACATCCCGAATCCCTTAAGAGTAAGGCGTGAATTTGCAGGTGCGCGCATAACACAGGGAACAGGATCCTGTATTCATCTTACTTGTTGGCTCTGATAGTGGCGGAGTCACTTACCCACTCTCTGTTGGTTGATACTGGAGGCGCTGTTGGCTGCAATTTCGTTTCCTCTGTGGTTTTAGTGGGTTTGACGAAGAAGGCACAAGCATCGACCTAGCACACAACCCCGTAATGCCACGTCGTGGTTCACTTGCGGAGGCGGTGTATTTTGCTGTGTTGGCAACCGGTGAGCCCCAAGGAGGAAAAGGTTATTTCTGTCTGTATCCCACCTACCTGACAAGGCATCCTTTAAAGCAGCCTCGGTCTAACTTGATCTTCCGGCTCATTTCTTCTTCTATCCACGTTTCATCCACTCGATCCTCAAATAAACTACCACCTCGTCTCATTTTTTCCATTTCCGAAACAAACATCCACCAAAATGCACTACAGTCAGTGGGTTGCCGTCATTGGTACCCTCACACTTGGTGCTCAAGTTGTGGCCGCCGAGTCTCCTTCTTGGGGGGAGATGGCATGGGGTGTTGTTCGCTATATATTCTGGTGTACCACTGGAGGGACTTTCGGTGGGGTGGTGATCCCGTGGGCATTTCGAAATTACCGTGCGAATGGGTGGACTGGCTGGACTGGGTTGACGGGCTGGTCAACTTGCACTATCAACGTTGAGGTCAATCCAGAAAAATGTATCAGCGTTGTTGAAGTCCATCATTTTTTTTTTGTCCTATACATAAGTCTAGCTATCCAGCAAGGTCAAGTCAATAGATCAAATAGAGCTTGCAAATGCAAACCCAAACTAAGTAAATTACCAGATGTTGTGATAACCTAGAAATGTTTTTTCCGATACCTTGATAGAAAACTCTGTTAGAGCCCAATATTAAAAGGAATTCTCTACCCCCATCCAAGCCTTCCAAATCCAACTTAGATCAAAAAGTGTTAATGGAAAGAGAATACTTGTGACTGGAGTAGATAAGGAGTTTATGCACAAACCTTACATCTGTACTCCTTATAAGGGACTATCCGAGGGTCGAACTCTAGGTGAACTTTAACGCTTTTATTATGGCTAAGATGTCTATTTGACTCCGACATCTACAGAAAATGCTAGCACTAATTTTGAATTAAATACATATTATTGACTTTGAGATATTCGTTGTCTCTAATCCAATGAACTTGAACTCTTAAAATTATATGATCGTAGTGTGCAATATTTATGAATTTTGCGCTTTGATCAGCTGATCACCCTAACGCTGGGCGTTCACCGTGCATTCGCCGTAATTTGGGCTTCACCAGTCGCAGGTAAATCCAGAACTCCAAAAGGTTGCAAGTATAAGTTACCGAAGGAGTCGCAAACGTGCCATGTTAGTCCGCCTACCCTATATGCTCTAAAACAGGCTATCTTCATTCCCCATCATTCCTTGACTTCCAGCTCGACCCCAATATACAATGAGAGCCACAGTAGAACTTTTAACGTTGAAAAGATTCTACACATGGACTGCAAGGCTTCTTGGGAACAAGGATGATAGTGTGCAACATAACCCTGGGGGGCACATCACGATGACCAAACTATGGGTGGCTCGTGTCCTTTTTGACTTCAGCAACGCCCCATCAGGCGGTTACTTGGCACACGCTAGCGGCCAACGTATGTGTGTCGAGTGGCGGACTTGCGGGAGCTAGCGGCCGACAAGCGGAAACCACCCAAGATTATATGAAGTTGAAAACCCACCCTCCCAACCCCTTGATCCAACTGGCCTCGTCCGCATCCGCATCCGAATCCGCATCCGAATCCGCACCCGCACCCGCGCCGAGTCAGCACCCCTTGTCATCTGTATCACCGAGCCTCATGATCACAAACCAAGCACCAGCCTTAGGCCCGCGGGCCTGCTTAACATGCCGCAAGCAAAAGCGGAAATGCACCAAGGAACTTCCAGAGTGTTCCCTGTGTCACAAAAGTGGCCGGGCTTGCGACTACACGCCGGAGGTCAGAGAAGAGCAGGGAGTTGGGCTCGGCGTCAGAAGCACAAGCGGTTTCCACCCAACAGGGCTCGGCTTCTCAGTACCATCGAGCTCTACACCGTCAGTGGCATCTGAATTATCGCATGTCCAGGAAGAGTTCCCCCCTATGTTTTTTCTGGATTTCAATGTTTTCAATCACATGCATATTCCACTGCCAAAGCCGACCTTCAATGGGTCTCAAGACAGTCGCATTGTCGGAGGTCTGAATCCTCAAGCCTTTATGCATAATGTTGATCAGTATTTCCAGTCCGTTCATGCATTCTTTCCTATTGGTAGATATCCCCAGTAACCATCCATAACTTTGTAAGCTCTCGTGTTCTGATGAATTAGTGTCTAAATTACGGCTGTATAGAGAGTTGTCCAAGTCGTGCAACTCCATTAGTACTGACACCACGCTGTTGGTGATGGCTATGCAGTTGCATAATCAGTCACTACAAAATTCAAAACAATCTTCTAAAGACTTTTATGCTCTTGTAAAATCCCGCTGTTACCATGTCGAACAGAATGGTATCCCGTCAATTCGGCTACTTCAGGCCTATCTTTTAGTGGCATTGTATGAAATAATGGATGCGATATACCCCGCTGCGTACCTCAGTGTGGGTCACTGCGCTCGATTAGGACTTGCTATGGGAATCCATGACAGAAATAGGGCGCCTCAGATGCTCAGCTCCCCAGGTAAGTGATGAACCTATACCTCATGTGTCCATCTTTGATCTTATTTATCCTCAGTGACATACGCTGAGATGGAAGAACGACGAAGATTATGGTGGATAATAATTATCCTTGACAGGTAGTCCATTACCGGTTGATTCTGCTCCTTCTCAAGCACTGACTTGAAGCATCTTGCCTTTTTAGATACGTCAATATTGGTGGAAGATACCGTCATTTCGCATGCGAAGATGCTACTAATAGCGATCTTCTTCCCATAGATGACAAAGTTTGGGAGAAAGGAGTAGTGTTGACCAACCACCACCATTGGCGTTGGATAACTAACCTTACGTAGGGACTTGACCATGCTCAACCGCTTGCAATCTCTGCGAGCGCTTCGGTACGCGTTTGCACCTTTGACAGAGAATGCCAGGCCGCACATCTGTTATCCAAAGTACTAAGACATGTAAGCAACAAGGATGCAGACGACGAATTTTATTTTCCAGAAGCCGTCCAACTCCATCATACACTGCAAACTTTTTACCTAACGGTTCTTTATGAATCCGATCAATTGCTTGAGACGATAGATGACCTCAATGCTCACCTTCCACTGTTTCCTGCACTGGCTTTATGCCAAAGTGCATTGTTAAGCCTCTACAACCATTATATCTGTACCGAAAAGTGGGATTCAAACCAAATTAGTTCTCCGTCCTTTCTGGAGATGCAAGCAATATCCATCAGCGGCTTGAAGAAATCTTCGGATTCTGTTTACCTATTTTCAAGACAGATTCTGTCTGTTGTAGAGCTGGGTGGTGCCTCAAGAACTAGTCCTTTGGTGTGTGATTGCCTATACCGCGCAGCTGCGAACTACCTACGACATGGCAGTCAGACAGACGATGCCAGCTTACTTTCAATACTCAGAGAAATCAAGCATGTCCTTGAACTACTAAGCACACGATGGAACTCTGCAGGCAAGTACTAATAATTTTATGATGCGGCGATTAGCTCTAACTGACAATAGCGGAATATATCAAAATACTAGATACCTGTGAATCATTCGTCAAACAGAACTAGACAGAAGCATTCTAGATGCTGAGTAGAGAAAAGAAATTCTCTACGTGCCTTTAGAGGAAAGGCGCAGACCAATAAAAGGTTATGCTGGCAAGATTTGGCTTATTAGATGCTCCAGTAAATTTCGGATTTTTGATGTTGACAATATCAGAATGAGTCTAACTCCGAAGCCACATGTTGTTGATTTTGAGATGTGTTGTCAATATAATTTGAAAACCTGCCTCCGTCCTTTCTAACTAATTGCGACTAAATGACACACCAGGTCGAATTGAAGCTAGAATATATAAACAGTGCTATGTGGTCAATTAGGAGTGCTGAATCTAAGCCACGGCTATAATGATCGCTAATTCAGGGATGACATGAGTAAAGTCACCCGAATACCTGCCAGATAAGAGAGCTCAGAATCCCTACCGTGGGAAATATTAAGTCAGCTAAAACAAGGAGGGTCACATCACAGAAAGTTAATTTAGCATAAGGCACACCTCCACCCGACAAACGTAACCAAAGGTAAACCTTGTTTGAACATTATGCTTGCCAAATCCCGGTTCTCGGATCAAAGGTTCTGCCTTTACTCAAGCCTTACAGCATTTGAATAATTTTATAAATTAAGCAAACTTCTTTGCATTTTGAAATCACCTTCTTTGTGGTCACAAACTGACATCCCACCAAGACAATCGTCACTATCATGGATCGGATCCCTGCCAACCAACCAGGTCAATGTGGTAGACCGCTTCCGGTTCCGACATATGAACTTGGGCGTTTATCAGCATTTTCGGTCTCCTGTTCTACAACAATCAAGGCTTCACCGCTAAAATGCCTTGAGATCATTCTCAACACGGCCGAGTATCCTTCCTGGAGCAAGACCTTCCGTCGCATTGCCATTTCGCAGCCATCATTAAAGGAGAGGAATGACACCAATGCACCCGAGCTACAGCGCTTCTCTGACCCCCAAAACTATCTACATGTTGGCGCTAAGATAGAGGTTGATGTATATATGAATCCTGACACAGAATCGCCGGTTTTGGCCCAACTGGAAGTCAGCGTGTTGGAAAGATTCTCAGAAGCTGAAATAACTGGGTATCGCGTTGCTTGGAAGGCGTCCGGAAAACCAAGCTTTCTGATACACATGGAACGGGTGCATGTGTTTACCGAGACAAATGGCAGCAATGGCGCAATTGATACTACATATACTTGCTGGGAGACATTCGGGGGTTTGCTGTCGTTTCCGATGAAGTATTTTATCGGCAAGAATCTGGAGAGTCAGTTTTCTAGATGGGCAGAGGATCTTAAAACGCAAGCTGAAAAGGTAACATGATGAAAGCTGGCGATAAATGATTGCATATGGATTGAAATAAAAGCCATCGAAAGCTACGAACAGAATATGTGGCAATGATAGCATCATAACCATCTCTTCCCTCTCCGCGTGGTTGTATTAAGTGTCCTCTAACGAAAGGTATTATCCACCAGGTACTCTTTACTACGCAGAATTATTCAGATCTTTGGTTAAGCTCTCTTGAGATGAAATAATCTCACGTGAGTTTGACTCCAAATGTAGCCAGACCTTTGAATGTTGCAATATGTTATGCTAACTACGGGACCCAAGATTTGGTCTTCTCCTGTCGCATCTGACTGTGTTCACCATTCCTTAGAGATAATATATGGGCATAACTACACAAAAATATACTCTAAATTGTTTCAATACCAGTGCAACGTGTTAGATAGAATCTCGTTACTATATCAGCATTGCCAAGTACATGCACAGGTGTTTCAAGGTACAGAGAGAAACTGAAAAGAATCATTCATAAGCCCTAATAAACGCAGGGTAAACTGTAAATATCAAATTAAAGTTCGCCGTGCTTCTCCATAACCTGCACAATAATCTTCCCTTTTCCTCTACCCGTTCTCAATTTTGTAAAGGCCGCTGGTACATCCTCAAACTTGAATACTGAGTCAATAATGGGGTTCAATTTACCTTCAACAACCCACTGCACAAAGCGGGTATAATCCTCAGACGAACACTTTTCCATCACAAAATGATAATTCCTTCGATCATGTCCCGGGAGTTTGGATTGAATGGTCTTGCTTAGAGAAGTGCACATATCACGGAAAAATGGGTTTGCCGCAACCTGCATATACCTTCCACTCGGTTTAAGAAATTCGTGGCATTGCTCAAATATATGGGGAGGGTTGCCCGCGTTGTCAATGACGACGTCAAACACCTGACCTCGCCGGCTCAACTCGGCAACAATGTTTGTCGTCTTGTAGTCCAGGACTTCGTCTGCGCCAATTCTATGGCAGAGCTCCACATTTGGCGTTGAACACGACGTAACTACCTTAGCCCCTAAAATTTTGGCGAATTGGATGGCGTAGGTTCCTACCCCACCACTTCCACCATTGATGAAGATTTGGGAATCAGGTTTGACCAGCTCAGTTGGAAGTGATTTCCATGCTGTGCTAGCTGCAGTACCTATCGCTGCCGCGATATCAGGATCCACGGCACGAGGGAGTAAAGCGCATTCAGAGGTGGACACAATGATGACTTGGCCAAGTGTTCCATAGGTTGAGGCCATGTGTAAGGATCCAAAAACGAGCTGGCCCTCACTGAAAGCCGTAACGGAGGTGTGTTTTGCAACTATGCGCCCGCTGAAGTCTAGGCCTGGAGTAGAATCTTTTGCCATGCCAAATGTTTTGCCAAACCAGCCCGATTCGGGAACTTTGTAGTCGACAGGGTTGATTGCTGCTGAGATGACGTTGACCAGCATTTGATTTGAGCCCAGCGAAGACTTGTCTGGCGCGATTGCATGGGAATTGAGGTATATTCCATCCTCAAGCTTGCCGTTAAGGGTGTATGCAGTCCCTTTGGAATACTGCCACGCCTTCATCGTTGTCATAGTTGAATAATCCTGATTTAAGCTCTGTTTGGGAAGATCAAATTGTTAAGACGAGGGCGGGTGGGAGAAAGCTCATCAATAGGCATTCTAGGGGGTTCAGCCGACCATTCTTTTTAATCACTGCATCAATGGAAATGATACAACTGTATAGATGACTCCACAATGCTTTCAAGCGACCTCATTCAGCATACACTCCATAGGGCGAGAGCGGAAATGTGGCATGTGCATGCGGGGTGGGGATGCGGCCTCAAGCGGAAAGCGGAGTTGCGGTGGGTTTACCTACCGGGAAGGACCTTCTCCGTCTCGCTAACCCCGAGAACTCACAGTACTAGTTCTGATCCAATATAATCCGTGCTCAAAACAGCCCTATTTCGGCGGAATGTCCCCGAGGACTGGGGACCGTTTTGTTCTTGTTCGGTCAGCCTCTGAACGATAATGTAACAGCCCTACGGCATCTTCGCCTGAGAGGGATCTGCACAAAGAGTTTATGCAGAATTCTGCTGAAATTTTCAGTGATTCAATGCCTGAGTCGGCCGCATCACCCACCAAAATACACTCCAGTTTCCACTAGTGTTAGAATTGGCGTCCTGTGTTGCCGCATTATCCACATCAACCAATAATGTCATCACCATTCGTGTCAAATCTTACTATTAACGAAGATCCAAAAACTACCCTTGCCAAAGCACAGATACAAGCGCACCTTGCGAAGCAACCACGGTCGGTGTCGGGCTCATGGACGGCTACAGCTACCTGCGGCCTTAGATCTGGAAAGCGTTCCCTATTATCATCAGTGAGAACGGTATTTTCCCAACCCTCCACTCTCCAGGCTTATCTGAAGTCACCACAAGGGTTCACTGTTATGCGCGTTGGCTGGCTTGCGTTTGGCATTTACAGGACCCAACCAATCGGCGAGTTGAACTTTTTCGATCAGACCCTGAATCTTATACATAGTGAATGCATAAGTTCTAAGACCCTGTCAATCTTTCCGTCTTTCTAGTTTATTTGTTGTTTTCTTTGTTCCCTCGATTATTTGGGCTTTGTCGTTCCCACTACAGCCATGGATTTATTTGTCACTAATGGGAAATTGAACATAGAGTCAAGGTTGATTGTTCTTCCTTCATTCAATACCAGATTGATTATTTGCCTAGTATACATACCAAAAAAAAACAAGCCAATTATGCACATGGTGCCATGCATCACCGTAAAACGTCTATGTTGACCAGCATTCAATTCAAAAGGTTGCAATCAGCTATGTAATTTACAATCACTATTGCCCCTCAAAAAATATAGAGGGCGGACCTATTCCGCTTAATCCATCTCCGAGTCCCCATTCAGCATGTCGTGAATGTCATTCACGCAAAGATGTCCGCATAGTTAACGAAGATGGATATAACATCAGCCTATTGACTGTTCAGAGATTCCATGAGCATAGGCGAATGTTCCGTATTGGTCTTGTTAAAACCGTGGCCTGGAGGATGCCTCCTCCTGTTGGTGGAAGTGAGAATACTCTCAGAACACTTTTGGATGGCATTGGATGCAAGTTTCTGTGTGAAATCATCGCTCAAATCAATTCCATGTAAGGATAGCAAAGATTGCAACCATGAAGACAATGGAGCTTCGCAAGAGAGCTTGAAAATATCAAGTGGTTCGGCAAGGCCTTCTAAGATGTGAGGTGAACTAGGTTTTTGATGGTTGGGAAACCATTCTTCCCACAACCAAAACCATTTCTCACACTCCGATACACCTCGCGGGATGTAGTTGAACCTTTCTATCTCATCAGAAGATAGCGTGTCAGGATGAGACGGGAGTTCTGATTCGGGTATTTTCTGGCATTTTCCGCTGGCCAAATGCTCTTCACGTAATTTGTCGCTCCGAAATTCTGAATAGCAATCGGGACAGTAAGGATTCATGTAGTGATTTCGCATTATGTGCTGTTTGAGATCAGCAAATTTGCCCACATGGCACCTGCCACAGCGATAGTATCGATTGGGGTCGAGCTTATAGAAAGGGAAGGCCCAAACATTGTTCGCAAGATTTGCCCTTTCACCGTCGTCACTGGCCTTGCCAGCTTTGAGGTTGGCGCGCCTTGGTCTCTTCCGGGCACGGCCAGTCTCTGTTGGGCTAGCAGCAGAAGCATTCCTTTTGCCTTTGTGCAACGAGGAGTTGGTTTCGAGTTCTTCTAATCCAGGGCTGGGCCCAGTAGAATCGATGGCATTGCGGAAATCTGTTGGGCTGTTCAAGTTGACACCTACGAGATCTTTTGAAAGACTTTGATACAAACATTGCGTAGCTGAAGCTTTTGGCCCTCTTTCTGATGGCACTGGTTCCAAACCCGGTTGAGAAGCTCCAGTGATTTGTTGCGAGAGACTTTCTTGGCTCTCGGCTGTGTCTTTTTCGTCTGGAGTTTTTAAGGAAATGGTAGGTCTCGTTTTGGTAGACGAAGAATCTCCTTCAAAGTTGACCGAAGAGGTTGATACGCGAAGATTTGGTTCTTGAGCTGTGATGATGTCCATTCTCTGACGAGCTAGGATAATCGGCTCCGTACAAGGAAACCCTTTCTCTGTACAACGATCACACTTGTCAGGATGCTCACGGTCGACAGGAAGACACTGGGCAAATTAGTCAAAGCTCTGCTAACAGAAATGGAAAGGAAGGAAATGAAAAGAAAAATACCATACGTTCTTCTTATCCCTTCTACAATAGTCGCATTTGTAAAAATGAAGGACACAGAGCGTATTCTCCGGTTGGCCCTCAGCCTGGCCTTTGGTGGTGAGTCTTTGGATCAAAACATTGGGTGACTTATCATGGGCGACAAGCGCTTTGCTCGTGTCGTTGGAATCCATCATAGGTGAAGACGGAGGTAGTGGTAATCCCCCAGTTTTGGCTCCCTCATCATAATGTTCTGCCAGAAAACGAGATGTGTTGTTATTGGGATCCATCCAGAATACTGCTTCAATGGTGCATTTTGGAAGTGGGCTTGTTGCTTTGAAGTGTGCAGGAGCCGTGTCTCCACAAAAGAAATTGTACCTAAGTGTCACTGCCAGCCGGCATGCGACCCGACCATGCTTTCTATTATCGTTCAGGAAGTATTGTGAGACAGAGGGGGGCAAATCAATTTGTGATAACGTACAGGAAAGCCGCAACGAGTTGCCAAATTGCGGCCACATGTGATGAATAATATATCAAAACCTGATATCAGATTTCCAACCAACTTTTATGTGTATATCCGTTACAAGAAGCCCACAGATAGAGCCTCCACCTATTCCCAGAGTACAAGAGCTGATCACCCAACCGAACGGCTGCACACAGCGATGCATCGAATCCACATGACAATTTGGATAACCAATATTCATTATGGTTTAATATATATAGCCTTGAAACTATACATAATAGCAAGCTTCATATTGAGTGATGAAACAATGGTTCGCAGTATTACCGTGTGGCATATAGTCGGTAGTAAAAGTTTGTACCGAACCCGTTCTCACAATCGTTTCCTAATAGCACTTTATAGCCTTCGGCTGGGTAAAAAAATAATAGTGCTTCTAAGATCATATTTCAGAAGAACCAAAATCAGCAGGTGTGCTCTGACCAATTAGTTAGCTTGCAAAAGACCTTTTGTCACCATACCGCAGTTTCGAAGGTACCTACGTGGCTGGCTTGGGTGGAGCAAAACGCATTAGTTAGACAGTGCCGCTAGATGGGGCATCTGATAATGAAGGCTTTGTTTGACATGCAGAGCGTTGGAACAGGCTCAGCAATAGTCAGAATATGGACTGTAAGGGAAGACAGAAATTAAAATGCCTGCAACTCGAAATCACTTTGGAAGCTGGGAAATGCGGAAGAATATGTATTCTAATTAAGAGATAAAAAGGAAAATCATTTATTTTTTTCAAGTTCAGAACAAGAGCAAATTCTTTATTCCTTGCTTCGATGAGCAATTCACCAACTGTCAGAGCCACACAAGCACATTATGATCAATTACAAAGCAACAAATTCAGAACAGTCTACACATAACACTCACCGCACAGCATGCGCAAATAGAGATCATCATCATATATATATCTATCTTCTCATCGGTAATATCAATGTGTTGGGCGCTGAAGAGAACAGGAAGCTCTCTCTTTGTTCAGCTAACAATGACACTGCACACGTGTTTGCGCCATTATCTATGTGTCTAGTGCCCACCAAGCTGCTGCGTTGATGCGTACGCTACCATTGCGATCGCTGATCTCGTCCTGAACCAGGCTTCCCACACCTGCTAGATTGACTTAGCCACTCCGATGGTGCGAACCAAACCGGGGCGCATGTGTGTAGCACACACATGACTGAACACATGAGCACGCGTGTGACCTATGACATTTACGGGTGCGAATGATAGCTAATGTAACACACAGAGGCAGGCTGTGCTACGGTACGTACCAGTTTTGCTTGAAAAGTTGGGGTGATTCACTGCAGATTTCCCGTTCGCGGGTATGAGGCCTCGTCACGACCCTGCAGCTCCTTATTTCGATTTATTTCTTTCTCTTGCAACCATCTTTGAGTATATGCGCACATTTCGCCGCTTTCCATGGCTCCAGTCCAGTCTCGGATCCGACAGAGGATCTACATCTTCGACGGCACTTGGGCCAACCGAAATTGGAGATCCAACAACACGCTTCTCGCAGCAATACACGATTTGATCAAGTTGATTGTATCTTGGTCCGGCGAATCATATGGCCAAACTTAGTTGTATCTGCCACCGTTGTGGCCTTGGGGCTCCTTCTTGGTTGAGCCCACGATTTACCAAAATAAAGAAACGCGATTTGATCGCGGCATCGCCTAGGACGGAAATACATCATGTACTAGGCGTTGATGCACGAAGCGGATGGTTGGAGAAGTTTATTGCAGGTAAGCGCTCCCATTTTTATTGTCAATTTCTGTATTTAATGTTTCCCCATTGTCGCCGCTACCCTCCCCCTCCGTTTCGCCCCTTGTTATAGACTGTTCACGTTACTAATAATTCCCTCTGGGTGAATAGGCGGCCTTGCTACCCGCGAGATAAATACGAACATAATTGAACTCGTTAGTGATTTGTCTAGTAACTTTCATCCCAGGGATGAAGTTATTGTCATCGGCTATAGTCGGGGTAAGCCTCCTCCCTCTGATGTATCCGGATTCTTTCTCAACTCTGCATAGACTCGTACACAGGAAGATGTTTTTTTTGGATTCTTGGACCGCGTTGGCCTTCCAGCCAGCCGCGATCATCATATCCTACATGACCTTTGCGACATGTATACTTCGGGCAAGTTTCTTAAACGAGGTGTTGCCGACCATCTCAGAGAAAAGTATCAATGTGAGAT
The DNA here is from genome assembly GCA_020809705.1 of Calonectria ilicicola. Lineage (NCBI taxonomy): Eukaryota > Fungi > Ascomycota > Sordariomycetes > Hypocreales > Nectriaceae > Calonectria > Calonectria ilicicola. The sequence continues at coordinate 929,262 of CP085833.1, read as the reverse complement.
TTTATGAATTAGGAGTGGTAGTGAAAGTTTTGTCTTCTAACACGTGCTATAGTGAGGTCTCCATATTCCAATAAAGACAAGTAAGTGACGTTTTCTTCACCAATATGCCTTGGATTCATCAGAACCAGCTCAACATTGTGGAAAAGATGCACATTTAGTTTACAATTACATCCATGTTTACTTCTTTCATCATGTTCTGAGACCATTGCTGACATCTGCTAGTGATGTGCCACGATACAGTTGGTTCTCTTGGTATTCTCCGCACAGGGATATTCGGGCCTACCAGAATTCCGGACCCATTCATTCGAAAGAATGAATTTATGGAAACCAATACCTCATCTAGTAAGCAAAGGCCCATGTTGATATTGAGCAACTTTAGTCTCTAACTTTCTTCTCCTGACGTTGCAGTTATGTTGCATGCCCTCGCGCTACAAGAAAACAGGGTAGCCTTTCCCCCGACCTTGATGCACATGCCTGAGGATAAAAACCAAATTTTGAAGCAAATATGGTTTGTGGGAAGTCATGGGGATATTATCAGTGAGATCGAAACAGGTTGCATTCCTGATATAGTCCTTGATTGGGCCATTTCACACCTTGAACAATACGCTCATATTAGGTTTGATGAAGAAAAGCTCAGAGTTCGCTTCCCTCGCATTGGAAATAACTCTTCTATTAAAGAGATTGGTCGTGATGGTTGGATTCACGATCCCGTCCAACAACCCAATAAAGGTTTATGGCGACTGATGGATTACAAGCTCCGTGTTCCTGGTAGCTGGTATCATGATGGCATGCGAACCAATGAGTTTATTCATGCAACTGCCCGGCTTCGCGGATATGGAAGTTCGGATGGGGCCCCGCCTGTACCAGGTTACCTTATACCATTGCACTCAGATGAAATCTCTTCAATTGTCCAGTCATCTCCTAAGGTTATTAGGGTATTTTGACCTTGTAGTGCACTTGCATTGATAAAAAAAAACTCGATACCTTTGTTTTATATTTTGATTACAGTCAGGGCAGTTTTTCTTCCGCTTAGTTGTTTGATATCCACCCGATTTGGTGTTTTTATTTACACTAGTGTTCTAGAATAATTCATCTTGGAGTTGTAATGCACAGTGCAATTGTGGAGGGCTATAGAGCGCTCTCAGTTAAGATGTAAGGGCACGCAGCAGAGAGTTTGGTAACGCTACTTGTTCTATCAATTGGTATAACTTCTTAGAAATTTCCACACTTACTATCACGCCTCTTAGTCCCTCAGCCCCTCAGGCCAAAAAAAAAATAATTCAATACGCAATGGTCGCGCTTACTGGTATTGGTTACAGCTACTAGCAAACATCCGTAATGTATGGTGGCTCAGGTCGTAAAGCTACTACTCATAACCCTAATGATTGTAAAATATAGTTGTATCGATGCGTGCTCGCTTCCAGGTTGATCTTGTTGTTGCATTTGGGACCAGAATTAATTGCGTGTTAAATAATCTAGAAAGTCCTTGAGAATCCCTCGCTAGTTCTCATCATGAATTAGACCTGGCTAACCGGTTGATCAGAGAAGTTAACAGTGGGCTATTTGTTGATTACTGCTGTTCCTTTCTCAGGCTTAGGCGGGAATTCAATGCACACAAGACGGTAATACCACACGCACAAATACCCCCCTTATCGTTGCGGTTAGACTATCTGTGTGGTAATGAACCCAACTGGATGCATGTCAATGTTTCGTTTCCTGAGTATTGATTACGTCATGGAGTTTATGACTAACGTTGCCAAACAAGCCTCGTGGATTAGCATGGCTTCTCACTGGATCAACGTCGATGCCAAGATGATAAGGGTGGAGATGGCTTGTTCACGTGCGCATCTAAACCGGAACCGGCTATGAGCGGGTTTGAAGGTTGCAATAAGCTCACCAAAAGATGGCTGGGAATTGGATCCCGGGCGAAATCAGTGGGGTACAACCGTGGACATGTGAAGTATAATCCTCCGACTTCGCAGTACTGCCTAAAACCTTGGAGTAGAGTCGACAGTGAGAGGCTGAGACACATATTGGCGTTTAGACCAAGGATCCAAGCCTAGCTAACGTTGAATTCGATTTTGCATGGTTCAACCAATGGACGGCACAACCGGCCGGCAAGCCGCAAAGGGCAGTTAAGATGCAGGCTGCACCACAGGCTGTGCCACACCAGTATAGCATGCAGGTTGGGATTAATTTATGGACTGCTGATGCTTCCGTTATTATTCGCCAAGCCCGCTACTTCAAGCACAGTGAAAAATTCTCATCTTGGCTGCAAGGATTCCGCCACTCCTTGCCAAGCCCTCCGCTCCGCCAATGTGACTTCAAAAGGTGACTGCGTCCTCTGCTCCGTCGCGGCGGAAATCTGCATCTGAACATTTCATTCTTCTGCAAACCTCATAGAGAGCTGTGCAGAAACCAACAAGCCAATCGCTATAGCTAACAGATCACAACCCTGTACCTATTTGCTATTTTGCTACCCAATTTCATTTCTCCGCGACCACCCCGGTCCCGTGTTTCCCGCCCACAATGAGCCGGAACCAAGCCGCCGCCCAGGCCGCCGAGCAACATGTTTCGGGCCAGGCCAACGACCCAATCTCGGCCCCGGCCCATGCTCTTACCTTTGAACAGGTGTCCGACGAGCTGGGCGCCAACATGCAAGATGGATTGACCTCAGACCAAGCAAAGACGCGTCTTGAAAAGTACGGTCGCAACGAGTTTGGCGATACCAAAGGTGTCCAGCCTGTCAAAATCCTCATCGGCCAAGTCGCCAATGCCTTGACTCTAGTGAGATGCTCATAATTCGCTGGCACAATGGCAAAGAGCCCCGTGGGGCCTTTGGCAATTGAGCCGTGTTGTGGAGATTTACTGATTCGCCGGTTCGTAGGTGCTCATCCTGGCCATGGCGGCGTCCTTCGGTATCAAATCGTGGATCGAAGGCGGCGTTGTGGCTGCGGTCATTGCTCTCAATATTGTTGTCGGCTTCTTCCAGGAGTTCCAGGCCGCAAAGACCATGGACTCGCTGCGCTCGTTGAGTTCGCCCACCGCCCATGCAGTTCGCAACGGCAATAACCAGACTGTTCCCACCTCTGAGATTGTACCTGGTGACATGGTCGAGCTCAAAACGGGCGACACGGTCCCTGCCGACATCCGACTCATTGAGGCTGTCAACTTTGAAACCAATGAGGCCTTGCTTACTGGTGAATCTCTGCCCGTTCGCAAGGATGTCAACTTGACCTTCCCCAGCGACACTGGCCCCGGTGACCGATTGAATGTTGCATACAGCTCCTCCACCGTCACCAAAGGTCGCGCCCGGGGCATTGTCTTTGCTACTGGCATTTACACTGAAATTGGTCAGATCGCCGTTGCTCTTCGTGGGAAGACATCTCGCCGTCGAGAGCCGAAACGTCGAGAAGACGGTACTGCAAATATTGGTCGCTGGATGCAGGCATGGACTCTTACTTTCTGGGATGCTGTCGGTCGGTTCCTTGGCACCACTGTTGGAACTCCCCTCCAGCGCAAGCTAGCACGTCTAGCTCTCCTCCTTCTTGGGACCGCCATTATTTGTGCCATCATCGTCCTAGGCGCCAACGAGTTTGACACCAAGCAAGAAGTCATCATCTATGCCGTCGCCACCGGGTTGTCTATGATTCCAGCATCTTTGATTGTAGTCCTTACTATTACTATGGCCGCCGGAACTAAGCGCATGGTCCAGAGGAACGTCATTGTCCGCAACCTCAAGAGTCTGGAAGCTCTTGGAGGTGTTACCAATATTTGCTCTGATAAGACTGGAACTCTCACCCAGGGAACCATGATTGTCAAGAAAGCATGGATCGCGGGCCATGGCACTTACTCTGTTGGCACTTCTAACGAACCCTTCAATCCCACCACTGGAGACGTCAGTTTTAACGGTCTTCAACCCAAGGATATCGACTTCCGTGGCGAGAAATCAGAAGGATCTCAGATCAATAGCTGTGATGAAGTTGGACGCCACGATATTTTCGGAGATTACTTGAATGTTGCCTCTCTTGCCAACCTGGCTACCGTTCACGAAGTTGAGGGCGAATGGCACGCTCGTGGCGACCCAACTGAGATTGCTATCCAAGTGTTTGCCTCTCGTTTCAACTGGAACCGACTCGATTTGTCTACTGGTGACAAGGCCAGATGGCACCAGGTTGCCGAGTTTCCTTTTGATTCAGACGTGAAAAAGATGTCTGTAATTTTCGAGGATCGCGAGGCCCAAAAGCAATGGGTCTTCACAAAAGGCGCCGTCGAACGTGTCATCACATCTTGCCCCGTCTACTCAACCCCAACTGAGATCAAGCCTTTGACCGATGAAGTGAAGCAAGAAATAATCCAGAATATGGAATCTCTTGCTCGTCTTGGTCTCCGCGTCTTGGCCCTTGCCAGCCGCACTGATATCCCCCACGTCAAAGACAATGAAGCTGAGCTGGAGAGAGCGCAGTTTGAGAATGACCTTGTCTTCCGTGGCCTGATCGGACTTTATGACCCTCCTCGGCCAGAATCGGCCCTTGCTGTTAGGATGTGTCATGAAGCTGGTGTCAATGTTCACATGCTGACTGGTGATCACCCGGAAACTGCCCGTGCTATCGCTCTCGAAGTCGGCATCTTACCCACCAAGATGTCTGAATTGTCGCAAAACATCACCAACGCTATGGTCATGGCTGCTTCTGATTTCGACAAGCTTACTGATGAACAAGTCGACAACCTACCTCTTCTTCCACTTGTTGTTGCACGATGCGCCCCACAGACGAAGGTTAGGATGATCGATGCCCTTCATCGCCGCAAGTGCTTCGTTGCCATGACCGGTGATGGCGTTAATGATTCACCCAGCCTTAAGCGCTCAGACGTTGGTATTGCGATGGGCCAAGCTGGGTCGGACGTCGCCAAGGAAGCCTCCGACATCATTCTCACTGATGATAATTTTGCTTCCATCCTCAACGCTGTTGAAGAAGGTCGTCGCATTTTTGATAACATCCAAAAGTTCATTCTCCATGTGCTCGCTGAAAATATTGCCCAAGCATGCACACTACTCGTTGGTCTTGCCTTCAAGGACCGACAGGGTATCTCCGTTTTTCCTTTGGCCCCTGTCGAAATCCTTTGGATTATCATGATCACCTCTGGCATGCCAGATATGGGTCTTGGTTTTGAGGTTGCTGCACCCGATATTATGCAACGCCCCCCACACAACATGAAGCAAGGTGTCTTTACGCCTGAGCTGCTGATTGATATGGTGGTATATGGGCTCTGGATGTCTGCCCTTTGTCTCGCTTCCTTCGTTCTTGTTCTCTATGGATTTGGTAATGGTGAAGCAGATATTGGTGACAACTGCAACAACGAGTACAGCGAGCAATGCAAAGTCATCTTCCGCGCCCGCTCCACGACCTTCGCTTGCCTTACCTGGTTTGCCTTGTTTCTGGCCTGGGAGATGGTTAATATGCGCCGGTCATTCTTCCGCATGAAGCCTAAGAGCAAGAAGTACTTTACTCAGTGGATTTATGACGTCTGGCGCAATCCGTTCCTCTTCTGGGCAATCATTGCAGGTTTTGTTACCATGTTTCCCATCATTTATATCCCAACGCTCAATACTGTGGTTTTCAAGCATGCTCCTATCTCATGGGAATGGGGCATTGTTTTTATTGAGGCTGTTCTTTTCTTCCTTGGAATTGAGGCTTGGAAGTGGGCCAAGCGAATTTATTTTCGTCGCCAGGCTCGCAAGCGCACTGGCGGTGTCGAGGACATCGAGACCCGTATGTTCGGACGTTATTATACTATGTCCACCGAGTCTGATGTTTAAAATGCTATGCGGTGTGATACAAAGGTAAAAATAAAGCAAAATTGGTTGGTATAGTTCCACGCCATGATGAAAGTTGGTGTGTTAAGGTAATGAATGGATTTGCACTGGCAGGTGTTAAAATAGGTGAGCAAGTAGACAGCATACGTGGAGATTAATTTTGCTAGTTTGACGGAGAGTAGAACCTTGGTTAACCGAGTTACCGTATCTTGAAATAAGCAATAAAATTTTAGTCTTGGTCTACTGAATAGATATCGTCCCGTTGATGCGTGCTTTTCTCGTCTGAGCCTCAGTCCCAACGCTGTCCAACGCATTGGTCTGCGCCGTTTCGACATTATTAAACATACATTATGCCTAGAAATACTTTTGTGGTGGGCATTTTTCTTTTTCGCAGTGATTGAGATCACGTCTTACAGTTAAGTTGGTTGATGCTGGCGGCCATTCCTACAACTTCTTGCCGTCGTGGACATTTCAGAAAAAAAACCCTCTTCTGTTCGCCTTGATGGCTGCGCTTCTTAAACTACGGTAATATTCGCTTGATTGAATTTAATTACGTGAATTGTGGGCACTAGCCTATTAGTCTATTGAAGTTTGATGTGCTGCTTCTTCGCTGGGTGTAATCCAGAGAAGCCCCAATGCAGAATCCAATGTCCGTTCGCAGCGCCAGTTAGACTCGGGCCACCACTCAATCCAATCGACTTGATATAAGGCTGCCCACTTGCAGTACCTACGACATCCGCGGCCGTGTCATTTCCTGGAGATTTAACTAGCCGCTCCGCCATTTCCGCGGATACTGCAAGACTGGTCGGTGTTGACGCGGGAAGCATTAAGAATGCACGAACAGCGCCCCAAGGCCCCTCAATTCCCCAGCTTGCTAAAGCAACTCCAACTCGTTCCAACAACCACCAGAATAGGGCAATTGCTAAAAGGACGGCCAAGCCCACAAGGGTTTCTAGTGGCAATGCGATTGCCCCCTCGCTCATCCTACGAACACTGCTGCATAAGTCAAGCACCGCTTCGCTCACAGCGCCCTCGACTTGGGCTTCCTCCAGAGCGGTCTTGTTCCCGCGGCCATAAAAGCCTGTAGCGGATCGCACCCCCTTGCTTGCAATGTCCAAAGTACCTATGTGAGCCCAGCGATGGACTTCGGCGCCAAAAGGGACTGGAGGCGCGTTTGCTGGGTTAAACTCCCCGGCAGGCGTCTCTGCTACGCTCTGGAGAAGCGAGGAGGACCCACGAAGGTAACGTGCCGGCTTGACCAAAAACTCGGTGCTGGCAAATTGCAGGAGCGCATTCAGCCCTATTGGCAAATTGTGCGCCTCAATTGCAGCACTTCGGTTTGCCCAACTGGCGCTGGTCTTGAAGGAACCAGTGGCGGTCTTGACGTAGAGTTCTTCCCAGCACAAAATATGAGCCAGTTGGCTTGATGAGTATTGGAACTGAGAGTCGGAAAGAGGGGGCAGGTAGAGTTCATCGTCTTCGCTCTGGTTGATTTCGTCGCGCGGGGGGAGTGCGGTGATGACAGTCATTGAATCGACATCCAAGGCACGAAGTGAGTCGCGCCATTTATAGCATGGGTAGCCTCTCTCTGAGTCATCGTTGACGAAGTAGCTGTCTGTGATGATATTCTTGCGGCGATCGAATCGTTGTCTGTCGTTCTGACCTAAGTACCAGGAACCTGTATACGAACATGCGCTATTGTTGGTCCTTCGAGACCCTTGTGCAAGATCAAGTGCAAATACATTAGTTCTTGAATTATATCTGCCTGCAATTGACGTCGAGTTGAGGCGCAGGCAGAATCCGTTAAACTGAAGGCTCCATGTCTCGTCGTACCAAAGGCCCAGTTGGGAAGGGGAGAGCTCGACGGACACCTTGTGCGTCCGTGGGAAGCGAGAATTGCACAGCACATCATCCTTTAGCAGACATTCATCGATGGATTCATACAGTACTTTTGACGTCGGTTCCACGACGGACTTTCCGACATCGTAGTCAGTGTTGTTATCCTGCCAAGAGTAATTAAATCTAGCCATCCATGGAAGAAGCTCGTAGGATCGCATGTGGTGGTCGAGACCTCTGGCCACATAGTTGGTCGCGTTGACAGTGAAGTTAAGCTGACCTAGACACGGTCCGGATTCAGCGCCGGCAAAGCCATGTACGACGCCTCTTGACACTAATAGTGCCATGAGAGGGCCGATAAGAGCAGAGACGATGCAAAATGCTGTAAACGTTAAATACATTACGGCTCTTGCGACTTCGAATTGGCGAAAATGGCGTGCGGCACCAAACAGTGACCCCATCGCGTCGCTCAAGAACATGCCGCTATTAGCCAGCATGATTGGTAGATGCCATGATCCAGGCTTTTTCGAGGTATCGGGCCTGTCAGAGGATGCCGGGGGATCATCTCGAAGTGCGCACCATATAATGGCAGCCGCGCGCGGTAATCGGCAGAGAAGCAGTGGGAGTACGAGGCTGATGCAGAGCGTAATGGCAGCGAGGAACACAGATGCAATGGCAGCGTCAGCGATAACAAGCTTGCCTACCACGGGTGAGTTGTAGAGCGAGAACCATGGTTGGTGTCCCGTCTCGTATGCGGATGTTGTTGCAAGTTCCGCTATGTATTTTGCATACCATCTGTGTCCGTCCATTTCGAACCCGGCGATTCCGATAGAAAAGTAGAGATGGGAGAACCCCGAGGTTTGTTCATGAATTTGGGCGCATGACTGGTATTAATCTGATCATTTCGCCTGACGCTTAATCGCTCGCGGTTAGTAGGCCCAAGAGATGGCTGAAAAAGCTGAAAGGGGGTTTAGACATCCTACCAATCATGCGCACCTTACCCTTGGGTCTTGGGCTGTGCAATGGAGACTATTAAATTTAGCTTGACCATATTTTGTAGATTGGCTTTTTGCTGCTTTGTTGGTTGGTCAAATGACCGTGGTGGCTGCAATGGCGCATAGTTAATCGAGTCTTGGCATTTGACTAAAGCCTTGCAAGTCGAAATGGGGTCATGCTGACCACCTTTCGACCAGCAAAAGACTCCAGCGCACAGACGAATGGCGAGGTGTACGATTTAAAAATATCTGAAGATAAACGTGCTGGTAGCCAATCGGGATATGTACGAGATGATGCAAGAGAGTTGAGACTTGAGGATCTGAAAGTCCTAGGCACATTGCTGAGTGATTCTTTGAACATTAAATCTATTAATACGCCATCATCTAATTTTACCTGCTTTGAGCTTTCATCTTCATCCGTTTACTGTCTTGTGTATCGACGACGTTGATAGCTATTGATTGGAAGGGTAGTACGCACAGACCGGAAATTCATTCCTCGAGAGGATTCGCTGGATGCCAAGGGTATGTGATTCTCCTTCTCCCTTGCGCTAAGACATTTCTGATACAATGATACCATTGGTTGCATTGACCAGGTCAGCACCCATAAGACTAACGTGGTCACGATCCATGGTAAAAATCCGGATTTCCAAGGAAAGACACCGAATTGGATCACGGATGACGCTAATGAAGGCGATGAGATCATTTGAATCTGTTCGTGACTATTATGATATAATAGCCTGCATGAATAATACGGATGAAATACATAGTTGATATTGGTTTGTTGCAAGCTGGTCGATTTGGCGTTTCCCACTTCCAATTGAAGTTGTAGCTGCAATAGGTTGGCAAGTCGTTCAGAATGTGAGAAATAGCCTTTGTCTCCAAAGAAAACGTACCAGCTCTCTGAACTCTTGGGTTCTATTCATTAACTTTTCCAACTTAGTCTGGGCTTTTCTTATATTTCCAAAATTGATGTCCATATTGAGCAGCGTGATATTCGAGCGGCTCGTGACACCCTCGAACAAAGACGCTTGCCTAGACTTGAACTCTTCCCATTCCAGGTTTGTCACGTCGAGCGTGTGTAAGAGGCTCGTAAGTAGATGGCTGGTATTTTCTGTCAGTATATTCGCCTCCTGTAGTGAGCTCAGGCGTTCCTCAGCTGCTTCAATACACAGCTGACCGTGACGTAGAGTTCCATCAAAGCAGTGCTCACAACTAGTACATCAATTTTCTCCCTGCAAACTTCCCGAGCGCAAATACTCAACCTTTTTCATAAGTATCCACAAAGACTCGACTTGATTCTAGATTCGGCCCGTCATTAGGGACTATATCAGCAGAAGAAATTCAATGACAAGATGCTTTATTGAGAGTCAAAATCATTCACTATCTAGTGATAAATCTTAGCCAACACTTCGCATCTGTTAATAAGGTCAATTCTGCGGGCTTTAATAAGCGCTGTTTTGAATCTATAAGAATATCTCGACCATCGTAACATAACTATAAGGTATGGTATGGTGTTGAGGCATAGTTAGCACGCACCTGCATCTGCATTGTGTGGGTCCCGACCAGAGACCTCTGTCAGCCCCCGCAGGCTACAGCAGCACAGCCACGAGCTAAGTGGACAAAGTGCACCTTAAACCAGCTGCAATTGGCTTTCGTATCAATCGCATCTGCACGACAACGGTGGAAGGCTGACTACCTCTTCCACACCACAGAGCGGCTGTGCCCAAAGACGGGAGTGGGATAAAAGGCAACGAGTACATAAAATATCTTTCGCCATTTTGCTCGCCTGCTTCTCGATTCGCTTTGTCTTGCCTTCGCTAGACCTTGGTAACACAACGCCATGTCTCGCCCCCAGAGCCCCATCTCGAGTTGGAACCCGACACCAGTCGATGATGATGATGGTGTCGTAACAAATCTGTATAGACAGGCTGAAAGATGGTCGAGGTTCAAGGATCTCGAGGCCGAGGCTGCGGAACTCAGGCGCAGCACTGCCAACGACCCCATCATCCATCGACACGTCTTCACCAGGGGCCGTGAATGGAGGACCGATTCTTTCACGATCCAAAACGCTGCGATGAGGGCCCACATTCTACTGGCACTTGAAGCTTACCACAACTTTGACCCAGAACTGGAAGAGTGGACCTTCACGAGCCCGTTCAAACCACTTGTGCATCGATGGACCCGTCTACAGCAGCTGGCCCACGACTCAAGCCAGGAACCCGAAGCTAAAAAGTCTCTCGAGCAGCTTCTGGCTTTCCTCAGCCCCATTCTTGCATCTTCAGTCAAAGCCCTCGCAATCACAAAGGACACGGGAACAATTTTGTTCAACGATATATGGCAAATCTTCCCACCTGGTGAACTTGTCAAGACCACATTCTACGGTGTCGAAGCCATCTGCCGAGTAGCCAGGTATGAAAAGATTGAGCCCAGAGGTAGACCAAAGGAAGATCATTCTTGGGTGATTCATCTCGAGTACGTCGACTGGAACGGTGAACGCTGTGGATACACTGGCACCAGCGTCATAATCAAGTACTTTTCTGGAAAGCAGCACATCAGCTCACTATCCGTCTATCCACTCAACTTCGATGACTCCTCTGGGGAAATTAGGGAGCGGATTATCAAGCGAGGCCGACTATTTGAAAGTTTGCGCGGCTACCATTTCCGTAACTGCAATGGTGTTGAGATCGTAATGAATTCGTCTGGAGAGGAGCGACCGGTATGTTTTATTTCTTCATTCAAGTCTTCGAATAGCTAACTCGTACAAAGGTGTCCGGAAGAGTCATTGTTGATACCTATGCCTACTATCATTCCTGGAAACGGCAGCGGCCGACTCTCGGGCCTCTAGAACCCGAAAAGAAGCCTGCTAAGGGCGGTTATGGAGAGGGAAACAACAGTGAAGATGAGGACTATAGGCGTCTTCCTGAGCGTTCAAGGCCGCCCCCTCCGCATGGCTTCTATCCAGCCTCACAACCGGTCCCGAGAAGACGCCCCATTTCTCCAGGACCGCCACGCAACGAAGTTGAGGTTTTACGATACAATGACGGAAGAAGGTCCCGAAGTCCCTCCCCAATCTACAGGCGTAGCTCCACGCCGGTTTGGAGAGGCGATCGTACTCCTTCTCCACATTTTAGGAATGCATATGACATGCCAACCCCCGGATCACGCTACCCTCCTGCTCCTCCCGTAGTAAATGGGGGTTACTTCCGTGCCCAGAGGGCCGAAGATGGACCAGAAATGGCCGTCACAAGCTCGTCGGCAAAGGCTATGGATCGTCATGAGGTTCTCGACGCTCTTACTGATGAGCAATGCTTACTCGCAAACCCTTGGGTGATTGGAATGGATTTAAAGACGAAACTATGGGGTGCGTGCCCTTCCAGAATAACGATGATGAGATTCATCCACTAACTTGCTAATCGTAGCCCGATTCCGCGTCAACGATTTGTCTCCTGTTGTGTGGAACGATGATGCGTTTGAGAATCTGATCCTTCCTGGAAACGAAAAGGATCTTGCATGGGCCTTTGTCGAAAACAAAGCACTGGCAAAAGACACTTTTGATGATTTTGTCGAAGACAAGGGTACGTAAAGTCTTATTAGCATAGGCTTGAGTCCTGGTTATCTCATATTGACAATTCCACCCACAGGCCGAGGTATCATTATCCTCATGTTCGGTCCTCCTGGTGTCGGGAAAACGTATACCGCGGAAGCAGGTACTATTACCCAGTGTTTGAAATGTTTGACTCTCGCTCAATTGACCTTTTCTAGTTGCCGAACGTGCCCGCGTCCCTCTTTACAATGTTAGTGCCGCAACCCTAGGAAGCCGACCGATAGATGTAGAGCGTGAGCTTGAGCAGTCCCTTGATCTCTGCAAACTTTGGAATGCCATGCTGCTCTTAGATGAAGCAGATGTCTTTCTTAGCGCTAGATCTGACTCTGATTTGATTCGAAACGAGCTTGTTGCAAGTAAGCGACTCAATCCTTTGCAGTCCCCAAATACTTTAGTTCAACATTTTCTAACTGGGTGTTTTCTTTTGGACTACAGTTTTTCTCACCAAACTTGAGTACTACCAAGGCATTTGCTTCATGACGACTAACCGCACGGCCAGCCTGGACCATGCAATCCAGTCGCGTGTTGACCTGTTCCTAGAATACGCCGACCTAACCATCACAGCACGCCGTCAGGTCTGGCACAACTTTATCAAAATGACTGGAGCAGAAAAGTTCTCCGTCAGCAGCGAGGATCTGGATGAGCTGGCCAAGCACGAGCTCAACGGACGGGAGATCAAGAATCTGGTCAAGACGGCCCACCTTCTGGGTCTGAAAGAACCTGACAAGAAGATTGGCATGGAGCGGCTATCTATGCTTTCCAAAAACAGGCTACGAGCGCTTATGGCTATAGCGAAAAAGCAAGAGAATGAAGGGAGAATTTCGACTGCAGAATACCGAAATGCACTGTCAAATTATACTCTATAACATGATAGATATATTGCTTTGCTCTCGGGCTTCTAGAATGACTAATATTGTGTTGTTGATAAATTTTGAATTTTTAAAAAATTATTAAAATATATATTGGGTTATACTTTTATATTATATTATATTATAAAATTATTTATATTCACTTTATTTTCTGTTTTTTATTATACAAACTCTAATTTTTCTTCTGCGTAGAAAGAGGGGCTGCGCAAAAGGGTGGGTCGGCACGGACGTTAGGTTGTAACAACACCACCCCGCGATTAGTCACCGCTAAAGAAAAATATCTTTGCGACATCGCTACATTCCCCCCCCTCCAACCTCTCTCTCTCCATACGTCAATCAATTCACCCAGTGAACGTACAGAACAGATAAATACACCATGTCGACATTCGGCAACTACTTTCGCGTGACGACGTGAGTCCTTTCCCTCCACTAAACCCGCAGGAACGCAAGACAACAACAGACTGACCTCCATCGTCACAGCGCGGGCGAGTCCCACGGCAAGACCGTCTCCTGTATCATTGAGAACTGCCCGCCAGGCCTGTCCCTCACCGAAGCCGACATCCAGCCCCAGCTCAACCGCCGGCGCCCGGGCCAGTCGGCCATCACCACCCCGCGCAACGAGAAGGACCGCGTGACTATTGGATCTGGATGCGAGTTTGGGCGCACGTATGACCACCCTACAGGAAGTCATGATATTTGCCACAATGCTAATACCCTAGGCTCGCAGATTGGGCACACCCATACTCCTGACCGTCCCTAACGAAGATCAACGCCCTCACGACTACGGCTCCAAGACTATCGACCTCTACCCACGCCCCTCCCACGCCGACTGGACTTACCTTGAGAAGTATGGTACAAAGGCCTCCTCTGGTGGCGGCCGGAGCAGCGCTCGTGAAACTATTGCCCGCGTCGCCGCCGGCGCTGTTGCCGAGAAGTGGCTGCGCGAGGCCTACGGCGTCGAGATCGTTGCCTTTGTTTCATCAGTTGGCAACATTAAGCTCTTTGAGGACAGGCCTACAACTGATGGCGACGATATCGACTCCCTTAGCAGCAACCCTAAGTTCCTCGAGCTTGTCGACACCCTAACCCGCGAGAAGGTAGATGAGTTCCTTCCCGTGCGCTGCCCTGATGATGCCGTCTCGAGGCGTATGGAGGATAAGATTGCCGAGCTCCGCGATCAGCACGACTCTACTGGTGGTACCATTACCTGTATTATTCGCGGGTGCCCCTCCGGCCTCGGCGAGCCGTGCTTTGACAAGCTTGAGGCTCTCCTCGCCCACGCTATGATGTCTATTCCCGCTACCAAGGGCTTTGAGATTGGCTCTGGATTCCGCGGCGCCGAGATGCGCGGATCCCGCCACAACGACCCCTTCGTTTCTACCGCCGGCGATGCGACGCCGAGCGCTGGCGCTGGCATTCCTCCCTCCCGCCTGCAGACCAAGACCAACCACTCCGGCGGTATCCAGGGTGGCATCTCCAACGGCATGCCCATCTTCTTCCGCATTGCCTTCAAGCCCCCCGCCACAATCTCCCAGGACCAGACTACTGCTCGCTACGACGCTTCGGGCGAGGGCGTCCTGACCGCCAAGGGCCGTCACGACCCTAATGTCGCTCCTCGCGCGGTTCCTATCGTCGAGGCCATGGCCGCTTTGACTATTGCTGACGCCCTCATGGCTCAGCACGCGAGGCAGTTGGGCGTGAAGATTGCCGCAGCTGGAAGGTAGAACAATTCGGAGTACAAGGGCTCAATTTACTACGAGTGAACGTGGAGACTAAGGGGGAAACCCAGCAGTATAGAAACGGCTAGGATCAAAAAGCGTTAGCAGAATACATTGTTTATTAGACTTCGGCCCTGTCCATGTTCTGTCCTTCCCTAATGAAACCGAAAATGCCTTCAAGCCCGGGCCGGAGGGACGGGCCTACACTACAGCGATGGTGATTACCAGAGTACTGCTCTGTTCCTCCTCTGCCTACTTAACAAGTTCCTGTGCACGACCAGAAACAGCCTTTCGACAACGCGTGGCACACCATTGCCATGGTGGCAGAGGGCCCGGAGATGTTTGAGGCCTTATGACATCCCCGATTGGCAAGCACAACGAGATCAGCATTCTCCTTACATGGCCAAAGGAACGATCAAAGGGCGGCCTCGGTAAGCGTTGGCGCTCACGCAAGAGGACGCGAAGATTATTTCGTCAACGACGATGAGAGAAGACAAAACAGACACCCACAACGCTCGGGTGCTACTGGTCTCTTGCAATCGGAACATAGTCTGTCTCCTAGCTCGTGCTCCGGACGATGAGAACGACGCGGATCGAGCAAGCCAACATATCTGGAGTGGGTCTACTTAATTTACATTTTAGAGACATCTTGTGAAGCTTTGAGGTAGAAATCAAGAACTGTGAAAGATAATTGCAAGGTGTGATGCTGAGATGCAATGGGAAGATGTGAACAAAACGAGGAGAATCAAATGTCAAGCAGTGCGTTATTCATCAAAGAGCAGCTATGTCAGCCATAAGGCTCTCGTCTCAGTCTTCTCGCTTACCAGCCGGTACCGCCAACTATTCAGGTGCTAATTATAGCCTTGATTCTTTCAATTTCCCCATTTCCTCGTCTAACAGCGTCCCCGATCCGGCTTCGAAATTCTGGATCTTGTTCGCTTTCAAGCGCAACATTCTCACTAAGAATGATACCCAGGGTCATGTCAATGGAATCCAAGAAATTGGCGGCGGCAACCTGAGCCTTTTCCTGCAGTTTTTCTGCAAGTTCTCGGAAGTTGTTTTTGAAATCTTTCATCAAGTCTCTAAACAGCTCCTCGTTGTTGAGCATGCGATTGATTATAGCCTTTCTGCGAGCATCACTTCCTCGTCCTATAGGGTAAAGTGTCAGTCGGTGACACATCCATCATATAAAAGCCATACGATTGGTTTTTGGATAGAATAATTGATCTTGGGAACCAGACACTTACCGCCTTCTGAGTTGCAAGATCTGTAAGCAGGCCGCATTGCTTGACCGATTAAAGACGTTTGGATGCCTGATATGGCATCCGTACGAAGTGTCCTATCTCAATCAATCCTCGTGTTCAAACTGGAAAAACGCCTGTCCTTTGATCCTTACCTCATGCCCGCTGCAAATTCTTCATGTGCTTCTTCAATGTTGCTCCAAAGTATATCCTTTTGAGCATCGAAGGCTAAGACTAGTGGCCAGGAAATCTCTGGCATATCTTCCTCCAAACGATCCGCTAAGATGAGGTCAGCATTTATCCCGACTTATTATCCAAAGTTGGGTTTTGTAGATACTTTACCTATGATGTCCCCTGATCCTTCAATCATATCGTCTAATAGCTGTTCGATTTGGGATTGGCGTTGCTCTATAATAACTAAGAGATCGTTCCATGGCCCCCTAAGATCGCTAGATAGGCCCTCAATAGCCTCTTCGTTCCAGTTATGTGACCCGACAGCTCCAGTACTATACTCACCATAGTTTCTGCAGAACGCAGAGTAGGTTGCTCCACACAGTTAGTACAGGTGACAGAGACAGAATTTGGATACGTTTGACGAAATACTTACCATGATGCCACTGGATAGATCTTAGTTAGCCAAAAGTCCGACATTCTACGTTTCATCTACTTACTCCTGCCCATTCAGATGCTGCTGTGGCCGCAGCATCGCTCCAATCTGATATGCTTCTGGCTATTGGATGTTTGTTAGTGGTCCATAGTATCAGGCTACATCGCGAGATTCAGGTAGAAATTAAACATCGCTCGTAGGATGAGATATAACTTACCATCGTAGATTTTATTTCTAAAGTCTTGACGATATACACGACGTATTTGGTTAATTTGGGATGAATTACTTTTCAAATCCTACAATATCTAGTCAGTTCAGTTGTGGCTCAGCTCCAGGAGCTCCATTGGCGGGTTTTCATACCCTTTCTAGTCGCCTTCGTATCTCGCTTAAAGCATTCCGTACAGCTTCTTTCCGCTCCGCATCAGCAGTCCCTGCTCCTGACTGGACCCAGAGGTCAAGTTGCGCCAGAAGTGCAGGGATACTGTCCTTCATATAAGTTGTTGCGATCCGGCGCTGGCTATGGGCAACAATGGAGATGCAATATCTCCTTAAGTCGAGAATGCCACTGAGCCTGAGTGCGGGAAGTGCATCCTCTGCGGGCTGCTCTCGACTATCCCAGTAGGTTGTATTGCTCACACAAAATACTTTCACATCGTTGGCTGATATTCTCCCTCTGTACTGAGTCTGAAGCTCCCCCTGAACATCAGAATTTCGAGTATTGACCAGATAAGCATGTAATCTAAGGATAGTAATTAGCTATGGCATATCAAACTGGCGAGATTCAAGATCCACATACTCAAGTTCACGCTCAGGTATTATCTGATTCCTAATTTTTAGACGTTAGCGACAATTCATAAGAGTGGAAAGCATCACGATACTAACTGTATTCGGCGACTCTCAGCGAGAAGCCCAGTATACTCGGTCATTTCTTCTTCTGATAAGAATTCGATGTCTTCTGCAAAATCTTTGATCACTGGGTCCATTTCATTCAGTCTTCTTCTTTCGGCTGCTATCGAGCGCTGCAGCTCTCGGATGTGTGCTGCCCTGTTACCCTGCCAATCCCTCCTGGCCTCATCGGCTTGAATATCCTACAGAGTTTAGTCCAATTGACAAATGCCACGGTTCTGTCATGAAGTTGGAAACACTCACATCAGATCTGGTACAGACTATGCCCACATTTGACAACTGGGCCTGTCGCGCCAATTCGAATACGCTTTGGACCCCTTCATCAGTGACGGCCCTGCCGATGTTACAAATCACGAAGATCTCGTCGCATTCCAGGAGAAATCTTTCAGTGATTGCCATTCGCGCGGCGTTCAAGTCGCGAAGCCCTAGACAAAATTGTTAGAACTAAATTGTGTCTTTTATAATCACGAAATGCGGATACCTGGAAGGTCAACGAGAATGAGGCCCTTGCTTAAGATATGGGCGTCAAGTGATACCCTTTTGACAGTCAGCTTCATGCCTCAAGATTATTCTCGCCTATAGTTAGACAACCTACTTGATCTTCCGAATAAATGGCCATTTAGCGGGTTCAGCTCTTGAGCTAGTCTCGGACGACAATTCCATTAAGTTTGTGGAACACGCTTCCAATGACAGGCCAGATTGACGACGACTTATTTGAGACGGCATTGCTTCGGCAGCCCATGAATTGAGCCTTGCGAGGACTCTGGATTCAGAAGCTTGAACAAGAAAGCTTTCATCTAAAATTTTACCACGCAGCATAGAGAAGATGGTGTCCCTTGCTTGGTTTGCGAGCTCCTCGCAGTGGCTTCTTTCCGATGCATCAATCTCGTCCTCGTTCAGGTGGAAGTATCGGTAATTGGAAAGCATAGTCGAAAGCTGCTCCTTTATTTCATCCAAAGAAAAGAGCTCAACCTCAATATCAAAGGTGCTCCGCCCGTGGTAGTGATATTCGGTGACTACGCATGTGCAGGCCTCCCCGCTGTTGCTCTATGAGAGGTTAATCCCATCTCGTATATAGCAACGATATGGATACTAGCTTACTGTTCTTGCGAATCCTCTACAATCTAGAAGACAGTTTAAAAGGCTGCTTTTCCCTAGATTCGAGAAATAAAATTGTCAACAAGGTGTGCCCTAATAAATTCCGCTATGCGACTCACCAACACCAGAGTCTCCAACAAATCCAACGGTTCTGGTGGCTGGGTATGCGAACTGAGCCAGGACCCCAGCTTCTTGATGAAGCCGCTTCATGGTAGAATCTGGCTGGTTATGAATTGAGGCACTTCCCAATATTTCCTGTGTCCTAGACATGAGCACCTTCGCATCTCGATATGCGGCTTGGAACGACGGGTCATGGAAAGCATCCTGCGGTAGCTCCTCATCTCTGACTTCATGGCGTAGCGCTCGAGAAGTTGATCGGCGCGACCTTTGGCTCCTTCGGGGAGTACCTCGCGTACTACCTTCAGGCGCCAGCGAAACACTTCTACTGTCGGAGCCTCTAGCTACAGCGTCAGTGGCATCGACAAGATCCGACAAATTTTCGAGCCCGCCGGGGCTTTTAATGTTCATTCTTCCAAGCGCACGCTCCACGCTCTCATTTACGCCCGCCTGCGATCGGGGGCTGTGCAAATCTGGAGACGTTGACGTTGAAGGAGTGCGAATAACAGGAACATTGCTGTCAGAAATAGAAGTGCCATTTGAGTTGGCTGGCGAGGAGGTCTCATGCTCAATTGAAGGAAGCGGCACGTCAGCCTGAGCGTGGGACGCTGCACGCCGCTGAGGGGAAATTACAGAGCCAGCTCTGTTTTCTTGCGACTGTAATTTCGCGTTAGATGGGTTTAGAATTTCTGGGCGCCCGCCATAAACTGTATTTCGTAGCGGCAGGCCGGATGAGGCACCTACGTTTCTTGACATATTTGCAGGCGATAATGATGAGAAAGTTGTGGGAGAACGATAAACTGACGGGAATGCGATGGGGATGAACTGCTCAAACTATAAGGTGATAACCAGGTGAAACTAATTGCACAGCCAACATACTTGGCGAGCCATGTTGCATCCAGGCTGTGCATATGCTGTTGGTTGTTAGTGCGGTTTTGTGGTGGGCGGCTAGCTCCTCCAACGTCCAATACCAGGCAACCGGCCGGCCTCTAAACCGTTTTGGGGGCCAAAACTTCCCATCTGGTAAAAAGTGAAAAAGCGGCACGGAGTTCGTTTACCATCTCTGGGAAGTTGCTCCTGACGGATGCATCGGCTGTGACAGACCCAAGGCGCTCAACTGCTGCAGCCCAGCCCATGAGACAACCTGCGAGACGACCCGCGCCACCCACTTGGCTGTGAAATAGGTCTCTCGCGCCGAAACTTGTGACCGGTTGCTTACGCGCCCGCAGACTAAATTTACGCGAGCTGTACCGCCCTGCTGGGTGGCCGGCCCAAATGGCCTTGTTCAGCCTCGCCAGCCACTGGAACAAACTACTGGCTCCAGGTTCATCAACATGGCAGCAGGGGTTTGACAGCGTCTAGGAAGACCGGCGGATATAAAAAATAGACCAATAGGATTTAACATAACTTGCAGTCCTCTTGCCAGCCACTGAGGGATTAATTGCCTTTCCTTGGTGCTGATAATCGATTGCAAGTGGGGAGTGAATACGCCAGTGCAATTGGTGTTGGGACATGGCAGTTTTCGGCCCGCCGCGTGCTTTTTATCCATGAGCACGCCCGGGTTGTTTCCAAATCCTGATAAAGACTACGGGAATTCATGAATCAGGGGTCATGAACTCTTTTGTAGGCTTTGTGACCGCAGTGGGCAGCTGCAGAAGCGAACCCAGTAAGTGGGTTGGTTACTCGCAGAAAAAATCACATCAGTTGATTAGCTGCGCAAGGACACAGCTGTTTGATATGTGTGAAGTAGAAATATTTCCCCTCGCAGCAGGGCGGATTTTTTTTTTTCTCTCCGTGTCGGGTTTCAAGGCTGCACGAGCACGCACTTGTCAATCAACGGTTTAGTTGATGAAACTTGCCATCCCAGCCTTCTGCACACACGATATTTACGACTCCAATCAAAAGTACAGTTGATACCAAACTATACTGTAGAATCACAATATCATGAATCCATTATTTTCCCCTTAAGTTTTTGACATGATCGATGTTCTGTTTCTATCGACATTCGGATTATGGTTTAGTTATATTTTATAGCCTGTATCTATTGTTGTCATCATGACTTGCATTACCTCTCTAATAGTAAATTAAAAAAAATTTAAACACTTGCAAGAATTCTAAATAGTGAAAACCTCGAAGCTAAAGCGTACACTCTCTCGGACCTTCTGGGGACAACCCTAACCCTAACCCTGAGTGCATGCTAAACATAATCCCCAGCATCACACAATAAAATCCAAAAAATTTGCAGCAGCAACTTATGTCTTTCTCTACAGTTATTCTACAAGTTCTAGGAAAGCATTTTATAAAATCCCTTATACAATCTTAGGAAACCTTTTCATTTTTAACACGCGATTACTTGAATTATAGCTTTTTTTGCGAGCATCAATTCTTCGTCTTCTAGGGTAGGATGCTAGTTGACGCTTGATGGGATGTGAACTCAGTCAGCCCCCTAGCTTCTTGACGAAGCATACTCTATATGGCATGAGAGCCTACAGTGCAAAGATACCTTCTATTCACAATCAACCATTATGAGCTCTAACAAATTTTGTTTGTGTGATCCGAAAATGAATAGAAGAGTAACGGTTAATCTGTTTCTCATTCCAACCGATGACGAATCTACTTCTTGAAAAGAGTCTTGACAACTTGAAAGATAATGGCTTATGGATAAAGTGATGGCCTGCGTGATGATCCGAAGAATTCTGCATTAGCGAGATTGTTGAATAATGCTTTAGTCTAATTCTTCATCTGATTCCCAGATGCAAATTAATCTTAGTTTAATATTCAGTGAGAATACGTGCAAGTTCAAGAGTGCCCGGAGTGCTCTCGAAAATGCGTCCATTGATGCTAATGTGTGGAGCCGAAGTAACTCCTTGCTTGCGTGCTTCTTGGTCACTCCCGTCAACCTCATGGGCTCCGTTGTTGTTTTCGAGCCATTTCTTTACATCTCCCTTGGCTAGACCAGCCTCTTCACCGCAGGAAATGAGGGTTTCAAAAGAGGTGATGTCTTCATCCTCTTCGAAATGCCTTCGGAAAATGACTGACAACAGGCGTTCCTCAATTTCCGGCGATGTCATTTTCCCAAGATACAAGAGCCTGTGGGCGTCTTTTGTGTTGCCAATTTTCCCATCAAGACTATAGTGAATACCCTCAGCCTCCCCCATGGTTCTCAGTTGGGAATGAACACTATTCATGAGACCTGGGCTCATCTTGGTCTTTAATAAATATTCTTTGCGATCAATCCCAAAAGTTGGCAAAGCAGGATTGATAGACATTGAACGATAAGTTATTTTGAACTTGCTCCTGGCTCCTGAAGTAGTCCTTTGCACCGATGCGATGGCATTTTGCACTCGTTTCCAGGCTAAATAAGACTTTAGGAGGTAAGTTTGTAAATCTGTCCGGATAATCCGTTGTTGTATGGAACACTTACCCAGGGACATCCAATGTCAAATGTAAACAAAATGTGTACATCCATAATGCTGAAATATTGACTCGTGTCTGAGGTGACGATTGGAATTTTGTCTAGTTATGTAGGATTCGATGTCCAAGAGAGGCTAAGAAATGAGCCCAATCGATAATAGAATATTGATAGTACGGTGCACCAGTTACTGAAGTTGCTAGCGCTACATATTCATATATATACTAATATTTGGATGTGTATATGTAATTTGATCTTGACTTGGTTCCAAAAGAAATTGGTTTGTAATCGTTAGAAAATCGGAATCAATTAGATCCACCGCCCCTTTTTTTTAAAAAAAAAATCACCATGAAGTGAGAAGTTGCAAGATTTATAATGCTTTAGCCTTAGTAACGTGTCTCCTTTGACCTGCCACTATGCTCCAATTCATGGATCCAGAGGGGTACGTAGTTGGATCATGAGTGGATTCATTATCCGTGAAAACATTTATTTAAGATTCTCTTCGCTTTGCCCAGAACTATTTTGAACTACTTAGAATCATTGAACTTGTAGTATCAAGATTTATTTTCTTATCGCCATAGGCACACTCTCTGTTTGTTTATTTTCCTTTTGGATGACCATTTAAAATAACAAGCTCATGCGCCATACTAAGCCCGATTAAAACAGTCTGGTCAAATAATTAGTGCCTTTCCTGGGTTAATAAGGCAACCGGATCTAAAAAGATTATCTTAGCGCTCATCATTTATTGACGTCGGATATATATTGAACCCACGAGCTCTACTCTCCCACCGGATGCAAAAAGAAGCATAATTTTGACTCTTCAACGGCCTGGATGCTATTTATAATCCAGTGAAATAATTCACCCATTATAAGAATGATGATTCAATTTCAGAACTACCTCCTCCTCTACTCAATCTTTCACCAAAAACCACCAATACAGACAGTATTGACCAGTAACTTCTTAAAGTTGACAGACATAGCACACATAGCGTCATGGCTGGCGACAAGGTTCTCGTACTAGGAGCTACTGGCCCCGCGGGGATCTGCGTGCTGCGGGAACTTCTCCATCGCAAAGTGCCTACTGTGGCGTTTGTTCGAAATCCAACCAAGATCCCAGCTGATCTAGCTGGAAACATTCTTCTAGAGGTATACCTCCTGAGTCACATTATTTGGGTATTTTTCTAATGAAAACGAGTCAAGGTGATCAAAGGAGACCTGAGCAAACGTGACGACTTATCTCGGGCTATTGCTAAATCTCGGGCAATTATTTCTTTGCTCGGGCCCGGGAGTGAGCACCAACCCAGAAACACCTTCGCCGATTACTATCAAATGATATTTTCTTTGATGAAAGAAAATGGTGTTCATCGGATTTTAGCTTTGGCAACGACAGCTATCTATCGTCCTGAGGATCAAACTTCTGTTGCGCGCGCTTTGACCGCTAGACTTATCCGGTTGATTGCCAACAGTGGTTATCACAACATTTTGGCTATTCGAGAATACTTCCAAACTGTTCATGACCATTCTCTGGAGTGGACTGTGTATCGTTTGGGAATGCTATCTGGTACGAGTGATGAAGCCATCTGGTCGGTTGATCGGAATCTCTATGACGCTTATGCTGGGCCAGTTGGGGCTACGGGCTTTACTTCCGGCGTGAACAGAAGCGTTTTGGCTAAATGGTTGGTGGATACAGCCTTGGACAAGGTCGCTAAATGGTCTCACCAAATGCCAGCTATTTGTAAGCCGGGAAAATAGGTGCCATCATTCCGGATCCAAAAGCCATGAAATCTTTCGAATTAGTGTTCCACTTCTTGACTCAGCACGGATATAGATAGATTAGCCTTCCATAAAAAGCTTGACGGGCTGAATTTCCAAGATTTTAGCGCCACCCGATTCTCCACTCATTGAGATAACCGTTCAAATAGCCGACTTAGCATGATAGAGAAGATCGGCTACTTTATAAGTACCTCTGATTATTACCAATGGAATGTTTAAGATAGAAATTACTTATATCTGCTACTATTGTGGGTTCAGAGCTCCATCTTGGTTGGGCTGGGTGCCAAATCATGAAAATTCCAATCAGTAGCTCGGCTTGCTGCAAACGGCTGAAAAAAAGATGTGAGAAATTTTGGCGTGGACAGCCTTGATGACCCGGCCTCATTAATCTATTTGATCAGTTTTCCAGTTATCCGGGAAATGGGCGTGTCTGACGTGAACAGGGGAAGTTGCCGACGTCTTCACAATGAGAAATGTGCCACGTATCGATGCTCGTTGCGCAGAATACTTCTCAACAATAAAAAATGACTCGTGTTAATTGTCGGTTTGAGAATAAACGAAAGTTATCCTAGCAATTCAATGATGTAACCAAACGTGTCCTGCCCTCTAAGGTTGAAATACTTTCGTGTCTAGTATTGAAAAGCCCTTTTGCATCTGCAAGACCTGAATCTGGTTGGTGAAACGAGCAGCGCTCCGCTACGGCTGGCAAGAGACTGCGATTAAGGAAATTTTATACTGGGAATAACTCAATGAGTACAGCCAATTGCATTTTTGAACTGGCGTCTTCTGGCTTTTGCAGTTGGGTCTTCTTGATCTGTGGAGAATCGTGAGAGCTTGGAGGTAACCCCATCAATTAACCGAATAGCCTTCTTCAGTTGACCGACATTTGTAATCCCCCGTTCCCAATTTCGTCACTCAACGTATTCAAAACAACACATGACAAAGCCAAACATTGCTCAGCTTCGTTTGATCGGGCACAGCTTCTCTGCCGCATCGTGCAGCCGTGGCCTGATTGACACCTTGCCATTCTGATTGATACCACATATTCCTATCTCAACTGGTGACATTTGCTGACATCAGCGAGATAATGTCTCGATCAATGCCACTTGTCCTATTTTTGGTGTGTATGAATGGCTTTCGTTAAGCTCTTTAGAATACTATTGAAGTCGTGTTTCATAAACTGGAATTGCATAATTCATTCAAGATATGTATAGCCTGCATTTGAAGGGCGAGGGCCAATTCAACTACTGGTTTCGTTGAGTTATGCTATGCCAGATTGGTCTTCTGCCTGAATTGATGCCCCGATTGTTGAGTTGGCTACTTTATTTGCTTAGAAATCCATGTCTCCATCTAATTGAGCTGTTTAGTCAATTAAATTACCAAACTCAATGGGGCGTTATTCAAGTAGCCGACTCTATGGTCTTAGCTGAATTTGGTAGCCTCGAAGTGGTCGGAATCATTTAGCATCCGTTGTGCAATTGTTACTCCTATTTTCTAGATCAGAGAGGGGAAGCACTAGCGGCGGGGCAAGTATTTCTCAGCTTGGTGGGTATGAGTCGTGGCTCCGACGTTGGTACATCATCAAAAGCAAGAACGAAAATTCAAATCACTCTAAAAACGAAATAAATAAGACTAAAAACACGCATCCTTCCTGAATTATCTACCAATTAATACACCTTTTATTGCGCTATATTATCAGTTTACTATTATGGCGGCCAACGTTCTCATCACTGGAGCATCTGGTTACCTTGGTGGCACATTGCTCGCTCGTTGGCACGCTTCTCAAATTTCGGGCTATGATAAGCTCTACGCTCTGGTTCGCAAACCAGAACAAGCTGAAGCTGTTCGAAGACTTTATGGCGCTGAACCTATTCAAGTTTCTCCGGAGGACGAAGATGCTGTCCAGAAGGAGATTACTCGCAAAAAGATTAGTATCATCTTCTTTCTTATTGATTCATATAAACTACAGAGCCAAACTTCATTCATCAAGGCCCTATCTGCTTTGAAGGACGAAACTGGGATGGATGTGCATTTTATTTATGCCTCTGGAACAAAGCAATTTTCAAGTCTCTCAGGGGCACCAAATAGTAGGCCTCTGAAGGACACTGACCCAGATTTGTTTGAGATGCAGAAAACTATGAAAGCTCCCATCGAAGAAATGAAAATCGTAAGATGTTAGAAACCAACCAGTCAAATTCATGAGTTAATATGTTATTAGTCTCTCCAGACAAATGTTCGAGTAGTAGAACTTGGATTGGAATTTGGTGTGAAGACATACGTCTTCTCTCCTTGTATCGTCTGTAAGTTTCCCCTCTGTTCAGGTGCTGCCTTTCATTCTTTCCTTTTTTTTCTCTTCTTCTTCTTCTTTTTTTTCCTTTTTTTGTTTTTCCTTTTTTGCTAACTACTTGTTGCAGATGGAAAAGGGGAAGGATTTGGCAATCATATTTCTATTCAAACCGTCGATGTCGTTAATGCGGCACTTGTTGCGAGGAATGTGTATAGTGTAACGGATCCCTCAGATGTAAGTTTTCTTTGTCAATATCTCCATTCCTTTTAATAAAATTATCACAGAAATGGCCAGTTTGCAGTTTGAGCGATACCACAAGATATGCCATTATGCTCTTACAGGCAATTTTAGACAGACGAGATCTCGATCATGGCCCAAACGGCTTTTACTTAGCATCCAGTGGTCGCATCCAATGGACAGATTTGTATAAAGGCGTTGCCCGAGCTTTGTACAAGCGTGGCCTTGTCAATGACGAACATGTCCGCCCAATCACCGAGGATGCTCGGAAGGTTATTGCTGATGGTCTTGGCATAACTCCCAATACTGTCGAGCTGAAGGTTGCCGGAAAGTCAGTATCAAAGCCATGAACCTCGGTGAATCAGTAGCTAATATGTTTTGACAGTTCGTGGTATGAGCCGGCTCATGCTGACAGTCTAGGATGGAAAGCAGAACATCCACCAGAACACATTCTAGCAGTTCTTGATGATGAGGTTTCTGTTATCCTGGAGAGTTTAGGGCATAGTCCTCGCGGACATAGATAAACAAGAAAGGCAATCGGGCCATGATAGAAAACTACAATGTTTTGACTACAAAAATTCCTACTATTTTGATTAGCCGAGTTAACGTAAAAAGTGATCAGAGGGCCCAAATATTATAATCGTAGTAAATATCAAGCGTTACAAAATTCGGAGTTCTCGCTTTAAAAGTCAAATTAACCTCAATGAATTGATGGCCTTTCCTTAGTGCTAATGATGGAATACAGGTAGGGAGTGAATACGCCACTGCAATTGGCATCGTGGCATGGCAGCTTTCGACTCGTCGCGTGGACCTTTCCATAATATCTACAATTCTGATCAAAAGCCCAGTCGACACACACTTCCAATGCCAAAACTAACTATTTCAATAAATTTTCAACCATAAGAAGTCAATGTTGGACCTTTGAGATCAGAATAAAAACTCTTAGTAAGCTAGCCAGACACTAGAAGCACAGAATATCATTTCGATGTTTACATAATATGAGCTTTCTATAGAACCTCCGAGAATACCCAAAGCTGATTCGATCAAGTGCTCCGTTACTCTGATTTCTTTTTGGGCTATATGGGTCTTAATTTGATGCAATCTTGTTGTCATCCTCTCCCTAATAGAACAACACTCAGATCAAAGAGCAATCGATAGCCTCAAGAGCTTCACCAGATGGAGTGCAGTATCCAGCGTACGTTTTGGCATCGGCGGCAGCGCAGTTATTGGGGTCGTTGGCATCACTAAGTGGAAACTACATCAGCACTAGTTTCTGGTATAAGCCATCCTCGTCATTATAGATCATCTTACCGGGTGATCAGGGCAACGCAGGCCTTTTGCTCACTAAGAGGTGCATCAGAGAGCTTGCTGGTGCGGAATGTCTGAGTGTTTATCTCCAGCTTTGATCGTTAGACTACATCTCAGAATCTTCTCGCAACTTTCTCACCTCCTGCTTCCAGATGTAGCAGCATTCATTCAGGGCCTGTTCTTGTCTGGTTTCTATCTGAGGGACAGCACTAGTAGCAGCTAGGCCAACAAAAAGACAGATAGAGGACAGCTTCATTATTCCTTAAAATCCGAAATATTTGCAGTAGTATTTGAGTTTGTAAGGTGTGTAAATCTTGGTTGAGGATAATAGCACACCCAAAATCAGAAGTGGTGGGATTTGACTCTATTTATACCAATGATGACTTCTCAAAGATGCTGGGCGAAGTTGAATAGGTTTTGCGGTTTCCACGTGCTTGTTCTTCACATTATCGCCAAGAGCTTGGCGCCTTTTTACAAAAATTATACTTGACTCAGCCTACATTGATACCCACATCATTACGAGATAGGAAAAATAGCCCGCGAACAGAGCCACAATTGATGATAGCATTTATCTATCTGACATTTTGCTGATAGCGATTACTCACCAATATTTTCCACAGGCCATGCAATGGTCGAAAATCCAAGGCACAGGTTCGCTCTACCCTCTACTCTCTACGTGAAGTTATGCATAATTCCGGTCCATCCTTCGTATTGATAATTCCTATGTGCAATATCAAAAAATCCGTATGAAAAGAAAAGAAAGAAAGTAATTAGCATATACTCAAGCGAATTCTAAGCTTCACCCTACTCCACCCAATGTAATTGATTGTATATAGCATGCACTCTGGATCCAGATGCCAGCTATTTTCTAGAAGGCAACTGTTTCCGTAAATTTGTAAGCGAAAAAGCATAGATCAGGTCCATTTAACTCTCGTTTATTAACTTTAATACCAACCTACCGCTCTTTTCATGCATCCCAAGCTTGGCTTCCCCACTAATCTCTACCCGCCGCATAAATACAGATATTGATGGCATGCCAAGAGCGCTGGGCGTCATTTAATCGATAGCAAGATATGCAGATTTGCTAAGATTCTTTCATCCTCTTCAGCAAAGAGATTGGAATGAAAATCGAGAATACATGATGTTTTCTCCACCATTCTGTCGCCCTGTCCGCTCTACAGAGGACTCGAGCTGTGATGATCTGCCAAGGCGATGCAAGCAAAGCCAACCTACACAGCCTGTAGATCGAAACGTGACCAAGAAAAATCCGCCAAGACTAAGAGTTCCAAGATAAGCTTCATTGTCAAACTCTAACGCCGCTCACCGCCGACTCTTGACAACATGTCCACCTCAGAGCAGCGGTTACGCGTAAATATTCGGCTATACACAGCCGCTTTTCCGCACGGTATCTTTTATATGTATATTTGCCAATATGGGACCATTCTCTCATATAGATTCAGGTTCTCGAAGCATCCAAAACACAAAGGCTATTTAGAAAAGCCATTCTACTCAAAGTTCCCCCGTATACCCCAAATGCGGTCTTCTTTGATGCGATGCGAATCAATTTAAAATATATGCATCATGACCTGCTTTATAGATTAGTTTTGTTTGAAATTATATTGCCTTGTGTCCCGGATCGCCGGTGCTTAGCGAACCTATCTCCCATGCCAATGACTAGCTCTAATGACTCCCAGCGCTTAAGTTTCGATGCATCTTCGAAAAGTCAAGAAGATATTATTTGGCTTTGCAAAAGAAATTATTTTTTCATTTATCATATTTGGAATAGAAAACAGGTCAAGAATGACCGGTGTGGCACTTACAAATCTTCCCCAAAGCAGACTAGACGAGCTGACGAGTGGCCCAACCACAATTTGACCACCAAATAAGCAGTAGAAAGCGCATCACATGATATGGAAATCCTGAATTCACCAAATAGCTCCGCATGTTCCACTCCATCATGTCATGACATCATTTGTTCCCTCGCAGAGTCAAAACTATGCGTTACCAACCTACCAGCGCGTGCTGCTCGTGGCCAAGAGTAACACCAAGACACGCGAACGAAAGCTCGAGGAGTCCAGGGACTGTTTGAAGCCATAAATTACATTGACCAATTCAGCAGGCAAGTTGGAAAGGGGCGCATAGGCTAGCATGAATGAACAATCACAATGGAGAAACTATCACAGTGTCTGGCCATACAGCGAGGGAGGTGAGATGAGTGGGTTTGTGCGGTACTTTTTAGCCAGAGAGTCTGGATACTACAATGAGAGTGCCCAAATAAAAGTACCAGAACCATCGATTGCAACTGGGCCAGTGCATTCAGATGCACTTTTAAACTGACAAGGTTGATTATGACAATGAAGCACAATACCAACCTGGGGCAGGGCAAAAAGTCACGATAGTGGGCAACCAGAAAAACAAGACAGGCGTCAAGAGCTTGGATGATGACAACGACGGCTCCTGGAGGGTAAGAATAATCAAGATTTTACGTGATATGAGCGCGAGAAATAAAAGGTGCTCTTCTAATTATACCGTCCACTAACGTGCAATGGATCAAGGGACGCTTGGAAACCACCTCTAAAGCATTCTTAGACGAGGAGCGGCGACAGCAACTAGCATGGGCTACCCTCTTGGAGAAAACATTTCCAGGGTTAACTGAGAACAATAAGCGAGGAATGTGGATTTGTGCGCAAGAGACGGGGCAGAAGAGGCTGGGCCGTCAAATTGTCATCAAGAGCCACAAGTCCCTGGCAAGGTGGCGATGCCGAAAATGGCTAGTGCGAGTGTGGGAATGCCAGCCATTCAAATTTACCTTCTCCTTTCGTCTCGTTCGTGGCTTTTATTTTCACGGCTGCGCACCGTTAATAGAATACAAAGAGTTGAAATCAAGGGGGTATACCAAGAAGGCGAATACGCGTGTTCGTATAAATGCCCCGTTACAAAGATTCGCGCGCGCGGTTGCATGCTGGTGACACTGTGCAAGGATTCCCTTCTTCTGTCATGGTCACATACGATGGATATATTCACATTCTCTCAGTTGTTACATTCTTGACACGCACGCTCCATGAGGCTACCTAGGCTCGTCAATACTAACTTTTACTGTGATACTTGGTGGGGTAGCAGAGCCATTTACGGCCCGTAGTGCAGTAGCCAAAACTATCAAGATCTCCAATTATCAACAAGACAAGATATTTCAGTAGGCGCGTCATGCTTTAGGTTTCTTAGGGAAAGTGACAGAGTTACGTGATGAATATTCATTGCATTTGCTATACGTCTGCTTACAGTTAGACCTCTGTTTCAACCCTTCCTACTCCTTCTAATCTCGGCTTTCTATGAATGGAATGGCAATTATCGCATCCGGAATCCAGAACGTCTCCAGAAGGTATCGGATTATCGAGACTCATCCTAACTTCAAGTACAACTTACCAAACTCGCACGCGAAGTGCATTTCGGAGCCATTAATTACCACAAATTTATAATCATAAAACCATACACTCAAGTTAGAAGCATTCAAATCTTCAACTGACATTTCTTTGGTAGATTCAAGGAACGGAAAGAAACCATCATAAGACTGTTGTGTTCCGTTATCATTATATTGGGTATCACTGTCTAACTTTAGATGAGTAGACAACCGTCGTCGTCTGGGTCTGTAAAATGCCGTCCTCACTATCAGTCTCTCCTCTTCCATGTTCGTCTATTGTATCTTGGGATCGGCTCGCGTATATATTAACGTTACTCTTCGGAACGGCGTTCGGTCGTAGGCTTGTGCGTTCAAAGTGGACGTCATGCTCAAGCTCAACTAATGTATCGAACCTTCTCCGCTGACCATTGGAGCCACCAAACGTACGTAGGCCGTAACTGCCGTTTTTATTCGGGTCGCTATTCGAGGCGTCTTGTGATTTATCGCCTAACAGCCGAGGCCACGTATGTCTGACAAATACTCTTAATGTTGGTAGGCAACCGCACATAATCAGTAGGTTGGCCTCGACAATGCTGCTCATTGTACATTAGCGACTTGGCAAGTTCCTACTGTCATCCTTCACTTACACCCAAAGACATCCTTCAGACAGCGTCCAGCTCTGATCAGGATTGGACATACTAGGGAGCAAGAGAACCAGGCGGACAATGGAAGTGACCAAGGTGACTGATCCAATACCAAAGACTGCTAGCAACCCCAGTTTGTGTCTATTCGTCATTTGAAGCCCCCACACAGTCGGAACAGGGAGAGCGAGCAGCATTAAATCTGTTACACAGCCAAAGGCCGCTTGTGTCACGTACACAGGTCCGCGGTTAATGCAAGTAGCGGTAAGAGCGGCTTGAGCATCCCAAGAAGCTGAAATTGGTCTGCATGCAAAGAGAATGCTGAACCAGATGGCGATAAGGCTTGCGGCGCAAAGAAATCCGGTAAATATGACCGACCACTGGTACATTATTGATGGGGAAAGGCGGTAGTAGAAGAAACATAGCGTCAGCTTGGATAGGATGGTAGTCGGGATGTATGTGAGTGTTGTTGCCATGACAGACTGATGCGAGGTAAGCCAATAGACAGATACTATCAATCTTTGAAAGCTTACCAAGGAGGCTGAGTTATTGTTTTCAACCGACATCTCCCAAGCATGCACGCCAAGCCATTTGTTTGCGTAGGCGTTGAGGAGGGATCCTTGAGCTCCAATAGAAAGAACCTAGATTTTACATGTTAATTGCAAAAATCAACATCGCGTTGATCTTCTTGTAACTCACCCAAGCAAATAAAATCAAATCTACAATTAGGTCAGCTCAGTCAGCTTCAAATCTCCAAGCCATAGCACTCGGCCCCTATGCTTGATACTTACAGTCGTCAATTAAAAACTTTCGCATGATGATGGCGTTCGTGTACATCCGCTGGCATAAGAAGAGCGTCGCAATGAAAAACTCAACACCAAAAATCCAAATAGCGCTGCGATTTGTCCCTACTGTCATGGCCGGATCATCAAAGTTGACGACGTAGCCCTCTGGTGGCGCCATGGCCACCACAGTGCCATTGACGACTGGGAGCGACATGATGGGGCCTTTTCGAGCGGATGGCTCACTTCACTCCAGAGTCTCTCCCGGACGAGAGCGAGGAAGGAGAGCTCTATGCATAGGGCGGGCCAACGGAATACATAGGAAGCAAACGGTTCACCAACTCAAAATCGGGTATGAAGAAGAGCAAGATCATAACCTCTTTTGTATTTTAATTCACCCTAATAAGGCACAAATAATTGCCGTATATTGTCAAAAAGGGGCTAGTGAAGGATAAGTACCGTTGGGCACATACACGCCATGGACCAAAATGTCAAGCAAATCGTTAGACGGACTCAGCGATGAGATCGACGCGCGGGACTTCCACAAATAGCCGTGGTCCGCTCCCAAAGTTCCTGGCCGAAGCTCGGTAACCGTTACACTTTCCCGGGGTGTCAAAGTTAAATGCAGACTAACGCGCGCGGGGAAAGATAATCTCTTGAGCCGGGTGACAGGATCATGTTCCCGCAAATGGGGAGATATCCAGCAGTCAGGATTATGGAGCATCCCTCCAGAAAATGCTACCATCTGAAAAAATGCCGCCCTCTGAATATTGGTCTTTTTTTTCCTGCGGTGTGCCAGACATTCTCATGTCATGTGTTCGCAGTACCGAGCACAGTTGAACTCCCAATGATTGAACAAAAATCTCCACTGGATACGATATGCTCCACCACTGCGGTGAACGGGCCTGAGATTGATCCCAAGTCCCGGATATGACTGCCCTCTTCTTCCTCCATCAGGATTCTTAAAATGAATTCTTGGAAGCCATCTTGATTAAGACCCATTCCATCAGATTTCATGCTTAAAATCTCAGTTGACAGCCAGCCACCAGACTCGCAGACGGCACTGTTAGTTTCCTCCCCACCTCGCTTGCCAAGCCCCAGCCGATGATGATGCAAAACGGTGTCGAAATTGTCGGCCCACGGACGCTAAGCTCATCGAGTAACCTTTTCTGAACATCGGGCACGCTAAATTATAGGCTGCAACTTTCCCGCTTCGCGCCCCAGGTGTCACCGTTGTCAATTTGGCGACGGCGGGAACAACGCTAAGTCGTTCTCATGGAATCCATGTATGCCTTGACTAATGTACCTTGTCAACTCCGTTGAGATCGTCGTGTCCCTTTGTTGGTAAACTTAAATAGCGGCAGAACCTGGAGTCAAACTCTGCGGGGGCATCTAGATAGGCCTCCTCGCAGTTTGATGAAGTCACTAGCCTTGCTCTCGAGGCCTTTTACATATAAGGACCGGCACGCTCTCCATCTCGAGAGGCACAGCTTGCGATGGAACTGTCAACCGCTGCGGTGGCCGCGGCGACCGGCTGTGACCTTGGGTCCCCTGCCAGCCAAGGAGCGGGTCGGCACTCGCAGCATGGGTAACGCAACCAACATGCATCTCGCCTGGTTCCTGTATGCCTCGGGCTAGGGTCGTAGAACTGGCCCCCCTATTGGCGTCATCACTAGAAAAGACGTTCGGCCACATAATCAAACCTGGGAAATGTCGATGGGGACGGCTGCACTTGCAGTTACATCTTTCATAGCTGCTCCTAATGCAGTTCCCCACATAGACGCAGAGCCGATCATTCCCTACTGAATAAAAGCCAAGACGCTCCCCAGGTGACGGATGGATGCGGTCTCGACACCTACCTAGTACTACGTATGTGCGTGCGTGTGCATTTCTGTTTCAGAAATCTTCATCGCGACCGTTTCATCGGCTGAAAGCATAATGAAGTGGACAACGTCAATCACTGCAGCCACCTCCTGCATTGCCGTATCCCAGGCGGCACAGGTTGCAGCTAACAATACCACCGGCCAGAACTCCGTAAGCGAGACCACGGACTCACATTACCTACCCTTCGCTTCATTCATCTAATTGAATCGTTCGCAAACTTACTTTTTTTTGCCATTATGCAGTGTTCCATCCTTGAGACAGCCGGGATTAAGAATGTCTATTATGCTGGGAGTGAGAAATACGAGGCTCGGATCGAGTCCTACTTCTCCGTCTCGTCTCAGTTGGCGCCGTACTGCGTTGTCCAGCCTGAGTCATCCAAGGAGGTCTCCAAGATCGTTACCACGCTAGTCAATGGCACGGACGTCAACTTTGCTATTCGCAGTGGTGGTCACACTGTCTGGCCTGGCGCCAACAACAGTGAGGATGCTCAAGACCCTTGATCTTTCAACTTGAAGCTAATATCTCCTCAGTTAATAATGGTGTCACTATCGATCTGGGTAAGCGAGTCCATTCATCGAGGATACTGAGGTTTCATTCGCGTGCTGACAAAATTCATAGGCCTCCTGAACTACACCGAGTACGTCTCGGAGACCAAGGTCGCTAAGATCGGTGCCGGATCCCGATGGCTCGACGTATATGGCGCACTTGAACCCTATGGTGTGACAGCCCCTGGTGGCCGTACCGCCACCGTCGGTGTGTCTGGTTTCCTCACCGGAGGTGGCAACAACTTCTACGCTGCTCGTGTTGGTCTTGGTTGCGACAACGTGGTCAACTTTGAGGTTGTCCTTGGTAATGGGTAAGCATCATCTTAACTTGCTCAAGTCATTCTTATCTAACCTTTGAGTTAGCGATATCGTCAACGCCAACAAGGACGAGAACTCTGATCTCTGGAAGGCCCTGAAGGGTGGTTCCGCCAACTTTGGCATCGTCACCCGATTCGATGTTGCCACCGTTCCCGTTCCCGCCGACGACAACCTCTGGGGCGGTCTTGTTACCTACACCAAGAACTACACCCAGCAACATGTCGAAGCCTACCACAACTGGACCGATAACATTGTCAACTACCCCAACGGTTCCGTCATTCCTTTCTGGAGTTACACTCCCTCTGTCGGTGACATTTCCATTACTGTCTCTTACGCCGACACCAACGGTGTTGAGGCTCCTCCTGCTCTTGACCAGTTCCTGGCCATTCCCCAGGACACCTCTAACTTGCGCAAGGCCACTCACAAGGAGTTGGCTGTTGAGCTAGAGCTGATCAGCGGATACCGGTAAGCAATTCCACACTCAGTTTTCTACAAGAACCCCGTAAAGCTAATCAATTGTCCAGCAACGTGTGGTTCGCCATCACCTTCAAGAACAACTTGAATGTCTACAACAAAGCCCTCGAACTCCACCGCCAGTTCGTTGCCGACTGGAAGGCCCAGTCCCCCGATGGCGACTTTATCTGCCACGCCATCTTCCAGTCCGTCCCTACCCTCTTCTCCGACCACGCTGTGGAGCGCGGTGGCAACGTCCTCGGCCTCGACCGTGAGAAGGACAACGCCGTTCTGTTCCAAATCCAGCACATGATGAACGGTGAGGAGCAGGAGAAGTTGTCCCGCGAGCGCATGGTCGCATTCCGCGAGGCTATCAAGGCCTACAGCCGTGAGCAGGGCACTGATGTCGAGTGGGAGTACCTCAACTACGCCGACTTCACCCAGAACCCCCTCAAGACCTACGGTGAGGAGAACGTTGAGTTCATTCGCCAGGTTGCGAAGAAGTATGACCCCTCTGGCGTGTTCCAGAACCGCCTCCCTGGTGGCTTCAAGATTTCACACGTCCAGTAAAGGATCATTTGCCTTCACTGTCCACTATCCGGACTGATGAGCCACGAGTAGTCCATCACAATAGTTAGATTCATTAGCATATACTATATTTATAAGATGAACATAGTACATAGATCAATGGAAGAAACAGGTTTCCATTAGAAACATTGGCTTTCAAACCTAATTGTGATTAAGATTTGAAATGGCAGCACCGTGACCAATGGTATATAGAAGACCCAGACGTCGGGGGAAATCTACCACATATTCTACGAGTACAGATTTAAGCTACAATACCTTCTCCCATCCACATTAAGCATAGTTCCCACGAGGTTTAGCCTATTTTTTACATTCTAGATTAGATGCAGAATAAGATTTATGACATGCATGATGAAAAGTCATCAAAAGGCTAACGGTCGTACCAAATACCCTAGACCCACACACCTGGCAAGACCCGACACGATGCAAGATGCTAGTGATTCATCAAAAAAGAAAAAAAAAGGAATCATGGCACCACTGTAAAGTATTTTTTTTTGGGACTTGAATGTGATGGGTCATTCGGTACCAAGTTCAAGCCAAGTGGGAATTCACACGCTGAGTAAAGTGTCTGGATTCGACGCATACAATTGAGGGACAAGAGTGGGGTTCTCACACAATTTATCGATACTCTTTACGCACTAATTGAGAAGCGTTTTCTACACAAACTGCTCATCTTTACCATTTTTACAAATTTCCAATCCCAAGAGCTTCAGAAAGATAATTCCACGCCTTTTTCAGGCCCACTTCGGTCGGAAATCCGTCTTCATTCACCGCTTTGGATCTGGTGATATCTCTGCTGACTGAGTGGGGCGTGGAATTCGGAACGGAAATTCCGAGCATCAGCTTAACAACAACGCGTCCCTCCAGATGCCCGAACTAAGCGCATATCGTCTTTATTCCTACTTATTTTTTACTAGGTTTTTCAATATTGGGCATTGTCCATTCACGTTGACAAACGCGTATTTGCCCCAATGGATGCAGGGTCATTAGGGCTTGGCAAACCAAGCGGACCACCATGTACGCGACCAACCTTCCGAAACCAAGGCCAAGCGAGGTCTAAACGTGGCAAGTACACACCTATTGCATGGTTAGAAAATGCCCTATCCCAATTATTTAGGTGGGTGCTTAGAGCGAATTGATAGCGAGCGGTGCAAGAATCGGAAAACAAAGTGTGTTCCGAGTATTCAAGCTAGCGGAGACTGCCAATCATGTATCAACTCTAGGGCAAGGTGCATCTATACCCGAACAATCTTCCAAAAGGTCAATCTCAAGACCAAAAAGTAAGACTTGCCCAATTAAATTATACTGAAGATTCTGTGTGTTGCTCACCAGAAGAAAAAAAAGCCAACAGATTCAGGCACTGAATGATCAAGTCAATCAGTTACAACAACATCTATCGGACCTATCTAATGCAGTAGGTGACATCAAAGAGAATGTTTCGTCGTTCCATAAAATACCGGCATCGTTAGACATTGGTACCAGCGCCCCTCCACATTCGACAGCATCACCTATTACCGATACTGCGCTTGACGATTATTGGTCTGAATGTTCGGCTTCAAAACTCGCAAGGCTCTTGACTATCTGGCAAGAAGAAGTCCATTGTATCTATCCTTTTACCGAGATTGGGCAGCACGTTGCAAAAGCCCAAGATATACTGGATCATATAAATCAGCATTCTAGGATTGGTGATTCAGAGGGATCTCATCTTGAGACACCCTTTTCGGAAATCGACCTAAACCTTGCTCAGATTGCCATGGCCACGGGGCTTGTGTTGGAGTCTTACGAAAACGTCGAACTGAGCGCCATGATAGTGGAATCTGTGAAGCGTAAAGCCTCGAGGGTTTCAAAGATCAAACCTGATTTAGCCAACATCCAACTTCAAATCATGCTGGTAAGACTTCATATTTACAGACTGATATCAATCTCTTAATACTTGAACTGCAGAGCGTTTATTACTTCCACTGTGGAGAGGACCTTTTGGCGTGGAGGACCATCGGCCTTGCGGTACGTGAGGCGTTAGAGATGGGTTTGAACCGCAAAGATACCGTATTATATACATTCAGTGATCCCACATCACGCCGCTCTGCTATTAGAGTGTTCTGGTGCGTGTATGTATTGGATCGCCGTTGGAGCTTTGGTACAAGTCTCCCGTTTGCCCTCGCAGACCGAGACATAGATCCTAGCCTTCCAGAGCCGGTAAGCTTTTACATCCACTTCTGGGAATATCGAATTAACCCCGCTAACAATGTAAAACTTGATGTAGGATGATGATTCTGAATACCTTCAGTGCATGGTGGGATACAGTCGGTTGTACTCAAAGCTGTGGGAAGCTATCCTACCATTCAACTCCTGCCCACAGCAAATTCAAGAAGCTACGGTGGCTAGGCTTGATGAAATTACACAAACATGGCAGGAAACAGTTCCATCCAATCTCCGGTTACGAGGCTCTCACATGGATCTTGTGAATGGGTCTCAACCGCCAGTCCTTCACCGGCTCCGCACCCTCTTATATCTTCGAGGAAACCACATACGATGCCTTATCCATAGACAATATCTTCTCAATGCTTCCATTATATCCAGCAATATCGACCGGGTCAAGTTGGTAGTTGACATTGCTTTGGATAGCATCCAAGTCATTGTACACTTGAATGAGACGACCGATATTGATTCACGGCAGCAGACTGCCTTTCAATATTTTCTTCATAGCTCATTGGCCATTGTCGTTCTTGCAGTATGCCTTGCACCAAAGGCATTTATAATTCATTGTAGGAAGGGATTCTACAACGCTGTCGCGATGGTAAGAAAATTTTCGCAGCGCAGCTTAGCCAACAGAAAATTGTGGAAAAGCATTCGTGTTTTGCTGCCGCGACTCAAACGTCTTGGCCTGCGATCACCAGAAAATATTCCACGGCGCCAAAATCCCATGGACGTGGCTTCATTGATTAAAGAGAGCAATTACAAGATACAGCCAAAGGATGACGGGGGCCACGCGGGTTTTTCGGGGCTTTCGCGACCCGAAGCAGGTGATGGACCAGCCTACCCCAATGAGATGCAGTTGAACCGCCACATATTTTACGAGGCAGATTTCACTGACCCTATACATTATGTCGTGCAAATTGAAAGCAGTCTTCTATTCTTGTATGACGTCTTTGGCCAGGACGAGCGTTGGTCGCAGAATGATGAAGACTCAGCCACCTCGCCTGAGACGAGCGAATCAGGCTTATTGGGCGATTTAGGCGACGAGATATCAAGATGTTTTCAGGCTCTCATTTAGAACCTCTTTTTTTTATGCTCACGATCTCCATCTACGGGGTTCAATAAATAATGTTAAGCATTAAACAAATTGGCAACTGGCGCGTCCATTGGAGCAACTCCTGAGGCGCAAGAAGGGTTCAGAACCGTGCCCGCCCCACATGGCGCTTTGAACAATTTAAGACTTGCAAATGAAACAAGGGTCCAACGAATTGGGTAGCAGCGGCGTCATAAATAATGCAGGGACGCAATTGACCGACATAATATTGTAACTGTGGCTGAATTGGCGTCTAGAATGACATGGAATTCAGGTGGCAGCGGACGTGCCCTCAACGATCTCTAGCAATTGGCCGGGCCCTTGGCAGACGCTTTATCAACAGGTTTATTTACTCTAAACAGGCTATTTAATAAAAAAAAGCCATTTACGAAAAACTTTCCACGTATGAAAAACCGGTTTGTCGCTGGTTACGACCAAACTATTGAATGAAACAACCGCAGTGGATACGATATGCACAGCACGCACTCTAAGTTGGATCTATGGAGCAACGGTTCGTCGATCATTCAACCATCGTTTTTCGCAACGTGGAGCCGATCTAGTGACAATCGCGAGTTCCGCAACATTTCGCTGCTGAGCATCTGTTTCGCATTCGTTCCTCGCATTCGTTTAAACGTGGCCATCGTTTGATCCAGCGGGCTCAGATGCCGGACAAACGCTTTCCGATAAATCCATGCCGCTAAGGCGGGGTTTAGCGAAGCCCCGAGCCCGACGCCGACCTGGCACGAACCCGAATTCGAACCCAAAACCGCCGCTAATTTTAGTCATGCAGGCAGTGGACCAGCGACGCGTAGTTAGTTGACCACCAGCATTTGGGTTACAATCAACGTGCAGTCTATTGCCAGCATGCAGCGTGCCACCAGGGTGTCGCTTAATATGGGGAACATGAACAAACGAAAAGTATATAATAACCGGCGAAACCCCCCAGAGATACGAGAAAACAAACACCAGTTCACTGTCTTCATTAAGAGAAACGAAAACCATCATGTCTTTGCAAAACCAAACCGCAATTGTTACTGGCTCAGCCGGTGGGCTGGGCGAGACCATCGTCGAAATGTTTCTGTCCAAAGGCGCCAACGTCGTCGTTTGCGACATTAATCCTGCACGACTCGCAGCAGCTGAAGCCAAATATGCAGACTCACACCCCGGCAAAGTTCTTGTGGTGGAGGTTGATGTTACAGACGAGGAATCAGTCAAGAACCTGGTCAGCCGTGCCGTTGAGAAATTCACCACAGTCAACATACTCGTTAACAATGCGGGCATCATGGACCGGTTTGACCCAGCCGGCACGTGCGAGAAGAGTCTCTGGGACAAGGTTATTGCCGTGAACATGACCGGATCCTTCCTCATGACAAAACACACAGTCAAGGCCATGGAGGAGCAAGGCAGTGGGCTTATTGTCAATATTGCATCGAATGCATCGTTCAAAGGCTTTGCCGCTGGTGTGGCGTACACAGCTAGCAAACACGGAGTGGAAGCCATTACGAAGAACACCGCGACTTTTTACGGATCCAAGGGCATCAACAGCATTGCTCTTATGATTGGAGGCATGGAAACAAATATTTCAGATGCATTCGCTGCTGGGTTAAATCAGGAGGGTATGCAGGTTTTCAGCGCCACAAATCCCGGTTTTGTCCCTGGAAAGACGACGGTGCCAAAGGAGCATGTTGCGAGGTATATCGGGTTCTTGAGTGAGGAAGGAATAGCCACAAGCGCAAACGGAAGCTGCATTACATTTAACAGGAACTGGCCTGCGGCTTAGATTATCATTTAGCGAAATAAAGACTTGGTCATTATTGTTTGCAATTTGCAATTTGGTGTTTTGGCATCACTAGCTAGGGTGAATGGCCACGAGACTGTCGGTCTGCAGTAGTAAACTATCTGCCACTTGGCGCTCTTGGCTACCGTTGCATGAAAAGGTTAATAGCCGGTATCGGTATTTCCTCGATGAAATAGGGCGCAAGGCAGATAGGGCGTGCGCGGGGTAGGTTATTAAGGTTATCAGCCAAGAGTGGCATACAACTAGATCCTTTCGATTTACCCGGTTGGGTTCAAATAGTCCCACGCCATATACTTAAATACAGAGCTAGGGAGAGAGGTTTCTCATGGAGTTCTGAAACTGGTCTGGCCCTTGAGTATATCTCACCATCCGATGTTACGAGATGTGCAGCCACTTCACTGGCTAGCTCAATGTTGTCTCAGCTGCCTATCAATCCTTTTTGGGTCTTTGGCTAAGGAGCTGTCCAGTTAGTCTTACTTCCTGTGCTCTTGTCCTGTAGCCACTGGTCCGCAATTCAACTAACCTCATCTATGTTCAATCTGCAGAGTGGCGCACGGCCCCACCTTGGCCAAGTGTGGGAGGGACTCCTCAATGGGTTGAAGTTATTCGAACGACAATTGATTGACTGTAAGTCGATGCTTTCTCGAGCTAAACTTGGGAAATGGAACATTGATCCATCCGAACATACTGCATTACCCTGGTCTAGACCCTTGCGATTGGACACAGCAGGTAGTTAATCTACTCCGCCTGAAGGATCTGGGTCTTTCTGATTCGCTCGCTCATTCACCTAACCCCACGCACAACTCCCATGCAGTCTTACTGCAAGCTAGCCGTAGTAAATCGCTCCACGCGTGCTTACTTGTTAAAAAAACCAAAGACACACATGTGCTGAATTTATGAGTCGCACTAGCTTCCAAGGGCCACCGGGTGGTGAAGGGGTGCTCACTGGGGTGCGGCTCCGAAATATTGAAGACAATGACGAAGTGGACAGACTCCAGGGCTATGACATTGACGCTTCCACACCATTGTGGCAGCACGACAAGGCCTGGATCCGCCGCCCGGCCCAGCTTGCACGCGCAATATGGCAATCAAGATTCTTGTCGCGTCTCAACTTCATCACGAGCCACTATGCCTACTTTATCATCGTCTGCTTGGTGTCTTCGCTCATCTTCTGGGGTTCTTCCCGGCCAGGACGCAGCATCAGCTACGTCGACAGTCTGTTCATGGTCGTCTCGGCCATGACCTCGGCCGGCCTCAGGACGGTCAACCTGAGCCAAGCAACGACGTGGCAGCAAGTGCTTATTTTCTTGCTCATCATCTTTGGCAGCAGGATCTGGGTCTCAATCTGCATCGTGTATACTCGCAAGCGAAGATTCGATCAACGCTTTGCCGAAATCGTGAGCGGTGAGCGGTCAAGGCGCAGGAGAAGGCCCCAGACTCGCACCAGAACCTCCTCTCCAGAAGAACTGCCAGTCCACAGGATCCATTCCGAAACACATTCAATCCGCAGGACAGCATCTCTTCATTCCGAAGCACAGTCAGTCCGTGGGGCAGCGTCCCCCCATGCTCCCGCCATAACTTTCAATTCCGATATAGAAGCCACGCCAAACGTTCAAACGAAGGAAAAGAACGACGGGAGTGAGGATATCCCCTACCTCTCCCGGACCCCCACTATTGGCCGCGAGAGGAAATATTTTGACCTTACTAGCGAACAACGCGACTACCTAGGTGGCATCGAATATCGTTCTCTGAAGCTACTTTCCATCTTATTGTTGTTGTATTTCTTCTTATGGCAACTCTTTGGCTGTATCGCCCTCGGCGCCTGGATCAACAACAACCTCCCCGGGCCGGCCTTGGATAACGGCACCAAACCCTGGTGGCTAGGCATATTCAATGGCGTATCAGCCTTTAACAACAATGGCTTGTCTCTTCTAGACGCCAGCATGGTCCCTTTCCAAGACTCATACTTTGTCATCATCATCATGGGTCTAATGATCTTGGCCGGGAATACAGCATTTCCAATATTTTTCAGATTCATCATCTGGTCCCAGACAATGTTCTTATCTCCGGGAAGGAGATTGTGGGAAGATATGCGCTTCATCCTGGATCATCCTCGGCGCTTGTATATCTATCTCTTCCCAAGACAAGCAACTTGGTGGCTCTTTTTTATACTCATCTTATTCAACTCGATCAATTGGGTTGGCTTTGTACTTTTTGGCCTTCACAGCTCCAACATCCGGAGCATTCCGACTGGGCCGCGCGTTCTCGCTGGTCTATTCCAAGCCTTGTGTAAGTTTATCCAGCCCACGTTTCATTCCTGGGTATGCACTGACCAACCTCGCCCCCATGACAGCAATCCGCTTCGGCGGCTTCCACATCATCAAAATCTCCAATCTCCACATTGGCTTGCAGCTCTTGTACATGATTACGATGTTTATCCAGGCCTTCCCGATCAAACGCAGCACGCGCCGTACCAACGTCTATGAAGAGCGATCACTCGGCATCTACGGAACCAGAGCCGATGACGACCCCGCGCAAGACCCGAATGAAAGCCCCTCCAATCTTTCCATTTTTCTACAGATATATAAGCAGATTACACAAAACGAAACATTGATGCTTATGCTCACCGTTGGTGTTATTGTCACTATTGAGGCAGGCCAATTCAGCCGGGACCCGGTCCACTATTCCGTCTTCAACGTCATGTTCGAGGTCATGTCAGCCTATTACGGCGTCGGCGTCAGCGTGGGGCTACCAGACGTGGATTATTCATTCAGCGGCGGGTGGCATGTCGCTAGCAAAGTGATCCTTTGCGGCGTCATGCTACTGGGGAGACATCGCGGCCTGCCGCAGGCGATTGACAAAGCTATATTGCTGCCAGGCGAATCACTGGCAATGGCGGAAGGATGACACTCGTGGGGCTTCCAGAACGTCAAGTTTAACAGTAGGGTATTGATGAGTTGTAGGCGGGCACTCATTGATGTCATTCAAAACGTCCATTGGTTTTCTATTACCACTTGAGTCATCTAGCATTTCCTGTACTTGTTCCAAAGTCTTTTCTAGAATAATGTTGCTGTATATACCCATGGTAGATCTCATAATAAAGTAACCAATAATAAGGCAGT
This sequence comes from Calonectria ilicicola, assembly GCA_020809705.1. Lineage (NCBI taxonomy): Eukaryota > Fungi > Ascomycota > Sordariomycetes > Hypocreales > Nectriaceae > Calonectria > Calonectria ilicicola. Next base: position 884,625 of record CP085833.1, on the reverse strand, counting down.
CTAGTCTTGATCTCATTCACATCTGTCGCCCCTTACTCAACCAAAATTACAGCTTTCAGTATCCACCTGAAACCTTCGTATCAATTAGTTGGACACCATCTTCCAAAAACGGCTGGGAGCAGAAAGCCAGGAGCTCCCGTTCGAGCGCTTCTGCACCTGGGTTTCCCCCACCAAATTTTGCAAACGTTGAGCCTTATCTCTACCAAAAACTTTCTCCAGGATCCAAATCACATTCATCGACGGATCATCATCAAGCCTACACTCCAGGTCTGCGCCATGCTGACAGAGCAACTCACTCGCTTGATACCAGGCATTCCTCATCGAGTCAGTAGCTTCGTCTCTTATCGTACTCTCATAGCATGACAGGAGGAACAGCGCCCAGACCGTTCGACCATCATTCAGGTGAACTTTTTGATTCACGTTCGCACCCTTCTCCAGCAGCAGGTGGACCATGCTCACATCTACACTGGGATCGTCCCTTTGAGAATGATACGGCATGCTGATGGCCGTCACTCGCCTCGGACGGAGCGCATAGTCCAGGAGAGGTCGTCCGGGTTTCTGCATCCGTCGCGGATCGGCCGTGAGCTTTGCCTGCACGTACTTAACCAGGCGAGCCTGGATGGTTAGCGCCAAGAAGTTGCAATTTCCACCTTCGCGGTATTCTTCATAACCGCGGGGTCTCGGTAGATCTCTCGCATGGGTCCAGTGCTTATTGCGTAGGGAGCGAGCGTGTTCGCAATTCACTCGGTCCAGCTCGTCCAACACGTCCACAACAGCCGACAGATCCGGGCTTGGTGTCTGGTTTCGTTTTTCAACCTCGTGCGCGTAGTAAAGAAGCTCATCTGTGAGACCTATTATCCTATTGATGGAGGATTTATGACGGAACTCCTCCTTTGGTACGCTCTTTAGCAAGAAGAGCGTCATTCTGCACAATGACACGAGAGGGTTGAAGTCTGATTGGCCAACCAGCATTTCCACCAACCGCTGATGATAGCAGTCCTGCAAAAAGTCGCGAACTGTACGATGGAGGAAATCAACAGGGCTCCCGAGGAATATGGGGTGAGGCATGTCATTAACAATGAGCAGGTCACCGCAACGATTCTGAATTCGGCTTTTCCATTGCTCCTCCGTCTTCGACACCCCATCCTCACTAATCGTTGATATTTGTGCTTTCACAGCATAATTAGAGTCAGTACTCTCTTGCTCCAGCAGGGAAAATGCGAATAAAGGTAGAGGCTGGACTTCTTCTATCGTAATCAGGAAGATTTGTGCCATCTCTACCCGAAACACAGGTTTGATGCCTTCAATAATGTGTTCAAAGTATGCTTCCAGGTCTGGTGGAAACAGGCGCAGAATTTTCTGCAGAGTTGAGAGTCCTTCATTCCTATTCACGGCGTGGACCAAGTCGCGGGTGACAAGAAACACCCATAACCACACTCCTTGTGATTGCTGCGCAATCTGCACCATGATTTCCTCGCAATCCGATTGTGAGGCACCTAGAATCTTGAACTTTTCGTTCATCTGAAGCCTCTGTCGTACATGCGTTTTCATGTCCTCCTTTGTAAAGTCCTGAACGGCTAGGGAATAGGTGCTCTCCTGGAAGGCCTTGAAAGCCTCTCGGGGTCGGCTCGATGCACATATCTTGATGTTGGCTGATTTCGACTCAAAAAACGATAGGAAATTGACAACATCTTCCTCTTCGCCATCGTACTCGTCAAGACCATCGATAAAAAAGCAAAACTTCGTGGAGAGACCACTATGTTTCGCGAGTGACTCGAAAGCCTTCTTCAGTTCGTCAATCTCCCATCTTTCATGATCCAAGCGATCGTTTGAGCAGACGTGCGGGATCATGGTAGGAGCGCGCCTCAGTATTTGGTACAACAGAGACTGGAACAGTCCGACCTGGGACTTTTGCATCTCAAACCCTTGGTTCCAGAAATAGTAGCTCGCCGTGTAGAGTTGAGCAGAGCCTGCCCATTCCTTCAAGGCCTCAGACGAATGCGTATGCTCGGCCGCGAATTTCATCAGCGTTGACTTACCACTGCCGGCCTGGGACACATTTTGTCAGCATCCAGTATGTCACAGTTAACTCCTCGACTTACTTTACCACTAATCCAGTAGATTCCATTCCCACCCCTGAGCCATTCCAGAAAATTTGTCCTAGTCGGGTCGAACAGCCAGGAATTTGTAAACTGGTCCGCATCGGGAATCTGCGACCACCGGCGTCGAATTTCTGGAAAGTACAGGCTCCTGATGATGTTGGACTGTCTCTGGCAGGTTCTTCGTTCTTGCTCCAATTGATCGAGGTGATTCTTCAAGGCGCTTAGTTGCCCGTCTCGCGCCTCCCTACTTTCGGCAGCCAGACGCAGAATATCTGCTTGGATACGATCCAATTTGGAATCGTAGTTGATTCCAAGCTGGGCTTGCGACTCTCTGAGAGCATTGAGGTCGGACAAGATCTCTGAGCCCCGTTTCCTGCCACGTGTGAGTTATGAACATTATTTATTAGCCTTGGCCACCAACTTATCCAGAATCATCTGCACATTTCTCCTTATCCTAACATCCAGGTTCTCAATGCGACGGCGCAGGTCATCGATATCCTTTCCTTTCCTCATCACACGGAATGCGATGCGACTGCTTTCTATCGTCCTAAATCTGGCGCTGTCCTTTATCTTGAGCTTTTGGACCATGTCAGCGAGCTCGCCAGCCAATCTGTCGCATTCGGTCGCCATAGCCATAATGTGACGCTCGGCCTCAGAGAGCTGCCGTCCAGGCAATCCCTGGATGGCTCTGCGATTGGAGTGCCGGACATCTTCCAGGGCAAGTTCTACTTCGTGTATCTCGGGAAGGGTATCGTGAATTGAGTCTCGAGCTGACTTGGTGGCTGAGACGATCTTGAGACTAAAGTCGACGAATGCTATAATGCTTGAGACAAGGCCAATGATCTCAAATGCCTCAGCCATAGTGGGATGACGTCACAGCAATTGGCCCTGCATGTATTGTCTCGGGCGAGAAACCAGATTATCACAATGCGGGATCTCGTTCAACTCACCTTGGAGCTGATGCGAGGGGAACAGTGCTAATAAGCCGGTTCATCGGCCCAAACCCAATGCCCTGATCCAAACCCAGGTACCAGGCACTGCCTAGCCTAGCCAAATTGGTCCATTTATTACAACGCTGTTTTTAAGTACCTTGAGGGCATTTTGCATGCCACTGTTCTACTTTAAAAATTGGTTCTATTCGATGAGGGCTTGAGTCCGTGCAGTTGGTCAATAATTTCTATATGAATTGCGCCCGAAACTTTATTTGCTGCCTTGACTAATTGCGCGACGCGTGTCTTAATTATCTAGGAGGAATTCTAACTCCGATGCAAGATTAAAAGCAGCACTGGCAAAGGAGACAAATTCGGCTAGGCTAGCCACGTCAGTCGAAGGATTGCATTGCCCCGCCTCACTGTCAGCCGTTGTTGAGAAGGCTGGGAAATGAATCGCCAAGTTGCTAAATTACTATGAACATGGCCATGGGTTCAGCTCATACAAGTGAAATACATATCTCTATGCAGCACCAGTGACACAAATTTCTCAAACAACTAGCCGGCAAACTAACTCAGAGGTCGGTTCTTCAGCATGAGAAAGTCTAACTGGGGCCTCAATTCAGCTATGTTGCCCCATATCCAGGCCCCATGTAGCGGTGTGCGGCCCCAAAAGCGGGTCACCTCCAAATACCTCAGTCCAACGCTGAGAAAAATCAGTAAGAGCTCGGCTTAAGAAACGTAAGATGATCTTGGCGTGCTTGAATTTCGTGTTCGACTGTTGTGGTGTCTCAAGCCATGATGACCTTCCAGAACTTCTAGCCTAGAGTCCAAGTTAGCGTCTACTCCAACAGCCTTGGCTTGTCGTCATTGGATAGATCAGCAGTCAGACTCGGCAGGATTTTATGCGAAATAGGGCGTGAGGCACATAGGGCGCAAATCTAGCTGAGCCAATCAGCTCGTTACTTAGAAGATCAGGCTGGGCAATTAAGGCTGTCTCCCAAATGTGGCATTTGACAGAATTCAGAAGCCAATTTAGGCTCGTTGACATGCATCACTTTCGCAATTTATAAGATCCAGAAATTGAATAAACATCATTGATTAATCCACACCATCTACATATAATATCTATGTACTAGCGGGCAATGGGGTATAAGTCAGAGTTATATCGTATGATCGTTATCGTGAGCGCAAAGAATGACCATCCAGATCACATCTAGCTTCGCTGCTCGGCGTCGGTTCTGTAATTCTTGAACTCGCGCGCAGGAACCTTCTTCATGAAAAGTTCATCCAGCTCCTCGTAGGATCGGCCGGCAACCTCGGGCTGGCAGAACCAGAGATAGACGGTGGACAAAATAGCGAGAGCGCCAAAGATGAAGGCGACCTTGGCTCCGAGGTTGGCCTGATCGGGGTTGAAAAGGAAGGGGATGACGAAAGCCCACATGGTCTAGATAATTGTTAGTTTCTGCTTGGAGGATTTTGAAAGCGGAATCAACTTACGAAGAGGGAGTTCTGGAGGGCAAGGGAGATGGATGCAGTCTTGGCACGAAGTCGGGAAGTGGCAACCTCGGTAAGCAGAGCATAGGCAGTAGCACCAATGGTGACGTTGTAGACAAAGCAGTAGACGAGGAGAAGGGCGACGGTTCCCTTGATGGCACCAGGGGTAGCGGCGACAGCGAGACCACCAGTAACGGTCAGGATGATAGTGAGCAGAACCATGCCATAGATGGTCAGGTTTCGGCGACCAACTCGGTCAATCAGGAACCAAGAGCAAATGTTACCAATCATGGAAAGGACCTGCTGGACAATGCCGAGAATGAAGCTCTCATCGGTGGAGTAGCCGGCGAGCTGCTGGTAGTAGGTGGAGTAAGCAGCCACAAAGAAGACACCGCACAGAGCCTGGATGCTCATGGGGGCAACGGAAATCATGGTGCGGCGGAGGTTGGACTTTCGGAAGCACTCGAAGAAGCTAACACCCTCGGTCTCCTTGCGAACTTCCTCAAGAGTCAGCTCAATGACGGCCAATCGCTTCTCAATCTCGGCACCAGAGTAGCCAAGTCGCTGGAGAGAGCCAACAGCCTTTTCCTGCTTTCCGCCATCGAGGAGCCACCAAGGCGACTCTGGGAGGAAGGGAAGAGCAAGAAATCCGAGGCCGGTGACGGCATACTGGGCAACAAATACGGAACGGTAGGCCCAGCGGGACTCAAGTGTACCAGTGCCCTTGACGACGAGAGAGACAATAAAGGGACCAATGGTGAAGGCAATGGCAGCCGCAGCAGTCAGGGTTCCTCGAAGAGCCAGAGGAGCAACCTCTCCAATGTATGTCATGCTGACAGTAATGAAGCCACCGACGGGGAATCCAGCGATGAACTTTCCAGCAAAGAAGACGGGGTTGGTCGTGCTAATGGTTTCGACGGTGATGGCAACGAAGACGAGGATGTAGCAGATGAAGTAGGTCCACTTGCGGCCAATGCGGTCAGCAATCCAGCCGGAGCCAAGAGAACCAATAACGGCGCTGTTGAGGATACAAGTTAGAGTTGATTGTCAAAGTTGTGGCTTGGCTTTGGAACTTACGAGGCAACGGGAGCTCCACTGTATGCAGACTGCCACTTTGCGGGGAGAACATAGTCGCCAGCATAGGGCTTTCCAAAGTCCTTTCGGAACTCTGGGATACCCAGAACGGTTCCAGAAGCTTGATTGTCGAAGCTAGTCAAGATCAGGACGTAGATGGCATAGACACACCAGATGAATGCCCAGGGCTTGTTTCGAATAGCCTGGATGGGGCCTTCCTGGTGGTCTTCGGCAGCGGCAGCAGCGCCAATCTGTTCGATATGCTGGGGCTCGCCCTTGATGCCTACAATGTCGCCATTGTCAAGCTCCTTCTTGAGGTCGCTCATGGCGAAGGTTGAGGGGAGGGGAGGTTGGTTGTGTGGGTTTTGTATGGGTGATGAGGGAGACACGGGTCTCAATCTCAACAAGCCCCGCTCGGCGAGGGAAAAGGTACAAGAGGCGAGATGGAGAGACCAAGAAGAGGCAAGAGACTTCTTTTGAAGCTGTGCCAATGTGAAGCTGATGCTGGTGATCGACAGGAGAGTTTCGGGCGGGACGTTGGATGGTATTTAACATGTCCCGCTCCCACTACCGCTAGCCTCTCTCCAACTTTTTTTCCCCACGGGGTCGGGTGATGAGCAAGAATTGGAGTGCTTCTCCGTTAGCTTCAGACCCCTGAGGGGAGGGATCTGGCAGCATGGCCGGCCAAGCACTGACCGCGACAAGTTTTTTTTTTTTGAGTCTAGACCTCGTCCCGCCCTAGCCTGGGGTCACGCGCAGTTGGGGAAGCGCAGGCCGGGGAGAGCGCCTCGCATGGCTGTTTTGAGCCCGAGGGGGAGGTCAGCCACGGAGCGGAGAGGCGAGGTTTAGGCCTGTCCCTGACGTATGCGACGCTACGTTTGACTCGTGGCTGGCAGGAAAACTGGCAATGGGCGAATTGAAGCCATATTGAGTCCTCAACCCCGGATTCTATGTGATCGACAGAGATAAGCTCAATTGAGCTGCTGACATGCGCGACCCCGTCCCCCGCATAATCTCGCTCCCTCGGATCTCTTCTCCAGTCTTTTTTTTGAGGGGCTGGCCCCTTGTGGTCCATGGTGGTCCCTTGACACGACCGACCCTCACTCACCATCAGTTCGCATTTGACTTCTTGGGGTACAGGGCTAGTGACACGACTAGGCTCCCGCCGCCACGAGGTGCTACGGCGAGCTAATGCCCATTACAGCCTGGCTTGGCACGAGTTTCGATCCGAACTGTACCCGGAGTTGTGCCTCAGTTTGCCTCTTCAAGACTCAGACGGGTGGCGGGTGGCTCCGAATGGGTGCAGGATGGGTACAGGATGGGTGCAGGATGGGTGGAGGGCGGCTCCGGCTAGGCCAGCCAGAGTCAAGAGGCGTGCGCCATACACCATCACACGATTCATGTCTCCAATTTTCGGCACAGCATTGCTGCCAAACTCGGCCTATCAACTGCCGATAGTCCACTATCACCGCAACCACGCCCTTCCCCACCTCGCCTACCAACTAACTTGCCTATGTGATGGTAATGCGTATGCGGATAATCGGGTTGTGGGCGGTTGATCTTCTGGATCCATAGTCTTGGTTGGCTTTTTTTCGTAAACCTTTGTGCCGAAAGCTTAGTAAAATATCTCGTCGTCGTCCCTTTTAGCTTAAACCGCACCCGCCAGATCCAACGACATCACAACGCCAACGTCCTTACACAGAGTGAGCCAATCAAGGTGCCCATCACACCTCACACCTCACGCCTCACGCCTCACACACACACACATCTGCCCGGCCTCCATCATCCAGCAGCACCATCATGGCAGACATTACCCAAGAAATTCTTCGCACGGAATGGAACCGAGACTTTGAGAACATCTCGGAGCATCTCCGCCCTACCCTGGCCAGGTGGCATCGCTTGCCCCAGAGGCTAGTCAAGTTCCAGTCAGACCAGGACGCCTACTTTGGCATTCGTGCTACCCCAGACGAAAATGCAATTGACAAGCTCCCATCCCTGTCCTGGGGCAGAGGAGATGAGTTTGTTCTAGACTTTGGTCTCCACATGGTCGGCTTCCTGTCCTTTACTCTAAACCACACCGGTGCCAGTATGGATGCCCCATGCAGGCTGCGGCTGACGTTTGGCGAATCACCGCTCGACGTCACCATGCCCATGGACAATGTCAAGACATGGATCAGTACAGCCTGGCTGCCGGATGAAACCATCAACATTGACATGTGCCCGGAGAAGGTTATCCTCCCCAGGAGATATGCCTTTCGATTCCTGCGCGTCCAGGTTATCGACACCTCTCCCTTGTTCAAGGTGTCATTCTCCAATGTCCAGTGCGAGTGCGTCAGCGCCATTGGCCAGGACCACCAGCTCGATGCCGTCAGCTTCGACGACCCGGTACTCCGGGACATCGACCATAGCGCCATCTCCACGCTCCGCGATTGCATGCAGACCGTCTTCGAGGACGGGCCTCGCCGAGACCGCCGCCTGTGGAGCGGCGATCTAAGGCTGCAGGCACTAGCAAACTATAGCACCTTTCGGGACTTTGCCCTGGTAAAGCGCAACATTTTCCAGTTTGCCGCTGTAATCCGCGAGGACGGGTCTCTTCCCGCCTGCGTCCTTGAGAAGCCCAAGTTTTATCCCTCGACCGACTACATCATCGACTACGATGCTCTCTTTGCTGCCATTGTGCTCGACTACGTGGTTGAGTCTGGAGATGTTGCTGCCGGCCAGCTTCTTTGGCCCACTGTTCTCAACTGTGTAAAACGACCCTTGAGCCAGGTGGACCCCGAGACCAATCTGTTTGACAGTAGCCGCACCAAGGATTGGAAATTCCTCGACTGGGCCCCCAAGCTTCACAAAGACGCCGGAGAGCACGGCGTGCTGCTGTACGCCCTAAAGGCAGTGAACAAGCTCGCATCCGTTTTGGAAAAGGAGCCTCCCCACCTGGAGACGGTGGCAAAGATGACGGCAGCAGCTACCAAATTCATTTCCGAGGACAATCTCTTCATCTCAGGTCCAGACTCCGAAATTAGCTACGCCTCGGCAGCCTGGCTCGTTCTAGCTGAAGCATTTCCACAAGACGTTGCCCAGACCGCGCTTCTCGACACGCTTGCCCACCCCGATGCAGTGAAGCCCCTGACCCCATACCTCTGGCACCATGTCTGCGACGCCCTCGTGACCGTGGGATGCTATGACAAGTGCCTGGAAATCATCAACGACTACTGGGCCGGCATGATTCGAGCCGGCGCAGACACGTTCTGGGAGTGCTATGACCCCAAGGATCCACGGGCAAGTCCGTATGGAGACGTGAGAAACAATAGTTTTTGCCACGCGTGGAGTTGCACCCCAACCTATCTTTTGCGCGGCAAACTATTAGATGCCTTAAAGGGCAAGGTGACTGGCAAAATCACAATGGGCGAGTTGGACGAAAAGTGGATTCAGCGGAGCCTCAGATCATAGAATTGTAAATAAATGATAGAAATTAATATTGAAATAAAATATGTAACTGATAGGTTGGGGGTCCTCCTTGTTACTCCCTCAAATTTCCCAGCTTGCAAATTGGTCCCATACATGTAATCTTTCCATCTCATTTAGTTGCCCAAGATTCACAGCTTCAATATTAGATCATAAACGGCATGATCCGGGGTAAACGCGTCAAGCCATCATCTGCTTGCAGCTGACATGTCAAAATTGACACGAGAGCAGCTGAGCATTTACTTAGTCATGGGCTATTTTAGTCCCCGGCCGCCTGCGAGCCAATCTAACGACGAATCGAGCCATCTCGCGGTACCAGCCTCCTAGCTCGCGCACTACGCAAGGGCCAGGGGGATCAAACTGCCAAAACGAGACACCGCTCGCCCGTCAACAGAGAGGCTGGATCGTAGGTAGTGTAGGGGCGCCAAGGACGGCACTCCGCAGCCCGCTCTTTTTTTCCCTGGAGTTGGCCAGAATCCATAAGCGCCTCGAGGAAATAGATTCCAAGACACCCAACGTAGTGGCACTTAGGTAAGCTTCTTGATAGCCGCCTTTACCATATTCTCCAAAAATGCGGCAGTATCACCAGGGGTAAAATCCAAGTCGAGAGTGAAGGGTGTACCGACGATTACTCCCTCCATGTGAATCTCAAAAGGCTTCTGGTCGTTTGTATCTGCAGTAAGTGTCCCGCTCAACCTTGCCACTCTAATATCGCAAAGCGAACCTGCAGCTTTTATCACTTCATTTAGAGTGGTAAACACTGCTCCTTCAACTGCCTGGACAGCCTCAAGGCCTGCGCTGGCCGCCTTAAAAGCGATGTTGTTGTTTTTGGCCACCTCCAGTGCTGTTTCGGCAGCCGCAAGGCCAAGGCCCACACCAGTGTTCCCAAGTGCGGTTAACTGGCATTTCAAGATTTCAAACTGTATTTTCTGCTTCTTTTCATAGTTATCCCATGACCGTTGGGCTTCGTCGACCATGTTCTGTGCCGCTTGTGCAGCTTTGTCAAAGTCACCCTTGAGAGCAAGTTCGGCGATCTCAAAGAGTTTCTGCGCATTCGCAAGCTGGTTAACGGCCTCGTTTATCGCGAGCTCAACAGACTTCCTTATGGTGTCAATGGCTTCGATAGCCCTCCACCATAGATTCTGGAGCTCCTTGAATAGAGGCGAGTCCAGGACGGCCTTGGCACTCCTCAGGACACCAAGAGCAACACCAAGACCGATTTTTGCCGATCCCAGAGCCACCCCAAGCCCAGCAATCCGAATGCTCTGTCAAACGTTAGTAAATTTATCTTTAGAAAGGAGCGCTTAGGCGTACGATGTCCGGAGCCCGCCAAAAATCTGTCCAATCAAGATGGCGCAAGTCAGACTCCAAGTCGCTAATTTCATCCTCCAGTGAGTCAACTGCATCTGTTCAATCCACTGGGTTAGCCATAGATACTATGTTCTGTGAATTAGTAGCAACATACTATTTGCATCGTTGACAGCTGATTCAGCACTATTAATGGCGTCTTGAGCGTCGCCAAACTTCGACATGAAGTCTTGTTTTCTTCTCTCTCTGTCTGATACCGCATTGTTATTGCTGTTCCGACCGTTTTCTTCTGTATTTCTCAGATTAGTCTGGCTGGCATCAACTTTATTTTTCTCTTTCCGCATTTCTGAGTCCCGATGTTCGCTGGCTTGATGGACCCTGTTGGTTTGGTCAATTTTGGCATTCTCGACATTTCTGCGGTGAACATTGTTTTCCTCCTCCGTTTCGCGATCCAGCGCAGCAATCTGAGCGTCCAAGTCATCATTCTGACGTTTGAATACGTCTCTTGACTCCTGCAGCTTTTTCTCTGCCGCTTCTATCTGGGCCTTGTATTCTCTTTCGGCCTCAAGTACTGTGGCTTTTGCTTGCTCAAGCTTTTCTTGAATCGCCTCGTGCAATTTTCGCAACGCTTTCTGCAGCGTCTCCACCATTTCTTGAATAATCCGTTGCTCAATTTGAACACTGATTGCCCAATCCGCATTCGACAACTTTTTTGTCAAACTTTTCTCCTCTCCCTTGCTAATCATCATTGCTTTCGCTTGGATTTTGATGAGGTCACTCCAGGCGAGCTGCAGGTCGAAGTAAAAGATCGGCGTGGGTAGAATCTGTATATAAAGCTCGATGGATGCCCTCAGCTTGAAAAGTTCAACGTAACCACTGAGAATGAATTTCTGGGTCTGCGCAGTGATTTCTACATCCAACAATGCAAAAGTCATTCCAGGACGGTCTGGGAGGGTGACATCACCACCAATTTTGAGAGGCCCAAGTTCAATGGTTTGAAGCCAAGCTTTGAGAGTGAATCCTTCAGTGCTTAGGATACAATCCATACCCGCTTCATGGTCGAAGATGATGATTTGACCTCGAAGCCGAAAGCCAGGGGGGAAGTACTCATCTGCAAAAGTGACCCCGGGGCTAGCATAGATCAAAACATCCCTTAGTTCGAATATCTTCATATCAGTTGAGGGTATTTTTTCCTCCATGACAGCAGCAATAAGCTGTGCAAGTTTCAGGTAGTCCATCCTCGGCGCGTCGACCTTGATCAACAGGTCTTTTGGATTTTCACAGACATACATTACCATTTCATATGCATTTGTCTGATTTATTTCTCCAACGTAGAATGACCCCATAAAACCTACACCCTGAGGTGTTCCAGTTGATGCAAGCTGGGCCCAGTTGAGTTGAAGGCCAATGGCAAGCTTCGGGCCTGGGTTAAACAAAATGGTCAGTTAACCCACTACACTAAACGTCAAAAAATCTAACTTCTGTAACTAGCGTACCTATGGTTATTTCCTTACTCAGACCCAGAGGGTTGTTAATGTTTCCTTTAAATAATCTATAAAAAATATTAGTAACTGACATCATATTAGCTCCAGAATACGGCTCACAATTCTCCGACCAGTTCTGTTGGGTCAATGGTTGCTGTCAGTCGGAATTGCAGCCATTCTTCATCGTCATTGACGTGGACTTGAAAGCCCCCAATAAACGAAAGACCTTTGGGACCAAACTGCAGCTCAAATCTGTCTGATCTGAATCGCGGGCCGATATCGATCTTGTTATTGCAAAATATCAGTCTGGAGAATTTTGACGTGTTTTCAGGGCTTTACCTTCAAGGATTTAGGAAGAAAAATGGAAACACTCGGCATACTAGAACCCTTCTGCCAGCCGATAGAAATCTCAGTTCTATCCCCCGGAGCTGGCTCCTTGACTGCTCCACCTATCTTCAGATAGGGAATTTGGCTAATAGTTGCCCACAAAAATATTCCTGAGAAACATCAGTTATGACCCGAACAATGCAGCTCTGAATTTAAATACCTTTTCTTATGACATAGCCATTCGAGCTCATGGCGCATTGGACGTTGTCGATGCTAGAAGCAACCAATGACACTGATGTCAATCTTACATCAAGCTCTGAATTCTCGTCAATTGAAACGAAATCTCGCAGAGAAATGTCTGAATCCATATGGCCACAGAGCACCCAAAACCATTGGTTCTTTTGTTTGCCGACTGTCACGGAAACCTTGATATCCATGGGTTTAGTCACTCCCTCTTTGATGAGGATGCGTCCAGTGATGTCTAGCCCGCCACTCCACCCTCCATCGGTCGCCTTTTGTTTTTCGCCTTCTTTGGTCTGGGTTGGCGATGAGCTTTGGGAACGACCAATCACAAGAGTAAGTGACATATCATAGATAGTAACATATCCATCATCAAGATCCCAACTTTCAACCTGAGCCCTAATGAGGAGACCTGCTGAGCTGATTATGACTGTGGCTTGCGCCAATCGTCGTCCGTTAATGGTCAAGGCACCAGTAAGTGAAAGCTGTGCTTTGGACACCCTAATAGTTAGATTTTCGCATGTGATATCATGGTCTGATGATTCCAAATCATCGCCATGAATATCAGAAAACAGTTTCTTGATGTCAGACCACGTCACCTTCTCCGAGGTACCCTCGAGGTACGATTCATCTAAAGTTAGCATTAGCATGTGCTGTTTAGAGATGACAAAGGATGCCAAACCTGGGTAGTCCTTGTAAACTACTCCCTTCAGCCCGAGAGTGCCAGCGCTTGAAGTTTTCCACTTCGCTGAGACAGCGAAGGATAGGGACTTGTCAAGTTCCATTGCAGTCGGCCGAGTTGAACTTGAGCCAGCCTGCACCTGACGACTGGTACCCTCTTCGTCCCCCTTGTCAGCATCAGAGATCGGAATATGAACCAGAAATTTGACTTCGTCCAACTAAAGTGCACTAGTTAGCTCCACCAATGCTCCAGCAGAGTACCTTCTTACTGAGAGAGACTCGACACCCAGGGGATTCTTCCACTTCCCATCACCAGGCATTGTCATATCGAATCGTAGGGACGTTTCTTGGAGAGTTGCTTTGTACCCGAGTAGCATCGGGCCAGTGAACCCGGGAATAGTGATATGAACATCGCCAAAAATGCTCCAGCTGATGAATTCCGACTTTGCGGATGACGTCGGCGAAGCGATTTCATCAACGCTGTTGGATCTTCCTATATTGAGCTCTAAGCCAATAGAGAGAACGGTGATGAGTTCAAGAACTGGGGGCATGGGTGTTCGTAGCCCGAGAAGAGAACCCGAAAAGGTCAAGCCGTCAATACTATAGCTTCCATCGGGAACTTGGGCGAAACCCAGGTATGCAGAGAGCCTCAATTTAGGCTTTGCTGCCTCACCGAGAAAGTGCTTGAATACAGAAAAGACTTCGTCAAGTAGACCGTTAAATTCGATCTCTGTGCGCAGATACAGCCCCGCAGGTTGATCATGGATGGGATGAGCCCACCACTCGACAGCCGATTTGTGAAACGAAACTAGCCCAAATGCAGAAGACGCAAGACTAGGAAACAATGAACTTAGTGGGACACTGTCATCCACCTCGTATTTCCAGTATTCTCGAGACTGTCCCGGCGGGACAGGAACCCTTCTGCCAGTAACATGCTCAAAAACGGGATCTGCCCAGAAGCCATCCCAACCAGTAAACTTGGGCGTTTCTTCTCCATACATTTCTGTTTGTTCGTCCGTGAGCTCGATTGTACCAACTGACTGTTTAATGGTGTCAGTTTCCACAAATATCTGCCTTCGGTTCTCGCGGGATAGGCCAGCGAAGACATCGTCATCATAGGGATCCATTTTGATTGTTCAGCAATGATAATTTGAATGAGTAGGGTACAGTGAAACTTAAGCGATTGAAAAAACTAGAAATGGAATGGGTGTCCGCGTTATATAGCTGAACTACCAACTTCTCAAATCCCTGTCTTTCGACTAAAATAGGGCTGAACAGAATCACACCTCCCTGAATACACACACGCCCATGTTATAGCGGCACTTCAAAATGCCTCTAGACGAATCGGGAGGTCCTATGCATGATTTATTGAATACGGTATGTCTAGTGAGGTCACGACATAATAGACTTCAAATCCAATTGACATGCATCTTATCTCCTCCAGGACAACCAGAGACCTCCCTTGTTCTTCCAGGAAAATTGCATCAATCAATCTCCCTGATTGAATCAATTATTCTTAGAAGTTCTTCAGATAATCGCCCCAAAACTTCTTAGTAACTTCTTCCACTGCACCGACATCCTTGTAACCCAGACTGACGATGAAATCAGCCGCCTTCCCGCCGATATCAGTGTACTGGTTGCTGATAAATCGATGCTAATGCTTGTTAATCTAGCTCCTTTTCAGCTACTTAGTACCAACTGACCTGGTAAGGTGTGTGATCCTTATTGTGGTAGACAAGGAACCGCTTGGTTTTGCCACTATCTTGTCCATACTGGAACTTCTCGTCAACCTTCAGAGTAATCTCATCACCTTCAATCTTCTTGGCTTTGAATTCTTCAATCTTGTTTGCCTGGACAAAAATGACACCCTCCGTGCCCGCTAACACCCACATATCAGTGAAAAGCCAAAGGCCCAAGAGTGATAAGACCCACTAGACTTGTCGGTGTACTTGCAGAGATAATAATCCTCCTTGCATGATTTGAAGCTTTGGCTCCATTCGATGGTCAGCTTCTTTCCCTTGCTGCCGCCAAGGAAGTCAGCAGGAACGTAGATGGTGCTGCCCAAGGCCACAAGAGAAGCCATGACTGAGAAAAGGCGGTTGGAAGGCTCTGGGCTAAGAACTGAATAATAGATTGGTGAAATACTGTGATGAGATTGTCTGTGATGTAGACAAGTCCAATGGATTATTTGCTGTCATTTATACTTTTCAAATTCATTTGCAATTCTCTCCATGGCCTTGAAACATAATCAAGACTGTTGAGCTGAACTCCATCTTAGGGTTTGGGTTGACATTGTTCAGGAAGTGGGTAGTGGCGCACCCCGCACCAATACCATGTTGCATTTCAGACAGCCACATTCAAGGTCACTACCCTCCCGTCATAGGTCTGGTTTCAAATATCAGCTTACGGTTTCACCACATAATATGCATGGGAAAAGGTCCAGATATAGTCTCAAGCCTCAGTGGAAATGATTTGATCAAGATCAAAACTACTGCAAACATGCATGGAATCAAGCCCAAGCGGTGTAGAGATGATACGATTTCTCAGCCATTTATCACGCCTCATATTTGCCACAAAATACCACAACCAATATACTCTGAGCTAGGCCTAAGCCTTACATGGAGGAATGTGCATATAATCATACCTTCTCCGCTCAAATATTTGCAGGCGCGAGTGTACTGAAATGTCTCCGATTTGCTGTCTTGGGCCATGCGGTGGCGCGCACGGACTTCGCACCACCAAGCTAAACACTCCAGATAACCAACCAGGTTTGTGTCAACCACCGGGAATTATCATCGGACTTGTAATTATCCTCATTCACATCAAACTATCACCCCAGAGTAAAACAAAGAGAGGTTTTACTCAAATTCACAGGATCCATCATACAAACTCGTTTACTCTCTAACCGTAAACAGGTTTCTTTTTTCCCTACTCTTTAAGTAGAAGGTCATCCTCTTGGACACACAGTTCAAGAAGACTAGGAGCTTTAAGAAATCCATGTGATTCTGTGCGAGGGCCAGGACGAGTACAGCACGTCATCGAGTCTCCTTGGCACGGATACCGGCAGTAGAAAGGGTGTTGGCAGGCCTCATTTGTTATGCATCGAGTAGATTATTTCACGTATAGCTCTGATATAGCTGTTATAACTGTTGAGAGGGGGCGTGAACATATGATATGATGAAATCCTTCAAAAATAGGCTCAAAGAGGTACCAGTGGTATCCTTAGAAATGATAATTGTTGAGGTTCCGGTCAAGGGCGATGTGACGAGAGTCTGCGTATGCCAATCCATCATCCAAACATGAGGTTTGTTCCCCACACTCCATGGCAATGACACTGCCCAACAAGCGATGGCACAGATTTCACCGCTCCTATATGGTGGTATCATACACACGCGTCGGCGATTTCCATTACGGGGTAGCTCCTGTCGACAATGAATGAAGTCTAGGCCCGCTAGTGGCGGAACATGGCATATGACACATCACGCAAATTTCCGGCCCAGCCCAGCAAGAAGGAAAAGCCTTTTTACGTGATGGATTAAGCGATAACATAAAATTAGCACTCTATGTTTGTTCATATTCATCGTGCTATTTTATTTTACTCGTTTTCAGATTTCTTGGTTTAATTTATGATAATTTGTTCCTCGTCATCCAAGCCAAGTTCAAATCCAACCTCAGACTGAGGTTCTCCGCAGTCGACTCCACATCCGTGCGTTTAGCTGCCTCAGTTCGCGAATAAGGAGCTCACACAATCATAGCTCCATCATCATGTTCCTGAATATGAGCCAGCTATATAAGTTGAATGCACTCAATGGTATGCGCAAGTTTACCCCAAGCTGTAATTAAGCACGCTTTCCCAAGGATCAAGTTATGCTGACCAATATTCCATTTCACTGAAAGAGTGGAAGAGACGAATCCGTCTACTCTTGTTGCTACTAGCAGAGTTGAACGTGGACAGACCTCACAATATACACAAATCCATGAACCAAGATTTTTTTGGTTTATGCTTCAATTACAAAGTGCCGCTTGAGGAAATCATGACTGTGCACTTGGTCTTGTTGAATACATCATGCCCAGTGAGGTTGTGATACGTACTGACATCAGATCCAAGTGGCTCTCGCTTTAGCTCAACTCGGACAATCAGCGGTTCTTCACCCTCTCCCAACTAAAATTGACTCATTTTCTCAGATTGAATCTATTGGTCCGAGAAATCCTTGAGGAAATCCGCCCAGTATTTCTTGATGTCTTGTGATGATGTATTATCATCAATGTAACCCAAGCTAGCTATCATGTCACTCCAATAGCTACCGACAAACCGATGCTAGTTTTTGTTATTTCGGATCCCTCCCACGTGGTTCAGATACGAACTAACCTGTTGAGGTCTGTGTTCCTTATCATGGTAAACAAGAAACCGCTTGGGTCCAGTGACGTCTTGTCCATACTGGAACTTCTCGTCTACTTTCAAAGTAATACCATCGCCATCGATATGCTTGGCTTTGAATTCCTCTACCTTGTTCTCTTGAACAAAAATCATGCCCCCCGAACCACCTGAATCCAACAGATTAGCGAAAAGTTATGAATAAATGAGAGAGAGAGGAGGCAGACTCACCAGACCTGTCCATGTACTCGCAGAGGTAATAATGCTCGCTGCGCATGTCAAATTGCTGAATCCATTGAATCTCTACCCTCTTTTCGTCATTGCCGTCAAGTGCATCAACGGGAACGTGGATGACGCTGCCTTCAGTCACGAGAGAAGGCATTGCTGAAAAATTAGGTTTGGAGACTCTAGGTTAAGCAAGTGCAGATTAGTGAAATGATGTGGCGGGGTTGATTGTGATGGGAAGAAATTCGATGGAGGATATGTCGTCATATATAGCCCGGTATTGTCTTAATAATAATCTTCCCGCCTTAGAGTTTATTCGATACGATTCAGTAGAACTCCATCCTCGGGCTTGGGCTTATACCATTTGGAACGCGGGTAGTGCTGACCAGCATCATGCTGCATTTCATTCAGCCACACTTGAAGCCACTGAACCTTGCGCTAAAAGGGGGGCCCGATGCTATCCTATATTTTAGATAGTCACATTCAAAACCCTTACCCTTGGACAAGGAAATCGGAGATCCAGGTTTCGAATGTCATTTGACTATCTTGCACGAGGCCCACCTCACCCAGCCAAATACTGACTTACCAAGCACGTGCTTTTAGTACACGCAAACTTCTAGCCCAGGACATAGGAGCGAAAAAATCTGAAACATGAGAAAAACAAGCTGTTTTTATTGTATTTTTATTTTATCTCTGCTTTCTTTCGTTATTCCATTTATTTTTAATTCCGTGACGTATGCCCATGCTCTTTCTAACCTCTGCCAGCTCCTTCAGATCCAGCCCCAGTCTGGAGTTCTCCGCAGTCGACCCACACCCGCGCGCTTAGTTGCTTCAATCATATAGCTCCATCATGTTCCTGACTATGAGCTATATAAGTTCAATGCACTCAATGGTATGTGTAATTTTGCCCAAAGCTGTAATTCATTGCGCTTTCCCAAAGATCAAGTTGTGCCATCTGATACTCGGGCTTACCTTTGTGTTTTCTTGGGGAAAAGCAGAGGTGAGGCATGTGTTCTTTGTGATGGCAGCAGACACGCTAGTGAATTGAGCACTATGTACTTTGTACGGAGTACTCCATACCTGTACCTGACATGAAGCTTTCTTTGCTTTTTCCTCCCGGCACAAAACCTGATTGGTATTTTTTCCTTTTCCTTGGCACCCACCCAGAATAAGCTCTGAGCAAGGTCGTATAGCTCGGGTTCACTTCCTTTGAACCGGTTCAAACATCCAAACTCAGGCTCTCACAAAATGGTCCCCCGACGCAGCCCACCTGCCTGTTTCAGAAACCCGTCCAGACTTACACGGAACCTCGCCCCGATGCAATCCCTGCGCCCGCGATGCGAGGCTTTTGGTGGTGTTTGCAAACAACAACAACCCTTGCATCGCCCGCACGTGACCACACGGCAGACAAGGTGGTGCTATCCTGCGGGATCGTCATGGACTATGTAGCTCGCCCTGCGCGTCAGCTCCGAGCCTCGGCCTAAGGGGAATCATCCTGGGAATCACCCTCATAAATCGCCCACCAGCGCGCCCGCGCCCTCGACATCGAGACATGGCGCCCATCAAGCCGGCCCCGCTGCAGAAGCTGCCCTTGCACATCATCGCCGACATCTTGTGCCAGCTCGGCACCATTGAGCAGCTGCGCCGCGCCTTCATCAGCCATCCCATCTTCCTAGCCGCCTTCAGAGATAACGCCCACGCCATCGCCAGGGAGCTCATCAGAACCACCGTCCCGCGCAACGTCGTGCCCTTTGCCCTTGCGCTTCTGGAGTCAACCAAGATTAACCCCCGGAACCACGATGACGTCCGCAGCCTTTTGACACGCTTGGGGCGCCGCATCTTGGTGCCCTCCGAAGCCGCCACATCCCTGGCCAAGCTATCGCTAGCCGACTGCGCCTACATCAGCCAAAACTATGAGGCTGCCGACTATCTGAGCGAGGACCTGGCCAGGGACGTCCTCCCAGTCTTCAATCGCCGCATGGAGCAAAACCACCCGCTAGAAATCAACGCTGTCGAAAAGTTTCGCCTTATCCGCGCCATGTTTCGATATCAGCTTATGTGCAATCTATTCTGTCTCAAAGAGGGCGATCCACTTCCCGGGACCGAGCGCACCCTCAACTTCTTTAATATATTTTCCGTCTGGGTCAATGAACAGATGATGTGTGTTTACACCTATCTAGAGCGGAAAGTCTGTCGAGGTGAGTCGCTTTTTTTTTTTTTTTGCTCTGCGCTCTATCTATTTGGTGTCTAAACACAGCACACAGCCTTTGACGAGCTTGCCGCCCACGACGTTCAATGGGGCTGGTTACCCATGTTCTGGTCGCGCGCGAGAGAGGACATTCCGCGCCTCCAAGAGTTTGTAAGTGCCCCCCTAGTGCAAGCTCAAAATAGAATCGAGGCTAACAATCGTCCTCTAGCTAACCCAGGGATTGCCATTCCTCAAGGCCGTCACTTGCGCCAAGACATATGATGAGTGGAGGCCGTTGCTCGATTTGGATCGCTTCATGTCTATGGGATTTGAGCGCTATCCTTATTCGCAACTCCTCTGGATGCCGCCCGACGAAGGCATCATGGAGACACTCGAACTTACCCACCTACAGGCCCCTCTTTCCACTTATGCAACCGCCGAGCTCCAAGTCTTGTCCCGAGGACCCGACGGCGAAGATGGCATTGGCTCATACCCCTTCTTCACCTGGCTCGGTGCCCACCGAAACGTTTCCGTCTTTAGCAGCGTCTTTTCCTATCTGGACAAGAACCTCTGGGAGTGCGGCTACGTGCTGTGGGACATCAATGACCCCTCCGAGACACACCTTCGCGACAGGTGCCGGCGAGTGCGGCGCAGGAAGTCTGCATATCCCCGCGTGGAAGTCCCATGGACGACAGAGGATATTGCCAGAACCCAGAGGCAGAGAACCGACATTTATTTATCAGGCGGCAGGGGATACTGGCCCAGAGATGGCTACGACTTTAGTCGGGTTTCCGGGCTGACTGAGGAGCTGCAGAAGGGACTAATATCGAGGTGGGAAAACGAGCCCACAATGAGTCGGACCCAGGTGAGTTGTATTCCATACAAGAGCCTATGGCTACATAGCTGATTGTTTGTTTTACTAAACAGCACGGACGACATACTTTTCATGATTGGAACCAGTAGATGGGAAAGCGCACTTAATGACACATACTGACTTGATTCGCTTCACATGTACATATTTGGACCGTATTTAGGGCCCGAGATGTGTCTCCCTGAGGCTCTCGGTGCAAATGTCTGAAATACTCAATACAAAAAATTGGTCCGCGCAGCCCCTGAGACATTGGGGCTGGTCAGCTGCCCTTCATTCCTCTCTAATTGTCACCTATCACATCTCTCCCTTCTATGAACCCACATCCCTCGTAATGACCCATATATTTTTACTCCTTCGCCCAAACTATTGCATCATGTTCCTGTATGCTGCTCCAACCAGCCGCATCGATGCATGAGATCCGCGCTAGCACGCCCCCACGTAGTTGCAAGAGCACACCATTAACCTTGGCCGCATGCCAACTATGGCCCCTTGACCATTTTCCCTTTAAGCCATGTCCCAGAGGATACCCATCAAACCCTCTAGCTGCGTCTAGTTCTGGAGCCCAGGCTCGGTTTCCCTGATCTAAAGTTGAACAAAGTGGAAACCGATGTCTATCCTTGACACATCATTGTTGGCCCAGCCACAAGAGATCTTCGCTCTCCCTCCCAGAAACAATGCAAAGAAAGGCGTCGTCGTTTCAATAGATCGGTCCATATGGTTTCATAGACTTTGAGGGCATGCCAGAGATGATCAGGAGTAGATGATGCCCGAGTATATGAGGATGGAGATCACGCAGCTCATCCTGTTCAGACATCCACCAGCAACAATCACCAGCACTTCCAACACAAAGGACAACAGCAATAACTCTTACCATCTCCATACAACCTCCGGCTTCTCTTCTTTCCTAACACCAAATCAGAAACCACAATGAGATCTTCACTAGCACTCCTAGCTTTTGCCGCCTGCGCCTTGGCTGCTCCTCAGCCCGTGCCGGACAACCTCCAGCCTGAAGGCAGCGCCCCCAATGGATGCGATGCCAACTACGGCGGCGAATTTGAAGTCACTATCTTTTCTGTTAAGGCTGCTAAGGCCAAGCGCGACTTTTATGAGGTTAGTTACACCATCACAAATACCTCGCAAAGTACCTAACATCAGTAGAAACGTGGAACATGCAGCGGCGAAGGCGTCTTGGTCATGAACCTCAAGGACGGTGTTCTCAAGGATGCCCAAGGCCGCATCGGCTACATTGCCTCCAACTACCAGCTGCAGTTTGACAAGCCTCCTCAGGTCGACGCCAAGTACACAGCTGGATTCTCGGCCTGCAACAACCAGTCTTTGGCTCTCGGCTCAAGCACTCAATTCTTCCAATGCAAGTCTGGCGACTTTTACAACCTCTACGATCGCAACTGGGCAGCGCAGTGTGAGCCTGCCGAGATTGTCATGATGCCCTGCGGAGGTTCTTCATCTGAGCCCAAGGAGAAGAGGGTTGTCGGAAGCAGCATCGTGGCCACGACAGTGGTGACAGTCGTCTCTGACGGAACCACCAAAGAAGTGCCCACAACCATTGCCGTGCCCATGTGCCAGATTGGCGATGGCCAGGTGCAAGTGCGCACGACCCCTTGCGATGACATGGAGCTTCCAATCATCACAGCTCCTCCCGTCAGCCAGGTCTCCGATGGTGGCATCAAGATCCCTGAGTCTCCTGCCGTCTTGACCGCCCCTGCGGCTGCTGAGTCCAACCCCGGAGAGGTCGTGCTTGAGGACACCAAGACGCTGGGGGCCGCAAAGCTCGCCGCTGATGCAGCTTCTTCAGCTGATTCTGCGGCTGCCCTAGTAACTAACTCCGCCACTTCTGCGTCGCCTGCTCAAATCGCAAAGTACAAGGGCACTCCTACTGCGTCCGAAGATGTTGAGGAGACTAGCCTGTCGACTGCTGGCTCCGATAGTACGGACACTAGCGGTGAAACCGGCAGTGGATCCAATGATGCCGCTACAGCCACTCAGTCAGTATCTAGTGATATTAAGCTTGTTCCAAGCGTGGTGCTTGCGTCCGTCATTGGTGGTCTCGCTGTTCTAGCGTGCATCTAAATGATACCATATAGTTGAAATGAAAGATGATGGGAAAGATTTGCATATGCATGGGTTAGCAGGGTTGATTTTGTGCTTTCATACACGGAAACGGGCATAAACAGATAGATGGTGAATTTTAGAATTATAGGGGAATGCAATTAATAAATGATGAGTTTTACATGTCAACATTCGTCCTGACCAAGTCATACAATATTCTCTCTTCTGAAGGTATAGGGTGGCCAAATAGAGTGAATCTGCTGGTTAATTGGTCCGTGCAGGGATGCCTTGAGATGACATAATCATCCTCGCATCGCAACTTTCTCTCCACGACTCAGTCCCCAGCGGCATTCAATTTCGTCAAACCACTGCGATCTTCAAAATGTCAGAATACTGGAAGTCGACGCCGAAATACTGGTGCAAGCACTGCTCGTGCTACGTGCGCGACACAAAACTCGAACGTCAAAACCATGAAGCGACCGGCAAGCACCAGGGCGCCTTGAAGCGCTTCCTGCGCGACCTGCATCGAGGCCACGAGCGAGAGGAGCGCGACAAGGACCGCGCACGCCAGGAAATTGCCCGACTGAATGGAGTGGTCACAGGATCTTCAGCCGGACCTTCAGGATCCTCATCAGCGGCCGCCAGCGCCGGGCGCTACGACAAACCCACCGCACCCAGCGAGTCGCAGCTCAAGAAGCAGAGAGAACAGCTTGCAGAGTTGGGCGTGGCTATGCCGAGCGAATTCCGACCCGAAATGGCGATGGCGGGAGAGTGGACAGTGACAAAAACGAGAATCATCGAAACCAAGGCGGAGGACGAAAACGAAGAAAAGGTGGAAGCGAAAGCCAACGGAGTGCGAAAGCGCGAGGTCACAGAGGAAGAGAAGGACGAAGAAGATGCCATCCGAGGCCTATTTAAGAAACCACGGCGATGGGGTAGAGACTCCAAGGCCATGCCTCAGGAGGAGGATAAGGAGCTCGACGCACTGCTGAGCGGAACTACATTCCAGCCCTCTTCCAGCGCCCACAACGACAACGTCAAGAAGGAAGAAGATACCTCCGACGACAAGACCGACATCAAACTGGAGGATGGTGTGGCTAAGGAAGAAGCAACGGAAGACACAGCTGTAAAAACCGAGGCGCCTGAGCAAGATCCAGTCGTTAAGCCCGAGGCAGATGCTGGCGGCTCGGGGATAACACCCATTGTCTTCAAGAAGCGAAAGCCCAAGGGCATTCGCCAAAAGTAATGATGCAACGAAGGAACGTGGACTTTTGATGAGTTGAGCACGGTTAATCAACGAATAACTACGGCTTCTGACAAGGCAGCTTGGATTGAAGGTGGAACATCAATGACCGATGGATGAGGGTTGGTGAGCTTGTATACCATAACCGGAGCTACTGACCAGCAGAAGAGAAGCCCCGATGACAAACATCTTCAGCATTTATCCTCGGTTTTATGGCCTGCCTCGCGCAGTTGGAACGACGTTCTTGCCCATGATGCATTCCCCGGCCGTAGTCCACCTTCTGTACAATACCACTTTCCCGGGCATAGTGTGTGTTTATGTCCGTGATCGACAGCCTCAAATCTAGCACCGACACCGGAGCCAATAGCTTGAGTCGTGATTGATTACCATGACGTACAACCGATATTGACCAGACCCGTATTTGAGTCCCAAGTGGGGGAGTATCGATGTGAAGCAGATAGGTGAGGCGACTAGGCGCCGGGGATACTGTTTCCAAGACGGTTATTCCCGGTGAGGCTTCGCGAAGAGAATAGAAGACCAAATAAAGAATGGCAATACTTGTATCATTTTAGACCAATGGACCGAGAGAAACTAGCAACATGCAGAGATTTCTAAGCACAGCACTTCATGCGGCAGGCCCCTGCCATTCCGAGCCCCTCCGTTCCATTCCTCAAAGGGCTTGACATCAGGGCGGGGCAATAACCGGTGGGCTCCCGGCATTGTTGGACCGTTGCGGTGGGTTAATTAGTTGAGTGTCTGTGATCTCCTTGGTCAATTGCGGTCTTATCTCCATCGGAACCTTCATGGCATTCTGGATCCCTGTTGCGTCACTTGCCTGAGCGGAGTACAAGTCCGGGCCCCGGCGTATTTTTTTCTATGAGAGCGCGAGGCCGAGGCGGTCCCGAGGTTGAAGGGCCTTCCCCGTCTCTGTTATATAATTTGGGCTTCCACCTCCGTATTTGTTCACAAAGACAAGCTCCTTGTTTAATACACTCGATTCACAGCTCTCAACACAGCCCGACATACAAGATGACCTCCAACCCCCCCGGACAGTGCTGTATTACCGGCTTTCGCCATGAGTATGACTTCCCCGCCGTGAGATGAAGCCTCAGCGTTGAGTGAGAAACAACTGCTCAGCGACCAAGGCGCATCACGGTAAACAACATAGTCTAAGCGCACATGAACTAACATTCCATGCAGAGGCTCGGCTCAGGGCAAGATGATCAAGATTGAGGGCGGGGTCGATGCCTACCTGGCCACCCCCGCCGAGGGTGTGGTGCGCAAGGACGCGGGCATCGTCTTTGTGGCCGACATCTTTGGCATCTGGATCAACAGCAAGCTCCTGGCTGACGAGTTCGCCTCTAAGGGCTACACCACCATCATCCCCGATCTTTTCAACGGCGACCAGGTTCCCGAGCCTCGACCCGACAACTTTGACATCATGGGCTGGTTCGCCAAGGGCTCTGACGGCAACAACCCCCACACTGCGGAGCAGATTGACCCCGTTGTCGTCAAGGGTGTCAAGGCCCTCAAGGATCTGGGCCTGACCAAGATTGCTTCCGTTGGATACTGTCTTGGCGCCAAGGTGAGTTTACGGATCGATTCCGATGAGCATGAGATTTGTATTGACAGGCAATTCCAGTACACTATCCGCAACTTCAAGGCCGGCATCGACGTCGCCTTTGTCGCCCACCCCTCTTTCGTCTCCGAGGAGGAGTTTTCTGCTCTCACCATCCCTCTGTCCATTGCCGCGGCTCAGACCGACGAGATTTTCCCTCTCGAGAAGCGCGTCGAGTCGGAGAAGATTCTGGGCAAGCTCAGCATCCCCTGGCAGATCAACCTGTACTCCGGCACCGAGCACGGCTTCGCTGTGCGTGGAGACATGTCCAAGAAGGACCTGCGCTTCGCCAAGGAGCAGGCGTTTTACCAGGCCGTTGCCTGGTTCGAGGAGCATCTGGTTTAAAAGCGTCGAGCGTGATGAATGGATTATAGAACCGGGTCTTTTTAAAGCGTGTGTATATGATGAACCCAAATGAAAATACGACGATTACTCTCTCATGTCTACTGTTGCATCCTGGTGACCTAGTGGCCTACTAGTCTCTAAGCTAAGCAACGAATAGCCTGCAGAGATGCTGATACTGCTGCTTGTCTATGAATGCAAGGCTGCAGTGCCCAAGCGCAAGCTATAATGAATACAGCCATACACGATGCCACGATTGAAGGCAGCTATCTAAGACATGCAGTTAGAGCATGCTGCTGACACCCGAGACTAGCACTGGGGAGAAAGCTGATCCAATCAAACCAGGGTGTCCCTGAGAATGCCTGCATCGCCAGATTGTCCAATCGGTAAGCGAGTGGATGACAGAATGCGGTATGTGGTATGCGAGGAAATGTGGACGGGTAAGACGGAGGATTGAGAGGAAGGCGAATGGAATAAAAATTTTTTGGACCATTAAACCCGAGCACCATATCATACTAGAACTGCCATCACAGGCTCGATTCCACTACATTGAAGCCCTTCATACGACAGGTACTGTGTACGCATACGATGAAAGCTGACATCATCTTTTCCTCATCCTGACGTCTTCCACTGATCGGGCTGGATTCCGAAGTCCGAGTCGAGAAAGAGCAAAGCGTGGAGCTTGATTTCCCGAGCGGCTGGGGTGGATCACAGCGTCGTCGTCATTGGGAGGTGACCAAAGCAAAGTTCCTTTTTAGCAAAAAGTGTTTGAGACTGGAAACGGGGATCTCGGGGATCTCGGGGAAGGGTAGGAAAGGGTAGGAATTATTTTTAAGCTTCGGAATGGGGTGCGGGGTGGGCGTGGCTCTCGGGGAGATGGACAAGATTCCCGAGCATTTTGATGGGAACAGCACAGGGCGAAAGTGTGTGAGTGTGAGTGTACGTACACAGGGGATTAAAAAAAAGACTGGCATAAGAAAGAAAAGAAAAGGCAGCATCTTATCAGCACAAGGGAGGCGGTAATGCTCATAATGGGGTGATGGGTTCCCATAAAATGTAGCTCCGTGTCTTGTCTTGTCTCACCACGCGAGAACCAAGAAACTCCCCCTCATCATGTCTCACCTTGACGAGACGCATGAGTCGTACTTGTGACAGATGGGTGACGTACGCGAGTGAAATGCATGTGTATGGGTCTATGTGTGTGTTGTCCAGCCTGCACCACGAGAAGGGAGATGACACGGTGTTGGGATTATTTTCTTTCTATGATCGGATACGAATAGCTTCACCTGGAAAATCCAAAACCACACACACAAAAAGAAAAAGCAAAGAAAGCAAAGCCACAGAAGGGCACCAGCTGAAAAGAACAGCAGTGGGCAGTGTCAGCAGCCAACAAGCTCGCTCTCTTTCGGCGCACACGTCTCAGGGGCCGGTATGTGCGAGGGACTGTGGGGTCACGGGCCCTCGGGTGGCTTGCACAGACTGGGCCAGGTGGATTCGCAGTGGATCCGTGATGGACTGCGGTGTGCCCTGTGAACCCCACACTCTCGCTGTAAATCTCACTCTCACTCACTGTGAGCACCCACTGTCAGCGCCCACTGTGAGGACCCCCCCCCCGTGAGCAGCGCCTAGTGCAGTCAGCGCCCGCCACCACCATCTCCAGCGCTCACCCACTCACTCACTCACTCGCTCGCTCACCCGCTTCTCTCCCATCCCGCCTCTCTCGCCGCCGCCGCCCAAAGCAGAGAGGCCCTCGATTGGACCGCGACGATTGGAGCGCATCACCCTTTGCCGTTGCCATTATCGCCCGCAACCCCCTGCACCTTTTTTACCCTCCCCTTCCCTGACGTCAAGCATATCACGAACACGACACGACGACCAAGTAGCAGTAGACAAACTACTCCTCCACCTTTCGCAAGTCAAACATGATCATACAGTGAATGGACTAGCCAACGTCCCGCCGCCTCGACTTCAACCCTCGCTGGCCATGGCCGCCTCTGTCGACTCGAGGACGCCCCATCATCCTCCTGGCAATCCCTCCCACCTCCCGTCCCCGAGTCTCTCGCCGACTCTCTCCCCGGCCCTCCTCTCGCGCTCTCCCTCTGTTACGCAGTTGACCCCCGCCGCCTCGTCTTGCATCTCGTCGTGCGCCGTGTCGCCGACCGCCTCGATTCCCGCCTCGCCCCTCGCGCTCCCCACGGCCCTCGGTGGTATCGCCCTTCCTCTACCTACGATTCCCTCAGACGAGGACCCTTCCTCTGAAGATGGCTCCCACCGCAGTTCCAGCCCCCAGCGGCCTGAGTCCTACTCGTCGTCGATATCTGATCCAGCAGTAGAGGATGACGCTGACCTTGACGGCCGCGGCAATGACGACACCACGGCTGCATCAGACAATCACTTGCAACAAAAGATGGAGGATAAGGACAAGGACAGAGATGGCTACATCTCTGGTCGAAATAGTCGAAGTAGCACCATTAGCAACGTCACAGCCCGCAGTCACGTCCGTCGCCTATCCGCCAACGACATGCAACGCCTCACCAGCGCGCCCGATTCGCTCCCAATTGCTCCCGCGCCGCAGCGCCGCTCCATCGACCAGGAATCCGTCTCTCGCTTCGCTGACCAGCGCGAGGCCATCCGCCAATCCATGCTGCGCCAGCCCGATCTCGCTGTGCACCATGATAGCCATGTCCTCCAACCTCAGACGAACGGCTATGCCGCCGAATCTCGCCCAAGCAGCGCATCATTCGGTTCTCGTGACATTCACCGCCGCCCCTCGCCAGCACCTCGAACCGTCTCTACACCCCCGACAAGTCGAGTCCTCGCCAGCGACACGTCTGCGCCCTCCAATCGCTCTCCTCGTCGATATTCGTCTTTCCACTCTGCCAGCCGCCCAGCCGCGCTTCATCTAAACCTTGATGGCGCACCCGCTACGGCTGCTCCAGGCCGCTCTAACCCCCCAGCGACGGCCATCCCAGTGCAGAAACCAGAAACGTCTGCTAGCCAGCGACTTCCCTCGCCTCTTCCGCCCATTATCCCGCTTCCTCCAATGTCTGTCCCCACCCACCTTCAGCTCGAGCTCGCCGCCCAGCGCCCGAGCCCGCTATATATTCACCAATCTCACGCTTACGATATCCCTTACGAGTCCAATGCCGTCAAGTTTGAACGTCTGAAGAATGTTTTGCTTATCCCCCCGTTTTTGGAACGCACATTGAACTTTGGAGCCCTGGCTTGTCTGGACGCCTGGCTGTACAACTTTACCATTCTACCCATGCGCTTCGTTCTGGCCCTGGCTGTGCTAATTCGATGGTGGGCTTACGTTGTTGTTAAGGAAATCAAGTGGCTCCTCGATTTCGTATGGTACGGCTTGGGAAGATTATGGAAACGCGGACGAACTCGCCCTCCACCGCAGCCGCCTGCTGATCAGCCTGAAGATGAGAGAGCTCGCAGCCAGCGCAGTCAGAGCCAGAGCCGTGTTCGCGGGCTCTCTACCGACTCGACATCATCCAGAATAAGCACCGCTGAGGTAAGGCCTAATTCTCACGGCAAC
Source organism: Calonectria ilicicola (assembly GCA_020809705.1). Taxonomy (NCBI): domain Eukaryota; kingdom Fungi; phylum Ascomycota; class Sordariomycetes; order Hypocreales; family Nectriaceae; genus Calonectria; species Calonectria ilicicola. Next base: position 855,045 of record CP085833.1, on the reverse strand, counting down.
AATGTCCGTCTCAAACCTCCTGTCCAGCTCCGACCTCCAAAGCGAAGCCGAACCCCAAGCTCAGGCGTTTTCCGGCACAGGAGGACCAAATCTATGCCCTCCAACCTTTCCGCCTTTCACAAGGCGGACTTGCTCCAGGGCCTTGTCATCATCTGCAGTTCCATGGCTCTCATGACTCTTGACGCCAGTCGCATGTATCACTTTATCCGTGCGCAGTCTGCCATTAAGCTCTATGTCATTTACAACATCCTCGAAGTTGGCGACCGCCTCCTCTCTGCCCTTGGCCAAGATATTCTCGAATGCCTTTTTAGCACTGAGACGCTCTCTCGAAATTCGTCAGGCCGCTCCAAAGTTCTTCTACCCATGGGCATGTTTCTTCTTGCATTGGCATACTGCTGTCTTCACTCGATCGCACTCTACTACCAGGTCATTACTCTCAATGTAGCCGTGAACTCATACTCCAATGCCCTCCTCACGCTTCTCTTGTCCAACCAATTTGTCGAGATCAAGAGCACCGTCTTCAAGCGTTTTGAGAAAGACAATCTGTTCCAACTGACTTGTGCGGATATTGTTGAACGTTTCCAGCTCTGGATCATGCTCTTCATCATTGGCATGCGCAACGTGGTTGAGGTTGGTGGTCTATCGGTTCCAGGCGCTGGTTCTGAGCCTGGATATGATGAAGGACCAATCCCCTTGCACAATCCTTCTATCCTTCCTCACAGCTTTACCGTGCTGCCTTCGTGGCTCAAATCGGGAGAAGTTCTCTCACCGTTCCTCATTGTGATTGGCAGTGAGATGCTCGTCGACACTATTAAGCATGCCTATGTGACCAAATTTAACAATATCAAGCCTCGTTTTTACAGCCGCATCCTTGATATCTTGTGCAAGGACTACTACACTAATGTCAGTATAAGTTGCTTTGACATTTTTTAATTTCGGAAACATACTTACAAACTTCTAGGCTTTCGTGACCCCCTCACTCACTCGACGTCTTGGTCTGGCCGTGATTCCCCTTTCATGCCTCTTCATCCGGTCTTCCATCCAGACGTACCACATGTTTCTCTCGACGCATCTCTCCATGCCCATGCCCGAGTCCACTCAAACATCGTTGTCTGAAGAATCGGCTGTACCATCATCTCCCGCCGTGATTGCCGCCCTCAACCGCTTTGACACTCTCATTCGCGACTCCTTGGGCCGAGCCACCTACGGTTATCCCTATGGATCCCCCCTAAACTCGCGGCCATGGTACTCGTGGACTTCTGATGACGCCATTGCTGCCGTGACCATGATTGTTGTCTTCTTCATCGCTTTCCTCGTTCTCCTCATCCTCAAGCTACTCCTCGGCATGGTCCTCCTCAAGTTTTCCCGCAATCGCTACGCCCGCATGAAGCAAACCGAGCACGCCATTGCTTCTGGCCAAGCCGATCGTGAGTCTCTTGATGTGGCTGGAAGCAAAAGAAACGGCGGCTTCGGCCACGTTGAAGTCGGTGAAGACCGCCAGCGCTGGATTCACGCCGACAAGAATGAAGGACTCAAGGGCGGCAAGGGGCCTTCGGGGTCAGCGCCCCCCAAAAAGAAGCCCGATGGCGACTTTGAAAACGTCTTTCGATATGAAATGGTTGCCAAACGAATTTGGTAATCAAAATTAAAGAAAAGAAAAAAGCATACAAAAAACAACACAACAAAAATGAACAGTAACATTCTTCTACAGCTTCCAATTTTGATGAAACAGCATCAATAACCTTTGTTTTTCTTTTTCGTACCTATAAGCATCATTAGCATTAGAACTGGCATTGGAACTCAAGGCTGGACCCGGGGGGAAACTGGACCGGACTGATTGTTTGTGCATTGAGCTGGTGCAATCGGCTTGTTGATTTGATTTAATTGATTGTACATAAAAAAAAATAGGGTTTCAACGGCGTTTACAGTATCAAATATCGGTCAGAATATATTATTACTTGGTTCTTATTATGCTGATTCTTTTTTTTTGTTCTTTATCGTACCTATTTTTAGGTTTAGAGCTTTATAATTCCTGGAGTAAACCATGTTTATCATATTACTCTAGCTATTCATATTGCAACTGCAAATCAAAATTATTATAATAGTGAAATGATACTATGAATACCTGTAGTTATATTCCCTTCGTCCTTACTAACCCTTTAGCATCACGTTGTTCTTACGCTTTTGGTCCTTCATTTTTCAATCTCTATCCCTTCTTTCTTTGAACCACTTACCGAGGAATCCGGGGCAACAAGTTTCGGTTCGACAAGGATACGTGCCACATGTAGTTTTTGTCCTGGGGTCGCTGTGCCAAAGTTAATCGCCCATAGCAGCATTAAAATGTCTAGAGCTGCGTCATGTCGTGGTTTTTGTTGGGATAGATCGTATTCAGTCGATGCCTTGTGCAGTATGCAATACTTTGTAGGACACTTCTTGCCTTTTGGGTTGGTCGTGACCCATTTGAGATATGACTCCGGAAAGCGAGCAGTGTGGATAGATAGATGATAATGCCGAATGCTGATTACAAACGCCTAGAAAATGGACAAATTAGCTATTTCCGCGTTCTCTGCACTCATGATGAAAGCACACAAACATCGTGATATAAACTAGACCCATGGTTAATAGGTTGAGTTGGTATGCCGGTGACATCTGAAGGTAGCAGCGGAATGGTTGTTTCGGGGTCATTATCTTCGGCATAGCGCATATTCAGAACGGCGGATGAAAACAACTCGGAGAAGATTTGACATGTGGAATCTCCAGAGTCATCAAGCCGTTTTGCCTGTTAGTATGTTATTAGTCGTCTGCTGCGGAAAAAAAAAATAGAGACTGGATGTGGCTCACCTCATATCTCATTACCGGTACCTTCCCATAACGATTGCGGTTAGAGACGGTGCCCCTTTCATAATCCCAGGGACGGCGCCTGTTTACCCCCTTCTGCTTGTTTATAGGCGTAGTCCCACCACGAGTCAGGTATACATAACCGTCATCAAGCAGTTCGCATTCTATATTACAAATACCGATCTTGTCCTTTATGTGGCCAGGCGTGCTGGTATTAAACCCATTAGCTGTAGTTTTCCCAGTGATTAAAGACATCATTACCTTCGCAGATCATTCAAGTCTGGAAAAAGGGCGGAGAAAAGGAGAAGAATCATCTCCATGAAGCGATGAAGCAGCTGCTCAGAAGCAGTCTCATCTTTGTCTTCATCCTGATCGATGCTTTCTTGTTCTATAGTCACGTTGAATCTTTTTTTGAGCTCTTCTTCGGTTTGATCAGGTCTTTTTTTCAGAGAGTCGTTTTTGTAACGTTGAATATTATCCCAAGTATTCTTCTTGATCTCGGCATCCTTTCGCGATAGAAGGTCTCGCAATAGTGTGAAGCAAAGGCACCAAGGGTTTTGAACAAAGTAGCTCATCTTTTTGTCCGATTTAAACAAGGTCAGGTGTTCCCGAGTAGCTTCCGTCAATTTCTCAAGAACGTCCTTCACGACTGCATTCTGTTAATAGGAACCCAAACATATTATGACTTTGGGAGGCTACTTACTGCCATTTTTACGAATCATTTCCGGGACGACCTCATTTGCAGTGGCGAAATCATCTGGGATAATGGCAGATAAAGGGACATGGAGCAGTGGAATGCAAGATAGGTCAATGAGATTGTCGAATGTCCATTTAGATGCAGATTTACCGATTGGGTTCTTAATATTCGCCTGTGATTCTTTTGTTTCTTGTTGTTTCTCTCCGACAAGATGCGTGCTAATGATATCTGGATTCATAGAAGTTTCAAGATACAAGGCCTGTAGAAACGAGGGTGTTGTTTTGTTGGTTCTCTCGAACTCCTTGACGTCTTTCTCGGGTAATGTTGTTGAATGTCCCGCTTCGTTTTGTTTTTCTTGACCATCCTTGCTGTTCTCGTATTTTTTATTGGAACGTGAAGCATATGCGCCACCACAGGTGTCGACTCCCCTTGTTGATAGAGAGTTGATATGATCGTTTAGTATGAACCCCCAGCTTTGTTTGACAGAGTCATTGTCTTTCACAGATTCAATGCTCTGCTTGCAGACAGGGTGAAATTCCTCAGTAGTTGAATTTTTTGGTTGACTAGTACCAATGTCTGTACGAGGGCGATCGCCAATAGGGCGTATAGTCACAGGTTGGGAAGAATTTGGTCGCTCAATGTTCATTGTAGCGGTGCAGTTGCCAAAAGAAAGTTGCAAAATGTGTAAATGGAATTGCCCTTGAGCACCGTGGTGGAAAAATAGAGTATAGGGCCTGACTACTTTTTATGGGCGGATGGAATATCATAGAGGCCAGGGGAGAGCTAGTACCTCCCATTCCAAACAAGTTAGTCACTTCATGTGCATATCAATAGTCTCAAAGCCACAGCTTCAGCTGCCCCGCCTGTTCAGACCAACCTGATGCGGGCACCTATTCAGCTTCCTTGGCAGGCTTGTGTCCTGCCGCTGGGCATGATCAACTCAGCAGCCACAGCCAATGACGGCAATCCCTTTGCGCCACAGTCAGCTTTTGATTCAGAATCTGTCAACTCAGCGAGCATTGTCTTCACAGGATACGACGGCAGTAGTAACTTCAAGTCCTCCGAGGTCCTCAGCTCGTCAGAGTCAGCAGACCACCTCAGCGTAGGTGTGGGTGTAAGTAGCGACTTGATGTTCCTCGAAGCGAGTGTTTCAGTGCACTATGACAGACGTCATAGAGAACCACGACTCGAAGAAGGCCGTATCACGAGCAGTGGTCAACTAGTTCATCAAGCGCAGAGAGAGGGTCTGAAGTCCGTGTGAGTGCATACTAGACGATTGAGCTGGCATTCATTGCGGAGACTATGAAGATGGGCACAGCGGGGTTTCAGCCAGCCATCGAATACGGGCGAGGAATCCACAAACGAGCACAAGGACTTCAATACCGCGTGGCTGGCGAGCTATGGTTGTGAAACTTTTACTAGTGCCGGTTGAGCGCCTGCGGCAGGTTCGTTATTGGACGATTGCAATGTGATAATTCAACTACACTTAGAAGCCCCTAATGCAGTCTCAGTCACATACTCTATGTATCTACAGCTAGCGTATTTTGTATTTCAATAGTCTACCAGAATTGCATCGCACTAATGCCAATATTCTCTTTTCAGTTGCATAGCGTCCAAATTTGGTTTAGATAGATTGCTCTTAGTTGGCGTTAGCAAGGTCACAGAGTCAATATACTTGCATTCTTCTTTAGTAAGCTGAGGAACTAACTCTTCTACAGACGATTGCTTCCCCCCACCCAATTTACGTCGTTTTGCCTAATTCAACTCTTTGTAATCATGGCTTTGCTGCTTGCACCGTACAGCAATGGCATGTGCTTTGGTAGGTTGCCAAAATGCTGCTTGCCTGATGCTGAGACACTTTACGATTTGCAGGCCAAGGGTAAGACCCACCATGCATCTTTTCCCTGACTTAACATGGAACTCACCTGCGCAACTACAACTCTTATACGCAACAAATTTGCATTGATAATGCTGTCGTTATTGATCTCGACCGCGTTGATAACGCAGTAACTAATGATGGATTCACCATGCGCGAGCTGCGTTATGCCATCGGTTCTTGTGCTGGTGGAGATGATGAAAATGAAAGCAATTATGAGGACGCAACTCTACCTCTACCTCTGCCACCAGTAGCTGCTAGCACAGTAGCTGCTAGTACAGTAGTTGCTAGTACAGTAGTTGCTAGTACAGTAGTTGCTTCTAAAGACTCAGTTGCTGCTGCACCGCACCAACAACGAAGTTTGTACACTCACATCACCAATATTTCATCGCATGGCATGACCATCAACATTGATGCCTGGAGCAATCGCCAGTTTGATGGCGCTCGTGTTGCATGGCTTGCATGGCCAGCCGAATTTGACGGCAAGTCAATTCGGGCTAGAAATGAAGTTTGGCGCAAGGATAATCCGGCGAGTGAGGATCCTTAAGCCGTGATCCCAAGGTGTTCTGTGACATCAATTGGATGGACTTTCAAGAGAGCGACAAAATGTTACGCGTATTTGCAAAGGCTGAGGGGGCAACTAAGGACAAGTTACGGCGGCATGGTGGCACGTGGGACAACACGCCAATGGAAGGGATGGGCTTTTGTTGGATTGCCATTGAGTGATATTAAATGATACGAAAGATTGTAAGCTTTGTATTGATAAATAAAACATCCAAGTATAATTTCTCGCCTGTATTCCAAACCATCTTAAAAACGAAAGAAAGGCAAGGGTATGCTTAATGCAGCAATGTGATTTCCAGTCCGACATTCAAGCCGTTACTCAGCATGATTTTGGTCCGATATGTCACATGTATTCATTCATTCATTACTCTCACTCATGTGTATCAGTAAAGATGGGCATTGAATCTTTCTATTGCCATTTACTCAAAAATTGAGTAATAAAATACCACAACGCTAAATAGTCCCATTCCGTCCTAAGCCAGACTTTTCTCGCTGGCCTCGGGTATTCTAGACGGTACCTCCCACAGGTTATATACTCTATCCAGCACTCATCCTTATGTGCGTATATCTTTCGTCATCATTCATGTCATAGTCTGTCTTCGTCACAGCCCAGGTTGAGTCGTATAACTTTTGTTTTTCCTTCCGTCTTCATGAACTTTTCGTCACACCATTTTTTTTATTTTCATTTACTGAATACCAGCCAGCTTCAGCAGATTGGGGTTGTTGGCCAGGAGGTCAGGCTTGGCCTTGTACAAGACCTGCACAGTGCGCTGCAGAGTCTCGCGAGTCTCCTGCTCGAGCTGCTCCTCGGGGGGGCTGAGGACCTTCTCGAAGATGCCAATGAGCTGGGGGGTAAGCTGCTCAACGGTGGGGTTGGAGTTCTCGTAGAGCTTGTAGATGCACTGGTAGATGGGGGCGTTCTCCTCGTAATCCTCGGTGAGGGGAAGGACGTTGAGAACAGCGGGCAGAGCCTGAGAAACAAAGCCGTTGTCTGGGTTCTTGGTCATCATACGGCAGAGAGCACCGGCAACGTTGTCAGTCATGCGCATCTCGTTGACAGTCAGGAGAGGCTCGAGCTTCTCCCAGAGATGGGGGTAGAGAGGGAAGGTCTTGCTGGTCTCAGTGGAGTTCAAGACAACCAGACCAATGGCGTAGGCGGCGTTGGACTTGGCGAGAGGGTCGGGGTCACCAAGGCGGCGGACAAGGGCCTGGCCGAGAGACTCAGTGAAGGGAGTGATGCCCTCGCCAATATACTTGGTGATCTCAGCGATGGTGCCAACGGCAGTGGAGCGGTGCAGGTTCTCGGTGGAGCTAGCAAGCTTGAGAATAGGCTTCTCGAAAATCTTCCAAAGCTCACCGAAGTCGGGGCCGAGAGCGGCAGCAAGGCCAACAACGACATCAAGGGCAGTGTCGATAACGAGCCAGTCGTACTCAGACGAACCAGCATCAACCTCCTGCTCCTCCTCCTCGTCGCCAAGATCCTGCTGGCAGGGGTGCGATCGGGTGATGATCAGACCAACCACGGACACGAGCTCCTGGAGGACACCATCCTCAGCAACAAGGACAGCAGGGCCGCAGGCCTTGAGGGTAGCAGCAACGTTGCGGTTGATGTCGGTAATGACGGAACTATAAGCAAGTTAGCACCAAAGCCTAGACTTAGAGCGCAAGACAGCTTGAAGGAATTAAGCCAATAATCAGACGTGATCAAACGCTTTCTCAGCAACCACAATTTTGTGTCTGAGTGAGCTGGGTATTAACGCGAAGTAATCATCATTTTGGCATAGGGGAGACGAAAAGGAAAATTCGGGAATTACTAACCGTTCGGCATCGTCGCCCCAGATGGTCATAGTAGCCTTCTGAAGGGCCTGACCCATGGAAATGAGAGAAGCAGGGGGAGCGTGCTTAGGGGGCATGCCAGGCTCCCACTTGAGACCAGAGCCCTCCTCCCAGACCTGGAAGACACGGGCATAGGTGCGCCAGAGGGTAGAGATGGCAGTCTTTCGACAGCCCTCGTATGTGTGCTCAGCGAAAGGAGAAACCTTGGTAATGGTCTCCTCAACGTACTTCTCAAGGTTGGAACTGTTGCAGGAGTTGGAGATGACATCACCAAGGACATCAAGAGCGATTTCCTGCTCAAGAGCGACAGCGGTGACGGCACCAAGATCCTCGAGGTCGTCAATGTTCTCAATGTCATCCCAGTCGTCATCGCCACCAGTGGCAATAGCGAGATCCTCAGCGGTCTCGGGGGCCTTGACCTTGATACGCTTGCCACCAACAACAATAGCGCCGTCCTGGAGCTGGCTGGCATCGACACCGGGAATGTCGATTTCCTCCTCCTCGAGCTCGAGAGAAGCATAGAGACCCTTGAAGACACCGTCAAGGAAGTGGTCGAACTGCTCGTGGTAAACCTTGGAAAGGTTGGACCAGAGGATGAAGCTGGTCTCCTTGAGTCGGGGGTTGTCGAGGGACAGAGCCTCCTCGCTAGCCTTCATGAGATCCATGACGTAGGGCTGGAAAGACTCGGGGCCAACAGCCATGGCGATGCGGCCAAGACTGTCGCAGGTGGAGCTTCGGAGGTCCAAGGCCTCCTCATTGTCCTTGATGGTGACGAACTTGCCGAGGGAGGTCATCACGTCCTTGAAGTAAGGCTCGAAGCCCTTCTCCATTGAGGAGGCGATGGCACCAATGGCAGAAGCGGCGGCAGCCTTGACACCAAAGTCGTCGTGGTCAAGGAGACGGACCATGGGGGAGATCAAGTTAGGACCATACTGAGCCATGATCTTGGTGTCAATACCGTCGCCAAAGGTGTCAAGGGCACCGCAAGCGCATCGGATAATGCTGACGTTCTTCTTGTCAGAGCCAGCGGCAGAAGCAGCCTCGAGGTTCTGGAGGACGGCAGAGATGATCTGCTCGTGGTGGGAAGCCATCTCATCAGCCATCTCCTCAGCAAGGTGGATAAGACCAACAAGCGAAGCGTGGCGAACTTGGAGCTCGTTGTCGCGCAGCAGGTTGATGATGGCGGGCAGGAGAGGCTGGAGCTGGGTGGAGATGAAATCAGGGGCACCCTCAGCAGCGTTACCAAGAGCAAGCATAGCAGCCATGCGGAACTTGGGGTCCTGGTTGGTTGCGAAGCTAGGGAACTGCTCAAGGAGAGGGACAATGACCTGGCGAGGGGGCAGCTCGTTGGCAAGAGTGTCAATCAGGCTGATGGCGGTGCGAGCAGGAGACATGTCCTCCTCGTCATCATCAGAGTCGAGCTCAGTGACGATTTGCATCGACTTGATCATGAGAGCAGCACCCATTTCCTTCATGCCCTGAATCTTCATGCGGCGGTAGCGAACGGCCTGGATGAGGAAAGCCAGAGCCTGGGTTCGGGCATCATCCTCAGCGTTGGCATTGGCACCAAGCTCAATCATGAACTGGAGGAGATCACGGAGGTGGACGGCGAGGAAAGAGGAATCGTAGGCAATGAAGCTGTGGAACACCTCAAAGACGATCTTGTAGCTCTCCTCATCCTCGGCCTCGACGGTAGCCTTGAGGATGTTGACGAGGCTGGGGACAAGGCTCTGGATGGCCTTGAGGGCCTGGGGGTCCTCCTCAGGCTCGATAAGCATGAGGATGGCACCGATGGCTCGCACAATGTTGATGCGGACCTCCTTGCTCTGGGGGTCCTCAATGCGACCCTGGAAAAGCTCGAGGAGCTGGTGGGTGTGGTCACTGAAGTGGGTAGGGTCCTCCTCGAGCATGGCGTAGAGGAGGAAAGAGCCAACCTCACGAGCAACGACATTGTCGTTGTTGTTGAGGGGGAGGAGCTTCTTCAGGAAGTCCTCGCTCTCACCGTTCTCCATATCATCGCTGACAATGCCGGCAATGAGACGGGCCAGCGAGTGGCGGACATTGCTCTGCGACTCCTTCAGGGTGCCCTCGAGAAGGTGGTTCCTGGCGAGCTCGCGCTGGTCCGCAGGGGTCTTCTCCCAGTACTTGTGGACGAGGCGGGCGGCCTGGACGGAGGCGACCTGTCGAACACCGCCATCACCGTGGGTGAGGGAGATCTCGATGAGTGAGAGAAGGGACTCGGGCTTGGAGTAGTAGTTCTTCTGAAGCTCGGCGGTAACGGCCTTGACCTGCTCCGTGTCGGCTGTGGTGAGGGTGGTCAGTGAAAATCTTGTCGAGGACCAAAGCAATACAGAGAGGGTTTTCACGTCGAGTTTGGAATCGAGCTCGACGCGATGATGATGCTGCTGCAGCAAAGGCAATGGTAGAGAGATGATTCACTTACGGACTTGACTCCCCTGGAGCAACTGGGCAAGCTTGTCCTTGTCCATGACTTCTTCTTGTCGGGTGTTGTCTGGAACGACTCGACAGGAAAAGAGATGATGGAGGAAAGGAAGGGTTCATGTATGAGACCCGCGTCCGAAAATTTTTGTTTTGAGTGACCAGGGACCAAAAAAAAAAAAAAATCTCGAGGGACCTGCCCCGCTTCGTCGAGGAGGGGCAGGCGCCAACTGGGCACCGCTTGGTCACTACTACCCACCGGGCACTAGTTAGATTACCCTTACGTAGGTAGCGAGTGGCCCAAGGTGGTACCTGCCATGTTTTGGGCCGACAGACAGTGCCCTGATTCCTGATTTCGACCCCTCGTGCTTCTGTTTATGCCCCTCCCACCATTGTGCGTGCGCGGGGTTTTTTTTCGTCTTTTCATTAGCGGGCCACACACACAGTTGAACCGAGGACCAGCCAGCGCCTTTGACTTTTGCTGCAGTGCCTCACCGCCCAACCACAACGCAGGTTAACACCACTAGCTTAGACAGACTGACAGATAGACAGACAGAGAGATGCCCTGGTGGTGTCAATGCTGACGACAGGGTGCATGTTTCAGAAGCCCGTCGGCAGCACCAATCCCGGCGGCACGTAGTGATTGTTGTTGCCTGCTTCGGTCCGGTTGTTATCGTGCCCTTCTGGACGGGGCACCCGCGTAAAAGGCCCTGACCTAGGAACCACGGCTTTGGAGACGCTTCATGGTGTTGTCAAACCACAGTCCAGGATCGGCAGTGCATGTGGCGCGTAGTGTCCCTTCGGGCGACCCCAGCTAGTTCGACACCAAAGCAGCAAAAGTGTCGCCGGACCGACACTGATGAATTAATCGGGAACGGCGCCTTCGTTTTCCCGAACTTTGTTTGGCATGATGGCTTTCTTTGTTCCCAGTTTCTTGGGCCAGCAGGCTTCAAGCATCGGGTTAGGTTCATCCGCCCGCCCTGTCAAAAAAGTACGGCTAGCTTGGCGCCAACCTATCTGTGCCCAAGAACCCTCTCTTGGGATGACCACTGTTCCGGCCCCAAGTCAGAGTACGTAGCTGCTCAGGCAGGCAGCATCTGCAACGTCGGCTGCAGTGCAACCCTCCATAGAACAAGCACCCTGTAAAGTATAAGCAGAGCTGACTGAAACTCAGCATAGTGGCGTCGTGGCTTATGAGTGACGGCACTTGGTGTACTAAATGAGGCCGGCTGATGGCGATAACATGGCTCACATGAAAATGTGTCGCAAGGTCCCTGAGCTCGGGCAATGGGCCGGGGCAAGCTTAGGAAAGAAACGATATGGCTTTGGTGATGGCTCAGCGACAATCAAGTCTGTTCGCACTCGCCGTTGGCATCTTATCCGGCCCAAATCTCGAGGGTATAATTTATGAATTTCATTGTGCTGACTTGTTAGGCTCCCACTGATATTTCTTGTTACCTCATCAGGAATCTTATCGCTGCCTATCCAGACATATTCCATGCTACAGCTGAATGAAGGTGGTCGCTCCAAAAGAAAAAATATCTTCCAACTTCTATGATAAAGATGGCTTAGATCGCACCAGGCAACGAAATCGGAAGTAGTGCTGCGCCATCGTCCCCGTCCAACGCAAGTCAATCCACACTTGCAACGCCCTGGCACCATGGTCCGTCACGACAGACGAGTCAAGAATAATCTTGAAGCGCCTGTCGTGGGGAGTCATGAATGCTCATTCTTTGAGAACTTGGTGTCGGATATCCCATATCCCAGAGAATCCATTTACCAATGCAACGTATCGGGTAACCGGGTATTTCCACCTCTTCCAGAATGAAACACGAGCCCGTAGCTCGAGTTGAAGTCCTTATGATCCATAGCATCCAGTGCTCCAAGTAGTAGGCGATAATTAGCCCGCGCGCCTGCAAACGTTTGTATGTACATATATCCAGGACCAAATCAAAGCTTTAGGCCCTTGACTCATCGCTAACATCGGTCGAGTTCGATGCGGAGGAATCGTGGATGCAGATTTCGGTGCCGACTTTGAGGGAGCCGCACTCCAAACCCTCGTTGTCTTTGACGAGGTCGTCGACGCTGATGTCGTTGTCGTTGGCAATGTCCCAGCAGGTATCGCCTGAGTGAACGTGGTAGCTCTTGAACCCCTCGAGACACTTTGACGCAGCGGGATCTTCCCCGGACCCGCTGGATGCCCAGTTAAGATACCAGAAGAAAAGCAGCAGGGCCAGTCCGATCAAGACACCAAAGTTGAGCAGGGGACGCAATTCGGTTCGCCATGAGGTGCTGTCATGATCGCTGTGGTGGCCCGAGCCAAGGAATGCAGCAGATTCGGGGGCATCGTTGTCGCCGTCGCTGACCTTTGTCAAACGGCCGTACTGAGCACCAGGAGCACCCTCCCAGTAGCTACCATCGGCGTCGCGGTAGGTGTAGACCTGGGTGTCAGCATCGTAACCGACACGTTCCATGCCTTCCGGCATGCGCTCCTCATCGGTATCATAGCGGGACCATCGCGACATTGTGAATAAGATGTGTGGAGGTAGAAAGACTAGAATAGAAGGCTTGTTTACGGGAGAAACAGTTGGAGATAGGAATACTTGGGTGGTGTGGTGAGATGAATGAGATGGGGAGAAGGGGAACAAGTCTCGGTGAAGGGAGGTGAAACGACAGCTCTTGAAGGAGGGAGGCCTGAACCGCGTCACGCCTATTAGGTAAGCTGGAGCGGCAGGGAGCGGCAGGGAGCGGCAGGGCAGGGAGCGGAAGGGAATGCAAATGGTTGATGGCTAATGGCGAATGGCTGCGCCACCGCCCTGCAATGAACCCCGGCGGTTGGGCTCGTATTGAGGCCAGTAAGCGCAACCAGTCAATTCCAGACAAGAATACAGCGGCACATGCTGTCGTTATGCTCATGCGCATCTTCATAACTCATCACATCAACTATGTGGGCCGGGAACAGCCTAAATCCACTGAGGACCCCATTTACCCAATCAGGCAAATCGGATGCCTCCCTGCAGAGCAAAGTGGCACCAGCCTCACTGAGCATGAACGCATTGCTGCCTAGTAAGCCTAGCAGACGGATTTGCACAGGTTGGTATAATGGGTTGCTATTATAAGCATAAGTAACCCAAATAATATTTATATCCTCTGGGCTTAGGTTATCGTTGAAAGTGACGTCTCTTATTGTAATATGGTATAGGGTTAGCACAGCAAGTACCTTCACATCCCTTCGGTGTGCTTAATTAATGTCTTTTGGAAGATACCAAAGAGCCCACTAAATTTTTTTTGCGTCTCAGACATCTGCACGTAGGGTAACTGATAACACCCTGCGGTGTGATAGTGACAGTATCTTTGTCTTAAATAACCGAAATGAGGTCCGTCGATTTGATAAGGGTGTTTGAGCTCTTCAAGACATGCCCAATGTAAAAATACATACCCTATCGGTGAAGAGAGAAAAAAAAATTTCTCCAAGACTTGATGCTTTCTATCATTCATATATATCTGTGAATGATTCAAGAACTATATCTAGAGTGCCTAGATACAAGCACTCCCCTTGAAAAAAAAAAAACTCCATCCGCTTACCGAGTGAGCACTTTCGCCAAGATAACTTTGCTCGAGTCCCCGCAACCTTGACTCGTTTTGGAAAAGATAAGGATACTCAAGCTTCAGCAATACACCTCACCGCCATGATAACACCACTGCCTGCTCAGCCAGTCTTTGCATTCTTAACTATTCGTGTATGCTCTTGCAGTTAATATCTGGAAACAAGTAAAGCTTAAAATGGAGACCGCCGCTCATTACCAGATAGGCAAGCACTGGCCTGGGCATGTAAAAAACACGAGTGCGCTTGTTTTCCGTGACATTTGGAGTTGGTTACTCAAGGATTAGCTCATGGACCGGCTTTTTAATAATATCTTTGAGAGTATGGGCGCCATAAGTAACTTGAAGGAATTTGCGAATGCGACACCTGCCAAGACTGTTGTGATGCGCTCATTCTGCTCCGATGACACTGGGTGACTTGCAGAGCTTCTGTATTCATGCACAAAACCCGTAAGGGCAATCTCCGACCCAATGCCAAAAAAAAAAGTTCACCTTTGCCTCCCAGCTGAACTTTTGTCTAGCGTGGCTGACCACCACCAATCGATTTTGAACTGCCAGTTGCTATATTTAGCCGAAAACACAATCGACCCTGTGCTTATTCGAGATCCTATATTCCATGGCTCGCGAGTCGCTGTTAGGCAATAGACGGATTTGGAAGAGACGAACAATTGTAAATTCAAAGAGAAGAGCTCGGTGATGAAGTTCGTTTTGCCACGTCAAAGAGTCACAGGTTATCTCTGGTATACCAGATAAAGAGAAGCACAAGAAAAAAATATGGCGCCGTGCATCCAAGAACGGTAGGTTTCTAATTTTTTATTATAGCTGAGATCGAGATCGGCTGCATCGAGATACCTAGCCTCGAGGCGCTTGGGGGTCAGGGGCGGAGTTGAAGATTGATGCATGGTGGATCGAAGCCGAATTGCCGCCAAGAAGATTAGTATAGGGAAGAAACTCCAAGGTCGTGGCTTATTTTCTGGAGAAAAATATGGCAGATGCTTTGCTTTTATGTTTATCTTGCCAAAAGGGTGCCGTTGGGGCCAAGGCAGAGAGCTGGGGCGATGCACCCAACAGTGCATGTTCTACCTTGTTGGTTGAACCACACGAGTCTACTGCTGGCTTGGTTCCGTAATTTAGGAAGGAAGATGAAGATAACGCGTATAATAATTGTGGGACTTGACTTTGGTAGGTCCTAGCTATTGAAGAAGCTGTTTTTGGCGAGTTGATCGATCAAATTCCATAACTGCACAGGTGTTTGAAGCAGTCTTGACTCGCTTAGATAGATCATGTTAATTGGCACAATTATCGGACTACTATTAGTGGGATTACTCGTAATAGAATTTTTATTTGCTATTCACCATAGAAATGAACAATAAATATCACTATTGGACTGCATTACGATGTTCAGTATTTGACCCTTGTGCTTGACAACAAGGTATTGTTCAGTACAGTTAACTACCAACTCACTGAATTGCACAAGAATTGTAATAATCAACCATTTTTTGTTCATTCTCATTACATCGTCTAAGAAAAAGCGCATGCTAATAAGAAAAAAACGCTCGGTGAAAGGATAGTAACATATTTCGCATCAACTCGTTCGCCCTCTCAACAACACTCATCATTAATCGTCGTGGGCCCAACCACCCTCATCGTCGTCGTCAGCATCCCAAATATTGTAATTACCATTGTGCTCCTCAGCAATGTGTGGATAGATGCCCTCCGGCCCAGTATTCTTCCCACACTCAAAGCACCAGTGAGTTCCGCAAAGGCAGGTAATGTGGTCACACCCAGCCACTTTCATCGTCTCTGCCGTGCATCCAGGGCAGGCCTTGGTTACAACAACCTTGGAGTCGCTGAGCGTACACTCGGCACAGTTCCAGTCAGTCAACTCTGCAGGCGCACCCGCAGCACAAGCCCGTTCCACATATGGCTTGGCGAATCCGCAGGAGTTGCACCAGGCATATACCCAGGATCCCGCCTCCTCAACAGCCTTGCGCAAATCGCCCACGCCGGCAAGGCCGAATGGTCCAATTGTCTTGGGGGTTGGACGCCGGCGACAGAATGCACAAGACAGAGCGGCAATGTTGATAATGCGACCGCGAGCATTGAGCCCGTACCAATCCTTGATACACCCGTTGCAAATGAGCTGATGACAGCCATTCCGGCCACATGCCCGGCGGAGATCAGCCTTGCGTACATTCGAAAAGCACAGGCTGCAAACCCCAGATTCGGTTCGGCGGGATCCAACCCAATCTCCGAGAGCTGCCTTGAGTTCTGGCTGGTTGCGTACTAGCTTTCCGGTGATTGTGAGTGCTGATTCGAACTCGGCAGGAAGGATTTCGACCTTGTCAGGCAAGTTGGCCAAGTCACACTGAGATGCTGTGTAAAAGAGAGATCGCCCATTGAAAGCTGCGGCGATGGCATCTCCGTCGTTTCTCAAAAGCCACTTGGAGCCGTTTTCCTTGGTGAGGCTCTCTGCTGTAGTGTCCTGGCTGATAATTGTTACAACATTTGAGGCACAACCGTAGCACTCAAACTTGGAAAGGTCTGTGTTCTTAGGACGGTACTCCTTGGGCCAGATAACCCGGTTCAAGCACTTTGTGCATTCAACAACAGGGGCTGGTCCATGGTTTGACTTACCCTCGTCGTGGCGACAGTAAAAGCACTTGGGGCGAACGTTGAGAGCGCTGGGATTGTAGACAACATACTGCGCTCGGCACTGTACTCGCCCACATTCAACCCAATAACCCATCGATTTCTCAGTGTCGCCAACTGAAACGTTGGTCTTGGCACGAATTTCATGGTCATCGGATCTGGTACAGACGATACAGCTGCAGAATCGTGTACAAATACCACAGATGCCGTTGGCAGACATGATTGTGACCGATCGAGGAAACTTGCACTCGCGACACACAACCACTGGGCCGAGGGCCGCCTTGGACTTTTCAGGAGTCCAACCAATCTTGGCTTGCAAAGTCGTCTTGAGGTTGAACTCTAGCAGTTTGTAGTCTACCAGCGTCGAGAACAACCGTCGGTCTTCAGCCTTCAAAATGACGGATTCGGGAGTTGGGCGCTTCGTGATGCCTTCAGTGACGCGTCTCTCAAAGTCCCGATCAGCATCAAGCAACAGTCCCAAGCATCCCACATTCCATGTTTCAGGAATGTCAATCGTATTCCAGCGGTCGTGGAATGACATGAGCTCCTGGTCGGCGACATCCCTCAGGGGAACAATGCCCATTCTCAGAGCAAGGGCGGCAAGGATGGCAGCTGGTCGGGCCGTGACCATGGTTCCAGGAAGGACGGCGTGTAGAAGTATCTTCCAGAACTGTCGCTTGTACTTGGGCTTAGCTAGTGCCATTGGGATCTGGGGGACCTTGTGTGCCTTTGCAGACTTGATGTGGGCAGGCATGTCTTCTGCCTTTTCGACATAGCTGAGTCGGGTCAACACCTTGCCCAACCGGCGCAGGATACGATAGTCGCACGATCGACCGATTTCCAAAAGCTCTCCTCGTGTGAATTTGTTGATTGGGCGGTTGTCATCTCCATCTTCCTCCTCGTCGGCCACACTACCAAACTTGGCGGTGGGATCCAGGAAGACGATAGGAAATCGATCCTCTTCCGGGACCTTGGCGATTTCAGCCTGAATCTCAGCCTTGTAGTTGTAAGATTCCTCCAACCAGGCTTTCATCCGAGCCTTTTCAGTTGCGTCCTCGATTCGTTCGATCTGGCGACTGAAGTCTGCAAGCAAACCATCGCGAGCTTCATTGGCACGGTCGTTGCACACCGTTCGCCAAAGAGTACCAAAGATGGGGTTAACCGAGACGGCCGAGACATTGGTGTTGATTATCCGGCGGAGCTGATCCACTGCAAGCTGCTTATAGGCCTGGTCATCGACATACCGCTTGGCAAAGTTCTTAACACTTGGGCCACGAGTCTTGAGGACTGTGGGCATGTCCTTGAGAGAGAGGGTGCGATTTCCAACATTGTGACCGACCAAGTTGTGGTTGGCGCCAATGTGCCCGGTTGCCAAGTACTTGTTCAGAATGGGATCAATTTCGGACTTGGCTTTCTCGAGGTCTTCGGCCTTGCGATATTCCTTGATGTTGCCAACTTTGGTGCCATCGCCCTCGACCGCCTTTCCGGCGCCCATCCAAGTGAGCAAGACGCCCATGGTCAACTGAGAAATGATGTTTGGGGTGACGGTATCAATGGAGAATGAAGCCCCACCCGTTATAGTCGAGAGGTACAAGTATGGGGTATAAGAGCTGACATATGCGTGGCTGAGAATGCTGAAAACGACTCCCCGCTTGGGGCCATTCTTGAATGTGTGAGCAGCAGACACCCAGTCGACGAAACGAGGACCGAAGCCGGAGAATGAGTCTTCCTTGGAGAGCTTCTGCTTCTCCTTGGTGTAATTTGGACCGTCGCTGGAAGTAGCCTTAAAGTGGGGAGGAGCGTCGGTATAGAGCAGGACAATGGTGGTTGCATCCTCTCGCATCTCTTCGTAAGCCTTAGCAAGGCCAGTCTTGGTGGCCTCGGGCCAATCTCCTCCCCAGTCCGCGACGATGTCGCTCGCCATCTTCAGTACAAGCTCCTGGGAGATGATGTCATCACCAGTCACGGCACCGGAGGGAGAGCACCACCCTGACCAGTCGACGAGGTTTCCGCCGCAGTAGTCTCGATATACTACAATGCCAATGCGTTCGAAGCAGCCTGTAAGTGCTGAAAGGCTGAGGATCTCGGGAAGTGACTTGTTGAGGGCCTGGACGAAGTTGCCCATGGAGCCGGTGCCATCAAGCACGACTAATAGGTCGTGAGCACCCTTTGTAGTCGCCATGCTGGGCAGTGGATGTGTAAAATCAGTTAGTGAAGGGCAGACTTGGCTGTTGGAGGTCAACTCTTGTTGTTCAAGTCAAGTTTCCAACTATGCCAAAGTGACCTTCACTGCTAACTGTTCGCCAGCAAACAACTTGGAATGATGGTTGATGATGATGATTGTGTCGTTGCAAAAGAAGCAGGCGCAATGGCATCCTTTATAGCCATAGGAAGGTAGTACTCTGCACCCATGGTAGCTCATTTCCACCACCATCTTGGCTCGTTTCTGGCTTCCTTAGTGACTCAGGCCGTGTTGTCTGCCGGATGAGTCGAACCGTACCCTACCAAAGGACCTAAGATCCAAGGCCAACACGGACACGTGCTCTGCGCCTCAAGCGAGCTCCAAGATATGAGAGCTAAGCGCTAGGGCCCTTTTTTCAGCCCCAAGAGCTGTAGGGCCTCCAGCGACCGTCGGCCGCTACTGGAACTGGCAGTGCAGCCAGTGTAGGCTGCTAAGACCACCTACAATTCACCCGCTATCCGCCCTTCCCCGCAGCATGCAACCCCTTGCAACCCCCTGCCGCACCGCCACCACAGCTCGCTCCACAGGGCTGATTTACAGGCTGATTGATTGCATGCATTGCGGCTGCTACTCGATCCCAGTATGCCGGCCCGTCGTATTAAAACAGGTCGCGTCAACGAGTGGTGTTGAGGAGCCATCGCGAGCAAAGATGCCTCCATTGACTTCCCTCAATACCAAAACCTCCAGCTGAGTAAAATGTCTTGGTCCATAACGTAGCCCGCGACCTGTCAACTCAATCAGCGCCACCAACTCTAACTGCAGAGTCAAAAGCGCATTTCGCCCCCAAACCTCCCGGCATGGCCAACTTTCCTTTCCATCTCCCGGCTCATAGCAGACAGGCAAATTAAACCACCATGGCATTGCCAGATAATCCTAACCCTCCTATGTCCGAGATTGAGCCCGACATTTATATCGGCGATCTCGGGAGCTCGTACAATGTCCCCATCCTGGCTGCCAACAATGTCACTGCCATGATTTCACTGTCAAACATCCAGTCGACATGCTGGTCCATGAAGGCCAACAGGGTGCAGGTGCCCGAGGACCGGCACATGTTTATCACGGCCCTGGATAACTCAACACAAGACCTCCTCCCCATTCTGGCCGAGACGTGCCAATTTATCGAGGAGAAGAGCCGTGATGGGAACGTCCTTGTTCATTGTACAATGGGTGTCTCTCGCTCTGCCACCATTGTCATAGCCTACCTGATGCGGAAGCACCAACAGTCCTTGGAAGCCATCCTGGAAGCCGTCAAGAAGAAGCGTAATATCAGACCGAACCCCAACTTCATGACTCAATTAGCTGTATGGGCCGATACCGGGTACGAAGTATGGGCTGACCCCGCCAAGACCATCCCGAAGCCGCCATATGCTGCTTATCTGGAGAGGAGGGCTGAGAAATTGCGGGAGAAGGGATTATCTGGAAATGAGTCAGGGTTTTCTCGGCGAGAAGCCCCTCGAATGAAGGCTTAGATGGTTTATCTCAAGGTGGATGAACCAGAGTAGTTAGTCAGATGAGTAGAATACAAAGGTTCCCTCGGTACAAATCACTTCGCATGCAGACTAACAACAGATGATGCATTGCACGCTATATGATTCTCAAGAAATAAACCCACACATACAAATTTCTGAGTTTAATTTTATTAATCTGTGGCAATTCTCTTCATTTAACGATCTTTTTCTTTTCTCTCTGCATCGCAAAGCATGGTCGTTTCATGTATCGCATGGCACAGTCAACACCGGATGACTCAGGCATGCAGCAGGGTTCAAGGCCATATTGACGAGCCGCATAACATTATAGCCAAGAAAAAAATGAGCAATCATCCCCCGAATTCGGCCCTCGATTATTTCAATTATTGTACTGGTATTTAGTGGTGAAGTATTGCTTCCTTCTTAAGGAAGGACTTTCCCCCAATTATTAGCCATATTTAGAGCAGCCAGCAAGACATCATTTGGCAAAAATGGGACTTTGGTATTGGAGAGTCAGGAGCCAGTGGCTCTCTCTCTCTCTCTTTTACCACTGCCAAGAGGGTAGGAAAACGCATAGAGCGCCGTTGGTATGGAAATTCCCCCTTTGATGTGCATCGCAAGATGCAACCCCACAAGGCTGACTTACAGGCTGACTCTGAATAAAATAATGAACCTGTCTTCTCTCACTTGATTCACTATCGCGTTATGAATTATGTCAAAGAAGTATTCATAAATATCCATGGCGTCATTAATGTGTTCTAGTGGCAAAAAACTGGTTGCGATACAGACACCACCAATACACACACATCTGTTGTGACAAGCCTATCTAATCTCACCGAGGTTTGAGAGGAGCATCATGATTTCTTTGTCATGCATCAATGCGGTACCGAGAATAAATAATAATTTGGGTTTTTGTTGCCTCACTCGATCAGGTACAGCCCCTTGAATTCTTCTTGAGTGGCAAATTCGCAGATCAGGTTTCGCCATCGTCCTACTGATGCTCATCGTTTGTAGGAACAACCCATCCCTTGTTTCTTGCATCTTCATGCTTCTTCCCTTGTATGCAAACCCAACTCGGGCAAAATAAGCACGCTAAATACAATCAAATTTGCCTTTGCATATCTTTTTTTTCTGATGCCGTCCCCTCATGTCTCACGTAGCAGTGGTTGTATTACATCATGAATCCCTTTGCCATGTTTTACCCGTCCTACGCTGCGGCCTCGACTATCTAGCAAGGGCGATTTGATGATCTAAATTAAGCCCCTATAAGACTCCGAGGTAGGCACTCATCCGGCGCTCCGGCGCCTCTGGCATTCCCATTAAGAGCAGCCGACAAATTCCTCCCATAGCTTCGTGTGGGTCACCATTAAAGTACAATTACAGTCCAATTACAGTAACATATTTTTTTTTACACGTCTACTTCAGTCAAATTAAACTGAAATTTTTTAAATTTCAGCTACTAATCATGGTAGTGAGCTATCATCCGTCGTCTACTGGTAGCTTAGCGCGCGCTTGAACGAAAACTCCAAAAAGTCCCGTCGTGTTCTAATGTCGCTATCATCGCCAACTTGTGTTTCTCCGCTATATAAACAAATAAATAAACAATGGACAAACATGACTTCAACTTCATGCCAACTAACTCAGCTCCAACATCTCTCTCCTCGTGTTAATAAGCTGCGATGCTCAAAATCCGAGACACACGGCCCCATTTGGGCAATGGTCATATGGGCTCGCCTAGTTCATGATGCCTCCCACATTCCTCACAGTTGATTACGGGAAAATCCTCCCTTGACTCGACAGCTATCCAGTCTTCTTCTTCCTCCGCACCATCCGCTCACAGGCAATTCTGATTCCCGCATTCTCGGCTTTTCTCAATCGAGTCCTAAAGAACTCACTTTCTTACACACACATACATCACAGGCAAAAAGAGGACGAAGAACAAGAGACCTCATCCGGAATCTATACATTGTATTGAATACAAACCATACGACCAAAAAAAGCCAAAGAAGACAAGATGCGGATGCCCGTTCGTACCAAGTATCGCCGCTCGCAGCTCGAGCCCTACTTTTCCCGCATCAGAGTGCCAGTCCATGAGCGGCCCAACATTGGCGTCGACGAACTCCCACCGGATAGGCAGCTCGACATCCTTCGGCTTCTCCAGAAGTGCCACCTCTGCAACATACCCTTTGAGAACCTGGGTCTTCACTACTCCTGGCACCGAGTTATCGATGTCGATCCGCAGATTCTCTACAGCAAAATTATTGAACAGCCGGGGCGGGGCGGCCACTGTCTAGAGAACAACACCCTTTTCAACACACTTCTGGTCACCTTGGGATTCGAAGCTTACATTGCGGGAGCCCGCATGTTTGATCCCAAGCACGGCAAGTATGGCGGCTTTGAGCACTGTGTGAACATTGTCACCATCGGCGAGGAGCAGTATCTGGTGGATGTCGGCTTCGGTGCTAATGCACCCCTGCTCCCCATCAGGATGGATCCTCACAAATTCGAGGCCCATCACTACATCGGGCACACGCAGGTTCAGCTCAGGTACGATCTGATCCCCCAGGGCACCAACCGGCGAGGCAAGGTCTGGATCTACGAGTGCCGCACGGGATACGACACGGAGTGGACGCCGCTTTACTGCTTCACCGACTTTGAGTTCCTGCCCGAGGACATTCAGATCATGAACCTGGCGCCGTCGATACTCCACACGAGCCAGCTGCGGCAGCACCTGATCTGCACGCGCTTCACCACCATGAACGACTTCAAGGTAGCCCACGGCAGACTCGAGGTTCTGACCCGATGGGACAACGACGACGGGGACATCAACGGCGTCCTGGTCATGGCCGGGGGCACGCTCAAGCTCCGGACGGAAGGCGTGACAGTGTACGAGGTGCAGTTCGAGTCCGAGTATGAGCGGGTCAAGGCGCTCGGCAAGTACTTTGGCATCAAGCTGTCGGAGCTGGACAGGCACGCAATCCGAGGGACGGCAACCGAGATCCTGGGCAAGGACTAAGTTGTGTCTCACATAATGTTACGTGGTTTTCTTTTTTCTTTTTTCCCTTGGTTGGTTTATTGGCTCGACTTGTGGTATTATTTGGGATAATTGGGCTGGAAGGATAGAGAGGTTCCTTGTTCCGTGTTGTGTGGGGCCGGCAGGCTTATCTCTGTCGGCGGTTTCTCATCTGTTTGTATTCTCGCGGTTGGAACGACTTAACAACCCTAATGACACTTACTCACATTTTATTTAATCGTTTTCGCTTAGGATTTTTTGAATGCAGATTTTCCCCTCGCCGCGTTCCCTCTTAGCCTCCTTGATCCATTTGACGCAGCGGCATGCCGATCATCAAATAACATGACAAGCCATTCGAGTAGTGGACACACACACATGAGATACCAAAGCCCCTCCCAGGCGCTTACACAGTCACTTATACACTAAATCAACAAGGCCAAAGCATCAGCTTTGCTCTTTCATATCACTTTTAGGATCTCTTAAACGCTTGGCCTTTTGGACGATAAATAAATTCTACGATCAATTGTTTTTATTGAGAAGCTAGTTTTTGTGTCTTATGTTATCTCTTGTCTCTCACCTGCCGCTCTATGCATCCACAATATGCTGTTGGTTCTGCTGCTACTGCTGTTGGTTCTGTTGCTACTGCTATTGGTTCTGCTGGCGCTGTTGATTTGCGGTTGAGCGGTGGGGCCATCTGGCCGAAGCATTAGTTAGCCATGGACTCATGTAGCCAAGAAGAGGACGGGACATGATTATCGTCACCAGCTTGGGATTTCTTTATTTAACGCATTGTGCCCTCTTCAAATCGAGCTGAAATTCTTGACAATCAAGATCCAATTGAAGGATTCAGCAATGGAAAACCCAGTGTCGCTTGAGAGGGACTCACGAGTCACCCGGCTCGACTCGTCCACCTACGCCGCCACACTTACAAAGACCTTTTGTGTGGGCTCAGGTATGCACCCCCTGCCCATCTTTCATAAATTTAGTTTAAATCTAACACAAAAAACACAAATCGCAGTATCCATGGGCGGCTACCTTGCGGCCATATTTATCCGAGTCGCAAGCGAGCACCTGGGACCTCGAGGGCAGCCTGACTCAATAGCCGCACATTGGCAGTTCTTTGGGGCGAGTCTCCCCGGGCGCAGTGTCTTTGTTGTTGAAGAGGCTAAGCTCGGGCGTGGTACATCGGTCTTGCACATCACACTGTATCAAGATGGGCTACTACTAGAGCAGAGCCCGTGGATAACGTCAGAGTCCAAGAAGCGGTCGGTGGCGTACGTTACCAATTCACGCCATGACAGCGAACACGGTCTCACCTTGCCCACTACTTTTGCCTGGAGAGATCCACCTCCACCAGTAAACTTGGAAAAGCTAGCCGCGGGCCATGACCCCAATTGGAAGAGATTCAGTATGCGCTTCATGAAGAAGGCTGCGGTACTCGCGGCAATTGAGATTTACGTTCCCAAGAATGGCCCCATGCGCCTAGGCACTCAGGACTTTTGGGTCCGACTTGCCGACGGCGATGGCTTCAACAACGCCTCGCTCGGATTCCTCGCTGACTTGCCTGGGCCATTCGTTGTAGAGACATTCCGTCCTTCGGATCCAAAAGCGCCAGTTCCCAGGGACGGGTTTGCGTTTGACAGCCTCTTTTGGTTCCCGACGCTGGCAATGAGCATCGACATCAAGAAAGCGCTTCCCGCCGGGGGAGCAAAATGGCTGCGGCTGCGGGGTGAGACAAAAGTGCTGCAGAGAGGGCGTCTCGATTGCGAGGTGACCATCTTTGACTCGGATGGAGACGTGGTGGCGCTGTGCACCCAAGCTGCACTTGTCGTTGATGCACAGGCGGTTTTGTCCAAGGAGAGGAAGAAGGAGGAGGCGAAGCTGTGAGGGGATGACGCAGCCCTTGTATGATTGTATGGACAAATCTCACATTTCACATTAGCGCAATGAAGTCTTACAGTTGTTGGTTACAATATAAGCGTTTCCCAGATGGCCGCGGACATGCCAAGCTCAATTGTTCAACGGACAAAGCTTAAAAAAAGGAAGCCGGCCCGTCCCCGCGACCGCTAGGGCAGAATGAAGCTTTCTTGGCTTTCGTCAGGCGGTTCATGGGCGGGTCTGGACGCTTATCCCAACTGAACCCCCGCCTTGGGCACGCAGGGGGATGATGCTTGTTGGCGAGGCCACGGCTCTGGGCCAGGTCGCCAATTGGCTCCTTCGTTTAGGGATTTAGGGAATCGGCAAAGGGCTTCAGGGCTGGCCACCACTAGGCCATGGAACAGGTTAGTGCTGCTTAGCTTGATTCCACCGCATGTGCTGTTTGTTTGGTTGTTGTTTGCGCGCTGCGTCTGTTAGCATGTGCATTGTGTGTTGTTGTGTGTTGCTGCCATCATGATTCCCCCGTTCGCAGAAATACACACACACACACATGCACATGCATGCTGCTACACAACCACCCAGAAATTGCCACAATAGCAGTCCATCTCCATCTCTCAGTGGAGTTGAACCCCCCCTTCGGACATCCAGCTCGGCTCCCTGTTACCCCAGGCTTGGCGAGTGAAACCGCCTGAACCACGCCGGGGGCCTCGAACCCACTGTGAACCACCCACTAAACCGCTGCGCCCCCCTGCACCACCTCCAGCTGAGGGGCGCCACTCGCGTCGCCATTTGTGCAAGTCACCAGCTAGAGCCTCATCCGCTGCGTGACACTGGGGCGACCGAAATGCCGTATGAGCCATCTCGACATGAGAAGCCGGGTGTGTCGCCCGCGTCTTTTTCCAATGCGGCCATGGCCTTCCAGCCACCTGTTCAGCAACATCATGGCCAGGTCCAATATATAGCAGCAGCTCCGCGCGACTCGATTCCCGTCTCACCCCGTCTCCCGCGCGGCCGTTTACTCGCTATCAACAGCGCCTAATCCAGATCCAGCCCACTGATTAACCAATTCTAGCGTGCGGCTTGTCAGCTCTCCTCGACAGGGCAGGAAAACGACAACTTTGTCCACCGCTCCCAACCGCAACCATGGGGATGGGTGAGGGAGACATCGTCTCCGTCGTCGCGCTGGTGATATCCCTCATCGCCTTGGTGGCGACATTTATGCAAGTGCTCCAGCAGTACTACGCCTCTGCCGCCGGCTACTCGCAATGCAACGAGAAAGTCATGGGCCGATGGGCCGACTCCAAGACGCGCCGCTTCATGTGGGATGAGATGCGCTTCGAGGTCAGGTTCAAGGTGCCCGTCATCTTCGTCTCGCCTCCCAAAAACACCCGGGGACCCATCAGTGACCAGGACATTCTGTTCCTCGATGGCACTCCAGAGAGCCTCGACAAGACCTGGACCGACCTCGACGCTGGCAAGATCAATCGTCCTCCAGGCTCAACCCGGGAGCAACTCCAGACCACCGACACGGAGCGTGCTTCTTGGTCCGTCTTGCTCTCGGCCGTCCAGCGCATGGAGAGCGAGTCCAGCGCATGGCAAGCCGCCCAGTACAAGCAACAAGGCCCACCGAGCAGCTCTTCACACCTTGGAAACATCCCTACGGAACCCCCCTCGCTGCGCGAAGGCCATACCCTGACCGTCGCCCTGCAACGCCTGCACAAGAGCTGGGACACAATGCCCACCGCCGTCAGCCGGCCCTATGCCACAACCACCATGTGCCATTTGATCGAGATGGTGGCTGCGCTTGGCATCCACTGGAAGGAGTTCGACCGCACCAGGGATCGCTACCGCGCCGAAGGAAACGGCTTCATGGTTCTGGGCGAAAAGATGTCCGACCTCGGTCTCATGTTCTCGTTTCGCGTCTTTGGAAAGTCTCGCTTCGATCGCACGCGCGTTGTGCCCGTCGATGAGATCAAGGAGTTATGCTTTGGATACGTCCCCACCATCTACCGGGAAACGCTTGATCACCGGCGTCTCGAGTTTCTAGAAACCCACGAGCAAAACATTAGCACTCTGGCAATGGCCACCCGCAGAGATATTTCCGAGTCTCTCGTCACCATTGGCTGTAACAATAACGCAGTGCGCTGCTTTTTGAACCCAGACAAGCGAACATCGCATTTGTTCCCTAGTATGTATCAATCTATTGTCAGTCTCTTTTGTCTTCAACTCCATTGCTAACTAGTGCCAGTTGCGTTCGAAATCCTCGGCATGCTAGGCCAGGTGTTCCACATCGAGCACAGCTTCTTTACATACATTCCCAACCCCACCTTTGAACGCTGGGACACCCGAACCTTTTCTCTTGTGCAATTGATGCATGCGTACCAAAGACACGTCCACCATCCACTCATGGGAGTAGAGAGGAACTCGTTTCTCATAGGAAGGATCACTCACCACATCAACCAAATACTTGAGTGCAAAGAATCTCAGGGCTCTGAGCAGCTACGCTTCATGAACGCTCTCCACTCTGCCATGGACGATTGCGACGAAGTTCTTACTGCCAAGAACCAGGGTCCCAGCCATCAAGCTTCGCAGAGCCAAGAGACTGGAAAACAAAAGCTCCGCCGGCAAATGGTGCTGGACGTCTTGCGATCGCATCTTCAAGCAGTTCTAAGGCTGCTCAACGAAACCGAAGACCACCTTGGCGATAACATCTCGATCCGCAGCTTAGCGGCGCCCCCGTCTCCTCGAATGCCTGGGCTTCCACGGCCACCATTGTCGCCTTTCGCAGACATGCACGCCGCGAGCCCTGACGAGCGACAGGAAAAGTTTATGGATGTGTATTTTCAATACATTCGTCCCGAGGTAGTCCCCGTTGCCGTTACTTCAACAGATCGACGAACAAGCATCATTGGGTCATCACTCGATCCGCATGCACAGAGGCCCAGAGGTGGACGGCCACGGGCGAGCAGCGCTGCCCGCGAGGACAACAGGAGACATTCGATGATGTCGGCCCGCTCTGGTGCAGCGGGAGGTGACATCGAGCTGGCTAGTCTAAAGGAGCCGTCAGATGTCGAATCCGAGGCCGAGCAACCTCAGGCGACTACTCCGGAGAAGGTGCCCCTGAGCAGCCAACAAGTTTCCCACGACGACGTGTGGTGCACCTTGGTGTTCAGGATGATATGTTGGCTGATGCTACATGATATCCACAAGTCAGACATACAGGTAAGCAAGGGCGAGTTGCTCGGCAGTCGAATGCCGGTCTACGTTGCATGATTATTTTACGACTTTTTTTTTGCTTTTTCTTCTGGAAGCCAGCAGGCGGTGGGACATTTCAATTGGGGAATTTGGATGACACCTCTCGGAATTAGGAGGGAGGGGGGGGGGAAGAGACAGGTCAAATAGACGGACATCGGATCATGGGGAATTTTTTTAAGGGGGTCTTGGATACCAGGTCGGGAGCGGAAAAGGGCTGAGACTATTCGGGAAATGCCGTATGGGTTAGCTCACAGAGACGGGACCATGGGATGAGCTACGATGCAGACGAGGTTTGTCTGGGGATTATGTCAAAGGTGCCACACATTCCATTATTCTTGTTCAAAGCTACATTATAATTATATACCCAACGTTGTTGTTTTTTTTTTTTTTTTTAAATCTCCGTTTAAGTTTTAAACTTATTTATTAATATTTCGCCATTGCAAAACGATCCAACAACACGTTACTTTGCCCAGCGCTGAGGGCATCGATCCTCGTAGGGTGGCAGTTACCCTAGATCGGCGAGATTGGCCTAACGTTTCTTTTGCAAGACAGGGACTAGTTATAGAGGGGTCGCTAGGGCGTCCCTTGAAACATTCCTTTTCATGGCTAGTTCCGGCGAGAAATCCTGGCGCTTTTTTTTTTTTTTTTCCTTCGCTAGTATTGGTCCCTACTGCACGTAATAATGCTAATCTGGTCTGGACTGACTCTTGCTGTATATACGATCGGCCCCCCTCGCTAACTACAGGCTAAATAAAGGGTTCACAACCAAGGTTATGTCAGCTCTCATCATGACAACTGGTTCATCGCGTCATGATTCCTTCAATCCCAGTCACCTAAATCTCGACAACGCCCACTCAGAGCAGGGCACAGCACCGCTCACGGAAACCTGGCTAAGCCACACGATAGCGTGACGTCGTCCACACGCGGCCTGGCCGTTGCATTTCGCTGCTGTGCCTTGTGTCTCTCCACCATGCTGACAGATCATCGCCGGCTTGGCTTGGCTTGGCTCGACACCCGCTAACCAGGAGCTCGGAATCCCTCGCATTTTTGCTTGTCAGAGGGGAAGAAGGAAACTGTGCTGGAATGAGAGTTTTTTTTTTTCTTTCTTTCAGCCCTTCCCCTCAACGCCACGCACTGCGCGGGAGCCCTCCGAGAAACGCCATGTGGCGAGTGGCGTAGTCTTGGTCAGCACAAAGTGAGCACAAATCTGGATTTTTTTTGGGCGCCTTCGCGGCACGGAATAGAGTTGGCCAGGCCGGGTACGGCCTTGTTTCTATGATCGGCCGCGTCCGAGGTTGGGCTGACTGCCCGGGGTCGGGGTTGGTTAGGATTTCGCTAGCCCTAGGCCGATGGGCCTGTTAGTTGATAACCAGACTGCTCAGCTACTGCGAACATGTTCGATAGTGCCAGTTCATGGATCAAGCTGCTATGCTAGCTGACAGCTGCTAGCAGTGGTCTCTGGGCTGGTGTTTGGACAGGATTCCAATGCGCAGAGGTCAGGCATGGAACGTTGGCACCGGGGCGAGGTGGGGGGGAAGCCAATCGGCAGAACTCGTCCAGCCCGACCCGCGAACCGGAGCCGGGGTCGGCAATAGGTGGGGGAAGAGACAAGAAGAAGAAGCAGAAGCGCGTGGACTGATTCCGGCCGTGCAAATTGAACAGGGGCGACGAGTGAGACATCAGATGCGCTCTTGGACGGGAGCTGGAGCATTCGAAGCAGTTGGAGCAGCACCATTGCCATCGAGGCATGTCTGCAGGATGACCAGTGAAGGGAAAAACAAAAAAAAAAAAGAACACATCCAGTACAATCCCTGAAAGATTGTACCCTCTACCCTTTCCCACCATCTTCCAGCCAAATTTTAAATAAATAAATATTATATAGATAACCAAAATAAGTAATTTATTTACGGCATTCATTGTCATTTATTGTGATTTTTTTTCCTTTACAATCAGATCGACATCTTCGGGCGGTTGAGTTCCATGCTGCTAAAGGTACGGAAGTCACAGGGGACAATCTTTCAAGGGGTGTATTAGTACACGGAGGGCTATCAGTGCGGGCGGCCGGACCATTTCCTGATGCAACCCTCCTTTGCTAAGGGCTGATGTTTTATCGGGCTGGGGGCGGCAATAGGGCCCAAATTCCCCAGACATGGATCGGGACAAAAAGGCTTGGAACGGTAAATGGTAGGCTGTTAGTGGGATGGCGTTGCATGGCCGAGACGCTTCGTGGGAGAGGCATAAGCCGATATGGCATTGCCCAGCAGCAATTGAAGGACGGTATCCGGGGCGGGCATCATGACATGCCACCATGCCAACGGGCAGACAGCTCGACGCCCCGTATGCATGTCTCACTCATCTGCTTTCTTTTTTTTCCTGCGCACGCCGATCCACGACAGCCCATAACCCACTCACCGGTTGATTTGGTCAGATATCAAATTCCATCAGAGAGAGAGAGAGAGAGAGAGAGAGAGCAAGCGAAAAAGAGACTTTGGTGGTTCCCTGGACACAAGCATCATTCCATGCGAGTGCCGGGGCCCGTGGGCGGTTTGCGGGCGTGGATGTGTGTGTGGACGTGTGCGTGTGTGTGCTGGACCCTGGGCCTCAAAGGAGGGGAAAATGGGTGGTGGCAGGAGATCGGTGACCGGGATGCTATCGCGGGATGCACAATGTGAGGAATCATCACCAACGGTTGTCGCCTAGGCCCTAGGGGCATGCACGAGGGAGACCGGCCGATGCTGATGCAGGGGGAGTAGCCAGTACATACGGCGCCCAAGAGGTAGCCTGACCAAATGCCAAAGACCAAAAACCAAGGCTAGAAGAACCCAGGCCAAGCAAGTTTGCTGCCAGACAGGCAATCCAGTCGCTGATGATTGTCGGCCACGAGACGGAGCACCGGCCAACTTGTATGCCTCCGCCTTTGGGTCGCTGGTGGCCTCGTGCCCAGTCAATCCGAGCAGGGCAAGGCGAGGCAGATCAAGGGCCTCAGGGACAGGGTCTCCAGGGCCAGAGCCAGAGCCACAGCCAAAGCCAGAGCCTTCGGCATACCACTGCGGAATGCGTGCCTACTGCGGGTGCACCCACCGACCGGCACGGCCGAGAACAGAGGGACACACACAAGAGCCAAGAGGGACAGTGGCAGTATGTACGTGCATGTACGTGTGTGTTACCTACCTGAACTGGGTACCGCCCACTTCTGGGTACCTCCTCCTCTTTACCTCTTTACGTACCTCTATTTAAAAACCCAGATGGACGTCGCTGCCGAACGTCTAGGCCAATCAGAGACCCCCACTCGACGGTTCTTATCCAATTAAAGCCATAAGCATCCGGGACCCACCCACCCGCCCCCTTCCCCAAGCCCCATCCCCCGGCCAGGCATGGCAAGTGCCAACCCAGGCGGCCCACGTCCAGGTACCCAGGTACATACCCAGGTACCGCCGCCAACCAGCAGAGCGGAAGTGGAAGTGGAAGTGGAAGGAACACGCTCTCCGGGCTCACGCTGTCTAGCCTGTCCCTCCGGAACACACTCCACCGGCCAAGAGCCCAGCGACCAGTGACGACCCAGTAACAGTCCTGCAGCAGCCGCCCCATACAGCGAACACACACACAGAGGCAGCAGCCAGAGGGTACTTGCACCCCCCCGGACAGCCACTGCCCGCCAACCCGCGTAGCGCTGGAAAATCGAATCAAGCCAGACGCCCTCTGTCACATCACCATCCACATCCACTTCTCTTCGACTCCCACATCCGCCATTCCGCCTCCACAAACCCACTCCCACTCGCGCTCCCGTCCGAAACCTCGATAACCAACTTTGCATCGGACTCGGCGGTCCTATCTCTCCCTCCTCTCCCCCTCCACGATCGCTGCCCCGATACAGCACTGCAACCGCTGCGCCTGTACCTGTTCCTGGATTCAACTTTTGGCCTGAGCCTCTTCCTCGGCCCGGCCGCCGACTCTCGCTCTGTCCGTCACGTTTGCACACCACCATACCCAGTGCCTCCAACGATCGAATCAAGTAAAAAAAAAAAAAAGAGAGAGAGAACCCACTCCTCAATCTTCCCTGTGTGGCTGCCTTTTCCTCCGGTAGGAGCCCTCTAGTCGTTGCTGCCCTCCGTCACAAATCAGCTATCGCGTCGTGTGCGCCATCATTGCTCCACGCCCCGACGACTTTTGACGTGCGGCTTTGTCACCCTTACCCGTCAGCCGGCCTCATCGTCTTGCCCGTGTCTCGCAACGCCAACTTGCATTCGATCACATCGCGCGAGACTCTCGCGTTGGTTCAGCCGTCTACCTGGTCCCAACGCCTTGTCATTACCCGACACGACAGACACGACCCCCCAAAAGAAAAAAAAAAAGCCCTGACGGATACATTATACAACGCACCCCCATCCCCGTCCCGGCCTCACCCCTCGGCCCTCTCTCCTCCTCCTCCTCCAACATTACGCGACCATCCACCATCACTTGCACATAGAAGCCTCCTCTCCTCGTGCAAGCCACGAGAACGAGAGCCATGACGCCCTCGCCGGCTAGCCAGGCCCTCGAGGCTCGACAACCCAAATCTTCCCAAACCGTCTCGGTCAACATCTCAGAGGGCTCCCAGAACCGCTCACGCCGCTTCCAACTCGAGGTGAGCGAGTGTGTCGAGACCAAGACTGTTACAACCACAACCCGCCTCACCCGCAAATTTCCTCATGTCTTTGTCCGAGATCCCATCCCCCTCGAGAACCTCGACACCAAGGAGTACCCCCTCGCCATGAAGCCCACTCCACCAGAGTTGATCCAGTTCTCCTACAACCTTCCAGAACATACCGATGCCGACGATGAGAACCAAGAATCAACCCAGGTAAGTCTCTCCAAACCTCACTGCATCCCAATCCACAAGGCTATCAAAACCAGTTTTGTGGGTCAGGCTTCATCCGCATGATGCTAACTTGAAGAAATCTCCAGATTAGAAGGATACCCAGCAAAAGGTGTACCCCAGGTCCTGTCAAGTCCGAATCACCCCATGATACCCCCACCACCCTTAGCAAGATACCCCGACAGCCATCCCGATCTCCCTCCGAGGCCTACCCTCGCCGGACACGACAAACTCGGGCCATGGCCGAATCCCCCGATCCCAGTTACATGATGCATGGCACTCGAAGATCGGCTCGATCCTCTCAACTGAGCGCCGTCTCTGACAAGCTTCGACGCACCATTGCACATGGAAGCAGCAGCCGCCGAGATGCTGGTGAGAGATCAACGAGGGCCTCTTCTGGCTTCCTCGCCACTCCAGACACATCCGAGGTTGTTGTTGCCCCCACTACCGAGCGTTCTTCTCGTCGACGATCAGCCAACGCCGAGCGAGCCCAACAATCCCCTGAGCCCTCTTCCACCCAGAATACCGCCCACTTCGAAGCGAGCAGCCCTGTCGACAGCGATTCACATACCGTTTTCAGCAGCAATGTGGCTACCCCACCAATCACAGATGCTGACGCAGAACCCTTTGCTGACCCTGATGGCTTACTGCCTATGCGTTCCTCCTTTCATCATCGACCCACTGTCGACGTAGCCAGTGCTCAGGATGCAAGTCTACCTAGCCCTAGGCTGTCCCCTACACTAGCTGCTGCACAGCTGCAAACCGTCGAGCATGACGAGGAAGAAGGGGAAGAAGAGGCCCAGGCTAGCTTCCAAACCTCGAACACTGATCCATCAACTTGGGTCGAGGAGTCGCAGCTCATGGAAGATGGCGATTCGATGGCACTAGTTCGTCGTGGTCATGGCGATGAGAAGGCTCTTGTCCGTGCCGACTCTGCTGACACTCAGCCTTTTGTTGTGGATACCCAAACACTCCTCGAAGCGTTTGACTCGATGAAGACCGAGATGAAGACTTTTATGATGTATCAGTTCCTCCGCCGCTGCCCGCGGCCTACACTGCGAGTTGTTGCCGATGCTGTGAACCCGGCTCTCAAGTGCGACTTTCTTCGACAACTTCCTCTTGAACTGAGCTACCATGTTCTTTCCTACCTGGACCACCGCGATCTCTGCCGGGCAGCCCAGGTCTCCAAACACTGGCGCAACATTGTTGACAGAAACGAAACAGGTTGGAAGGAGTTGTTTGACCGGGATGGATACACCCTGCCCCCTGGCGAGCTGAACAAGGCCATTGTCCAGGGCTGGGGCTGGCAGGACCCCGTTGGCGCTACGGGATACGAAAAGGACCTCAGCATGAGAAACCGCCTGACATCGACAGAGCACGAGCTTACCCGAACACTACGCAACGAGCAGCCTGCAACCAAAGCACGAACCTCAAAGCGAAAGAGGGCCCTCAATAGCTACACAACATCCGAACGATCCAAGCGTCGGGCGAGCGCTCAAGAGGCTGCCTCCCGAGAGGAACGGAGCCAGGCTGAAGTCAAACAGCACAAGTCGGAAGGCCCATTGTCAGCTGCTAATGCCGCCGCCGCCGCCGTCCAAGACCCTCATCTCGGTTTGTCCAGCTTGCGCCAGCTGCATCTCTACAAGTCCCTCTACCGACGCCATCACATGATTCGTCAGAGCTGGACCAGCGGCGAGGTCAAGCCTGGCCATGTTGCATTTGCAGCACACCCTCGGCACGTCATCACATGCCTCCAGTTCGACGAGGACAAGATTATCACAGGTAGCGATGACACACTGATTCATATCTACGACACCAAGACCGGCAAGCTTCGAAAGAAGCTCGAAGGTCATGAGGGGGGTGTCTGGGCTCTCCAGTACGAGGGCAACATGTTGGTTTCCGGATCCACCGACCGATCTGTTCGTGTGTGGGATATTGAGCGAGGACTCTGTCAGCAGGTGTTCTACGGACATACTAGTACCGTCCGTTGCCTCCAGATCCTCATGCCCACCGAGACCGGAAAGGACTCGAACGGCACTGCCGTTATGCAGCCCGAGAAGCCTCTCATTATCACCGGATCCCGCGACAGCCAGCTGCGGGTGTGGCGGCTTCCCGAAGTGGGTTCACGCCGTTACATCCAGACAGGTCCTCCGGCACACGAGTCGGACTGCCCGTACTTCATCCGGGTCCTGTCCGGCCACACCCACTCTGTCCGAGCCATCTCGGCGCACGGGGACACCCTTGTGAGCGGGTCCTATGACAGCACGGTTCGTGTATGGAGGATTAGCACAGGCGAGTCACTCCATGTCTTGCACGGCCACTCCCAGAAGGTGTACTCTGTTGTTCTCGACCACGAGCGCAACCGCTGTATCTCCGGATCGATGGACTCGCTGGTCAAGATCTGGGATCTTGCCACGGGAGCCTGCTTACACACTCTAGAGGGCCACAGTCTTCTCGTTGGTCTTCTGGATCTTCGCGATGAGCGATTGGTGTCTGCTGCTGCCGACTCGACTCTCCGTATCTGGGATCCCGAGACTGGCAAGTGTAGAAACACGCTCATGGCCCACACCGGAGCCATCACCTGCTTCCAACATGATGGCCGAAAGGTCATTAGCGGTAGCGAAAAAACGGTCAAGATGTGGGATGTGAGGACAGGCGAGTGCGTCCAAGACCTGCTGAGCGACCTCAGCGGCGTGTGGCAAGTCAAGTTTGATGAGCGACGATGTGTAGCGGCAGTCCAGCGTGATTCGCTTACATATGTCGAGGTATGATTCCCCCCAAGATGAATATTATTGGACCATGTTTGACTAACGTGTTTATAGATTCTTGACTTTGGTGCAGTCCGAGATGGAAAGGCCCCAGAAGAGTTGGGCAAGCGAATTTTGCTCAACGAGCCCGAAGTGCGGGCAATGATTGAAGAAGAGCCTTGAGAGGTACTTTTTTACAGCAACAGATACTACCCATTGATGCATGCACGACCCCATCCGTCAAGAAAAAATTTGAGGCAAAATGGTAGCAATAGGCGTTGATGGTCTCATATATCAGGTGACTAGCATGGATAGGAACGGAATAGGACGGAACGAAACGGCGTTGGGGCTCAAGTTGGACGAAGGGATATACCTATTGATTCGATGGACTGTGTTTATATTCTTATATTTTTTTTATGTTGATATGCAGTGTCGTCACGAACCGGAGATCTTGTTTGGCGAGAAATCATTAGGAGGCTTCATGCATATTATGGATGGCCAAAAGAAAAAAACACGGATAGCAATAACGAAAAGATGGACCTGGTATTAACGATGATGGTTTTAGGCGGGTATATTAGTATGGATGGTTTTAGTTTTTCTTTTCTTAATGGATGTATATTGATCTCAACTCACAGATTGTGTCTCGGCTTAAGTATGTGGAGTGTGACTTTGTGATGTCCCCAGATGGTCAAAAGGAATGGAGAGTGCTGATCATTTCCCGGTGGTTCCGCCAGGATCGGCATGGGTGTCGAATCTGCCTTGGCGATCAGTTGGGAAGGCTTTGGTCACCGCTTGTCGTGTAAGTGAGACTTTGTCTTATTTGTTCTACGGTGTTTCACAAAACATGCTGCAGATCAAGTTTTGCCCACTCTGAAGATGTTCAGGCTTTACGCTAAGTTCCTACAGAGAGGGGGAGGAAAAGTGAGGTCATGTTGGTAACTCCATGCTCGTTTATCGTGATCCACTTTAGCCGGCGCACCATGGCTGGATCGTACCCGCTGCCAAGACGGAGCTGAGACTGCAAGACGAGCTGGGCAGGGCTAGGGGAGTTGGCCGAATGAGCGTTAAAATTAATCTTATTCCCCACGCTGCGCTGCGTCCTCGCTGGTGGCTCGTTTCTCGACATGTTTTTAGTAGCGTGCCCACCACCTTTTCTTTGAGTGGTCGTGGTGATATTGGTACCATTATATAACTAAAGGTTTCGAAGATGGGTCGATTCAGCAATCTAGTCTCCAAGGCAGGGGAGATTGTGCAGCAGGCAAATCAGGAGTATCAGAAGGCAAAGCAACAGCAGCAGCAGCAGCAATCGCAAAGGCAGTATGGGCAACAGGGTCAATCATATGGACAACACCAACAGTACGGGGCCCGACCGAATCAACAGCAACAATACGGGCAACCCCAGCAGTATAATAGCCAGACGTATAATCCTCAACAGCCCACAACACCACCATCAGCTACGCCATCATGGCAACAGTATCAGCCTCAGTATCAACAACAACCTTTATATCAACAGTACCCAACCCAACCGCCACCAGCGCCCCAATATGACACCACTCAAATCCACCTGGCCGCTGAACATGCCCTTGCCCAGGCTAAAGCAGAGCATCAACAGGCCACGCAACAGGCCGGTCAACAGCTCACACAGCTAAGAGAGCAACATGCTGCCGAGCAAGCCGCGGCGGAGAAACAGCTGGAGGCAGATAGGCAGTACGCCGAACGTCTAGCTGCGCAGTTTCGTGAGGAGGAAGAGCGGGAGTTGCGCAGGGCGGAAGAGGAGATGCGGCGATTGAAGACAGAGGTGGCGGAGCAACAGACGAGGGCTAATCAGATAATCCGGCAGCAGGAACACGAAATTCTACAGCAAATAGAACAGCTTCAACTCAGGAGCGAAGCACCTCCTCCATCAATTCCTCCCAGGTCGCAGGACAATGCCGATTTCCGGCCGCCGATGCCACCTCGGCAACAAACGGACCAAGTTTCGGGAGTGATGGGTCCGGATTCCGAATACAGTCCGGCTTTAGTTGCGCAGGCGGGCGAGATGCCCCCTCCTGTGCCG
This sequence comes from Calonectria ilicicola, assembly GCA_020809705.1. NCBI lineage: Eukaryota > Fungi > Ascomycota > Sordariomycetes > Hypocreales > Nectriaceae > Calonectria > Calonectria ilicicola. The sequence continues at coordinate 817,028 of CP085833.1, read as the reverse complement.
ATAGCTTCGCGGCCCGGTGTTGTCCAGGGAGCTGGGAGGCCGTATGAGGATGTGGCGTTGGAGCAATCGAATCCTGGGACGCAGAGTCCGATGACACCGGTGTTGGGGGCCTATCAGCAGCAGCAACAAGAAAGCTATCCTGCGTCGATGAATCCGTTTAAGCAAGACCAGATATCCATTCCAACAGATGGGACTTCTCAGCCATATCCTCGGCACAGTTATCTTCCGCCTCCAGTTCAACCAGCTGTAACTCAGCCCGCGTCACAGTCGTATTACTCATATCCAAACGATGCACCATCACATCTTCAAAGTCAAGTCACCCCCTCAACTCAACAAGCAGAAGCTCAATCCCAGATAACATATTCTCCACCTCCACCTCAGCAGGTTGGGCCACAGTCTCCTTCAACAGCCTATTCCTCTCCTCCAGGGCCACCGCCTCAACCCCAAAACTCACAGGGCTATGTTGTTCATCCCGCTCAGACAACTGGGTCCCAACCTCTTCAGAAAGAACAATTTGCTTCAACTAACCCATTTGCAGAGCATTCGGTTCAGCAGAGCTATACACCACCTCAAATCCAGCCAGCTCAAACAAATGCTCCTCAGCAAAATCCTGTTTCAGTTCCCACTTGGTCCTTGGATACAAATAATAATACAACTTATCAACCTCCTCAGCCTCCGCGTTATGTGCGAACCCCTCCTCCTCCCCAGCCTCACCCCTGCGGAGTCAAGGCTATGGCTGAGTGTACCGACGATCCCATAACATACGATATGGACTGGTTCTACCACCCGGATGCGACTTCTTTCCTCATTTGTCCACGGTGTTACGTCGATCATATTTGGAACAGCCAATTCCGTAACGCTTTTAAACGTGAATGGTTCACTGACAAGAAACCTCGAAAGTGTCTATTTGGGTGTCGACGGGTCAAGGAGCAGCTCTGGCCGAATGCCGTGTCATCAGGTAGCCTGAATCCAGCCCTCGAATTCTTCAAATACGCTCCAACTCTCGGCGACTGCCCGCAGGCAACCATCAAAGAGAATGAATCGTGGTACACGAGCGTAGACATCCCTGGGATGACCATGTGCAAGACGTGCTTTGAGAATGACCTCGCAGGGACGTCTTTTGCTAAGCATTTTGCACTGGAAAAGACAGCACAAGCATTTTGCGACTCGAGCGTCTGGTGTATCAAGCGCTTGTACGACGACCATGTCAAGACTGGGAACTGGGCTGCCTTTGTCGAAGTAGTCAAAGTGAGAATCCAGCTCCCTTCGTGCCCGACGCAAGCCGCCATCAAGGCCAATGATCGCGCCTGGTACAAATCCAAGCGCGGTCCCGAGGGACTCCAGGTGTGCGCGGCTTGCTACTACGACTACTTTTACGCTTCTCCGGATCAAGAGACGTTCCAGCAAGTCGCGGGCGGAAACTACAACACCAGCTGCGTCATGGGACATGTCAACCTGATAATACCACTCCATCACGCTATTGTCAAGAAGGACCGAAGCATCTTTTGGAAGGCCCTGGACCGCATCGACCCTCAGCCCTTTTGCGACAGTAATGGCATCAAGGGGGCCACATGGTATACACTTCCCAGCGACCCTCCTGGATTCGGCATCTGTGGAGGCTGTTACGCCGGCATTGTGCAGACAATTGGCGGAACCAAGTTTTTTGTACCCAAAAGGGGCATTTCCAAGAACGACACACTGGTTTGTTGCTTAAATCTGGGCCATGCTCGAGCTATCAAGTACCTCACTCACTACTCCGAGTCGGTCCTCAAGGGTGACCCAGAGCCCCTGAACAGCTTCGCCCTAAGATTCGGCAATGTACCGCCGTGCCAGCGCCGCCATCTCCGCGGCACAGGCGGTCGGAGGGCCTGGGGATGGGGCGTCGCGGCCATCTGCGAAGAGTGCTATCTGACATTTGCCCAGGGCACCAACTTGGAGAGCCGCTTCTTCCTAAACGGCGAGCGGGATGCGCCGGATCACGAGCGCATGTGCGACATGTATTCGCCGCGCATGCGAGACCTTTACACGAAGGCGTGCCAGAGTGGTGATCTCCAGGGCTTCCTGGCGTACGGCGAGCACCGACACCAGGTTTGGTGCGAGACTATCCCCGTATGCGAGAACATTGTCAACCAGGCCAAGATTGCGGCCATGCAGGCCCAGACGCTGGGCATATCAGGCAGTTTTTACAAAGCCATGGGCGGCGCTGTCGATGCTACGCAGGGGCACAGCTACACTGTGGGTAATGCGTATGCCGGGTATGGACATGCCAACGAGTGGGTGCTTCAGGGCCATGTATATGATAGGCAGTCGAGGGAGACTGCGGCGAGCGCGGTGAATGGTGGAAACATGATGCAAGTTAGCATGTTAGAGCAGAGATGGGCTGCTGTCGAGTGATGAAGGATGGTTTTATGTGTACATGATGATGTTTTGGTTTTTGCATTTTGGGCCAGATATATATATAAGTGTGCATGTATATACGGGTGGTTTATACATTGAATATTCTTCATGATATTCATTAACCTGTATTTTCTTTCTTTTTTTCTTTTGGTTGTCCTCTCCACCTTCCTGTCGTCCCTCTTTGGCTAAAACCTCAGCTCCCAGATATCCAGGGTCGACATGGTCACCCTCACACCCATCCACGACGCTGCCTTGCCCAGGATCAGGTAGCGGCCGTCATGGCTGAAGGCGGCGGCGGTTACGTAGCCGCTCTGGAACTTGATGGTGTACAGCACGCGGCCTGAGTGCAGGTCGCTGATGTCGGCGCCCTGGTCGGTGCGACAGCACAGGAAGCGGCAGTCGCGCGAGACGGCCATGGGCCAGCCTTCGCGCGTGCGGCGAGAGCCCAGCGCATATGACTCGAGGGCGCCCGTGGTGTAGTTCCAGTGGAAGACGGTGTCGCCCCAGATGCTCACGACGACGGCGTTGTCGGGCGTCACGCCGAGAAACAGCGGCTTCTTCCAGGTGTCGACGTCCATCTTGGCCACCGACTTGCCCGTCTCCGGGTCCGTCACGCGGATGGTGCCATCGCGCGACTGCGAGATGAGGGTGCGGTCGTCGGGCGAGAAGACGGCGTGCGTCACCTCGTCCTGGTGGCAGCTGAGGATGCGCGCCTTATTGAGCACGGCGCCGGTCTTGAAGTCGATCAGGGCGATGCGGTTACGCGCGCTGCCCACGGCGAGGCGCCGGCCCTCCCGATCGAAGCACAGCGGGCGGGCGCCGGGCCAGCGCATCTGCTGAATGCGACGGCCGTTGAGGTAGTCGCCCAGGTAGACGCTGGGCTTCTTGAAGCGCTGGCCGTCGTGGTTCAGGGCGTTGAGGTCCTTGGAGTCCTCCTCGGTCAGGTAGGACCAGGTGCGGCCATTGTCGCAGAAGAGCATGTTGACACCGTTCTGGTTGGACAGCACCGAGACCTGGTTGGCCTGCGTGTCATAGAAACGCGTTGGAGGGTCCATGGTGGACACGGCAATCGTGGGCTGCCCATTGCGGTAGAGGAATGCAATCTCAACGACCTCGTGGTTGGAAAGCTCCTTTTTAGCGACGTGGTGCAGGTTGATGGTGAGAGGTGTTGGGTTGGTGATGCCGATGGCGTGGTAGTCCGGGATGGTTTCTGAGTGGAGAGATGAGACGGCAGTGCTAGGGGATGATGTTGTCAGCGAAGAGTTTTTTTTTCCTTTAATGGCTTATTCTAATAAGACGGCGTAATAATTAAAAGCCGGCTTACTTACCCAGGAGCTGCCGTGGGAGTGTTGGTGTCAAAGGCTGGGGCAGACGGGATCGAGTTGGTCTCTTCCATATAATCTTGCAATGCGCTCACAAACTCGACCAGAACGGGCAATTGATCCTGGAAGCGCTGATCGTCATTCTCAGCGTCCTCGGTCAACCGCCCGCGCAGGTTGAGCGTCTCCTGGAGGATCTGGGAGTCGCTGTATGCGGGCAGCCCGTTCTGGGCGGCCGGGGGTTGGAAGTTGATAGCACTGGTTGCTGATTAGTTGCTTGATCGCCCATTCAGAGCTGAGGATGTAAGCGTGGGGGGGCACACAAAGTCCCCTTTTCCCCTGCTCACTCGCTCGCTCCGGGATTTTAGACGCCGCTTACAATAATAAGACATCAAGGCCCAGATTCATGGCGAGCTTTAGGTTCTCCGCTAATCGGCCAACGGGCAATAGGCGCTCGGCAGTGGCCTCGAGCCAGGCATTCCCTCTGTCCTCGATTGGGTCGTCGTGGGCAAGGGCATCATCCATGTCCTCGACCAGCAGGTCGGCCTTTTCGACGACGTCGACCAAGGAAGTAGACAGCTTTTCCGGTAGGGTTGCAACGCCGTCCTCGAGCGCTGTGGCATTGTGGCCCAGCTGGCGGGCCACGACGGATATGTCAGACAGCTCCCGGGACACGGCCGTGAGGTCAAGCCGGGCTGCCGGGTAGTGCACGATGAAGTCGCCCAGCGCCTTGCTCGCCTTGGTGACGGCATCCTGGAGGGCCTCGCAGAGGGGCGCGAGGTGATTCTCCCCGCTCATATTGCGAGGCTATTTTTTCCCTTTGCCGGCCTTGAGGGTGGGTGGTGGAGTGACGTGATGTGATGCGATGCGATGGGGAATAGTGGTGGTAGTGTTAGCGGCAGCCCCGAAAAAAAAAGGAAAAAAAGAAACAAATAGAAATTCCTGTGTGAATAACAGGAATTGCGTGGCTGACCAAAAGCGGGAATTTGGTGTTGTTGTGGTTGTTGTTGGGAATATCTTGCAGCTAGTTGCAGTTGCTCATGACACACACCCAAAGAAAGCTCCCCTCTCCCGGCAAAGAAGGGGAAAAAAAGCAAGGCTGTGCAAAGTGCAGCTTCTCGGGACTTGGCGCCGGGAGCGGGAGTGGTGGTGGTGGTGGTGGTGGTTTGGGGCGACCGGGATGGGCGGCCTTTTGACAGGTGGGCTAGCTTGGATGCGACACGCCGGGCGAGCTGCGAGGATTACGACGCTGCTCCAGGGCTTGGATAAGATGATGGCGAGAGAATGGCCATGGCGGTGGAGTAGAGGCTTGGCTGTGTTGTTCGGGCCCTGTTTGTAATAATGGCAAGCAATGGCTGATGGCTGTGTGGAAATAGCCTTTTGTGTCATGGACGAATCGAGTCTTGATTGTGACACCTCATTTTTTTTTGGCGTGTAATCCAATTATTTATTGTCTATCATTGCTATATCTCCAATTTCATGGACATGACATATAACTACTAGTCTAGTTGCTGATAAGGCACAGACATATACTGTACATACTAGTGCCAAGGCCAAGGGCCAAGCCTGCTTGCTGCTGAGTAGTAGTGAGGTGAGGGGCCCTTTCTTTGGTGAAGCTCAATTAGAGCCCCGGCAGTATATCGGGCAGGCTCACCGTTGTATTCGGGTGGATGCCGAGCCCGACACCGGATTGGGACCTCTGGTCAGACGTCTTTTTTTCGCCATCGCTGGTTGCAGCCGGCGGGGGCAATAGAAAATCCGGGGGAGACGACGGCGGCCGGACACACTTTTGGTGATGGTGTGTGGGGGCAGCAATGCAGAGGTATAGGGTGGTTGGACTGCATTTCTGGAACAACGAGGGAAATTTGGGACTGGGGCACATGATGGAGGTGAGGCGTACGGGATACATAGACAACGTCATAAATGCAACGCCGTGACTCCCCAGAAGCGCGAATTTGGTCCAGAATTCCGGACCAGAGCTGTCAGTCTGAGGTGGACGAATACTCGTTACGTATATTTGCAGCAGACATGGAGATGCAACCCCGGCACGTGCTGCCGTTTTGCCATGGACTCCCACTCTATGTAGGACCAATAAAGAGGAGTACTTTGGCAACGGCTGAGCATAACAGATCCCTGCTCGATACCGTTTCGTGCCGGGGATTTTTTTTTTTTACTCTATGGGTGGGTGGTAGGGTAGCACAGACTTTGGTGGTCCGTAAAGGCTGTTGCCGATGCCCCGGGTCAGCCCACGGAGGGACGTGTATCGTACATATATCGAGAATAGTGTTGCGAGAGCGAGACCGGGGGACATGCTGTCACGATCGAGGAAGCAGGGCTGTGCTCTCTCGTTCAGCTACACGAAAAAAAAAAAAAGAGGTGATTGACGAGTGAGAGGCATTTTAGCCAAACGACCAGAGCAGGAGCTGGCGGGGGATTGGGTAGCGAGTTGCAGCACAGTCAGCGGTAATAAGAGTACAGGGAATGCTTGTGTTGTGCTCGCTCGCTATTCGGTCCATGTCGGCGATCTATCAACGCAACGGTGATTCCATCCATTCCTTCTCGCCTCCTCCTGCATCAGGTCTGCGAAAGCACAGACATGGGATCGTAAGACGCATGGAGCTTGGACCGCTGCTGCTGTTGGCTACGGGCACGGCGGGATGGATGATGATGGATGCCTTGGCGCCACCGCTGATGTGTCGTCGTGTCTATCGCCGGGAGGACGGGACACACTATGTACGTGACCACTACTGGACATGTACGGCTGGGCTGCCATGTGGAACGACAGCGCCACGAGGCTTATCATTCGAACAGAGTTTCCTCATTCTGTACCCGTTTCCGGGAGGCTTGCGAGCGAGCGAGGGGGCGAACAAGCAACGCAAGCCCAACGCGATCCGGGGGTGGCTTTGGTTTGGTTTGGTTTGTGAGTGCTCTCTGTATGGACGGTACCTAAAAAATCTAGACTTGTTCGGGTTGACGATGCGTGACAATGCCAGCTGAAAGGGCACGACTGAGCCACAACCAGTGTGGGGGGGGCTTTTAGCGGGACATGAGGCAAAGAGGGGACGAGAAAAGGGCCCCCAAAGATGAAGCCACGCTCCAGCCACGGTTGACGCTTGTCTGATAGTACAGTGCTGTAGTCTGTATTACTGTTACTCTTACTACTTTCTTTCTTTACTAGATGGTTCCCTGTCGAGTCATGAAGGCGCACCGTGTTAGTCACTTTGGGGCAGGCAATTAGTTGTTGGAGGGGATGGGATGCCAGCTCAAACAGCATAACCTCTGACACAACAAATCAAGATTTGTTGAAATGTGAGATGTGATGGATGGAGGGATGCAGATAATGGTTGACGATGCTGGCATCTGTCTGTCTCGCAACCGCCCGACAACCGAAACACATGCTGAGACAAATGACATTTTCGGCTGCTGAGACGTCATGGGCTTCGGGGTCCAGGGGAGAAGCAAAAAGAGCTCAGCGGTAATCGACACACCAAAAAAAGAAGAAAAAGAAAAAAAAACGGAGAGCTCAGGGCAGGCAAAGGACGAACACTGCGATCGACAGCCAGCGAAGCCCTCCCTCCCCTCTCTACAGTTTCCTAAATTGGGGGTGGTCTCTCTCCCGTTCCATCCGCCCATCCTATCCGCCCATCCATCCATCCCCCTTCCAGCCTTTCCGAGATTAGAGATCGAGAGGGCAGCGAAGGCGTCCAGCTGTAGATCGTGTGTGGCCCAGCCCCGTCGCCAGTTGATAGGCCGCCGGGCGTACCACATGTCGCGCCCTCAATCGCCGCCGTCCCGCGGATGGAGACGGTCACCTTCTCTGACTGCTGTAACGCTGGCGCACCCATCCCTGCCGGCCATGCTCGATGCTGCACATGGGGGGGACCGACCAAAGCGGCGACACGCCGACCTGACTGGGCAGCCGGGCCTCCACGAGCCCGGAGCACTCCCCCTGTCGGCCTGGGCCATTGGACGAGGTGCACGCTATCACTGCAGAGGCGCCTGACGATGAGCAGAGCGCGCGCATGTACATGCGAGCGGGGGGTGTGCCGACAAGAGCCAGCGTGTGCGTGAGCGTGAGCGCCAGTGTGTGTGACTGACTCTTGACCAGCAGCGCCGTTTGTTTGTGTGTGTGTGTGTGCGAGCATGAGAGAACTACGCCAACAACCTTTGGGCTCATCTCGTCTTGCTTCGAGACAATGTTCGAAGATGAGATGGCATGGCAATGATAGGGTAGAGCACAGAGCACAGGGGGGGGGCGACGACCAGCGCATGACGGACTGCAGAGTCTGTGTGCCCGTTTGCTGTGCGTGATAGCGAAAATGGTTCCCTCCCCCGCGCTTTAGTTACGGTGAGGCCATTTTGACGCTGCATCTCATCACATCTCATGGAATCATGGAACAATCTAGTCGCTCCATCATTCGTGCTCCCTGACAGGACGGCAGCATCGGACATTGGCATGGACGACGACATGATGGCTCCATTCGCAGCAGATTGGATTCCAGGTTTTTTTCGGGTGCAGAATCTCTCCCACGCCATGCACCGCTGGCATCATTGTGCGTCCCCCCGGGTCCCGGCCGAGTTGATTTGGCCGCTTTGATTGCCTCTGCAGCTGCATTGCATTTTGCATTCGTACCTGACCCTACACCTGGCCCGGTTCCTTGGCCAGAATAACCCAACGACGCCTCTGACATACAGACTCCAAGAGGTTGGCTTGACATATAAAGGATGCAGCCCAAACGGGCGGGATAGAGGACCCCCCCCTCCCGCCTCTAATTCCACCTGTAGATCGAGTTCCCCCTAAAACCCAAAAAAAAAGACGGTATAGCAGAATACTTTCTTCCTGCCTGATTGTAGCATCATTTCCTTCTCCCTTACTTTCGCTTCTTGTTGTCGTCCGGGATCTCCCCTGGATTATCGTCACAGGAAGAACTCCCTGCCTCCCTCACCGACTCGACACCGCCTGAGTTACGTGCTCTCGGCTAGGAAAGACAGTATCCGTTAGGAAAAAAAAAAAGTAGCCGACCTCCCCGACACCGCCCTAAGGGACACACACACACACTCAATCAATCGCACGCCCCTAGTTACCATTATCCCGGGGTCTTCCTTAGGTCGTGGATCACCCGGAGTCCCCATCCTAGTGGAGAGCGCCAGCTTGGCCGGAGGGAAGAGGACCCTTTCGGCGTCGCTGCCGCCGCGCCGCCTCACTGAAACCCTCTTTGCACAGCGCGCCTTTAGGTGTGTCTAGCTGGCAGCGGTTCCCAAGGAGCACGGCCCCCGGTTCCCCCCCACACGCAGCCCAGCCCAGCGCTGTCCAATCCCCCCTCGGGCGACTTCCAGGTGACCCTTCTGGTGGCCTCCAGCGGGCCTCCCAGCGGGCCTTGACCACGCCCTGACCAGCCCTGGCCAGCGAGCCCCCAGGGCCAGCCAGCGGTTAGCAGCAAAGCACAAGCCCATCGCCGGTACCTAACCAGCCGCCTGGGTTCCCTGCCACCGCAAAGTACCCTTCATCCCTCACCGTCCGTCCTGCTTCCCCCCTCCTCAGACAGACTCATAAACCCGACGTCTCCCTCCCCACCTGCAGGAGAAAAAAAACTCCACCCCAGCGAATCCTCACCTCCACCTCGACCAACCTCGTTCCCCATATCATCCCACGGTGGGCGTGCCCTTTAGGCACACCTCATCCTGCCTCGCTCTCTCTCTCTCTCTCTCTCTCTCTCTCCCAAAAAGAGGGCCCAACTCCCCCAGGGTTGCCTGGCTTCACCTTGCCTTGCACGCCCCGTTTGTTTTTTTTTTAATCGCGACAAGAGCCAAAGCACACAGGAGAGAGCTGGACTCTCAGTTTATTATATCTATATTGGACAATCCACATTCATACTCCGCTGCTTCACTCTGTTGTTCCTCCCTCCTCTCTCACCGTCCCTCACCGTTCTTCACCCTCAACAACAACGCAACGACACCACGAGATTCGCATCGAGAGAGCTCTGAGAGCTCCCTCACCCACAGTTGCCCGTCATGCCAGGAGCACTAGAACAGACAATTACCATTGTCAACAACTCTGGTAAAATCATCAAGACCGTATGTGCGCCCCTCCCTGTAAAAAGATTAATCATCAATACTTTTTTTATTTTTTGGACTCAATCAGTCGCGCTAACACACACACCAGGGCAAGAACCTCTTCTCAGTCTTTAAAGATGCCCAGGGCAACTACAAGGAGAAGAAGAATGAAATAAGAAACGAGCGCCTGCAGCGCTCACATACATCATATGACCCAACTCGCGCTATTGTAGAACCCCCGCGATACTACGACGACAGCGATCCTTACTACCACTACGCCAACTACGGCCGCTCGCGACGTCCCATCGATGCCGGCAGCGAGCACGGCTCCCAGCGCAGCAGGAGGTCTCGCAGCGTCGCCTCATCGCGCCGAGATGACTTTGACGCCCGCAGTCGCCACGCCCTCACCGAGGGCAACCTCAAGACATACACTGAGGTATCGGCCACCAGCCCCAGCAGGCCACCCGTCACCCGCGCCTTCGTCAATCCCTACGCCGACATGGAGCTGGCCAAGAGGGACATGGCCCACTCCGAGATTCGCAGCCAGCACTACGGCGCCATGGTTCCCCGATCCTACTCGGTCGGCGAGCTGGTCGAGACCAAGAAGCCCAAGAAGCCGATTGACATGGACCTCGCCTACGGAAGCTTCCACCCCGATCTGGAGTACCGCACCGACCTGGAGCCCAAGCACACCTACGAGGAGAAGGAGGCCACTGGCCTCATCCACCGCATCGAGTCTCTCCTTGACGAGGCCAAGTGCATGCACCACTCTGCTACCACCACCATTGACCAGCTCCAGAAGGATCCTGATAAGGCCGCTGCCGTTGCCCTGTCTCTTGGTGAGCTGTCAACCCTGGTCAAGAAGACCTCCCCCGCCTTTCTCACCCTCATGAAGACTGCATCACCCGCCGTCTTCCACCTGCTCGCATCTCCTCAGTTCCTCATCGGCACAACAGCTGTCCTCGGTGTCACAGCTGTTTGCTTCGGAGGCTGGAAGATTATTAAGCGAGTCAAGGAACAGGATGAGATGCGACAGGCCCTGGCCTACGAGGGCGCACACATGGATCGTGCTCTGCCACCGGCGCGAGCCCCTACCGAGTACGGACATGACGAGTACAGCGCTGGAGTCGACGAGGCTTTGATCATTGACGATGACCTGAGCTCCATTGATACCTGGAGGAGAGGCATTGTGCCCTTTGGCGAGGATGAGACTGCTGATATGGAGCTCATCACACCCGAGGCCGAGCGTGTCACCAAGGAGATTTACGGCAAGGATGACTTCGACACCAGGTCCCGACGAAGCACCCGAACAAGCAAGACACACGAGAGCCACCGAAGTCACCGAAGCCACAAGAGTGAGCGCAGCCACCGAAGCAGCAAAACGGAGAGTGTTGCCGACAGCGAGCGAAGCCACAGGAGCGAGCGCAGCCACCGAAGCAGTAAGACGGAGAGCGTCGCCGGCAGCGAGCGAAGCAGCCGCAGCAAGAGAAAGGAGAAGCTTGATGACGGCAAGAGCCACCGTGATGACGAGTCGCTGGTTATTCGACCCAAGTCGCACCGACAGACCAACAACATGCTCAAGGCATTGTTTAAGCCCAAAAAGGCGAGCAGCTTGGTTGCCGCTTAGAGCAATCTAGGGCATTGTTTCATCAGCGTTTATTATTGTTTTTTTTGCCACTTCGATTTCTATTTTGCATTACACATTTGGCACAATTATGTTATTACTTTCCTTTTCTTAGAAAAGGCCTCACTGGCCTCGGCGGACAGACGACACGAAAGGGGCATGCATTGTTTCTTTTTACTATCATGGGTGGGAGTCTACTACAGGGAATTATCGGACCAATTGACGAGAGAGACAGACTTCTGACGACTTGTCTGGATTTGTGATATTTTCTTTTTCTTTTTTATTTCTGACGTATATACATCATATGGGATGATGGACGAGATCATGGGGTCATTGTCTTCTTTTTTCTTACTACTTGTGCATTGGATATGGAGATGCATACGTATGAGCGGTCTCACTCATTTCTTTACTATTACTCAGACCGAGCCTTACTTACTATTCAACTGTACACCAATGAATTAAAAGTTGAACCGGATTGCACGCTCAGCCGTGGTTTTCCGGGTTTTGACATTGTCACTTTTCTTTTGCCTCCATTGATGTGATTTGACTGGTTTCCCCTTGCGTGCGTGTAACTCTTGGACTCTCGTAGCCGTTCCGGTCCCGTCGCCGCGCCGTCTCATCCCGTAGTTGTGCCGTGCCGACCCCCGGTAGCCGGCCTTGGCCGCATAGACGACATCCGGCTCGGCGCATGGCTTCGGCGGCGGGCATGGCAAACAAATTGATGTTTGTGTCGACGGAGGCGGGTTCCCGACTCGCCAGCGCATTAACCGTCTCGTATTGGCATCCGGATGCAGTTTGTAACAGACAAACACATGGATGTCAGGCTCTAGTGTAGCGTCGGCTGGAGATGATGGATCCGGAGGCGCACCTGTGTGTTATCAAACACACGGAAAACGACTCCTGAGTGACGTAGGTTAGAACCTTGATGAGTCTTATGTTGCACATGTCTGTCATCCAGCCTACGGGAGGCGGCTTCGGTTGGAAAGGATGGACCCAGAGGTGGGTTTGTGTGCTATCAAACATGCGGCTGACGGCCCCTGAGTGACGTCGGCTGGAGGTGATGGGGCTCCGAGACGTGTCTGTGTTTGTATCAAAGACACGGATAGAGGCCTCTGGTGTAGCATCGGCTGGAGATGATGGGTCCAGAGGTGGATTTGTGTGTTGTCAAAGACACGGGCAACGACTCCTGAGTGGCGTCGGTTAGAGAAGATGGACTCGGAGCCGTGCCTCTATGTTATCAAACACACGGACGATGGCTCCTGGTGTAGCGTCGGTTAGAGATGACAAGTCCAGTGCCGTGCCTTGTGCCATCAAGCAAGCCTTCGGGGACGGAGTGATGACGTGTAGAGCCTGTCTTTACTCAGCAGCCATCTTTGACCAGAATTTGGCTATATAAACGACCCTTTGCCCCCTCGTTGCCATCCCTTTTCTCCAGGCTCTCTACACAAACAGCAGCACACTGCACTCTTATATATACATTCACACACATACACACACACGCACACATACACGCAAATCCTCTCGACCCTCCTCCCAACTTCCTCGACGACACAATAGGGGTTCACGAGTGGTGAGTTCCACTGCCTTGTTCAGCAAGCCCCCCCCCCTGACCCAGCACTGACACGCTCTGAGCTCATCCCGATTCTCGATTTATTTGGGAGATATCAAGGCAACGGAATTCCCATTTGACGTAACCAACTGCGCTTGGAACATCCACTCCTGCCACGGTTCAAGCCCACTGTTCAAGCCCGCTGTTGAGGCAGGCCAGTCGAGCTCCGCGCCGATTGCGTGTTCTCGAGGAAACACGTTCGACGACCCATTGGACGGAATTATAGTTTTGGAGTTAGACTCGGCCAGCTGGCTTCCTCGGGGGTCGCTGAACCACTCTTCATCCGTTGGCTATTGAGATACTGATGACGGCTTGTCGGAATACCCCGGGTTCCTTGTTGCGCTCAGAGTTCGAACAATCCACCTCAAGATGGCTGGGCCTCCCCCCCCCCCAGCCTTGTTAGTTCCGGTTGGTGCACCTGCGGCTTTTGATCGACTCAATCGCTGTTGATTCCACCTTGGTATGCATGTGAGCCTGTTCAACTCCATCGTACACCATCGGCTCATTAGACACTCAAGGCTGGAGGATGAGCTTAGTTGCCCGGTACATCGCCCAAACCCATTCCAGGTATCCGACATCCGGAGGCCATGTACTGGGTCTCACAGTGGGAGAAAATTGAAGGGGGAGCGAAATTAAGACCAGCGCAACGGCGCCAAAGAGTACTGCGCCATTACCCACCTGGGTGTGCGCATCATGCGAGACCATGAGACTTGTTGGCAGACTTTGGAGAGAGAACCCTAGCAAACGTTCAGAACCTCCATTTTACGGAAACCGAGATTTATATTCGCCAAATGACAGAGAGGGACCCGAAGGGCGTGGATTCGTGCAGAGGCTGATTGCGATCGACCTGCCCATGCTCTTCATAATCACCGTCGACAAGGTGGTCCAGAGGCCAAACTCCTGAGGAACGAGCCTATTTTCATCAGCGTTGATGTACCCAGAACTTTGCGCTCGTGATATATGGGATGCGGGTTCCTGGTTGCGGGCTATCCTCGAGACACTCGATTCTGTCTTTTATCACCACCACGTTTCCCCAAGGCAACAAAGCTTGCGAAGGAACCCGGCAGACATCCTACGTCTTCAAAGGCTATGCAGCCCCGAGCGCATGGAGTGTTTAATGTGCTTTTGCGCGAGTGCAAGCAACATCAGAATGATGTCCACCCACGATCGCATGATCATCGACATACTACTGGCTCACCAAATAATCTCGAAACCATACACTTGGAGATGGATGAGCAAGTGGCATTGGGTAGTCGAAAAACCAAAGCGATACTATGAGCGATCGCATTCTAGCCTGCTCAAGAACACACCACAAATCTCAATCACCTCAACGACACATTTCGGGGCCATTCGTTTCCGTTCTCATATTCGGTTGCCGCACCACCTCAATATCGATCCCATTAGAGTGGTAATGCCGACCATCGCATACCTTTTTCCCTTCAAGAAACCATGACTTGATCTTCCGTCCATACTAGCCACGTCGCCGCGATCAACGCGGGTCAGATTAGACTGGCTGGTGTGTCATCCTAGCCACAGTCTAGGGTGTGTCGGATATTCCAGGGTCCAAGATCAAGGTTATTCAACAACCTATAGTTCAAGGACAAACAACATTCAGAATAACTTTGCATCCTATTTTTCCAGATACTCCTCCCAAATATCCGGACTTCAAGCACCCTTGCCCAAATTCTCCGAGTCCTACTTCTTGGTCAGGTTCCAAGTTCTCGTCCCATAATGTATGCGGTCGGCTAGTACCAACGCACTCGCCGCCCTATACTTGAAAAGGACGTTGCTATGGATTCCGCCATTCACGGTGTCCATCTTTGGCGATAAAATTGCTGTGGTCCGGGTTTCTATTAAAGACTCAAGACTTGGATGCCGCTACAGCCGCTGGACCCATCAAAAGATTTCCTCAAAATTGGGATGGCGGTCAGGGACCTATGATGCAAGTCTCGATCCCTCGTCTTCTCATAATGGTGCGCTGCCTTGTGGTCGCACATGTAAGTGACAAAATAAAAGCGGTCGATGACCACCATAAAACATATGATAGCTGCTCGGGCTTGCACGAATATCTCATATTACTACATATACCTTCGCCAACAACAGGATGGATTTTGTGTCGACTTGCTAGTCTGGTGTGCACAGCTGGCTATGAGCTTAATCCTCATGTTACTTACTGTGCACATGCTTCCCACATATCAGGAGTTTCTCATTCAAATGAGTTTAGCGGCGGCGAGTTGAATTCATCGAAGAAGAGACCTCTATGCTATCTATGCGCCAAGAGAAAACTACCATGAGAATTACCTCTTAATGCCAGCTGCATGAGGAAAAAAGTCGAGCGTTGCTACAGGCTACTCCGTCGCCACTCTCAGCCAAGCACATGGTTCGGCTTCCCCTACCTTTGGTTCAGACCAGTGCTCGACAAAGAAAATCATCCATAACTAAGCTACGACTGAGCTACCTCAACGATTCCGGGAACTTCTCAAGCTACCATGATGCCGACGTATGGTGCACACCAGGATGTGATTTGCAGGGACAGAGTTCAACGTTTTAACCAGCGCGGGGATTTCGGTCTTGCAACAAATCAAGGACCAAATAGGGACCAAATGAAGCAGCTTTTGATGGCTTTGGTGCACGGACAAGCTCAAGCACTAACCGTGTGCCCAGGGGCGCTCAGCCACTGTTTAGTACGAGTTTGATCGACCCTTTTCATCAAGTTGGTGTCTTTCATTTTCCCCTTACAGCAAACAAGTCATCAAAGTTTCGCATCTACGACGAGTCGATGTTGAACTGAGGAACATTCGCAAAGACCAGCTAGGAAAGTTCCACTGCAGCTAAAGATGAACAAGTAGTCAACACTGCGCTGGTATCATTTCTCAGAGAATCACCTTTGCATTTCGAGCCCCAAATCGGGCAATGGAAGTTTACCCGCTTCCCATTCTCCGTTAAGACAGGAGCTAACCGTAAAAAGCTTTTCGAGGTTCAAACGGACGGATTTCTTTTGATACTATTTATGCAAGCAAGAATTGAAATTGCCGCCAACATGTGCTTCTACATTCAGGATGGTCGGCCAGGCTTGTTGATTCGTATGGGGTGTTCAATCCAGTTGCTACATCGATCCAGAACAACTCTTTAACATCCATACTAAGCAGTGGAAAGTCCATAACTTCGGAACCAACGGTCATGCGGGTTGTTTTCTCTCGCCACACTCGAAAATCCGCAACATCTTTTCCATTATTCTGCTTGGGCTTCGACCTTGTTATGAACTATTGGAGGATTGACTAACTGAAACTCATGACCCTCGATGATCGACCCGCAACAGGCAGCTTTTGAGACACATGCCGCCTCAACAGCCGATTGATCGCAAACTGGCCGGTGAGAAGTCGTGTTGAGGCCTGACCTCCGATCAAGACTCAAATTGAGCCGCAATTCAATCAGCTCGTTGTTCTCAGATGTCTTACAGAACCAGAGTCCCCTTTGCTTTCGACTCGAGCGAAGGGTTTCGTGTCGGAAGGGAGTCCCCAAGTTTCAAGAACATGCTGTCACACCAGAGTGATGTTGCGGGTGGCAAGGAAGCGTTGCCGCCGCGATCAACATTTTTCAGTCCATCTGAAACACTACTATTCTGATATCCCTCACACATTCCAAATTGCATCTAGGATCTCTTATGGCTTAAGGTTGTCTTTCATGACTAGCTCGATTGTTTAGAGAGCGACAGAGAAAGGAAGACGGAACCAAAACCGACTCTAAGCAAATTTCGACACATGTTGGAATTCTGGAGGCTTCATCATTTCAGATGCTCTGATCTAGCAGCGAGGCTGATGCCCATCCATCCAAAGCTATCTATTTAGCAGGCAGTCGATCATCTCATCCGATGCTAGGTATCTGAGAACTTTGACGCTGACTTAGTTTGGCTTCATGACCAGAAAACAACATTACAAAACGAGTTGGAAACAGCACTGACTAGCATCATGGTTAAAGCCGTGGCCTTCGGCGAAACAGCCGCAGAGTTCTGATTTGACGAGTGGTGAAATATTGGAAATCAGCATCATAATCTTCTCCAGCATTCATACTGCAGCCGAGCAGGCATCTGAAATCTCGCGAAATTGTCAAAGGATTGAAAGAGTCCCGTCCGTGGATCCTTGACTGGTTGTAGCAAAGGGCATCTTGCACAAACGAAGACAATATATGGGTGAAGTGTTCAATAGAAGGATACTTTGTCACTGTACACGATTTTCAGATCCCGAAGCTACAGCAATGAGCGGTTACCGGAATGGTTTGACCTTTATTTTACGGGCGGGATAGAGTTTGATATATCGACATTTTAAGGCTCAACTATTTTTCCCGGCCTATCCCTTTCGTTCTGTTTACATTCTTGTTTTGTTTCCCTGGAGCTTTGGATAAGGCCAGCTGGGGATGAGATCCGAAAAGAACTAGAAGGAAGGTCTGTTTGTGAAGAGATGGGCCCGAATGCTTTGGGAGCATCGCTCGTGCCGACGCCCTGTCCTGGTGAAAAGCAAGACCCTCTGCCCCGACTATAACATACTATGACTGATGTGACAATATTTCATGGGAATTGTCCTCATTTAAGTTCTGGGCGAGTATGCTTGTTCTTGACCAATGACCCAGGCGTCGATATAGACTGGTCCTCGCAGCCCTTGGATGCAAAGTCCCTCGGAATTTTCCAATTCAAAAAGCAAAATGCAAAAAGCACTGTCGTTTGCATTGTTCTCGTTGATCCCATCACGTTTGGGATGCAATGGTGCGACCGATGTTTTGGTTTTGACCGATATCCTACGACCCAAACAAAACGTACGCCCCGTTCTGTGACTTTAGGACTGAACTGATTCTATATAAGAGAGATGCTTCATGAAATTCAGCTTCTAGCCTGAATTTGGTCTCGATTTGGGGATCGCCCGAGACATCCCTCTTGAATGTGGTAGGTAGTGAGGGTACCACTATCTGGATCACCTCGCTGCAGATATGATCACCCAAGACAAGAGATTTTCTATGGTCTTGATCTAGCAAAGAGACTTATGGAGGTTTTGGCGCAGCGCACATCTTGCCCATCTCTCTTTGCACCCTCGACGTAGGGAAGCATATAATCACGATTTCAGGCCTCCCTACATGCCCTATTATATTTGGAGCCATTGCGAGGATGAAAAGCCTAAGATATGCGGCCTGGGAAACCATGGGAGGCTCACTCTCTATTTAGAGTTGAGAAGCCTTCTAATGGCTGTCTTGTTCTGGTCGCGCAATCAATAAGGAACGCCGCCCAAGGTGGCGTTTGGAACACTTAGCAAATATACTCCTGCGACGCGATAAACCCCCGAGTTTCGGTCCTAATTAAATGGGGATCTCGATTAAGATGCTTATTATTATTCAACAATGAGTTGTGTGAGTAGTGATGAAGAGCGCCGAGAAGAAAGCCCGGATCGGTGTGACCATCAGTATACATCGAAACATAAACAAACGTCATTGAATCGCCGAATGGCACCCATGGGAAACTGAATTCCCCGAAATTCCAATCACCGGATTACCTTTCTTTACGAATTTTAAGCTTGGCCTGGATAGGATATTTGATTGGAACGGAGGTTGGCCCATCGCGACTTAAAACCGATGGGTTTCGTTGCACGCCGATCACGCCACGACACTTGCGACCTGCCATCCTGACTTAGGCAGTGACCTTTACAGAAAAATTGTCACCATAAGAGAGACGTGCAATTTGATCTTGCAATATTGCTTGCGACTGTTGAAAACTTGCGTGGGCACATGGGTCAAAGAACAGGTATTGTGCTCGTGTCGAGGCCAGCCGCAAACCCTCAAATGCCTCTGGGGTTTAGAAGAGCTTCAATAATTGAAACGGACAGCCCTTTACTATTGGGGTTGTCTGGGAGACCTATGGAACCCTAGTTGAATGAAGCATGGGCTATCACTTTGTCAGGGGAAGATCAGACATCTGAAAATCAGAGAGCTACAACTCATTGTTGATGATGGGATCAAGAGCGCGGAGTTGGGAAAACGAACCAACGGGTCCCCTCCCTCCCGCCGTCCATTAATGGCATGGGCGAGGCTCCAAAATGGGAGGGGTGTTTTGCTTGATTCATGAGAGATCCGAATTTGCCATCCACGATTAACAACGAGACGACCTCTTAATTAGCCCTGCATTGGCATCGGGGAATGCCAATACACAAAAAGGTGCATAAAAGCATGAGTGATGCACAAACCCATTTGACCATGTAACTGTTCTGGATACATGGCCATGGATCCTGATTCTGGTGAGCCACTGGCATGTCTCCTGAGAAAGTGGCCCAGCTGTGTGTGAAAAACCAGAAATATTCTCGTTATGCTACGAGAAATCAGATAAAGACGTGAAGGATCGACAGGAAATGATTCGAGATTCTCCACCTCTCGAGGAATTGGCCAAGCCATTGTACTGTGGACTAAACTGCAAATACCAAACAAACCATGCGTCAACTACCAAATCTACCGGTAGGGTTTGTCCTTGATACCACCAAGATGATATCTGCAATAAATAATACGGGGACTAATCAAGAGGCCACGAGGTCATAGTGGTCTTCAAATATCAGCAAGTAACGACAGACACCATCGGCATTGCCAAGCTCGTCTTTACCACACACGCCTTGCAACCACCGGATTTATCTTCCCATACAACACATCTGGAACCAATCAAGGAAGAAGAACCGGAAAGATAGCTGATATGGGTGCGATATATGATCAATTCCTTTGCAACTGGCACTGATGCAAAACACTACCATGAGCGAAGTAGTTGTACGGCGCTCACTAACCTAGACCAACTCTAAGCTCTCACAAAGGTTGACAACAAACACTTTCAGACCGTCCACAAAGACGATGAACCATTGCCTGCACCATTGCCCCAGTTTATCACCAGTTGTGATCCCGCTCGCCAAGTCACAATAGCCAGAGCGAACGAACCCTTCGGCCTATTGTACTACATAGAAAGAGGACCTGCTCACCTCCTCATTGCGATGCCAAAGACAAGGTGTTTTAAATTTCGCCCTAAGCGCTCTCAAATATATTGCACTGATAATCTGGCGGGGGAGTAAGTTGCCATAAGCGGGACCATCAACAGCCACCGTTCGACCAACTCCAAAGAAACTGAGGCGTTTCTGGCAAACCTTCCCCTAGAGGAATACTCTCAACAACTCGATATCGATTCACTTGAAAACTGCACTACGAAGAAATTCATCGACGTTCCCAATCTCGCGAACGCCCAGTACCTTTGTTCTGGGCACTTGATTTGCTAAAAAGGACAAAACAACTACATGAATGTCACATATGTGGTTGCTATCTTCGGGCTCGAACTCAGACAGTGGGATCCACGAATCCATCAAGGGGACAGGCCCTGATAAATGATTGTGTGGCGATGGATATTCCGGCGTACTATGAGAATCTGGCTTCCCGGTTAGGCATCCTCCAACCACCTCACCGACTGGCATTCCCCCGTCCTCGTGTTGAAGTTATGTAAGACTCAATAGTATATATAAAAGAGAATTGGGTCAAGGGACCTCAATACCCACGATTTGCAGCCAGCATCTACACGTCATTCATTCCTAGGCAAAATCAGGTTCGCCACCTTGCACTCACTTTTGAAACCTTCGACTTGCCATCATCTTCTTCTAGATAGAAAAGTGATGATAAAAGGGATCTCAAAGGGGAAAAATGCCAAAAAAGAAGTGAATGGTGGAAAGCCATGAATTTCTTTTCGGTATTCTCTTTGATATTTTCTCCCTCATTAGAAGAACAATTTAACACACTACGGAATTGAATTTGAGGACGTGGATTATGTGTGTTGCCCTGATAGCATCTATTTCAACTTTCGTTTCCCAACGAAGCACGATGGTCCATACATCAACTTTGGACAAACCTTAGCACGTTCTCTGAACAATTTATAGTTTCGCACCACGACTCGCACAAAGTTATCACCATAAAATATGAAATACTACTACATGGCTGTCGTGGGGCTGAATTCTGAATTGCCACAGACATTTGACCCAGAGAGAAAGAGCCGAGACAATGCATCAACCATGATTACAAAACATTGATGGCACACCCCGAACAACAGACACCAGCTTTCGCGATATTTGATCTCTTCTACTCTAAAAAAAAATTATTTTAAAGGGGGTCTCGATAATAGCAAGTGTGGTGCTAACAATGCTACGTGTAGTGTCCTCTCGACGAGAGAGACAGCTTGTTTTGATCGAGAAGAACAAAGGCTCACCCGATAATCCGAGGATGGCACCATCAGGTTCATAGAATTGTTTCATTTGCAGCGCTTGAAATGATAGCTTAAATTTTAGAGCGGTCATATTTGCGAAGGGCTATCGATCCCGCATCCACGATCTTTGGAGTCTTACATGCCACTGTGGCGCCGACGTACAGAATATTAAGTTCAATCTCAATGCGGAGTTTGACCAATCTTCATCAACACCCAAAGGTTTCAGTTAATGTATCAGGCGGTCTGGATCCAGAGGCATAGCTTGAGAGCACGAAGGGTTTTCCTTCGATCACCACGGACGGGACAGGCTTTCCTCGTAAGAGGAAGATTGAGGCTTCTCACAAACGCCATATTTCAAGACAAGACGAACGGTCTTTTCCATCCCACGGGTCATGGATGGATCACATATTCTGTTTGCGACTCAGGGCTGATAGAAGAAAACCGAGGCCCCATATTTGGTTTAAATTAGATGTTTGCTTATCCCTCCAGCTGCTAGGCCGAGTCTTGCTCGGCACTGACGTATCCCGGCCGCGTTCAACTGCACAACCCAACAGCCGCCACCCCCCTCAGAAAACCAGAATCAGTCTGGTACGAAACGAGAACAAGGCTGCATCGGTCAATTTATTGTTGGAATATGTTTCGGTGCTCTCGACCGCTTCATGCTTTGGTCGTTTCGTTCGCGATCCCGCTCATTTACAAGCCCTACCACCACTAATTTCTGGTAAGCACGGCGGTCAACTTGGTCTACAGCTGTAGCCTCGGAAATAATCGGTGGCTAAGGCAGAGCTTCAGCTTCTCACTCGATCAATGGGATGGAATGTCTGGGACGAATCTCATCCCCCATTTCAGACACCACCGAGGCCTTCCTAGGCAGAAAAGGTCACCGTCATTCTCACTCAAATGAAACGAACCAGAGGGATTATGTAAATAAGTTTTATGAAATCATCATCAGGTTCACAGCCGACCTCAGGTTTCGAGTTCAATGGCCAGATTGCGCCTTCTTCTGGACAGGAATCAACTGCGCACCACTTGGTTGAATCCTCACAAATGCAGATTGTATTACCATTGGGCAAAGGAGCATATACTTGCCATCGAGCGCTTCTTGCCTAACTTGCCCGTTCCTCCTCTATCAATGAATATTTAAGTGGATATGAACTAAATCTCGAACATATTTTGCTGCTTCATATCCAGCCCCCGCCCAAGGTCATTGAAGTTGAGGACGCTATGAGCGAGGCACGCGCTTTCATCGCTCCTCCCACCCTGCCCACCTGCAACAAATTCTGCATTGAGCGAGTTAAAAATCTGTTGCTCCAACCACCAGAGACATGGTCCTGGTGCACCACAGTCGCTCCCGTGGGCCCGGCCGGCGCCATGATGCTAAAGTGCCGGCTGGTCTACGAGGACCTCCGTTTTTTGGTGTGCCCCATTGTCTGGGCGAGCGACGTAAGTTCTGGCCGTTGCTACCCATATCTTCTGTTTCTACTGAGTTTGTTCTTACCTGTGACCCTGTTAGGACTAATGGGAGGTATGGAGCCAGGATGCCTAGGGGGATCTCAAGGCGCTGTTCGTCGAAAACCGAGACAGCATGTATTTGGTGAGTTCTTTATGCCTCTGTGGTCTGAGTCTGCTGTACCTTACTGACACTGGGCAGTGCCGGGAGGCGCGTTTCATGATTGAGCCGATTCTACCAGGGCCTTATTATCACAACATGAAAAAATGTTGGAACATCAAATATAAGCTAGTCGACCAGACAAAGAGCAAAGACCCAATGCCATCAAATCATATCCTCTAGAACCGGGTGGGGAAATTTGCGAAATGTTTCATCTCGGTCACGAGCACGATGGCGCCCAATGTCCCATCATCAAACGCCGAAAAGGCAGTACCTAAATTATCCCTTGAATACTCAGCAAAAGAATCCCGGTAACGCATAGTCGTCTCCAGAGCCTTCAGAAAAAAATCTTGCAGTTCGTCCTATTTATTGTCTTTGGGCTGGTCAATAGAATTGGACTCAGATCCTTACTACATGCTGGTCGCGTCTAGGTCCCATGATCCAGCATGATTTTCAGAGCGCACAACTCGTTTTGATATGCATTCCGACCGAGCACGACCTTGCTCAGATGCAGGCACCCTGATAGCTCAGGAATCCCTGTACTTGTCGACGGAATTCCTATCTTTGAAATATTTTCAAACACGATGGCATCATTAGTTGCTTTCTAACTCTTTTTGTCACCTATCCTCTCCCTGCCTCGGACGCGCTCACACCTGGGCATCAGTTGGTATATGAGATATGAACGACACTGGAGAGGTGCACTCTGACGCGACTTACTCATCATCAACATAGAATCGCTAAACACGTAAAACCGAGCCCGGGATCGTCCAACATGAAAATGTCGAACAGTCAGGAACAACATGGTGCTCTCACTGTCCAAAACTGCTGTCAATTCGAAATCGCAATCATACAATGCAATGAAACTATTGTCTTCTATTGCCACTGCCGATTATTCAGATGGCGCTAAACATGATGCATCAAGGCATAAGAGATAAAAAACACACTTTTTGAACTTTTGACGAAGAAAGATATCGTATGACCTCTGACATTGTCGCTTTTGTGACTTGTTCACCAATCGATTCAACCAAGAAGAATCCATCAGCGAATTCTCTTCTTTTTATCTTGCCCCAAGTATAGTCACCCAGCAGCGTACTTTGCCAGATCTAAATAGAGTCAGCACCAGCTTCTTTCGCTGATGATGATCGCTGCTCAGACACAAGTGCGGAGCACTCATACGACCCTTCTTACTCCGACACCATAGCTACCGCAAATGACGAATGTAACCCACCGATTTCGATTTGCACCAGATCCCTCCAGTCATAGAACCCTGTACCCGTTCTAATTGAATGGTTTCACTACAGTTCTCCTTCAATATACCAAATTGCTGGCCCAGATTTAGCAGACGATGGCTCTATCCCACTACGACTACTGGGAAGTTTGGAGAAATGAAGCTATTATGCTATTTGTTCATCTTTTCACGCAGACAAGAAGCAGATCAAATTGTATCACTGCTAGCCATGATGCCGGTGATCTTTTCTCCGACCAACATCTTAGGATCTAATTCTGACGCTCGACATGCGTTAAAACAATCCATATGATATTTGTCTCATATGAAGCCAATAGAAGTCAAAAGAAGCTTTCCTGACCGACCGCCTTGCCATATTCTGGCAGTAAGAAGGTCGCTCGTCTTACCTGTTCGAAATAACGAACTAAATATCTTCCAATTACATGTAATTGCACCCAAAGCAAGTGGGAAATACCCCCACAAATCTCACGCCCCCTCTGCCCGATATTATGGACACATTCTTGGGTCTTTGATGTGTTTTGGTTGGATATCCCCTGTGAGAGGCATCATCGGCGGACATGGCCTACATTATTTCCCAAAGATGGCACACAAATGTTCCCCAAACGATATCTCTCCACAAATGACGCAGCACTGAAGTCGATTCACACTGTTTCAGGCGGTCATCTCAGCTCCAATCAACGACCTCAGCCTCATCTCACTTCCCATCTTTGGAGGTATTAGCTTTGATGAAGAAGAAAAACGAACTCATATCACTCCAACATGGTTAGTTACGACCTTGATCGTATTTCAGTGACCTCGCAACGATTGGAAGAATTGATTCAAACGCAATATTTATCGACATCGTCATGAGCTGCCAGGAAAGTCCTGCAGAATTGAATAGTTGTTCATGTGGATGAAGACGAGGGCTATTATGGGCCCTATTATTCTACGATATCTCACCAACACAATAAAAATCCCGCAAAACAACACGACATGAATTTTATCTCAAAGAAAAGTGCTTACAGATATGGTCGAGGTCATTGGATCACATTGGAAGCGCAGCTCCCACCCTCTCACGCTTACTATTCAGATATTATCCAACTCCTAAGGGACAATTCCCAAGGCATCTTGCACTGGTGTCGCGAATGGATCAAAAGAATCAAAGCCAATGGTTACATGGACCATAACCGTTCTCTACTACACTTTTCGGCCCTGCCTTTTCTTCTTGGGCAATCAGAGAAGTCGAGAGATCTGGTCGGTGGACATTCTTCAATTATTCTGCGAGACTTCTACTTCTTGGCATTGCATGACACCTTACGTCGGCGTTATATCTTTCCAGGACTGTAGTGATTTTTAACACAATGGGTGCGCTATACAAATTTCAACTTCGACCTATCAACTAGACTTACGGTCCGGGTCCCAGAATATCCACAATAGTCGGGTCATGTTCCAAGCAGATCTTCCCACTCCTCCGTCTTTCTATTGAGTTTACCAGTGTTCCCGAGAGCGATCACGGGATACATTGTCAGCACGGATAAAGGAGCAAAGCTCAGTTCAGCATGACCAGACCTCGGATTGCAGCTGATATCCATTTTCTTGATATTGTATTCATCCATCCTACTAGATGAGGTGCAAGGCACTACTGAAGCCTGTCCGTTCTTCTTGAATAGGATGGATTTGTTTTCATGGGCTGTATAACAAGGCAGAAAAGCTCCCCGAAATGTGGACACTCGCCAGATAGGCACCACCTACAGGTCTCAGTGAAGACAATTCCAGCCAACACAACACTGGTGAGTGGGCGGCACACGGATCTGCTGTTGGAGCCTACTGACCCATCATGGTTCAAAGCTGTGATAAGGTCCACTACTCCCAGCCATTAAAAGTCTCGTTCAAACCCCGCATTTCCATTTCCCTCCCTCCAAGACATTTTCTAAATGCCTCTATCAACAATAGAGCTCCTCTAATTGTGACTGATGGGCTCCGAATTGCTCATACGTAATGGAAGGAACCCAGAACGTGGCTCTGTCTCATCAAGATCTAATTTGCAGTCATTTGTTGGTACACACAGTTTGAAAAGCTTGATCGTTTGGAGGGAAAGGCTACCTATATCTCGGGGGAGATCTTTCATAGACAAGCGGAGCGTTTTGTATTCCCGTATATCAAAGAGGTATACCCTGATTCTGCTGCCTGCCTATCCGACGAACCAGAGAGCATTCAGCGATGGGGCTTTGTAGCCATTCTAACAGATGAGCTTAGGCAGAGAGAAGGTGAGGACGACATTGCCTGGAGCAGACAGATCCTCGATTGGGTCGGACAATAAAGCACAGTCGTGCTCCTTGGTGCCAGGGGAGATCTAGGCGATGCCTTCCGTGCCGTCCACATTCCACTGCCTCGTGGCATTTACGCCAACGTTGCCCTTTTCTCAGTGCAAACACCTAAACAGTAAAAGTGGCTCCGCGGTTTCAGACGACCGCCAGTGTATTATGAGATTCCCTATACTGAGCTTAGCGGCGATCTGCAGGCTAGATTCCGGATACTTTTTGATGACAAGGGACGTGGCATGGAGCCTGGCCGCACCTTTCAGCTCTGGATCTGGTATGAGAAGCCTGGTACAACTACTATCACGGGATGCGATGTTGTTGCCACTCTTAATTCTGTTAAAGAGGACGGAAGGATTGATAAATGGTAGAATTATGTGGTTAATTCTATTCGACCTAACCTCCCAGACAATGGAAACCTCCATCGACCATTCCCATCACTTACTAACAGAATCAGCTAAGGAAAATACGACAACGACCCAAATACAAAAGCCACTATGGAATTACTTTAGTCTACTAAGGCCGGCTTTATCACTCTTACAGGTTGCCCTGGAGCAGGGAAGTCGACCTGGGCTGCTGAGGTTTGCGACGCTATTATGCAAGGCACCAAGATCGGACCATCCGAGGACCAAGCTAAGGGATAACAGACCGAGGAGGAGGCGGAATCTAGCGAAGAGATATCTCGCTTGATTCATAACATCATCACAACTATCGAGGATGCACCTGGCAAGAGCACGTGGGTAACCGGGATCGATCAACATTACTGTGCGATGCTTGAGAACCTCAGGGCAGAGCAACTCTGATCTGCTATGGCTCGATGACGAATCCAGGCGACAAATCGAAGACTCGGGTTATACAATGAGATGAACAAGGATATCAATAACCTAGCAGAGGTAAGTTTACCATACACTCTCCTTACCCTTCCCCTTGCCAAGCCATTATGCCGCCCTTTTGCTAGGAAGCGGTAGTATTGCGTCAAATAGAATTTTCCTATATTCTAGTAGATGAGATTCTGGCTTTGCCCCCAATCCCCCCCCATAAGGCCCCTATTCCTTCTCGGAATAGCAGATTCTTATCTCCTAGGAGATGAAGCAGCAAGGGCAGACTTAGGGTTGGCACTACCCCTCCCTTAGACGGACCTCCCTTCGTTAAAGCATTCTGCCATCCCGTAGGGGATAAAGGAAGGTTATTTCAACCTTTTCTTGTGCGCGGCATCTTCCATCACCTCGCCGACAGGATTTCGCTATATCTCTTTAAATAAACTATTTAACCTTTTACTAACAAATCGTGCAGGGGAACATTGCCTAAGCAAACAACAAAGCCCAAATCATAAGTGGCGGATGGGTAAGGCTTCATCATTGCACTTACACCCACTTACACCCACTTATATCTGCGCTAACTTACTATATCTTAGGGTAATAATGACCAGGAGAATGAAGAAAAAACAAATCGATAACCCTGAATAAGTAGGGCACTATCTCAAGTCAAGTTACACTCATGCTAATCACAGTTTCCAGACTCCGGACCAGCTCAATCCTATCGAGAATGCTGCCCCTTCTCCCACAGTGTCTAGCCCACAGTTCACTCACGCTCCTAGATGGGGTGATGCCGAGGTAGATGGTGTAGCGAAACAATGAAGGACACAAATGCCTCTTTTGCTTACAGACTCTCAGCGTTGCGGTCCAGAAATGGCTGCGAGAGGGGAGAAGAAGAAGCTCCCCCAGTACACCACGAAAACATTGATCAACGCGAAAAAAATTGGCATAGGCCATTTGTATGTATCAAGACTTGGTTTGAGTTTTGAGTTACTGCCTCAGTGGTAGTCTTCAAATATGCCCCCATCAACTACTGGCAAAATTCCGAGCCCTGTGGGCCGTCAAGCAATCAGCACATGCCCCACGCCTATACCGGAATCATGGATCCTGATTAAAATACAAGTAAATAGACTTGTTGTCTGGATACCGGAAGCTTTATCCTTGACCAGAGACAGGAAACCGATCAATATAGTGAGATTTCGGGCATGGTGTCGATGTTTAATCAGCCACGAATTTTCTCACGAAAACAATAGCATTCTTTTCAGCATATATATCGATACGAAAGGCAATATGGCTTTTCTTAAAACAGGATTTGAAGAGTCAGATTTAATTTTGAACCTCCATCCTGTTACTACAATGGAATTATTCGGCAGAGGGAGGTTTTACGAAACATCGGTAAAACTAGCACCGGCTTCATGAACGGCCCAAAGAGAGGTGCTGACAGGACCACTCGCGCTCTCTTTAGCAATGAATATTTCTGCAGCACTACAAACTTGGGGTAGAGGGAATATATTGAATCCTCGGTTCAGTTCCCCTGAGCAGATAAATGCGTAGTCAAAATTACAGGCAGCGCAGATGTCAGGAATTGATGGTGTTCTAGATGCCACACCCAGATGACAATTGCACCACCGGGCGTCATCCCTCAATGACGAGTCAAAGCCGAACAGTGGCTTGCCCCAAACATCACCCTCAACGACGGCACCGTCTTGTCAAATATTCCGCTTCTCCTTGTTGCTTTCATTTCCAACTCGAGCCTATTCACTCTACAGCTAGAGGGGGCCACATTTCGGGGCATGATCTGAGTTTGCACAAGGGATGCACCAAACTTTTCCAGAGAAACAGTAACAGCAGAGCGGAAAGCACATTGTCGGTTTCCCCCTTGTGATAAATACACATATCACAACCAAAAAGTACCTCTAAACACCGTCGACAAAAGCAACGCAAACAGAGAACTTGAGTGGTTCACCATTTTCTCTAGAAAACCAAGAACTACTTGTATTCAAAGTCATTCAACACATTTTTGCAAGGTCACTTCATCCAGAATAGTAGAAGAGGAAGTAATCACTGCATGCTGTGACCAAAGCAGTGAGTATCATGAGTGATCATCGAAGGACTCTACTCGAACGGTAAACTCATGATCTCCTTCACGGATATGTCCAGAAATAAACTAATAGTCACTTAGAAGCTTTTTTTCAATGTTTTTATGATCGCCTGTCCGGCCATCAGTCACTCGCTCCCACAAAGACTGCCCAGGGACGCTATCTCCACGCTTACCCCGTGTTGATCATTGTCTGCACACCAAAGGACAGATTTCGAGTACCCTTCAAGCTTTTTCAATCCAAGGGGGCGGGCACAAAAGAAATCCATCTAGGGCATCTCAATGCCTCAATGCACTTGCCGGTACAGGGAGTCTGCCGAACCGAAACTTATATGGCAGCACTGGATCCTCTGTTTTCCAACGTGAACATATTATCTCGTCCTAAACCACTTCAACCCTCAATGCCCAGGCGCGGCTTGTGGATTCTATTCGCAAGCTCGCAAGCCATGTCCAAATGCCAAAGTCCTCGATCTGGACATGGCTCGACTATACTATGTCAGGTATACTTGTCTGTAGTTTCGACTTGCACTGGCTTGGCAAAGATGCATCGAAACGGAGTCACGAAAGTTATCATGCAACACACAGTGGCAGAAGCCAGAAAAAGTTCTAAGAACGGTACTACATTCTTCCCAGAACAAAAAGTGATTCACTATTCAACTTTCAATTTTGAAGAAAAAAAAAACCTCTCTTTCCGACATGTAAATATGGCTGATTCAGGCAACTGCTGACCCCCCTGTTCACATCATGGTGAACATGAACAGAGGTATTCGGCGGAAGTCCATATTAGTCATTTCCTCCACTAGGAAAGGCCGTCTCCTGCCAAAGAAAGTTTATCAACAATACATATTCAATCACAAAATCAACTCCTAGGTTGGGCCACAAATCGTTAATTCACTTGGATGGAAAACTGGAACCAATTCCTGTTGAAGACGATCGTATTGGCTTTTGCCAAAACTCAGCGATCAGATCCTTGTCTAACTCCACAACGACAATTAAATATCTAAATTCAACGGTCAAATTCTCCGTCATGTTGAATTTGACAGCATACAAGTCAGTAATGCCACATTACAAATCTTCAAGAGCACCTGTCCACTTTCTCCCAAGACTCGCATCGAGGATGAAAAGTAGGGCCGGGCTTTTCGAGACGTTCAACAAAATATCGCACCAACGACAACCGTATTGAACAAGATGAACAAGTGGCAGTTGTTTAGCGGGAAGTGTCCTGGCCAATATTGCTTTAACAAGAAAGAAAACAAGATAGCTTTATGGTTTCAGCAAAACAATTTCACCATTTCAGGTTTCTTCTTATCGCTCTTTTATGATCTTCATTTGGAAGAACGACGATTCCAGCTTGGTAGATCATTTTTGGCCTTATTTCCATTTCAAGAAGATCAGTTGTTGATAATAACCAACTCGCCCCCCCCCCATTTTCTGCAGTCGTCTCATTCTTTGCCAGGAGTAGGACACTCTTTCAATTTATGGAATATGGTCTTACTCCCAACATAAATTTACTTCATGGGGGGCTCATCATTTAGCCAAGTTGGGGTTTATACATCTTGATCTTTCATAGCCCCATGGCCTTTCTATTTCGCGGGCTTGACGAAGAGAGGAGCAGGTGCTCATCCTCCAATACACGATCCGACAGGCATAGAGAGGGCATCCCTAAAAAAGAGCCATCGTCGTCCCAATCTGCACAATTCCAACGACCGATATTCAGACATTGCTAACACTCTCGAAATAATGAGCCCAGATTTAAGCAACATCAATACTTGCATCTCCCTCACTAATGCGAGGGAAACACGATTCCCACCTCCAAAGCAAACTTCAGGATCGTACGTCAGAATGATAGACAGTTGACAAGAAGAACCGGTCCATCAAGCTCCGCCGTCAACTGGGTCTATTATAACGAAACTTAGCATAAGATCTCCTGAAACTCCAATGGCATCTTGGAAACATGATAATTTACGTGGCCCATTCCGTGTCCAGTATTGCCGCGAAACAAAAACTGACAGAGTCCACGTCATCTGCCCTGTGACCCAGCTCCAGCAGAGGGCTGACCATCTTTCTGGGTAGCAACTACCAATCAGCCTCAAACCAAATCGCAGAAACAGGCATCGAATTGTCTACAATAAAAGAAAAGGTTCGAAGAAGCCTTATCTACACTCCTCAGGACAAGTCTGCCCCAGTTCGGCATTGATAATGCGAAGCCATTCCCTCAATAACCTCCGTCAAGGGTGGAATGCTCACCCCGATAGTTCTAACGACGGAACCATCACCTTAATGGGTGACAGCATCGAAGCCTCACTATCCGAGCCATCGAGCTGGAACCAACCCCATCGCTAAAGTCCAGACTTGGCACCATCATCAGCAACCTCTTTGAAAGGCTTATGACCACAGCGATGCCAGCCTGCCCAAGATGATCCCCGGCGGAATGGTCGAGCAGAGCTCTGGCACCATGATTAACAGGGCTATCTACCAGTCTCTACAGACCCCAACAACATCGGGCTAACCACACCCAACTGCCGTAAGGTCCGCAATCTCAAGTACCTCCGGGACGGTCGCGTCCCGCGTATGGCAGAGCTAGGTTCGGATTGACCATTGAACAACCTATACCAAAGATCACCATTAAAGAGTTCCAAATCATACGCGATTTGCCGCCGCTTCTAATAATTTCTATTAAATTTTTCTCTTGATATTAAAACCAGTAAAGGAAGCAGCAGGCCAGGTAGACCAAGCCATCTACTATAATTTGATCACCATCAGTCTACCCAACGACAAAACATTAAGCTTGCGGCCGGCCAATCATTCCAAGTCGCATCTGGACAGAGACCAACATTGAAAACTCGAAGTTCTGCAGGCTACTAACATCCTGAAATCCGAAGCATCATTAAATGTCAGCCCACGTTATGAAGCTTCTTTAATGGAAAAAGAGAACAGGGATCAGTGAAATGCCGATCTACCACCTTTCAATTGGGCCCCAAACTTATCTCCGGACATTCTCTGCCAACAGAATACTCTCAAACAATAACCATCATATTTTCCAAGCGAAATAAGTGCTACTGTCCAACGTCAAGAATGCGATAAGGCGGGTAATGGGGTGTTGGACAACCACTCCAGAATGTTCCGTTTAAACATATCGAGGATGTCAATAACAAGAATATCGACTAGATTTAAACCCACGACAAGGTAGAAGCAGAAGAAATGGCAGTTGACGTTCTACCTACTCCTTCCAACACCACCCCCACAGCAGCAACTTCGCAATCAACTTCAATAACCAGATTGGATCAACTATTATCCATACTTGAACAAGTATGGCCATTTTAGTTACCCTTCGGGGTCGCAAGCTAAGCCAGGCTAGCCTCAACTCGCTCACTACTTTTGCGCATTTGCGCATTTCCCCGCTTACGATGCTCCGACTGTACCGGGATCTGTCTTGTTGAGATTCCGAAACGAGTGATGATGGGAAGAAGCAGGGAACGATGACCAACTGCATTCTTCACACGGTCAAAGGATGAGTCCCGAATGCTGTGTGCAGATATTTCCGGGACATTCTGCCGTGACGATGACCTACAGCCGTCGAAAATCTAGTCCATGGCGGCTATGTGTTCTTAGCGATGAAGTCGTCTCCATCCCGATTTGGGACGGCTAGGGTAAAATCAAGCCTTCTAAGATTATCTGTCAAGATCCAGTCTATGGCAGTATTTCCCTGTATCCTAAATCTGGCATCCCTCTCGAGTGTGTACTTTTGGCACCATCAAGTACATCACAAGGGCTCTACCATCCGCTACCTCCCCAAGGGTAATCAAGGGTTCTAACCAGGGGAATTCCATGATAGCGATTGAGGTTACGGAGCAGAATCTCGCCTTCCTGCGTCAAATCTTTCCTCGGGAGCTCAGTCTGCATTGTTCGAAAACTAATGAGAGAGCAATGATAAGGATTACACATATATTACAATTGATGAATCTTGTTGATTTGATCTCAACCAATGAGCTTGTGTATGGACGGCTCTATCAATGTGGTATACTCGGCAACGAAATATGTTGATGCACAACTCAACAACTAAAACCATACAATTACAATAATTAACAAACCGGCTTAAATGCCGAGTAAGTATTACGCTTCCCTGACCTGTGTTTAATCAAAGCTAACAATGAAGGCAAGATGCAAGCCGAATTGTTGCAACTGGAAACGTCTGTGCCTATCTATGGCCAGCCTGGGACTGAGCAGACTTTCTTCGAATGCCTCTCTTTCCGCCTCATGCCTAGGACTGCCTCATGGTGGCCTTTGAAAAACAATATCAACAATCCTAAAAGTGAAGCCAAACGACAAACCTCCAGCTCACCTCTGTGCAATGGTGCTCGGCCATAAACTTCAGTACCATAGATATTTGGCGCGACTGAAGTTGTAGCACTACATTTTGGTGCAAATGAACTTTAGCTCAGTCTAGCCAGAAAAGAAGAAAACACTGCCAAAAATACAGAGCTGAAAACCGTGAAGGGGCCCAGATCTATACTAAACGGATTATACAAACCCATGCCGCCGTCCCCGCACCTAAGATAGAAACATCAAGCTGCACCAGAGCTCTTCACTTCGGCCAAATATTATGCGATATTATTCATAAGCGAAGTTCGGTGTAAAGAGTCAGTTCCAAGCTGATGAAAAAGGAGACAGCTCCTTTTTAAGTTTAAATTGTCTTTTTATGCCACAAGGACATCAGCGCCGCACAATTTGCAGAAAGCCAGTTGAAAGAGGTGCTGCTATATTTTTAATAGGGTGACAGTTGACTTCGGTTTTCCCCCAATACGGACAGAACTTATCTCAATACTTCTGATACTTCATTTCAAGGGCATATCTCAATTATTACCACAGAAATTAGTCTGAGTTGGATTTCAATCAGAAATGGCGTGGATTCCGCCGCTAGAAACCTCCCAAGGGTTCCTCAAATAGAGAGTGGACACAACCGCAATTATTGGGGCTTCAGAGGTCACCAGCGGAGCAGAATCGCGCCTTCTCCCACCCCAAACTTTTCGGGGGCTTCGATCTCAGCCTCGACTATCGACAGTTACAGTACGACCATGATCCGACAGATGTACACCACGGCGCTAAAGAATATTACGACATATTTATTAGTCGTCATTTCTGTCCGATGAAGAATACGGACAGCAGCTATTCATTACTGTTATCTGACAACCTGAACTTCAGGGGATGTCGTATCCGACAAAACTTGCGGTGGTTCCAAAAAGAATGTTTGCCAAAACACATATGATGAAGACAACTGTCTGTCCGAAACAAATCGATTAGTTTCAGGAACAACCGTCCCAAGCCTCGAGAAATTTGCCTTGGTTGTGTGCAAGCATATCCAAACCATATTTCCTTCGCCATCATTCAGCACAGCAGCTGCAAATGAATACAACGTTGGAGCTACAGTTCTTTTGTATCGTTAAATTACATCATTTATTTATTTTTTCAGGTCAGCGTTGCACCCTTCAGCATGGGTCCTCAGCACTATACACCGGAGTTGTGGGTTATACATAAAATCCCTTACCCTCAGGCGTTTTGTGTTCGCCATATCAATCCAGGCTTCCTCACCCCGTCATCATTCTTACTATTCATGATACATGATATTATTCAACAGGCATGGCCCGTTTGATCCAGCAACAATATGTCCCAGGGGTGTGACTCGACTCGACTCACTCCAGTCCCCTCCCGATATGGACTGCACGCTATTTGTGATACCAATGCCATGTCAACGGATTCTGCAAGCTACCTAGACCACCAGAAAAAGGATTCCAGTAACCGGTTCCTCTCTATTCTCAAACAACACAAACGGGCCAGGTGATCTGCCCGATATCCAACTCTAGTATCAGTTCAAACACTAGTGTTTGGGATTACCATGTTCGAAATCGTTACGTTTCTAGCTGCTGGTATCCATCAGGCGCAAATACTTAGGGCCAACGGTGCACTCGCCAGATCCGACGTTCCTGATAAGTCTTGGGGTGCCAACGATCACCCTATTTCCACCCCTATATCAACGTATGAGGGAAACTATTGCCTACCCCATTAGATTTTGAGTTCAGGGCTGTTATTCCAAGCCCAGCTCATTTTGAAGCTATGTTCTAGAGTTGCCCTTTCTAGGCCCATTTCACCTCAACACGGTCCCTTGGCGCCAAAATTATCCGAAAACAGTCATATCAGGGTCAAGAACTCATCTCTCTTGCCTCAGCCTACCCTAACAAGTCTTTGACAGCTCATATCCGTCTTGCACACGGGTTAGAAACCATTTCGACATCAGCTTAAAAATATTACACTACGAACTTTGCCTAGCTTTTGCACACTACATCGCTAGAACCTTACGATGCATCACTTGTCTATTTCTCCAAGTTTGTTACGAGGCGCGCCGAAGAAAACAATCGGTCTTTCGGGAGCCCCGTTGTTGGAACCACCGAGTCGAAATGGTACGCAGAAACAAACTGGATCCAAGAAATGCTGCTCGAAGCGATATGGTGGCTGTTGACATCCGCCCAGAGCAAATGCAATCTTGGCTGCGAAAACCTTTTCCGTTCGACGCAATAACCATAGTGAGGACAAATATCTCTCGGATAGCACCTCTCAGGTTGAATCCACTTCATCTCATGGGTTTACCGATGATCCTGATGTCCTTGGTAGAAAATGTCAATGGCAAGGATGAAGTTGTATTCTCCAACGAGACATGACCCCGAAGATGAGGGAATACCTATTACCTGCAATTACATGGGCGCGAACGGTTATCTTCTATCGAATTCGTGGCCCCCGAAGTAAACGATGCCGAAGTAGATCCAACAAGCCTGAGAAGCGCGAACCGAGAAAAAATACCAAGGCAACCAGATCATCCACTTCTAATGATTTATGGGGAGGTGTTATACAGCAAAGGATTATTCGGGGCTTTTAAAGGCTGCATCAATGGTTGATCGCCAGCTCGGCTACTTCATATTGACAACATTGGTGGTGGTGCCACCACAGGGTGTGTCGGTGGCATCATTCCTCCTCTCAAGGGCATTCGGATGCTGTGGACGAAACGAGGACCTTGCGAAACCGAGCAAAGGATTTTTTTTTTGAGAGGGGGGATGTAACTTGGATGCGAATTATTATGGCTTCGTTTAAAAGCAAGGAGACTAGGGTGTTAGATTCAAGGGGGGTGTTGCCACTACTTAGCCACCACCAAATATGTAGAAGCGGACATATATGCGCCGAAATAGAAATGGTATTTAAAAAAGGGGGAAATTGATTCCTCCAGGTGCGAAATGTGTGTGCGTGTGTGTGCTCGTGTGCCTTCCTAGCGGCTTTTTTGGGCAATGACTCTATTGAAACAAAAAATGTCGTGATATCAATGTCGTACTACGCACTCCAAAAGCAATGAAACAAGCCGTAAAATTCTCCGCCGACTCCGCCGGTCCGCCAGCGACCCTGACGTAGAGCACGGGGGCGCAACATTCCCCCCAACGGCTGCTGGCCCCTGGATCCCGGTCATGCGGTGAAAGGGAGAAGCCGGGGGCAGCCAATTGCGCAGGGGGGGCGCTAAGGAGACAACACTCGGTGAGGCGGCGGTAATAATTCTAGACAGAAGCCTAGCACGCGACAGGCGGACGAGATGCACTTGGGGGGGAGGGATATATCCAGGTTGAGGACGACTGTAAGACATTGATGCCCGTTAAATATTATGCGGATCCCCCCCCTCGGGATTGCTTCCTTTTCCTTTCTCCTCTCTTCTCTACTATTTCCTAAAAGTCGTTAGGCCGTTTCCCTCTTGCTCCCGCACTTACATCTTATCAGGCCGGCACTCGGGTCACTGCGCGCGTGGCAGTCGGGAGCTCGCAGTCACATATTAGCAGCCGTGTTGTCTCTTCCCTCGTCTCGTGGCGTCCATCTTTTCCCGCATTTACTTTTGCTTGCTGTCATTTTGTCGTTGCTTTTTTCTCGTTTGGCTCGTGGTTATATACCCAAGACTGTGCACCCGCTTACGTGAAACGGAACATTTCCTCCACCTCTCTCTATCGCTGCTGATTGCCCTCACCCGCACCCGCACCCACACCCAAGATGATGGTTGACACGGACTCGGACGACCAGTCGACGGCCGGGTGCCAGGGGTGTGCGAAAATCCGGGAGACGGAGAAGCTTGACGAAGACAATGGCATATTGAGTGAGTAGATGGCTTCTTTTCTTGTTATTGCTCTTTTGCTATCCATGTATCCTTTCTCTTTCTCTCTCTCTCTCTTCCTTTGGTCCATCCAATCATCCATCCATCCATTTCTTGCTTTGGTGGCGTCGCGTGCCGTGTCCTTTTTTCTCTCTCACATCCCGTGACTCACCTTATTTCTTCCATCCCGGAATCAAACTTTCAGTTGTCAGCGTTTCCGGGTGAGCACAATCCGGATTCTGGGGACTCTACGTCAGCTCGTGTCAGTGATGCTCCCATGTGTTCTTTTAACACATCCCAAGACGGAAACGATGAAACCCAAAGCCGACCCAACCAGGGCGAATGAGGCTAGTGCCCTTTTTTGATGGGCGTGGCTGGTGGCCGAGGCTGAAGCTAGGGGGGAAGCTTCCCCTCACTGGCAAGGCTGAGAGCTCCCTGTGGCGCAAAATAGCTTCAACTCTGCTTCCCGTTCTCGCTCGTGGACCTTCCGCCGCCTTCGTTTGTCGCCCCAACAATTGCGCGCGTCCTGTCAACGTGGCATGATGCGGCTGCTACGGTACAGGATTCTGGTCATTTCTCACTAACTTTGCCCGCGCCCCGGAAAGAACAACCATACGCCCAGCCAGCGCCTTTGGACTCTGGACATCGCGTCATCGCTAGCCGTCCCACCCCGGCCACGGAGCATCCCTAACTCCCTTTTCTCAGCACGCCGTGTGTCATCGCTAGCAATTGCACCTCATTTCATCTTCTCTTGCTGTGGCGGAAAGCTGTATGTTTTTGTTGATTGTTCCGTTTCCGTTTCTTGAAGGAATCAACTCATCTTTTGCATTGCTTGTCCTTATTGCTAGCCTTTTTTTATTTCCCCTCCAATTAATACTCTGCTAATCCGCCACCCCTCCCAGCCCCTGTCACGATGCCCTCGCGCTCGGCTTCGCCCACCATGTCGCCCGCTGTCGAGTCTCCAGAGCTCAGCCCGCTCGAGGTTGACGACGAGTCTCTCATGACGCCCGAGCTCGTCCACAGCTTGAGCCATGCCAGCACCGTCCTCGCCCTCGCCGTGAGCCCCCAGCACGAGACCATCTACGCCGGCACTCAGGACGGCGAGATTGTTGCGTGGTCCCTTGACACCTTCAACCAGGTCAACCGCATCCAGGCCCACAAGCGCAGCGTCCTCTCGCTCTCCTTCTCTCCCGACTACTCCCTCCTCTTCTCCAGCGCCGGCGACCCCATCATCAGTGTCTGGGATCCCAAGACATTGTCCCGCTTGTACGAAATCTACAGCTCCTACGACGTCGGCGACATCTTCTCCACCGCCTACAGCCCCCAATACGAGACACTCTACATTGGTGCCCAGAACGCTAGCATTCAGTGGATTAGTCTCAAGGATGCCTCTGCGGTGGTCGCTCCTGACTCGCAGCAGCACCCTGACCGCCGCAACCATCGCTTCTTCGACTCTAAGGCTGTTGGTGGCGGCGCCAGCACACCGAGGCGCAACGATGACAGATGGGGTCTCATTCCCAAAGCCCAAACCGTCCTAGAGATGCACGCTGGTTCTGTCCGTAACTTTGCACACTATGGTTACGTATACAGTATGATCGTAGCCAAGGGCCCGACCGTTGAAGTGGATGCAGATCAGGATGTGTTGATTTCCGGTGCCGGTGATGGAACCATCAAGCTTTGGAGTTTGGGACACACGAGCGAGGATGATGAGAGCACCGGGGGTATTCAGGAGATAATGACCCTGGGTACGGATGACGCCGAATCGGTCTTGTCCCTGGCGCTAGACAATTCGTTCCTATATGCCGGAAAGCTCGATGGCATTGTCGAGCTCTGGGATCTCGACACAGCACAGCGACTTCGCGTAATCAAGGCACATGATTCCGACATTATGTCTCTTCAGATGAGCTGGGGTTATTTGTGGACTGCCGCTAGCAATGGCTGGGCCAGCGTAAGTGATGAGGGTTACTGAAGAAATCTCAGGTCAACTCACTAACACTGCTACAGAAATACAGCACGGCCCACTATGGCAAGTACAAGAACGACAATGTCACTCAAAAATACCAGTGCCTTGCCCGCTGGAACGCCCATCGGGGAAAGATCCTGGCCTCAACCACCATTGAGTACAAGGATAGACAATTGTACTTTACCGGATCCAACGACACAAATATTTCCATATGGACGATTAAGGGAGATGCTTGCGCCAAAAAGGATGCCGCCCAGGACTCGGACGACCTTCTCTTGTCCACGCTCAGAGACTTTGTTTCTTACAAGACCGTTTCATCCCGACCGGAGTTTTCGGAAGACTGCCGCAAGGGTGCGACATATCTTGGAGCCCTATTCAAACGACTAGGTGGCCATGTCGAGATGTTGAGCGCTGAGAAGCCTCACAACCCCGTCGTGTATGCCAAGTTCTCAGCAAAGAAGGAAGCGGCCGAGACTCGAAAGAAGATTCTATTCTACGGGCATTATGATGTTGTCGCCGCCGACGGCAAGAAAGGAAACTGGTCGTCGGATCCTTTTACCATGCACGGAACGAATGGCTTCTTGTACGGTCGAGGTGTTAGTGACAACAAGGGCCCCATAATCGCCGCTTTGTACGCCGTCACAGACTTGATGCAGGCACAGAAGCTAGAAAATGACATCATTTTCCTCATTGAGGGTGAGGAGGAGTTTGGATCTCTAGGATTTGAGGAGGCGGTGAGAAAGCACAAAGAGCTCATTGGCGATGTGGACTACATTCTGCTAGCCAATAGTTACTGGCTCAACGATGAAGTCCCATGCCTAACGTACGGTCTCCGAGGTGTTCTTCACACTACAGTATGTGTCGATGCGCCTCGTCCAGATATCCACTCTGGTGTTGACGGATCATACATGATGAACGAGCCTCTTTCGGATCTCACGCAGATTCTTTCAAAACTCAAGGGCCCCGGTAACCGAGTTCAGATCCCCGGATTCTACGATGGGATACTCGAGGTGACAGCCGAGGAGGACGCACGTTATGATGAAATCGCCTCAATTCTAATCCGCAACAAACCCGAAGCCGGCCCAGAGGATCGCCTCAAGCAGTCGCTAATGGCACGATGGCGAGAACCAAACCTGACACTTCATCGATATAAAGTGTCCGGTCCCGACGGTAGTCTGGTTAGTAGTCACGCCAGTGCACATATTAGCGTGCGACTAGTTCCTGGGCAGGAATTGCAAACCGTCATAGAGTCGCTCACAGCCTTCCTTCAAAACGAGTATGGACAGCTTGAGTCACAGAACAGACTAAGCATTGAGATCAACAATAAGGCTGAGCCATGGCTTGGTGACCCCACAAACGACATCTTCCGAACCCTGGAAGAGGTGATTCTCGAGTCGTGGGAGGAGAAGTTTGCACCCTCTGGGAGCAATTCGGCAGAAGCATCCGAAGACGACTCGGAAAAGAAGGAATCCGAGGAGGATGCAGCCAAGGCGAAGAAGACCAAGTCCAGCAAGCCCCGCAAGCCGCTATTTATTCGCGAGGGTGGTTCCATCCCTGCCATTCGGTTCCTTGAGAAGGAGTTTGGCGCGCCCGCAGCTCACCTCCCGTGTGGATTGTCAAGTGACTCGGCGCATTTGGACAATGAGCGGATGAGTCTGGTCAATTTGCTGAAGGCCAGGGAGATTTTCGCAAAGGTGTTTGCACGACTGTAAAAATTCGCGG
Source organism: Calonectria ilicicola (assembly GCA_020809705.1). Taxonomy (NCBI): domain Eukaryota; kingdom Fungi; phylum Ascomycota; class Sordariomycetes; order Hypocreales; family Nectriaceae; genus Calonectria; species Calonectria ilicicola. The sequence goes on along the minus strand of CP085833.1, from coordinate 775,845 downwards.
CCCATGCATGCCATGAATGCAGTGGTGATAAGACGGGGATGGATGGTACAGTAGACAATAGGAGGATGCTTAGATACCCGGATGCACAAATTAGGTGTAATAGATTGATTTAGGAATGGTTACAATGATGGCCGTGTCTAGGAACTATTGAATGCACGAATGAACTTGTTGAGACAATGGACTGTTCTCGACCATTTTAATTGCTTGCCACCCCCAACTTTTGTGCTCAGATACCATCTGCCGTGGGCGTGGATGAGGGATTATGCGGGCCAACGTGGCAACACAGATTGCACCTGTAGCCGCCCAGATGGAAGTGCGGTAGGGGCATCCAGCTGCCCAGGGATTGAGAGACGGTGGCTTGGATGTTAATAATCACAATGAAACCATATGACCAATGTCGGGAGCGATCGATCTCAGCTCTGGCTGCCCTGCATCTGATGCTACCCTACAGTTACCGGTGTGGTGGGATGGATGATGGGATGGTGGGTGGTGCTGCTGATTAGTCAGGCCGGGTTGGGATGTTGCGCAGCATACACACACAGCACATCACTTGCGGCTTAAGCGAAGCGATATGGTTCCATGTGTGTGTCGCATCAGGGTTGAGGCCCGTTGATGCGGCGGCGCACTCGCCTACCGCGTTGCGAGCGTTGGATGTGTGAACCTGAAGCAGCCAAGAAGGGCATGTCTCTCATCCGTCTGCAGGCGATGGATTGGACTCCAGCCAGCAAACCAACTAAAATTAGGGCCCCTCCCCTTGCTTGTTACTTGCTCACTACAGACTACTTGCTGCTTGCTGCTGCTGCGCCGCGCTCGACTCGGGTGTGCCCAGCCTCCAGCGGGTGCCTCGCAGGAGCCCCGTCCCATTACACTCACAGAGTCAGCTGGGACCTATCGGGTGGGAACCAAAGGGAGGGCCAGCAGTGACTGGCGCTGTCGATCACTTTGCCCCCCCCAATTTGCAGAGGGCCACCCACCCACGCAAACGCCTGGCAGGGCGGTCGTGGAATTACCATTCCTGGCATCCTTGGCCTACGTCCTCGAGGTGAATTTACAGTTTGCATGCTGCGAGGGTCAGAGTTTCCAGAAGGTCCCCACCTGTCTCGAATGCGGCGCTGCCATTGCTGGAAGGTACGATAGTGGTCGAGGGGCCCCTGGGAGGGAAGCTGTAATTGAGTTGATTGATGAGGTGGACGGCGCAAAAAAGGACAACAACGAGCCATTGTTAGTCCGCGGACTTTGCAACGCGTGGTTAATGTGTGTGAGTGCGTGTGTGCTGGCTGCTGGCTGCTGGTGTCGCCATGCATATAGATAGATGCAGGCACACACACACACGCGCTCGCGCTCGCACTCGCTCATTCTCGTTTTTTTTTCTCCCTTCCCGTTGATGCCGCGCCTTCCACAGGGGCTCCATCCTTTCCCCAGTTTACTGCAAGCGCTATTGCCCATCTTTTGAGGCGCAATGCGGGCTCGCGTATTGGGCCGTCGATGAGGCTAGTCCCGGATGGCGCTGGCGCTGATGGGACGATGCTGACGGGAGGAGGGAGGCAGCTTGCTGGACCTGCTTGGGCCTGCTTGGGCGCACAGGGACGGAAAGCCGGAAGGCGGCAAGCGGAGGGGGGGCACCTGGCTGAAATTGCAATAGGACCTCCCAATGTGGGAGAAAGTGGTGGCCATCATCATTATACTTTTGGTAGGTGGGCAGCACCGCCGGGGTTTACTGGGCGAGGGACATTTTTCATTTTTATTTTTCATTTTGTATCTTTTTCACTTTCGTTTCATCTTTCATCCAGGCTTCTAATCTGTCTTTTCTTTTTCCTCTTCCAGGGCTCTCTCGTCCCGTTGCTGGACCAAAAGAAAAAACAATACCACACTCGTTTGCCTCTTTCAGTTCTACACACTCGCCCATTAAAAACGCCACAACTGGCTTGTGCTCCTTCCTGTCACTGGCTGCTGAACGCTTTGTCGCTTAGCTCACCCGATCTCGTTCTATCCTATTTTCGGACTGAGGCTGGCGTGGCTGACAACCGGCTGAAGGAGCCATTTGCATCTGGCCCAGTATTGCGCCGCCGTCGCTCGCTCGCTCCTTCTTCAGACCTTCATTTACTTTTCATCCTGATCGCATTCGTTTTTGATCTTGTATCTTGTATCTCTTACTCGCCGTCGCCACCTGGCCGAGTAATAGTAGTAACCTCACTTACAGTGAATGCGAATCAACCATCACCGCCGCGATACATTGACACAGCCCCGAAGAAACTCGGAAATCACACAACATCATGGCGCCTCGATCGCTCTGGTCGACGCTTTCCCTGTTCCTCCTCGTTACGCCCTCGCTCGCTGTCAGCAACGACTTTTCCTTTTACCCATCAGGATCTCGAACATGTCTGTATGACGCCGCCGACGCCGCGGGCTGCAATTCGAAAAGCACCATTTCAGCCCTCAACACATGTCTCTGCGGCAACAACAATGACTTTGTCATCAACACGGCCAAGTGTGTGGGCGAGAAGGATTCGGGCAATATCGACACCGTCTACAGCACAATGTCGAGCGCCTGCTCTGACTCCGGCACACCTCTGAGCGTTAGCAAGTCTGATTTCGAGTCTGCTGCTTCTGGATCCTCATCCGACACGACTACTGCCGCCGATTCGTCTACAGCAGAGCCCACATCTACCGATGCTGCTTCATCAACTACTGCAGATTCTCAAGTTACCACAACAGCAGACACTGTCGCGACCCAGTCGGCTTACACCACCACCGTCGGAGGCAAGACTGTCACTGTAATTCCCACAGAGACCCACACAGCAACTGGCGACTCCAGCAGTGGTAGCAGCAGCAGCAGCAGCAGCAGCAGCAACAGCAACAACAACAGCAGTGGCCTTTCCTCTACTGCCACAATTGGAGTTGGAGTTGGAGCGGCGGTCGGTGGTGCCGCTATTGTTGGCGCAATCGTGTTTTTCGTCCTGCGCCGCCGCCGTACAAGAGACATTGAGCAGGCCAATCACCCCGTCCTTCTCCAAAACCAGCAAGGCACCCCCCAGAACCCGTCACCCTTCGCGCCGCCACCTCCCTCTGTCACACCAGCCGGAACTTTCAGCAGCGACTCCCATTCGAAGTGGACTGGTGGAACATCGCCTAGCCCGGCCTCAGCAGGCTGGAACACGCCTGGTGGTGTCACCCCACAATACCAATACAACACACCTGGACAGCAGCACCTCGCGCCCGGCGTCGTCCCTCAGATGCAACAAGTACACCCTCAAGTATTCGAAATGGACAGCAGCCAGACCTTTTCGAACCCTGCCGTGGAAATGCCTGGCTCTGATGTGCAGAGAAGGTAGTCGCTGAGACGCTTTTGGAACACGGCGCGCTAGGGCACATGGAACCTGGGAAGGCGTGTGGTTAATGCAGCAACGCACTGAAACACTGCTTGAAGCATGACGGAATGGCCGGAATCTAATGGCAGGGCAATGGGAGCCATGGCGACTGAAAAGGCAGCGCCTGCGAGGAGTTTTTTTTTCTGGATGCTTGAATTTCACAAGTAATCTACTGGATAATGATGGATCCTGAGTAACAGCATCTTCACGCACATATTCTAGACGTACTATCTTAATAAATACCAGTCTCTTAACGATCCCACAATGCACCACTCCTTGAAACATTGCTCTCTTATGAGTTTTTCTGAATGTCATCACCGCCTCAGAGCGAGCTCAGGTGTCCTAAAGCCTCTCTCTTTCTATTTTTTCATATTTTTTATTCATTCACTCACTATTTACTATTTTTTAAGGGGACAAGGCAAATAAACAAGACTATACATCAATTGTTAGTAAAGACAGGTATTCAATTTGTTGCCGATTCCATTGGGATCCTCAAAAAGCACTGTATCGCGATACAAGTCTGCACATTCTTTTTTTTTCTCATCCCTTTCTCTTTTTCTTTTTCATTTTCTTTTTGATGAATGCATGCGCGGTGAAAAATGCAATCAAGCCCTCCATTGCCATATCAGGTCACCAATGCGATAATGTGGAAATTTGATGGCTAATGAGGCGTGCCAATTGATGGAAGCCATGGTGATTCTCGGCTCGGCATCCTGACGCCGTTTCTGGCCAAGCTTACGGGACACCTGCGTGGCGGCGCCTCACTGATCTAGGGCCGGCGGCAATGGCTAAAGGTGATATACATGCAACTGATACATATTTTCAAGGTTAATTAATTAATTCATTGTATAGCGAGCCCCAAATAGGTAATTGAATAAGTGATACATGTCGTTATTCAGCCTTGAACTGTTGAGGGAACACAAAGGGCCATTTCGCTGAGTTCGGCGGGTTGACCCAACTTATCAACCTCGGTCACCGCAGAGGATCCATTATCAGCTGCTTGTCTTGGACGTACAGACGGCAGGTAGGCAGGGGCAATACGACATGCATGCCCACTCAACGAAACTTCTCGTTTTCAACTTCCAAGTTACAACTCAAAATTCCATATCACGACCACAGAAAAACCCGCTGACGAGTTGTCCAACATGGCTGACACGACCTACGTCCTTATTACTGGGTACGTCCCGAAATCCATCCCTAGCAATTTCCTTTTTCGGCTTGTCAGCATGCCATGCCCGCCGCCGCGCACGTGCTTCCGCTGCAGCAGAGGCGTGTCACGTCGGGCGCAAGCCGGAGAAGGGCGGTCGGGAGTTGATGAAATTAAGGCCGGACCCTGCTGACGATGGGCGGATTGGCTGCTGCAGGTGCTCGCCAGGCGGAATCGGTCACGGGCTCGCCCTTGAGTTTCAGAGGAGAGGTGAGAAAATAGCCTGGCAGCCAAGTGGAGAGGCTCTGAGATGAGCAGAGTCGGAAGATTTCATATGAGACGAGACGAGCGTTTCTGACGATCCCGTGTACAACAGGATGCCATGTCATTGCCACGGCGCGAAACACGGATCTGATCCGGCACATGGAAGGCCCCGGGGTCACCGTATTTGAGCTGGACGTCACTAAGCCCGCGAGCATTGACGAGTGCAGGGACAAGGTGGCTGCCCTGACGGGTGGGAAGCTCGATATTCTGATTAACAATGCGTAAGTGCAACATCCCGTGGATGAAATCGAATCATACACGTGTAATAAAGAAAAAAAGGAATAATTGCTGAGATGACAATGCAGCGGACGCACTCACACAATCCCGGCCCTGGACATGGAACTTGACGATGTACGAGCCACGTACGAGGTCAACGTCTTCGGGCCCATGTCCATGTGCAAGGCATTTGCACCGCTGCTCATACAGGCGCGGGGGCTCATCATCAACATCTCGTCTATTTCGTCGGTAGTGCCCTACCTGTTTGGCGCCATTTACTCGTCGACTAAAGGTGCTATCAATACGTACTCGCGCGCGCTGCGCATGGAGCTGCGACCCTTTGGCGTCCGCGTTATGGTGGCCATGACTGGCACCGTTCGCTCCAACATTGCGAGCCACTTCCACCGCAGCTTGCCCGCGGATTCGCTGTATATGCCCGTCAACGACGCTTTTGAGCGCCGTCTCGTCTTTAGCCAGACGACGGCTACCGTGTCTACGGCCGTCTACTCTCGCAAGATTGCCTCCCAGGCTCTTCGCGGCGAGGGCTATTTGGGCGGCCTCATCGGTGGAACGCCCGACTGGTACTGGGCTGGTGGTATGTCGAGCACCATCTGGGCTGTAACGCTGCTGCCGAGGTGGGCGAGCGAGCGGGCTGTTGCTATCTTCTTCAAGATGGGTCTTATGGGCAAGAGACTCAAGGCTGCGTGGGCCAAGAAGTAGAAACAAGCCATACAGCGCGGCATATATGAGTAGACGGAAATGGTGAAAATGGACATTGGTATTCGTCGCTTGTGTATGATTAATTTGATGTTCAAACAAAGGGCTAATCCCGTGAACATTTTTGAAGGATATCTCGTGTTTCATGAGTCTCGTTGAGACCAGGTGCGTGTTCTATCTATATACCATATTCGTCTTTTTCCGCTCCCACTTCAACCAAAAGAAGGCTTCTTCGTAAATGACTCTTTTTTTAAGCCCACTTTCCAAGAAGACTCATGAGGACCATACCAGCAATTAATCCAAACATGGCCAGACTCGTCGTGAGGGCGTTGGCGTCGGTCAGTTCTCCTCCCATCATCCAGTCGTGCGCCCACATCTCAACGAGACCGACCCAGATCAGGATACCGGCCGAGAGGGCATCCAGGGTACCGATGGCGACAAGCGTTGCGGGGTCGTTTCCGTTGAACTTTTGGAGGACGCCGATACCGATGGCCATGCCGATGGGTGTGACAATGGCGAAGCCAGAGGCGAGCAGCAGCTTCTTGGAAAGCGGAACAGTTGATGGCTGAGAGCGGTCGATGGCGGGCGTGGGCATGTCGTGGGCGTGCATGTGGGCTTGATTCATGTGAGAAAAGGTGGTGCCGTAACCGAGGGCGGCGATGCGGGTGCCCAGAGCAATACCTTCGAAGAGCTGGTGGAAGACGATGACGACGGCGAGGGTTGCGAAGAAGGAGTCGCCGGCGACAACTAGAGTGATACCAATGACTAGGGGAAATAGTGAGTATGTCTACCTCTTTTTGGACAAGAGGAATGATGGAGGGACTTACGCAGAGAGTGGAAGATGATACCGGCTTCCATGATGCTAATGTTGGCCATTTCCGCAGAGGTCTGGGCCTTGGGGGATACGTCAGTCTCCGACTCAGACTCGCTCTTCTTCTTGGCCTGCCATCGCATGGCGCGGGCGACGATGAACTCGATGAGGAAGGAGATGAAGAGACCGGCCATGACGATGGCTGAGGTGACGCCTTCGTATTCGAGGTCGTACATGCACTCGTTACTAAACATCATGCTTGCATGGGTGTAAAGCTGAAGAAGAAATATTGGTTAATCCAGGTGTTTATTGGCCATGTTCAGGTTAGGTTGACTTACATGAATAAAGGCAGTGGAGAGAATAACACCGGTACCAAACTGCTTGAGGACGGTGAGGACGATGTTGGTCTTGACCTGGTAAAAGTTGGCCATGAGAATGGGACCAAAGACACCGATGGAACTGGCGACGAGGACGACGAAGAGCATGCCGACTCGGATGGGGATCTTGTAGTCGCGGTCCTTGCGCTCGCAGGTGGTGGTGGAGGAAGAGCCATTCTCGGATTCTCCGCTGCCGACACAGTGTCTAAGGGGAACATGTGAGTATGAAGGGTTCCAAATAAGTGAATAAAAAAGAGAAAAAGGAATAATGGATGTTGCAACTTACTCTACACCGGCGTGGAAATGGCAGTTTTCTCCCTGTGGCTCTGAGCTGGCGGTGCTGGAGGAGGATCCGGACTCGAGTTGATCAGCAGCGATGGCTTGGACTTCGCCTTCGTCGGCCATACACCAGCTGGGGTAAAAAGGTTAGGACCGGTGTACTTCATAATAACATAGAATTCAATTTTGAGACTTACAGTTCAGTCTCATGGGCGTGGCAATCCGTGTACTGGGCTGGGACATCCTGGGTGGCGGTGACGGTGGTTGAGACGTAGTACTCTTCCGAGCCAACGAAACAGTAGCTATCAAATGTGTTAGCTGGAACTGAGGAAATACAGTAGGCTGGCCAAACACATACATGGAGCTGGAGTGGAGGTGGCAGTCGGTAATGGCAGTGATCTCAGCGGTTGAGGTGATGTGTGCCGTCGCCGATGCAGCAGCGCTTGCGGTCGCGCTGGTGACGGTTGCGAGGGCACCAATAATCTGGACCTCGCCGCCACTGGGGTTCATACAGTATCTGAGAGAAAGAAAATTAGAATGATTTACAAGAAGGCGTGATCAGTGATGTTTTACGTTGCGCTGCCGCCGTGTGCGTGGCAGTCGGTGTATGAGGACGCGAGGTCCTGAGTTGCGTCGGCAACGACTCGCCATTCAGTCATGCCATCCATACAGTATCTGATATGTATATGTTAGTCACTGATATAAGAGAATTAATTAATTACAATAAAGCTCACTGGATGGTTCCACTCATGTGGCACGACGTCAGTGACTCGTAGCCGTCGCTGGCTGCAGCCGTGGTGGTGGCAGCGTCCTGTCTTCTCATGACGGGGTTCAGCGACGCAGACGCCAGTCCAAAGAAGCAGAGAGCCCCAGCCATGATGCTGGCTGGGCTACGGAAGCTGTGCCCTGTGCGGCCCATGATTGTTAATTGTCGGGGGCAGGTTTTCTCTTCTTTCTTGATGGGGGTGCCGGGTGTTGACTTGGAGGGCAATGGGCTTGCTCAGGCCTGGGCGTGAAAAACGCAGAAGAAGAAGGGAAGCTTGAGAGCGAGCTGCGGATTTAAGCCTCCATCAAGCAGACGGGACAGAGGCGTTCTGGGGGAGATAAATAGGAATATGTATGGCGAAGGGGACTTGGATTCACGCGGGGTGGGGAAGGGCGTTCCCCCTCGTACGGTTAGGCTTTCAAACATCAAGGTCCTCACTTGTCGGGGGACCGAAAGAGGATGCCAAGACATGGCAGCCCTCGAGGGCTTTTTTTCTCTCTGGGCGATGCGTACATACATAGTTGATTCTTGGCTCATTCATGGTGGACATTGGGATTGGGTGTAAGCGGGACGATGGGCTGTGTGGGGCGGCGACTTGGGAGAGGGAGAGAGGGAGAGAGGGTGTGGCTGCATTGATGGAGACAAGACTCACAGCCAGCCATGAACGGGTCTGATGATGGTCGTCTCTTTTTTTTGCTCGGATGAACCCACGGAGACGGCAAACCATGTGTCACGGGCAATCCGGAGCAGCCATTCAGCGGCGCACGACGGGGGACGCCACCTACAAAATGTCGGAGCTTGTTATTTTTTTCTTCTTCCCTGCTGCGTGTCTTGTCCTTCTCCACCGCGGTGCGTGGAGAGAACAGCTGGAGAACCTTGATGGATAGATGGATCACGGACGCCCAGCCCCCAAGTTGGGAACAAGTCCGCGTTGCGCAACCGTGCATTTCTGAGTGAATTTCTCCGAAAGAAAACGGGTTTTGTTTATTGGGTGAAGGTAGAGGTTTATGCTACATAATTATTACAATTAACTTGGAGGAAAGAATAGAGGAATGGTGCATGTGTTCACAGTAGTGTTGGTGTTGGTGTTGGCGGCAGATGATCTTTTTCCCGCCGCTGTGTCCACAGCACAATCCTGGGAAGATTGTACTTTTACCCGCCATCCCCAAACTTGATTGTAAATAAATAAAATATTTAAATTTAAATCCTCTTATTATCCCATGACTACATCTTTTATTTCATGCACTCATAATTTTTTTTACCGCTAAATTGATGCATTGGAGCAAGCAAACTGGTTCTCTAGTGTCGGAGTGTTCACTCGGGGTACATGGTAAGCTTATTAGAAGCTTAAAATTTCAAACCCCCGATGCGAGATGGTGCAGCCACCATCTCCCCAAGGTGCATCATTAGCATGGGTGTTGCTACAAAGGCATTAACCCGGGATCTACGGATTGATGAAAGAAAAAACGTTATTTAATGGTTCATTGTATTATACCTTGTAAAAAAGAGGCTTTGCAGCAATCTATTTACCGTCGCTGCCCGCCTTGACGAATACGCAAATCATGTTCCCGTGTTTTTTATGTACTCTCTGATCCTCCCTATCATGTAATGGATCCCTCACAACATCCACTCTTTTTTTTTCTGACCCTGGTCTGCAATTAAGCTTAGAGCGCAAACACAGCGGCGGCGGCGAGGCCCAGGACAGGCACCATGGCCATGCCCGCGCCGTTGTCGGTGGCTTGGGCCGAAGAGCCGCTGGTTGTAGGAGTGGTAGCAGAGCCGGCGCTGCCAGAGCCGGTTGTGGAGCGGGCGCCATCGCAGTGCCTGTTGATGGCAAGCCTGGTTAGTATCGATTTCGACGGTTAGTTCAATTGGAGCACTCACCAGTGGTCGCCGTGGAGGTCACAGCCGTATGACTCGGTAGGGCTGGCGGCGGCAGAGCCGGTGCCGGCTGAGTGGTCATCATCATCGTGAGCGGTTGTGGTGGCGGCCGCAGTGACAGCGGTGAGGCTGCCGCTCAGGGTGGCGCGGGAGCCCTCGCAGTGGTAGTGGTCGCCGTGAACCTCGCATCCCCAGGACTCAGTGGGAGAGGCGGCGACAGAGCCAGTGCCGGCCGAGTGGTCGTCCTCGTCATGGTCATCGTGGTCGTGGGTAGTGGTGGCGGCCGCGGCAGCGCTGGTGACGGAGGTGCTCAGCGTAGCCCGGAGACCCTCACAGTGGTAGTGGTCACCGTGAGGTTCACAGCCCCAGGACTCGGTGGGCGAGGGACCGGCCGACTCGGACTGGGCGAGAGCGGCGGGGAAGAGGCCGAGAAGGGCAACAGCGAAAGCAGCAGTCTTCATCTTGACGTTGAGATGGATAGATGGATAGAGCGAGAATGGGTGGGTGGGATTGGAAAGTACGACAACGAGTGTCTAGACAGAAAACAGCCAGTGGTGATGCAAGACAAAACGGCTGACCGGGTGGGAAGAGGGTCTTTATAACAGAGTGCCAAGTAAACAAGAGATGCAGCTGCAACAGCGGCAGATCGGCCGTGATTCACGAGTTTCCGAATCGCTTTGGACCTCTTTGGCTACAATGCTGGATAGCCAAGAAAACACCAAGACTTGGTTAACTGACTACGGAGAGAGCAGCATGGGGGGGAGGGGTGTGTATATTCATCCAGTGGAGCGCGGTTGCTCTGATGGAGAAGCAGACAATAGTTCCTCCATCGAATGGCGTCAGCCCCCAGTTAAGCATGGTGAAAAGCATGTCCTTGAAGCATAACCGTGGCCTCACCTTTTGCATGTATTATGGATCCGTCCCCCACGTCTGGCGTCAAAAAGTGTGTGAGTCCATGGAAACGCCCCGTCTTGGCATTGGCCATCAAGGTCCTCGCCTTATACCGCTCACCGAACTTGGTGCGGCTCCACGCACAGGGAGCCAAGGGAACCACACGATTGCAAGTCTGCTAACCAATGTATTTCCATCTAATCTTAATCATTCTTCTGATCATCTTCCTTCTTGGGTCCCATCTCCGAATCAAAATATCATCATGTTGTAACCAACTCCAAAACGCCAAGGTTTTCCGTCCATCCAGGTTCGTCGGCGTGTAACTGGTTTGGATTCTTTTCACATTTTCACCGTTTTTCGGTTCGTCGGGCAACAATAAAACTGGCCGATGCGAGGTTGGCCGAACGCATACGAGTCATAACTATCAATCCTGGACATTGTATCTTACTCGAGGCTTGCCTATAGTGGAGTTTCCGAAAATGACTGTCATTAACCGAGGCGCATGGCTGCTCGTGTTGGCCAGCATGTTGCCTAACTCTTGGGCATCAAGTGATGGAACCAATATTCCATTACCTCTGTCACCTGATGGTCCATATGCTGCTTCTATAGCTGTGGATGACCAGAAGCTGGTTTGTCTCCCCCTTTGCCCCTGGCTTACACTGGCGCCTAACGCAACAACAAAGTTGAATCCGGTCAACTCTCCAGTTGAAGTTCATCAAGTAATTGTAACTGTTGAACAAATATCCGGAAAACCAGACACTCCTCGCCACGTTGAGGAAGAGAAAAGGCTTCAGGCAACTCTTGCAAAGCCTTACGGTGGACTACCACCTAGCCATCCTAGGCATCGTCTTCTCGATGCCCTATACGGATTCACAAAATATACAGAACGTCAAAATGCCGAGTTAGATCGACTAAGAAGTCTGTACAAGCATACTTCAAAAGCCCAGAAATCGGTACGTGCGGCCGATCTTTCAGTCAACTTTTAGTCGAACTAACTACGCTTCTAGTTGTTAGAGCGCAATGTTCAGTATTCGAAAAAGTTTACTCGAATCAAGAAGCTCTTGACCGAGAACCAAGAACTATGTGATAGAATTGTTGATAATGCACTTGAATTTTATCAAATACCTCGCCAGGAGCTCCAGAAACACATCAAGGATGCCGAGGCGTCTGGCAAGAAAGCTGACAAGGTGGCTGTCTCCCAAGCCTTGAAACACTTTGTCCGCGATTGGACAGAAACTGGACTACACGAGCGAGAGAAACCATTTAAATGCCTGCTTGAAACAATGAAGAGCATGTTTTCTCACCGAGACGCCACTGCGCCTCTCAAAGTTCTCCTGCCCGGTGCTGGATTGGGGCGCCTGGGTTATGAAATTGCCAACCTTGGAGGTATGAAACTTATTTTGATCAATGCTTTAGATATTAGCTAACGAAATTGTCTGTCTAGGTTTTGAAGTAACCATAAATGAATGGTCTATGTATATGAACGTTGCCTACCGCTTTCTTGAATCCCATCGAGCCCAAAACAGCGAATCTCTCTATCCATTCATCGACGGATGGTCGCACCACGCTACAGAGGCCGACATGCACAGAAAACTGTCGTTTCCAGACATCACAGTCAACGCTAGCTCAGTCTTGATGGTAGAAGGCGACTTTACCACGGCCTTCCAGAATCAAGCCAGCAGCTACGATGTTGTTGTGACATACTTTTTCATCGATACAGCGCGAAGCTTGATGAGTTATTTCGACACTATTAAGCACGTCCTTAAACCAGGAGGTCATTGGGTTAACCTTGGCCCTCTTCTGTACGGTACTGGCCCTTTTGTTCAGCTTACCATGGAGGAGATTGTCCTCGTTACCGAGGCCATGAGATTTCAATATCTGGATACTGACGCGTCGTGCGGAGACTTGACTTTTGAGAACAAAAAGGTGAGAGGGATGGAGGCTATTTACGGTTTTGATGATAGAGCTTTGACGAAAAATGCCTACAATGCACAGTTTTGGGTGGCAAAAAGGACATAGAGGTATGCAGGACCACAAGCTTGTCCCTTGTGCGGTTGTATAAAAATTAATGAGTGTAAAGTATGCTGTGCCAATTCTGACTAAAACTCGTAATTTTTATGTTTTTGGGTCACTCAGATCGACGAAATTCACTATCTTTGGTGTAATTGGCTTCAAGGTCTTGGTCTAGATGGTACTCACAATGCGGTGACAAATTGTAGAGGGTAGTGGCACCAACATTATATCAACAATTTACCGCTTGGTTTTCCAGGCTTGAGTTGGTCTTATTTAGATAAGTTGAAACAATTTTTTTTTTTTTTTAGGTAGACAGGAACAAAGGCGAGGCTGGAATATTTTGTTTTAGTCGCTGTGCGACACATTTATTTAGATTATGCTATATTTTGTAGTCTTATTAGGCGCTTGTCCTAAAGCCAGCGCTTTGATGTCATACAATTTCCCATCCTTTTATTTGTGTCTGACATTTGGTTAGGCAGTTTACAAAAGATCAGCCCAATTTGCAATGTTTAACCATCCTTGATCCGTAAACCCATTCAGCTGGAGCGGTTCGCCTGCAAACAATCTATTCCAGTCTGGCGGACTTTCAGGCACAATCACCTGCTCACCCTGGAGGTGCTGGGTGACCATGGTTTCATACTCCTGGTGCAGCTCCTCAAATACATTGTGGACGGCCTCGGCGTTGGGCCAGTACCGGGCGAGAGCTAGTGTTGATCTGAGCAACCTGGAAAGCTGCTCCAGGGCGTGGATTGCAACCAGGAACGTGCGACGCAACACAGCGGCGCGAATCTCATTCGCAAACTGGATCCCGACGGCTGTGATGGCGCCTACAGCAGTGAAATGACATTTGCGAACGTCATCCCGGGCGGCGAGCTGCTCCAGAGAGGTGACGATGGCCTGCGCGGCAGTGGAGCAGATGGATTGGCTGCTCGGATCGTTCGTCACATTTCGGTGCAAATGAAGCAAAATTAAATTGTAGTGCATTCGGAGGTGGCGGGTCCAAGGATCATCTTCCTCTGCCACCGAGGAGATGCCCGAGCGAAGAGACCAAAGGCCGAGCCGGGCGTTGATGGAGCTTATGTCAACCATCCTTTCCTGCGCCGGGGCGTTGAGCGCCATTATATCCAGACCAATATACGCGAGCTCTACCATGCGATTGAGAAAGTCGGGCTGCGTATCGCCGCTAAGGCTTGGAGTGTCAGTCATGTCTATATCGGACAAGGGCTGCTGGTCAATGTCCTCGGCACGGATCGAACACGGGCGTCCTGTCTCTAGAGAGGCAAACACTTCGCACACAAATGCCGACCACCAGCAGCGCCTATACTGCGAGGTCTCGGTCTGGGGAAGATGCTTGCTGTAGCGGTGTACTCCCAGGCCAACTCCGATGCGAACAGCTACGCCTGCCCAATACCAGGGTCCTCCTGCGACGGTGTCACCATCGCCGACGTGCCATGTGAAGATGGCTGCCGCCTGCATGAGATGCATCCGGTCAGTCTCGTGGCGTATGTGGTAGAGCATGCTGGCCCGGCGGAAGAGGACGCTTTTGACAGCGTACCGGTCATTGGCGACTAGCGGGTGGGAGCATGCATGCGCGCCGGCCATCAACACGGCCTGAAACAACAGCAGTGGCGGCGGCTTGTCTGGAGAGCGGTAGCTGGCGAGGAATTCGGGTCTGGAGATTATAGGGAGGAAGGGATGGATGTGCTCAAAGTAGGCTGAGACCAATGCATCGCGGACATCTTGGGCCGGGAAAGATGCAACATCTACTGCGAGATCTTGGGCTGATGGGACGCCCCAAAGCTCGGCGCTTGGCTGCCAGGGCTTGGGGTGGCGGATTGGAGGATATGGATAGTGCAGCGGCTTGCTGTGCGGCCCCGTGTCGCTGGAGGAGCTGCCGTCTATGATGGTCTCGGCTGCATTGGAAGACAGCGGCCGCTGGATATCGCCAATGGCTGCGAATGGCTGGCGGAACGACCGATGGAGGTCGACGAGATGGACGAGATTGGACACGGCGGTGCCGATGTAAGCGATGCGGTAGTTCTGCGTGGTGCCGAATATCGCCCACGCAGCTGCATCGATGCCGTGCCGGAAGAAGCGCGAGAGGCCGCTGCGGGCAAGATGTTCCTGTCCCCCCGAAGAATGAGAGGGTTGGTCTTTTGCGGTGCTCACTTGGGGCGGTGGCGGAGGTGGTGGTGATGGCGCCCTGGGGTTCTCATTGCCCGCGCCATGCTCGCTTGCAGCATTGACTGCCCTGCTGGAGGTCCTGGATGGAGACGGTAGCTCAATGGAGTCTGAAGTGTCCCGCCGCGCGCTATTCAGGCCGCGTCTGGGCGTTGCCCACTTGGTGGTTGATCTGGTCGCCCGTCAGTACACAGCTTGATGGCATCTCGCTCGGAGCCGAAGGGCTCCCCCCAAAAACCTACCGACACTCAGTACCCGACTTTTCACAGCCAGAACACGGGCCACCGGCCCTAGCTACAATGTCGCAGCGGACCTTTCTGCGACGGCAGACATCGCAGGCCTTTCTCTGCTGTCGCCGCCTCTGTTCCTGCTGCATTGCTGCTGCATGGGCGGATTGATTGCAGAGCCTGGGAACGCGGTGTCCTCTCGGTTCCGAGCCAAAGGGGGTCCTTTAGTGGGATCGCATGCCGGGGATTAGCCCGTCGAGCCCAGGGATAAGTAGACCCGGGCCGGTCAGCAAGAGCATTAACACGGAATGGGATGAGGCGCTAGCACGTCTCTAACTGGGTCCGATCTTGTCCACCTTGGGCGATAAGCAGAACGGCCGCCATTTACGGCCCCCGACTCGTGTCCCAAAACTTTAATACATCCCATGTGGTATTTGAATCGACTGACGGCTCGGTCACAGGCCGGTTGGCCCTGAAACCTGCCTGTTAGAGCATGGTAATTGGTACACTAAGGGATTTTGTGCTGGCTATGGTAGTTCGCATCAACGGAAGACTCACAACCGAGGTTATGAGCGCTGGCTGTCAATGTATCTAATCTACTGGAACATGATTACAACAAAGTAAAATGATAATAATTGGAATTGATAGAGTAAAGTAATGTAGTATGGGGTTTCATTTACGTATTTGTCAACTATGAATCGATAAGAATACAATCCTGCAGGATATTATGACATGCATGAACCAAAAAAGCCACTATGCAGCACCCTTCCGCACAAGTAGTAACGGCTTGCCACTCTCCACACCATCTCCCGGCCGAACCAGGACCTTGACGACTGTTGCACCAGCCACACTTGACTCTGCCAACACGTTGATCTCCATCTTCATGGCCTCGAGAATCGCGGTGATTTGCCCAGTCTTTAATGTCTCGCCTTCCTCAATTAGCACTTTCCAGACGTTGGCGTTGACTGGTGATTCGATCGCTTCAATTGTAGGGTCTGGAGTAAACTTGTTAGTTTTTAGATCTTTGCGTAATGTAAGAGGCGAGAACTTACCGTCCAAGAGTGCCTGAATCTCATCGGTGCTGGTCTCGCCCGCCTTTCGCTGCTCAATCCACTGCTCCAGCAATTCCTTCTCCTTGATCATCATCTTGCTCTGGGCCACTGCTCGCCGTTGGTGCAGCTCTTTGGCCTCATCGGCGACCTCTTGAAGTAACTGATTGTGTGCTGCCATGTCGAATATTCCGTCCTCCATCTCAAACTGGTAGCTGCCTGATCTAAACTGGGCCATCTTGGCGTCATATTCCTCCTCCGTCACCTCGTAGTAGCTTAGTGTATCCATGTCTTCAAACATCCACGGCCTTTCCTGACTGAAGCCCGCCTTGTAGCCAAAAACATCAACTCCCGGAATGGTCATGCCAGTTGGCATGTAGCCACCGGGGCAGTCAACGGGATAGATTGCGATGCAAGTTCCACCCCATGAAAAGGTTCCCTCTGGTGTGTACGTGCGGCTGGGGTTCATCTTTGGTGTTCGTAGGCGGTGCCTTGGGTCTGCTGGAAGACTCTGGGGCAAAGCCATGAAGAAACCAACACCAATGACGACCGACTCCAGGGTCAGGAACATTTGTTTCAGCTCGTCTAGAGTCATGCCGTTATTCTCAGCAGTAAACTTGAAAGGATCGGGGAGGTAACTGGCCAGTGAACGTTGGTTGGCCATGTATCGCTCCATAGCATCCTCCAGCTTCTTGTGGCGGAATGTAACAGGTAGCTTGAAGCGGCGGTTGGGAAATTTGGCGATGCGCATGTCACCCAGGGAGCTTTCAAATTCGAGAAGTGTGTCTACGAGTTGCTTTCTTGGGAGCTTCATACCGTCGTAGAAAATGGCAAGCGCATTTCCACAGCCGACAGTGTTGAGAATTGCTCCACCCTGTTCTCTGTTTAGAGAAACGAGGCCGGGTGCCGCTTCAAGACGTCGCTTCAAGGCGGTCGCACGGCACTTGTTGTTTAGATCAGCTTTGCCGTCGCCATAGTCGACGAGCAGGTAATCATCACCACCGGCTCTGTAAGACACCTCGGGATTGGAAGATGTGGCATCGATGTGCGCAATAAGATCCAGACCTGGCTCTTTAGCCTCTTCTTCGAGCATTGCGCTTTCGAATGCGACGGCATCATCCCAAGAGCTAGATTTAACAGCGACGGCAAGCTTCTCAATAAAGTCTTCATTACGCCTTCGGCATTTCAGTGCACTCTCCAAGCTGACTCGTCTAAATTTGAGGTTATCACCTGAGCGGAGCTGTCCAACCTTCCACGATTCACCCTTGATGACTGTGATGCTGCAGATGAACCCACCAAAGTCTGGGCAGTCAACGGGGAAGATGACGGGCTCGTCACCGGTCCAGTTCAGACCACCGAGAGGATACCCATACTCTATCACATTACTTGGGTGAGCACCACCTTCTCCACCATCAGCACGAGCATACTTGGGCCGTGGGCCAATAAGTCGGATGCCGCCACGAGCTGCGTTGTGGCTAATTTGCCAAGTGGTGGAGTAAAACATTTCAAGGTCCTCGTCCGAGAGGTAGCCGGTTTCGTACGGCCCTGCCATGACCTGGACTTCCCAATCTGTGGTGTACTTGGGAACCATGTGCTCTGGAATCGTCAGAGAGTTATCCGGTGGCAATTCCGCAGCATCAACGATTCTGAGAAAGTCGCCAGCTCGCAATGGGCGGCCTTGGTAACCGCCAACATTGACACCTGGGTTGGTGGACTTGCTTCCGAACCATTCGGCCATATTTAGGAAACCTCCATAGACTGCGAGATACGCTCGGCAATGGGATGCTAATTTACCAATGGTGAGTCGCTGGCCGGCTTTGATATGAACGCGGCTCCAAAGTGGCACATCCTTTCCGTCTAGCTGCGCAGGAATTGGAGGGCCACACAAAGACACGACCGCATCGCCCAGGAACAACAAGTCTGGACCTGTCAAAGTAAGCTCCATTCCTTCAGTCCCAACAGGATTTCCGGCGAGAATATTGGCTGCTCGGAAAGCAATGGGGTCCATTGGACCAGCATGACCGAAGCCGTGACCTACGGTGGGCCGGCCGGGATAATCCTGAATTAAAGTATATGATCCACCAGAGATGATATCGATTGCTGGAGGCACATAATGGAACGAGTTTAGGAATTTTGTAATGGTTCTTCCTTTCTTGAAGGTCTCGTCTTGGATGATGGCGAGCAAAAAGTCCATGTTGATTGGAGGGCCACTCACCACGCTCTCTTTGAGAACCGTTTCCATGCCGGCAATAGATTCGTTGCGAGAGGGTGCGTGGTGCATCAATTTGGCTAGGAGCGGGTCATATTCTGGGCTCACAGTGATGCCGGCTCGGACCCATGTATCAACTCGGGTGCCCTCGGACTCGTGCCATGACACCTGCTGAAGAAGGCCTGGGCTAGGCGAATAGTTTCGGGCCGGATTCTCAGCATAGACACGCACTTCGATAGCGTGGCCTTTGGGTTCAAGGCATTTTTGCTGGAGAACGTCCAGCTCAGCAGCGTCAAGTCCACCCTTGCCACCAAGTTCGCAATCTGCTTGTCGGAACATGAGTTCCACAAGGTCCACGTCGTAGCACAACTCAGTGATGCCGTGCTCGACTTGCAGACGGGTGTTCATCTCAAGGAAAAAAAAGTCTCCAGAGTGGTCATCGACCAGGTACTCGACTGTGCCTGCTGATCCATACTTGATTGACTCTGCGAGTCGGACCGCGCAAGATGTCAGCTTGGAACGGAGCTCGGGATGCTGATCTGTGACAAAGGGGCTGGGGCACTCCTCGACAACCTTTTGGTGTCTGCGCTGGATGGAGCATTCTCGCTCGCCGATGCTGATGGCTTTCCCCAAACCGTTTCCAAATACTTGGACCTCGATGTGATGACTGTCTGGAAAGTAGCGTTCGACAAAGACGCCGGAGTTCTTGAATAGAGATGCACCGCGAGACTGGACAGTCTGGTAGTTTTTGCGGACTTCGGCTTCGTCGGCGCAGACAAGGAGTCCCATACCACCACCTCCAGCCGTGGCTTTGAGCATGACAGGAAAGCCGATGCTGGAAGCTGCAGAAACGGCAGCTTCTTCGGTTTCGAGCAATCCTTCAGATCCGGGGACCACGGGAACACCAGCGCCTGTTGCAAGACCGCGTGCTGTGTGCTTCAGACCAAAGGATTCAATAGCTTCTGGTGAAGGCCCGACAAACACCAGGCCAGCTGCGGCAATAGACCGAGCGAAATCTGTATTCTCAGAGAGGAAGCCATAGCCTGGGATGATTGCTTGCGCTCCATGGGTTTTCGCGATGGAGATGATTTGGTCTCTTTGTTGGCCATTAGCGGCTTGAAGTTGCATTTGTCGACGTTTGACACTTACCCATCGAGATATGCTGACCGCGATTCCCCACTCAGCAGGTATGCCTCATCTGCCGCGAGGACATGATGGGAAGCACAGTCGGGTTCTGTGTAAATCGCAATTGTGCAAATATTTAATTTCCTTCATGGTCTCAGTATACTGGTCATATCTTGATGCATCATTTGGATACTAACTTTGCTGCTTTAATTAGCCGACAAGCAATTTCACCTCGATTGGCAATGAGAACTGCCTTGAGGTGCTCCATCTTGGTGTGGTTGATGGCGTAGATCCTTGCCTGGGTGTTATGCAGGTAGTTTTTGCGGGTCACACCCAAGAGTCAACCACGGGAGTAACTGCAGCGGGTATGAGGATGAGATGTATATCAGAAAATGTTGCATTTAATTACTTCTGCAACGAACTTCGGTGCATTTTCGAGCTATAGAAGCTACCTAAGTCGAGCAGATATGCCACCCTAATCAGTCTGATCCTACTGTACGTGCCACCTCACGGTCGTTATCAGCTAATGTAGAGATAAAGCTTCTAATGCGGGGAAGACAAGGAACCCCGCCGTTAGCGATCGGTTCCGATGACTTGCAGCTGTGAACCGGGTGTAATGACCGGATACTACAGGACGATGGGACATTTCGGCACCGAGTTCGTGGTTGTTGATCGGCCTACGTAAGAGGGGTGGTATGATCGCCCAAGGGAGATATGATAAGAGCAGACCGTCTTATCAAGTGAAGCTATAACTTAGGCTGGTGCCTGGGCCTTTTGCCAAAGCTAGTCTAGGATATGCCATGATGTGCTCAAATCGCCCCCGCAATTAGCACGAGTTGGTTCCCCCAGATAGCTAAGGATTCAAGGCTAGTAGCGTCAGCGCGGAGGATGGAGCTCCTCATTGGGAATGCTTTTCCTATGCATCTGGAGCCGGCCTGTATGTATATGCTAGGGCGGACCCAAGCGGAAATTAACAGGTAATAGATCACTCTAGACTAACCTTGCATGCGACGAGTATTGGCAAAGATGGCAGCAGGCTGGTGAATTGATTTGGTGGATGAATTTAGAGCAGAGCCAAGTGAGGGAATGAAAGTTTGGCACAGCAGCATCCAGTTTATTCAAGTATTCCGCAAATAGAATAACTGAATAAATCAGTGTGAAACTTAATAACGTAATGCACGATTATTTGTTCGATTATGATAAAACCTGATTCTATCATAGTATTTTTTGTTAGGTTGCATTAAGAGATAGACTTGTACAGCCTACAGTCAAGCCACAATTCTATGTACTTACTGTTCGGAGACAACAAGGGTTTCTCTTATTTCTAAATTTTCTGTGAAGTTGAAAAATATTATTTGGTGATTGCTTCACAACATGAAATTCTGGAGATCATGACCAATCAGTTAATATTATACAAAACTAAAAACCCTTCTCTTTGTTGTATTCGTCCACAACTTCCCTTGTGACCTTGACAATATCTATGCATCCAGGTGAGTCTGAGTGACAGCAGATTGTAATGGGATACTCCTTGACAGGTAAGTCTACAGTCTCTCCTGTCACTGCTGTCACTTTACTATCATAAAGTTGCCGTCTGACGTGCTCCCTGACATCGTCCAGGTTCCACGGCTTCTTCTTGCGGTCCACAATTAATGTTCCGTCTGGGCGATATTTGACATCGCCAAAGTACTCGGCCCAAAACTCGAGGCCAGCCTCCTTGGCAGCGGTTTCCATATGGGTTCCTGGAAGACCAAAGACTCGCATGCCTTTTGGCACGCCAGCCCACACGGCTCGCGCAACCTCAATATCACGAACCATCATACCGTACAAAATTCCATGAGGCTTGACGTGGTGCATTTCGACGCCCTCACGATCAAGAAAAGCCTGTAGTGCACCGACCTGGTACACAATATTTGCGGTGTGCTCTTCTGGCGAAAGTTTCATTTCACGCCTTCCAAAGCCCTGGACATCTGGAAGACCGGGATGTGCGCCGATCTTGACGCCGTGTTCTTTGCAGAGAGCCACTGTCTCGGCCATAATAAGAGGATCTCCAGCACTGTGATATGTCTCAGCTTTCAAAACACCCATTATGCATGATACCTCAACTTACTGGAATCCACAAGCTACGTTGGCATGATCAATCATGGGCAATAGCTCTTTATCCGGGCCACAGATAAAGTTGCCATATCCTTCTCCCATATCAACATTAATCAAACCCTTCTGGAGTGTGCGCGCCATGGTTTCGAGTGATTGTGGAATGGGCTCGGTGTGTAAGTGATGTCCTTGTCTCAAACCAAGATCAAAATGCGGGCCGCTCGCGGATAAAAGGAAGTAAATGCATAGGATGAGCTGTTAAGGAAAGATGACATCAGACATATCAATCAAAGGCTCCTCCAAAAGTGGAACAAGTGTCTGTCTCCAATCGGGGAAGTTGGACTTAGAGCCGATAGTCTGTTTCGTATCTCGGAACCGAAGATATCTTGAAGCGGGGTCGTCATCACTCCATTCGGAGCCGCGCCTCGATGGTGCACGATTGGTGCCCGCTACGAAATGCATGGGAAAGAGTTTATCAAGGTACTACTCCGATACGATAGCTCACAGTAGATAATTATTTCCAGACAAATTCTCCTAGTGTTTGGTGGCGGAGACTCCACACTCAGTAGCTTAATCGGACGCATATGAGGGACATGTTGCATGAACACTTTGCACCCAAAGAGCTCTAGATTCCCGAAAATACAGCATCCACAGCCCTTGTAAGAAAAGTGACCACGCCTATGAATTGGGGATCTCCAAACTGGCAGTTGGTTCATGTAACCTGGTTATGCTTAACTCTCTTCCGCCGTGCCGGGCTGCTGGTTCATGCCAAGCAGGAAAAGTCAATTGCTCCGTGGAACAAAAAATGGTCTTCTATTTTGCGAATCAGTCATTCCCCCCGGATTCTGAATAGTGGCGTGGCATAAAGTTTGAGAGCCGGCACGGGAGAATATTCATTGTTCTAGACCAGACGAAACCCGCATGATTGCTCGAGCCAATGCACGGATCATGAGAGTTGTATTCTCTTGATATCCGGTCGTGGAACCGGTATTATAGAGATCTAGAATCTATTCCACGTCATCAAACATGAGTCACGGGAGGTTTTCTGTGGGATCATGTGATTAAATCGTAGTTTCAGTCGATTTAAGTTGCTATATTCCCAAGCTAAGAATATCCTCTTTCGAATTTCTGCCATCGATTGATTCAACAAAGACCTCGTTTGAGACAAGGTTTCTTAGTCACCGGCTATTTGCTCTTCTCGCATGACTTGATCAGTCGAGAGAATTCCATCCTACCAATGGGCATCATTCCTGTGCTCACGCTGCAATCAGACAGGGTTCAAATCGTGGCCATGGCCAAGACCGGCCCGGGCGCTATGGGCGGGTGAGACTAGGCTGTGGTGTTTGTGATAAGGCGGCCCAATTTTTCCGACAGGCGTTTCCAATCTCTGCACTGTTCCCGAGACTAGAACGGTACGGGGGTCATTTTTTAGTGTGAGTCGCATTGAGGCTTTGAATCGCCGTGCCCAGGATTTCGGGTCCGGCACATGGACGAAGATAAGCGATCATCCCGGTCCTTGTGATATCATCCATGCCACCAAGGTGCGGTCACTCGATACCAGAGTAGCTACCCCAGATTTTAGGCCACAATCTTTGTGGATGGGGTGAACCGCTTATCGCTAAACAGATGGAATGCAAGTTGATGGTGTTGATGAGACAAGGGTGCTGGCGACGCGATAAGTCTTGATAGTATACATAAACGCGTTGCATCCTCCATCATTCACCACATGGACCCACCGTTCATGCTTTCTTTTGTCTATCGGCTTCTCCCACAGCCAAACCAGACATATTTAGTTCTTTTTCACGCGACGGCGTGATTAGACATACGCCAAAATGTCTAACAATGGCTTTCAAATCGAGACACCCTTATCACAAGGCGTGGGCTATGGCATTGTTGTTGGTGTGGGCGCCGTCTTCGCGATAGGCATGTCCCTCATCTCTTGGATTCTTAGTCGTTACATGAACGAGATTCAGGACTCTGAAATGTTCATGACAGCAAAACACTCTGTCAAGTCTGGTCTTACCGCCTCCGCTGTAGTTTCTTCTTGGACTATTGCAACCACTCTCTTAACCAGCACTACATATGGCTATTCGTACGGAGTTTCTGGACCCTTCTGGTATGCTGCCGGAGCTTGTGTTCAAATCCTCCTTTTCTCCGTTGCGGCGGTTGAACTCAAGCGAAAGGCCCCCCATGCCCAGACATTTCTGCAGGTGGTGAAAGTTCGATATGGAAAAGCAGTTCATCTCCTCTTCAGCTCATACTCCCTTGTCTATCAAGTCATTACTACCGTCAACCTTCTGGTTGGAGGTTCTGCAGTATATGCATCAATCACCGGCGTTAACCGTGATGCAATCTGTTTCCTTTTCCCTATTGGAGTTGTCATCTATACGCTGATGGGCGGTATCAAAGCCACCTTCATTACCGATTGGGTAAGTAATGGATATCAGCCATTTAAAGTGTTGCACTAACTATTTATACCAGATCCACACGGTCATTATCTATGTGATCATGCTGATGTCGCTTTTCGTCTTTTACGCAACCTCAAATGCCGTTGGTTCACCGGGAAAAGTGTGGGAGCTCCTTCGAGAGGCAGCAACTCTTCATCCAGTAGAAGGAAATGCCGGTGGCGAATACCTCACGATGCGATCTCAACAAGGTGGTTTTGTTGGTCTAGTCTTCATTGGCGCTGGTTTCGCGGCCTGTGTCGATAGTCAACTCTTCCAAAAAGCTATTGCATGTGACCCTAGAAGCACTTCAAAGGGATACATCCTGGGAGGACTCTCATGGTTCACGATCCCATTCGTTCTCGCCAGCACCTTTGGTCTTGCTGCGGCCGCAATGGAGCATCTTCCCCAGTGGCCCACATACCCCAACCGCATGACTAACTACGAAGTTTCTTCAGGTCTTGCCATGCCATATGCTGCGATTGCCTTGATGGGCAATGGGGGCGCTGTTGCGGTTCTTCTTATGGTCTTCATGGCCGTGACCAGCGCAATGTCGTCTGAGACCGTTGCAACTACAGCTTTGATTACCTACAATGTCTACCAGGCTTATATCCGACCCAAGGCAAGCGGAAAGCAGCTACTTATGTTCTCCCACTTTGTTACAGTCGGCTTTTCCATCTTCGCTGCAGCCATCGCCGTTGCTTTCAATCACGGAGGTTTCAGTGTTGGATTCCTCATTACAGCTATTGGAATTTTTGTGGATGCTGCCATTGTTCCCATGGCATGCACAATTATGTGGAAGAAGCAATCACGACTAGCTGCACTGCTTGCTCCTCCAATTGGATCTGCAGCGGGTATTATCGCCTGGTTCCTTACGGCTCATAAAAATGAGGGAGTGATTACCATTGATAGTCTCAACACCAATGAGCCACTCGTTGCCGGAAACATTATGGCATTGACTGCGCCTTTCATCCTCACGCCTCTCATCACCTACATAAAGCCAGACAACTTTGACTGGGAAACATTCAAGGACGAGATTCACCGTGGTGACGACGAGCATATCACAGTCAATGGACGAGCCGTCAACATCCAGAGTGCAGAGGCCATGGCTGTACTGGCTGAACAAGAAAGAGAAGAGCAAGAGAACGACCGCATTTTAGTTCAAGCGAGAAATCGGTCACTTGCGCTGGCAGGATTTATCACTATTTCTCTGTGTATCCTATGGCCTATTCCAATGTACGCTTCAAGCTACGTCTTCAGCAAGGGTTTCTTTACCGGTTGGGTTGTGGTTCTATTCCTCTGGGCGTTCTTTGCTGCCAGCGTCATCACTCTGCTTCCAATCTGGGAGGGTCGTCAGCCTATCATGATGGTATGGCGCAAGATGGTCGGAGGGGTGGCTGGAAATCCCCGTATTGAAGCCACTGAAACAGAATCAGACTCAGTTGCGGGTTCAAGGACCCCTGTGGAAAAGGTGGACAACAGTATCGTTGGCAAAGCTTGACATGGGGCTGGGCTATAAAATAATGGAATTAGTTTTCTGGGCAGAGTAGCAATAATTTGAAAGTATTGATTTAAACATAAATTGTAAATTCAATTGGGTAAAACCCATCTCGCGAACTAAGCAACTTATTTTCTTTAAACGAGCTTGAAGTTGGGATTAGTGATGAAACCATCTATTCTTCCCCACTAAGCTCGGGGTTAGAAAATTGCACTGCTTGGTAGCTTAATAAAATGTCCTCAATATCTTTCTCATCCCCACCTCCGCCAAGAAGAAAGCCTCCACCAACAGGGCATTCGTACATTCTACAACGCGCAATATGAAGAGGACTCGATCCATTAAACCGACAATAAGGTGACAAAAACTTATCTTGGCTCCATTCATCGAAGTTGGCGCATCCGGCACTGTTTGGGTCTGCACCAGCCTCTAAGAGGTACCTTACCCCAACAATATCGCGTCTACAAACGGCGATTTGTAGTGGAGTAACTTCACAGATATCGGGCTGTGATCTCGCGCCACCTTCAATGAGTCTCTTGACAACACAGAAAGGGCCTTCTTTCAAGCAGAAACACTTGTTCTCGTACGAATTGTGGTTAACCATGAAAAGATGGAGGAGCCGTGTAGGGTCGTTCCCGAGGCCAAATGTATCGAAAAGAAATTGAACAGCATCTATAGCTCCTGATGGATGGCAAGCAAAAATATCGTAAATATTCCCGCTAAAAGTCCAACGAATATTATCACCGTCGTCGTAAGGGCACCACACATGCATAGAGATAGCGATAGCCATATTCAAAAGTGAAGGATCAATTGACGAGCAATAGGACGCTGCAAGCGAAAAGAGACCACAGTGAAGCATGGTAATAAAAATCAGGATGTGGTTATCTCCAGTATGATCTTTCCAGTTAATATCTGAGAATAACCCACCATGCGTGGTGTCGTTAATAAAAATATAATCCTTACAGAAAGAAACATTATCCTTTAATGAATTATAGTGAGGCTTGGTTGGGTCCGGAAAATCATACGCCAATTCGTTTCGAACGAGCTGTGGATAGTCGTGAAGTACCCTTGTCGCTGATACTTGACAATATAGATCAAACGTAAAATTTGAGGTCTCCGAGGAGTAGAGATCGGAAAGCAAGCTTTCGTCACATAATACTTCATCGATACTAAGCGTATGACTGAAAATAAACTCGGATGCTGATTTATAATACGATTGTTCATCTAGTTGGAAGAACGAGGCCAATGGGCTTTTACTCCTGTTCATCTGGAGAAATTCGCGGACGGTGTAGTGGGCTAGTGTGATCAAGGATCCGTCATGACGGTTTTGGGATGAAATGAGACAGCCACAGCTTTCTTTTAATGTTTCAGTGTCGATGAAATGTTTCCCCTTGTTTACAGAGCCATTGTAATCCGACCAGGAGATATATGAATCCAAAATTGTAGAACAACTAAGATTGTAGTCTCGGTTTCCCCAGATGAAATTGTGGAAGCAAAGCCAGTGTAGTACATGCCGAACCAAACCTTTGTCCTCAGAAGGAATCATAGAGAATATCCTGTCATAGCTCGCATCTAACCCTTCTGGGAGATCTTGCAGTGCTTCTCGAATTTTATCTTCGTGTCGAAGTCGTTTCAGAATGTCTATTTGACAAACAGCCCACCTGAACATTCCTTTGGCACCTTTTGAAAGTGCTCTTTCGACCTCGTCATATAGCTCAGGTGGCCACTTTTTAAACCGCGGCTCCTGCTTGAGTTTGTTATGAACATACTTCATAATGTCTGCTTCAACCAATTCATTCGACATTGATATTGGGCTGGATATCTTTTCCATCTTCTGTTGGATTACTAATTCTTCACGGCTTGTTGCAAGGAGCTGAATTTTCCGGAATTTTATATCAGTGACAAGCTCTTGTATAATTTCGACAAGATTTTCCCGGGACTGGCTTTCGTCAAGTGCATCAATTATAACGAAGACAGTGTCAAAACCCGAAAGCAGACTAGGAAGAATGCAAAGTAGTTCTTGCAGGCTTGGTTGATGGCCACGGCGAAACAGCTCAAATCCCTGCAAAGGAACTTGCCCCGTCTTCCTGCAAAGCTGGCTTATCAGCCATTGTAGAAATGGAAGGGTTTCGTCTTGGTTGTTTCCGTGGTAGCAGTAGTAGTAGATGTATTCGTATTTTCGTCCGCTTGCTTGTTCGTGGGCGGTTCTAATCTGCTCAAACAGATAAGACGCAAGGATGGTCTTACCCGCACCTGGAATGCCATGAATCCAAATGCATGGGGTCTCACAGTTCACCCACTCAGTCCACTTATTGGACCGAAGTACCCAAGCTCCTGTTCCATCCTCGTATAGGCTCCTTGCTTCAATATGCCTACGTGATGGATCTGTATGCTCCATCCACTTGGAGAATTCTCTGAGCTCAGATTCTGATAATGTCTTTTTGATAGTTTGAACATCCCGTCTGATAAATTATTAGTGAAACCAATATTATTAAAAGATAACCATAAACCTCTTATATGGATGAACACTTACATCAGTGAAGTTCCCATGGCCATATTTATTGTGGATTTGAAGTGTACAAGATTTTTTAATAATCTTTGCGCTCGTTCTACTTTCAGTGGCCATGCCAAGGCGTCGAGCGTATACTGGAGCTTTCTCCTTTTAGTCCGGCGCTTCCCCTGAGGATCACTGCTGGACGACAGCAAGTCTTCCAGTTGTTTGGCGATTCTTTCGCATTCCTGAATTGGTCCATCGGTGCCACTAAGCTGGGAGAGGACGGTAGCATCATCCTTGTCCGCGACGTCAAATAATTGTAAGCCTTTGAATATAACGGCCAAGGAACTCGTCTCGACAAAAATTATACGGAGATCCTTCGGATAACCTTGAACGTTGTCGATGTATGATTTGCATATTTCGGCGATTCGTTCCGTGCGCTGAATGAGGGCTAAAATGTTGAACGGCGTTATAGAAATAGACATTGAGGTAATGGACTGCTAAAAAAAAAGTCCAGAACGAGAATATGGGGTAATTTCAGGAATACAAACAATTTTATAATAGTTAATAGAAGATGAAATGATGTTAAATGTTAGAAAAGTAGGCTCAAGACGCATTTGAGGCAGATAAATGCAAGGCAGACGCAAGGCAGACGGGACGCCACGTGAGGGGTTGATGACTTAATTAGAGGGATCGTTGTTAGCCAACTAAAAGTCATCTAACTGCCACTAATTGAGAAAACTCGATTATATAAGCATCGAAGAGTTGAATAAGGGGGAAGCCACAATTTATTGATTAAAAAGGGTCATGTCCTAAATTTAGTAGATTCTGTGTGGGGTGACAGCCTGCCCGTTAGCCATTCATTCGTGACGTATTCTGTGCCGCGAAAGGATGCAAAAATGCAATGGGTTTATATGCAATCTCTTTGCGTGCGATAAAAATACAGATCCCGGGAAGTATCCTACAGCAGCGAGATTTTAAGCAGGAGCAAGGCAATAAGTTCTCAAGGTAGGTATGGGAAAAACATCGAGTGGCGAACTAGCTGAAGCAGACAGATTTTATGGACTGGTTGAAAGGAGAGGACCCAAATATCATCTGTCGAATCAATCAGATGCCTGGGCAGCAATATGACCTGGCCCTCGAAGTTATGGCAAAAACGTAATAAACCCTAGCAAAGCGTGCTTCCTACACAATTCACGATATATCTCGTTGTTTCTTTGGTTATTTGATTAAAGATTGCAGTTAAAACAGGCTGCCCAGCCGGTTCAGACCTAGCTGGGCCACAATTCAGTAATGACTCAGGGTAAAGTGGCGTTGCTCCAATGCATGAGGTATTCAATCTGTTGCTCTATGAAATTCATACCTAAACTTGGTACTTGATCACCCTCCAACCTTGAAACTTACTCGATATGCTTCCGCCAATAGCGCTTGCCCTTTCTTGAACGCCCGATTTGCAAGGCCGACCGAGCTTCAACAGATTCATTGACTGCCAACCAGTTCCATAACGCCAATGCATCCCCCTTAGCCTTAGCGATCTTATCTTCAGGAATTTTTGGGGCCTCGTCGATAGTCATGACACCCGCATTTCGGAGAGACTCATCACGCCCCTCAAGCGACAAATTCCCGAGTGAGCTAGGATCACACGCATAAGCCAGGATATGGCACAAGACAGATACTTGCTCAGATTCACTCTGGGATTTGAATTTTACATCAAGGGCTTGTAGATATAAGGGAGAGGAGAGAGGATTGTCTCTCTTCCCCTTTGTCTGAAAAATATGGCCGCTGATCGAATACACAACGGGGTACTTGCTCAGGTTTACTGGATTAGACTTCCAGTCCTCGAGAATTGGTCCCAGAGCGCGAGCGTTGTCAATCTTGAGCTGCTGCAGTATATAGAGCAACCACGGAAGCGAGCCCACCCGGTAGTCCTTGTTGTTAGGGTCGGGAGGAGCGTATGTTTGCACGAATGTACCGAGTTCGAAAGGGGTTGCAAAAGGGCGAGTCTGATTAGAAATACGGGTTTCCATGGAAGCCTTTAGCTGACCCAGCATAACCTCACCAGTCCGCATGAGGCCATTAATGCCATCAAGCATGCGAACTTCTTCGACTGAGAGTGCACCACTGAGCGTCTTGTAGGCGAGGTCGTGCTCGACCTCGGCCCAAGCATGCATTAAGAGTGATGCCAACTGAATTTCGAATCTAGCAGATGAGTATTTGAGTTGATCTTCCGGCAAACGGTCTTGCCCAAGCTCAAGACGCAAATGGGTAGCCCTGTACCCCCCAAACTCATTTCGGTATTTTCCATCCTCTTCGGTTAGGGTTGAGTCACAAGTATGGCCATTGAGCCTGTCAATGGTCACATTGGCAAAGATCTTTTGCAGCAGAACCTCAACTTGCTGTCTCTGGCTCGGAAAATACAAGGCAATGCGAACACCAGCAAGGTCCGTGAGATCTTTCTTGATATCTTCCTGGGTTTGATAGTTCTTCTCAGGGCAGCGCTTCTTTAGTTTTTCAAGAAGCCTGTCCGGTCGCTTTGCACGAGAGGTAATAATGGCTGGGATACCACCATCAGTGAGTGCCTTGCGGCATCGCTCCTCAGCCATTATAGCCAACTGAGCAAAAAATACCGGGTCATAGTTGTCCACAAAATCAGTGAGCAGCTTGAGAGACATGGTGTGGAAACGCAATTGAGTGTGACTAATGTAGTGAATGGGCAATGATTTTGAGACAGAAGAAAAGGCAAACTATTTTGCTGGAGCGGGCGCGGTCAGCGAAATTATATACATATATTTGTCTTGGCTCTTGACCGCCAAATCTTTCTTTCTGAGATCTGCATGACCTCATTGACTCAGACGGCCCGATAGCATCTCAGCGACTCTTATAAGAGTGCTGCAGGTCACGAGTATTGCAAAGTTGAATTACACAAGCTCCAAACTAGCCCACGATCGAGTTATGATGCGTTGTCCTCTTCAAAAACTTGCAAGAAGCCACGCAAGCGGAGTCATCTTCTCATCACTTAGCATGAGACTTATCTGCAAGTAGGACATACGTGCTACTATTCCGTGTCCATATGTCTGGCTGTTGTTGGTGAAAGCAGTCTGCTGGAGTCCACACTTATATGCTGTCTTACTTTAGCAGTGACACGGCTCAAAGTCAGCTTCGACTGTGCAAGTTGCCACCTATGTAGATGGCGCAACGACAGATCCTGCCATCTCAGTCACATGAAACGTCACCAATCAGAATGGCCCCAAAAGCTTTAGGAAATGTGGCATATTTGTTACTGCATTATTAGATGGCTGCGGCGGGTAATTTTAGCCCCCCGAATTCGGTGCTCGGCTAACTTGAGCCAACCTCGTGACACGACTTGGCACAGGACTGTATTTATAGTCGGCCCAGCAGAGTAAATAGTAACTCCAAGCGATGCAATAAAATTCGGTCATCCAAAAATAGAAAATTCGAAGCTCCTTAGTGAAATGGCATCATCATTTCATATCTTGTAATACGCAACAACCCCAAAGGCAGCAATATGATTCTTTTTCACTATTTTACCCCATTTCCTTAAAAATTGCTTCGTCAATAGAAGCCGCACGAGGCTAAGATAAGTTGGGTTGATGTGGTTTGTATTATGAGACGTCATGTTACCCTAGTTCACGATGACCATACTTCGATTATCCGACAACACGATTTTATCCAGCAATCTTTGAAGTAGACGGAATGAAAAAGAAAATAAAGCGAAAAGAATACCAACAAGGTTAATACATTTTTTGTTCCATATAGGATGCTAGTTGGCCCCAAAAACATGGCCTGATCGCCGTCGGATATCTTGAGTTTCAGGTTGCCGACAAAACTATGCGTATCAAATCAGGTATCAGAGGGGCAGCGATTTAGTAAAGAAGTTGAAATGGGGGGTTGACGTGACTCAACCTATCCATGTAGGTAGTGTAGCCACCATTCGAACCTCTCATTTTGCCCTTGTACAATGCACTTCTATCTAAGTGCCATCACTATCAGGTCTTATCTGTGATATCGATACTGAAAGCCGATCAGCCGACCAAGGGAAAATTCTGCCTTTCTGGATCCATAGGAATCAGGCCCGTGCAGTATGTCCTGCCAAGAATCACCGTGCTTTTCCCCAACCAACATGACAGGGGGATTCGCGAGGGAAGGCTGAGTAATGAAACGGCAGGGTCCTATTGGCTTATGGGAAATTACTCTGGGTTAGGGCCATAATATTAACTTTCTTGGAACAGAGTGAGAGATCATCACAGTGAGAAAACGGCTTTGGTTGACTGGCTGTTTTCTGAGACAAGCAAGACAGAGGAGATCAATAAAGCAAGACTTTGAGGTCATTCGTAATCGGCGTCTGCTGATTCCTAGATTTGAGGATACAGTTAAGCAGTTAGCTCAGGAGAAACCTCAACAAGTAGATGGGCTATTCCTTGAGCATCTGTCCCACCTGTCTGGCGCGACGTTTCAATGAAGAAACTCATATCGCTCACTGGTATGAATTCGTTCAGTCTGGGTGTCTTATAGCTCGAGAAAGAAAAATGCACGCTATTTATAAAAATACGATCATCGCGATGGAAAACGCGTATGACGTAAATGCATTTTCTCCAAACCAGCATGCCATGCCGGAATAAACGTGCCAGAGACCCTTGGCACCCCTGGCTGTGTAAACTTAAACGGCTACCCCAGAGGTGCCCAGTTCGCGACCATCTGCAGCGTGTTGCGCGGGGATTAGGTTAAACATTTCGCAGCGCCTACGTATATGCAATACTTGACAAGGCTAATACCAGTGCAGTCTACTCCTTATTCAAGATCAACACTGCGTCCATGGATGAATAGGAATGACGCTAGTTAATGCACGGGGATTCTTGTTTGTTACAGACATCTAGACTTGCTAGCCGGATAACCGAGAGCTGCAGGGATGTTGGTGCTTGTGAGCAAGGCGTCTTGGCCTGATTCATGGTGGCTATGGCGTAGGATCAGATGCGCATGGCTTATAAAACGTTGGAGCACTCGGAATTTCGCAGCCTGGCATCCGCCCCATGCATTATAAACCCACTTAAATATCCATCACGCAACCCGCACCCTGTGCATCTTGAACAACACATCAGCATCGCATCAGCATCGTGACACAATGGGAAACGAAGTATCAGTACCTGAAGGACCACTTCAGATCTCCGACCATGTGGCGCGCATAGGATTCCCTCGCACTCTCTACATGAAATGGCTAAAGCACCCTACAGCCATGGTCTATGGAGTCTCTCTGGAGAAGGGAGGACGGGCAGTCTATAGCCTTTGCATGCCTAGGGGTTGGGGAGGGCCTTTGATTCTGTTCCCCGGCGAAGACTGCAAGGGCGAGCCGATCTGCGTTTCTGAAAGATCTGGCGGAAAATTCACGTTTCATCTTCCTGGAGTAGCTGCCTATGGCTTGGCGCCATGCAAAGTATCAGCCATCACCGACCATCCCAACAAGGACGTTCGGTTTGCATACACTGTGGGGGTCGGACAGGGTTACAGTGTACACAATGAAACTTTTGAATGGCGGCGGACGACTGGCGCCGAAATCAAAACTCTTGGAGGGTCTGGTTCAGGATTCAAACTTTTGAGAGCAACGCCTGGGGTAGCACCTAGCTCAACCATGCCACCCAGGCCAGCCATGCCACCATCCAGCTCCACGATGCCTCCTTGGTTTGAAAACGCGACATCTAGAGCTTCGAACCAGGGCTCCAACAACGAGCATGATAAAAAGAAATGGGGAATTTTCAACACTTCTTCTCCTCAACAGCCGAATATCGGGCGTTCAAGCACCGGAACTTTCGGAAGATCGAACACCGGCTTCTCCAAAGACGGAAAAGAAGTTATTGCAGTTTTCGGTGACGAAAAGAGCTTTTCGTTGAGCAAGATTGGTGGCTTTCAATTCATGGGCAGTGGTAACTCACCTGAAATGGGCTACCACGCGTCTCTTATGGCCTTCTTCTCGGCAATGGTCATTTATCAGTATGAAAACGCAATGGCAAATGGCGACACTGGCGTGAGTGGCGCAGGTGCCGCCGTTGGTGGAATTGTTGGCGCTTTCACCTGAACACAGAATCAGCTATGCATGATGCCACTGGTTGATCCGGCGGTTGAGTTTCTTCAACTAACGCAGTAGTACATACACTACACTGCCTGGTTGTATGGTTTGGCGTTGTAACCTGTACTATATTGCTGGCATTGCTGGCTGGCGCTTCCCTGTCTTTATGATTTATCGCTTTGCATGATTTGAATGGGTTAAGATTCACATGGATAGGGAGGAATGAGAATAGCATTTCCCCAGACTCATCTAGCGAAATGATCATCACCAAGCTGCATAATATGCGGATTGGTTTGATATTGGGAGATCAATTCAAGATGAAAGCTTTTTTTATTTTCACGGAATTTCTTTGTAGGATATGTTAGCAATAAATGAGAAGAAACTAGATCAACTAAAGCCCGTATCAAAATTACACTACTATATTGTGGCAACTGAATGAGTTGGCAATGGTGAGTTAACCTGGCCTATGAATAGACGTGAAAATGGGGGACTGTAGGATTCGTTTTAGTATAGCTGGACTTTTATCCATCCTTCTTTCTTTTTCTTTTCTTTTTGAACACCAAGAAATTATCTGTATTTTTCCCTAAATAATCTATTTTTACGCCAAGTCTAGCCCCCACTCGATTTTCAACTCGTATATATGCTCTATTCACACGCGCCGTCACTGTTGTCTGACTATGAATTAAAACTTTTAGAACTCTAAAAACTTCATTAATTGGATGCCGTCTTTGGCGAGGCGAACTTCTTGAGTAAGGCCAAGTGGTCGCCGAATGCATCCAAGAATCCAGGGCGGACCTTGTATCGCAAGCCATACTCCTTGCAAGTTGCCTGCACAATAGGAGCAATCTCGGGGTAGTATTTTTGGTGAATCTGTATTCTCGGTTAGAAATGCTCAGTTGCAACGAAATTGGCTATTTTAGGTCACTTACCTGAGGGAAAATGTGATGAGTAACTTGATAGTTCAAGGATCCGGTGAGGAAGGTGGTCAACCAATTTCCGTGGCCGTAGTCCTGGGCAGTCTCAACTTGAAGCTGAGTCCAGTCGATGTTCATGAAATCCTCGCCTTCGACAGGAGTCTCCCAGTGAATGTCGTCAACCACGTGGTTGGCCTCGAAAACAAAGCCAGCCATGTAAGACAGCATGATTTCGGAAATGAAAAATGTTGCCAAAACTCGCTGTGCGCTGCTTGGTGAGAACAGAATCGGGATGAGGCATCGGTAAGTGTAGAAAAAGGCCTTGCCTCCCCAGAAAATGAGGTTCTCGGTGCTGCTCATGGGGTTCATTGGGATCTTGTCCAGGCTCTGCTCCATGTAGGATCTGATGTCCTGGTACTTCAAGAATTGAGTCAAGGCACCGTACAAGACTGGTCCGTAGGCGAGTTGGAATTCGTAGAAAAAGTACCATTGCTGGTGGGGCAGGAAACGAACAATGGAGAATGGATCAACCGAAATATCAGGATCAACTCCAACAATGTTGGTGTATGGGTGGTGGCCGAGGACTATTGCAGGTTAGTATTTACGAACGCTTCCTGAGTTTGGAGGCTTCATACCGTGCTTGTAAAACCAGTGGATGTCAGAATGACCCATGATAAAGTTGTATGTGGCAGCCATAGCATCCCAAACCTTGGGATTATGGGTGAAGGAGGAATGGGATGCATCATGCACCCAGGTTACAGTAAAACCGAAGTAAGACCAAGCCCAAGCCAACATCAACACAGCGGTTTTTAACCAGCTAGATCGAATGGTTTCATCCCAGTACATGAGCCAATAGCAGTAGACGATACCGACAATTGGGACAACATAATTAAAGAGCATGTCATGTGAGTACTTGGGATCCTGGCCAGTTGTTTTGAAGTAATCCTTCACTCGCTTCTAGGGTGTCAGTAACAAATTCAACGGATTCGGTTGCGTTTGCAACTATCACGCACCTTTTTTAAAGTTTGAGCAAACTCATTCGGAGGCTTGAATAAGGGGAACTGGTTATCGACCAAGTATCCCACGTGGTACTTTCTGAGATACCTCGTCAGTATTTGCTTTTTATGAAACTGCGACGAGAAACTTACCTGAGAACCTGCAACGCAGACTTCTCGTGTGTTGTCTCAAAGACAATGGTGGCATCACGCCCAGCCGACAAACGAATTCTGGAAGCACCGCCAGGGTGGACCTTTTCAAAGCCGGTCAAGTCGTAGACCTGCGAAAATTGTCAGAATGGTCGCCGACTCGACACTGTGTGGCACGCTTACTTGTCCTCTAATGGCCACGAGAAAGTTGTTCTCCTTGAGCGCATCTCGTAGCGCCTGTGTGGTATAGGCAATGGCCTTTTTCTGGACCTGCACGTTTGCCATGGTGGATTGGATTCCCTGGGTGCGGGATGACAAACAAGTCAATTCAACTGGGGATGAATCTCAATGAGCTCCTCATCCAGTCGCCAAACTCTTTAGTATTTTCCCGGCCGAAAGGAAAGGGGCAGAAAAAAAAAAAAATTGGGCACGCTGGGTAGGAGTGGAACTGGACACAGCACCCTGTTCGTCACAAATGCCACTAAGGGATTACTGTAGGGCTTTAAAGAAACCAGGAGCTAGGGGATTATCGCCACGAAAGAACCGAGACAAAGATATTTCAGAAGAAATGACCCCTGACGTAAGGGTGCGACCGATACAAGGGTGTTGTCTGACCAACATTGTTGAGCGAAATTGAGTTGAGATGCACTAATCCTAATATTCGTTTAGGGGCCCAGGGGTTTTCTCTTACGGCCGTAGCTGCAGGGTCTCGACCCTTGAATTTATTCTAGAACAAGATTTTAACACATCCAATCCGCAACATAAAAATCTGTTGGGCCCCTAAGAATAGGTGGTAACTTCAGACCACCTGTGCACAACAACGCCACGTCTCTGTGAGTGCACGTGCACTAAGCAGGGAGGAGGAGTGGCAACATAAAACCTCCATGTAGCCGTTTTGCGCCCGAGGGAACACAGTCAGATCAGCTTGTGCAATGCGACTCCTCATATTTTTGGCATGTGAAATTTTGCACTGAAGGGTCGGATTGCCGTATCTGACGGTGATAGGCCGAGACTTTGGGGCTATCATGCAGCCACATATGATGGTCGTTTTCTGATAAGACCAGGGACAGAAAGATCTGGCCACATCACCACCCAGCCGGCTTCTCGGCCGAAGGCTGGGACAACAACTCCTCTGCGTGGAGGAGACTTGGCCCCTGAATCTGCACTCTCCTCCTCCCTCACAAGTTTTCTCCTCATTGGAGAGCAGCATCAAGCTACGCGAAGCTATTGAGTACAATTGTGGAGCAAAAAGAAATGGGGAGATGGGGCACACCCTCGCGCAGCCAAACTACTGATAACTAAAATGACCCCGAAAACTCAGAAAAAGGGCGGAATTTTATCAGGACGGCTGCTGATCAAGGGAATACACGACATATTTGTATGCATGTGAAAGTCGTTTGTTCTCGGGCGTCAATCCCGCATGCTTTGGTGGCTAAAGTCACATATTTGCCGGAGTCTGTATGACCCACGGAAGACGGCGGGCACGTGTCAGGATCGCTTATCATAGACACGCAGATGCCTCTGGGTGCCTCTGAGTGCATTGTCTTCAGTGCAGATCCAAATATTTTTAACCTATCGTGTCTCGAGCTAGAGGCTACGTACATGAAGAGTGCATGCCATGCTCAGACCCGGAAAAAAGAAAAAGCAATGGGGGAATGTGCCCCCCTGTGACACAAATTTCCCAATCATTCCAAATAAAAACAAAAATGTTTTTGCCCATGTGTTGTCAGTTGAGGAACTCCAAGGGTCTGTGGCGTCGGGGCTAATCAACTAATGGCAACGCGTGGACGCGCCAGAGGAGTGGGCGGCTTTTCGGGGCTCAGGGTAACTATTGAAGGGCCCTGTATTCACGAGTCGGAAGCATTTCCGCCGAGTTTGCTTCTGAGAAAACGACCCCGACTTGCGAAAGCGAATCAAGACAGACGGACAGCTCACCAGAGTCGGATTTTTAACCAATATTCGTCTCATACCGTAACAATCCCCCATTTATTAATCGTACCATCAATGTGCGCTTCTGTAAGCCAGTGGGGACCGCCAGTTTACCGAATCATAGAGCTCCACTGGCCACATCACTGAGGCTCAAAAATTAGGCAAATTAACAAAAAGTGTTGTTTCTATCTCCAACCCCCTGCTTGACTTGACACCGCCTAGTTATCCGACTGTAGAATCATGTAGAGTTGCATCAACGTTTTAACAATATCCAAGTCATTTTCTGGGTCATACTCATCAGAACATGCCGAATATTTGAGCAAAAATCCCAGAAACCAGCCTTTGTTTCAAGTTGCCAAATGAAGCACACCAACTTGTCCTCGGCATAATTTAATTGGTCTTCGCCCCCAAGAGGCGATATTTACATGACTGGTGAACAAAGAATGAATTTTGTATTAATTATATGCTCACATCCAATCAGCCACGTTGGTAGTGTCACTCTAGCCAAGACACGTCATAAAGCTCACCGCCATTCGAATCGGTGTTAGACCGTCAATTCTGACAATTCAAAACAATAAGCCATAGAGCTCCATCCAGCATAGTTCGGTAAGCTTTTACTCGTATCTGAAATTCGTGACAAACTCCAGTTACTGTGATGGCTCCCATTACTGGTTCCTTAATCGCCGAGCTACGTGCTCGATCTGATGCTCCCGTGATGCTGTGTAAAAAAGCACTTGTGGAAGCAAATGGCGACATCGAGATTGCACTTGCAAATCTACGCAAAATCAAAACTGGGAATATCCCTACAAAGAGAGCCGCCGCCGAGGGCATCATCACGGCTGGCTTTGCTGATGA
The DNA here is from genome assembly GCA_020809705.1 of Calonectria ilicicola. Lineage (NCBI taxonomy): Eukaryota > Fungi > Ascomycota > Sordariomycetes > Hypocreales > Nectriaceae > Calonectria > Calonectria ilicicola. Next base: position 736,818 of record CP085833.1, on the reverse strand, counting down.
CTATGGCGTCATTTTGGAGGTTCACTGTGAAACCGACTTCATCGCGCAGGAAACTTCCTTCGTCGCATTTGTGACTAGGCTGCGAGATTTTGCTATATCGAACCGTATATCAGATATTGAAGCGCTGAAAGCGCAATTTGAGAATGAGATCTCCGAAGTCCAGGCAAAGTGTGGAGGAGGAATCACGATTTCTCGGATTGCAGTCCTCACAGGCGCCGAATTAGGTGAATATAACCATGGCCATCGTGTAAGCGTTTTGGTGTCCACGAAAGGCGCAAGCCCGGCGCTCTCTCGTCAATTGGCGATTCATATTGCCTCATTCAAACCGCAGTATATAAATGCAAGTGACATTCCTGCCAAAGTCATTGCGCGAGAACGCCAAGCTCGCATGGATGCAGCTATGAAATCTGGTAAATCAGAGGCAGTAGCGATGAAGATGGCGGAAGAGCATGTAAACGAATTCACTAATAACATGTCACTGATGAACCAAGATTTTGTCCTTGCACCAGGGGTGTGATCGCGAGTTCCGGCAAATTTTGTTCCTGTGCAAAATCAATACATAAAACAAGCACCTTTCCTAATATAGGCAAGTTCATCGTACATAAGATAATGAAAGAGCATAGTTAAAAATGTGGCTGCTTTTGAATGTACCAAGCTAATCAAGGGTCTGCGGGATGCCCCTAAAAGGAATAGCTGCCCCAAATTCTTGTGCTAATTTTGCCAGATGCAAAACACCTAACAAAAATTTGCACAATGTATATTTTAGTAAGCTCCAGCGGGCTCCAGCAGGCTCCGGCGGGCTCCAGTGGGCTCTAGCAGGCTTCTTCCAGCAGGCTTCAGGGGGCCTCTAGTGGGCTCCTTCCAGCAGGCTCTAGTGGGCTTCTTCCAGCGGGTTACAGTGGTCTTCCGGCTAGGCTAGTAACAGTACCTGCCAAAAATACGCTAGCCCAAGTATCTGCATAATTTGCTGTGCATTTTTTACCTAAACTCGCGATCACACCCCAAGTAAGAGTGTCACCCAACTCCTGAAAGAGAATGAAGCACACATCATCGACTTCATGTGTCGTCAGCTAGGGGAGACGCAATAAGAAAGCAGTAAGCGAGGTAGCGGATGTTCTTTTCACTCTTCTTGTTTTTTGTAAGATTCATAAAAGGAGTTGTCACATATAAAACGTTCCTTTTTGATCTCAACTAGTGCAAATGATTGCCCGTGGACAAGGCCGAAGCGTGTACTTTTTAACAGAATGTCTCAATTTCTAATAATATTTTTTATTTCGATTCCTGGTATATCAAATTTGAGACTTCTGTCGTGATATTTGTCACAAAACTATCGAGCTTTTCCAAATCAAACCGTAAGACGTATGTCAAACTTTTGAACGGTTTCTTCTTCAAAGGAGAGCTCTCGGAAATAAGGACGATGGACGGCGAAAAGAGCACCAATTTTTACATCATGACTCTGACCAAGATTGAGTGCAATGAGTAAAACGACGGCGGTCTCGTCTTTTAGAACCTTTCCAGCCCCTTACACCATCTGATGAGTGTTCATCTAAATAGTTCCCTTTCGTCCATCAAGACGTTTCTGAGAGCAGCTTGATAATAGCATCATTGATTGGTATTGAATCTGGCCTGTTTACCAAAGGGCGCCCTCTCTTGCGAGAAGGAAACAGTAGATATCGCCGTGAGGCTATCATAGCATCATTATTACGTCGCATAGCCCACGACAGCGGGGTCCCATAATGTCGATGTTCAGATGTAGGATCGGCTCCATTTTTAAGTATCAGACTCACCATAATCTCATTATTGTCCATTACAGCCACAAACAGGGGAGTCTGGCCATCTTTATCTTTGGCCTCAATATTGGTACCGCGATCAAGCAGAAGCTCGACAATACCTTCACAACGTCTTTTAACAGCCTGAAATAGTGCAGTCCGGCCATCTTGATCTGTAGGCTCAGTACAGGCACCAAACTTTAATAAAAGGCTAACAATAGCCTCATTATACTCCATAATAGCTAGCATCAGTGGAGTCCGGTCATCTTTATCTTTAAGCTCAACATCAGCTCCAGCTTTCAATAAAAGCCTGACAATAGCTTCATTATTATTTATAATAGCCAGCATCAGCGGAGTCCGGTCATTTTCATCTTTAGACTCAACATCGGCGCCATCGTTCAATAGAAGCCTGACAACAGTCTCATTGTTGTTCATGACAGTCAGCAGTAGTCGGTCTTCGGTGGTTTTGCCTATAGACTTGACTTTAGCGCCGTATCTCAGTAAAAGCCTGACAACGGCCTGATGGCGTCCTTTAATGGCCAGGTGTAGTGGAGTTAACCCAAATTCATGCTTTGATTCCACATCAGCACCCTTTTCAAGAAGGTCCCCAACAGCATTCTCATTTCCATTTCTGACAGCCGGCAATAGCTGGATTGTGCGATGGTAATAATCTCTAGGCTTGAGATCAGGGTATGTTTCATGAAATAGCTGAAAGATTTCTTCATGCCCCTTTGCAACAACCATTAATAATGGTGTTCGCCAGCGTTTGTCGTTTGCCTCAATATTAGCGCCCTTATCAATCAATAATTTGACAATTTCCTTGTGCCCGTTTACAACAGTTATTAATAGTGGTGTTTCCCCATTACTGTCTTTTGTCTCGATTTCGGCACCTTTTTCAAGTAACAACTTGACAATTTCCTTGTGCCCGTTTACAACAGCTATTAACAGCGGTGTTCCCCCGTCTTTGTCCTTTGCTTCAATTTTGGCACCTTTTTCAAGTAGTAACTTGACAATAACTTCATGCTCGTTTTTGCAAGCTGATAATAACGGCGTGCAACCATGTCTAAAGTCGCTTTCAATATTGATATTTTGCTCAAGAAGTAGTCTGACTATTTCTTCATGTCCGATTATGACTGCATATGATAATGGAGTCCGAAATAAGGCACCGCCTAAGTCAGGATTGGCCTTGTATTCAATTAGGAGCTTGAAAAGATCGATGCTTCCTCTCGATATCGTAAGCAGTAGTAATGTTTGTCCAGATGCTTTCAAGTTAGGTTGGAATTGGGATTGGAACCTTGTTGAATCAGTATGTCGACAATATCTGCAGCCCCCCTCTCCGCTGCATACGACAATGGTGTTCGTCCGGAGCTATCCCTTGGATCAGGATCAGCACCGTGGTCAATCAGCATGTTAAAAATATCTACTGCATCTTTCTCCGCTGTATATGATATTGGTGTTCGGCCAGTGGTATCTTTTGAGTTAGGATCGGCCTTGTTGTTGAGTAGCAATTGTACCACCATCCTATGTCCTTCTTCGGCAGCATACGACAATGGAGTCTGACCAAAAACATCGCTTGAATCGGGGTCAGCATTGTTCTTGATAAGAATCTCTGATATCTCCAATTTCCCTTTCTCTGCAGCATATGACAACGGCGTCCGACCCGAGTCATCTCTGGAGTCAACATCGACTTTGCTATCAGTCAGAAGCTTAACAATATCTTCATGCCCCTTCTTAACTGCATAAAACAGGGGCGTCTGGCCAAATTTATCTCGCGTGTTCCTATCGCTGAGCAAAAGTTTGGCGATCGCTTTGTTGCCATTCTCCACGGCATAAGAAAGCGTTGTGCGACCAAACTTATCTTTCAAGCCTAGATTAGATCTGTTCTTAATTAAGAGCTCGACGATAGCAACAAATCCGTTCTCTGCGGCATATGATAGCGGTGTTTGGCCTGAATCATTTTTCGTATTCGGATCGGCATCGTTCGCGACTAACAATTTGACCGTAGACATGTGACCCTTCTGGACAGCGTACCAGAGTGGTGTCTGATGAAACCTATCTTTTGAATTGGGATCGCTTCCGTTATTGAGCAGCATTTTTACCATGGCCTCGTGACTATCCTCGGCGGCATATGACAGCGGCGTCCTATTGTCATTATCCATGACATCTGGATCTTGTCCATTTGATGCTAAGATATCGACTTGGTCCAAACCGAAGCATGCAGCCAAATGCAATCCTGTCATATACCTTGGAAACTTTTGACTATAGTTTAGACCATGTGAGTGTCGTCTCGATACCATCATTACTTGGCTCGCTGCTTCAACCTTTCCATCGTTTTGAAAGAATGGCACAATCCACTCCTTTGCTTCTCCACCAATTGCATGAGCATGATGGCCCCAATTTCGTGAGGCGTAGTCATAAAATGGATTATCCTGTAACCTCTTTTCAAAGTCTTCATCTGTTCTACAATAACCGCTTTGAAAAGTGTTGAAAGACAAGTAAGTAATACAAGTTCTTGCAATATCCATCTGCGCACTCGAATGCCATTGTTCGGGTGAAGCATCGAAGTATTTCTGGGTAGTGAAGTGAATCAAACGGATAGTGTTGCTTTTTTGGTCAATTTTCACCAATCCCAGGCACACAGACTCTAAAATCTCAATGGGAGCGAGATTTTGGTCGTCAAGTCCCGGCTCGTTCGGTTCCACTCCGAAGGCATGTTGTAATTCCTTCGGCGAAAACAGCCTTTCTTTATGAACGATCCAGTAAAGAACGCGTTCAGCTAGATGCCGTGACCCATGAGGTTGTTCTTTAATTCTCTGCAAAACACTGTCATACGCATCTTGAAGCCCCCCTTCTCCTCGAGGAAGACGTGCAACTGTACGCCTAATCTCCTTTGGTGTGACTTGACCTGCCAGCAAAACCAAATGTAAGCGAGCGAGAAGAAACCTAGAATAAAAAGTTAACATCTCCCTTTTTTGTGAGATTTCTCTGAAAAAAAGTCAGTTGGGGACTTTCTTACATTCCTTGAGTGGCATCGATAATACCATTTCTTACTTCATCAAATAGAGAAGTTTGCCATACAAATTGGGGAAGCTGGTTCATATTGCCCTCGGTATATCTACCAACGTCCTCGTTGTGGGCTTCTATTCGCAATGTAATGCTATCCTTGAAATGCTGTGTTATGCGTCCGATGTCCCGAGATGTTGCCATGAACCTTATATCGGAAGAATCTTGAAGAGCCTGCAGATCCTTTACTAGCTGTGTGATAGTCCTGTTCTCGCACTCATCTAGAGCGTCTATGACTACGAGAACACTGCGATATGAGGCGATGGTAGAAAGAAGGATATTTTGAAGATGTTGTAAACCTGCCCTTCTACCGAGTTTTGCATGCTCATTGTAGAGAGCCTCGACGGCACCAGGAATTGACGGTAGCTGTTTTACTAGCTGGCCTAATAAAGAGCCTATCCATCCCAAGCCTTGTAGCTGGTCACGACTTTTGTAGTTGCAATATAGAAATGCAATGCCAGTTTTGTGGTTCGAAAATTCTTGACTGGGGAACTTCTTCAGTAAATGGTCGATAACAATTGACGACATGACGGTTTTTCCAGATCCCGGAATACCAGGACAAAATAAAGTTTTAGCATCGCCACTCATCCATGCCTTGAACTGGGGGGAATTCAGAAACCATGACCCGGTGCCTTCTTGATGGAGGTTGAATATGTCGCGGTGCTGGGTCCAATGATCTATTGCGGCAAGCCAGTCGACAATTTTGGTTCGTAGATGGTCTTTAAATACGGAAATAGTTAACAACAGAACAACCAGGCTTGATTGTATGATGACAGAATGTGCAGGAGGGGTCCGTTTCAAGGACCCCTCGAACCTAATAGAATTTAACAGCCTACCTTCTGCAACATTACTTGCCTGCAACTTCAAGTCATTCACATCCTGGCTCATATTTTTCATATTTCTCTCAACTAAAGCCAAGTTAGTGAAAGGGTTGAAAGGTTCAGATGTGTTCTTTACTGACTTCTTTCCATTGTTTCTCTCATGGTTGGTATCTCCGCCACATCCGGGCTGTATACCTTGAGAAGAATAGCCTTGCCATAGGCTGCAGCCACAGCCGCAGCATAGTAATGCCACCCGTCATGCTTATGGGTATCTGCATAATCGCAGATTCCTCGAACTACTAGGCAAGGAATTTCATCTATAATGCTAGCAGCCTCTATCTCGAAGTAGATTGCATCATCGTAACCTCGGCGCAAACGATCTCGATCCCCAGGATTTTTCACAACGCCGCCCCCTGAAAGTATTAGACCTCGATGAACCCTGGGTTGACCTGGGTTTAAATCACGTTGGGAACGAAACACCACCCTTTTTTCGCTTGACGTCTCACATGCGGAGCAATCCTCTCCTTTTCGTATATGGTGAAACTCTCGATCAAATAGTACGTCATCGCTACTTGGTCGTGCATACCCTGGTTGCTTGGTTATACTTTTGAGTATTTTTCTGAGCTGGCTCCTTCTCATCATCTCTTCTTCTTCCAACAAGCCGTCCGCACTAATCAAAAGAGACGGAGGTTTATTGAGAGACCCTTTAACAATAAACTTTCCATTTGATTCATATTTACCCAAATCATACTCAATAACCCCGGGGTGATTATCCCGAGGCATACTGACGACGATATCACCAAGGCGGATATCTCTCATCGGGGGATAGGGAATGCCAGCTCCGATTCCAATCATCAAGGCAAACCGGACATTTGGAAATTGCTGACAGACAGTCGCGGCGCATTGAGCAGCCTTGACAGTCCCCATTTGATGAGGCCGAGAGATGACAATTTTATGGTTCCCAATGCGGCCGAAGGAATAGACATACTTGCTTGGACCTCCTGATCGTTCATGGCATTCGAATTCCTCATCTAGGCTGTACTTGATTGCAACAGATTCGTAGGAGAGGGCGCAGAAAATAGCCACTGTAATTTCCTCAGGGGATATTTCTTTGAAGTCTTCTTGGTAGGATTCCTCGTCCGTGTCAACCCCTTGGAGGGTTGAATCAGTTTTCATAATATCAAATGCTGCTACCGCCCCGTGAGGGCAGTGTTATGTTGCGCTATGCTAGGAACAGTTGAAATGGAAGAGGCCACAATTAGCGGGCGAACATTAATCGGCAGAAGTTGGCTGGAGAAATCGATCTTTTTCTTGGGTCAACCCCCTCATTTGTGAGATCTTGCATGCAGATGACTGTGCATCCCTGGCCCAATGAAATCGCAAGCCTGCGCAGCAGCCTATCGTATACCAATCATTAGCCGCCAGGTTGGTTCAGCTGCCATTGTGCAGGGGCTACTGAAGCACCAGGCTCCCCCAATTTATGATAGGTCCTAGCATTGAATCCATTGGATTCTAGGCGTAACTTCCAAGAGACTGCAGCCTATTGCATGATCACTTGTTTTACCTCAGTAGACGAAGGGTTTCCGACCGATAAAATTGCTGAAAATTGCTTCAGGGTTCGTGTGCAATCATAATTGATATTTGCGATGCATTAGCAAATACCAATGATACAAAGGGGAATAAATATTTATAAAAGATGGCGATTCGCTGATTGATCCGTGACTCGAGTTAGAATATAGTGAGACTAGGTTTGGAGGGGTATAAAAATTAATTGGTCATCAACACTTGCGCCCATTGATAAGAGAGTTTTATGCCTGGCTATCATCCCCTGTCGCCCACCTCTAATTTTTCTGGGGCCTGTTTATGCTTATTGGAAACGAGAATGACACTGGACCATAGCCGGAGATTCATGGTTACACTTGGTGCACATAAATTCAGTCTTTAGCTAAGCGTACGAATCATATTGCTCTGGATGAGATTTATGTGAGATTATAGACAGCTGTGATATAAGCGATAAAATTTGATGATTATTACCAGTGCACTGGTCAGCTAGTCCAGCCGGTGATTACACACTCATTCACGTGCGGTGAAAATGATGACATCCACGTTTGTCAACATAAATTAATCCTCCATCCCCTGAATACGAAACAAGTAAGCTCCGGCGTAATCCTATCTAATTGACTTAGTATATTATTGCTATGTCAGTGCATCCCTTGGGTATTACTCTTGTAAAGGTCACTCGATGTGATTTGGCGAGGATAAGCTTTTTAATCAATAAATTTCTTCAAAACTTCTTATACAACTGGGAATAGGACTTTTCTTTTTTGGACTCTCCCGACACTAAACTAAGAACTCGTATCAATTCTTCCCGCGGTTAGATTACGAATCACGACTGGACACCGCCACATACATCGCTGCCTGGGGTTTCGGTGGTTACGAAATCCGGTCTAGCTGATTTCCGATGCAACATGACGCCATTCGGCCGGCCTAGTCGACTCCCAGTTGTTTAGTTAGTGCAACATGGCAGAAAGAAAACTCGCGACTGCGAATGAATTGGCATTGAGCAACTTGCAGTCTCATTCAAAATTAATTCACTCTCCAGAAATGGCAAGTGTTCGGCTGTCACGGCTAGGGCGCAAGTTGTGGGCGCCGGACGAGAAAAGTTCCTAACCGTTCTAATATTAGCCCTAATTATGGGGGCAATCTGCTATACGTGTATCTTACGATGCCAAATTCGGACCCTGCTCCCGCCCTAAAATCATCTCTGTCAGCATTGGTCCACAAAATGGAGGCGTCAGCTCAATGGGAAACCCGTCAACGAATAAGAAACGTGGAGAGTCCAGAACGGTCTGGGATAAGACAGCATTCCCACCACGGCATCCTTGGGGCATGAAACCTGGATCAGCATCCCTGCGGTCACAGCCGTTGAGCACCTAGCATGTGCGGATACCAGTTACTTGGTGGGTTGATATCCATAGTTCATAATGCCGATCAGTCAGATAAAGAGAGGGAAAAAAAACTTCAACCACTTGTCGAATTACCCATGTTGGCAAAACAGGGTATTAATTGGCTGCAACCCGCGAAATCGCTCCTGTTAAATTCTAGATTCTCGCCCTGATCGAATGCCATGCAAGACGACGACATCTATCCCCTCCTCGACCGGTCGGGAAGGAGTGAGGTACATTCAATGCGTTCAAAAACTCACGATTCATCTCCAAAGCCGAAGAAAGGATCGTACTGGACCGACGCAGGATGGAAAGTCAGTCTCACGACGAGCGCAATTACAGCATCTCTTGTTCTTCTAATCAACTTATCCGTCACAATTTGGTCAACGACAAGAGAGAAAGCGGTGGGCCACCCTAGCTTGCGAGTTCTGAAAGAAGGGTCTTGTGATGAGACGCGCACTGTCAACACCGGAATCCATCTTGCCATCAACATTTTGAGCACGTTGCTCTTGGGAGCCAGCAATTATTGTATGCAATGTTTATCAGCCCCGACACGCGATGATGTACAGAAGGCTCATTCCAATTCTAAATGGTTGGATATCGGGGTCCCAAGCGTGCATAACTTACACAGTATTCCATGGCTGAGGGTTTTTCTGTGGTGGCTCCTTATACTCTCCTCCGCGCCATTGCATTTATTGTAAGTTTGTTTTATGACATCGGCATAACAACGATAAAAGCTCTAATGATCCACAGATACAACTCTGTGGTCTTCTCATCATTATCTACAGTCCCTTACGATATTTTCACCATTCAGGATAACTCTGCGGATAGTAAATCAGTATTCGATGCATCATTTGAACAAATAAACAAAACAGAGCACGAATTGGACGTTTCGGCAAGTTCGAGAGAAGTTGTGCTCGAAGAATTATGGCAAGGCATCAAAAACGGCACAGCCAAAAATTTGACTGCCTTAGAATGCATTGATGCATATGACACAGCATTTCAAACATCCCACTCGACTGTTATGTTGGTCACTGACCTTGGATCCAACTCAAGCTATTACGGGGTTCCAGAGTGGGCATACTATGCATACACGATATCAGACCTTTCTTGGAACTCAGGATGTGCCCCGAACGTCTACGATTGGATTTGCGAGGAAAGCTCTTGTGAGAAAAGCTGTAAAAGCCAGCTGTCCAGCGTAAAAAAGAATGCTGATAATTGGAAACCCAATCTCTACTATACTTCAGAGAGGGTGAAGTACTGCATGAGTCAACCGGTCGCCCAGCATTGCCGGTTATTTTTCAGTACTTCCGTCATGAGTTACATAATTGTTGCAAATGCCACAAAGGTTGCCATCATTTTGTTCACTGTTCTTCGTCCACCACGGGGACTTCTCTTGGTTATTGGAGATGCCATCCAGTCATTTATGGCTTCACCTGATTCTTACTCAGTTGATAGCTGTCTGGCAACGGGAAGGGACGTAAAAAACATCAAGAAGTCATCTGGATCATCTCCATTGCAGTGGCACCGGATTGCTGCGCTCGTGCCTGGCCGTTGGTCCAGGGCCAACACACCATCAACCACTAGCGCCAGCCATTTCATCAAGAGCTGGACTGGTTCTCGTCCCTGGGAGCCGTTAAAAAGACGATGGGGAGCAGCCGTGAGTCGTCGTCGTTGGATCACAAGTTTGTTATTGTAATTCCCCTCTCCCAAACACCATATAACATGAGTCGTTAAGTGACGATACTAGATAAAGTAGCAGCAACTAACCATGATTCTTTAGCTATCTACTAGCTTTTGGAACTACCTTGGGCTTAATGATATGGGGCATTCTATCTGTGGCTGGCCCTAACGACTTTGTCAGTTTATGGAGCCTGGGGGTAGGAAAGACAACAGAATCAACTCTCATCTCCGGCTTTCCTAATTTCATCGAGTCATCGCCAGCAAGAATCACGCTGATTATTGTAATCGCAAACCTTCCGCAATTCTTTTTTTCATTCCTTTATTTCCAGTATAACGGTCTATTTACTGGTATGCTGGCCGCAAAGGAATGGAGTGACTTTGGTATCAAACGACGAGGAATACGAGTTTCATCTGACCCAGAAGGGACACAACGATCACGATATTTTCTTCAACTTCCATATCGCTGGGGAATCCCGCTCATGGTGATATCAATCTTGATTCACTGGCTGCTGTCCCAAAGCCTATTCGTTGTTGCGATGGAAAGCGCAAGCTACAGTGATTCTCTTTGGATGACCTGCGGTTACTCACCTGCTGCAATTTTTCTTGTCCTCATAGTATCCATTTTCATGGTGTCAGGTGTTGTCGTTACTGGATATCTTCGACTTCCCAGTGCGATCCCGCTTGTGGGAAGCTGCAGCTTGGCTATTGCTGCTAGCTGCCATCATCCTGATGGCCTTCCACAACCTGAGGCGCCGCTTGAGCCTTTGAAGTGGGGAGTGATGCGAAAATCTGAAGGGTGGCATGAAAGCAATAATCCAGGGCATTGTGGTTTTTCGAGTCAAGATGTTGAGGAGCCTGAACCTGGGGTTGAATATGCCTAGAACACGACTGAGACATGATGAGATGATTATCACGGACATATTCCGGGGGGTTGGTTGGCAATTGTTTTAGAAAATAATATTGTGGTACAAACGAATTAGAAACCTGTACATTTATTTTATTTTTAATACCTTAGAATTCTGAAGCGATGTGAGTTTCGGGGTTAATGGGAAGGGAGCTTTTGGCTTAAAAGTGAGCTATCAGTAGGAGATGTGTCCTCTTGCAGTCGCTTTACGGGTTTAAAATATCACAAGCATAAAATCAGACGAGGAAATATATGCCGAAAATCTCACCCCATTCAAGAGAAGAACTCATAGTTACGTTGATTTCATAGCTGGATATCATGATTTGCTGTTGGTGTGAGAGAGAAGGCCATCATGTAACACAACCTCAATCAGGCAACCTGTCTTCTTCAGTGATAGATAGAACATCTAAACCAACTATGGACTACTTGAAACTCCATCCTATGTTTGGATATTGTCAATTGATGAAGTAGGACTGCCATGTGGTTACAAATGGGTGGGTGTACCTCGCCTTCCCACAACACTGTTGGAACCCAGTCATGATCCCTGTGATCATTACATCCAAAGTACAACCGAGTGTCGACCTTGGAGACCGCCTGCCAGATGTTAGAAAAACCAATGGAGACGCTGCTTGCCGGCTAAACCTTTCGACCTGTCATAGACGGGAATACCAAAAGCAGTCAGTAGGCTGTGGTAGCTTAGCCAATCGTGAGTATTTCATATCCACAAGAAACAGGAATGCCTACATACCCTATACTCCTGGCTTGGGTTCACATAATACGAATAAAAAGACTGATAAACTATTTAACCGTAGCCAGTTCGATATGCCCTTTGAGTGCACTGACATTTTTATGACCCGTCCTGACCCGCTCGTCCTATTCGACTGGTCGATCCAGCAGATAACAACTCGGCTTAGGTGGGGCCGCCGCAAACTATAAGAAAAAGATGATCTTTTATCGTTTTAGGAGTATTTGAAGGTCAAAACGAGCTCTATGCAGCCCAGTGCGGGCCGTGTTGATAAGATATCGATAGGTAGGTTAGGCGAGCTTATATATTGATTGTGACAGGGTTTAATATGAAAGTTTTCGAAGACACCTTCACGACGCGAACGATGCCGACGGTACTACTCAGCGCAGGGCAGATTTTCACCTGATTAACGACATTTAAGTTTAGAAGATCTATAAATTTTCTAGTGCATAATCGGATCTAGCCGCCGCAAATGAATCTGCTCCGAGGCCGGGCCTTTTTTGATGTGCTAATAGCTCAGCCGTCCTGCATGTAGATTAGTGAATTGATCCAGTCTACCGGCATTTCAGCCAATGGGACCACCAAACGGAAAGGAAACGACATCTGTGCGCTATTACAAAAGTACACGTCTTCGGACCAACGAGCTACAAGCGAGAGGCGCCTAGTTGTTTTTGTTTTTAAGCGTGAAGACCAGCGAAGCCATCTTTACCTCGTGGGTCCAGTCCGAGGCAGCGGGACCACTGCTCCCGTGCCGAAATCCCGCTTGGCTGCAAGAAATATGAGAGGCGCTTTCACTAAATTTAAGTCGCCCGAGGACGGGAAGCCAGGACAACATGGTAGTCAACATCAAGTAGGTTAGAAAGGTTTCCAATCTGCAAAAAACTTCAGACATAAATGAAGAAATCTTAACCAAGGAGTCCCAAGTCGATTGTTTGAATTGAGTGCCCGCTGGCCTTTTGCTGCACATTGATCCTACATTCTGGTGGTAGCATGTTTTTCAACCAAGAGGTCCATGCACGCGTGCTGGTTCTAGATCCTGTCGGGGCTTCCGGACAGGTACAGTAGTTGATGACATGGCCATGGTCCAAGAGTTCTTCTGGAGTTATTTGTGGTCCATCTCATTGTTGGTGGCTGGGCGGAAAATAATCTGCGCCTCCTCGGATACGCTTCTGCATGCCGGCACGGGTGATACCGCATGGTAAAAAGTTGGGGAAATACAGGAGTGGCAGCTTACTAGTGGATACTATTTGGGCTTGACTGAGGCAATTGACCAATCTGAGTTGTCAACGAATGATACAACGGGCCAGTCGACCCGGACGATCAGTGCGATCATGATGGCTGAGCAATTTTCGAGACAAAGAGGAAGCCGCAAAGCTGTTGTCCAAGGGTTGATGCAGGAGATATCACCAGCCATGATGTGATCACCGCCAGTCCATGTGGGGCTTCTCGGTTGCAGAACTCGTGCTAAGGCCGTGGCAGTGGTGGGCGAAGTGTTGACAGCACCGGCGATTGGTTGTGCCTGTAGTCCTCCCACCGCGTGATAATCTATACAATAGAACTCAATTTGAATCCGTGAAACCTTCAGGCGAAGGCGGATTTGGGAGCAAGAGCAACAAAATAAACGAACAAGCATGCTCGTTTCGAGAGATTCAGTCAGTTCTCTGAAACGATCCTCATTCTCTTGAAGAGATCCAAAGAGGACATACTGAATGAAATCACAGGATAAATATGGGAATACGAGCTTGGATCATGCAGCCCCTACATATGCGGTTGGTTGATCGCCTCTGTTACTAGCCTGGAAACAGACCGGATGTGACCTGTTGTGATATCTCCAGATGCACTAGCTCAGGCTACCATGGCACATGCCTTACCTCAGTTCTTTCAATACAGAGAGGTAAGAGAGAAGAATAATTGATGGATTTCATAAGCAAGGTTGAGACATATAAAAGGTCTTTCTTCTTCCCTGATCTCATGAATTATTTCTGAGATCATCCATACAAACTTTCAACACTTCCAATCACACCTCCTACACTCTAAAAATGAAGTTGTTCTCCTTCGTCGCCGTTTTCTCCAGTCTTTTGGCTGTCAGCGCCGCTCCTGTTGCTGAGCCTGATGATGCCTTTATGGCTGCTGCCTGGGTAACTCGCCCTCCAGCCAGCCTCACGTCCTTTTCGAAAGGGCGCAGAAGAAGACATGCTCCAAGAGTTTTACCACGACCGGTGTAAGTAAAACATTACTGCTTCATCTCGTTATGAGGGCATCAGGAATTCTCGCATGTGTGCATCAGACTGATATGGGCTTAGAAATGCAATGGAACATCTTGCAGATGGGCAGGATTTGTTAACGAGAAATGCAAACATGCATCTTGTGTAAGTTACTCCTTTCGATAATTCTACCCGCCCTTTATGATAAATAGACATGCTTTGAATAATATACTGACCATGATTAGGTTGGCAACGGTGGTGGTGATGGTGCGTGCTGTGGTTGGAGCCGGGACAAGGATGGCGCCATCTGCCCCAACGGAGGATTTTAGTTCTGGATATGGGAAGTGAAATATGATTTGGGATGATTTATGATGTGTTATGTGTTCTCATTTGTGGAGCGTAAGCTCCATATTTGGTGACGGAAATAGGGGAGATTGCAGCAAGTAATTGGTTATTTTGACCAACAATCAATGAACAATCTTGATCCAACGCACTATTGTGATTCAATTCAAGTGCCTGTAATATGCGTGACGTGACTGTTGTTTTTATAGTTTTAATATTAGCGTTTACTATGACGGCCAGATGTTGAATACAGTCTGCCCAGGGTCTATTGGTTATCACTTGCATCTATTGCAAGAGCCAGGCGTGCTCATCGTTGGTTCATGAACAAAACTAAACCAGCCGCCACTCTCTCCAGTTGCAGCCTCTTATTACTGTAATATCAGTGGAAAATCTCAAAATTCTAGTCCGGGCTACCGTTGTGACCATGAAAAGCGACAGCGATGCGGCCAGAAAGGCAGCGACGGAGGAGAATATGTGTTGATCCCAGATGGACTCTGTCGATAAAAATAATCATTCCAACACACAAGCTTTGGAGATTAGAAAATAGACCAAAATCGAAGATATGCTGGTCAGTTCGAGAAACAAGGATTGGAATCCCCATTTCGTCCGATTCCATGGTCCGTCGGACTTTTCGGGTCGAGTTCATCTGCGTCGGAACTCCTCCGTGTGGAGCGTCGGACACGTGGACTAGACCGGAACTGTGCCGCGAAAACACATGTATACAAGTAAAACAGACTCTACCATGTTTTACCATATCAATCTTACGAGAATTTAAAATACTACGAATTCAATCAAGATGGCTATGGACGAGTACCCTAATTTTAGCAATCTACCGTTGGACAAAAATGGGCCACATGGCAATGCATGGGGGCTTTGGGGCCCAGACGATCAGCTCGGCACCCTCAATCTCCTGACAGATGAGGTGGTGGCAAAAGCTGCCAGCGAATGTATCCAGTCAGGCCAAAGAGTATCATTAAAGTAAGCACAGTCGTTGATATAGGCCACGATCATTAGTTGACCAAGGTGGGTATTAGCTGGTCGATGACGGGAGCATCCAAACCTAGATTTGCCCGCAAGCTTCTCCAACTCCACACAATCAACAAGGCCCCGCTAAAACATGCCCACGATGATGAAGTAGGCGATTCGTCACAAAAATGTTGCAACCTGCTTACCAGTCTTTAAAGTGGACGTTCAATTCTCAGTGCAGCTCGCAGTGGGATGGCTTCAGACACTACGCTTATCAAAAAGAAGCTGTGAGTCGGGTGGAAGAGTCATATCGGTGCTTTTTCTAACTGCAAAAAGCTTTATTATATGGGACGAACTGCAGAGGACTTTGTAGCCTCTTCTATCCCTAACGGTATCCAGCGTAAGTCAAAAAAGCTTGGTTTCATTTAGGTTTTCAAATGTTGGAATATTTGCTGATAATGAATGTACTTAGACGTATCATCCAAAGGCATCGCTGGTCGTGCTGTACTTATTGATTGGTATGCTTGGGCTCAAAAAAGCAATCGCAATGTGGACGCGATGACATCTTATGAAGTTCCCTTCAGCGAAATCATCGAAACGCTCCACTTCCAAGGCATGAATGAGAGTTTCTTTCGAGCTGGGGATATTATTGTTATTCGATTTGGTTACATTCACCAGTACGAATCAATGAGCGAAGAGAAGCGTGAACGTCTAGATGAGTTGTACAAGACGCAGAAACCAGACAACATTGGATTGAAGCCATCGAAAGAGCTCCTGGAGTTTCTCTGGTCAAAAAGAATCGCTGCTATTTGCGGAGATGCACGTTCTCTTGAGGTCTGGCCTTGTAAAGAGCTTGACTGGCATTTGCACGAATGGCTCCTGGCTGGATGGGGTATGCCCATTGGGGAGCTTTTTAACCTTGAGGAGCTAGCCAAGATATGTGCTTCCACCGGCCGCTATAGTTTCTTCCTATCAAGCTCACCAATGAATGTAAGCGCACTCACATCGTTAGGGGTATAGCCATATTGAACTGACTGCTATGTCTAGGTACCTGGAGCTGTTGCAAGCCCCCCCAACGCATTGGCCTTCTTCTAAGGGACCAAGGAATAGTTGTGCTACCATGGCTGTCAAAGGTAGAATATTTCATGGATATGAGATTGATTTGAACTCATTTACTATTTCTAAGGATGAATAGTGAAGGACAAATTCCCTACATGGTTCAGGATCAGGACTCGTAAAGGAGCCAAGCGAACTATGGCTCCTGGTCCTCCCCAATAACAAACAGACTAAAAGCAAACAGAAAATACATCTTGGCCCCTTTTGTATGCTCCCACATCCTAGACTACTCCAGTAGCTATGTAGAATTTCCATCGGAAAACGCCTGAACTTTGAGAGGGTAAAGATTGTTGCATTGATTTAAAGGCGTGCTTGCAAAAGTTTTCGGAGTCTAAAAACATCCAATTCTGCCAAATGCGTAGTATGAAAAATGAGTAACCCCCAAGGCCGTAAATTCATTAAAGGACCGTCATGAATAGAGTGAAGGATAAAAAATATTTTTGAGACGCCGCCAGATCCATCCCGAAAAGTGTCATGTTGGGCCGTGATAACTCACTTGAGCAGGCCTCTGCAGATTTTGGTGTTATGATATTTACATTCATAACCATTGATTGAAGTTCATGAGAGGTGTTGTGAAAGGTTCCATCCCAGTGTAGAAATTATGCGGAAGTTTCTGGTTCAACCGCATTGGCATGTGAAGAAAAGCGGCTGGTCCAGTGGACATGTAC
This sequence comes from Calonectria ilicicola, assembly GCA_020809705.1. NCBI lineage: Eukaryota > Fungi > Ascomycota > Sordariomycetes > Hypocreales > Nectriaceae > Calonectria > Calonectria ilicicola. The sequence continues at coordinate 719,592 of CP085833.1, read as the reverse complement.
CCAAAAAAAGACCAAAAAGGATGCTGACCGAAATCGAAGTCTCGCGGATGTAAGGCGCATCTAATTTGACCGACCACATAGTTCTCATCTAGGGCCAACGTCAAGGACGTTAGGAGATTGGCGTATACGCCCAGAAACTCGGCCAAGCATTCTCATAAATGCTCAGGAGGTACCAGCAAGCCGTCATGGTTACTGTGACGCAGTTTGTGTGATATTGGTACGCAATGGGAAAATTTTCGTGCTGCGTTTGGCGTATGATGACTGGCGACCCACAACCCCAATACTTTAGATAATGCCCAGCAAGGAGGCAGCTTTGTGAGACACGTTTTGCCACGGACTGTCCTAGACATCCGGTTCTATTTCGGTGCCTAGTCGGTCAAGTACAAAGCGTCTTTTAAACATTTTCAAAGTCGCATGCGGCAATGGTACGCTCATAAGGATCCGTTCCGTTGAAGATTGCAGCGCTAAAGGGTGGGGATTGCTGGGGGGCGGAGAAGCTGGTCCTGAGCGATTTTCAGTCGAAGCGGACCGGGTAGGTGTGACGGGGCTGGTGGATCGACGAGGGCTTCTGGAGGATGATGCCGCAGGTTGATAAATGTATTCATCTAGGTCGTCAACACTGTACTCTCTGTTGTGTATGCGCCGAAGGTGAGAGCGAAAGTTGTCGGCCCTTGGCCAAAGCTTGGGCCGAAATTGACCCGCACAATGATCGAGGTGACAGATATATAGAGTCTTGCCTACTGATCTATCTAGGTGGACGCTCTTTTTGTGTCTGTCAAGATCATTTTGGGTGCTGAAGCCCTCATCACGGTTGCAGCCCGGGAAATCACAATAAAATGGCCTGTTGTGCCTACGTTCGTGCTTACTACTTGATATTTAGACCATATTCCCACAGCGCAGGTAGAATTCGGAAACTCACTTTAGTTCTGACTTTGTTTTCAACCACTGCTTGCAACCATCGCAGTAAAACTTCTGGTTGACAGGACCTAGCTGCATTTTTGGCTGAGGTGGATCGGGTTGTTCTTCACCATACCAGACATACCCGATTTTAGGCAAATTTTTTTGACGGGGTTGTCCACCTCGTTTGCGTTTCTTAAGTTCTGCGGGCAAGATGCGGTTCATTTCTTCCTGGGAAAGGGGAGGAACGGGATACACATTCAACTCTTCAATCATGCCATCAGCGCTTGGCAATATGTGTTGTGGCATTTGAAGACGGCACAGGTCAACAAGTTCCCTGGGATGTGGTTCCCTGGTTTGCTGCACGGGCGGCAATAGGCGAGGTATAGTTTCTTGAATTGGATGTGGTTCTCTGGTTTGTTGCACTGGTGATAATTGGCGAGGTATAGTTTCTTGAACTGGATGTGGTTCTCTGATTTGCTGCACGGGTGGTAATTGGCGAGGTACAGGTTCTTGAATTGGAGGTAGTTCAAGGCTACCAAGTGGATCACTGACATCTTGAGGGTAACCAAGATGTTCAGGATCATACTGGTTCGTTCCATGGGTTTGATGATCATGTCTATGGATACCAGGGTGGGCTGCTTGGGAATAGTTACATGGATCTGTTGATCCTAATCCACCCACGGAGCCTCCACCGAGAGGGTCTATCGAAGCATTAATTTCGTGTCGTGATTCACTGTATAGGTGTCCCGCAAAGGGGTCGCGAACAGGGGGCTCGATTATGTCGAGTTTGTTGTTGTTGTTGTTGTTGTTGCTCGTCACGTCAAAGGAGGGGCAGGGCCCGTGGCTTTCTCTATCCTGCGGGGGCCAAGGGTGGCGATCGGTTGGATGGTATGCTGGCGACCTGGGCCGCTCGTCTCGCGAGTACGTGAAGCTCCTGGAGAGTGGAATCAGCGTGGGGGATTCTTTTCCGGGGCATAGACAGCATCATGGCACTTGAGCAGCGCCAACACCAACGGTAGACAACAGGAAAAGCCAACCAACAACAACGTACATTGCCACGGACGGATGGCGGGGTCAGCCAGAGAGGAAAGCCGTACAGCCCGTGGACCAGCCAGGGGCCTACATGAATAGAAACCGGACTAGTTAGTTGCGAAGGTTATGTAGTTTAACACCACGATCGCTAGTGGAACTAAGAATCGTTCGAGGGTCCACGGTTGTGGTTGTGGTGGGGGCTTAGTCAAGAGCAACGGCGCCGGGGGAGGCCTGGTCGAGATGGTCCGCCGGACAAGGTACACGGAGGCGCGAGGCCGGACGAGGCACCATTGGAGGGGATCCAAGATCTGGCTCAAGGCTAGGGCGGCGAAAATCGCGTTGAAGCTGGGATGAAGATGCGGAGCAATGCAGCCTCGTAGCCAGAGACCAGCCTCATTGTTGCTGCGGGTGGGCTGGGGTCACGTGGCGGGCTTGCATGACCGCATCGTCCGTCAGCCGTCTAGTTGGGGCCGCGCTCCAGCATGGAGTTGGCATGAGTCTTGACGGAAAATTGAGAGTGACACTTTAATTCAATTATAATAGAATTTATCACTTGGGATTCAGTAGGACTACGCCTGGAATTATCACCATTACCAACTCCGTCGTCTTGAGAATTGTCCGTATCTCAAGCTCCTGCACGAAAAAGCAAAACTACAAAGGCGAGTACGACGTTTGTCAGTAATTCGCGCAAGAGCCCTGCAGTAAACTCGTAGAGAATAATAAAAAGGTTCAGAGTGAAATCCTCGGCATTTACTACCAAGTATACCTAAACATACCGGGCTACCAGACCTTTTCCTCACCACAACCTACACACGGGGCCTCGGGAATTCGCCCGGCCAACAACCCGTATCTATCAGATCCACACTTGTGATCGTATTCGCGTCTTGCTTATGCATCATGTACTACCTGACATCCAAGAACAGTGTTCCAAAGCCAGCAACTCTTTCAAATAGAGTGCTAGCCGCAAATCTACACCCTCCTCTTCCATATCCGTATACTGATATCTTGATGTATCGTATCTTATTCTCAAAAACAGACCGCAGCCGTTGTTCAAACGGTCACCCACAGCAACCAAGTTTTTTTTTTTTTTTTGGATGCAAGGGGGTCTCCACAAACACTACAATCCTGATTACGAAGCGTATCTGATTGTAAACAAACATATTAGCTAAACGGAACAAGCTGCAAAAATAAGTGCGAGTGTGCTCCAGCCAGTTAACTTCCAATACGTATCTCTTTTCCAATTCAATACCCATAGCGAGCCAGAGGTACTCAAAGCATAGATAGATCTACAAGGGTTAAGAAGCATAGTCCGTGTTCACCAAGTGGCTTCGTTTCGTGACGCGTTTGACTGTTTACATGCTGCTGCAACAACACATATGCATGGCATCAAATATCTTCAATACTCGCGACACAGTGAGCGAACTCGATATATTCTGAATCTGTGAAACTATATACGTAGACAACTAGTACAAACGATACAGCATCCAGTCTTAAGTTGGCACACGCCAGGGATACTAATAATATCTCTCAGTGACGCCGAAGATTGTCACCCATCGAATTAAATTACTGCTGTCAACTCCCTCGGCTGTATTCACCTGTACGAAACCCGTTTACCAAGGCTTTTGTATGGCAATCAGTGCTTGAGCGGCACGAACCTGCTCATCATCCGTCTCTCCAGCAGAAAGCTTCGCCCAAAGCTCAGCCTCTGGCTTTGGCTCTTGGAAGTAGGGCTCATCAACATCACACTTGACACCTTTCTCTGGCATCTTTCCATCCAGAAGGAAATCACGAACGTGCTGAGCAATGCATGCAGAAGGCACTGCCAAAGAACAGTGGCCGTAGCCCTTCACTTCGACGAGGCGTGAGTCGACAAAGGTATCCTCGGCTTTCTTTGCTGATCCCAGTGGGCAGATGGGATCATATGTAGTCGAGAGAATAAGCAGTGGGTGTGCAGTTGTAGCCTTTCGGGGCGGCTTAAACGTGTGGGTGCGTGGAATGGGCCATTTCTGCTTAGCATAGAATGTCTGGGCTTCCGTAATGGCAAAGGTGGACTTGTTGTAGAAGGGTTCCATGATATCCAGCAGCTCCTCTCTCGATTTGGGCCAGTAATTGGGACCTGAGGCGCCATCATTGAGGTGAACAACGTCTAGTGCATCGTCCGTTGCACCCGAGACGTCATCGATGCCATATTCCATGAAAGCGCTCGTGGCGTTGCCGCTGATCATCTCCGCCAGGCGAGTTGCAAGCTCTGGCCAAGTGGCTGGCTTGTACAGGTGGCCAAAGATTGCGCCTTGCCACAGAGACTCGAAGTCGAGGGTTCCATAGATGGAGGCATTAACGAAGACCGAGACCGGATCTTCCTTGAGGCTTTGCAAGTACTTGGTCACCTTGAACTGCAGCTCATCCTTCGTATTAGCAAAGTTAGACAAGGGGCATCTATCCCCCGACTTGAAGCATTCCTCGAAAAACCCATCCAAGACCTTGTCGGTATCCACATAGTCCCCATTGAGAACCAATGATTCATACCATTCAATTTGGTCCACAACACCGTCAATAATGACTCGATGAGAGCGCTCGGGAAATAGTGATGCATAGGTCTGTCCGAGTAACGTGCCGTAGCTGAAGCCCCAGTAGAACATCTCCTTCTGGCCAACAGCATCCAGAATGCTATTCATATCGGCCGCTGTTTGCGGAGTGTTGATATACTTGCCATGTTCACCCATGTTGGCTTCACAGGCCTTAACATAGTTCTCCGTCCAAGCGAAGCGCTTAATGCTGTCTTCATCAGAATAGGTGTCCTCGCCAAAGGTCTGCTTTTCACGCGTCGCCATGTCAGGATAGCAGGACGCAAGAGGTCGCGATTTATTGACACCTCGTGGGTCAAAGGACAAAATGTGGAAGCTTTCGCCAATAATGCGGTTGACGAGGGCTCCTTTACGCCAAACGAAGCTGCCACCGCTTCCTCCAGGACCTCCGGGGTTCACAAGCAAGTTACGGGTTGCATTCTTACCACGCAAGCGGATGAGCGGGATTTGGAATGTCTTGTCCGAAGTGTGTTCCTCATCAAACTGGTCGATAGGGACGTTGATTTCTCCACACTCGAGGTCGTGGTCGTTAAGGCTTCCACATGGTTCCCACTGGACCGTTTCTCCTGGGTAGGTTCGGACGCCGTTGGATGAGTGGGGGCATGACATATGGATTGAGAGACGTGGAGAATACAGATTGATCAGGCATAGTAACCCAATCGCGAAGATTGTGAATTTAAGCCACGGCCGGCTACCCGGCCTGGGCTTCCCAGCAGGGACATGCGTGTCAAAGGCCGCTTTTTCCATTGTCGCGTGTTTCCACGAGACGAGATCAGCGCGTGAGAGAATCAGCGCGTGAGAGAAGCAGCGGTTAACGGTTGACATCTAAGCGCCGGGTGCGGATCAATATTTCTCCGCTCCTAATTACACAACAAATGTTACCCTACATCCTTCAAAGTTCCGTGGAATTTCGCATGTGATTATCGCGATCGCGTCGTATGACTTTCTTTCTGGCTATTATTTTTGTTTCTCGACTCATGTACTCCAGAAGAAGGTCCCATGTAGCAGAAAAAATAATCGAAAAGACTGTTTAATCTTTAACAGCATGAAGATATTTGACCAGCTGTTTCTCGAGGCCACGAGCTTCCCGACACTGTTTATTTTTAGTCTAGGAATTAAAGAGAAAGAACAACTCTAATTTTCCTAGCCATACCCCGGAATTAGGTTGACTGCTATATTTCCTTAGCTATACCATTATGCCCGATTCGAGAGATCCGCTTCGATCTCATGGTGCTTGTGACAAGGCTCGGCCCGCCGCCACACCAACTGATGAGACTGCTTTTAGTATCGGAATTACGGAAACAAAATGGCGAGGATGATCCGTATTTGGCAATTAATTCGAGGGTGACAGGGTCGTATAAGTGGCCAAAAGCGGCATAGTGACTTGGACCTTGCGGATACGCAACCAGGCAAAGACTTGGGTTGTGATTGGTGACTGGGGCCTGTATTCATGGGAGGACCTCAGGAATTTGGCCTGTGCTAAGGTACATCCACCCAATCTGACCAAAATCTGACGACCGCGAGGCAAAAAATTGTGCCTACCTTGCTTCATTTTCCGCCATACTCGTCCGAATCTGATACAATGGCGGCGCGAAGCCAAGGCCGCCAACCATGGGAGCAGGTGGTCTGGCGAGTTGCACTAAGCCAAGACGCTAGCGACGCAGGTGAGACTGCGAAAGCAACCCGCCGATTTCACACTAGAAGTCGCGCGGGGTGCGCCAAATGCAAGGAACGCCATATTCGATGCGATGAGAAGCGTCCGTCTTGGTACGTATTTAATTTACTGCATTAGTCTCTATTTATCCGCCAGCTGGGACGAGGGGAGGACGTCTGGCTCTGATGAGCCGCTAATCACCTGCACCATTGACATTAGCCATGCATGCAGCATTAGCAAGAATTCCACACTGATTCATTCACACGTTTAGTTCCCGCTGTATAGAAAGGCATGTCTCTTGTTATTACGACCCTCCCAAAGTTCCACTTCGCGAACGAAAGGCGCAGTCTAAGCCCGGAGAACAAACACCCTGGGTTATTGAAAGCTTGTCGGGCAGTTCCCCAAAACCATCTCACGACTCGTTAACCCCTACACCCCCGTCAAGCCCCGGGTCACTAGTCTCAACTTCCTGGCAGTATGTCCCCTGGGAATCTATCGATCCCTTTGGCGCAATGTCTATAAGCATGCCCTTCAAGTCAAAAGAGCTGCTCCATAGTTGTAGGTATAACCAATGTGATGTGATACATTTCTCTGTCATGGATTACCAAGCTGACGGCAATCAGTTTTCCAAGGAAATAATTTTGCAACGGGACCTTTAAGCCGCGGGTCAGTCACAACATTCACGTTATTTCCGTCGTTTACTGACATCGACTCCGCAGCAATGCATTTATCTTTCAAGATCCCCATAGCCTTCAAAATCTCCTCTTGAATTCTGGCATTTACCAAGGATGGGCTAGAGGCACCTTGGGAACCTTTAAACCTACATATCTTTTTCATAAGGTCCAGACGATACATTTAGTCAATACCTTGATCGAAAACAGCCCACAAGTTAGCGATGTTGCGCTCTGTGCGAAGAAAATCGCCTCACTTTGTTTTACAGAGGTATACCAACCCTACGCTATTTATTTTTAGGGGCATCCAACTAAAGATGATTTATTTCACAGTGCTATTTTGGCAATGTTCAGCTCACAGAAGTTCACCTTCATGGTCTGATTAGGTACATGGAATCTCGCGAGTCCGTCGTAGAGCAAATGACAAATGCCGAAAAAGAGCTGGTTGACAGATACCTAATTTTGTGAGCGATTAGATCCACTGTCAAACTTCAAAAGGGCTTGATGCACTAATACTTCTCTAGAGCATACAGTATCGTTGTTAGCCTCCAGTTTACTCGTCCCGGCACTCCCAAATATTCGGTGGATCCTACCGGCCATTCAAAGTACGTCGAATCAGAAAACCTCATATGTAGGCGGAATTTGTATGGCGCTAGTGGATTCGAGCAGCGCCTCAAAGCGATCCAGATGTTTCCATTCTTCCTCGGCTCGGCTCTCCCAAAGCAAAACCACCAAATCGATGTGCGTCCCATAATACACTTTTTAAAGGAAATCACAGTGACAATCGACTCAAATGACAACGGAACTTCAGCCGAACAAGCGAAAAAAATCTTCAAAGAGGATTTTTACATACTTTGTTGGCCAAATATAGTCCATATGGCGGTCAACATTCACATGAGTTCATTATTTGGTGATCCCCAAAAGGTTTCCATAGAGGAGAATGTGCCTATGTCCTCCTGGTCTGGCATCTGTGTAGCCGGCGGCGTATACATAACCAACATCCTGAGCGTTGCTCAAGGGACCTCTCCAGAAGAGGTTCAACAACTTCGCTATTTTATTAGGCTTCTACAACGAGATGCACGTAATGGCCTGTCGGATTTAACTGGCAACTCTACAGTGTTCCAGAACCTGTGGCTTTGGAAAGTGTTCGTTGGAGCGGTCAGCTTGGCGAACATACAGTCTCACGTTCCCGGAGAGTGGTTTCAAGACACGTGGCTCGGATTTTCTCGATACATCGGGATGTGGGCTATGTTTACGGGCGTTAGACAATGGGTGGAAGTAAAGCAGGTGCTGGCAACGATCGCTTGGCCTGCCAACTCCAGTCGTGAACTTGTGGCCGAGTCAATCTGGAATAGGCGGCTCACCAAAGCATGCATGCCGTGATGATGAAATATTTTTGGAGTTTAAAACTGGAGAGGAGTGATTGGGAATAATGGGTGAATCTTTGCTGTCGGGGTTTATGAAAGAAGGTGATACCAGCTGCTGGTACAGGGACCAGAGCGACCAAGCTTATCCAAGCTGTGGTTCGGAAATGTACATTAGCAAAATCTGACAAAAAAACATTCCTGACCAACTTTTCTCAAAATATTTGGCGTGATGGCAACAGTCTGAAAGCTGGACGGACCCCCAACCATCACAAGTGAGTTGCCATAACTTTCCCCCAATAGTGTTCTGCAAGCCTTGAACCAGAAGAAAAAAAATACTGGTGAACAGATTTCTATTCAGTATGAATCATAAACACAGTAAAAAAAAAATCCAATTGATAAATAAATCTACTTATGGTGAAATAAAACCCTTCTCTTCATATCCGAGTTGGATGGTCACGAATGTGGACTGCCTCTAGAATATTATCCTGGCTGTTGTTGCATGTTTGTGGTTTTTTGGCCTGGTTCATGCTTGACGCGGCCCGTCGGCGCTTATTCTAGTGGGCTTTTACCGTGTGGCTGAGCGAATTGGTGAGCGAACGAATGGGGCTAGCGCACCCTGCCCGCTATTATTTGAGATCATAATAGGACTAGGCCACTGGGGTTGGCCTTATTAGGCTGTGCTGCGCCTCTTCAGCCCCTGAGAGAGGCGGTGTTGTGGTGTCGGATCATGAAGCCCTGTCGCACATGAGACCAATTGTGCCTCACGACTTTGCATAGGCGTCTCGCTCGTGCAATAACCAGATAATAAAGCGCGGGCATTAGTTCAATGGTTGACGCCAGTCAACTCCCATTGTTTTGTCCAACCAGGGGCCCCGATCACAAGCAGCATGTCGTCCAGCCAGAAAGATCGCTTGACGAAAGACTACAATATCGTATTCGAGGGCCCCATCGACTCGGTTCGCAAGCCTAATTGGCCGAGAAATTGCGAGACCGTTTTCGATGACATCAGAGAGCTTGGAAGAACCGACGTGAATGAGTTCAGAGACGGCATCAACGCAGATTCGCGTCGTTGTCCGTGGAGGGGGAATGTTCAACGCCGCGCAGATCACATCGCGGAACAAGCCAAACAATGCCTTGAGACGCGTAAGAATGAATTAGGCTGGCGCCTAAATTTAGAACATGCCATTATGGGGCGCTTTTCTGTTGAAGTTGCTTGGTGAGTATTTCGCTACGCCCTTGGTCCATTTCATTAAACTCACCAATTGTGAAGTCCAAATTGCCGAGGCAGACTTTGGCGATCTGAAGTGGAAGTAGTGTCTAATAATTTGCACGACGAAAACGGTGTAAACTCACTAAAGGCGCGTCAACAGCGAAGGCAGCCGTGCTCATGTGACCGAGGGAGATCTGGAGATGATATGTGAGTCAAGATGGTGGACAACCATGAGTTTGGTTCATTGACAGCGATTCTAGCTACGAAAATGGGATAAGTTCTCTATTCGACAACACAGCAGATGAAACCATGGAATATTCTACTAGCCTACAGGCAAACTTGCCCAAGCGTGAACGACCTGATAGAGTGTACGGACTAAAGCCAACCAATAGGATTGAGAGATTGCTTAGAAAGGTGGAAGATTTGCCTCTCTTTGCTGATTGCGAATCATATGAGAACACTCTTAAGAAGAGTCCTTTTAAAGAGGATAGTTCAATACTATTCCCTTTTCTCATATTGGAGGCTAAGTCAGAGAAGACAACGGATGTGACCAAGGACATTCAGCTTCAAACCGCATTTGGTATCAGAGAACTTTTATGCATCCAGGACCAATTAGCCCAGGCTGCGGGGGAGGACGACACTTGGGATGCCGGTCCACTGGTATGGTTTTTATCGAACAAAGGTGAGCAATGGAAAGTATCCGCAGCATATATTGACAGACAGGGCAAAGAAAAAGTTTACGTGAGTATATCTTTGAGTACCAGGCAATCTGTTATTAACCAACCAACTAGAGAGTTGTACAATTATGGAATGGTGGCGTGAACTCACGAGAGCATGCGTTACAACTCCTCCTTATCCTCGATTACATTGTCGACTGGGCGCGAGATCTCTACCGCGAAGGTGTGGCTCAAAGTCTGAACCGACTTGCCGGTGATTCTCGAACCCTGGCTTGTGACACCGATGTTGCCTCATTGTCAGGCAAAAAAGTCCAAGATTGGGCTTGTACCGAAGAAAATGAAGATAGCTTAGACTATCCAGAGTGCCCAAACCTCTCTGGCGACCCTCTCCGTGCTTTTGATAGCTCTTCCGGAGCGTTTCGAGATGCTCGTTTCATAAAGACGCGATTTATCGGTCTATACATCACAGAAGACAATTTTGACCAACTTGTCAACTGCACTCCATCTCAAGAGGCATCGAAAAAGCTCATGAGATCACTTCTTGAGAGCTTGGAAGAGTCTTGTCGGGTAAGGCGAGATGCTCTTGACGAGCTTGAGGTCTGTTGGACAAGCAAGAATCGTGAGGGGTCTGACATGACACCACCTGACGAGATCTTCTTTGCCAGTATAACAGCCTTGTGGTATTTCACCCCAGACTGGGAGCAGACGAGAGAACTAAGCTATCTTGCTATATCTGAACGTCTAGTAGACAGGATTATCAAGATTTCAGGGATTAGCCAACCTTCGAACGAGGTGCTTTCACGAATTCCTCTTGTTACATCAATACCTTCATTTGGTGAGCTACTCAATCGTGACGCTGTTGATAATATATCAGCGTGCGCATCGCGAGCGTGCATTTATACCAGAGATGTTTCGCGAGGAATCAGCCCAAATAATTCGTTTGTGTGGAGGTCACTGGAGATAGAAAAGTGCGGAAAAAGAAGGTCACGTCAAATGGACATTGTAATCCGAGATGGGCCACGCTCCAAGGCGCGAGAGTTTGTTTTCGCTTTATATTTGAAGCATAAAATCGGAAGAAATGAGCCGACGTCGCCTATATTCCGTCTGTCTTCAAGACTCGACGAGCTAGCGCCGTTGAAGAGTCTACTGGACCGGGATGATATCCTCTCAGAAGATGTGTGGCCATGGACAAGTGCCTTCCCAGAATTACGGCACCAACAAGTTGTCGTGGCCATGTCCAAATCCCGCCAAAATTTCACCGACAGGGCAAACTTGTGTCTCTTTTTAATGGACCCTTCAATACTAGAACGTGGAGTGCCGACGAGCGCACTGTACTATGCGCCTCGTTGGCACTTCTGTGTCAAGATTTTTGACAAAAAGGATGGTTGGGAGAGGGGTTGGAATATGAAGAGCGTTTTGAATGAAGATGCTCGAGATGCCAAAGTCTCGGATGAGTTGAACCGTTTCGTAACTCATCTCAAGACTAGAAAATATGGGTAAGCTTCATATTCGAATATGGACCAACGAATCATTCCGGGCCAAATTACTAACCTGCTACTAGGAAAAAAACCCAATGGGAAATTCTTACGCAAGGGGGCATAACATTTGATGGGCTGGATAGTTTTACATTCGATGATGGTTCGCCATATCGTCGGCAAAAATGGTCAAAGAATGGTGAAGTTCCGGCACTTAAAATCCAGGAATCTTCAGGAGATGTGTCTGAGCCGGATTATATCCTCATCGACGACGATGATGACGACGATGCTCCAACTTTTTCCCAGTCACCAACCAAGAAACCGTGGGGAAGTCCAGTCTCTGATTACGATATCCGAGCAAGATTAAAGCAAAAGAAATTAACGAATGATGAGACGGGAAGTCAGAAATCTGATGCGGAGAAGGGGAAAGGTGTTGAAATGGTGATGAACATCACAGTTGCACCAGCAGCCAGGAGTTTTAAACGACCTCGTGACTTTGAGAGAGATAACGAGGAATCTGAATCCTCGACACAGGGAACAAGACGGAGGCGAGTAGCAGAAGAAGTTTTCGCACGAGACTTTATGGATGACGATGAATTTGATGACTTGTTAAAGAGAGGAGCTCTGTCTTGAAGCATCGATAATGTAGTGCGGTTCGGTTGCTTTTGATAGTGGGCAGTCTTGGAGAACCTGTGCCTCCTAACTTTGCAATAGGTATCTGGCTCAATCGTACAATAGCTAGATTCTAAAGGTTCATTCAGCATTTATTCGGCTGATTATGAGAACATATTCTCTTTTGTAGACAGCATGAATAATAGGATTGTATTAAAACCTATTCATGAATTCCTTTAGATTGAAGGAGCACAATGTTATTGGTATTTTCGGTCACATGAGTTATTGCACCCCCACCCAATACAAATTTCTCAAGCCAGCTCTACCTCATCTAATGCGGGTTGAATCTCTCGTCAAGTCCCATACCAATTCCCTTATCACTTCCCTCACCAATTCCCGTACCAGTCTCCGTACTGATTCCCTCATCACTTCCCGTAGCAGTCCCAGCACCAACTCTCGTGTCGCTTTCTCCATCACTATTTGAACTCCCTGTTATAGTTTCCAAGCCTTTCCTTGTTCCAGACTCACCTAAAGCAGTACCCATACCAAACAAGAGACCACCAAAAAATTGAGCAGCTCCCATCGGAATTTTACCACTGCATAGTCGGATATCCCGTAAACGGTTGGGCATAATTTCCGGTTTTTCAGAAGACTCCGTAACCAACACCACTTCATTTCCGCACTTGCCGAATAGATGAAGGACTGACTTACCATTTTGTTCCCTCAGAATTATAACCATTTTAGAGACAGGATCTTCAAAAGCGGCTTCGGAGAAATTCTCATCTGAAATAGACCTGTGTCAGTGGATATAGTTCCTTTGGAATTTGATAAATATTGTGCCAGTAACTAAAATACTTTTCCAACTCATTTCAATAGCACTTCCGCTGATGCGATGGACTTTTTTGTCGGATCCAATGTAGAAGATGTTATCGCGGTCGTCAAACGGAATGAATGCAAGTGGCGTTCCAAGTTGAACGTTCCGGAAGGGCAGTTGAACAACTTTCCAATCATTCTCATTTCCTTGCATAAGGCTTAGAGCGCCATCGACATCTTGATAGATGAGAATGATTTGTGTAGAGAGTTCGAGTGCACAGAGTTGGCTCTTTGGATGAATCTTAATGTTGCCTCTGCCCAGGTTCTTCTCGTTCCACATGCTACCGACGTCTTTACCATCAGTCGGCTTGATGTAGCACCTCAATGTGTCGTTTTCATCAACTGCAAACACTTTCTACTCTATTATTAGTATGGCAGGCATCTGATTCTTAGGCATTTTCTGCCTTAAACTTACATTGTCAGAAATAAGTGCAGCTGGAGTCTTCGCTTTGGCATTCGCAGTGATTGAAAATTTCTCCCTAAGCTCATTGGAGTTCCATTTCTGAAGGTACAGAGACTCAGAATCCTGAAAGATGAGGTTTCCTCCTTGCCCTTCGGGTGAAGCATTCGCACTAACGGCCGAGAGCCAGGTAAGAATTCCTTCGGAAGTAGACATGATAATTCTTGGGGGATGTGCTGCGTGGACCTGTTGTATTTAAAATAGAATAGGAAGGCGAGATGTCGTATTGCTGATAATTCATTCTCAAGATCTCCTTATATGCTTCTATGTATATAGTTTCCTCTTGCTTCCTTTCCAGCATATTAATGCTCTAAACATAGATTATCTTGTGACCTGATGATCACAATCTTCGGAGCGAACGATGCATTGCTGCCTGGACAGCAGATGATTCCAAACACGCATTCCTGCCGTTTAAGACACCACTCAGTCAAATGGCCACGATTCCCGTTGTGATTGGCAATCATGACATCTGAAGAAGCGCATGTATCTTTGTTGACCTAGAACAATGTTCTTGTCAGATCGTTGTGTCTTTTTGACCCCTCTGCATCTGCCCCACAGAGCCACGTCACATAAAAATAATCGAATTATGTATACATAGCCGCATTGCACATAGATGATGTTACTCACTGGTTGTGATAGCTCCCTCCGACTTGTGATTTTTGATGCGGTCTATATAGCGGTGAAAGCACATCCAAAATGACTTTTGTGGCTGGTCAATACCACGCCCGTAGCCATTGTATGACCTCATTACTTTATGTATTCGATATTGTCTCCTGGGTCGGGCCCGGGGTGACCCGAGGTCGATCAAAGTGATAAAGTTGCTACTGGATAGGCCACAAGTTGAGGCCATCCACACTGTTTGACATTGTGCATAATCCGTGGAAGAGTTTATCCAATAGAAGATCAGAGAAGGAATAATCTTGGCATACTGTATGGGCCCGGAAGACTAGAAATACGGTGAAGCCCTGAGCTTGTAAATGGTCTGACCACCACTGACACCTAACTGGATTTAGCTTGCTATCCACCATATACATTTGTGAACTGACCGCTGAAAGGATGCGTAACCCATTTTCCTATTGAAGCTTCTGCTGCAGCCTAGGGCTCCACAATATTTGCCACTTTTTCGAATTTATAGAATATTTTGACTGAATTGTGTGGATTGTCTCACCATGTGAGGAAAAGTTTTTTTGTCTCTTGCACCCTTCCCACGGATCATAGCGACATCGGATCAATGTTCCTCTTGAGATGCTAGAGTGAAAGGTTGGGCATCAAATCTTTAGTAGCAATGCAGGGCCAAGGAGATTTTGGTGTTTGTAGAGTTGGCGGATTACTGTTCCCCTTTTTTTTCTTCCAGATCTATCGAAGCCCCGATTTTAGCCCCCTCCTGTCCCCATTGGCGCTACTCCATCTCTTGCAATGCTGACTCATCTCTGTGGATAGCTCGCGACCTGGGTCTTCGTTGAAATACTGGCGTATGTCCCGTTTCGGTTTCCCTCCAGAGTTGTCACTACAGCATAAGGAAGTGTGTTGTGGTTGAAGGAGGGTCACATGTGGTAGCTTTACGTAGACATAGCAAGTCTAAGAGAGTATTCCGCTCTCTCACGCTCTCTCATAACCGGGTGGCATGGTAATGGTTGATTGACTTGACCCTTATCTCAATCCGAGTAACGGAATGTTTAGAGTGTGTATTGGTACAACGGACTTTTCTCCCCCATCATGTCAAGCTGCTCCTGTGTGTACATCTGGCGAATCTCAGCCTCCGATAAATTCTTTTTGGCCTTATTAAGTTTCCACAGGAAGAATTCGAGAAGAAGAGCGGAAGCAAGGCCCAAACATATGATACCAAGTGAAGTACCATATCCCGTTGGATATCGCGGACCCTCCTTGTCCAGGAAAATGTTGGTACCGATGAGACCTGAAGTGATAAGTCAGCCATTTAAAGTTTGAGCATGATATGCGGTGAATTATTTAAGAACATACTACCGAAGTTTCCTGCAGCAAGCAACCAGGCAAGTCCAATTGATCGCTTCCATGATGGGGCAAGATTGTTGCCAATCCACGCACTGATACCAGGTAACAGCGGATAAATTCCAATTTGAGCCAGCACAATAGCAAAATACATGACAGCTACGTTGTTTCCGATGTTTGAAGAAAAGCTGAAGAGAATGGCGAGGGCCACCACGAGCACCGACATGGGCCCCACGATGAATGGCATGCGCCACGAAAAGCGGTCCGCTAACCTTCCAGTGATCCATGCCGAAACGCCACCACAAAAATAGGGCGGGATGGTCAGCAGTTGGGCCTTTGTGGTAGTGAACCCTAGCTGTTTGATGATTTGGGGCATAGTGAACTTGAAGGCGGCGTTGGGGACTGAGTTGGCCCAGCCCATAAAGATACCTAGGAAAATCTTCCAGTCCATCATGGTCTGGAACAGCAAGCGCCAGGAAAACTTGTCTCCCTCTCCCGTTTGTGAGCGGACGCCAGAAAGTTGCAGTCGTAGATCTATAAACCGCTTTTCATCGTCGGATAACCAAGCTGCTCGCTCTGGGGTGTCAATGATTAAAAACGGCATGGCAAATCCTGCTGCAACGGTGACAGCTCCCTCAATCAAGAAAATCCATCGCCACCCTTCAATTCCTCTCATGCCGTCCATTTCAGCGATCGCGAAAGCGAGGAGGCCGCTCAATGCACCAGAGAAAGCCGAGGCTGTATAAAAGATGGCTAGTCGCTGTTGGAGTTCGTGTCGGGGATACCAGGTTGAAACAATGTACACGGCGCCAGGGAAAAATCCAGCCTGCATGGAATGAATTAGCACGTCTATCTCTCAAGGAGGAAAAATGCATGTTTCCAAACTTGCCTCGCAAAGGCCTAGAACGACTCGACACGCAATTAGGCCCCGGAAATTCTTGACAATGCCCATCAGAGTCATGACAGTACCCCATGAAAGAATCAGGAACGAAAGCCATATGCTTGGGCGGACTTTTTTGAGTACGATGTTTGAAGGGATCTCTGCGCGTCATCAGAATTATTGGCTTGTTCGATTACAGCAAAGATGGCGTACCAAAGATGATGTACGGGACGAAAAAGATTGTGCTGGCGATATTGTACTGATTGCCAACCAAACCCAAGTCTTTATCCATTCCCTCGATTTTGGCGTTGCCAATGTTTCCTCGGTCGATGTGGGCCAGCAGGTACAGGACCGCCATGATAGGGACGAGTCGGAAATCGATCTATGAGAAGGCGATTGTCAATGGACTGCTAGGCTTCACAACGAAAATTCAGCTCACCTTCCTCACCACCCTTCGACCTGCCTGGCCTTCAAACCTCCTCATCAAGGCCTCATCCTCGCTGGAGAGACCCGCATATGGGTTGACAATTGCTTCGATTTCCCCAACATTGGGCTTTTCCAGCTCAAAGGCTTCCAGGTTTTCTTTTTTGGGGCCCATTGTGCTTATCTGTTTGACTCCAAAGACTTGGTGGCAAACCCGCCTTGAAGTATTCGCCTTCAACTCGATCCTAGTAGGATACCGGACCTCCTCCGCCACCCCCAACAAGGGGTTCCCCGGAAAAGCGGCTCGAGCTACACTTCCCCACGGGGTCGATGAACCATCACTAAACATCCACTAATCCTAGAGCGGATGTTGTGCCTCTCCATCGTGCCCGCAATTCCGGGTCGTCGGAGGTCCTCCGATGGTGCTCACGCTCCACCTAGCTGAGGAAATCACCTGGGGATTGATGGGGAAAATAAGCTAAAATGATCAAATAGGAAAAGAATGAGACCTGAACTGAAATATTCGTATTTTTGCCAATGCGGGGAGAGAATTATCATGTATATTTTCTCCAAACTACTTGAACCTCCATCCTTGGTCTACAAGCGCTCCGATCCCTCGGACCGTTTCCGCTTCTGGTTCATTCTTTCTAGACCTTGCAAGCATTGTACCGTCTCTGGATGATCCATTCCCAATGTCTTCTGTCCCAATATAGCGGCCTGCTCAAAAATATCCTTTGCTTCCTGCTCCTGCCCTTGTTGCTTGAGTATTAATGCCAAATGGCGCATGCTCTGGACAATGTCCGGGTGTTCCTTGCCCATGATTTTCATTCTCAGTTCCAATACACTTCTTTGCGTTTCTTCCGCTTCCTGGGATTTCCCTTGTGCCTGAAGTGTGATTGCTAGATGGCTCATCGTGATAAGATAGTCAGGGTGTTCACGTCCTACTGTCCTCTCTTCGTGCTTCAGCGTTTGTCGAAATAGCCCTTCTGCCTCGCTGTGCTTGCCCTGCTTTCTCATTGCAATACCTATGTGTTTAACGGCGACGGATGTTTTGGGTTGCTCTTCGCGAGGCACACTTTTACCATACTCCAGCACCAATCGATAAACTTGCTCCGCTTCATGGTATTTCTCTTGCCTATCGAGAACAACGGCTAAGTTGTTCATGCTTTTCAGTGTTTGGGGGTGTGATTGACCGAACCGTTTTGTACACAAGTCCATTGCATGCTGGTGAATCTGTTCCGCCTCTTTGTACTTGCCCTGTTTCTCGAGAACAATACCCAGGCAGTTCATGCACCGGATTGTCTCAAGATTCTCGTCTCCGAACAATAATGAGTATTTCAGATCAAGTGTTTCACGCAACAGTCGCTCTGCGTCTGGGTAGTGGCCCAGGATAAGTAGGGATTTTGCGACATGGAATAGAAGAGTTGATCTACCATGCTCCTCATCGCACTTCTCTCCATACTCCAAGGCGCTTCGAACATGGGGCAAGTACGCGGTCCAAATCTCTCTGTTTTCGTGATTGGGTGAAGGATATGTCATCGCAAAGTGCCTTAGAATAGTATTGTATGTTTTCTGAGCGTTGCCTGTTTGTTCAAGCCAATTTCGCATTGCCAATCGGACTGGTCGATGCATATTAAGCAAGCCGTCCTGCTCTGAAACGAATGCGAATGACTTCAAAACCTCGATGGCTTCATCCGACTCCGTCTTACTTCGAGTGGGAGGTAATAGTGCCTGTGGAATTTCTTTTTCGCTCAAAAAGGACATGCATTTCAAGTATTCCACGGCTCGTGGATAGTCCTTAGAAACACGATCAAAGGAAATAAGCCATGCGATTGTCACTGAATTTCGGACATCGTCACTACGGCCGTTGTCGTCCAGTTCTTTGCTCAAGAGCTTCGAAAAAGCTGTGTCGCCTGATCGGCAGTGGCGCAAATATGTCCTGGTAGTTATTCTCACCCGGTCCATATATGCAGCGGCCAGCTTGAGAGCCAAGGGAAGGTTGTCAAGAAATTCAACCAGTTGGACTGTGCTTTCGAGGTCCTGCTGGGTTTGACTTCTCGACAACCTCGTCTCAAGCAGCTCAACAGATTCGTCGTTGGTCATTTTAGATACACTGAAGACGCCTTGACTACCCACCTCCAACCTTACTGAGAGGTCGCGAGAGCGAGTGGTGAAAAGAATTGATCCATTCTTGTTTGATGGAAGGTACTTGGTGATCCCCGTAGGTTGAGACAATAACTCGACATCGTCTGCGTTGTCGACAATTAACAGCCATTGTCCCGATTCATTGCGCTCAAGAGCGGCCTTGACGAGGAAAATAATGTCAACACGATTCTCATCGATACCTGGAACCTTCAGAGTTTGGCCGATGTGATGATAGCTGTTCCCAAATGTGACAGCATCTGTTGCATTCACCCAAAACACGGAGCATTCCGAGTTGGTAGCGCGAAGCCGAGAGGCAACCTCGAGCGCAATTTGTGTTTTACCAATACCAGCGGGTCCTTGTATGACTGTTCTTTGGCAACTACCTTTGACAGCGGCAGGCGTAACTCGTTGAAGTAACGGTGACATGACGTCCTCACGACCAACGAAGCCTTTGTTGCGTGCGAAGGGCACGTCCCAGCGAGCTTTGGGCTCAACAAGACCAACAGGCTGCGGTCTCTTGCGGTTCTCCCTCTCATTCATTTCCATGGTTTTGTCTGTTTCGATGTATCCCTCAAGTACAGCCTTTGCTGCTGATGCTGCGGTCGCTGCTGCGAAAACTTGCCACTTCCGGTCTTTGTGGCCGTCAGCGTAATCGCAGACGCCTTGGACAATGATGGACGGCACTTCATCCCACACTCCAGAGCCTTCCATCTCGAATGCAATAACTCCGGTGGCTTGGGAAATGTGATCACGGTGAGCGGCCGATTTTATGACTGCATCACCGGATCCAACCGGCCCAACATGGACTTGAAGCTTGTGGTGTTCATCTTTTTGCTTCTCGGCATTTTGAGCGGAGTCCGGCCGTTGCCTCTTGACAACGTATTTATCCTCACATCCAAGGTTGGCACATGATGCCCCGATGGATTCGTTGCACACTGGATCGGCATCGCTGAAAGACTTTCGGCAAAGACAATTCGATGGTCTCTGATGCATATGACGATAGGTGCTCTCGTAGAGTTTGTCCTGGTCGGACCCAGGATAATCATATTTTTCGAGCCACTTTATCTTGTGCGCTCTATCTCGTATCGCTTGGAGTGCAGTATTGGTGTTTTGGCTGAGTTGATCAAGCCCAAGGTCGCTCTCCAAGGTTCCAAACAGATCGATTGCGGATCGATTCGGTGGTCCCGGATTATCTTGAACGGTATTCTTGGCAAACAAGTTGTGGGGATTGCGACCGGAGTCAAATTGGATAACACTGTTGCTAATGACCACATCGCCGAGGAAGATTTCTTTATGGTCGTAATGAGGCACGCCGCCACAAACGCCAACGAGGAGTGCGAGTCGTAACCTGCGATAGCTCGCACGCAAGCCCGCTACCACTCTGGCGGCATTCCTCTTGCCTACATTTGGCAGCAGGGTCAAGATGACATTGTGGCTGCCCACACGGCCGGCTGTATAGATGTTCGCGTCGCCGATGGCCCTCCCATACTGTTGGCCGTTTTCGTCCCAGAACTCGTCGAAGATCAGGGTGGCAGCATTGTATTCGAGCGGCAGGGCGCAGATGATGGCAATCTCGAAATCGTTTCGGTCGCGGGGTCGTGGGAAGAACATGGTCGCGGTAGAGGATCCGTCGGCGTCTGGTGGTTTACAACATGGCTGTCGGCAGGTTCCTAGCCCGTCCGTCCCTATTCAAGAGGAGATGGGAATGGGAATGGAAATGGTGAGCTCATCGCGGGGAGTTTCCCTGAGGCTGGGACGCGCTTCATGCACGGTCCCAACAGGACCAGGGTCTTGGTCTTGGACGCCCCGCTGGGCGGTGATTGGCCAGCAACACGGTACATTTTGATGTCTTTATTTTATTTTGTGATTGTTGATGTTCGTCAAAACCTCCTTGTAAATTAATTATCCATCTTCTATCACCATCTATACACATTCCCAGCTATCAGGGAGAGCAGCATCACCAGCTCCAGTATATTTGTTGCGGAGTGGGTATCGGCAATGACGTCGTTGAAATGCGACCCTCTCAGAAGTCATGCCACCCACAGCTGTGCCTACAATGGAATCTGGCGCGACACCCTCCTCAACCCACTGAACAATGGCCGTCAATATGTTGCCTTCAGGCCCGTCGTCATAGGCCGTATTCTCGAAATTCCCGATATATGTAGCCCCAAGCCCACCGTAGCAGTGTTCCAGGCCTGAAATTCGGAAATATCGGTAAAATTCGTCTAGCTCCTGCGACGGGAGCCCCATAGTTCTCGAGACATGCTCGTAGTAACGCATCGAGTTTTCACTACTAATCATGGGATCCTTGAGGCCATGGTAATGAAGAATTTTGGCTCCCCGGTTTCTGACGGCAGAGAGGTTACCGTTCCACGTGTCAATATCGAATGGGTTCAAATGCACTGCCGCCAAGTAGTCCTTTGGGCCAATTGTAGCAGGGTCCCAGTCTGGATCACTGTTCACCACATATCTGAACCAATCCACGCTATATGGAAACGGTGCGCCAGATACCAGAGGTGAATACGAGATGCCAGGTTGCATTCGTGGGTACAAGAGCGATCCATCGCTTCCATACTGTGGTGAAAACACCTCTCGAATTACCTCAACTTGAGCTTTTGTCAGGCAAGGCTTGGTGGAGTTGGGGGAGCAAAGAAGCGCTTCCGGGCGATAATGGCAAAGGTTCGGGTCTTCAATGATCCCATCGCGATATCCATCGAGGCCATCGCACTGTTTCAGGATATCCTGATAAACCAGCTCCCAGGTCTCTTCAGAAATATAAGTAGGCGATCCACTCGCGCCGGTAATGGGAAAGAAGTGGCCTCTCCACGCGGTGAGATTATTAAAAGCTACCGCAGGTGCTCCAACGATGATGCCGTCAAAATCTTCAGGAAAATCCTGGGCCGCCTTCAAACCTTGCCGTCCACCCGTAGAGCAACCAATGTAATAAGATTTTTGATGCGCCCTTCCGTAAAAGACCTCAGTCACCTCTTTTCCGACAACGACCCCAGTGTGCGAGGCGCGATAGGCAAAGTCCTCAATGACGCCAGGGTTTTTATAAAATGCAGTGCCTTTGTTGCCATCATGGCCATTGTTGGTGCCGACAGTCGCAAAACCCCTATTAGCCCCATAGGTCATGTCCATATACTGGATGCAGCCACCCAAGCCTCCGTTTCCTGTGCTCAAGAAGCGCCCATTCCAATCGAAGGGCAGCCATGCCTCAAGCGTAAAGCCGCTGGTTGAGCTTGTGGTTACGTGCATAACCACCCGACACGTATCAACCTTGACATATTGGGGTGAATTGTCGCATGTTGGGTCAGTCGCTGGTATTTTTAAAGTAGTGCCTGCAAAAATAGTTTCCGTTGATTGGATGGTGGTGTTGGGAAGATCGAGATGCTCAGCGAGCCCAGTACAATTCTCGGCTCGCGCACAGAGCACGCTGCGGGCCGCTTGGAGAAGCAGCAAAATTAGCGGCGAGCGCAGCCCCATGGTAGACGCCCAGCTGAGAAGACTGTCCGTAGGGTGCGCAACGTGTGTTTGAGGATGGTACGGATGCTTCCGCGCTGCGCGAAGACAAATACAATTTCGCACCAGGCACCTCTCAAATGCTGGCTTTTCTAGCGGTCACCGTGGTGTTCCCGTCATAATTATTTGGAGCTTGCGAGACACGGAAAGGTGAGACATGCATGACGTCTTTTGTTGCCATTGGTTGAGTTGACGCTAACAGTGAGCGTGACTTGGTACAGGACAGGTACACCGCGTTTTACCATCCATCGTGCAGTGCAGTCTTGTAAACAAACGCCGAGATAGGTTGGACCTGAATCTATTTGCTTCTATTCGTCGATGCACTTGATTAGTTTCCTCATATACCATCATTCTAAGTTAACCGATGCAAATGCCCTGCTGATTGCCAGACCTGTCGCTGAGTACGACATTATCTTGTCATGCCCTCCATACTTTAAAATCTCGAGCCTGATGTTGCCCCTTTTCGTAGACCATACTGTCGTTGAACCTCCTTCCCCGTATGACTCTCTGGCCTTGTCTATCTCCCCAAGAAGCGCAATGTCGTCGAGGGTGGAGTTCTTGCCTCCTTCAACAACTCGTACGGTCTCTGTAAACAACCTTACAGAGTGCTCCACCGGAATATCCATGTCATCTTCCGCGTGCAAGAGTGTGATGTCAAATTTCTTAGCCGCTCTCACAAATTCACCTAGTCTATGAAAGTTGTCCCATGTGCTAGTGAGATGTTGAGAGAAGAAATTGAAAAGCGGCTTCACCTTGGCAATTGGTGACAATACCGGGATAAAGCCTCCAATGCGATATGTAGCGGTTAACTGTGGAATATCTGTGAAGGAAGCTGTGACAACCAGTCCTGCAAAATTAACTGATGGCTCCCGCTGTGCGAGTTCGTTAACAAGGGCGATGGCTACTGCTGACCCGAGGCTCTGTCCGTATATAGCAATCCTGTCAGGCGGAATACCGATACTATTTAGGGCCCAGTCAGCGACCGCTAGCGCGTCGGTAATGACGCCGCTCTCCGACGGATAGCCACTAGACTTCCCATAGCCTCGGTAATCGAACGTCAGGATATGAGTGTTGACAGGGTCCGTGGCATATAGAGATCGGTAACTATCAGGACGCCATCCGCTGGCGATCGTGCCACTTGTGCCATGAAAATAAAGGACTAAGCGAGAATTGGGGTTCTCCTTGAGTAGGTGAAAATTCAATGTGTTCTCGAAGCTTTGAACAGGTTCTCCCTTTGTGCTTTGTGCAAGCAACGCTTGTTGGTTTACTTGATACGCTGCCACAGGAAGAACGTGCCATGCATGGAGATGTACTCCGTCAGGTGTTGGGATATAAAACGGTGTGACCTGTCTATGGGAAAAGCCAAACCGCTCAGGGATATTGACATCTCTAAACCAAGTCAGAGTGATTTTATGAAGATAAATTGCATGGGTCTGGAGCGAAGGTGCGGCTATCAGAGCTCCCAGTATGCTAAAGTAGAGCATGGCGGGAACACCAAGGGTCAGGCCAACCGTCAAGATGGTTCGTCGTAAGGCGGAGGTCGCCATAATTGCCGTGATTCTGCACTAAAGCAAAATTCGTTCATGTGAAATAAGGCATCTGATCCTGATGATGCGGGTGCATGTTTTGTGACAGGGATCCTAAGAGAAATTACAGAATGCCCCCTAAAAATTGTTGTTGGGTCATCCTTCCCGTCTGCACGTGCCAAGGCGCTAGCAGCAGAATAATGTTCAAATCCACCAGCAGGCAGTTCAGAATTGGATATGGGTGTTTCTGCATGATCAGAATGTGATGCCATAGGAGACTTACTTCAAGCACATCCCAATTTTAGAATTGACACAAATTCAACATGAGCTTCTCTATCGAGAGCAAGTAGAAAATAATATGCATTGGTTAAGTGGGATTCGAGTACTGACATCGAACTCATGTTTACCCCGTCCAGCCAAAGTCTGAACAAGAATAGGGATTCGGCTCGAGGCTGCAGTGCCGCTGAAGAGGTCGTAAAGTCCACTCACAGAACAATACTGAAAAGATCCTATAGATCTCCTCCAGGGTCCGTTAAGGCCTAGAGCAGAGTGTTTTAGCTCATCTCCGTGGGCATGGAAACCCAGAATATGTGGCACATCACATAAATTTCTTCCCAATCCAGCCCAGAATAAGCACGTCATAAATAATTATTATAAATAAACAACATAAGATCATGGCATTTCACTATTTTATCTTCTATACACTTGTATTTGTGTTGCTTTATTTATGCATGTCTTTTATCATCCACGTTCCGATTCGGTCCTCGAATTAGTGTACTGCCTGTTTCTTTCTGTGTCCGTGGATGAGAGCTTTTGACAAGACTTTACAATTGTGCTCTGGGTACAGAATTGTCGTCTTGAAGTGAAAAGCTATGAGCCACAATTTAAAGATGCAATTTGCTAATTGATGCACAAAGCCGAGGTCAAATACATCACATGTATCAAGCGCGTGGTATTTGGGAAAAAGCCCAACAGCCGCATCGAGCCGAAGATGAGGGTGTGGCAATCAAAGTAGCCTGCATAATTTTGCCTTAAGGTATAGAGTTCTCCGCTTTAAGTTGTGTTTGTATGCATAATATGCATAAGCTGTCCAATCAGCATTGTTTTTAGAAATTAGGCCCGATCTACTTCTCTACCCTACACCACATCGTGAATATTCTTAGCTCGCTTTAACGATCAGACCCTCAATCAGTTCGAAAGTAACCCCACTGCCTTAATTAAGATGACATCTAAGTCAAAGGCATGGCTTCCCAATCCCTTAAGACTGAGGTTATGGCTAAAGCATGGTTTGCATGCCGCTTGATTGAGGTGCATCTGGGCTAAAACAGTTACAGATGAATTTCTTATGCGAGCTTATGTACAGGAAAGAAGGTAACAAACATCGAGAGGACCAAATTAGACCAGAATTAAGCAAAATTTCTTTAATAAATTTCTTATTTAAACCAGATTCTCCGTCTCTTTACTCCAGCATCAACAACGAATTCCTAAATTCGAGTATAGTGACATCGTCTTTGTACTTCCTCTGCTTTTCTCACCCGCAAACACGACTCTTTTGCGAAACAAAGGTATATTTAAAGCGAAACATCTCTCTAAATTAAGTTGGTTTACTGACACGGAAATCTGTAGGAGCTTTATCCTGCTATCACTACAGATAATTCAGAACATCGACCACAGGTGCAACCGTCGAAAACAAATATGTTCTTTCCAGCAGTAATGATAGACATGGGGGCCATCAACCTGGACAAAGACTTCATCATACAGAAGAAGGACGAAGGAAAAATGTTGGGTCGGAAGCTGAGTACCCGAACAAAGGATGAAGGAAAAATGCTCGGGCGAAGGTTGAGTAGCCGGGTAAAGCGAAGAAGCGTGCAGAGACGAGAAACTCCCTTGAAAGATGATGCGAAAGCCGACCAGAAAGATGATCAGAAGAATGATCAAGACGATTACTCGAAAGATGATTCGAAGGATTATTTGGGGGATGATTGGTTCAAAATTTGATTTGATGTGAGACTGAAATAGGTATGTTTCGTCTGCTTTTCCGATGCATCGGTTTATTCTGACTCGACCTAGGTATCCTTGATATGTTTACCTAAAATGGATGGTTTTGGATCGGTGTATTGCAACGTTCGATCAAACGATGGGCTCAAGATACAAAACCAAGTCAGCCATGTCTCTAATCACACTTAGTGGTATGCAGTGTGTGACACTAAGCGTTAATGAATCAAGAACTAAGGCCTTGAACAGTTATATAGAGAGGCTGCCTGTGCTTAGATCACACTCAAATTAGTCTAATTGAATAATGCCATGGATATCGTTGTCAAGCCTATTTTTAGTAGTGTGGAGGTTCTTCTTTTAGGTGAATGATGCAACTGGGCATGGTCAAAACTTTACTCGAAGTCATGATATTACATTCTTTATCGGGCAAGTTGAGAGGACTCCGCGTGAGCATTTTTACGTTTTATTCGTAAAGCTTTGTGGTATTTGGCTAAATAACCGAAAAGACTGTGGTGACTTCAAATATTTGGTTTACAGTAACGGAACAACGTGCCGCCATAAGCCGAATTTTTGACATGGGCAAATGACTGATGACTAGACTAGTATACGCCCCCGCAATGGCTTGCTTGGGGTAACATGGTTACGGAGGTGAACGAGCTGAGAAATCAAGAGCTTCAAATCTGCGCCTCATCTATTTTCGCTACTGAAAATGCCTGCGTTAAGTGGATTTTCTGATAATCCGCTTCGCACGCGCGATGACCTGGTCAAGGCCACTGAAGCCCTACTTAAACCTCTCACTCAGTACTTCTCCCCGGCTCATGCCCGCATCCGCCTGCCTCATGCTACTGGAACACATTTTGACGAGACGGCTGCCCAGTTGGAGGGATTTGCACGCCCTCTTTGGGCGATTGGGGCGCTGCTGATGGGCAATGAGTCTAATTTGCACCTCATCAACCAGTGGATTGAGGGGTTCGAGGCTGGAGTGGACCCGCACCACCCAGAGTATTGGGGAGACATAAAAGACATGGATCAACGTATGGTTGAAGCCGAGATGATTTCGTTTTCCCTATTAGCCGCCCCAAAATCCCTTCTCTGGGAACGACTTAGCCCTAAAACACAAAGCAACTTGACGAGATGGCTACTTGGGATGCAGGGGAAAGCGATGCCACCAGCTAATTGGTTGTGGTTTCGCGTATTTGCGAATCTTGCACTCGTATTAGTCTGCGTAGTCGATACACCAGAGATTCGAGAATCAATGAAAGCAGACCTTGACGTCCTGGACTCCATGTATATTTGTGATGGATGGTCTGGGGACGGAATATGGAGGAGCCCCGAGACTGACGAAGAAGAATACCAGATATATCTCAAAACTGGACGCGCGGGTTCACTGATAGCATCAAGGAATGTATGCTACTATTCTGGTAGCTTTGCCATTCAATTTAGCCAATTGCTTTATCTTCGTTTTGCCGGAGATTTAGATCCAGCAAGGTCCGAAAAATATCGCCAACAGGCGAGGGATTTTGGCAGAGGATTTGTACACTTCTTCGATGCTGATGGTAAGTCAAACCAAACCTAAAGCAAAATATGCCACATGGGTTATTAACTGGCTGTTGGATTAGGAGCTACTATACCGTTTGGTCGATCCCTGATTTACCGTTTCGCCTGTGGAGGCTACTTTGCTGCGCTAGCACTGGCCAAAGTACCAGATATGCCAGAACCGTTGAACTCGCCAGGAGCTATTAAGGGATATTTATTGCGCCATCTCAGATGGTGGGCGAGAAATTCAGAAAATATATTTTATCCAGATGGAACTCTTAATTTTGGATGGACCTATCCGTGAGTTGACTCTTTCTTACATTGAGCTAATCTCTTACACTGCTTCCTACAGAAACATGTATCTGACAGAGGACTACAACTCTCCTCAGTCCGTATACTGGGCCCTGAAGTCATTGGTTGTTGTCGGGTTGACCGAGGACGATCCCTTCTGGTTAGAACCAGAGATACCATACAAACCCCCATCAGCCGCAGATGGAGTGAAAATTTTACCAGCGCCTCGCCACATCATGTGCAACCATCCAAAAGGAAATCATCATTTCATGATATCTACATCACAGTTTATCACGGTTCCGTTCAAGGGAGTCATTGCAAAATACTCCAAGTTTGCATATTCATCCTCTTTTGCATTTTCCGTTCCCACGGGCCAAGCCTCACTCGGCCAGCTTGCTCTGGATAACACTCTTGCCCTTAGTAGAGACGGGACCGAGACTTGGGCTGTGAAATATAAAAGCGGAGAGGCGAGATTCTCTAAAGCGAATCTGCAAGGTAGTCAGAGCCAAGAGGTTTGCATTGCGACTGTCTCATGGTACCCATGGGTGGATCGCAGCGTCGTCGTTGATACAATACTTGTGCCCCCAACTAATAGATGGCCAGATTGGCATATCAGAATTCATAGGTTGCGATCTCTGAAGGAAATTGGAAGGTTATTTACCGCTGAGGGAGGGTTTGCAGCGGATGGCCGGCGCACTTTAGATACTCTTGAACTTCCCGTTCTCAAGAGCCATACACTCGGTGATGATACTGACGTGGAAACCTTAGAAGGAATCATTAAAGAAGATGATTCAGTGCTGATAATCAGTAAGTCGGGCTTCTCTGGAATATCTACAGAGACATTATCATGCACAGGCACCACGTCCGTTTTGCCATTTAAACCAGAGCCAAATACAAACCTGATGGCTGCTCGAAGTCTCATACCCATGATCGAGCATAACATTGCAGACTTCAAGGCAGAAGAAGAAATTATTTTGGTGACAAAGATATTTGCCGTGTCCCGTCTTTCGAAAGGGAATTGGCGAAAAGGGCAGAAGTCCATTGCAGAACGATGGGGCGATCAACCGCAGATTCACTTGGGCAAACGGCCACTGCCTTCTGGCGGTGATTGTATTCTTCTAAATTTTTAATTTAATTCATTCACTAGTTTAAAATAAAAAGATGTAATCGCACATCAGTACATATTGAAGACATTCACAATGCGGGTATTGACTAAAGCACTGCGCTTGCTTACCTGGGCCACTCAGATTGTTGGCCTGGGCCAGCCCATTCACTATTCAACGGCATGGAAGTTAAGTCTGTGGACTTGGAGTTAAACAGCATGTCATCAAAGCTGATAACCCGGTCCATGTCCATAAATCCTTGACCCATCAATATTTGCGATATCGCCGAGAGTTCATCCCCGTCGGAATCGCTTGACGGATGATTCCAGTTTCCTACACCTGGGCTGTTATTGGATGCTATGCTCGAATTTTGCGGACCAATGAAAGGCCTAGATAGATTGATTTCAGGCGCTTTATCGCCGATTTCGCGAGGCTGAAGCAATACAGTCGTCGCGTCATTTGTATTCCGATTTTGACTAGGGGTTGTAGTGGTATATGGTCGTGTAGGGAGCTCTTCGTCATCGGATGACCCATATACATCGATTCGAAAGTTTAGATCTTGTATGCATTGTTGATATAGCCGATTGAGCCGAACAGCAAATTGGTTAAACAACGACTGTGTATGTTCGTTGCCCATCCATCGCCGAGACATTTCCTCCAGGTTTCTGACAAGTATCCAGAACTCATCGGCCAAGGGAGTTTTATAGAATTTCCAATGTACTAGGAATCTTCATGTTAATAAACAATTTGGGGCATGGACTAGAATCATGTCGCACCTAGTAATATCCTGCCACTGACGAAAGCTGCAAACCCCAGTTGCGGCGAGACGAAGCTGTCTCTTGGGGACTGATCAAGATATTTTTGTGTAATATTAGCGGTCTCGATCGCTGCGCCCAAACATGTTTCAGCGCTGCAATAGGTCGGTAGTTTGATGTGTGCGAGCTCTGGGCTTGGGTAAGCTATTCTTTGATGAAGGAGGATGGTGGATATGTTATGCGTGGCATTTGCGGCTGTCATATTTGGGTCTAGCACGCCTGGCATCGTTTGCCGGGATTCCCCAGAATCTTGCCATTGCTGCGGCAGAAACATCCTCCAGCTAGAAAAAAAATATTAATATTATCTGAATACGCTGGGGTTATGTTTTGACATACTGGACTAATCTCAAGTCAAGCTCTTTGAACCTTGTTAACCAGCTGGATACCTCCTTCCGGTCCTTAAAGTTGACATTTTGATGGAGGAAATATGTGTTAATTCGACTTAGAGACTCGATTGCCTCGATATTATATGCGAATGCACCAACGTTCGTCATGTCTATTGACTGAGAATGGGGGCTCTGACCAACAGGTCGCAATGGTTTTTCGCGATCATTTGTTTCAGAATTAGTAGAATGAGTGGGACTAGGATAGTGAGCAGGAAGGAAGCTGATAGAGTTCCCCATCTTGCCTGCAGAGGTATCCCAAATGCCAAAGTATGGGGTCAATGCTGGCGTGTCTCTATACCAATGTCCGCCGCAGACAGGGAGCCTTCGACAAACATCTGCCGCAGTAAGACTCGTGTTCCATCTATGCTGTAGTTAGAAGTTGGGCATCAAGCTGCGAGGAAACTTAGGAGTTCATACCCAGTAGTCACTGAGCAAAATCTGGAGAGAATTAGCACACAAATTTAAACAATTACAGCGGATAATCCGAACCTGTCTAGCAAAAAGACATTCCAAAACACCCTTCTCCTCTCTTCCTCCTCGATCCAGCTTATGGGGTCGGGCAGAGTTGGGATCGGCCGAAGCAGAGCTGATCTTCTTTGGCGGCCTTCTCGCTCAACGCTGAGCTGTAAGTACTCCACACTTCGAGTGAGAGAACCAATAATAGACCAGGCACGATGCGACTCTCCATTACAAATCTTCGGATAGGTTAAAATAATGGGCGAGTGGTGAGCGCGAATAATGGAGACTTACATCAGTGAAAGCCAAAATGATGAGCGCTTGTAAATTCTCGACAGAAAGTTGATCCATTGCAGTGAGCAAAACAATCTGCCGTGACCTTTTGGTCTGCAATTTGACTTCCTCTGGTGGGATTGGGCGCCCATCCCGAATGACAAATCGTAAAGCAGAAACATTGATGGCATGGAGAACGACTGATAACTTTTTTGGGCCCTCAGTCGTGGCGAGCTTCTTGTGAAAGTTAGCTTGGTGTAGTATTGGAATCCATGGTTGAACACGCTGAAAATAACAGTCCAGCAAAATTTTTAAGAGGGTTTCATCAGACATGCTATGCATAAAATCTTGAAACTGCTCTGTGTCGTAGTCACCGCCATTGTGATCGGAGTAACTTCCAGAATAAACATGGTCTGCCCTTCTCCGTTTTCGAGGCCGGGGAGACTCAAGTTGTGCTTGTTCCTCATAATATGCCGAGCTGTCTGGCCTGAATTTATGCGAGACTGTTGACGTAAGATTTCGTATTTCTTGAGCTAAAACGCCAAGCACCTCTACGACGGGCTGCAGCACATGGTTCTGCACGTTGTCGGACGGTTGCGGCCGATCATGGGCTAGAGTCGGTTCGTCGGGCGAATCTTGAGCCGTGCTATTGCCCCTGCAAAATAATTCCCGTTCCACCGCTTCTATATGGTTTGTTAATCCTGGTGAACGCTTTTGCTGCCTGTGACAGCCGCTATCGCTTCTGGGGAACCTACCTATACGCTTATTCAAGCTTTCAACAGCGCCACTCCTCATCCCTGGCTTGTTTCGTTTTGGATCATAGGCGCATGGTGTGTCTACATTCTTAAGAATAACAGCAAAATTTCCGGGTTCTCGATGCCTTACCTAGTCGCTCGCAATTCGAGCATTGCGGCTTCTGTCTGGAACATTTAAGCTTGCGTTTCCGGCAACTCTCACATGAGGGCAAATTCGATTCATTTGCAACGTCAGAATCAATGTGCTCGGTTTCATCCATTGCCTTTTACGTATCACAAGCAGCTCATATTACGCGGGATGGATTGTAACGGGAAGGGGTGATTCGCTGAGATGGAAATTTTGGAAGTGGCAGTGGTCGGCTACGGTCAATTACGAGGCTAATGGTCGGCTAGAGCTTGCGTGGTGGCATGACGGACAGCCCACAGTTTCGTGGGCCAAACGTCAAGGATCAATCTAGTGTCAAGGACGCTATTCCGTGAGGAGTATCGTATCCGTTCCCCATACCCCTCACCAAGTGATGGGGACGGTCAAACCCCGCAAGACGAACTGTCGGCTTGCAGGGGTATTCCCCATCATGACTCGGCCAGGTTGCTCTAGCCGGGGCCGCATGAAGTCTCGGGCGAGCAATGCCCCGAATCCGTGCGTTCAGTCCCATCACGTCGCTTCGACCATGAGTGTGCTAAGAAATTGAGTCTATTCTCTATTTGGACAAAGCGACCTTTGTATCCCCCATCGCGGTCCAGCGTTTCTTCAAGCTGGAAACCGCGCTTTTAGGCTTTCGATCCCTTGTAAACACGCCCTTCTTATTCCCATCCACGCGGAAAATGAATGTATTTGGGCAATGGAAATCTGCAAAACTCCACACTTGTTCTCCAGCAATGCTTTCCACTCGGTCAAAGACTCGATGATACATTTCTAGGAAGTTTGCCTGGTATTCCTCGCTCCAAGGAACGTCGTATACAGAATGCAGTCCCACTTGAGTGTCTGCGCCATATTCAGTCATGATCATTGGCTTGCCATATTTTTCCTGCCAACTCAACAGATCCGCTTCCAAAGCGGGCTCAGCAGCGGCAAGATTGCCAGTATGGCGATACCAGCCATAATATCGGTTTAAGCAAAGGACATCAAACAAATCCGAAATCAAGTCCTTGTCGGCAGGTGCTTGCATTTCGTTTGTGAAGCATAGCGGACGCGTGGGGTCCAGTGAACGAGCCAGGGTGACCAAAGGCTCCATGTATTCCCTAACACCCGCTTCGGCCGAGGCTGGCTCATTTGTGAGCGCCCACATCACCACGGATGGGTGGTTCTTGTCGCGTGCTATTAGCTCTCGGATAGCCTGAGCGTGAGCTGCTCTGGTGTTGTCATTGATAGTCTCAGGCGAGAAAGTATTGACATGTTTCCAGCCCAAAAGACCTGCGACAATTGCCAAATTGAGGCCGACAGCGGCCGTCTCGTTGATAACGACAATACCGTGGCGATCTGCGTAATCCAGCACCTCCTCGGCGTAAGGGTAATGTGATGTTCTGAAGGAATTGGCCCCCATCCATTTCATCAAGTAGAAATCGTGAACCATGTAAGCGGGGTCATATCCTTTCCCTCGAATTGGAGAGTCTTCGTGTTTTCCAAATCCTTTGAAGTAAAATGGTTTGTGATTAATCAGGAACTTGTTCCCAACTACTCTTACAGACCGCAGGCCAACAGATACTTGATAAGTGTCGACCAACGTGCTGGGATTGGCTTCTGAAAGGATATCCACCTGTAGCTGATAGAGATGTGCAGCGCCAGGCTGCCAGAGTCGGGCCGAGGGAACAGCCACTTCGTTATCTTGCCCTGTCGTTTGACTTATCACGGCTCCATCTTCGTCAGTGATGGTAACCCTGCATCTTGTTGATTCTATGGGCTCGTTTGTGACGACTTTGTAATCTATTGTGCCAGTGCAACAATCCTCTGCTACGTCCGTAGTCACCGTGACATCCTGGACAAACAGTTTTGGGGTAGAGCATAATCGCACAGAGCGTGCTAAGCCTGCATAATTAAAGAAGTCGTGTTGGTAGTGTTGCTTTCGCGTACCATCCTCAAGTACTTCGATTCGTCCTGGTGGAATTGTTTCCCAGGTGAGTTGGTTGTCGACTGCCACAGTAAGACGGAAAGTTTGTCCAGGTGCGACAAGAGTAGTAATGTCGGCCTCGAACGGAGTGTAACCCCCAATGTGTTCAGTCACGAAAGCATCATCAACATAAACGCGACCTCGATGTGTCGCGGAGTCGAAGCGAAGAAAATAGCGATCCTTGAACCAAGTGTGAGGCACAGTCACATGTCTCTGATAGTACACCCAACCGACATGATCTCGAATTTTCTGATCGACAAATATGTCATTATAACTTGCTGGGACTGGGACCTGCAAGGATGAGGGAATGCACTTCTTCCATCCTTGATCAGTCTCGATGTCAAACGAGGAGCATAATGCAAAATTCCACAGCCCGTCCAGCGAGGCGATGTCCCGTACACAATTCGCCTGAGGTTGCAACATGCTGTGCTTAGTTGTTTTGGGTGAAAAAGCCTTGAAAAAAAAATTCAAGGTGTATGTGAAGAGCCAGAGATATTGAATCAAAATGGGATCTGGGAAAACAGGGCTACTACTCGCTTCAACGTAGATGGGGAGTTAGAAAGACGCGATTTATAAATCAGCGTCTGGATATTATCTTGGAGGGATTGTAAGGATTAGCACCCGGAAAAGCCGGGTCTTGCTATGAAGTATTTCCCGGCTCGGACCAGGTCTCGGCCGCGACAGTGTCTGTCCTTCAGCGGGATCAATTGACAGGGTGGGTACAGTTCCAAAACTTTTGGTGACTGAATTAATTGACGTATGTGAGCGACTTATCCAGACGATGATACAAAGACTCTTTATTATGTATATCTTGTTTAAAATTGTTTTTTGTTTCCATTTATATGTAACTTCTTCTCAATATTCGCGTTTTTCCGGCCTTGGGGCCCTTCACGTCTACTGTCATGGAGGCGGGGCAAGTTTCGGCCGACACTCACCGCGGCCCCCGACCTGAAGATTCTAGGAACAGGAAAGTGGATTTCAAGACCCAGACTTTCTCCATACTGTCGCGATATTCCCCACAAACTTGGAGCAATACTTCTGGGGTATATTGGGTCAAATGACTATTCATCCATGTCGGATTCAAAATGGCGTCTTGGGGCGGAGAAGCTGGAACTTATTCCAGCCTAATCAGGTTTAAATCGATGGTGGTTGATTACCCGAATATCGCTCCATTATTTGAACTTGATGGTGTATTTTAATGCTCATAAATCGTTCTGCCCCGTTCAGTTTGCATCCAGTCCCAGATACTATATGATTGCACATCATTGGACCACACATTTGAAACCATCATGAAGGAACCAAAAGCCAACACAAATGGTCCGGAGTTCAACACTGCCATGCCAGAAAATGAAAAAGAGGACATCCTGCAATTTGAAAATGCTAAATCTACAGATATACGGAATCCCTCAGTCACCTCGGCATTTGCAGGATGGACGCGTGCTGCTTGCATCCGGAAGTTCTGGAGGCTCTACGTCACGGGACTTGGGGTCTCTCTATCTGGCATGTGAGTATCTGAAAGGTTTATTTTTGATACAATGTTCGCTATTGACACTTACAGGTATGCGGGATATGCAAATGCCGTGATTGGGAGCATTATTGCAAATGAGGGCTTCATTGAGTACTTTGCCACCGTCACAGATCCGGATACAGGAAAGCCTGCACTCAACTCCCAGCATATATCACTCTGGTCAGCTTGCTACTTTGTCTCTGCCATTCTGATCCAGACGGTTGCGCCCATCACAGCCGATCGATATGGTCGCAAATTTAATATGTGGGCTGTTACCTTCTTCCTGACTATGGTGTGTCACATACCCGTTCCCGATATGTAAAAGAAGACTTTCTAAGACCTTGTCTCACAGTCAATTGTAATCCAAGTTGTTTCGCTTAATTGGTGGGTTCTTCTGATTGCTCGTCTCGTCGCCGGATGCGCGGGAGGCATGATGGGAACCTCTGTCATGGTCTACATGTCGGAGATCGCCATGCCCCAGTTTCGCGGAGCTCTATTGGGAAGCTTCTCTCTCGCGTTTTCGCTTGGCC
The DNA here is from genome assembly GCA_020809705.1 of Calonectria ilicicola. Lineage (NCBI taxonomy): Eukaryota > Fungi > Ascomycota > Sordariomycetes > Hypocreales > Nectriaceae > Calonectria > Calonectria ilicicola. The sequence continues at coordinate 683,857 of CP085833.1, read as the reverse complement.
AGGTATTTTTGGCCATTGGTTTAAAAGTCCTTGAAGAAACCAAGCCGATGGCATTCCGAAACATTTTTTACTCTGAATTCATCTTCACTGGTCTCTGGCTTTTCCCTATGCTATACCTGCCCGAGACGCCAGGTAAATATTTCAACGCTTGAGACAAGAATTAAGCTAATCGCATTTAGCTTGGTTCGCGAGAAAAGGCAGAGATGATGACGCGAAGAAAGCACTCAGAAGATTAATCGGAAATGTTGAAGGGTATGATATCGACCATGAGTACTCCGTCCTAAAATACGAAATTGAGGAATCTATTGCTCTGTCCAAAAGAACATCCGAAGATTCTGACTGGAAAGCTCTATTTTCCAGCAAGATAAATATTAAGAGGGCGGTAATATCGACCTTGCCATTTACTTTCCAAAATATTGTTGGAGTCCCTCTAATGTTTGGTTACACCACATACTTCTTCCAGCTAGCAGGTGTTAATGATCCCTTCCTTGGCAACATCATCAAACAAATGGTACTCGTCGTCGGCATCCTTATTTCCTTTTACATGGTTGACAAGGTGGGCCGAAGGACACTTGTCATTTGGGGAGGTGTTATCATGGGAACCATTTGCTTTATTGTGGGAGGCCTTGGATTTATGAAACAGACAAATTCTTCCGGCATGGCCTTGGTTGCCTTGTGCTCTCTTTGGGCCTTTATATATGCGAATTCGCTCGCACCAATCGGTAAGTACAGGCGTCATACATATTACGCGAGATCTCGGAGCTCATGATCCTTTGTGATTTAGGTTGGATCAGTCTTGTCGAGATTTCTAGCCCCAACCTCCGCGCAAAAACCACATCCATCGCCGTTACGATTCAATACATGACAGGAATTCTCTTCGTCAGTTAAACAACCCACCGTTAAGAAAAACCTTGAAGAAACTGACCTCGTGTTGTAGAATTACTGTGTGCCACTAATGTTATCCAACCAAGGCGCCAATTGGGGACAAAAAATTGGAATTTTCTTTGGTGGTATCACATTTGTGTATCTCATTCCGTGTATCCTGCTCTTTCCGGAAACCAAAGGCCGCACATACAATGAACTGGATGAGTTGTTCGAACGTGGGATTCCTGCTTGGAGATTCGCTTCTACGGAGACCACTCATCAAGATGTGGTGAAGCAAAGAGAGAGCGAAAAGGAATGCTAGAGGTTTGTAAAAAGCGCATGCCCGATTAGCGGAAGTTGCTAACAAGGCTCAGTAAATATGGCATGTGGGGAATCAGCAAAGGGAAATTCACTGAAGAGTCTGGCTACGCGAAAATAACTAAGGTACTCATGAAAAGCACGCAACGTTGCATATTACGACATGAGCTGAGAGCTCGCTAGCTTAAGTGGGGCAGGCACTGAGGCAACACTATAGCAAGTAGAGTCATAAATATCGTGGTCATACAACCAGCCAAAATCCTCCGATGCCTGTGTAACCAGGTTTGAAACCCATTATTTTCCAATTTGATGTTTTTAAGAGAGTCAATAATCCTCAAATTCCACCGTCTAGCTTACTCGGGGTTAGAAATTAGGAAGCACTAAAGATTGAATGCCTCCATCCTATTGTACTAACAAATTTTCGCAGCTGAACCAACAACTTCCTCATGAATAGTCATCTCTCGAGCGGCCCGGCTGAAAGTCCGATCAACCACGCTGACTAAAGCGCTGGAGCCTAACGCTTCGACTTGGGTAGGATTTCTGGGCGCTTATGACGAGCTGAGGCACAGAATATTTGCGCTTCTGTCAAGGGCAAAGCAAAACTCCATCGTCTTCCGTTCATCCTATTGACCATGTCAGAAATCTCTGAAAAAGATACATCACAAGATCAACGGCTAGATATAGACCATGACATGAACCGTCGCAAAAGCCGTGGCCAATATGGCAAGGAACTATCCGAATACATTCACAACTTGTACGTTTCTGGTGCGAAGTTATGGACCAAGGAAATGCTTGGCAAGATTGAAGAGGAGCTCTCAAAGACACCACTGCCTTCTTCAGTAATGATCCCCACAAGTATGCATCTTTATCTTTTCCCCAGTTACTTTTGACCCCAATTCTCAATTTTACGATAGTGGACGGAAAGTGGAAGCGGAAAGACCTACCACGCGGAATTGGTTCTTCTGACAATGAGAATGAACGAAAGTGAGTCTGACTGCCAAAAAGAAATCCGAAAGCTATAGGATTTTCCCCAGAGGTTTCCAAGTTGATTTTAAAACAAAGAGCTGACTTTGATACGTACAAATATAGGCATATCGTTATAATTTTCAACCTCTACCAGGAGTTGCTTTATCAACCCAAGGAAGATTACTCTGAGAAGGGAATGTCTTTGATGCCCGAAGGCTACATCGAAGAGTTCGACGAACAGCGCAAATTGTCATATGCTTGTGCTCTCAACATCGGATGGACGGAAGGCAGACCATTGAGGCCGACTATCGAATACCCTCGTTTGAGAGCTACGTGGGACAACGCCTGGAGAAATTGGACACAAAATTCAAAATGTGAAGAACTGGTGACTATTTTTAAAGAGAAATTCAAAATCCCCCGAAAGCTGAAACATATGGTCTGTTTCGCGCTCGGCAGCCCGGATTGGGGTTTAGATAACACAGACAATTGTGACAGTCGGTCAAGCAGATGCAGCATGGCACAACACGCTGCTGCACTAACCATGGCAACCCTGTTCGGCGAGCTGCTCGGCACCGGTCCTTTGCCTATTCTAGTGCAAGACCCAGCTTATACCCCAGCAGCAAAAGATTTGCTAAAAGAATTGGGAATCGAGGTAGTCGACGGCCATGGTAGCCTTGCGTTTACACATGTCGACGATGATACGGTTGTCTTTAGCTGTAGCCCAAACATCCCCGTGAAGCAAGTGGTTGCCGATATTGCCAGGCCAGCTGCTATGATTTGGAATTCGGTAAGACCAAGCTCTGAAGAAAGTCACGAATGGACAATCGAGGTGATGGATGGTGGAGAGCAGTGCAAGGTGGCGTAAGTGGTTTTCATTAAACTCGTTAGCAATCAAAATACTAATTGGGGTCATCCAGACCATGGGTAACAGACGAAGATTCGCCCCGCACACGAAAACTGGTTGAAGATTACGATACACATGCATTTCCCGATGACCCTGAACTTTTTCCGGATCTAGAAATCTACGTGCGAAGGGATTAATCACGTTTAGTTGTACCATATGCACAAAGGGCATTAGGAAAGCTGCTTTAATTGAATCAAGAAGTTCAGCAAAACATGAATTATTGGCCATATTATATGCTCATTAGAGAAAAGGTGAAATGAGCAAGCGCACGAATAAAAGTCCAAGCTCACTGCCAAACACTTGAAACCAGTAACTAAAGCTTAATCGTATAACTCGCTCATGCTAGCCACATGGCAGCAGATTGAGTTTAAATATGCTTCAGGCTACTCTAGGTCAGCTCCTAAATGGAATGCAGATCTCTTGTAGCGCAAAGCCATGGCTATTCCACATTTACGCCTTGAAAAGTATTTTCCCTGTTCGTAACCCAATTGAGATTACTCAATATACAAGATGCCGCAATAGTGACGTTGGTGCTTTGGTCAATTAGGTGGCCAGAGGAGTCCTTCTATCTTCCGCCTCAAGCTTGGCAGCTTCACGGCTGTATTTTATTTCCCTCTAAATTGATAATTTATTTTCCAACAGATCACGCTGTGCCAGTAATGATCAACACCTAAAATACTTTTACACAAGGCGAACTCTCTGCTAGTACTAGCGAAGTTTGACTGATTTAGGCACCTTTTATGACGGAGGTTGGGAGCTTGGCGGGCACTAAAATCATGGAGATTAGCTTCATGGCGATATGATATAAACGCTGCCCACCTCACATTTCTTATCGCTCTTTGTGTTATTATCGACTGTTTTGGAGTGATTAAACATGTTTTGGTTACAGTTCTTGTCACTCTCCTTTCTGTTTTTTTCAGGAATTACTCAGTGTTTACCCCATAATAATGCTACAAGCACGGATATCAAAGTATATGGCTTTCCTGAAATTCATGAGTAAGTCTGGTATTCATATCACTGTGAAGCCATCGCCGCAGATCTTTTTGGTGAAAACACTCATCTATTCTCAATCATTTTCACCTCAAATTCAAGATATATTAAAGTAATGCTAATTTATTAATAGCATAGACGAATTATTTGCTGCATTAAATGCGGATGAGAACGTGGTTCTCGACTTTGAGGCTACATGGTGTATACCTTGCAAAAGGATAGCGCCTGATGTGGAACGGTATGCAAACATATTGCCCACAATGTCTTCATTTGTGATATTAATACGCTTTAGTCTGGCATCAAAGTATAGCTATATTAAATTCTATAGCGTAGACGTCGACGGTACATACGATCTAGCTAACCAATTTGGAATTCGCGCGATACCTACCTTTACTCTAATGCAAAGGGGAAGAAAGTCGGACGAGGTGGTTGGCGCGAGACTAAAAGCTTTGGAGGCGATGCTACGAAAGGTTCCCAAAGACCCAGGGGATTGGGAGTCTGATGGCAGTCTGTAGGATTGCCAGGTCATGGTTTCATTCGGTTTTATTCTCCTATGATTATTATAAAGATGTAGAGATGATGGTGGCTTTCTCAGTGGATGTGATATTCATATCATTGCACTGCTATGGCTGCATCAGACCTTGGAAGATGAGCCACTCCTGCCTGTGATCACACTCTCCCTTTCCCGCACCAGATACCATCACCTGGGACATATTGGTAATAAAGATTTTACACAATCAATTACTTTTACATTCTCTTTCAACCATCTATTAGGTATCATATGGGACAGTTCATATTGAGCAGCTCGTATGGAGACCCAGCAATAGTACAACTACCCAAGAGCAACACGTTTGGTGTCAGGTGGATGAGTAAAAAAACCATCACCATACTGAGCAGTCAGTAAAAGATTTGAACAATAAATAAACCAATCAAACAAACACGAATTCTCTCGAATAATATTGATTTTATTACCCTATTTCTGGTCGGAAGTGAAGTTTGTCTGGATGGATCTGGAGCTAGGAGGTGGTAGTACACAACTTGGTCCGTTTGTCTCCCAGACTCATTACCGGTTCACAAACGCCATTTTCTTGTATTTTAGTTGAGACAATGCTTTTGATCCTCGATTTTAGGTAACCCTCATGAATTATTGACCTAATGAAACGCTATTTGTGCTCTGTGACGTCGTCAATCGAACCATTTTGATGTGATGTCACGTGCTAGACCCCCGCATCCTCTCGTGTACCCCACAAAGTCGATGAAAATGTTTAGTGCTCGAATTGTCCATCTTTATCGATGCATAACTAGGTCAATCACAATCAGCAGCCGTTATCATGGCCAAGTCCAAAGCCGCCAAGCAAAAGCGAAAGGCTCAGGCCCAGCTCCAGGGAAAGACGCCCAAGGTCGCCAAAATTGTTACGCCGCCGCCCGAGGGCACTCCATTCGAGCCCAAGAGTCTCCAGACGGTCATTTCCGAAGAAGAGCTTGAAATCACCATTGACACGCTCAAGACGCTCTCACAATACCCCGGCCTCACCAAGTCCAAACAATGCAAAGATCTCCGAGTCGCCGTCTACGACTTCCGACAGTCTTGTACCACTGGCGTCAACAGTGCTGGTATGTGGCCATGATATGATAATCCATCCCATGTCATGCAATCAGCTAACAAGATCGTGCACAGAAGGCTCAAACCTCACCGGACGAATTACGGCCGCACTCGAAGATGAAAAATACACCGAAGCAAGAATTCTCCTCGCCGAGATGAAGATTCGCGGCGAGGAGCCCAAGCTTGGCGCTCTGTGTCGCTGGGTGCGCGACCTCGACGTCGTCAGCGGCCTCTCAAGGCGACCCGATGGAACCGTTGACAAAGTCGCACTCTCGGCCAGAGACAGGGAACTCATCAGCGTCATGGATGGAGTTCTGCGTGTCAGCGGCCCAATTGACAAGAACACAGCCACCGTGTCCGACAGTTCCTCTCCCATCTCCTTCCAGCCGGTCTGGGATCTCCGCCCCGACACGCCACGCGACGAAGTCTACGCCTCCGTTCTCGACACGACCATCTTCGACTCCGCTCCTCCAAACATTGTCTCCTCTCTCCGAGTCATCGAAACTACACCTGGCCCTCTCCGCAAACCCCCGAATCACCACGATGCCGTCCTATACACTACCGCCGCGAATGCTGTCCAGCTCTCCTCCACGAGCCCAACTATTACATGGCAAGATCACCCCCACGTCCCCGGCCTCGGCCTCGCCTCGAATGTCTTGACACCCCAGGAATGTAAAGCAATCATTGCCGCCGGAGAAAGCGTTGGCTTCCTCCCAGACGCACCTCTCCGCGAGGGCGAAGACGCCAGCATTCTTGCACACAACTTTTACTGGGTTACCGACCCCGAATTTATCGATATTCTGTGGTCGCGTGTCGCTCCATTCGTTCCCAAGTCCCTCAATGGTCGCCTAGCTCGAGGCATCAACCGACGCTTCCGTGTCTATCGTTATGTTCCCGGCGCAGAGTACCGAAGCCACATTGACGGAGCGTGGCCACCATCTGGAATCCTCCCAGACGATACCTACGTGTATGATGCTTCGCCCAAAGAAAAGAAGCAAAGCTCCCTGTTCACTTTCCTTCTGTACCTCAACGACGAATTTGAGGGTGGCGAGACGACATTCTTTTTGCCAGCGGCGCAGGAAGGAGTGCTCAATGCCTATCCCGTGAAGCCTGTCATGGGTGGACTTGCAGTGTTCCCCCACGGGGAAGAGCGTGGTGCGCCACTGCATGAGGGGACAGGTGTGAAAAAGGGCGCAAAGTATATCATTAGAAGTGATATCGAGTATGACGTCGAGCCTACGGAAGGAGTAGAATAAATTGAGCCTCGTAGTAACGAGAGATGACTTGTTATTTTCCACATAGATACCCTCAAAAGTTTGTTTAACGCAATACCGAAAATTTTATCTTTGGATGATGAACACCGCTGCCATTTTCTAACGTCTGTTTGCATTTGTCATTATCGCATGAGGTACATTTGAAGGAGGGGGGGATGCCAAAATAACCCAAGCGCATTGGACGTCACGACATGCAGTTTCCAATGAGGCGTCTTCTTAGATTACCCAAGACTTTTTAGCAAAAGTACATACGGCCATTTTCAGAACGTCCAATCATATTTGGAGCCTCTCCTCCGATTACTTTCCCCAACTCGGTTTCAGCAAATCATGGATGCAGTCAGTTGCATTTTTCAAAGGTCAGATTTGCGCCGCCTCATTGCGACCCAAATGATGCTCGTCACAAATGGATATAAAAAGCGGCACATTGCCCATCATTTGGCGAGCATGCACAGCGCGAGTCGAACAGCGAGCAATAGTTTTTTTTCATCCACACCATTTCTCAACCATGGCTTCTAGATAACACTGCCCAACTTTCTTCAAGTTTATTGGTACCAGTTCCACCTAATATACATTCCCGGAAATTCGGGATATATCTACCAAGTGCTGCTGCCTACGTGTACAAGATGGATGTGCGCAAAAGGGGAAAGTCAGTCCTAAACCCCTACCGGGACGAAATTTTGGCATTGTATTTCGATGAGGGTTGGAAGCTGCAAAGGATAAAGCAGCACATTAGTGAGAAGCATGGAATCTCTGCAAGGCATGTGCATCTTCCTTAAATCAACACTATCTCGGTATCTAACCCATCTTAAGTGATCGACAGTACAAATGGCTCTTGGATTCCAAAAACTCAGGAAGATCTAAAAACATTTCCAGCCAGCATTGGCATCACATTCTATCAGCAGTTAAAGCAAGGCAGAATGAGGGTAAAAAAACGGAGGTTTTTTGGGATGGTAAAGCGATCGACCCAAAGAAAATTGAAAGGGAATTTGCCAGATACAATCCGAGATTACGGCCAAGGAGCAGAATGCCAGGTAAGCAAATAATGTTCATAAAGGATTTGCCGATTAATAATTCAAAGCTTTCTCAAACAGAGTTTTGATCCGTACCCCTCTGATATCACGGTCGCCATCTCCTATCTGTCCACCGATTATTACGGATGGGGATACTGTGGGAGTAAATGTCCCCTCAGATGCCATGTCCGAGAACGACTACGGGTCCCTCTCAGTTCTCAGCAGGGAATTATATTTGTCGGGAATCCCTGTATTTGGACGCAGGGTTTATATTGTACCCAGTATGACGTTTTATGATGAGGACTTCAGCATTCTGCTAATACTTATATAGTTGAAAGTGATCAACACATTTCGCATACTCTCCAGAATCAGGAATATATCATGCTGCTTTCAGAAATTCCTCCACCTGGAATCCCAAGACCTCCATTTCATACATGGAGCTGGGAATCTCTCACTTCGATACTCTGTTCTCCAAAATTGAAACACTGTCGAGCAGTGGTCGCAAGTTTTCCTACAGCAATGAGCGAGCTCAGCTTTTGTTCTAAGGAAGCTCTCTTAAACATGGCTATAAACACTATAGCTAGCTACAAGTACAACGGCGTGATGCATTTAATTGAGCTGCTTTCCTGGTTCACGAGCGACAGCCAAGAAGATCTTCTCAAACAAATATTGAAATCACGCAGCGAACAAATACTATCATTCGTTTGGAAATTCATATATGTCGTTTCTCTACCCATGGTCTCAAATTCAATTGAATTACCAAGACTTCAACATGCTGTTAAACTTGTATTTACTCTCGTTGAGAATTCTCTTGGGGGTTTCCTCACACACAAGGTAGTCAGCTCATTAATCAGCATCTCCTTCCACCTTAACATTCCTGAAATAGTCCTCAATATCCTCACCTCGAAAAACGGCCTTAACCTAATTGACGAATTCCATTTAGAATGGACTTTTCTTAAATGGATGTCCTTCAACTTTAGTGGGTCAACTGTCCCGATATTGCTCGACTACGACGCATCTTCTCGGCCATTAATCAAAGCTTTGTTCTTCGCATTGGAAAAAAATCTGTTCGACTCTGATTCCCATTTGGAAACCCTCCTTCGTCAGATTTCCAGCCATCGTATTTCTCAGGGATTACTTGATTGGTCCAATGCCAAGTTTTCTCCTTTCACACTTGGAGAAGTTTTTGCCTTTCGGTCATCCTCTCCAGGACTACTATTGCCTTACATTACCGATCCACTTAGCCTAGAAATCTGTACATTACTGGCTCACTTCTCAGGAAATCCGAGTCAAAAAGTCGATTGGATCCATTCCTCTAAGAGGAATAGTCTTGCAGATGAACTTGCCCTCTTAGGGGCAGTGAGATTTTCTAAGATTGATCTCGCTGAATCCCTTTTGCGGTTTGGTGTTGATCCAAATTGTGCCCACCTGCGCATGCGACGAGAAACCTCCGTTTCAAGAGACTTTTCCAACGTCATAATCCCTGCCGAGAAGAGATTTTTTACTTGGGCCGAAGGGAAACCAAGCCTACCTCTTCAATTTGCCTTCCAATACAATAATACACTTGCCGTTCGCTGTCTCTTGGAGAATGGGGCCAGATTTTGGGAGCGACACCAAACGACATTGAGGAATGAATGGGACAATATCCAACCGTTGTTCACATTCCATCTTGAGAAGCTTTCACAATATCTCCGATTCATGGCGCCTCTGGTTCCAATATTCTTCGAACCTGATCACCTTCACTATACGGGTCAGACTTTATTATTTTTCGCTATCGCAACATATAATGCACCTTTAATCCAGAGTCTCACTAGGGCAGGGGTGCGTGTTGATCGCCCAATGAATGCCATCGAATATGACGCGTTGGAGGGATTTAACGAGCCGAATATATTCATCGACCATGACACTCCCCGATACAAGTTAATTAGCACCCACGAAGTGAGTCAACAATATGAATATGAATATGGTGAGAGCCAAATTACACCTCTTACGTGCGCTCTCTTGTTTGGTCGAATCCATACTGTCGAAATCCTCTGGGCGCTGGGAGCCAGATTCACCCAAAGTCTACCGTTCTCCGGTTCCTTTGAATCGTGTGTGGTGTATGTCAACGCACTTAGTAGTTGTGTCGTTGACCTAGACGAAAAGCTTCATTTCCTCGTTGAGCATAATGCTTGCTTTGAAGCAACAACGTATCTCACTGAGACCGGAGTGATTAGATGCACGTCACTTCAAGCTGTTCTATTATCTATTGATACAGAAAGAAACTGCCCAGATTCAAAAACTATCGCTAAAGCCATGCATATGGTCAAGAAGCTACTTGACGAAGGAGTAGATGTCAACGCTATACAGTCAGATTGGGCTACCCCACTTCAGCACGCTTTTAGAATATGCTCTTTCGATCTGATAAAACTTCTCGTCGACCATGGCGCAGATGTGAATTTCTATAGAGAACCATATAAACCGCCTTTCCAATACATATGCGATGGGCGCACTTATACAACTTTAGAAACTCGAGACCTAAATAGTTGCGGGTTTTCAGACGTCTGCATGGAACCACTCGAGGCTCTTATGTATTTGGCATCCTCTGGTGCTGATATCGATCAGTTTTATGAGGATCATGCAACTCCGCTTGCTACTGCCTGTTACTTTGGACAACTTGATATCGTCCGCTATCTCATTAAACATGGAGCTAGTGTCCATGTGGAAAGCGATTTTGAAGATTGGGTTGAGGTGCCTGGGGATTTTATTTGGAATGGAAGAGGATCCCCTCTTCACCACACATGTGCCAGCAAGGAGAACACAGAAGTCTCCGTGCAGATCGCCCAATTGCTATTGGATGAAGGCGTTGAGGTTAACCCAGATCCAGAACCATTCACACCACTTCAGCTGGCAATAATCAATGGCCATTTCAATCTTGCACTGCTGCTTCTGCAGTATGGCGCCGATGTAAACGCTGTTTGTTGTGAGCCGTTTGAAAGCACCATCACTCTTGCAGCTTCAATCGGGATACTTGATATTGTGAAGATGTTGATTAATGCAGGGGCAAATGATCATCAAAATGAAGGTTGTTTTGCGTATGCAATAAATATCGCTGCAAAGGAAGGCCATTTTGACGTGGCAAAATACTTATCGGATATCGCAGTTCGTGATATGGAAAGCCGTGACTAAAAATTGCTATTTTATCTCTATGGTTATTTATGTAAAAGAGCAGTGGCTATGAATGCCTCTACAGTTCATAGGAAGTATCTATATGTGTGCTCAGCTAGGCCCAAATGACATTTTACTGGCATAGAAATAGCTCAAAGACAACAGCTAGCCCAGAGCTGGTTGCATTCATCTCAAACATCATCTGCTATTTTCATTGCGGCTGGCAAACCTTGGAGAGTCTGGCTTCATTTCCCTAACTCTAAATCTGGTTATTTATGTTTGAGTAAGACCTACCTATCTTGGTTTAAGCTATACCGATCCGAATCTCCTCTAAACTGCGCCCGCCTACCATGCGAGACGGGACGAATATTATGACTATAGCCACGCTCCTCGGGCTCATCATCCTCATAGAAGTTACCCTCCATGTCTTCGGCTCCTTCGTCACCATACTCAGGTTCCTGTGAAGCATATTGTAACCGTCGCTCTGGACGGGTCGGCCTGGTAGACGGTTTCGCTGAGCCTGGATAATTGCCGCTCGCTCCATCAGCATATGGTGACGCTGAGCCACGGTTCCTGTCAGATGCGCCGGCTCCCCTTTGACCCCCCTGTCGTCTGGCCTGTGAAGGCCTCGGCGCAGGGCTCTTGTACATTCGCTTTTGGGGTGTTGCATAAGTTTCATCCTCATCAGAGTGATCCGAATAATGCGCGTACTCCTTGACGCCCTCGTCATGGAAGTCATCGTGCCGATCCATACGTAGTCGAGCCTGGTACGCTTCGTCACCTTTTTTGGTGGCCTTCAAGTATTCCTCAAACTCGGAGGTTGTTTCAGCCACAGATCGAAATTGTTCACTGGTCAGGATGGCTGGTAGGCCGTCATTGTTGCTCGAGGTCTCCTTTTCATAAAGAGCAAGACCTGCAGCTATCTGTACCGCGTTGCGGATCTGGCGCCCATTCCAGGGTCCTCTCTGCTTCTTCGTGGCCTTTGAGTATTTATGATATTCGTCTTCGATAAACTTCTTGATTGGCTCCTCAATGACTTTGATGTAGCCATCCTTTGAAGTTCCCTCTTTGGCATCTTCAATCCTGGGAAGACGTTTCAGGTTGGAATCAAGGATCGCCAACGTGTCGCTCAGACTCAGGTAAGGATAGCAGAGACTTAGGTGCACGCGGGACCTGAAAGCCTCGTCAAGAGACCCTACCCTGTTTGTTGTGAGAAAGAGGATCCCGCTATAGTATTCCAGAGCTCTGAGAAATACTGGAGCATGGAGTTAGCATTAAATCTTCGGCTTTAGGGTGCTGATAGCTGAGAGGGCAACTTACCTCCTACTAGCGCATTGCGCTCTAAGTTGCCGCCACTACGATCTCTCTGTGTCAGAAAAACGTCGGCCTCATCGAGGAGCAAAATGCAATCCCACAAATGGGCATAGCGGAAAGTGTCTCGCAGTGACTTGTCGACTGCGCCGGGTGAAAATCCCAAGTCCCCGCAAGTGATAGGGAAGAGCGGCTTGCTATTCTCAAGAGCGACCGCCTCGGCTGTCGCTGTTTTTCCAACACCGGGAGCTCCGTGGAGGAGAATGACGAGACCTTTGCCCTTACCACGAATTACGTCTAACTGGATGGACGACAGTCCCTGTTTTTCTTTTTCTTGCGACCTGAAATGCGCTGAGACGGCTGATCGGATCATTTTCCTCCGGGACGCGGGCATCTGAACATCGTCCAGAGTGACACGGCTCTTCTGGGTTTCCATGTCGATGCCCTCCACGTCAAGGCGGGCGAACCTCCTCTCCCTCAAGACGTAGCCGAACAACCTCTTGGGTAAAAGCACCAGGTCTTCATCTGTCCACTCTATATCCTTGAGGGAGCCAGTAGCCTCATCCACAAGGAACTTGTCTTTTTCAATCCATTTGATCGCTTCTGGCCTGTATGCCTCACTCTCTTGGGTTAGGACTGAGATCTGCTGTTCTCTGTAGCGCCTACCACCACCCCGGCCATTAGGGTATTCTTCCCAGATGCGGAGTGATATCTCAGCATACCCAGCATAGTCCCAAGGTACTACTTCTGGCTCCCAACCTCCATAATCTGTCTCCCACTTTGGATAGTTTCGAATGGCCTCCTTGAAGTCAAGCACAACCTCACTCTCGATATACTCAGGGTAGTGGATCAAATTACCCTTCTCGTCTTCCAAGGCTTCCCCCCGGATACCCTTGATAAAAGTCCAACCCGAGTAATAGAGATGCTTCGCACTCTCTGAGATGTACGACCTGAAGAGGCGGCCCGATTCTTTGTGCTGCTGAAGGATTGCGGCGGAATTAGGATGGTATGCTAGCGGATAGCACTCTAGGGAAGTGATGTCTCGCTCGCCATTGAAGAAAGCGAACTCGGCTCGAGTGCAAACAGGCACCAGCCTTTCACCGTCGAAGTCAAGGGAATGGATGACCCAAGTAGTCTTTTTCGAACTGCGGTCCTCAAACCCTTCCCTCCTCTCGTCCAATAAATCGGGGTGGTCGGATACGACGCACGAAACCATTCTTCCTATTTGCTGCACGGCAGATCGGTGCATAGTTTTGCCAGCTGTGTCAAGACGCAAGAAGGCCAATGATCCAGTCTGAAAGAGATATGGGATTTCGTCGTGCCTGATTCGGCGGCGTGTTGTCTTGTCACTAGCTTGGAATCTTTTGCGGATTGGCAGGACTTCCTGCTCCACAAAGTCAATATAGCAACGCATATGCTCCAAGGCGGTCTTGACTGATGTTTTAGAGCCCTCGCTGACTTCTTTGGATTCATTGTTCTCGACAGGCTTAGACTGGTCTTCTTCGACAGCCTCGTCTTGGGCGGCTCCAGCGTTGCTCAGCGCTGTGCTAAGCGAACCGCCTTCGGCTTTATATTCATTCTCCAATTCGGTTAATTTGGATTTCATGTCTCCATGGAACTCTTCGAGAGTCCTAAATGGGCGATAAAACTCAAAGTATGGATTTGCGTTTATTTTAGCAAATCTGGATGCAGACGCCAGGGCATCCAAGACCGTTTGTGAACGAATACGGACACGTTGGATGCGCTCTTCCTCTTCGTGTGATTTGGAACCTTGGGGCAGCTTCAGCTGCGTGCCCTTATGGCTGTCGCCTTTTCTGGGGTATTGGCGTCGATCCCTTCCCTCAAGCTCAGCTTTTATGTCCCTCATCCAGTCGCCCTTGGTTACAAGGACTTCAATGACGTAGTCCCCATCATCCCCATCCATACGGTTCATGAATCCTTCATATTTGTAGTAGCGCACCCCTGTTTTGATGGGCCGGTCCGAGTCGGGAAGGGTTTCATCGATAGATCCATCATCCGAAGTGTCTTCTCTGGGAGCCTCTTCATCTTCATTTGGTTGGTGATTTTCTACCGTTTCAAGTGGTGTCTCCTTTACCGAACCCGGAGCATCTACTTCCGAGATCCCGTTAGCTCTCTCTAGATCTGCAGCAGGGCTCTTTGGCGCCTCTCGCTCTTCCAGTTGCAAAGATTCCGCGGGTTCAGTGGAGTCCAACAAGATTCCTAGATTGGGAGCCCGAGCGACAGAAAGCGGACTATCGCAAGAGCTCCCATTCACCACAGCGGTGGTCGTGACCGATGGCTCCTCCTCAGTCATGGTAACGGAATGTGGAAACAGGCCCAGTCGCAAACCAGCTCACGCTAGTCTTCGGTCGGAGTCAGGATAGAATAGGGTTTTCAAAAAGTCGGCCTTGAGCGATCTGGGATCCAAATTGAGTGCATTTTCAGGTGCTCGGTTTATTGAGTACTTTAATATTTAAAAGTCTCAAGGGTTGTGATTAGCTGAACCCACCAACTCTGTCTTACTCCACCATAACTAACCGGGGAGCCTCATCACGCTTAGCTTCATGCTGACGAGTCCCACAAATTGAGGTGTTGGCATCTATTCATTGGGTGGTTTGCCGCCTTCCTAAGTTGGGTGTTTGGGGGCCGTTATGTGACTGGCTCTTGTTCTTGGGCTGAAATGTAGGGACTATTATAAGCAGCATAAGCCTCGGTTAGAGTAAGCAATGATCGCCGGTTTATGAAGGCAGTTCCTGCGGGCTTTTTCACATTATCGTCTGTCCTATGGACATGGGTGTCAATTGTCGTTGACGAGGGGCTAGGATTTCAATCTTCTTCCTCCTCCCCCCTGTTCCACCGAGGCATTTAGATACCTACCACCGGCTGCGATTTTCATTTCTTGTTGCGCTATAACAATCCATAGCGATGAAAAATAGCAAAGGTTCACGTGAGCGCTCGTTCCTGCGTCATGGGCTGCTGCGTTCAAAAGGCCAAGATAGGTCTCCAAGCCCAGAGAAGGTCGACAAGTTCCTCCGCGAGCGCGTCGGTAGTTTTCGTATTGCGCCTCCAGGTCCGAGCCAATATGACGACCAGGAAAATAGATACAAACCCCGAAACGACATTGCGGTAGAGTATGTGGTGCAAATTCCCCCTCGCTCCTCATGCTCTAGTAACCTAAATTTCGTAGGGATTTGGAGAAGATTATCGATGCCCATGACAAGTATGGCGCAACAGCGCTGAGAGTCTCTAGTAGCTCATGGAATACCGTGTTCGACTTAATGGCAGATGCGAAGCGGCAGAAAGAAGAGAAAAAAGATCATGGCTCCAAGGTTGGGCTTGGAATTGAAATAACGTCCTCGTTCATCGACCTCATGCCAGACGACTACGGCCTTGGGATCCTCAAAGGGGGCTTGGCGCTCATTTTCGACGTATCTAGCTAGCCCCAACCTCTTAGCGGAGAAGTACGTGACTAACAAAAGCATCGTAGGCTACAAGCAGGCATATAGAAAACAGGAGCAGGATCCTTGACACGTTCGAAACCCTTCCCGACACTATCATCACCATCAACACTGCCCATAGCCTCCTCGAACCGGACCCCAGCGATGTAGAGCTCCAGGAAGAGTTCCTCAGTATGCTATTCGAAGATATTCCGGCCTTGATAAAAATACTACTGGGAACAGAGGCCTGTAAGAATGCGATTCGTCCCCGACCTCGTGATCCCGGTCAAGTCATGCCTCGCTTTCGCTAATGTTTATTTCTGTTGGCTAGGGTATCGCAAGGTTGTCGGCGTGCTAATGCTGAAAATCCCCGAGAAATCGACCATCGATGACATTCTAGGTCGCTGGACTCAGCAACTGGGGCGACTGAAAGAGCATGTGGAAAAGTTGAAGATACGACTATTGGCTAAAGTTTCCGCTAAACAAGACAGTGACTCAATTAGATTAAAAAGCATCCAGGACACTGTCGAGGCCTCGGGAAAAGGCATCCGAGATCTGTTAGCTGGAGAAGAATCGTTGCAGCAGATAATAGATGACAGACTCAAGGAGCAGACGGCGGCAATTAATATGTCGGTGGCCGCCATAGGATCTCAGATATATGCCGATGTGGCTACAATCTTCCGAGAGGAGCTGAGAAACGCTCGACGAGACAGGGAGTTGGATCAGGAAAATTGGGCTCGAGAGCGAAAACAGCTAGAACAGAGTGGGCAAAATCCTTTGGTGCGACAATTTGGCACAGAGTACTGACACACAAGCAGCAAACCTACATCTGAGAAATCAATCCAGCAGACTAGCTAGTCAGGTCGCTGAAAGGCAGTTTGGATTTGCCATATCGAAGATTCAGCTCCTGGGTGTTCTTGGACTCTCCACTTATGATCCTGGGGACGACCTCGACTTCACTATGCGGCACGCAGATCGCTTCGATGCGGGCCTAAAGGCTCGAGCTCAATGGTTAGTCCAAACAGAAGAATTCAGGGATTGGTTGCGTGAAGATGCCTCGTCGGTTTTACTCGTCGACGGCTGCATGGACATCGAGCTCATTTCCCCACTATCAGGCTTGTGTTGTGGCCTCATCTCCAGCTTGGTCGACGACCCTGACTCGGTTGTGGCCTTTTTCTTTGCCGGACTGCACACTGGCAAGGTTCTAAGCGGGCCAGATGCCCTCATGCGTAGCCTGATCTCGCAGTTGCTTCTCAGCTCGAATTTACCAAAGCCCAACCTAGGATTCTTGTCTCAGGACATGCTGGAGGGCTGCATCCAAAGAGATTGCCGCGCGCTTTGCAAAGTCTTCGTCAAGCTTGTGAAGCAGATCCCGTCGCACATGCACATCTTCTGCATCCTTGATGGCGTTTCATGGTACGAGCAGGAGCCCTGGCTGAACGACATGCATTACATTGCTACCATGTTTGAGAGCTTGGCGAAGCGGCCCAACTATGGTCATTCAGGACTTGTCAAGGTGTTGATGACAAGCCCGAATCAGAGTATTGAACTCGTAGATCTCGTCATGAATCCAGACAGCGTGTGGCGGCATGTGGCCTTGGCTGCCGGCGACATTCACCCTGCTATGGGGGCCAAGTTGGCATGGGATGACTGAATGTGCTCTGAGCCTGACACCGACGCGGACGACAGTCTAGACGGCAGAGGTTTCTCAATTTTTCAGCAAACATCTATAGTACGAACACCGCAACAAAGAAAGGGAACATTCACTTGGACGTTCATATTGCATCATAGTCATGTTTATTGTATTCACGTTCTATAACGCGATTGTTCTTCAACTAATGGACTAAATATCAGTTGAACCATCCGCCCCGTTTTGCTTGCAATAGTAGAGGAATTCATCGCCACCAAGATGGCCAGCAGGAGAGTCACACGCATTGATGCAGTAATTGGGACCTGGGGTTCGGTACCAACGCTTGAGGGCATTAGTTTAGAAACTGTTGTAGAAGAAATAATTGACCGGTCACTTACTGTGTGGCAGTCGGGGCACTTGTCCCACTTTTTATTGCCAGTGTTGCGTCTGCGGTAGGCAGCACATGCCTTTCTTGTAGCCTCTTCATTCTACATATTGTAAGATGTTGGAACCCCCCATGATCACTTTTGTCACTTACATCTGCATATGCGCGAGGCTGGATAAGACCGCGTTCGTTGACGGAAGTGTCCCGTTTGCCACCAAATGCCTTGCAGCTATTGTCATTGTTGATGGGCTGAAAGCGGCTAGTGCAATACAAAGATTTTTGCAGATCGCCTATGACTCTAAAACGGTAGTTAGTATAGTCCAATGCTCTCGAGTTTTGCAATAACGCAAGGGAGTGGATGTGACATACCCGGCAGTGCAGCCAAGGAGGACAACAAGAGTGGATAATTGCATTTTGAGGTATGAATAAAATCTTGGTTTTAATTGTTGAATGAAAAAGTATGATAGAAGATGTTAAAATGTCAAAGAAAATTGTTGAGAATATGGCCTCTTTAAGAGGTCATCCTGTCGGGGCCTTGAAGCATTGAAGTCGGGTGAGGACTAAACACATGAGTAACTGGAAGTTAATTAATCCTAGGTTTTGGTATACATGAGAAAAGGTTAATTCTGCCTTGTTTTGGTCATGTTTTATGCCTGTGTTTGACCGAATGTTGTCCGGCCATGGTTTAAGGAAATGGAAAGCTGGGCAGCTAATCTCTGAGATGCTGATGTGTTTCCTTGAGGAACACGCACAAGTGCTGTGGATGATTCCGCTAGGCTGGTTCATGCGCTACAACGAAACCGACTAATTGAAACTTTGACCATTGTGGTAAGGCTGTCTTGTGAGAAAGGCGGGGTGTTTGCATTATAAGGCTGAAACACCAGAGTCGTCACAGACCACCTGAAGACAATCAAAGACAGAAAGCTTTGGGGTTAATTCACACCTAGTGAGCCAAGCATTAATATGATTAATTTCCCCGTTTCATGTCTCGAATCGCGTTTCAAATCGATCCAAAACATCTCGAGGCTGTTCCCTTTTACTACGTGCATAATCCCAAATCTCAAAGAAGGTTAATCTACTATGGCCTAATCCAACTTCATCATCGCGCATAACCTCAGAGCTCCCACGGACTTTCATTTAAATTTTTGTTAGAATCGAGATAGGAATAATATAGCACTGTCACCAGTTGAAGATGGATCATTCGCATCATGCATCTTTACGGCTGGTAACTTCTAGTCGGTCGTGTACAACTCAGTGACGATATCAATTAGCCAAATTCCCTAAAAGTGGAAGTTAATAACAAGAAGGCTGCAGCTATATTAGGTGATGTCATTTCTCTCTTGAACAGCTGCCACCTCGACGTTTTCCCAGCCGCTAAAGACAGCTAGAACGCCCAACGGCGTGTCCGGTGTGCTTTAAGACTTCTCTATTGCATTTATTAGCAGCTCTTGATCAAGTGTCAAGCTCTGTACTTTTTACCGTTGGGCTTTCTTGTTCTGAATTAGAATGTAAAAAGGTTGACTAGTAATGCATGCGATCGTACAAGCCTGAGCGGTAATAAATCGGTGAATCCAAGCACCAAATTAGCATTTGACGTCGCTAAGGGCTATAATTCAGACTAATTTGTTACATCAACTCTAGATGAAACAGCTCAGCCATTTGACAGGTAGTATTCGGCGATTTAACAGAGCACAGACAGTGCGCTACGCCAAACCAACTCTAATCCACTATTAGGTTTACCCTTCGGGACACAATGGACTATGCACGCACAGTCCGAAAACCCCTTCCTGCTCGAAGATGACAATGTAGCACAACAAGTCTACAAGTTCAGCGTTCACTAAGTAAATCATGCATGAAAAAGGGTTGTCCCACGTTTCAATGATGCGAGACGCTAGTTTCATCTCTTCCCAGTCATCTATCCAAACGCTGATACTCGTTCGTAAAAGTATTCGAAAGAAATGCAATGTTTGAGGTTGGCTCAAATGTTACAATGCGAATACGGGAAGATTAGAACCCCCTTTTGTCTCAACTTATATAAAACCTCATTCCGGCTCAATTTGACTTGTAGATTCAAAATACCAGTTCTCTTTATTCTTCAACTCGTCGTTCAGACCATTCTGAATTTCATAAAACCATATCGGCGTTTCTCTATTTGAAAAATGCACTTCTCGCTTTTTTTCGTTGCTGTTGCAGGCATCACTGGGTCAGTCATGGAACCCAGAAACTTAAGCGTTCACTAACAATCCCCCAGCGTTGCCGCCGATTTGCACTACTACGCTAGTTGTGCTGATTTCGAGTGGAAAGGAATCAATAAAAGTTACAAAGAGGTGTGAACCTTTCGTTACCATGGGTTCATTGAGAAAGTTGCGCTGACGATGGTTACTGCAGAACCCCGATGCTACGCAAAAGGCATGTGATATGTACAAGATGCGCAACACCGGCAACAAACAGTGGGACAGGTGCCCTGATTGTAAAACAGTACGTTTAGCCTCACAGACAGTGTTATGGATTGAATTAACTTGAAAACCCATAATAGAGCGCTCGTGGTGACGTCTTAGTTTGCAACTCTCTTGGCAAGCACATTGGTGGTGATGAGTGGGAACATTATTGTCGGAAGGCTGGCGCCAGAGTTGGTCTCGGTGATTAGATTGCTCATAATTTATGTCAATAATTTCGTAACGGTAACTTACTGAGAAGGAATCGCTGCCAAAAAGAAGGGCGAGGTTCATTTCAGGATGAGTTCATAATTCAGAGACTTTCATGATATTACAGAAATATTGTTACCGGCTCAAATAAACTAGCCGTGCCCATCTCACTCATCCTCTGGTATATTGACCATCGCCAGAGAGTCTTTCCACAGCCTGGCCTCATTTTTTGGATCATAGGTCTGCTTTATATACTCTGCGCCAGACGGGTCATTCTCAGGATCCTCATTCAGAGGCGCTTCGGCACAATTAGACAGATACCTACCACCCTTCCCCTCCCATTCCCTACCAACTGCCCCCCACACTGTTGTAGCTGCACCTTGTTCAGGTGATTTCCAGTACCTGGCGAGCTTTTCGTTTTGGGCGAGACCCTGGACTTGCTCCTCAGAGAGGTACCGGCCAAGCCCAGTGGCAATTACACCAGGATGAACGCTCGTCGCATGCAAACCGTGGTGCCCATAGCGTCGCTCGATTTCATTTACCATGTATATATTTGCCGTCTTGGATTGTCCGTATGCCAGAAAGGGATGGTAGTCGCCCTTTTCAAAGTTGTAGTTGCCCGACTCATTCAGAGCAAACAATTTGTGGGAGTCGGAGCTCACAGCCACAACGCGAGATTGGAAGTCAGCTGTGCTAGCAGCGAGAAGTGCGGGTTTGAGAAGTTGGAACAACAGGAAGTGTGCCAGATGGTTTGTCGCAAATTGTAGTTCGTAATTATCCTTGCTGAGTTGGAGCTCAGGCACAGCCATAATGCCTGCGTTGTTGATGAGGATATTGACCTTGCTTGTCTTTGCGAGGATCTCTTTGGCAGCGTCTCGCACACTTTCTAGTGAAGTTTGGTCCATGAAAACAAATTGCATTTTTTCTGGGTCGAAAGACTCGCCCAAAGCAGCTTTAGCCTTGTCAAGACTGCGAACTGGCAAAATGAAGGACAACCCAGTTGTTGCCAAGGCACGAACAGTTTCGACGCCAATACCAGAGGAGGCTCCAGTAACAACAGCTACTTTGCCAGAAAGATCAATATTGGCATCTTTGACAATTTGCAAAGCTGTTGGCCGAGTATCTCCTGGCCCTCGGGCTTCAGCATGAGCCTTTGCGTATTGGGACATGATTATAGGGTAGGACAAAATGTTAGGGTAGAAAAATATGATGATGGTTCTGGGTTTCTTAGTTTATTTATGTTGGTTTGTTTGTGTAAATTAAAACAATAGCGGCGACTGTCCTCGCATTTTATACATCTTCATGTCGTGTTCTTTTCATCAATATGCATGATGGATCGCAGCCATCACTGGCCGGCCCACACGGGCTGGCTGACATTTTTTGCCATTTGTGGTTAGTGCGACGATCATCCGAATGCGAATGCTTACGGTCGCCACCACCCCGTTTCCATTTTGCAGCCTCATAACTCCTGGCTTACCTTTTTCTCCTCTCCAAGTTTAGTTCACTTTCATTTTCTCCCCGTCTCTACATTTTAGTTGATTTGTAAGACGAAGGATCAAACGCGATCCGACCTCAGTCTCGGACCACGCTTCAGTGTTCGTCATGCCAAACCAGACCGGTGAAGATGCCGCGCCAGCCATGATGTCATTGGCAACTGAAGAGCGGAAGCAACGGAAAAAGATGCAAAATCGCATCAACCAGAGAGCGCGCAGTAAGAGCCTACTTTTTATTTAGCTTGAAGTGTTGTAAATGCTGATTGTACAGGGTTGCGGATGGAGGGGCAAGTTAGGGACTCTGACAAGACCCACCACCGTCCGTACCAAGTGAAGCGTTGGCGGGTGTCGTATCCAGAGGCTACTCCAACAATAGGAGAGTCTTCAAATGCGCGAACTGATACACCTTTGCATCTTGAGCGACGGCGTCCTTCTGGCACATTGAAATGCAATTGCCTGGAGATTGAAAGTTGGCCGTTCGAGAGAGAGTCCCCTTCACGAGATCACTTATTGAACCTCATTCACTTCAATGTGTTGCGCGGCATGATTGGAAATAAACGTGCACTCGCGGCTCTAACAAAGTACTTTACTGTTGGCAACACACCAGAGGAGCCACCCATGCCTTTCGTGGAAGATGTATATCCTGGTCGCGCTGTTATGGTTCCAACAGCGAGCGGCCTGCCTGCAAACCTCCAGCCAACAAAGCTACAGATTAGCACTGAGCACTCAATATGGATCGACCTTATGCCGTTTCCGAATATGCGCGACAATCTGATACGATGGGAGGCTCATTATGACCACGCCGACTTAGCGGGGGACGTGATTGGCGAACTACTAGATCTCACCTGGTTCTTTAAACCTCAGGGCAAAGTGCAGCCAGTTGTTTCAAAAATTCAAACCACTGAACAAGATGATGATGATGATGAAACCAATGAGGCTCGGGGCGGACTCATCTTATGGGGAGAGCCACACGTCACAGCGAGTTGGGAGGTGACAACGGGTTTCTTGGAAAAGTGGGGATGGGCCCTGGAAGGGTGTCAAGAGGTGATTGAGTCAAGCAACCGTTGGAGATTGCGCCGAGGCGAAAAGCCTCTAGTTGTGGCGGTGTGACGATGAGACGATGGGGTGGTGCATAATGAATGGGGTTAGAGGACCAACTAACTAAATTGAAACGCACAGAGCAGGATCATTGTTACACAGGCTCTCTTCAAGACTAATAATACTGTTTATCGGATTCATGAGAATCGTTTGTATACAACAAATCTTTAAGCTTATGCGCGGTATCCGTTATATTACTGGACATTTTCTTAGTGGCCCGACTTCAAGCAGCCGGCGAATGGCGGGCTCAGTAATGATTATGTGACTCACGATGGCACTGGCGGCGACATGCCCACCCAGCCGCCTTCCCGCATTCCCGTCATGCGAGTGCTCTTCCACGTGACGCTAATGCCCCTTCTTGGTTGGTCCGGCCAGTCCGTCGCGCCTTCCCCAAAGTTTACTGTTCCGGTATCGGCCGGACCATCTTTTCTCCGGCGGGACACCAACGACTCCAAATGTTATGTTTAGTCTGAGGGGTATTAGACACGTTCCAGCGCAGAAATTTTCTAGCAGAGAAATTTTGACGCCCAACCACACAAGCATCATGGCAGACTCAACGGCGAAGACTCATACCGAGTCGCAGGTTTACCTCTCTACCCGAGGTGGTGACTACGGTGTTGGTTTCCTGCGAAATTGGAGCGTAATTTGGAATATTTTGCTGACCGTTCAAAGCTCGAATTCGAGAACGTCGTTCTCAAGGGATTGGCCCCCGATGGTGGCCTTTTCCTGCCTCATGAGATCCCAACTGCGGCCGACTGGGTATGTGTTCAATTTTTCTCAATCATTTTTGCAGCAAACTTTTACAGTTCACTCGCCACCGAGCACACATTTACATACATCAAACATGGCACTAATACATCATCTAGGCTAGCTGGAAGGATCTCTCCTATCCTGAATTGGCTTTCCAGATCTTGAGCCTCTACATCTCAAGAGATGAGATTCCCGCAGATGACCTCAAGGCCATCATTAACCGAAGTTACTCTACATTCCGCTCCGAGGAAGTTGTCCCCTTGGTGCATCTCCAGGACAACAGCTTGTATGTCCTCGAGCTGTTCCACGGCCCTAGTTATTCCTTCAAGGATTGTACGTTGCCAAACCCCTTGGGTTGAATTCAATTGAAACTAACACATCCTCAGGTGCTCTGCAATTCCTCGGAAATCTTTTTGAGTACTTCCTCGTCCGAAAGAACCAGGGCAAGGAGGGCAAGGGTGAGTTTACGAGAACATAGAAACCTTTACCAAGTTTTGGTCCATTTAATCAAGCTCAAGAAGACTGACTATAGTATAGACAGGCATCACTTGACTGTTGTTGGCGCTACTAGCGGTGACGTAAGACTCCCTCGTGCAGATTTTAGAATACAAACACTAACAACTTTTCAGACTGGATCTGCTGCCATTGAGGGTCTTCGTGGCAAGAAGGATGTCTCTGTCTTCATCATGCACCCCAAGGGTCGTGTCAGCCCCATCCAGGAGGCTCAGATGACCACCATTTCTGACGCCAATGTCCACAACATCGCCGTTGAGGGAACATTCGACGATTGCCAGGTGAGATTTAAAGATTAAATTAGAAATAAATTGAAAACTAACAACACGCCAGGACATCGTCAAGGCTATGTTCAACGACCCCGACTCCAACGCGGCCCTGAAGCTTGGAGCCGTCAACTCTATTAACTTTGCCAGAATCCTAGCCCAGATCGTCTTTTACTTCTACGCCTACTTCTCCCTGGCCAGGAAATCCGAGACATTCAAGGTCGGAGACAAGGTTCGATTCGTCACCCCAACCGGCAACTTTGGCAACATTCTCGCCGGATACTTCGCCAAGAAGATGGGTCTCCCCATCGACAAGCTGGTTGTCGCCACCAACGAGAACGATATCCTCCACCGATTCTGGACTACCGGTAGCTACGAGAAGAACGCTGACAAGTCCGATGCCAACGCTTGCAAGGAGACTCACAGCCCTGCCATGGACATCTTGGTTTCCAGCAACTTTGAGCGACTTTTGTGGTTCCTCGCCAAGGAGTTCGCTGCTACCGTTGGTATGGATGAAGAATTCAACAAGAAGCAGGCTGGTCAGGAGGTCAGTGTCTGGTACAAATCTCTCAAGGAGACCGGCGGCTTCAGCGTGCACAATGAAATCCTAGAGAACGGACGTCTCATTTTCGAGAGTGAGCGTGTCAGCGACCCCGAGACTCTGGAGACCATCACCACCACCTACAAGGAGACCAAATACGTCCTCGACCCCCACACCGCTGTCGGAATTGCCACATCCAAGCGATCCCTTGCCAGAGTTGGCTCCCACACACACCACATCTCCCTTTCCACCGCCCACCCCGCCAAGTTCTCTGGCGTTGTTGAGCTTGCCCTGAAGGATGAGCCCGGCTTCAACTTTGAGCAGCAGGTCCTCCCTGAGGAGTTCAAGACTCTTCTCCAGAAGGAGCGCCGTGTCACAACAGTGAAGAACTCGTGGGAGGGTGTAAGAGAGCTTGTGAAAAGCCAAGTCGAGGAGGACTTGAAGGCCGAGGCTAGCGCTTGATTTGTTTTAGAGAAAAAAGAAACATGTTTTATAGATAGACCATAGCATCAATCAACGCCGGGCATTTGTTGTTTTCTCACTCCGTATTCCCTGGAACACGCTCGATATTGGAACGACCCTTGTGATCCTCCAAAATAATCAGACTAAAGCAAATATGTGTTATTCCCCCGAGGTCCAAACTGTGTAGCGGCTATTCTGAATCTAAGTGTCAGGCGACAAGTGTCACAGTTAGAACCCCTACAATCTTACTAATTCCATTATTTCTCTTTACATTCATCTCTCCAGAAAGCCGGAATGCGCCTTCAGATACCGTCTCGTGTTAGAAGTATCGAAGATGTGAACACACGACAAGGCATGAACGAATTAAAAAGAAAAATAGGTTAGCTATCAAGATCCTGATGTCAAATCAAGAGTTACAAGGCCAGTACTGATTAAAGGGTGATGGGCCATAATTCCATGGCACTATCCTTGATCAGGTCAAAATAGTGAGCGATGGGATTGGAGATGCGGGGAAACAGGGATATTGGCAGAGATAACAACTTGTGGAGACCGGAGAAGCCCTTGTCCAGAAACAGATAAAGAGGTGAGTAGCACCCCAGAGGACATGGCCTTGCAGTTCATAATGGCATAAGTTCTCGTGTCCATTGCTTTCCCTGTCGTCTGACAAGCGCCCTGCAATTTCACCTCAAAGCAAGGTTAATCTTCTACCCACTCACATCACTTATTCGCCACCATGCCCACTAAGGTCAAAGGTGAGAGTACTACAGTTTCGTTGAAGCATGACCCAGGGTAGAGAGCTAAACGATATCGTTGCAGGATGTCGGAATTGCTCACGCCGCCGAATTAACTGCGATGGAAATAAACCCCACTGCCGGAAATGTATCCGAGACAATCTTGAATGCTATGGCCTCAGTGGAACTTATCGGTGGATGGCAGCATCTACTGCAAGGAAGAAGCGGGAACGTATACCCGCATCAGCAAACCTACCCCATCTTCCTCAAATAGTTAGTAGATCCTTTGACCTCTGGGCCTCGGCTCTGTAAAGTGCTAACTTGCAGCTCAGGAATCCAGTGATGTCGAAGTGGAAACTCAAATGACATTACCAAGCAGCTCTATTGCAATGCTGCCAAGCAAGCACCCTGATCTTTGGGTCATGAACTATTGTGCGTATGGGAAACGCGACATATCCCTGAGGACCTTTACTAACTCGGAAGAAAAGTCGCCCAGCAGATAACCCCATGGATGTGTCCAATCCTCCGTGCCGACAATGAATGCAAAACCCACGTTCTACCATTGGCCATGTCCTCGCCGCTAGTTTTTGATGCCGTAGCCGCGACAACGTACCATCGGTTGGCCTATTATGGTAACTGTGACTTCGCGGAGAGGGCCGAACGATACAAAGCATCCGCCATCAAGGGATTGTTGCAAAGCTGTCGAAGTGTTTGCTCGCCCTGTGGCGCTTCCAATGATCGGTTGTTTTCTGCGGCTGCTCTGCTAATCCTGATGTATGACGAGATGGTCGCAGCTCATGATTACTTTACAACCCTTGTGCGCATTATGGTAAGTATGTGCGACTTTGTGGACTTTTCACTTCTGGGGGGTAGCTTTGAGCTTCGTAGGTATCTGCAGGATCAATTCAGAATGTAAGTGCAAGTACCTAGTTCACCCTTCCGTTGCCTAAAGCAATACTTTCTAACAAGAGATCAATATAGACTGACTATGTTCTCGCTGCCTCATCTCGATACTGATGCTAGCGTGGAGCTGCAGCCTCGTGCCTTGAAATTTGTCCAGGACTTTGAATTGACGACGAAGACGGATCGCCACAGTTCACCATTTTTAGCCTACTGTTGGAGGACAATGTTAACAATCTGGGATAGCCAAAGGCAAAAGTTGAGTCTCGACGTAACTAGTGTTCTGGAAGAATTTCGGTCCAGGATAGAAGCCCTGGATGACATCATGGAATTCGATCATTATCTGACGTGGGTATATTTTATGGCTTCTGCAGCCTCGCCTACCCCGTCGCTTCGTAAATTCTTCATGGAACGCCTCTTCAAACACACGACGACTTTTGGGTGGAAGAATGTAGCAATGATGTATAAGTTTCTTGGGGAATTGGAGGGTGCTGGCTCCGCGTGGCCATCTCGTCTCCAGTCACATAAGCAATACATTTGCGCGTGAATAAGTAATAATTCAACAATTCTATTTAATTCCGACTCAAGTCAATTTGAACCCACTTAGCCCGTTATCAAAGCTTTGCTGGAGCATTTTTCGATAAACCGGAATACCGTCTGGAAAGTTCAGCGCCTCGCGCGGCTTTCCGTCGATATTGGCTCCCATATAGTACGAATTGGCCTTTGGAAACAGCGTCCGGTTCGTCATATCGTTGACCAATTCTCGGTACTCTTGCTCAGCCTGAACAGTGGGCTCCATTCTGCGAATTCCTTGCTCTCGATGTCTGATTAGAGTCGACGATCCAGTCTCCTTGGATCTCTACACAAGTTGGGCCGTTGGAGAAGGCTGTGGGACCCTGTGGCCCGTACGTGAAGAACATGTTAGGGAACTCTGCTGTCATAATTCCCAAGTAGGTCCAAGTTCCCTTTTCCCACTTCTCAGACAGAGACATGCCTGAGCCATTGCGAATGTCAATCGCTTTCAAGCCACCGGTGATAGCGTCGAACCCTGTGGCCAAAGCAAGAATATCAAGCTCGTAAAATTGACCATCAGCAGTTGTGATTCCCTTTTCCGAAACACTCTGGACAGGGTATTTCGCAACATCTGCTACGTGGACATTAGACTGGTTTAAAGCGTTGTAATAGTTCAAGAACAGGCCCGGTCGCTTAGTTCCAAAGGGGTGCGGGGGTTCTAGCGGTGCCACAATGTCTCTTTTCCTTGGGTCATTAACCATGGCGCGGACCTTTCTGGCCCAGAAATCGTACGTTTCGCGGTTGGCCTTCGGGTCGGTGAGAGTATCACGATAGGAACCGACCCATAAGAGAAAGCCACCCTTCTCCCACCTTTCCTCGAAGAAGGCCTCTCGTTCTTCGGAGGTATGGTCAAATGTGGCGAGATCCACCGGGTTAAAGTCGTAGCCTCCCCGGCTCCGAAGTCTGCTTTCGTATATGGCTGGATAGTTGTGCTTATTCTTCTCCTGCATCTCTGGTGTCAACTTGGCCTGGCGAAGAGGAAGAGCAAGGTTAGGGGTACGCTGGAAGAGCACCAGCTCCTTAGCTCCTGCTGCCATCTCCGACACCATTTGCAGACCGGTGCTTCCGGTGCCAACAATTCCGACGCGCTTTCCGCTATATTCAACACCTTCCTTAGGCCAGTAACTGGAGTGGTGAATGACACCCTTGAAAGTCTCCAAACCGGGCCAATTAGGGAGGTGCCGCTTGGCAGCAAACCCGACCGAAGGGATAAACCAAGCAGCTCGCACGATAACGTCGCCCTTGTCAGTCAGAATAGTCCAGCGACTGTCGTCATCGCTGAATTTAGCACTGAGTACTCTAGTGTTAAACAAAGCGTCTTTACTCAATTCGAGAATTTTGTCGACATGCTCGAAGTACCGAACGAATTCACCAGCAGTAGGGAATTTCTCGGACCAGTTCCAGGTTTTCCAAACTTCAGGGATCGAGTATTGATACAACGGGACATGAGTGTCAACGCGGGCTCCTGGATAACAATTCCATTGCCAGACACCGCCAAATCCAGACGCAGATTCAATAAGAAGGACTTTGAAACCCTGTTGACGAAGTTTGTACAGCAGATAGCAGCCTGAGAATCCGCCACCAACAATGACGACGTCAAAGTCAGAAACCGGGGTTCCCACTGTCCGTGAAAACTTTGCACCTTCTTGAGACGGCATGATATAGCTAAGGCGAAAGGAAGATAGTTCAAAGAAGCAGGAGGCTTTAGGTAGACAGTAGAATGGAGTAAATTGTGTGATAAGCGTTCGTACTCAATACTCCATCTTAAAAGCGCATCCAAACTTACAATGGGAGTGCGCTCGGCATATATTCCGCTTGGCTTATTGAGATGATAGATAGACAAGATAGAGTAGCCTAGCCCTGTTTGGACAAATGTGTGAGCTAAGGCACTTGACTGGTGCGCTGTTTGGGATATGAGAGCAATGATAATCGGTAATTCGGAACGGATGCTGTAACTGTGGCCATCCTTGAAATTGTTTCATGGATCTATGCTGGCCGCCTCCAATGGCGCAGAACTGTTTAACGAGCTTATCTTCTTCTGTGAGGTCGCATGAGCTGAACCAATCATCCACGAGACCACTATCGATGGAGGATAGATTACCTCGGATATACGCTCATGCTAACTCTCTTCGGTCATATCTATGAGAGGATTTAAATAAACGGAATCTAGGAAGGTGGCATACGATTAGCTCTAGTAAAAATAGTGTGAGTGGAATGCAGCTATTAACCGACCACTACTCTTATGCTTCTCCCAAATGGGCAAAAACTATGAGTATCCACCAGGGTCGAGTTTCAAACCAACAGGACCAACTGCACCGTCACAGTTCACGCGATCAAAAATAGCACGTGCATAAGCAACCGTGGAATTATTGGGAGCCGCTCCGGATATTATTAAGAGATCTAGAGAAATAATGAACTAGTTCTTGGGTTCAGTAGCACTTATTAACTCCCGCTCTCGACAAAGAAAACTGCGGCACCGCCCGTACCAATTGCTCGTTTTTGGTACCTCCCATTTTCGAACCCTTCTTCAACATCATGTCGCACTCTGTTAAAGGCAAGACTGCTATCGTTACCGGTGCTGGGAGTGGCATTAATTTATCCTTTGCGTCCCTACTTTTGTCGAAAGGCTGCAATGTCGTGTTTTCCGACCTATCGCTGAGGCCAGAGGCAGAGAAAGTAGTACAGAACCATTCCAGCGCGGTCGACGGCCTTGGCCGTGCCGTGTTCCAGGAAACCGATGTCCGGGACTGGGCTCAGTTGGAAAGAATGTTCCAGACAGCAGAACGCGAGTTTGGTGTCGTTGATATCGTCTGTCCTGGAGCTGGCGTGTACGAGCCGGTAAGTCATTTCGTTTTTGACTCTAATCTACAGAGTCATTGCTCCCGCTTCTTGAGGAATTAGCTCAGGAGTCTGACCTTCAATCTGCGTGATATAGACATGGAGTAACTTCTGGTATCCCCCCGGAACACCACAGAGTCGCGATTCCCCTGCCGAAAACCGATATGCTCTTCTTGACATCAACTTGGTTCACCCGCTTCGCACCAGTCAGCTGGCTATCTCAAAATTTCTCAACTCCAACTCGTCAACTCCAAAGACAATCATTTTAATTTCAAGGACTAGTGCCCAGGACACGAGCATTGCCACGCCTTTGTACGACTGTTCCAAGCATGCCATTAGTGGTTTCGTTAGATCTATCAAAGACATTGACAGCGTTGGGATTCGGGTTGCTGCCGTGGCCCCAGGAATTATCAAGACTCCGCTGTATACTGAAAACCCCGAGAAGCTGGCGATGATCGATAGCATTACTGATGGGTGGGTTGGTCCAGAGGAAGTGGCTGAAGCTATGATTTGTTTGATCGAGAGAGATAAAATGAGCTCGCAGATTGGAGAGTATGATGAGACCAAGCAAGACATCGCTATCACCAGTGGCACTATCCTAGAGGTGACCAAGGGCCGGGTTAGGCCTGTGACCGCCTATCACGATCCTGGTCCTTCCGGTCCTGGCGCAATAGCATCCAACATGGTTGCGTCTGAAAATGCTGCCAAAAAGTTACTCACCAAGGGCTGGGGAATGGACCTTTCTGAAACCACAAGTGCATAGGTTGGATATCTAAAGTAGAGCAATTGAACAACGTACTCGTTAGAAATTATGTAACACAAGCCAATTGTCTATTTCTAAGCATTACAGATGATTCTAGTAGGATTCTAGACAATTATGTTGACCAACATGTTGTGAGCTTTTCCAAACAGGCAAAGGTCTGTGCTTGACCCTACACTCCCGTAGCCCTTGAATCTTGCACAATCTTCCATGCGCCCGAAGTGGGTACTGGTCAGCAGACACGCCCGTGGAACCGCTCGAAGCGACATCATCAGTTTGACTAATCCAGTATTGATGAAATGAAACCGCGTAGTAAGTTTTCAGGGCTCATGACTTAAAATTGCACACCAAGTACTCAACCAGATTACGGACTGCCCATGGTTGTGTGGGGAAACACCGCACCAAACCGCATTGAGATAAAAATGTGAGCACCCCCGCGATAGGATCGAGTCAGGAGCCCATGGTGTCTACTCCCAGCTGACAACAAGGCCAACATCCTTGCGATGGTGGAGAACCGAAAAATGTGGTGCCTTTTGCAAAAGACTAGAACGTCTTCGGCGTATCTTTTATCTTGTCAAATATGGCTTTATTCATGCTCATTACACTTTTCAGCATCGCCCTTATCGTATGCCCATTGTGCAGTTCCAATAGTTGTTCAACAAGACCATAAAAGGTCCATTTCACTCGGCATTCTCATCTTCAACATTTTGCCATGCCCAGCCTGTTCATTTCCGCCACTAATATCCAGCAGCCTTTCCCTCGTTCTTCAAGATGGATGCAGATCAAGTTTTATCCAATCTAGGTTATAAAAATGAGCTGAAGAGGTCTCTGTCAATACGGACCATCCTTAGTCTGTAAGCCAGCAACCTCCTGTTTGAAGAGTCCCTCTTTCTTCATGTAAATACTGAATATATCCATAACAGGTCAGTTGCAATTATGGGTGTTCCGTTTGGGTTGTCAAGCACCCTGTACATCACCTTAATCAACGGGCAGTCAGTGACTGTCCTCTGGGGTTGGGTATTCGTGACGGCTGTCTCCATCTGTATTGCAGCTTCAATGGCCGAAATATGCGCCATATATCCTACGGCTGGTGGGCCTTACTTTTGGTCAGCCATGTTGTCGACGCCTCGCTTCGCCCCCGTCGCATCATGGGTCACTGGATGGCTCAATCTCGTGGGTAACTGGCTGGTTACTGTCAGCATCAACTTCTCTGGTGCCCAGATTGTGCTCTCAGCTGTTACACTGTGGCATGAGGACTATGTTCCAACAACATGGCAGACCGTTGTATTATTTTGGGCGTTTACTTGCTTTTCTTCCATTGTGAATGTCTTCGGGAGGAAGTACTTGACCGCCATCAACACCGCCTGTATCGCTTGGACAACCGCCACAATTGTCATCATTTTTATCACACTGCTCGCCACCAGCAAGAATCGACATTCTGGAAAATACATTTTTGCACACTACGATGCCTCAGCAAGTGGCTGGCCTACGGGCTGGTCATTCTTTGTTGGCCTCTTACAAGGAGGCTATGTAATGCTGGGCTACGGGTTGATTTCATCACTCTGCGAGGAAGTTCATAACCCTCATCTTGAGGTCCCTCGAGCAATGGTTATATCCGTGGCTGTTGCTGGCTTCCTGGGTCTAGCCTTTTTGATTCCCGTCCTGGTAACTCTACCAAATATTGAGCTACTTCTCGATGTCACCAGCGGGCAACCTATTGCACTGCTTTTTAAACTCGTCACTGGTTCAGAAGCGGGGGCGTTCTGCCTTCTCATTCTAATTATTGGGGTTTTCCTTTTTGCTAGCATTGGATCTGTCACGGTGTCGAGTCGCTACACATACGCTTTCGCTCGGGATGGAGCGATCCCAGGTTATCATCTATGGAGTCGTATTAATGCCCGCCTTGAAGTCCCCCTCAACGCAATATATCTTGGGACGCTAGTCAACTTTTGCCTTGGTCCAATCTACTTTGGCTCTTCAGCTGCTTTCAACTCTTTCACCGGAACCGCGACCATTTGCCTTTCAACGTCATACGGAATGCCGATTCTCATCTCACTCCTTCGGAAAAGAAAAAACGTACAACGGTCACCATACTCATTGCGCCCGTTCGGTTTCGTCGTGAATCTGGTGTCGGTTGTTTGGATCGGATTTTCTCTTGTGCTGTTCTGCATGCCTGTGTCCTTGCCGGCCACGGCAGAGACCATGAATTATGCCAGTGTCGTCTTCACCGGATTCGGCGTTGTTAGCATCCTGTGGTATTTTACATATGGCCACAGGAAGTTCTCCGGTCCAATTGTCCTGGTCCAAGAAGGGATTGAGCCGGTCGCTGTAAACGAACCTACTAATGTGCCCCACAAGAAAGAGTGATAGATCTATGTATGGCAATTACCTTTCTATATACTGTCATGACTATTTCCTTAGACCCCAGACCAACTGCTTATTGATAAGTAATTAAATCCCGATATTTAAAAGCTAGTAGTGCGCACTCTGGGAGGACATTCTCATATCTGCGTATGTAAAATATATTCTAGTCTTATATATAAAACAATATCGGTGTTTATAAGGAGGCAGGAATGGGTTTCGGAGAGTAGAGCCGGAAAGGTGGATCAGGCCGTAACGATCTATTAGGGAAGTGCCGCTTGCTATTGGTTCCGATGCCACAGCGGTCCACTGCGGGCTCCATAACTATGACTACGGGTGCATATCCCGCAGGCAGGCTGGACTTTCGCTCCGGAGGCGCGGGGATCAAGCAGCCCTCAATCCTCGTAGGGCGATAAGAAGAACGAGTCAGGCGAATAACGCTCTGCAACATTGTTTCGGTAGCGTTTTTAGACACTCTTCACTTCTTTACGTCCTCTTCTACACATCAGAGCTCAGATGGACCCAATATCAAGCTCAGACAAGCAGCAGCAGGGCACCCTATCCAAACAAGAGTACGAAGTGGTGTCCTCCGAGTTCGACCCTGAGAATGGGCGGGACGCTATCGGGTCAAACAAAGTAGATACTGAGCGATGGCCTCCCAGGAGCTCTGTTGGTCATGCCCAAAAAGAACCCAATTCACAAGGCAAGACACACGAGAAAGCCCTCACCAATCGAGACCCGGAAGAGACTTTCCCAGAGGGGGGTATTAGAGCATGGCTCGTTGTCATGGGTTCATTTCTCATTTTGTTCCCCTCTTTTGGATTAATGGTCTCCATTGGGACTTTCCAAGACTATTGGAGTGAACACCAGCTCTCAAATTACTCAACCCGCGATATTGGTTGGATTCCGTCCGTCTTCGTCTATCTCTCGCTAGCCCTCGGTATCTGGGTTGGGCCCCTCTTTGATCGGTATGGCTCTCGATGGCTTGTGCTACTAGGTAGTGTAGGTTATATCGCCATGATCTTTCTGCTTGCCGAGTGCACAAAGTTCTGGCAGTTGATTCTGTGCTGCGGCGTCCTAGGAGGTGTCACCGGTGCCACGTTGACAACGACTAGTCTTGCCCTTGTTTCCCATTGGTTTAAAGAGCGCAGGGGCCTAACACAGGGCATAGCCATGATCGGCTCCTCCTTTGGCGGTTTGGTTATTCCCATCATTCTTCGCTCCACATTTCCTCGATACGGCTACAGCTGGTCGCTTCGGATTGTGGGCTTCATCTCTGTGTTTACGCTGATCCTGGGCAACATTCTCATCAAACCTCGGATCCGGCCGTCACCTGCGTCTAATGATAGAAGTGTCATCTCTTTCTCGTTATTCAGCGACTTACGATTCATACTACTAACTTGCAGCGTCTTCGGCCTTGAGGTGGTCCTTTTCAGCACCTTGGGGCTTTTACCGACATACGCGACCCTTCAACCTCACTACCCGCCAGACACAGGCTTCTACCTCATTGCTGTTCTAAACGGCGTCTCTTGCCTAGGCCGCTTCGGTCCGGGTTATTTCTCCGATAAAATCGGGAGGTTCAATACCCTATTCCTGATGATCATATTTACGCTGTTCTGGATGCTTGTACTCTGGCTGCCCCTAGGTGACAAGTCGCTTGGGGCGCTATATGCATTCACAGCATTCTTTGGATTCGGTACGGGATCATGGATGGCTTTGATACCTGCCTGCATTGGTCAACTTTGCAAAGCGGAGGAGTTTGGGAGATACTACGGGTCAGTGTACTTCATTGCCAGCCTAGCCACTTTGGTTTGTATCCCTATCGGCGGCGAGCTGGTTGAGGCATTGGATTCTCGATTCATGGTAATCTTTCTATGTTCTGTTTTGGCACTAAGCCTAGTTTCTTTTGCATTCAGCAGGTGGGCGTGTTTAGGTAAACAATGGGTGATCTTTACAAAGGTGTGAGAGAGGTTTTGATACGGTTCAGTATTATAAACAGCTTATCAACTCCAAGAATTGACGGTTTCGTGGTAAATAAAACAACTGAAAGCTTTATTTATTTCATAATGAAAACATTCAAGGCATTGAATGCTGCTTTATATACCAGCTGCTTGATCATTCAATCCAAATTTAAAAAAAGAAAAAAAAAAATATTGACAACAGGTAATAGCGATTATTGACCAATCTTTTGCCCTATGATATAGTGGTCAATAGCACAGCCATTAGACTATCTTGCAGACTTAAATTACATATTTAGTGTTTGGCGAGCCTACGGGTTGAACTCGTCCAACGACTTGCCCAAATCCAATAGATCTCACACCAGTCGGAGTCCGTGCCCAGCCCTCAACACGAATCTCATCTCCATCCTCTAGCCAGCCAATTTCAAATTCTTCATTGTGTTCACCAGACGGGACCTTGAGTGGCTTCGCGCCACTCAATGTGATTTCTTGCAAGCATGCAAGTTTAGTTAAGGGAGGTTTAGAAGGCTTGGTTTCCTGCGTGAGAATAGTCAGATTCCTACCGCTGGTTGAAATGCCAACTGGATAACTTACCTCATCAGACGACAAAGTGCCGGACCCGATGAGATCACCGGTTCTAAGCCCACAGCCAGAGAGAGATTGATACGAAATCAATTGATAAAGACTCCAGATTGCACATCCTAGGTTGCAAATGCTGATTTCTGCTGTCCCTTTCCCTGGCCCTTTTTTGAATAGTCAGTACAAAAAGAATACACTTTGGAAATACTCACGACTTACTATCAATTGTGACCGAGAGCTCAATGTCAAAAATTCCTGTCTGCTTCTCGTATAATTCTAGCTCTTTGACCGGTCTGGTAAACCCTAGGCGACTGTTATGTTGCTTGATTTGATTTTGTGGCTCCAAAAGCGCTTCGAGAGTGACCACCCACGGAGATAGGGAAGTGGCAAAGCTCTTGCCATGGAATGGGCCCAAAGGCCCGCTTTCATAGCCTTGCACATCGCGAGCAGACCAATCATTCATAAGCACCAGCCCAAATAGATGATCCTGTGCCCAATCCCCACCCACAGCGGCGGACGCAGGCACTATTGCTCCGTTCGGAAGGGGCTTCGAAATGAAAAGACCAATTTCTATCTCGAAGTCCAGCTTGCGAGTCGGGTTGTATGTGGCAGTTTGTTCGCCTTCCAAACGGAACAGTCCCTTCGGCCGGGGAAAATCTGTTCCGCTGAGGAAAATCGAAGACGTTCGGCCATTGTAACCCTGCGGCATTTCTCGAAATTGCTCTGGCAGCGGAACGCCGTAAATCCTGGCCATCTGGACTCGTGTATTAGGCCCAAGAACTAGTGATAAGGATTGCCTTCAGTGAGAGGGCTTTAGCTTACGTTTGTAAAGTGCACGGCCGAGCTGGTGAGGTCACTAAAGTTAGAGATGCGAAAAGGCAGATGCATCTTGACCAGGTTACTCCGTATGAACGCCCTATTACTCACGGACTTGTTTTGGATCAAGTCAGAGGTCTCAGAGGAAAGCAATTCCGTTAATCTTTGACGCAAATTTTGTCTCTCCGCAGCAGGACGTTCAGCAAGTGCATGAAGATCTGACTATAGGCCGTGATTATTAAAAGATATATATACTATTACTTGACAGAGCTATCAAGTTTATGAAAAATAATATATTGTCAATGGGCGACTTACTGCAGACAAAACGCTTACGGACAATGAATCCTGGGGGAACACGCCGTTGAAAAGTCCGTGTTGTGCAATCACTGACAAGTCGACGACATGGTCTCCCAAGATTGTTCCAACACGGGGGGTCTGTTGTTGATATTAGATGAAACACTATTCAATACCAGAATAGCAGCGCGTACCAAGCCTAGATCTGGGGCACTGAAAACCCCATAAGGTAGATTTGATAAAGTGAAGGGGCTGTCTGGTGCGACTGAAACCGGAGATAAAACAGGCATTTTTTCTGTGTACTAGAAAGAAGGGTGGAAGAAGGTTTGGTAGGCAAATGTGTGAAGAAAGTTTTGGTTTAGAATACTTAGATTCTTAGCTACCCGAAGCCACCTTTAAGAGCAACAGTTTGTGAGGCATGTTATTGTACCGGCCCGAAGGTGCAACACCTAAAAAATTGTAGACAAGCTCAATCAATTCGGACTGGTTCGTTCCCAAACGACCTCACGCACCCAGTAACAGTGTATTCCATATCGGTGATTCCATTTCATTAATTCGACGCTGTATACTTCTCCCCTGCCGATGAAAGTTAATTCCCAAGCTGGTACATCATTAAGCGCTCTATGCAAGTACGGAATCTACTCATCAATATGACTAATTCCGGTCCGATCTGTCGTTGCGAAGCATCGGGGCTATTTCAACTCGGGCCGAAGAGAAAATACCGGTCCGATGAGGGAAACCATCTAGAATATCACACTCCCTTGAAAGCGCAGCAGCCTCTTTTATGAATGATCAAACCATCAGCCACTCCTAACATGCAGCTACTACAAATGGGTGAACCTAGCTAGCAACGAAGAAATTTATTTTGTCTCGGGGAAGATAAATAAATACGGCATCATCAAGCAAGAAAAGATCAATAACAAAAAGCAATCCTAGTGCCACCACAATCTTCTACTTTCATAAGACCAGTGGGTGTGTGTCCCTCCCATCGACGACTTCTTATTCAACTAACTTCCAACGTGGATTCCTGCGTTCCAGTCCAACCAGTACTGTCAAATCGAGTGGATACCCACCCAAATCTCTCATTTCCTCCCTATAAACGTGGAGCACTTCTCCTACTGATGGATGAAGGCGAAAAAGGGATCATCTAGTGGGAAAATCGCAGACCACTGCTCCATATCAAAATCACCTTCAAGAGGGATATGTATTTGCTCCCTTGGAGCCTTGTCCTGTGCATTACCACATATAGACTCTTCAGGTGTACAGTTGTCAATGGCCAAAGAATGGGGTGCAGCAGCAAGGTTTGAGGGTGTTTGGTTTAAAGATGTTCGCTCTTGGAAGAATCGCGAAGATATCCAAGCGACAAAAGATTGAATCTCTCTGCTTAGCATTGTGTCCAACGAAGAGCAAGCTTTGTTACCGGGGATATACTCTGATAACACCAATGAAGCAGCGTCTAGTTCTGTTGTCCCCGTTTCAGACACTGTATTCGTAGCCCCTGATAGGCTTGGATCAGAGATACATGGCTCAGGATTTCGAATTTCATCTGATTGAGGCGCAGATACCTGTTTTAATTTTACTGCCTGCGCACCACCAAGTTATTGATCAGCTCACGCATTCTAGGGAAGTTGGATCAAATCAACATACAAACCGTTGGAGTGGCTGCCAATTACGACCAAGCAATTCCAAAAGAGACACGATCGATCTGACCCACTGAGGCTCAATCATCGGATGATATTTTGAGGACTGTCCATGCAAGTGTCCATGCAACTGAGCCTTATCTTGGAGTCGCTTCATCATAACAAGCACTGACCCAGAGACAAACACACTATATCCAACTGTGGGGTTCAGTTTTGTAACATCTCGTGGCACTGACAAATAAGAAGAGGCGAGTTCTCCTGCTAGACACGCCTGCTTGATGATGGCGTCGATGGATTCCTTCCAAAGATGTTCAGGTATTAGATCTCGTTTAATTCTTCGGCCAGTGAATAACGGCATTAAGGACGCATGGATGAAAATGACACAGAGGTTGTACATGCTTCGAATCTGAAAAATCATTTCGACTTCGCTCAAAGAGTCGCAAAAAAGATTCGGATGGGGCGGGAAGGATTTCGATTCTTCGATACGAGTAAGGGCGTCCACAAGAAACTTTCTTTCACTGATCAGATCTTCAGTGGACTCAATCAAGGCAAGTTCCCGAACTCGAATCCTAATCACAGGGTTTTATTTATTAACGAGAAAAGGCTATGAGAGGAAAGAGCCATACCAGATTCCCATTACCTTAATCAGTTCACTGAGCAAGCTTGACCCGAAATGGCCATTCATGCTGGAGACGCGCTGAATGTTGTTGCAGGGCACACACTGCCAGTTTTCATCCATTGTTTCTGTATCAACTTGGTTGTCCTTGTTAGACACTCGTGATAATGCTGAAGGCAATGGCAACCAAGCCGCATCTAACCATGCGATCCTTGAAAAGACTCTAGGACGGCCACCGACTACGTTGGAGCACCAACAGGCCCAGAAACACCGTATCTTCTCTTCCTCTTCTAACTTATCTTGCTGCATTTGGCGAGAAATTGGTAATGGCCGATTGTAACCTAGATTATGACATAAATGGTAGGCAAGGGCTAAAGACAGCAACTATATTAGCATCCGATGTGAATAGGATGTAGAACGCGCCAAGGATGGCATACTTACATGCACAGACGCGCGAGTCATCTCTCCGACACCAAACCAGTAAAGGGTCAAACATTCAAGAGTCTGGATTATGCTTAATGATGGCTTATCCGCCAGAGCAAGCGCCCCACGGCTGGCTTCATTGGCCCATTCGATACCGTTCTTGTGAAAACACTTCAACATGGTCAACTCTGGCACTTCAAGCTGATGAACTAAAGTCTCACTAGAAGACCTGTCGGATTTGAGGAACCTGCATGCAATAGTGTCATTAAAACCGTGGTATCTCATCGGAATAAGGAAAGGGTTGGGGAGTGCCTCGGCTTTCATACAACGTGGATAGGGCGAAGACAGCGCGCAAGAGAAGGTCTGGGTGCATTCCTTTGAGGTATCTCTCAATGAAATGAGACATGTCAAACATGAGCTTGCTATTG
The DNA here is from genome assembly GCA_020809705.1 of Calonectria ilicicola. Taxonomy (NCBI): domain Eukaryota; kingdom Fungi; phylum Ascomycota; class Sordariomycetes; order Hypocreales; family Nectriaceae; genus Calonectria; species Calonectria ilicicola. The sequence continues at coordinate 643,333 of CP085833.1, read as the reverse complement.
TATACCCGTTCAAAGTATATCTCTATCATAGCTAATCCGATCGCTCGCGGAGGGAGTGAATTGGGATTAACCCCGTTGAGTGGGTGAAGGTATGTACTCTCTCCTTGGCAATGTTCACAGGAGCGAGAAATGGCATCATCACGCCGATGGTCTGTCTCTAACTATGGGAGGCATCAATTGAAAATATTCCATGTTCTAGGAGATTCCATTGGCTTACATGAGGGCTAGCTTCCTGCTGTGGACAAGATTCGCCAAAGTCAAAGGTGAATTGTTCAGCACTATCAACCAACATTTCCCGGGCAGTCTCAGACCTAAAGGTATTCTGATCAGTGCAATCGGATTGGTTAGTCCTGGCTATAGACTGGGAGGAATTGTTCAGCTCAGAACCCAGGGCTCTCTTGTTTAGGCCTAAAGGCTGACTTGATTCAGATGGTTGAGGGAGCAACTGATTGGTTGCTTGATGTTCAAGTCGAGTAGGAGTATATTCTTCTTCCACTGAGATGTGCTGGGTTTGTTGCTGTATCCCTGTTGAATCCGCATTCGACGAGTTGCGATTCCCTCGGGCGTCATATCGCATCTTGCGCTCAGCCGCCAGCTGCTTGCGGTTGGGCAGTGGCGGATATTGACAGACTGCTTTACGTCTTACGCATCTTGAACAAGAAGGAGTTTCTTTGCTGCATTTTAACTAGAACTATACATTCAGCTATCCGTTTCGAAGCTTGTGGGTAACCTAACGCAGGTATATGAACACATACCTTCTGGGATCGGCACTTGTAGCAAGCGACACGAGACACAGGCACAGACCGCTTGAGTTGTGAGGGAGAAGCTGGCAGCTCCGCCCCTGCCGGACGACCAGTTATCCGGGTGTTTGAAGAGGGCATTTCACTGACAGTGTATGTGTTCTTGCGATGCTCAAAGCTCTTGTTGCAACATCTACCGAGAATGGGAGCTAGCAAGAATAAGGGACAGCAAGATAACGTGGGGTCAAAGGATGGGTTGGCTCCTGTGCACGTGACACTAAGATTTAGAGTTTCGAGCTATGAAGAAATAATTGGGCGAGACTAATAAATAATACAGGTTACGGGTTAGGGTGCGGACAGTAAAAATAAGATGATCTATATTCCTACTATAAGATGTTGAGGATAATCCAGTAATTATTCTTAGATATGCAATCCAAGTACAGTCACCATCTTAATTTACATATATTGTCTATTTCCAAGGGAATATTACGATACATAAATGCATGGTCAAGTATATTTCCGAATATCGGGCCGAACTCGAGTCTCATGACCCATGGCACGAAAGCTCGGACAGGCAGAACTAGCAGCACCAAATTAGGAAAACCAATCAGGTGTCACCTACCCTAGACCTACTTATAGCTCGGTCAATCACAATAGAACAAACAAAATGCAAAGCATACTTGCTTGCTCTAGGAGCGCATCAGCCCACAGAAGACAGAAGGTATTACTACCTTGGAATTGTAATCATATATAAATCAAGCGAACTATAAGTGATAATAGGAGTTCGCTAGCTTCTAATTCGTTCCGATTGGTCCATTTAATAGTTGGTTAACACGGGCCGATACCTATTAGTAATTACCATCGGACCGAACCTTGAGTGGGGACAAATGGTACTTATTTGTAACGGGCCTCGGCCTTAGCATACCTGGGTTGAATAATTTGGACGACTGTATGGTTGTAGACACTATTGATTAATTCTGTTCAACCATGGTGATTTCAAAAGAGATTACTACACTCCTAATTGAACTTGGGCTACCTAGCGCCGAGGCCAGAGCTGGTAATGATACATGGTACTGTCAACTGGTCAATGCCACCACGTCTATTACCAGTAGGATTTTACTAATCATTTATTAGGCTGCTGCTCTCACATCTGCAAACCAACCGGTACTTGTTGCCGAAGTCTACGAAGTTGCTATAGCGTCCAACAAGACAGAAGAGTATCTTGGTCATGTTTTTCGCAGAATGAAGGAAGCTCTTCTGAAAGCCTCATTCATATATGGCGTCCCAAAACTCTTGAATTCTTTCTATCCACTTTGTCGAGCACATGATCGAGTATATCGGTCCATTCTAGAAAAAAGCTCTAGCCGCTCGGTTGGGCAGAACCCGTTTCCAGGCACGGAATTTATTAGGGAATCCATCTATCGACCTCAGGACGTTGAGGGACGGGGAATGAACTATCTCACTAACATGTACCGGGATGATCTGCCCCGGATGATCGAGCCACTCGAGACATTTTCACGGGATATTTGTACGTTGTTCGGTTCCCCTCCACCCAAAAAAAGAAAAAGAAAAACAATTGAGGGCATATTTAACAAGGCTAGATCAATTCGCACTCAAATTCACATATGGTTATTGGCTGTCCGATGAGACAGTTCTTTCTGCGAAGGAAACAGCATTGATCTGTGTTAGCACCCTGGTCCCCTTGGATCTCCCAGTTCAGGTTGGATGGCATAGCCGCGGCTTGATTCGGAATGGTGGAACTTGTAAAGACTTTGAAGATGCCACCCAGATTGGGCTTATGGTAGCAAAGATGACAGATGCACCCATTAGGCACAACATTCCCACGTGGTCTGAAATCCAAAGTGACCAGCTTTTCAATATGTAGTATTCAATAAATATACTTTTTATTGAGGATCAAAATTACCAGTTAACTGCGCGATGGAATGCATCTTGTCTAAGCCTTCAAATAAGTGTTCAAATTGATAGAGTTTTCTGTCAAGATTTTTGAGGGTGTCTCAGAATTGTCGATACACGATTGTAGGAGACTTGATTGCAGGTACAGATACTATTACTAACAGTACCAATAACTGTAGAACCTAGTTGTGTGATCATAGGCGCTTCTTCCCAGGTTGAGCTTACTCTTGCTTTCAGAAGAGCAATTAATAAAACTGACTAATTATCCCATTTTGAAGCTATTTTGATATTTAAAACCTCAAGTCATCTTATCTGGACCGGAGCCCCCGGGCTATACCATCAAGTCGGAAGACCTCTTAAAGTCTAAAACGATCTAGTAGACCAAGACTGTAGTTTGGATCGATGCCGATGTTTTAATCCGACGCTAGACATAGTCCGACATTGTAGTCCGATGAGGCTCAATCGTTTCAAGGGAGGCTCGGTTCGGCCCGACATCCAATCGGTCCGACATCCTATTAGCCTGCTCTTCCACAAAGTCGGTTAATTGCCTGAAGTACGCATGGTGTTGAAAATAAATAGTCACTTCTATACCTTTATGAGTTGACTTGCATGATTTCAAATCAGAACACTCACTCCAAGATCTCAATCACTTTCAGCTCTTAAGCGACAACAGAACCATGAACGTCCCATTCGACTCGACTCTTCCTGAAGCATCCACGCCCGATGCCTTCGTCAAGGTTTCGCCATTTAACACGGGATCAATGGTGGCTCCAATGAATATCACAATTCAAGACGCTCGTGGAGACGGCGTCTGTGGGTCATGGCGATTTTTCATTACGCATCAGGCGACGAAGACGAAGTTTTGGTTTGATCTAGGCATTTCTCATGTATGCAATGTTACATTTACATTTAGCAAAGTGCAACCATGTTAACTGAATGTGATCAGGATCTCAGCCATTACCCGCCCAGCATTCAGAACATTCAGCACAAGTTCTTCGAAACCCAACCAGCTCCCAACTCCATTTTGGATGACATGAAACTTCTTGGCGAAGACCCTAACTCTGTTAAATATGTCATTGCTAGGTACGACAAACTATCGAACCTGACTTCTGGTCTCTCACTAATCTGGTATCACGTTCAGCCACGCACACTGGGACCATATGTTTCCTGTGAAAGAGTTCTTGCCCAATGCCAAGATTCTCTGCGGTACTGGGACATTGGCTCTCACTGAGCGAAACTGGCCCAAGTATGAGGATGGCAAATGGGACGGAAGGATTTGGGATCCTGAAGCCTCGGAGCTGCCAATTGAAGAATTGCCTTCTCCGAAACAGCATCCTGACCTCTGGAAGCCATTGGCAGGTTTCGAACGAACCTATGATTTCTTTGGCGATGGAAGTTTCTTCATAATCGATGCTCCCGGCCATCTAGACGGGAACCTGGCAGCGCTTTGTCGCACCAAGAGCAAGCAAGGCGAGACTCGATGGGTGGTTCTGGTTGCAGACTGTATGCATTGTCTCCACTTTGCATACTATCCCGAGGCACCATTTGGCAATGCAGTTACCTTTACGAAGAACCATACACTGCATGAGGATCCCGAATCTGCCAGAGCCATCATCCGCCAGATGGCAAATCTCAAGAGCAAGGATCCACGTGTTTATATGTGGCTGTCCCATGTAGATATCCTCGAAGGCGTATGGGACATCGAGTAGAATTCCAGAATTAAGAGCTCTTATCGGTTAGATGGAGTTTGGTCTTCGAAAATAGTCCACTGATGCGTCACTGATAGCATTAGGGTGACTAAGTCATTGAATAAAACCATCATCATATTTTTTTCACCGCGCTCCTCCACTTCTATAAGCCGAACACTCCATAAGCGGCATTTATTTTTTACAGTGATTCCATCATCTCTCATACTATTTTTCACACTTATCAAAAAGAGAAACGTGAATATGCTAACATAATTCGGTAAAGTAGATTGAGAAGCTTGGGCCGCAGCCCTTCGGACACCCCGGTGTAACACTTGCTGATCTTGTCAGCAAGTTCAAATACTTACATATTGGTAAGTTTTAATTTATTCCATTGGTTTCATAGACTTTATTCCTGACTACTTATTTTGCAGGCTCATGTTCCAGAAGTGATTGGCTTGTGAAATAACAAACCGAATACTGAATGGTTAGATGTATTCTAGATGCACATACCATTTTTATAGGTGCAGGTTTTATTCCCAGTGGGCTAGGGTCTCTGTCTGATATATTGTCTACTCGAACATCTGACTACTTCCTCTCGCCTTTCGTCACGTGGAAGATATAGTCAACAAAAGGTTCCCCAACCGCGACGCGGCTCCTGTAGGTAAGGGCTAAGCCTCCAATTTTTGAAAATATAAAAGCAGCGTTTATATTTTGTCTGTATCTAACATATAGCACACATGGATAGATCATCGGCTCCATCAAATCGCTTTGTTATATCCATCTCATGCCATGACCTCTTTCAGAAAGTCTAGCTGGACTTTGATGTTCTCTTCGAATTGGGGACCGAAATACGGCGAGAAATGTGTAGCTCCACGCAATATATGCAATCTCTTGGGTTCCAAAGCATTGTGAAAAGTCCGCAACTGTAAGTGCGTGATACAGCTGTCATCTCGCTCTGCGACTATCATGAGCATCGGGGTGGGCGCCACGCGATGGATTAGGGACTGAGGTTCATGCTGTTGCAGGTAGAGCAGGCTCTGAGTAGTACACATGGTCTCATACTTAATACCACGTCGATCCAACTCGTCCAGGTAGACGTAGACTGACGGGTCGGCAAGGATGGCCTGGGAGGTACCAGACTCAGCTGCTTCGCGGGACTCTGGAGTGACTGGGATCATCTTGGATGCACCCCCATTGCTGACGGTGTTGCGGTCCGTGAATATTAGGTTTGTCTTAGGTCCGAGGGTAGCGGCCAGGAATTCCCCAGAGACGAATGGGATCTGGGAGATGACGCCCCGAATTCGTTTATCCACCGAAGCTGCCGAGATAACGTTTCCACCTGCCATACTAGATCCCCAGTACACGATCTTGCTAGCATCAACACTGGGCAGGGAGGAGACATAATCGAAGGCCGCGAAGTAGTCGCGGGATTGGGCGAGAGGATCTGTCTCATTTCTCGGCATGCCCTCACTCTCACCCCAGTTTCGATTGTCGTAGATCAAAACCGTGTACCCAGCTTCTTGGAACCGTTGAGCAAAATCCGGCAAGAATTGCTCTTTGAGCCCGGAGAACTAATGCCGAGTTAGTATAACAATCAGACCAACTGATGACCAATTTTACCCCGTTGCTCATTATCACGCAAGGCCGCGAAGTGCCCGCACTGAAGAAGGAACCCCGTAGTTTGACGCCGTCGGTAGCGAGGAACTCGATATTCTGGGAGCCCATGATGAAGCTAAAGTGTTTTCTTTTTCAAGGAAATTCTTTTTATACCAGAAGCGTAAGATTACGAAAAGCAAATTTCGGAAGCAATTAAGATGCAATAGTAAGGATGCCTTGAACAGGAAGAGAAGTAAACGAGATATTTAAACACCGAATTATCTGCAGCCTCCGCTAATTGCGACGCGTTGGCAACCTCACGTTAACTCGGGCAATCGCATTCAGGGTGACGGATCGCTCCAGGGGTCGGCCCGATAACGGTATTCGGACCTCGGCGTGGTACAAGTGGACCAAGTGCCTCCACGAAAACCTCTAAATGTAAGGAATAGGTGTTACAATCTAGCATATCTAATCACTTCTACAAGGATTAATCCTACAATTACCTTTATTAGAGACAGCTTAAACCTAACTATCTTGTAGGAAGGTCCAGACTAGGCCATTATGATGTAAATGGAATTCGGGCCGAGCCAACCAAAGTCACAAGTCCGACACTATTCGGGTCAACTTGTCCCCGAGCGCCAATCCTCGGTATAGTTAGCTATGTTTCATGTTGCAGAAGGGTTCTGCATCTACAAATAGGCTCGTTACGTGCTCTTTCTAGTATGCCCATCTTGAACTATCTAAGTTCCCCTATCCTATTTAATACGTTTACTGATACTAAACCTTCAAAGAACTACATAACGTTTTAAATATTACATTGCAAAATGGCAGGAAAGTCGACTATACAGATTGTGTTTGGAACTGGAAATGTATCAGATCAATATCCGGGCGTTCGGGATTCTAAGACTAACCGCAACGCTAGATTGGAGACAAATCTCTAGACCCAATGGTCCGTTTCGATACACAGGATGAAGTTATGGCAATCTTGGATGCCTTCTACGACCGTGGTCACCGCAAGATAGATACAGCCCGTGGTTACTCTCCACATGCTCCGGGTACATCTGAGCCAAGACTCGGAGCTGTCGAAGCCGGTAATCGGTTTGCCATTGACTCCAAGGTCTCCTCACAAGAGCCTGGATGCCACTCGAAGGAGAAGATCGCGAAGAGCATCGACGATTCTCTCACGGCGCTCAAAATCGCAAACCTAGACATCGAATATCTACACCATCCGGACAGGGCAACACCATTCGAAGAGACGTGTGAGGCAATGGACAATGCGTATAGGGAGGGCAAGTTCAAACGATTCGGTCTGTCGAACTACACCGCATCCGAAGTGAAGAGCATTCTCGAAATCTGTGAACGACGTGGATTCGTTAAACCAAGCGTGTACCAAGGACAATATAATCCGATTGTTAGAGGTGCCGAGAAAGATCTCATCCCGCTGCTTCGCGAGCATGGCATTTCGTTTTATGCCTGGAGGTAAAGTTATTCCATTTAATGTTTCTGTGTATTTGGTGCTAAGCTAAGGCACCCCTGGCATATTTAGTCCTGCTGGTGGCGGCTTCTTTTCCAAGAATTACAAGCATGCCCAGCCTGGTAGCCGATTTGATAAGTCTGTGAGATTGGCCAATCCTTCATTACCCCACCCAAGAGAGCTGCTAATAACTTCTCGTTGGCCAGCATTCCCATGGCCAGATGTACTACTCCGCCTATGTACAGCCAACCATTGAAGCTTCCACGGATCGTGTTCGAGATACTGCCGCCAGGTATGGGATTGGTGGCCATGCAGCAGCTTTGAGATGGACGGTATACCATAGCAGTCTGACGGCAGAGTTTGGAGATGCCGTCGTAATTGGTGCGTCCAGTTCAGAACAACTACAGGCAAGCCTGAGGATGGTTGAGGAAGGCCATCTCCCACAGGATGTTGTCAATGCGATGGACTCTCTGTACCAGGAAATCTCCGGGAAATCATTTGAGATTCCGTATCATTTTTAGGAAATGGTTTGTTACACGGGTCAATCTATTACGTGTGATCAGATTCGCAAGATATCGTTGTGAACTGTGAGCAGCTGCCTTAAAATACAAATTGTTGACTATTAACGACTGAACTTGGTCGCTAAATATCTTTGCAAAGAACTGGGAACGATATCGCCTGGTGGTTGCTCGAGATGCTCGGGAAAGAGCAATGAAATCTGATGTTAGTTCTCATCAATCTACGCCTCCTCAAGCACTCAGAAACCCAGATCACGGAGAATAAAAAATCCCAGCTTTCTCAAGCAACCACGACTACTGGTTTAGTAGCCAGTTTGATTTTAGAGAAAAGTTTGTGGCGAAAATTAAACGAGTCACAACTTCCCAGAAAGTACCTGCGTGGGCCGCCATTGCTGCAAGACAAATCCAGACAAATGAAACAGAGGGTTTAAGACACTATCACAATTACATGGAGGTGCGATTAAGTGGGTAGCGACTCTACCAAGACTACGCAGGTCAGCCTGGTCGGAACAAAGCAGCAAACTAGCAATCGCCTCATGCACGTGCTCTATTGCCCTTGAGGAGGGTGGCTGACCATCCTGGTCACTACTATTCGGAATTGATCTTTCTGTGGGCAAGTAGAAGCTAAACGATGGTTGTGTGTCTCCTGCTTGCTACCCATTACAATGGGATGCATTCTGGGTGATTCTAGATGGTTCTGAGATTCCTGGGCCAAGCCTTCAGTCATCATACAGCATGAATGAGTTTGTTCCGGCCTCTCCCAATCCCGTAGTACATTCTCAGCCTTGCGTAGGCAGAATTAGGATACCCACTGGGGCTTTGATATGCTCCTATGCCACTAGCGCAAGCTCCATGTCATGACATCCGAGCTCGCTTTACAGATGACGTTCCGCATCATCTTTGAGCTTCCTCATTCGGACTCATAACCCCAATCCAGGGGAAACATGAGCGGGGCTGATCAGCACTTGAAGCAAGATTAACCGCTGATGGGAATTTTAACCGAAGTATTCATGCCGAGGAGGAGGCTCAGCAGTTCAGCTGATCAATGTTCAAACAGCTAGATTCAAAATGGGAATTGGAATTGGAATTGTGATTTCAGCTATTAATGACTCATTGAAATTGTCATACGTGGCAAGGCAAGCCACATAACTAGCCATAGGTACTTATAATTATAAGTATTTAGATATTTATATTAAATTCTTCGTAAAAAAAATACTTATAATAATAATCAAAAATAAATAAATTATACGTAATATATGTTAAAAAGCCATTATTTTTTTAAAAAAAATCTAGCATAAGCATTTAAGTGCCGATATAATTTTGCAGTCACAAGTACCTTTGGCTGTATGGCTTGCCGCGTGGCGGTAATTTTGGCGTCATTGGGGAGCTCTAAGTGGCTACGTTTCATGCCGGCTGGTACATAGAGAGAATGCCTAGGCAACAAAATATCAACAGCTGCAAGGCATTCTCATCAAGCGAACACGAGACCGGGCTTTTAAATCCACGTTCAGCTCTCGTCGCCTAGCACCTAGGTGAGCAGTGGGGAAGACAAAACCAGGCTTTTTCTCCCTTCCCAGCCACCTTCTCTTTCTGTTCTTTTATCATAAACCGATTCATGCGATAGCTTTCCATTTCCCGAACCCAAAACCATACTACTGACACGCAAAGGAATCAAATCGAAATGCTATCTTTTTTAAGAACAAGTTATCAGGGTTCACAAGTCCAGAATGGGCAAAAGAATGGGCAAATGAATGGACAAATAAATGGACAAATGAATGGGCAAATGAATGGGCAAATGAATGGGCAAATGAATGGGCAAATGAATGGGCAAATGAATGGGCAAACATTCCCATCAAAGACAATAGCCAGTCTTTGTACTCTACTTTTATCCCTTTCTCTCATCCTAGGCGCCATCTTCATAGCCCATTCAGTTCAGCCTCTCCCAATTATCTTTTTGGTGCTATTCTGCACTGCTGCTCTTATTCTCTTCTTTTTATCGCTCATAGATGGCTTCTCAAAGGGCTGGCCCTCTTGGAGCTGCAACTTGGCTAATACTGTGCTGACTTCTGTTCTGGCTTTGGCTATGCTGCCGATTTTATATTACTTAGTCTGGCATCCCAAATTAACCCAATCCGTAATCACGATTGAGGAAGACACTGTTGTAAGTATACCGTTTCCTTCCCCATACTGCTGCATCCATCTTATTGTTTGGCTTCTAGGATCAGATGCGCTTTCCGTCAGTGGCACTTTTCAGGAGACTAGATTGGACATCCCAAGCAGAATTAACAACTGTCTATGCCAAGCCTAAGTGCTTTCTTGGATGGTTTGACCAATCAGCCCCTAATTGCTCAAAGGTTTCACCAGGACAGCGTTGTAACTGTGGTGAGAATTGGGATCAGTCCATTACCCACAATTTCCAATGGCAAGACGTCAATTACAGCATGATTATGCTGAAAGCGACCGAGGACTTACTCAGCACAAAGCCAACATCTCTCATGGTCGCACAGGCATTCTTCTACTGTTCGTGACCTTTTCTTCTTTTTTTTGGTTGCTTCGAAGCCTTTGGGGATTGTCTTTGTATCCAGATCTTTGAGCTAACTGTATCATCATAGACAATCAATCGAGGGCAAAGACCGACTCCTCACGCGAAATATCCCCCAGTCTCTGGCTCGCCATGTTTGACCCAGATTTGTCACTCCAGGAAGCCCTCGAGACCGGGTATACACAAATGAATCTCATCAACGCCAACGGGATAGTTCAGGTCAACCTTGCGATCAAAAAGAGAGAGCGCCAGGGACAGACTGCTTATGATTACCAACCCAATATCTCACCGGTTCCGTCAAGGGACCTACAGTGCGATACAAGTTCCAGTAATTCATCAAGCGGGGCATGTTTTACATCGCTCTACATCCAGTTCCCAACTTTTGACCGTCAAAACTATAGCTTGAAGCCCGCACTCGATTGGACTGTAAGCCTTCGGCTACCGAATGTTGTTCAAGTATTTTCAGCTGATTATATTTAGGATGCTATTGCCACCGCTGGTGCTTGGCTTTCTGTATGCCAAATTTTGGGTTGGGTTTTGTCCGGAACCTCTATGAAAGAGTAGTCTATCTCTTATGCCGCACGTAATTTATACGCGCTGTGAAATATCGAGGTGTATCGGTTAGATTTGGTTTGCCTGCATTTTGTACTAGAAAGTAAATACAGGATAGAAGGGTAGGCGTCAATTTCATGGGTTCAGATGCAGTCTTTAGGGTATCATGGTCATCCATTCACTACCTTACATCATAAATCAACACTATTAGATTAAAAGGCAGCTCACTACCGTCTCCGCGTTTAGTTTGTAATGGATGGTGTGAATGAATATATTAGGAAATCAACGTATCCGGTGAGGTTAATTGGCCCGCCTTTCTCAAATATCTCACTGCCTGATACCTCAAGCAAAGAACATGCCATCTTGCCTTTTCACATGACCTTAGATAATGGAGTAAACTGGGCGGAGAGAATGACGGTAGATCTGACAAACTAGACGGAGCGAATCATCCAAGTTCGGCAGGAGAGACCATTACCAAGGGCACAAGAGAACGACGACCAATAAAATTTTGCCAATTTCGCACCTGTGGGGTCAGTAAGCCAATCATTCTGCAAAAGTCACGTGCCCAAATCATCTCATCGTCTAACTACCCTACACCACCAGCCACTCGCCTCTACTCTCTCCATCCTTGAACGAATCTCAGCATCTCGACCCATCCGTAGCTAGCAAAAATAATCATGGTGGAGCAAATACATGAGTTTATTTAACCTCCCAGCGCGGAATCCGATGACGAGGCTTCAATCTAAATCCCTTCATTCTCTTGAACGTCGAGCGCACTCGCAGCTGTGAACCGACGAGGCAACTCTTTTAGAAGCCTAAATAGGCAAGGTTGAACTATGGTCAAAGGGTGGTTCGCATTTCGGAGCTGATCAGTCATGATTCGTGGGAGTCTAGCTAGCCGAAGCCGCCGAATGGCTGACCCCGCTCCACTCCAACCGACATCGCTCACCCGGATGCTCCAAAAGGACCTGCCGAAAGGATTGGCACCTGTGTAAATCAGGGAAATCCACATCGCCAGTGGAGAACTACTAGGATGCCGACGCCCATACATTCAACGACCCACTGCACTGGCCTATAACACTGCCCTGAAAGTGTACTATCTGCCAGAGTTCAATCCCTTGCATTGGTCTTGGTCAGTGATTAGTCAATGTATCGGCACATGTCATTCGTTAATCGTGCATCTCAGCACAGCCTTGTTCAACACGGACAGGGATGACGTGGCTTAGTCTCGCCTACTCCTGCGGGGAAGCAATTTTTCAACGGCAAGAAAACTCAACCGATGGCACATCCTAGCTGATGATTGCTGCCTATCCCATAAAACTGAAAGACTCTACTACTTGCTGTGATAATACAAGAAGAAAATTGGCCGACTGTCATTCCGACCCGATTCAGATGGAGCCAGCCCATTCCCAACTCTAGCGTGCCGGCTCGTTCGGATATATTCCATGGTCGTACTCGTGGTCACTCTTATTGGATCCAATACAGGACGATCGTTGTGTATTTGATTTGTTCACATTTTCTAGCTTCTGCTCGAGGTGCGCATCGTCGACAGAGCAATTTGTCAACCATGTGCATGATGCGCTATTAACGAACCTTGCACAGAACTCTAGAAAATAATCCGAACAGAAAATAATCCCAACCAAGTATCGAATTTAAACCAAAGCCAGCCGAGTCATATCACAACATGCGTCTCGGCGATTGCCAACTCGGAGATGCGTACCAGGATGAAAAGAGGGTCAAGGTTATAGAGCAGTTGGCTCAAGGTTACTGGATGGAGTAAGTTCTGATTTCTGGGACTAGCAGGACCCTAGTAACGAATGGAAAATAGCCAAAAGGGGGAGTACCTATCGTACGTAAAGTATCTGATGCCAAGATGGCCGCAACTCGAGCTACTGGCCGACTTCATGGAAGTCGGAACCGTTCCGACAAGATGGTGCTTATTTCCGGAAGAGGAGAAGGATAAACACGTATTCCCGCGATATGTGTATCCGGCTCCTCTCGATGGTTGGTTTGAACATCCTTCTCGCTCCCGATGGTAGCTAATTTAATACAGAGAGAAAGAAGGAACAAGACCACCGAGCCGAAAAGGTGAACGTTGCTTTAATTCAATACAAAACAACTGGACAGCCTGAGTTGACTCGGTTTCAATCCAAATACATCAAGGAAGGATCAGCCACCGCCAATCTCATGGAGGCCGTATCGGAAGCCAATACCATCAACCAAAATGTTGAATTCAGTCTTTTTGTTGTTGAGGACCTCTCTCGAGATGTAATAGAGACGCTGGGCGCTGGGTTTTCCATTGACCCTCATTTCTTTCGGGCTCATATCGCAGAATATGTCTGGAACAATATCCGGGACCGCTGGCGAGAACAACCCCAGCTCGACATTATTTCACGCCAGCGAGATTGGTTCCAGCTACGCCTTGTCCGCTCTCGATATTTTCCCAACCAGCACGAACTTCAGAATGCAAAGGAGGAGATGAATGACTTCAATATTTCGCGTAGAATGGATGCAGACAGCAATCAAATCTTTTGGGATAAGGATCCAGACGTCAGCATTAAATATGGATTGGAAGAGCCGATACAACCGCACGAAGAACGTGTCGATGGCAAAATCGGACACATGCGAAGCCGTGCAACTTTTTGGTTGCGCGAAGGGAATGATGAACAGTCAGCCGTTGGTGAGTTTTATCCATGACAACATACTATGGAGATTCAAGTCATTAATGAAGAACTTTGTCAACGATCAAGGCGTTCTTTTGCTTGAACCCACACCAAAGTCAGGGTTCCCACTCTGGCGCGGATATTCCAACTGGGACCACGTTCCCAAGTTCGACCCCATGAAGACATACGACACTAAACCTTCAAGGAGTAGTTCCAACATTCCTCCCTCAAAGCGAGCCGGCGGACGGAGAGAATTTCTGAGCTGGTTCGAGGATTACGTGTTCTGGGCTCAAAAGATTGAATGCTTTCCCGGATCGTCCGATCCACCTTCTCAATTGCAACCACTAGCTCCCCCCATCCAAGCTCTGCTACACCTTACGTGCGCGGAATGGCTTACTTTTGCCGACTACCTCAACTCCCGTCTTAACCAGATTGATTGGGGAATTGCAAAGCCTTCCTTCTGGCCGGATACCGATAATCGCAACCAGAGCCTAGAAAAGCTCCATTTTTGGCGGCGATGGGTGCCTCAAGCTCGCGATATGCTGGGGGGGACTATGCGTCAACTTTTTCCGCTCCACCCCACTATCCCCAAGTTTCGGTCAGCATTCGATCCGTATAAGCAAGACTACAAAATTATTAAAGACCGTTTGGATGATTATGAATTACGAATTGACCGCCTCAGCACTGTTGTGAATTCTGCTATTGGTCTTGATGATTCCAAAAATTCCTTCAACTTGACAATCTTGGCGTCGGTATTTATACCCCCCAGCTTGATTGCGGCAATATTTTCCATGACTACGGGTCCGTTAAATGAACTCCATATTGCACTTGAGTGGTGGGCCGGTAGCTCTGTCACCGCCTTGCTTCTACTCTTTGGGGTCTATCACATTGCAAGTCGAGACGGCAGAGACATGGCAAAAGAATTCAGGAAGAAGCTACGGTTTTTGCAGTTCGGGGTGAAATTATGGAACTTTCTGATTCATTTGTTTGTTGCGATCACAGAACCCGGCTCGAGAAAGAAGACGAATGAAAGGGTCGACTCTTCGCCGGTCTAAATTGACCCAAACCTTTCGACCTAATATTATAGGTATAATTTGGAATAATTTAATCATCTTTAAACAAATGAGTTTTTATGTTCCCATTTTTATGAACTAGTCAATGCAAAGCCACCAGATTTATTTGGGTTACAATCCGTGCAACCCCCAATCGTAATTACACTTTTCCTTCGGGGCCCTATCCGATTCGTCACAACAACAATTTCACTCTTTATTTACATAATATCTCTCATTTTTCCTCCCTAGCGAGATTGGTTTTCACAGCTCGTAGTTGTTGTGACGCAACGCGTCTCGTCGCTAGAACTCAATTGGTTTAGCATTTGGTGGGCTTGGTCTTGGCATCAGCAAAATCTGATTCGGCCCTTGAGGGTCCTCGGGGAACTTCTAACGCATTTACTTACCCCAATCTACCCCATTTATATCCTTGACACTCCGAAATTCCGTGCTAGCTCCCGAGGGCAGGCAAGATAAACATTCCGGGGGATCGGCCTCTAAATTCTTCCCGTTATGTTCGTGTTTCATGGCGCGTGCATAACTTCTCCCGTATCCCCAAACGTTAACCTCACGGCTTCGGCCACTCGGTTGGCAAAACCCCACGCAACCCCTCATTTTCTCCAATTGATTCTCGGCTAGTTTCCTCAAAGGATCATTTCAAGCCGAAGCATCTACTCCAGCTACCCCAGATAAATGCAAGTGCGTTTTGAGCTTAAAGTTTAGCTAATAACAAATCGGGAGATAAGTCACCGGAACTTTTTACGTCACCACAACTCCATTGACTCAAGTCCTACATACCGCACTCTACAGTGCAACTCGCCAGAGTCCTTGGCTTGCATCATTTCCTCGTGCGGTCCTTGTCGCGGCTCACTAAATGCGGAAAAATCTTCAACCACATTATGCCGGACTTTAGTTGTTTTCGTATCGTCCGAGATCCATGGGCTATGGACTTTAAGTCCGTGTTGATCCACCTCATCACAAGACCATTGATGAGTCTGCATTTGATGACAAGTTATTGTTTGCCTTGGTATTAGCATTCTTTCTAATGAATTCATGGTAATGATTGCCATGATCTTGATAGACTATGGACAAATTTTAGATATATATATATGCATGTATAACTGAACATCTCCAGCTCCAATCAAACAAATTCTTCTCAACTACGAACAACCCAACATTTCTTCCTCCTAAACTTCATTGACTTAAATATGGCTACATTTACCATTCCAGAGCAGCAGCAAGCTGCCGTCCGTCAAGGAAGCGGATCTACATCTACCGCGCCAATTCAAAATATTCCAGTTTCCAAGCCCGGCCGTGGCGAACTGCTCGTCAAAATCAACTGGAGCGGACTCTGTGGCAGCGACAAGTCATTGATACATGAAGATTGGAGCGCCATGGGAGTCCACATGGCACCAGAGACACTTGGAATCGCTGGCCATGAGGGTGCTGGCGTGGTCGTGGCTGTAGGCGAGGGGATGGAGTCAAAGTGGAAGCTGGGTGATCGAGCTGGAGTAAAGTGGATTGCCGGCATTTGCGGAGCGTGCGAGTTTTGCTTGAGCGGTACAGAGGATATGCACTGTATCCACCAGAAGGTCAGTGCACTGACGGTTCCCGGAACATTTCAGCAGTATGTCATCGCAGATGGCCACTATACCACCAGGTTACCTGACGGTGTCTCGGATGAGGAGGCCGGTCCAATCATGTGTGGTGGTTTAACATCTTACGTTGCATGCAAGAGGTAAGAGTTGGAAGGGCCTTGATTAATGGAACTATTGCTGACAGAGGGCACAGATCCAATGTAAAAGCCGGTCAATGGATTGTTATTCCTGGAGCTGGCGGTGGCCTGGGGCACCTTGCTGTCCAATATGCCCGCGCGATGGGAATGAGAGTAATTGCCATCGACGGTGGTGATGAAAAGCGTGAGCTCTGCCAAAAGCTCGGAGCCGAAGTGTTCATTGATTTCAGAACCACGTCCAATATCGCCGGCGAAATCATGAAGGTGACAACATACGGTGCACATGGTGTGCTTGTGACAGCCGCTACCAAGATAGCCTACGATACCGCACCCACCTTCCTCAGACCAGGTGGTACGCTTGTTGCCGTCGGCATTCCTGCGGATGGCTCCGTCGTCGCTGGAGCTCCTCCGGCGTTCCTGATTAAACAGCGACTCAACATCGTGGGAAGCATAACCGGAACCCAGAAAGAGGTCGAAGAGGCCCTCGACTTTACGGCGCGGGGTCTTGTCCGTGTAAGTTCTCCTCCCTCATCCCTAATATGCGTTTTCTAATAAACATGTAGCCAATTCTCCAAAAGGGCAAGCTGGAGGAGCTGGACTCCTGGATGGATAAGTTGGTCAAGGGGCAAGTGGCAGGCAGGGTTGTGCTGCAAGTGTCTGAATAAAAGAATTTTCTTTGATACATCATATGAATACAATCAAATTTCAAATCCACAACCAAGCCATTTGTATGACTCGACGGGTAAGACGGATCTATAATTATACACGCGCGTCACTGTGACGGCACCCAGATCGGATCCTCTTCGGCACTTTGACCAGATCACTCCACCGGCCCACAGTGGACTTCCAGTGGGTTCCCCTCTCGGGCGGCCCTCGGCATATTCAGTCAGAGATCCAGGAACTGGATGCCACGAAGGACAGATTCCTTTTTGAGGCATTTTCGCAAGTTCGTTCTTGTCTCTTTGTGAAACTTTACTGCAGCCCTACAGCTTGACACAAAGTCAATCAGCTCGATCTATCTTGGCGTCCCATCAAGCTTTCTCAGGCCATCACGTCATTCCGTCAACAATCACTTCAACATGTTCTATAAGCCAGGTGAAACGGATCATGGGTTGCCATTCAATCCCTTCAAGGTATGCATCAATCTCTAGGAATGATTGGCTGTTAGTTAATGGCACCCGTAGGCATGTGTGGTTCCGCGGCCAATTGGCTGGATCAGCACCGTGTCCCCAACTCTGCCTGGTCAAGAGCCGATATACAATCTTGCCCCATACTCGCAATTTAATAACCTGACATTCGATCCCCCATATGTCATGTTCTGTACGTCTTGTGATTATCCTCAAGATAAGGCTTCGAGGCTAACTAGCTCTCAGCTTCCAACCAAACACCATGTGATCCATCCGCAACCTCCTCTACAGGCCAGCGCTCGGGTGGCTTTGAGCGCAAGGATACTGTTCACAACGCAGAATCTACGGGTTATTTTTGCTGGCAGCTGGCCACCTATCCACTACGTGAGGCTGTCAACATCTCCGCAAAGACTGTTCCCTATACTGTCGATGAGTTCGAGGAATGCTCCCTTGAGAAGGAGTGGTCAACAAGTTTGCCCATCAAAATTCCCATGGTTCGCGAAAGCCCTGTAAAGTTCGAATGCAAGTACTATACTACACTGAGGCTCCCTGGAAATCCTCCCATGGGATCAGTCGATGTTGTTATTGGCCAGGTCATCGGTATCCACATTAATGAAAAGTATCTCAAGGATGGAAAGCTGGACCCGGAGCTGACGCAGCCTATTGCAAGACTGGGATATTTCGACTATTGCGTCGTCAAAGACACATTCCAGATGATTATTCCATCTGTCGGTGACTCAAATGACGTCATGTACGGGCTAGAAGGGCGATCCGAGAACAATCGGGCGCAGCACGAGAAAATGCAAGGGCACTTTCTCGAGGGCAAGGATAAGGATCCCGTCGAGGAAAGCGAGAAATGAGATTCAGGTCTATCAGGTAGACTAGGTAGATGATTCTCGGTCCCACTCTCGGACCTTCGGTGCCATCCATACGCCGGATTGAACTTTAGCATTAGCACTATCAAATAGAAACTAATCAACTAGAAATACTATTGCTCTGATACACGCCAACAACATTAATTACTTCTGAACTCGGACTTGGATATATTTGCAATTTCCAAATGAAGAAGCCAGTCATCATTTGATCGCCGCCCTATTTCCCTTTCGGGATAGCAAGACCCAAGTTGCCGACCTATACTACCGAACTTCACCACAAGTACACGCTAGCGAATGCGGGGATGGCAAACCCCGCGCGCTTCTAACAGAAAATAATCTAGTCTATCTCGCTGTGATATTTCGCTAGTTGCAACGGCGCGTTTTTCTCTATGGTGCGAGCACGTGTCTCGGTTTTTCATAATTATAATCCCAAAGATCGGCGGAGTCTAATCGTCGCTTGTGCGCTAAGGCCAATGCAATCTCGTATGCTAATCTCTTCGAGTCAAGTAATTCAGGGGCGATGGTCAAGATGAAGAACAACGAAAATGCAATTGAACAATGACTAGCGTCGGCAAGCTATCGCCTGGACACTCTCTACCTTATGTCATATCCCATCCCATAACGCCGGGGGAAAAAGACGGTCATCAGCCATCTATCACCAGGATACCTCCATCTTGTGTACCTAAATCTGTATAACTCTATCAAACATGTGACGTATTGTCTAGTTCCAATGCCATGCGTGTATCAAACATTTTTGTTGCGCAAAAAAAGAAAGTAAAAGGAAATGTATAGGAAGGAAGGTAACAGAGAGAGAAGAAGGAAACCATGTCCATCAGAATGTAACGCCTAGTGATCCTCGACATCCTCGTCCTTGCCGGGGTGCATAATGTCACTAACCA
Organism: Calonectria ilicicola; assembly: GCA_020809705.1. Lineage (NCBI taxonomy): Eukaryota > Fungi > Ascomycota > Sordariomycetes > Hypocreales > Nectriaceae > Calonectria > Calonectria ilicicola. The sequence goes on along the minus strand of CP085833.1, from coordinate 623,961 downwards.
CAACCGCTCGAATGTTAAAGAACAAGACCACGAAGTAAGTGATAACAACCATAATAGTCATTCCGGTACCAAACCAGAGAATGCCAGAATTTTTAAACGCGTTGCCGATGGAGATGGTGGCCAGCGTGAAGCCCACGTTGGGGAACACTGCGGCCCAGCAACCAAGGTGGAAGTACTCGGGGGGTGATGCGATGATGGCGACAACTGCAATCAAGAACCACCAGAGACTCAAGGCCCACAGGAAAATAGCACAAAGCAGGGCCATGCCCCGAATAGTGTCGGCGTGAATGAGGAATTTACCAGATTCCTGAAGGTCCCCAGGTAGACGGTTGGCCATGCCGATAAGTGCAAGAGCAGTAAAGGCAGGGGGACCAACACACATGAAAAGAGCAGGACGATGTTCCCTGTTGGGAAGTCCAGTCTGCATAAGACGTCCAATCATGTGAGAATACATCATAATAGCAATCCAAAAGCCCAGTCCCTGGCAGGTCAAGCCAGCAACAATAATGGGCATAGCGTTAAGGTGAATTTGCATGTCCAAGATGACAGTCGCGATAGTACCAGTAAGCATCACGGGGAAAATTGGTAGAATCCAGCTAGGCATCATGGTTTGCAGGCCAAAGCTGTGGGACGCGAAGACATAGGCATACTGTCCCACAGATAGGCATAGTGTGACAATAAGATAGATCCAGAAGACTGCGGATACCGCACCAACTACTCTTGGGTTGTCTTCTGGAATGGCATATCGGGAAGTGCTTGTGATAATTGTAGCAATAGCCAAGAAAAATGTGGGTAGGAAGAAGCCCTCTCTGGGATGGCGGATAGACTGCATAAAGTCACCACGGTGGAAGGAGAAACGGCAGATCAAAGCCAGGCAGATGGTGCTGAAGATGGCCAGATTGATGCCATATACAACCTTGCCAATGGTTCTCAAGCCTTCAAATTGGTATGGTTGAGCATAGATGAGCAGTGAAATACCTCCAGTGCTCATTGGAAATGTGAACCATGCCCACGTGAAATGGTGTAGTCTGTCTCGAAGCGACAGCTTGTACCTACTCCCATCCTTGCGGCGCATGTTCTTTTCGGAGTCGATATCGTCCCGCTCCGGTAGCCTGGCTGTTGACATGGCGTGGTTGCTCAGAGGTGCGGTGTCTTCGTGAAGAGTGTGGGCGTAGGATTGGTTTGATGCGGAAGTCTGAGGTGGTGATGCCATAACCTCGAGCAACTCAATCGAATTGCGCCGGGTGGGGGTGTTGGAGTCGCCCCATGGGGCATCAAGCTCGTGTCGGTTCATATTTAATGAAAAGGGTTTAATGATGCTGAATGAAAGACAGAAGAATAAATGGTGGAGAAGAAGGTCGAAGCCGAGATCAGGAATGAGGGTCGATGTTTGCGAATGCCATGAAGATCGGGGTGGCGTTTGTGATGGAAACGGTGCTCCTTTATATCACCTCACTTCCGCAAAAAGAAAGCTTTTTTTTGTGTGTGGTTATCTATAGAGTCATTGGTGCACTCACCTCATCCGTGACTATAATCTAGTGGTTCTCCCTGCGCGCAGATCATGATACGCCAAGAAATCTCACGACGGATGATGCGTAACCAGGAGACTGCGCCGCGACAGCTTGGCGAAATAAGGACCCAGACAGGGTCTCAGCCAATGACGGGTTGGAATGGACGACATATTGACGGGCGCCCAATCATCTTGGCAGGCCGTGCAACAATTACCGTTGTTTTGAGGCTCAACCGGCCCTGTCGGTAGCAAGGAGACCCCTAGCTAGCATGCAAGATCCCAAGCTGCCCGTCTTGGAAGGCCCGGAAGGAGAAGGTGATGGTCACCTTACCGAGAGGCCGTCATTTTGCACTAACGTGGTCAGACCCGGTCGCGGCAGTCTTCCGGCCCACCGCCCCGGTTGAGAGACAGGGATGCCAAGATAAGACCGAGTGCTGGGGAGCCTCAACTGAGACCCAACAGTGTAGGGGGGGGCTGTGCCCTGAGAGTTGGCCCAGTAAAGTGGCGAAAAAACTGGGTGAATAAATGGATTGAATAGCGAACTGTTACAAGCTGCGAGAAGGTTATAGTGGTTGATGGGCGGGCATACGAATGCGGACAGGCTCAATCGTCCATCATGTCAAAGCTTGGATGACAGACATGCCGCAGCCTCCTATTTTCCTTAGCTCAAGCCCCCCTACAAGCCACACGCGGGCCCTGAAAAGAAAAAAATCCCATGTTGCAACCACATGCCACTTTGACATTGTCCGATTCGAAAGTTCTGACGACTCGTGTTGGTTGACCCCCTTGGCCACACACGCACGGCAACTCCGTCTGTCGCCCTAATGGCGATGCCCAACCGCCAAAACCTCAGGGGATTCGTTATCTACGGTCCTCTTGGCAATTAATTGCCGGTGCCATGGTGGACCCATCTCCACCAGGGGGCGCTTTTTGCAGCACTTTGGGACTCGGCGCCCTCGGTGAAGGGGCCCGTCTTCTTGGCGATCGCGCCCAAACGCCATGCTGCGGAAACATTCATTTGTTCCGATGGATGGAATAGGAAAAGAAAATTCCGTTGGACGCCCAAAACACAGGCGAGTGAACTATCATATTTCTCAAACCAGTCAGTGACGCACTGAATGACGACGACTGGCGGCTCAGGTCGCAGGTCGGAGCCACACCAGCAAATCAATGCTGTGCATTTGCCCTCTCCAGCCGCCCACGCATAGCTCCTGTCGCTTTCATGCCCAACCTTAATCTGGACAAACAAATAAGCATACCTGCTGTTCATCTATGCAAGGAATCGGCGACCGGGAGCGACCCGTTGCCCGCCCGCCCCTCCTCTACGCGCCCACTCATCTCGCAGCTTGGTCGTGGCGATGAGGCAGATCATCCCAATTTGAGAACTGGGTTTCGTATCGCGCACACGCATTCCTATGACGAAGCGTCTCTTGATTGTCGCATCTCTACCCTGTTGAGAAAAGTCGCCAATGGAAAATCGTCATTTTTGTTGTTTTTGACACCCCCAGTTAAAAGGGGGGGCTCAGTGATAAGCGTCACTCAGGGATAGTGAACCAAGCCCGGGTGAAACAAAACCCACATTGGGACCCCCGTTTTCGACTTATAAAACGCCCATCACCTCTGACATTGACATCATTTGTCTTGAGTGCGTCCGCTACTCGAGTCTCAGCGCCTCTCCCGTGTCTTGTGTGATCGTATCTCGATCTCAAGACGGTATAGCCATCGGCCTTGGCAGCAGTTAAGGGCGCCAACTCATCCCACATGGACCTCACGAGCCGCTCAATGGGGATTGTGAGCTTGGCAAAGACAAAAGTGCTTCTGAAAAGTTGTCGCTTCCCCATATCGGTGAATGGACTTGGCACGTAAGTGCATCTAGGCACAGAAGAGCGGCTCCGGAATTTGCCGTAGCTATCCCATAGATCTTTGTGATGCTCAATTGCAAGACAGAAGAAAAAAAAGTACTAAAAATTGCCGAGCTATTAGCTTTCCAAAAGTTCCTGGGCACCGAGAGCAATAGTCAAGGCGTTTCCATTAGGGTTTCGGAAATAGCTGCTCGGAGCGTAGAAGAGAATTTTGCTCCGACCCTTTTCAGGGTCCAAAATGGATGCGGTGAACCAGAAGAGGCACCGAGAATCCAGTCACTGGTGAGGATGGGATAACCCTGCCCACCAATTATTAAGAGTGGTCAATAAGGTTCTTGATTGCCTCCTGGAGATCAAACCACACCATGATATTCACTTCAAGAGGTGTTGGAGATGTCCAAACGAAGCTGATTCTACGACAGTGTGCCTATCAATGAAAATCTTGCAATGGTTGATCCAGATCTCTATTCTATCCTTAGTGACGAGAAGATCGTCGCCAAGATCGCAAACCAAACCCAAATAGTTAATGTGGGCTCTCTTGGGTCAGAGGATTTCTGATTTTACCCAAAAGGCAAATGCCTTGACAATAATGCAATCGCTATTGCCGATATCAGCAATGCTCCCAAAGCTGTGGATATCTAAAAGCACCTACCCAAAACACAATGAGTGGAGTAACCATAGACATAGCCCAACATGTAACTATTTTGAAATTTTTTCAAGTTCTGGTTTCACCAACAATTAAAGCTGCGTATAAACTACTGTCTCAATGCACTCCCTCGCTTGCACAAAAAGCATACGCCTTGTCGATCGCTATGAGTTGTGCCGCGTGGTCTATCAGCCACATCTTGATAGAGATCAATTTTTATTTGTCCGAAAATAGAACGCCAAGAAAGCGCTGTTCGAGATTTGATAAGCCATGATATCGGGAAGGAGCATCGCCACTATTAGCGGCAAAGCCGTAACTCAAACAACACCTCGACCAGTAGGAACAGGAAACCCGGACGCATGAGGCAACATGCTTGTTTCTCCGAGGAGTATCAAAGAAAATGCCCAACGGATAGTCTATCATGCATTCCCATGGCTATTATTTTTTCAATTCTGAGCACTCGACACTGAATGGGTCCCTTACTTTGCCCTTCATCTAAGCGCCAGGGGTGCAGGTGGCACTGAAACCCCCACGGACCACCGTCTGATTGCGAATGGGGCTCTGTCTTCGAACAGCGTGGCCAAGCGCTTGAAACGCATTGCCAGATCGGCAAGGGAAAAAATGGCAATCGCGACGAGTCAGTTTCATACAAGCAGTGCTCTAACGCGACTAATTATAACTGATAAAGCGGGCCAGGAAAGTCGCCAAAACCGCTGTTTAACACGTAGAGCAACAGGTAATTAAAATAGTTGAGGCACAGGTTTGAGGGTCTCGTTATCAAGCCTAAGCGAATATTGACCCTGTAAAATCAAATGGAATGGAATCCATCAACATGGAACATTCTATGCGAGGTTACGAGGCAACTTTATCGGCTGTTTAACCCACCCGCGTGCGGGAGATCCGATTAGCACGCGTCTCCGGGACCATCGTGAAGCCTATTTCCAAATTGTCGGGTCCGAGAGGGATGACGTGGGTCTGCTGTAACAATGGCGCGATAACGTCGAGATTAGCTTTCGGGGAGATTATACGCGAATAAGCTTCCCGCGTGAGGTGACATTGACCGGAGGATGCAAGGACAAGTGGTCAAAGAGGGGATTACTAATGTTTATTGAAGTTTCATGTAGATGTTTGATTTTGTGGGATGTTGCAGGGTCTTGATTTTTTCAGTGCAGTCTCCAAGGTAGGAGTTCGTACTCTAGGGTAGGTCTAGGTTTTTTCCATATAATTATGATTATGGTAACCTGACGTCACAATCAACTAGCGGCTTCGTGGTCTAGTGGTATGATTCGTGCTTTGGGATTTCTCAGCTGCACGAGGCCCCGGGTTCAAACCCCGGCGGAGCCCTTCTTTTTGCGTTTTTGTCAAAATCCTTTTGAGACTGACCACGTTCATATTCCTCTTTTTTTGCTGTCGTTTCGGTTTTGTTTATAAAAAAAATTATCCAAAAACAAGAAAAAAAATTTCCGTTCAATGGTACAAAACTCCAAGGTTCCGAAGACAAGTGCCGCCCGCAAATTTAAGATAGCATTCCCTTAATCCCATCCCACTGCAATATTCTCTTGACACTCTTAAATTTCACAGGTGCATTCAAGGCCTCTCATACTCACAAGTGGTCTCAATCGCGTGAACAGACGACTATTACATAGGTCGGATGCCCGCAATAGTAGAAGATGGTCACGCCCGTAGTCGGCCCTAAAACACCATACTAAAGAACACACGAGCCTTCTGGATCAATCTGTTGACCACGGACCCTGCCGGGCCCGACTAATTGAGCATCTAGGCCAAGTTGCGATCGTCATGCCGGTCGAACCTTATGACCCGGAGTCAAAGGCCGCCTTCAACGGCAGCCTCCAACAGTGGCTATAGAAGACCTGGATAGTTACAGAAACCAATAGCTCATCAATGCATCTGGAACAGTAGCTATCTATTTACAAGTCCCAATTGGAAAAATCGGTTCTCCTTTATCGCTTCCATTTCTGTATGGCATTCGGGTCATCACACTCCAAATCTATCTCTCCAAGTTATAATTCAAGTTGGCACACACAGGATTCACAACAGGAGCAGACGAAAGAAGTTTAGAGAAATAAGTACGTATATTCAAATTCAGCGTAACTAAATGCCTCGGGTATATCCATGTCATAGACTTCCTCGAGGGGGGTATCCTGAGCAGTATGAATCTTTAGGTATCAATAGCGATATTAGAGCCGTTCGTATACTGGCGTTCGTGGACCTTGCCCTGACTTAACAGGGCCCGCAACTGAACAAGATCCTTGCTCCATTTACTGGGGAGGGTAAGACATGTCGTCGTTGGTCTTGTAACCCTCAGTGTTGGCACCCTGAGACTCACGGTGGGCAGTCTCCTTCTCCTGCTGGACGAGATCGCAGAGACCACAGCAGCAGGCGGTGGCGAGATCGACGAGGCAGCTTCCCTGGAGGTTGTACTTCTCACGGATGTTGGCACGCTGGAGGGCCATGGGGATCCAGTGAAGACCAACGCAGGTGGAACCGAAGAAGAGCAAGCACTGTTGGTGACATGTTAGTGTGTAATCCTTTGATATAGCATCCCGAGCCTGGACATACAGAAGTGTTGATGGGCTCATAACCCTCGAGGTTGCCGTTCTTGCGGAGACGGTGGTGGGTCTTTCCGAAGGTAACGCAGGGAAGGCACCAGGTGATCAAGCAGGTGTCAATGGGGTTGCAGCAGCCGAAGAAGGCGTTGTGCCATGGCTGGGAAGTCTCGGGAGACTTGGAGTTGACGTGCTCGCTGGGACGGGCGAGGACATCGTTGAAGCGGCCCTTCCACTCGTTGAGGTCGTCGTGGTCGATGGGACCGTTGTTGTGCTGGTTGTTGGTAGGGGTGGCCATTGTGAAGGTTGGTTGTGGTTGGAAGAAGGGATGTGAAGGAGTGACTAGAAAGACGAGCTTGGTCGTTTTTGTAAGAGAAAGGACTGAATGAGAGACTGTGGTTGAGAGTGTGTGAGGAAAAGGAGACTTCTGGGGCTGGATGCCGGCTCAAACTTATACGAAAACTTCAACAAGGCCCTATACGAGGGTGAGTTAGCCCAGCACGCCGCCTGGGCTGGCTTGGCTCAGGATAAGCTTGCATTCACGTTCATCCGGCTCATCGCAGGCCGGCGAATTGGTCACTACGGGATCTGAGGGTCCAGGCCTGCGGGGGATTCTTTCAGCCCTGTGGCTCTCCTGGCTCCCTGTGATTCGGCGTCGCGGAACGCAATCGCTAGGACATGGGGAAATTTCCGTCGACAGCTGAAGCGCCACCAAATTGCATTTGGTGGTGATGGAGGAGCAGGTGAAATTAGAGCCACAGCAGTTTTTGGCGCCACTGGTTGAAGCCGCCTGCGCCGCTGCAATCAGCCGCACGTCGGGCTCTCTCAAGGCGTTCCTGATGCGGCCTGGCTCGATGCTGGTCTCAAGGCCGGGCGTTTCATCAAGACGATTCTCCCTTTAAAGTCTTTGTTTTTCTCGTACGATGGAGATTGTCAACCACATCTGACGAGGGTCTCAGGCATTTCCCATACCTGGTGCAGCCATCGCTTAAGGAATGGTTGAACCTTGTGTGGCCCCTCCGCGTAACGGCCAGGTTTTGACGGTGCAAAAGACAGTCCGTCTCACGCTCCATCACACGCACCAAGATCTTCACGGCAGCGTGCGTGCCGACTCAAGAGTAGGCCAAAGCTTAGAGCAAGCAAACAAAACAACAGGACAGGGGATAGTTGATTGAGCTGATTGGACTGCAGCATGGTGAAATGAAAGAAAACTACCCTTGTGGGGCCCCGTGGCGCGCCAGCTGAAGGCGCTAGACGGCTTTTGATCTGGGTGAATGCTGGATTGATCTCAGTTTGCCTCGAGACTTGCCTGGGCTAGATCCGCGCTGATCCTTCATTCAAACCCAAGATTCAAGCTTGATCCAGGCTCGTCTCGTCGTCTACGCAGATGGACCCATCCAGCTCGATGCAGGGGCCACAGCAGAGCAGATAGCAGCACCCTGTGCTTTTCTCGTCCAGCTCTACCCGATGGCTCCTGTCACGATTTGACTTGTCCAGTTTGCCCTTTCATCCGATGACTGGTCATTTTCGCAGTCGTCGCGCATTGTCTTGGAGGGGTCCAATCTACGCGTGCTGTGACTCCCCTGCATAAGCGCGAAACCCTGCAAATGAAGCAAACAGCACGCTCAGCAATGCAAAGGCGATGACGACAACTTGACAATTGGGCAGCCCCCTGGATCTTCTTGCTTCAGGTCGTCCCCCCTCGGTTAGATAAACGCAGGCGTTATCGACCTGATCTGACGCTCGGCAGTCGTCGCTTAGTTTACCAGCCGTGGCAGCCTAGCTTCGAGCCTGGCGCAGCCCGACTACGATAGATTTCCCTAGAGGCAAACAGGTTGTTTTATTGCTCACGGCCCGAAGGACGCGTTCCTGCCTGATCGACTGGCTCTGGGTACAGCATGTCATTGATCCCTGCTGCACGTTTTTTCACGCTCCTCATGTAATCTCCCCATACGCGCCATGCTGCCTGGATCGGCGGGATCTAGATCAGTTAGCCTAGTGGCCTTTCCTCAAGTGACCTGGTGTCATGTGGATTTTGGGTTCTCACCGCTGGCCAGATATGGCTGGTTCACGGACCAACGCTTTGGCTTGCTAGAGTCTGTCGCCGGCGTCGCTTGCCCTCTTTAGGACTTCTTCTAGAATAGGAGCACGTCCTGGAAGGCATTGGCTAGATCTACGGAGTATCCGAGAAAACATTGGGTGGTGGGTGAACTGGGAATCCAGGGCGCGACTAGTTGGCTTGCTAAGAGCCGTGTCACATCGCCCACCCGATAGCCAGTCTGCCTGGGCATCGCTTTCAGGTCGCGGTTCAAAGCATGGGCCGTTCAGTTGCCATTGCGCTTCTAGGATTCACTTACTCAGAACGTGAATGCGCGAAGGAAGTTTTCCTTTATGTAATTGCCTCTATCTTTGCTTCTTCGAGGCGCGCCCAACGGTTTCCCCGCTGTGTGCAGATTGTGGAGACAAGGTGTCCCTGGACAGGCTGCTGCCAACGGATCGCTTCTGACTCTACTCCATATGAGGCAGCAAAAAAAAAAAAAAAAAAAAAGCCATTGACGTAACAATTTGTTCTGTCAGCCGACAGCAGATTTCTGCCGCCACAAATTGATGGACAGTCTTGTTATCTGAAACCGCGGATTGGTAGACTGTTGCCACGAATACAGCCAGTGTTCATAATTAGGTTCGACAGTTGAGGGGTTTATTTTGCACTCTTCTTCTTGAGTTTGAAGGCGCGAATAAACTGTCAACACATGATGTGAGTGGCGCTGATGTCAGAATTTAGGCAGCGCTGGTGATGACAGCCACAACCACGAGGGGGACAAACATTGAGTGTCTGGACACGCCCTTTTCTGTTGAGGGGGGCCCTTTCATCATAAACTTTTACTCAGTGCCCAAACTCACCCTTGGCTCAGTGTTGTTTTCATCTTCAGTTTTGAATTGTGACAGCTACCCTATGGTGGTGTAAGATTTGATGACCATGATAATCATAGAAGAATGAAAGTTTTTTGAAGGCAATAAATTGTAATTGGTTTGGAAATATTTTGAAGGAATTTTACACGTCGTTTCTTCAAAGCTTCGAGCTGAAGGCGTGTTGGTCCATCATCGATTTACTGAGTTTATGAAACATTCAGACCCAATCCTCACCTTTTTAGTAGCCCGTGGAGGGGATTGAACGGAAAGACCCACTTTCGGCATTGAAACAACTTATAATTAGACTAAAAATAGCAAAACCGAATACTGAATTATCCGTGAAGGGACAATTTAATATGGAAATGTCTAGTGGAGGTCTTATATATAGTCGTGTGTTGACTTGAAACAGCCATAAATCCGGATATTTGTGTGTTGCAAAAACCGGTATAAGAGATGTGATAAAGAAGCTACGCGGTTTTCCTCACAAGCAAGAGTCTGGTGCGTCATGTGATCGCATTGATCTTGTCGAATGTTGCTTATCTTGTAAGCTGGGGGATTTGGTGACTGTAGCCCTGCGATCCTCCAAAATGAAGCTTGGTACGTCAATAGAACTTTGATATATAATTTGCCGATAAGCAGAGTTCGTAGCGCGAAAGGGAAGTTGGATCAGGTAGGGAGGCGATGTTGTGATTAATATGGATAAGAGAGATGGTCACCTTCCATTCCCAAAGGGGATGCCAAGACTCATCCTACGACAAGATTAGCCGTGTCAGGTATGATGAGATAGCCTTGACTCTTTAATTAACACTTGTTGCCATACTAGGCAGATATTTGCTCCGTTATTGAATCCGATTCATCCGGTTCGAGTGGGTACGGGCCGATGTTGCTCGACGCCGGCGGCGAACCGTCCCGGTCGAATCGCCCCGCCGCCGGCCAAATGGCTCCACATGGCCGGCAACACTTTCCGGGAACGACTGGCGAACTCGGTGTCCTTGACTTGACCTCCGTCTCGGCGAACCTGGAAGGAACTAGGAGGAATCTCCCATGAATATACGCTAGCCTTGTTGTTATTGGTCTAAGCCTACGAGTGCGCGAACCGATCAAGTCATCTCAGACTGTAACACGACTGTTCAAATCAGCGATAACGCGTGGCACATGTATCATCAGTCTTGAGAGAGAGCATTCTCTCCGGATTGAAAGGAGCGATACTGATCCGTCGGAACAAACCCCACGATTAGAGATGGTGGCGAAAACCGGGGATGCGTGTAACCCAAATGTCTTTCGTGCCCCCAAGAGTTGGACGATGTGGTAATGGAATGCTACCCCATGGGACATTTGCTTGGCACCGTGCTCGTCTAGCGGAGCCTAATAAGCCTCAAGACAGTCATGAGTGGCCACTACCGCGTGGACTTGTGAAACTCCGTTGGGGAATTCTCCACACCGGTCATCAGCCTAGGTTTCATTATTGGAGTCGAGACTTGTGTTTGTAATTCGGGCTGAAGATTCTCTCTAGGAGGCGCATTTCCTCCGAAAAGGGCTGCAGTGGCACGTCGCAATTGGGGCTCTGCGCTGCCGATGCCCTGTGTTTCGGGGGCCTCGACAAGACGGGTTAGGTTGTGCATTAAGCTCTTAAGGTTTCGCAGGCGATGGAGGTCACCTGGAGCCTAATTCCACGCAGAAGAGCTGCCAACCATTGCCGTCTTTGTAGGTGGCATTTCATAGCCTGGGTAGGCGACCTCCCATACATCGCACCAAGCCCATCACCGTATCAATCATGGTCCATGCCAAGTGGTTCGAGTCCCCCAAGGCTAGCGGCACAGACCATCACATCCTCCGAAGTTGGCCGACACAATTAGTCGCCTGTCCCCGGCGGCGGCGGCGGCGACGAGCCTAGCGGCCGAAGTCAAAGAGGGCAAAATGTCCGCTTCAACCACTTCCGTGCCCGCCGACGTTTGGCGCATCCCGAATAGCGCCGCTTGCACCACCGTAGAAATCTCCCCCCAAAAACCCGATGCTACCGTTCGTGATTACCCCGTCGTGCGGGGTAATTTCCATTACTCAACTCGACTGGGGTGAGAGATAGTCGACCCCAGTTCCCCAAATGGACCCATCTCATGGTGGCTAGGGGCGATTGATCTCGGCGTTGATAAAGGCTTTGTCGCCCATCCCTTTTTTTTTTCTCTCGCTGTTTGAGGATTTGTCGGAAACGCTGATTGAAATCGACGCCGTCAATATGACGAGTTCCAGGGCCGGGGAGCAGGTCCTCCCCAAGCAGAAGGATGACGCCAAGACGGATGATTTCAACACCTCGGTATCTAAACCCTTATCTCATGAAGATATCCAGATCAACGCCTCCGGTCACGTCCAGGAGCTTCAGCAAAACTTCAACCTTCTCGCCCTTGCCGGAGTCGGTCTCGTTGTCGGAAATGTCTGGCCAGCCATTGGTGGATCCATTCTAGTTGCCATCTTCAACGGCGGCCCCCCGGGTGTCTTGTACGAATTTATTGTCGTGTCCGTCTTCTACTGGACCGTCGCCGCCAGCATCGCAGAACTTTCTAGCGCCATCCCTTCATCCGCCGGCGTATACCACTGGGCCTCTGTGACACCGGGGCGGAGATGGGGTCGATCGATTGGTTTCTTTGCTGGGTGGTGGAACTATCTCGCCTGGGTTCTTGGATGCGCCAGCATGTCATCAATTTTAGGCAACACACTCGTGCAGATGTACGCTCTGAATCATCCCGGATTCGAAGCAGAGGCCTGGCATGTGTTTATCGCGTACATCGCTACTACCTGGATCGCTTGCGCTGTCGTCTGTCTTTTTAATAGTGCCATGCCTAGCCTGAACAAGTTTGGAGTGTTTGCCGTCTTGGCTGGCTTTATTATTACTGTTCTCGTCGTGGCCATTATGCCCGGTCGAGGTGGTCGACCACCGCATGCGAGCTCGTCATTTGTTTGGAAGGATTGGCAGGCAGATATTGGGTACCCGGACGGCTTCGTTTTTGTTGCTGGCATGCTCAACGGAGCGTTTAGTGTTGGACCCGTAGACGCAACGACGCATCTTGCCGAGGAGATTCCAAACCCGCAGCGAAACGTGCCGATGGCCTTGTTCCTGCAAGTGCTTACCGGTTTCTTCACCGGTCTCATCTATCTGATTGCCATCATGTACGCCATCAACGACTACGAAGCTTTGTTTTCCTCGGCCTATCCCATCGCCGAAATCTATCGCCAGGCTACCGGATCAGCAGCCGGCGCGACCGGACTGCTGTCATTGGTTCTCATTTGTATTGCACTAACAGTGATCGGATTGTATATTACTTGCGGCCGAACGCTCTGGGCTCTCGCCCGAGACGGGGCCACCCCGTTCCCGCAGGTGCTCGGGGCAGTCCACCCGAAACTCGATATGCCTCTCTGGTCCACGCTTATTACAGCGGCCCTGGTTACCATATTGGGTGCCATTTATGTGGGTAGCACGACTGCATTCAATGCATTTGTTGGCAGTTTCATTCTGCTGTCGAGCAGCTCCTTTCTGGCATGCATCCTGCCCAACCTTGTGACTGGGCGCAAGAATATTACTTATGGGCCCTTTTGCATGAAGGGTTGGATCGGGTTTACCATGAATGGTATTGCATGCGCATACATGCTTGTCTGGGCAGTGGTGTACTCATTCCCAACTTCGTTGCCTGTTACTGCTCAAAATATGAACTACGCTTGTCTTATCTGGGGTGGGTTTACTATATTTGTTGCTGTGTGGTGGTTTGGCAGTGCTAGGAAGGGATATCAAGGCCCGACGGCAACTGGGTCCGTGGTGCCTGGGATGGACGTCGATCCAGCGTAAAAAAGATGACGCGTGGGATCGGTTATCAGAGCGGCTTCGAGTGTATATTATAGGCTCCTTGCATCGAGCAAAAAATGAAACATGATGAAACTTTGAATCGCGTTGAACCATTGTGACCTCATATTGTCTCACGTTCCCACCACCTCGCGACCTGCCAGGATATGCGGGGTTGATGAAGATGCGTCCAGGGTTTAAGTTGGCAGGAGTTGGCAGTAACAAAAAAGCCGCCGACAGCCAACAGGGACGTCATGGCTAGAGATGCTGGGGTGCTTGGTGCTTGGTGCTTGGTGCTTGCTGGCTGGCCTTCCCCGCACGCTCGCTCCCAATCCCGTCTGGACCTGGAGAATCCCTGGTCCTGGGCATTTTGCCCGCTACGACTCGCTACGACTCTCCTCTCGGCCAGAAGCACAGGGCAGGGGATGCTTCCGGAGAGGTGAGCGCCTCTACCCGTCACCGCCAGGGCGCGCGATAGCAGTTTGGTTGGCTGTGATTCGCCGCGGGAGCTCGTCGGACGTGTTCTGATAGGCTTCGTTGGGAAAGCTGCTTGCTGCACTCACAGCCAAAGGTTACGCGAGGCACGACACGTTATTAGCGCCGCATCTCGCGGTGCGTTTTGCGGAGCATTCCACATTGACTGGCAGCTTCTGACGTCGTTCACCGCTGCTATTTCCGAGCAGGTGACAGGACAGCACCCAACCCAGAGCTTGGGAGCCCTTGAGCGGGTGGGTTCAGCGAGGTTTTAGCACAGATCAGTTGCCGGGTCGCATCTTTTACCCTGTAAAGATCGGTTGCGACCCAACTAACTCTGTAACCCCTGCGTCGAGCATCCATCTCTCGGTCCGTACATACATGGAGCGGACAGTGCATAGTGCATAGTCATGGTGGTGTACACATGTGTGTATCGAATTGATCATAATTATACGTCAATTAGCACACACAATCAATCACATGCAACTAGTGGGGGAGGGGGGCTTTGGCTTTGGCTCTTGCTTTGTGAAGGCGAGGACACGAGACGAAACAGGCATTGAGTGCATGGGCTTGCAGTAGATGGACAGATGTGATCTACACGAGATTATGTACATGGTGCTTGCTGGTGCTGTGCTAGTGCATCGGAGGGAACGTTTGACGCATGCGCGCTGTCGCTGTGTACACGGCAGTTGTCGGGCGAAACCAGGCCAAGGCGAAGCAAGGCAAGGAACGATGACTCGAAAAGATGACTCGAAATGTAAAAATTTTCTTGTTACTTGTCTCTTGTGTGAATTGGCAAAAATCCCACCGTCTACGTATCAGGATGGGCGCCGTAGAAAATTTTTTTTTTTTTTGCAAGTGATTTGTTGTCATTCTCTTCCCCGTTGTAATTCGGAGAGTGATTCGTTCGCTTGTTTACCCTACAGCCTGCCGCTGTGATGTCTCACATAGCACAAACGCCCGTGTCCATTCAGATAAAAACAAGGCGGGATGAGTAATACAGAAGAGGCTTGGGCGGGCTGCAGGAAAGGCCACGTAACGTATTAGAAAAAAAAAAAAAAAAACAGGAGTATGTGTATGTGTGTGTGTGTGTATGTAGTAGCAAGCGGCAAGCATGGAAACAGGCAAAGAAGCAGTCAGCGAAGGCGTGTGAGGCGACGAGGCATTGGGGGATCGCCATGGCCCCAAAACGCGCTTGAGCGGCCCTAAAATAAAAGCAATTCCAGAATTTCCAGAATAGCAGCCAGTCAGACACACTCAATGGCGAGAGGGAGGCAGCCCGCAATGCCAATTCAGCCAGCCAGCATAGCAAAACCCC
This sequence comes from Calonectria ilicicola, assembly GCA_020809705.1. Taxonomy (NCBI): domain Eukaryota; kingdom Fungi; phylum Ascomycota; class Sordariomycetes; order Hypocreales; family Nectriaceae; genus Calonectria; species Calonectria ilicicola. The sequence goes on along the minus strand of CP085833.1, from coordinate 608,845 downwards.
ATGGTAAGAGTCACAGTTGCTTTCATCAGATATACATGTACCATGGCGCTGCGGTGCAACCGGGCACATGGCGTCAAGCCCTCTCTTTTAATAAATTTTCACCGTTGCTCGCGGGCAGAGCGTCTCTGGCGATCGGGGCCGTTGGGCGAATAGCACTCGCCCACATCGCCTTGCAGCCCAACTCGGTCCCACGCCTGACCTGGCCTCAAAGCCGGTCTGGGCTGCCACGCTGTGAGTGGACGCCCTGGCCTGGAAGCGTGACTGAAAATGGCTCGTCCTGGTCCATACTGGTCCGTACAGGGACATACTGGGGGCCGTACTGGGCTAGACAGACAGGCCCTGCTCCACGCAGAGGGAACTGGGGCGGCGCCTGCACACGACACGCCCCGCGGCGGTCCACTTGCGAGAGCTCGGCCTGTCCACATGGCCGTGTTGCCACCCTCGCTGGGGGCTCGCTGAGTACGCGGGCTATGACGCCTGACGCACAAGCTGTGCTGTGGGCGCTGCCTCTGCTGTGTGGGCACCGCTGTGGGCGCAGCGCCCATCACACTGCAAGTGCCTGGGATCTCCCCTGATGGCCGCCAATGGCCGTGTACTGCTGTCCTCCGGGCCCAATCGCCGTGTGCCCGGGGCCGCCGGAACCATCTGGAATTGGGTGCGAGCTGGTCTGTCTGGCCTGTCTTCTCCGCGCCGGCAAGGCAAGCTGCAAGGGAAGCAGCAGTGACAGTGCGCTGCACCGCACCGCACCGCAGCCGCAGCCGTCATCCATCCTTGTTCTTTGTGAGCGAGCGAGTGAGTGCACTCACCCCTCCCGTCTTGTCTCGTCTCGTGTCTTGTCGTCTTGTCACCCGCTGCTGCTGGCCTAACTGGCTTGGCTTGGCTTGACCCGACCTGGCCTGGCCCGTCCGGGGCCGTGCCCCTTGAACCTTGGCTTGCACGCCGCCATCTCATCCCGTACACCATGCCGTCCGCCATACCGTACCCGATGGATGGTTGGTCCAGTTGTCACGGCCCAATGTACGGTTGGGCGGTGGATCTCGAACGACGTTGGGGCCACACGCAGGGTTGCTCCAGTAGAATTGGGCTGCTAGGGCTCTCGCACGACTTGGAATATAGGTAATGCCTCTGCCGCCGTATCAGCAAAATTCCCCCTCCCCTCTTGTTTCTTAATCCTGAATATACAGACATGCCACTATCAAACCTACATCTAACTCAGAAGACATCATTAGAAACCACGCACGCACACGCACCACGAGCATTCGTCTTTTTCCGCCACCACCGCATCTGAACCAGCCCACGCCAAACTACCACCACCAAAACGTTTCGGCGCCCTGAAGTACTAGAATTGCAACTAGAACTTAGACCCCTACCCCCTCCCGGGATTCCATACTACCTCTAAATTGACGACACCCGCACACCACAACAACCACACGTGCAGGCACACAATACACACAACACAAACATGCCAGCCCTCACCATTAGGGGTTTCCCCCCCAAGAACAAAACCTCGACTGCCGAGGACAAGAACAACAACAACAACAACAACAACAACAATAAGAATGGTTCAAGCAGCAAGAATAACTCTAGCAGCAACAACAACCTCCTCAGCAACCTCCTCAACTCCTCCTCCAACGACAACACAAATAACATGGCCATGACCCGCATAAGACCGCCTCCTCCCTCACGGCCTGCGCGAAAGCCAGAGGCCGACCATCTGTCTACCGTCTCCGAAGTCTCCACAACCTCCGTCACCGAGTCGGAGATGTCCACCTCCACAGCATCCCAGAGCCCCCCGCCAAGGGCGAGAGGGCCCAAGCCAACCATCCCCCCCAAACCCCAGCTCCCGGCAAAGCCCCTCCGGTTCAGGCCACCAACACTCAAATTCCGCCGGGAGGAAGTTCCACCTCCGCCGCCCAGGACCCCGGAGCCTCTCACACCCCGCGGCCTATACACCTCTGATGACAACCGCTATGATTCCGAATCGGACTTCAAGTGGAACTCCGAGGCTGGCTCTGTCACCACTGGTATGAGCAGCATCGACTCTGAGACGGACTGTGAGAGCAAGGTTGGATACGACACCCATGTTCGATCTCGCTCCATCACTCGCCTCCAGAGTGTGAGCATCTCGCAGACACAGACACAGACACAGCAGACTACCCGCGAAACCCGGGACTCTCGCGATTCTCGAGATAATGACAGGGACAACAGGACCCGGTCAAAGAGCCGTGGTCGTACATTCCACATTCACATTGAGCCCACAGTTCAGCCGGCCCCTCAGCCGGTACAGGCTCCCGCCATTGCTCCGGCCCCCCAGCCTTTGGCCCTTCCTCCTGTGCAGCAGCCTCTTCTCCCTGCTCCTCACCAGTCTATGCTCTCACAGCAGTCTGCACCCATGTACTCGCAGGCCGGTCCTCTTGTTCCTCAGCAATCCGTGCAGTTCCAGCCCGCCGCTCAGCCAGCTCAAATCACCTACCCCGTCCAGCACGCTCCATACATTCCCCAGCAGGCCCCGGCCCCTCTGGTTACCCAGACTGCTCCCATCAACGCTCCCATCATCACCCAGCAGCGAACCGAGGTTACCCGCACCGAGACTACCCGCCGCCGCGAGCAGTCGCGACATGAAACCGACCGGGCATTGCTCCGTGAAGTCGAAGACCTGAAGAAGGAGGTTGAGCGACTCAGGAAGCAGCAGTCATCTGCCGACAGGGAGCTGGATGATACACGCTCTGAGCTCTCCTCCATTCGACGGGACAAGGATGACCTCCGACAGGAGCGCAACAAGGCGAGGGACACTCAGGACAAGCTCAACAAGGAGCTTGAGTCGGAGAAGCGCTCCGCGGAGAGGGCCAAGAACAAGCTTGACGAGCAGAAGCGCCAGTTCGAGAAGTATGAAAAGGAATACGACACCACTATCAACAAGCTCAAGAAGGACCGTGACTATACTCTTGACAATGCCAAGAAGGAGCAGGCTGCCGCTGTTGAGAAGGCAAGAAAGGAGCAGGAGCGCCAGTTTGAGAAGTACAAGAAGGACCAGCAGGCCAATTTCGATAGAATCAAGAAGGACCGTGATGTGGCCATTGACCGACTCAAGAAGGAGCATGGCGAAGCCTACGACAGGCTCAAGATGGAGCGCGATGCCCTGGTTCTGACCGAGCGCGCCTTCGATGGTAAGGTCAGGGAGCTCGAGGACCACGTTGCACGATACAAGGAGTTCAAGGACATTCTTGAGCAGAAGTGCGATGCCCTCGAGAAGGAGTCCCAGGTTAAGATTGATGCTTCTTCGAGATTCCAGGCCAAGGCAATTAACCTGGAGCGAGAGCTGGATGACATTCGAGTCATTGGCAAGTCTCGTGAGACCGCCTTCACCGCTCAGATTGCTGGACTTGAGATCTCCAAGGAGTCTCTTGAGTTCCGCGTTGAGGGCCTTGAGAGTGACCTCATGCAGAAGTCTAGCGAACTCGGCGAGCTTACCGCTGAGCGAAACAAGCTCGACCAAGAGTCCAAGGACCGCCTCAAGGCGCTGGAGGACATTGGCAAGGAGAAGGCTACCCTGGAGGGAGAGAAGAACAGCCTCCAGGCCCGCACCACCGACCTTGAGGCCCAACTGAAGACTCTCCAGGAGCGATTTGATGCCCTTGATGCCGAGAAGAAGGCTCTTCAGGCGCAGCTCGATGCCATCACCGAGGACAAGAAGAAGCTCGAGGAGCAGGCCGTTTCCCTCCAGAACGACATTGACGGTCTTAAGAAGGATGGTGAAACCAAGGACGCCAAAATTGATGAACTTACCAAGGACGGCGAGATCAAGGATTCCATGCTTGCTGACACTGACAAGGAGAATGCCGACCTGAAGGACCGCATTGCTGCCCTCGAGAAGGAGAAGGACGAGGTTCTGGACGAGATTGAGGAGCTCGAGTCTAAGCGCAAGAAGCTCAAGAAGCGTGCCGAGCAGATGCATGATGAGAACGACGGCCTGCGCGACCAAGTCCGGGAGCTGCTCAGAGAGCAAGACGATGCGTCATCCCGAGTACTGAGACTTGCCGTGGAGAACAGCGGCCTGCGAGATGAGAACTCGACCCTTCGCAGCCTGTCCGAGGTTGGCAGCATGGCCGGCAGCGTGGTCGGCTCTTCTGTTACCGGATCATCTGTTGTTAGCGATGCCCGATCTGATACTACCGAGAGAGCACCTGAGCCTGCTCCCGAACCATCTGGAGACCCCGCCCCCGAGGCTGAGCCTGCCCCTGCCCCAGCTGAGGAAGCACCACCTGCTGAACCGGCTGCCGCCGAAGAGGCTGGCGCAGCCTTGCTTGCACGAGTAGGTGAGCTCGAGAGCCAGAATGCTGCCCTTGTCGACAAGGCTGCGGCTCTTGACATCCTGGCAACCAAGAACGAGGAGATCAACCAGAAGCTCGCCGCTCTTGAAGATGAGGCTACCAAGCTTAGAGAGACTGCCGCCGCCGTTGACAGCGTCACTGCAGAGCGTGATGAGATTTCAGGAAAACTCACCGCCGCAGAGGAGGAGGCTGCCAAGCTCAAGGAGTCGTTTGCTTCTATTGAGGCGCTCACCGCAGAGCGGGATGAGATTGCCGACAAGCTTGCGGCTGCTGAGAAGGAGCTGCCCGAGTTGCGCGTGGAGAACGGTGCCCTTGTTGCCCAGCTAGACGAAGCTCAGAAGCAGCTTGACGAGGCACAAAGAGCACACCAGGCGGCGCTTGACGATGTGGCCACACTCCAGGGCCAGGTCGCAGCGCTTGTTGTTCAACTCGGCGCCAACGGTATCAACGGCAACAGCTCTTCACGAACACGCAGCGGACGATCAAAGAAGGAGAGCAAACGCAAAGACGAGATTGTGGTTGTCCGCGAATCCCGAGAGAAGGGCGGCGCAATGTGAGTATTTTACCCCCGTTCTTGACTATCCCACGCTCGATACTAATAATGGAAGACTAACATTCCGTCGATAGTCATATTGTGCGCCGCAAGAACCTTCACCTCGCTCGATCGTCCTCGCAATCGGAGGGATCCGAAAAGGACACTTAAAGAAGAGGAACGATATATACAGATTGAAAGTTTACGTGTAATGAACACATGTACAGTGTAAAATTTCTTACTGTGAAAGTACGATTGGGACATGCTAGAGGGTTATCATTTTTTTGGGTTTACACAGCGGATCAGAGCATGGCGCAAGCGTGCATGGTTTTTTCTCTTTTTATTGTTTCCTATGGATTCAGCCTGTTTTCATCTCACTTTTTTTTCCTTTTTTCTTTATTATACCATACCCAGCATATATTGGATCTCTCGAGCTGGATGAACCAACACCACCTACCACCAACTACGATTCATTCATTTGAAACACCTTTTCCTTTGTCACAAAAACGATTTCTTTTGTCATTATGGAGGTTATTACATGTGTTCAAAATATTGTTGTTATGCTTGATGGAGATATGATGGGATGAAATGAGGGTCCCATAGACGATTAATGAGGTAGTTTGATAAATACGAGGATAAAATGATAAAAAAAGGACACTGAGCCATTCTAAACATTGATAATGTGACAAAAAGTATGAGCCCAAATTCAACTATCGCGCCTCTTCCATAGCTTCGGGGGCGTGAATTCGTTTCTGTGGCGAATTTCATTCAACTGATGGACGGCGCTTTACGATTTCGCCACGCCAAGAACTGTGGTCCATTATTCAGAGATGATCCTGCCAATACTACAACCATTTTCCGTGCAATCGGGTCCTCCGCGATAGCTGGCTGCACATCACCTTCCCAGACCCATGTTCTCACTAATGTCGAATTATCCTTCTTTCGAAAAGTGTGCATGATTGTCACCCATTGAAGAAGCGAAGTGGCGGGGCGTGTGTGATGTGCCACTCTGGGGGCGAGACTATCAGTAAAGCGAGGACAAGGGATCATCGGGTCAGTGGAGGCCCAGAATCACCATGGGATACCAAAAGACGCCGAGGAATGGATTGGGATCCCCTGGATATGTGGAATATGTGGAATCATCTGGACCAAAGACCTGGGCGGTCTGTGGATGGAGGTGTCATTAGCGGCATGCTAACGCGCTGAGCGAAGGCCACCGCCCCAGGTCGGTCGGTAAAAAAACAAGTGGTTCAAAGTCACCGCCTTTGACAGACAACCTGTCATATTTCTGATGGAGACCCTGCATGCTTCTACTGTATGATGCTGTGGGGTTGGGATGCATGGGGCCACACTCACCGTGGATTTTGTCTCGCGCGTACGCGTTGCGGAGAAGACTAATGGGCGAACCAATATGATATTCGCCTCTGGCGGTAAAGCTGGCTTAGCTGCAGCAATAGCTTTCCGACTAGTTTCATGCTCCTCCATATTTCGAGACAATAACAATCCAGGGCGGCCCCGACTATCATTGGATGGAACATCTTGCGGGCGGCCCCGACACATCCAAGTTGACTCGTCTGCTCGCCACGTCGCAACATGATGCGCAACCAGACCCCCGACCGAAGCCGTCTTGCATGCTAAATGTACATGACTCTTTTCGTCTTTTGAGTTTACCTAGATGGGAGGGATGTTTGGATACGATGATGGTGGTTCGATGTCATGTCAGATGATGGGAATGAGGGGGGGGCGGGTGAGTCGGTGAGGGCGGATAAGTCACAATGAGGATCGAATGCGTTGTAGTTGAACAAGATCGCAGCATGCACGGCGATGCTAGTTGATGAAATAGATCTTAAACTAGGGGTCTAGCTTCTTCAACCTCTAATGCGGGGAGCAGGCCGATCTTCTCCATGTCTGATAGAGCTTCAAAGGCTGCCTCGATGGTATCGACATATCCTGTCCACCCCAACCTCCTGGCTTTGTTCATGCTCACCGTACCCGAGATCAAGAACAGATACTCACCGATTCCTAGCGTGTCCTCAACCTTGTCGAATGGGTTGATTTGGATTTTGTTTTCGGATTGCTTCATTATGGCCTCCCATGCTTCCGTATTCTCGGGCTGCCGGGCCCACTCGAGGAAGCCGAAACTTTGACTGATGTATTTGTTTGGACCGTAGCCAAGAGGGCTCTTCTCTCCTCCTTTGATCTCAATCTTTAGGAGATCCGGCTTGTCACTTGGTCCTACGACACCATCCTTGATGCCGTACCATCGACACAGCTCCTCGAAGAAGCGGTCCCAGCTAATGAGGGTGCCATCCTCTGCATTAAACGCTTGGTTTCCACAACCTTCTTCCAAAACGGCCCATTCGGTGAGGTAACCGGTGAGACGCGCAGTTGAAACTGGGAATGGGGCGTGCCAGGTGTCCCATCCGCCTGGAAAAAGAGATCTGTTATTGGGACGAACAAGAATTACTATTGGGACGAACAGACCCACTTTTCACCCGGAACAATAATATTCCGGGTCACGTGCTATTTTCCTTCCCCCCAATTATTCATAATGGAGCCAAACTTTAACTTTTTATTAATATAATCTAAATTTATTTATAATGCCGATATGATCTTAATATCCTCTCTAATTGACAAAGCTTTATCATTATTTGCAATAGAAGATGAGTCTTTTTAAGAATACTTTTTCCCTGAGTTTATTTTACTATTATTAATATTAAGAACTTCCTGCATTATCTTAGATCCTCCCAAATCACCTGAATTTAAGTTATTTAAGGAATTATTTGACTTCCTCCAACAGTTTTATTGCAATAATGGCGCCGCTATTATCAAGAAAAACAATAATCCAAAGCAAAATATTAATAGGATAAAGATATATATACATTATACTTTTATTTGCAACCGTGGAAGGCTTCAACCATCAAAAAGCATCAGATTACGACACACATCTACTCTCAAGACTAACTACTTGTTTTAAATCATAGTAAAAACCTTATAGTAGCTAAATAGGCAGTGGATTTACAAAGTCAAGCAAAGTCAACACAATCACTTTAAGTCCGAAAAGCCAATCGCCCACTTAGCATATTGTCATCGTATAGAGAAACAGCAACACCTTCAACAACAGCTATTTAAGAATTAAAATTTGCCCTCTTGTAAAGTTGCCAATATCCTTAAAGATATAGAAGACAAAGAATTATATTTTTTACTACATAATATCTATAATAACCGGCAAAAACTACGTCGCGACAATCTTAATAGGTTTTCTACTACCTAAGTGTAGATTAAAACATTATAGTAATATAACTTGAGGCATGTTATCTATTATAGCACTAAGAGGCATGTTAAAGCAGTTTTTTAAACTTATCCTTAGTATAAGAAAATGTGGATAAGGTTTCCAGAAGTCCTTGGCCTTAACAATACATATAAAACTAACCATTTTAATATATATCTCTTCCAGGTCATAGGCATCACAGATCAAAAGTCGGTTACAAATTTTGGCTTTAGCCTCATCAATAACAAGAAGGAAGAAGGGTTTTCTTAGCTCTATAAGCAGCTTAATCACATTCGCCTTTCCCTACACATTCCACAGCCTACAGTCATTATCACAGACAAGGAAAAAGCCCTCAAAAATGCCCTCTCGCAGGTCTTTCCTTTTTCTCAATAGCAGCTCTACATTTATCACATCAACTCAAACATCAACAGCAAAATCACCTTACAGTAGCATAACCTAAATACAGTTCAAAATACAGACTTCAGCAACAATGAAGAAGGCAATAACACAAGCAATTTCAATATAGCTACACGCGCAGCAGCCCAAAAAGAGGCAGATTCCAACCTGCCGGCATCACAGCCTGCCTTATTCAAATACTCTCCTGAAGGCATGTTTGAGGCATAGAAAGCAGTCGTCTTTGCCCACAGAGAGGCTAATTTTCTTACTACCTAGTCTTTGATAATTAACACATACAAAACACACCAAAGCCACATCCTAACATATATTCTAAATGAATACATACCGTGGCAGGAGCAGTGGGCTCACTGTTACATTCGAAGGTATCGCAATTTTGGGCAGCGTGTGAATAGCCTAATTGAAACTACTTATAAGGACATCAAGAGCTTTCTCCTTATAAGCACAGGCGACCTTTTATACCTCCATAAAGCGATTGTTGCTATGCTAAAGAAGAAGGAACGCGATTATGATGACCGGGTAGCTATTAAGATGGTCAAGCAACAGCATAAGTACATAAACCAGGACTGGTTAGGCAGCCTTCCCTTAGAAATCTACTATATTGCCATTGACCTCTTAGCCATACAATATCGCCTCACCGCAGCCGCGATCATAAGGGATAAAAACAACCCATTTCTGCCACCTTACAAGGGCACCTTCATACAACAATATACCCTACCTTACAATCACAAAATTTTAAAGAGGCTACAATCAGACCGCCCGCTCACAAAAGAGCTTTGCCACCCACACTAATGGTTTCTCAAGCCTCTGGTAAGAAAAGTCATCATTTTAGGCCAAAATCACACTAACTTTTACATTTAGAACCTCAAAGAACCACTCCTCCATATACAAGACCCCAAGGTCATCAAGAACGTTCGCGGCCGGCCCCGAAAGGCAGTGAACACCAAGCGAAGCATCCCCGACAAGTTGAAGATCAATAAAACAGCAGCCTCGAGGCTGTTGAAGGCTAGGTCGGCTAGCTCAGCTAGCTCAATACTGTTATCAATGTCAACGCTGACCCCGACCCCGACCCCAACGCCATTAGCAAGGCCAAGCCCTCGAGCAACAAGACCAACGATAAAACCAAGCGCCCGACGAATCCTCTCACAGTCAGAGGTTGAGATAAATGCCGGGTCACGGCGGTCAACACGGTCTTCAGTTGCGTCAACAGATCGATCATTTTCACCTAGGGTTTTGCGGTCAACTTTATTGAGAGCTTGACGAGAAGTCGGAGGCCGTGGAGAGGCCACTACAACTAAAAATAGCATTACCTCAACGCCCGGGTCAAGGGATTCAATTAACGTCGTTCCGGACTAGCGGCTAGCTTATCTAATAATACGAAATGTTCAATTTGACGATTTTCAATGACTTTGACTGTGATTTGGGCTATGCTCTTGAACACATGTTAATTCGTGTGGAGGAGGGAAAAGGAAGAAGGAAATTACAGTCAGGGGGAAATTCTGGCTGTCACGTGAGTTGTTCGTCCCAATAGTAATTCTTGTTCGTCCCAATAACAGATCTCTGGAAAAATTAGCGGCGCTTGTTTTTGTCGCTGGACTGCAGCGTAAACCCCAAGGGCGTACATAGAGCTCATCTGTGTGCTTTCTGTTGAGCCGAGGACTGCAAATGGCCTCACCACATTCCACTTGGTTTCTGGGTTGGCCTCACAGTAGGCGAACAGTGCAGCCTCCTGCGGATAGTAAAAGTTTGGTCCGAGGTGCTTGGGCTGCGGGTCGGATTCCACGCACGGCTGTCGCATTCGACCAAGATGGACACCGTAGTTTTTGCCTCCCGTTTGTAGCATGATGCGCTTAGGGCGAATGTCGGCAAGAGGAAGTGCCTCGAGGAAGTTTGAAAATAGCTTGGAATTGACCCTCACTAGCTCCTCGGCATTTGACCAAATGTCCACGTCTTGGCTGGCCTTTGGTTGAACATAGGCATAAAAGAACACGTGACTTGCAGTCACATTGGCTGATTTAAATGTCTCAGCGATGTCCTGTGCCGAGCCAAGAAGGTCGATGGAGACATGGCAGAGTCGTTCTCGCTGGCCAGGTTCTAGTAGACGCAGCAGGTTCTCTGATGGTGGCGTCCGCGAGAGGGCGTAGACCTTGTTCCATCTTGATGGTGACTCTAACAGACATCGAATGGTGTTGAAGCCGGAAATACCAGTAGCGCCAGCGACTATTGCCGTTAGCCCAGTGAGCGAAGGATCAAAGTTGGGCAGGTTGCGGTAGATGCCGCTTTGCCGGACTGGGAATTCCTTTGAAGACTGCATAATTGAGGATAGATGTAAGGATAGTGTGGTGTACAAGACTTGGAATAATTGGAGAAATGCAAGAGCGAAAAACACCTCTATCTATATCTATGAAAGCGAGATGGGTCAGGAACCACCTGCCGCCGGCAGACCTATGGTGGGCATAGCGAGTGGGGGGCAACTCGGTTGACCATGGTGGACGAATAGGAAATATTGCCTATCTGAGGCCCAGTTATGCATTTGTTAGAGATATATGAAATCAAACGTTGCATTATGTGGGCCATAACCGGAGAGTTGTGCAAAAAAAAGCTCCTTTGTGGCCAATGAGATTGCTGCATTTTTAGACTTTGTTACATACATTTAAGCACGCTCGCCTACCCTTGGACTCGTATGACTTGAGAGATAAGAATATTCTCCATTTGCACCTGAAACTCGGAGCATCATGTCGCCACTTCATCGCTCCAAAATATAGAGTTAATCGCCCCCTGTTCACCTTCTACTTTGCTGTGTTCACCGACCTTCAATTTGATGAGTGGATCTGCGTACTTTTGTTCTCAATGCACAGATCGTAAGAACCTCTGCAGGGTAGGGTAGTCGCCCTCGGGAGGTGTTCTGATCGTAGCACGCAATGATGATACCTGCCATCCTAATGTTTTAGCGAGCGAAGATGATTAGTTCGTTAAACTTAAGGTTATACTTCAGTTGAAAATATGCCGAGATTGTAGCATATAGATGTTTTTTCTTGGCTGTAATTTCATCATCAAATATCTCGTTAACATACCGTAATCAGCGATCTCCATGAAAAGTCTGCGAGAGTTAGCACTGAATACGCGACGGATTAAACTTGTAGCAAGGAAAAAATCGAGAAAAGGCTCTTGGAAGAACCGGGTACAGATTTATCCAGACACTGTGTCCTGCTACCTAAAGGAACAAGTTTCGGCTTTGGGATCTATGCTGCTTTAGTGACACAGCTTCTTTCACCTTTCCCTTCTCTAAAGTTAGCATATTTAAGCTCATTATGAACGTGTATTTTTTACTGTATAGAAACGCGCAAGATATTTCCTGTTTCTTTCAGATCAATTCTCGTATTTCGGTTTGTTGTGGTGGACTCATCTGGGTTTGTGTTTCCCGTTCTGGCATCTCCACTTTCCCTTGGTACTGCCACCCATACTATTGGCTGTTTGTTTCAATCGTCAACCTTATCCTTATGACGTTTAAGTACAAAATTTCGTTGACGTTTTATGGTTAAAAGTTATTTTATGGTTGAAGACGAGATAGACTTAATCCGCATAACACTCGTACAAGTGTAAATATCTTACATGTTGTTAATTTTTTTCCCCCATCATTAAAACCACACTTGTTCAGTTCATTCTTTATCAAATTTTCTGCAAATCTACAACGTCACCCTTGAGAACGCGTATAGTTTTACATTAACTCCTTGAAAATGAAGTTCTCCTCTTGCCACTATCGCCATGGCCGTGTCGACTTTTGCCGCCCTCTTAGTTTACAGTACTACTGACATTGACAAGCGCGACTCTGAGATTTTATGCGCTCAAGTCGGAACCGTTTTCACTAACCCATGCCTTAGGCAACAGTGGGAACAGAGGAAGCACCTTTTGGGCCAGTAGTACTCTAGAGAGATACTGAGAAGGATTTCGGCAAGCCAAACAAACTCGAAAGGGCACGCACGCTAATGGAAAGACGACTGCACACTACATTCTCATTCGATTTCGGGAGTTTTTGCCAATATTGCATCAACAACTCTACTTTCAAGACAGTTTGTATTAATTTGACTTCAGCCTCTGATTGGAGTGAAAACTCTTCATGGTTGTCTGCCTGATGTTGAAATTGCTTTAGTGAATGATGCATAATTTAGACGCTCTTGACCACCACTTGACTTGACACGCCATCCATCGCATATCAAAGACGAATGAAATTAAATACAATCCTGCCCAACTTTCCCAATAGCAGAATCCCCCAATCCCTCAAACGTAGCGAATATTGGGTCTGGGAGGCTTCGTCATGTCTTGGCCAAGAAAGTAATCTAAATGGTGAGATTGAATATAGCCTTTCAATGTCATGGCGTTGCGATACGCAGGGTTGTGCGCCAGGGTGTAGAGCCGGATGTCGGTTGGCTTGTCCGTAGTGAGAATGATGAGCTCGTCGTAGTCTGAATTGGTGAGAATCACCTCCTCACGCCAGTCCCCGAGAATATCACCGATAAAGCCAGGGTTGCGTCCAGTCGGGCTGATGGCGCCATAATCAGAAGCTTTAAGAAGGCGGGGGAGCTTGTTTGATGCAGCTGGGTTTTCCCAGTCCCACTTCTCGATGCGACCATCGTTCCACAGCTCCATGAGTACATCTCCATCCCACCACAGTCCTAGTTGAGGCCAAGGTGCCAAATCGGTATTGTTCTCAGTGAGCTCATTGGACTGTGCGTTATATACACCTTCAAAGGACCAAACCTCCATTCCTGGATATCGTGGATCAATATCGCCTGCCATGCCACGGGCAAGGTCAGAAACACTATCCCCGTAGTGCTCCCAGATAAGGGTGCCGTCGGTTGCGTCGTAATAGTACTCATAAAGTAGGCTTGGGTTATTCTGTTGTATACCGTAACCCTGCAAACCTTTACGGTCTGGGTCCATCTTGGCAATATGCCAGCGGTCGCCGTGCACAATGCCTTCTGGGCCCAGAAGATATCGGACGCTACCATCACCGTTGAGCATAAAGCCAATTTCGCCGACTTCGTCTTTCCCATCACCATCAACATCGATGATACGAGTGTTGTGTCCATCAGGTGCATCTTGGTCTCCTCGAAGCCACTTCCACTCCATACTCACATCCGTTCCATCAAATGTCCAAGCAGCCATCATGAGGTTGAAATCACCAGAGTCTTGGCGGTTCTTCATGTAGGTGACCAAGTGTGGTCGCTCGCCGTCCAAATATCCAACACCAAACCGGGCCGCCAAGGGACCGTCAGCGATGTAGTCGGTTGGCACCTGGGTGGTCGCTCGAAGTGCTCCAGTCTTGCCGTCGAGAATTGCAATGAACTGCTCGTCGTCACCATCGCCTCCATCAAATGTTTCTCCGTCGCCAAATGTCACACCATTGGCGATGCGAACGGCAACCTCGGCGAGCCCATCACTGTCAAAATCGTAGACCGTGGCGCCATCCCAGTGTCCAACGTTGAGTGTTGAAGAACCTGGAGAAATGTTGTTCTGATTTTCGCTGTTTGGACCCATGTTGATTTCCCACAAGAATGTACCGTCACTGCTGTATGCCTCCAGTGTCTGAGGGGATGTTTGCCGATCAATCAAAAAGTCGTAATTACCATCTCCATCCAGATCACCAACCCAAACAAACTTGATTTGGCCGCCAGATTTGATTGGGATTCGGACAATTGGCTCCTCCGCGCTATCGGCAGCAAGAGTAAATTTATTGCTAGCACTGCCCTCTTTTCCATCCACGACAGCTCGGACATGGTAAGTATTGGACTCTCCCAGGTCGGCACCCGAGTCGACAAAATTGGTCCCACCAGTCAAGACTTTGTTATTGAGACGTTCGGAACCACGGTAGACATTGAAACCAATATCATTAGCGTCAAGGCCAAGTAGACGCCAGCTGACTAAAACGGCAGTCTCATTGGAGCGTACTGCAACAACGCCGCGGCTGAGCGTCTCCATTGGTCGGGCCGCAGCTCGAACGAGTGGTGCCATGAGAATCATGGTCACCGGAGCTATAGCTCCAAGTCCGAAGGGGAACAACATAGCTACCACTGGTGCAGAGGATGCTATTTTGTAGGAGTGCAAATGAATTAGACGATCTGTGAAGAGACTCGACTCTAGGAAAATTTCCACAGTTTCAAGTAGCCATTCCTGTGGTGTCTCTGCGTCTTGGTATCGTACACTTTTATTCGTAGTGGTGTATGATTATATATTTTCTAATAATTAGTTTTTCAGACTCGGGTCTATGTTTTCGGGATATCGTCTTCGGGATAATGGTCGCGGACGTTCACTGGATTCTCCGAAAGAAGGTTGTAGGCGGGAATTGGCATTTTGCTATTGGAGGGAAAATGCCCACTTTTATTAGAGAATGACCACCCTCCCTGCCTGAAGACCCCTGCAGGAATCCCAATATTTACCTGATTTTCATGCTAATTAGCCATCTCGTCGAAATAAGGACCGAGAGAGTGTCTCATGTTTATAATATGTGGAGAGAATGACTGAAAAAGCCGTATGATGGAGGATTTCGGTGCAACCGCACGCATACAGTTCGACTCATCGGTCGTAAACATTTTTTTTTCTTTTCTCAACCTAAGTGTCTAGAAAACACCCTTTCTTATTAACAATTTTTATTAACTAAAATCTCAACAAATTGCTCAGGCCGGTGTTATATACAGTGACGAAGCCCAGTTTAATCCGCGCCCTTGCCCCACGAGTTAAAGACCCTTGAGCCTCCGTCGCTTCGGAAAATCTCAATATATGGTTCCTCGCTGGACAAGATCAATTTTGCACCAGCATTTCCATTAGTGCCTGTACCCCACAAGACGCCTTTTGCGCTGTACGAAACAAGGTTACCATCTTCTTGAAAGGTTAGGTTGTGGCCTGTAGCCGGACCCATGGTTTGGTTCATATAATATAAGCGACCGCCGCCATTCTTGTAAATAGCAAGGTTTCCATCCGGGTGATAGACAAAGTAGACGCCGTTGTCAAATCGCAAAAAGTTTTCATGAGTGGCAGGGACGTTGAAAGAACCAGCTTTGAAAGTGACAGAGTATCCTGAATGGTTTGTTAGTCATGTTATGCAAACGGTTGATAAGACTAGACTTACTGGATGAAGCTGCCTTGAATAGGGAGATTTGAGGATCGAGTTTAGGCTCAGCCAGCACTTGTTGATCTGTAAGGGAACACATTTGACCCTCAAGCGCTACAGTAGCCCGTACTGAACCCGCGTTGGAGCTCTTGTAGAAAATTACACCCGTTTTTGTTATGCCGACCCACGGGTCCTGTCCTATCGTGTCGTTGTTAAAAGTGAAGCGACGGTAAGGTATCTGACTCTGGGTCGCATCATAATCCCGCTTGATCTGTTGCTCAGCATACAGAAGTTTTGCTTCTTCATTAAAGATCTTGCTTCCATAGACCATAGAAATTATGGACCATGATTCCTTGGTCCATGTTCGAGCTTTAACCATAGAATTGTTTGATGCCTCGATAATCTGAATGGAATCTGTAGCTTGTGGGTTATGATTGGCGGAACAAATTCGCATAGGTCCGTCACCATACTGGTAGACGAATGAAAGATTCTTAATGAAGGAGCCCTTAATGTTTTTGTAGGCGGAGCTATTTGCGAGTGCATCAATCTCGTTGCGAGGAAGGGTCAACATCGTATCATCCTTGACACGACCCTGCAGTATCTCCGTCACGTCTTGAAGACCGCACACAGCGGAAAGGATCTTAAGCTTCTTGGGAGCCTTGGCAAGCAGGTCAAGATTGTCGTTAGTAGGTGGAATTGGGATCGCCGATGTGCCCGATTTCGTCGCGGAAACGTCATCTTGGTCACTTGAGATAGGACTAGTCCTGATGGGTAAAAGTTCTCCCCACACCTCTGGTGCAATTAATGCGCTTAGATTAATTTTTACACCCTCTGTGGCATCATCAGATGGGGTTGTTGATGCTCCAGACTCTTTAGCCTTTGTGACATCTCCAGAAGTTGCGGGTTTGGTTGAAGTGGTCGTGTCGTAAATCACCTTGGATTCTGGACCTTCCGCAATAGCCTCCTCTATAATCTTTCGGACCAGTTCATTCCTGGAAATAATAGAGAAGCTGTTTTCCTGGGATAGGAGTTCGGGTCTCTTTGATAAAACATTCACCTAGTAGTCGTTTAGTCTAGTTTAACATTGATCGATTGATGGAACTTACAACAGCGACAATTTTGTTCATCTCGTTTCGCAAGGCGGTTCGAACAGCAACAAGCGTGCCGATGTGGACAGGAATCGACTTAGACTTAGTTCCCTGGGCTGCCTTGGGTCAGTAATGATAAATGGGACGGGGGGAGTAGCGCTGCATACTATACTGATCAACGTTGCTAATGATGTCTTGGACCTTCTTCAAGAGCTGCTTGTACTCCATAAAATTGTTGAACAGCTCGGCAGTGTAAGATGCAATGGCATCGTACTCTAGTGTTTTCGAGTTATACTTGACGATCTGCTCATTGAAGCTGCGGTTTGCCTTATACTTGGTTAAGATGGCCCTGACGCAGTTAGCGGAAATGCTCTCTACGTGCGATCGTGATTTTGTACCATGTCTTTTGTGGAATCTTTGCTACGTTTGCGGGAAATGCAGCTGCAGCTTGATAAACTGAATCAATGTCCCAGGTCGTCCTGGAATCCTTGATCTGACCACCGCCCATCCAGTTCACTGAGATGGTGACTTCGGACTCCTTGACTGCACTAGAGCTCGACAGACCGTTCGAGTTGTACGAATCCAGGGAAAAGTCCTCATACTCAGATGTCTTAGTCATCTTTTTGATACTGCAATGGTTAGCGAAGTCCATATGCGGATGCTTTCTGCACTTACGATCGCACAACGCTATTCTTTTTGCTTCGATCAAGACTGCGCATCGAAATAATGCTGCTGAAATCACCACCCTCAATGAATCCTAAAAATGGTCAATAACGACCCCATAGCTGGTAGAGATGGTCATACCTGAAATGTAACAATCTCCAAAAGCGTCATTAAAGGCAGCTGTTCCAGGAATAACATCTTTCATTTCCACAAACTTGGCAGACTCCCTGACAGTCGTGGTCTGGTTGATAACTTGAACAGACACGATAAGATTGACATCGGACGACTTGATCTTGTCTTCATCTATGGAGTTTCCATTTCCAGCTACTTCAATGGTACCTTTCTGAATGGCAGAGCTGTATGAAATGTTCATTGAACTGACAATGTCTGAAAGGCGTTCCACGAATTTGGATGAATAAGTGACCACTTGTGAAGGGTTGTCTGTCTTGACCTTGTCCTGGTCCTTTACTTCAACAGCGCCATCAATGCACATGGTCTGGGTGTAGGAGTTGAAACCCATGCCCTGATTTTGGTCAGTGTCTGACTTTTGATTGGTCCTGAGGGATGCTTACCAGGCGCATGGAGTCATTGTAAGGTGCCAATAGGAGCGACATTTTGACGGCTGTACCCTATCGGATGATGGATGTTGTGATGAAGATTCAGTCCGACGAGAGATGAGGGAATGAGGAATTGGAGCTACTCTTGTTGATATTTCTCCAGAGCCAGCGATATGTAGTTATTACTATTTCTTTGCTGGCCAGAGCGTCCATTGGCCAACCTCCTTACGAGCCCAATATTTGCCCTAGTGACTAGCCGCCGTCCTAATTCAGAAGGATACGCCCCCGCAAACAACAATATCACAGTGGAGCTTACCGCATACCGCTTCTCAGACATCTTCGGACCTTACTCCGCTTCCACGTTGGGTTGAAAATGTCAATATGGATGGTTGCGATTCGTGATGTTTCTCGCCAAGTTGCGGGGCCATATGGACTATTGAAAAAATCTATGCAAGCTGGGATCGATAATAAGCTTACAAATGAAGCGGCCCGAACTTTCCCGTTGTCTAGACCTGGCTGGTTGAAGGCCAAGACTGATAGTCTATCTGCGGAATGGGCTTTGTTCAGCTGGTATGCCGCAATGGTCGTAGGATTGAGGCCTCTAGTCCTTTCGGCTAATATCAACTGCATAGCCAGCCGCAAGAGTGCCGGAATTTGGTGGACCTGAGGCCATTTTCATAGGCTGCGGAGTAACGTTCGCTGGCAGTATTTGGCGCTAGTGAAATTTAGTTCACCCGCTCAATAAGCAAGCCCCGCTTCGTGTTTGTGATATGCGACATTCGTATTGATCAACTGGTCCCATTTACTGACAACAATGCTGCGAATAGACATTGTGGCGTTTCAAAAGGGCTTGAAAATAAGGGCTGAAATGTGACGGAATCCACATCAACTTGAAGCGGAATCGGAAAGACCGAAGTGCGATTTACTAGGCCTTAGGTGCACATGCTGACGGGATTTCATTCATTCATCACTCTTCCCCCATTTTCCCTTCGCTAGCCCTACTGCACCAGATTTTTAGCAAAACATCAATTTTCCCTTGTTCAACATGTCTGATTCTGAATTTGCAGGAAAGGCTGATGTTGGAGGAGGGAACGGGCACAACATTGGTAAAGACTCAATACCGAAAGAACAACACACTACGTCAATAGAGCAAGGTGTCAACACACAATCCTCCACACAATTAAAGCAATCCAAGCCTGACAATACCCAACCCAAAAAAAGTGATGGCGAAAAAGGTGTCGAAAATGAAGAAGAAACCGAAAAAGCGAAAAAGGAGCCAGCTACAGAAACAAAGCAGGCGGCGGTCACTCCTACCACCATTCTCAAAAACCGGCCATTCATCATCAAAGGTGTCAAATACAATGATGGCGAAAATGGTGGCGACGTTACCGGGAGCATCTTGTCTCAGAGCCTGGATAAGATGTCCAAACCTCCTGGTCGTACTGATGCTACACTGTTGACCTTGGCTGGTCTACGCAAACTTGTACCAGGCATGTCTCGCTTTGCTGCCATTGAGAAGTTCTGCACTCCCTCGGGCACATTGATTGACGACGAGAGCATCCTATTTGTGGAATATCTGGAACTGGAAGGTTTTGAAGAGCCAACTGGATCTGGTGTCCCAAGCTTGAAGGTCTTCTTCCGTGGGACAGACATCGGCGAGCCTGCTGCCAAAGCGGAATCTTCTGACGCAAAAGATGCTGCTGAAAGCTCACCAGCCGCTGAGGAGTCAGCCCAAACAGAGGGCGGCAAAACTCTCGAGCTTTACGAAAAGTCAAAGAGTGAGCTCACCGAGCTTATCAAAGACTTTCAAGTCGACAAAAATGACAATCATGATACTGCTGGTGTACTTAATGAAAATGAATGGGCCGTTGTTCTTCGCAATTGTGCCGTATTCTATGGCTGGATCATCGAGCCCCGTACCAAACGCATTGTACGGGCTCCCAAGCCTGCATTTCGACTTCGATCCAAGGTTGATCAACAAGCAGTGTCGAAGATCCCCGATTTCGCCGAAAAGCCCAAGGTGTTGAAAGACAGCACTTCTGAAGAAGAGGGCAGCGGTGAAGGCGGCGATGCAAAGGCTGATGATGATTCTAGCGGCAATGTCGAAGCCATTGTTCCAAAGTCTGATCGTGGTATTCCCAATTTCCGCGTCAATGACGACTCTCGCATTGAAATTACAGCTCACGAGGATGAGTTGACTGTCTCCATGGCCCGCAGTGACTTCAGCGAGAAATCGACTGAGGCCTCTGTCAGCGCTAGCTATTGGGGCGTGTCGGCCAGCATGAGCGCTTCGCATTCTACCAGCAAATCCAACACAACTAAGAACATGAATAATTCCATGACTCGGACTCTTATTGGACGGTACATGTTCCCCCGTTGCGATTTGATCCTGTGGCCCGACGAGATGGAGCCTGCGCCTGACTTGGCCGAGCTCATCGATGAGATCCGTCGTACAAAGAGCATCAAGTCACTCAGGAAGCTCCAAGCCGAATATGGCCACCTTTTCTGCCAGAACCTGACTCTGGGTGGCCGTCTTTTGACAACTAAGATTGTCACCACGTCGGAGAAAAAGCAGCTCGAGGAACATAAGCAGTCGTTCAAGACAAGCATTGGCGCCTCTATTTCTGGAGGGTTTTCTGGTTTTGAAGCTAGCGCAAGCTTTAAGAACACAAATGCTGGAGGAAGTGAGAGTATTAACGAAACCTCTAGTCGGTCCCAGGACGAGACCAATGTGTTCGAGGCCGTTGGTGGAGATACTATCCTGGCTACTAATCCTGTGGGCTGGAGTGGGACTGTCGGGGATCACACTCTTTGGCGTGTCATCAATGTAAGTTTCGTAATATTTTGTTTGTTTTCAGCCGCTAACATTGATCCCAGCGCGATGGCCTTACTTCCTTAGTTGAGATCCTGTCGGATATGCCAGGTTATGAGGCAGTTCAATCTTGGTTTGTTCAGGCCGTGCCAGCCCTGAGCCGCTATATGGTTCTCGACGAATCTCATCAGTGTAAGGCTCGCCTCCGCGTCACATCACCCACCAATGCGTTGAGTATTTTCAATCCCGGTAATAATGTGTCATACTACCTCGGCCATGACGCAGATGGCCCGGCAGGCGATCAGTTTAGCGGATGTGTTACCCCACGTCTTAATTTAGTCAACACCACAACTCAGTATTACTG
Source organism: Calonectria ilicicola (assembly GCA_020809705.1). Classification (NCBI taxonomy): domain Eukaryota; kingdom Fungi; phylum Ascomycota; class Sordariomycetes; order Hypocreales; family Nectriaceae; genus Calonectria; species Calonectria ilicicola. The sequence continues at coordinate 587,705 of CP085833.1, read as the reverse complement.
GCTTCGTATTGATGCGGAGAAAGATATTAGCATTTTTCATCCAGCAACTTACCGTGCTCCCGCGATTTTTGGATATGAAAACTTTCAAGTTGGAAACAACAGGTTTGGTTCGCAGTATGACAAAGAGTTTGTGAAGACTGAGTGGGATATTATCGCGCCATTTGACGAAGCGGTAAGTTTTAAAACCGACAATTCAGACACATCAGTAGGTTTTAATGAATTGAACAGCTTAAGCACGGTACTAGAGTCATTCTCCGCTCATGCAGATACTCTGAGGACCCCGCACCAGGCGATGAGGCCACTACAATTAACAAGAGCCATATGGTCGTTTTCCGCAATGCTGAGGGCGAGTTCCTGCCTGCTATGTCTGACTCAGACGAATATCAATACTGGCGCATCCTGAAGACAGATCCATCAGGAGGGCGACATATCAAGCCCGGCGACAGCATCCGCTTCTGTTGGGGCTTCAGCGACCAAACCACTGGCTGGCGGGACTTTACAGAGGATACATTTGGTCGACGACAGGTTGGAGCGCCCCCTGGTGCCTCCAACACGCTGTTCCTCAAGGTCCCCTGGCCGCGATTTGAGAGAACAGGCAACCCAACAGCGATGATCATGTCACCTGAAGGTAACACGGAGCCATTCAAAACAGCAGTAAAGATTGATCGAGAGGGTACCCTTACCAACGTCGAATATTGTCTACAGGACCTTCAGCTCCGTATAGATAATGTCACCAACGATGGCCGTGGCGATTCTGAAGAATACTTGTTGCACGGTGTAAGGCAAAAGGAAGGAGCACAGTACTACATCAATATTAGAAATATGGGTACTCCAATGCAAATGCGTCGGTCCATGTTCTGGTTTGGATTACAAAATTAAGTGCCACCGACAAAGATCATGTATGGAGAAGAAAGGGTATTTGATAACGATCAAAGTAATCAAGAGTCTATGAATTCCAAGACGGTGCAGCTTGTAAAGAATCTTACGCGCACACATATATTTTGCTAGGTGCACACATATCTACAATTATTCCAGAAAAAATCTAAAAACAAAAGCCCTAAAATGAATAATTTTCTTCAAGAGCTCTTCTAGAACAATAACAAAACATCTTTATACGTACATCTAGCAAAACATATGAGTGCATGCAGCAGAGCTCTCAATAAATCATCCAAAGCTCGGAAACATGAATGATGATTGTATCATCAAAGGTATTTACTCCAACAGTGAAGAAAATCCTTGAGGTCACCCTCAGTTAATTATTGCAGCCAAAAACAAGCTCACCTTAGCCCTTTATAGAGTTCTCATTATCAGTCCAACCAGAAGCAGATGTTTAAGCCCACCGTTTGATGGTTTCGCTATCGCAATACTTGCAGACTAAAAAGACGTTTTTACCAACAACCCGGGGCCTTTTTACTACATTTTCCTCTTTGCATATGCTGCATTTCCATGAATATAGGAATTCATTTTGGCTCCGTGATTGAGAGGATAGGCTACTCAATGTTGACTGACTGACGTATTCTTCGTGTCGAGTGAAAAAGGGACCTAGTGGTTCATTTATTATGATAGGTACCCAGGAGATCTCTTCACCCGCATCGAGGCTTTCATGCGTCGAAACTTCATCCTCTTTGAAGCTGGGAGGGTATTCAGTTAGACTAATAGACTCTGTGCCAAAATTATGTTTGATTTGAGTGAGCACGTTGTTGAGTGGAACAACTAAAGCATGGCCCAACGGATTACTTGCCACAACATGGCCATAAATCTCATTGCTTTCTCCGTCGACAACAACAGAGCCACATTCTCCTGGTTCAAGCTCTACTGTATTATTAGCTTTTGTTAAGCTACCAATGCTGCGGATCCTTCCTACCTAGCTCGTCATCCAATATGATTGTCAGAACTTCACAATCCTTTTGCCCAGGCGGAGAACCTAGGAAGCTTGTGGCATATCGCATGCGACCAGAAATCGCTCCCCGGATGGCGGAGACCATCTTGACTGGGGTAAAATGGGCTTGCGGCCTGTCTCTTATGGTGTCAAGAATTGTTGGTGCGGCGCCTTTCCCGTCAAGAAAGAAGAGGTTTGTAGGTTCTGTTTTCCAGGTGTTGTGAGGTGCTTTACCAGCTGGGCGAGTCAAAGACCAGTCTAAATAAGCGTCTGATGGATCTGGTTCGACTGGAGGGACCAGCCTCTCCCAATCCTCCACATTCCTAGGGATGAAGGGAAGGGACGATTGAGAAAGTAAGCCTTGTACTGGGTCATTTAGGTCTTCGTCTAATTGTTCTGTGAAGTGGTATTCGTCGTCGCCATCTTCCCAAAGATAACCGGAATCCTCTCCGTCATTAATGTCAAGTAATCCTTGATTTATTGAGTCAAGCGATATATCCGACGTCGTTTCGCTGTGGAGGCCTGGATTGTCCCAGGATACAACAGTGTTACTACTAGATTTAGGAGTGAAATTTAAATTGAAGACATGATCGACAGTGGTGTATGCATGGATGTCCCCAATGTGAATTAGGACACCCAATGTAGCAAACAAGGTTTTATGCTCGATTAGCCCGCCGCAATAAGTCTCTGTAGTTTCAAAGCGGGCGAGTATTTGATCGTTAGATGCCTTTCTGTTCACTGGATCATTCTTTGTTTGAAAGTAAACAAGCTTGAAGGGTGGTATGTGGGAGCTTTGATCGGTGTGTGGGCCTTTTGCATTGCAGTGTAGTTTTTCCTTTGCTCTTTTCTTGAAAATCGACTGAAGTGAACTGATGTCCTTGCCATTACAGTGGCAATAGACAACGATGCTCGGGATTGAATTTTCTGGGCAAGTACCTACCATGTACACATCGAATTTAATGCGGGGGGAGAGAACTGGAAGGATCTTGTTCACTTGACTCCTCAATTCGCCTTGGACAAATTGAAATCTCTCATAATACTCTTGTTCGTTCCAGCTGCTCCAACGTACTGGTGCATTTGGGTAGATCGAATTTTTCTCTTTACTACCAGGTACTGCTATAGGGTTCGCAAATAAATCTTTGCATGATTGATGGTCTGGATATTTTTGTTGGTCGGCTTGTTTTTGAACCATGTCTTGTATTGGTACGAGCTGTATGTGCGGAGTGGAAGCCCTCGAAGATTCCCCCTTGGGCTCCGTAATACTATTCATATCGTTGATGGCTTCGTTCGGGCTATCAGAGGTATAATCTAATTTTCGGGTTGAAGCATCTGTAGAGTATATATGAGCGTTAGTAACAATTAAATTAGAGATACTAAGAGGTATGATATGGGATAGAGATGGATAGAAACTGGAAACCGAACCGTGGTGCTGTTTCCCTTGCAAAGACCCTGGATCGCTCGCTGGTTTTTTTGAGAGAGGTGCTTGCACTTTTGTCATGGTATCCGTCGACAAGATATCGCATTTGGTCGAAGGGAAATGTCTGTAGATAAAATAGCCACTGAAAGTTTTAAATATTATAACACGCGACGGGCTTTCTTGCGAACTCTTTTGTTCAAGTCTAATAGCGCCAGTCGTGCTTGGGTGTTGGTTGATGACACGAAAGCCTTGTCTGTTGCGATCTCAGCCTTAGACACTAACCGATGAACTGAGCTTTCACGTGATGTTATGTTTTCGAAGTGTTCTGATTGGTAAGAAAACGGGTGTCGCCCTCAGCTGCAACCGGGCTTATTTCGAGTGGGCTGATTACGTAGCCCCCCCACCTTTGCACTTTGAGTGAGAGATTTGGGGACTCTGATTATCAATTTCTTGAACTTCACAACGATTAGAAGAATCTTGTTCTTTTATGGTAATTGAAGGCACAGTTTATAACTTGTACACGTGTGCATCAGCCTCGAGCCTATCTTACAAGATGAGCACTGAAGTTGATAATAGACAATATATCGCTGCCGAGTTCCTTGGCCGAAAAAGGCGCAAGTTCGATTCATATTTCGAGGTATACGATGAACTAATAGACAGCAATATACATATTATACAGATTGACCAACAAAGGAGTGGTGATCCAACTCCATTAGACCACCATGATATACTTCAAGCAGCACAAGTCATCAAACACGACCCGGGAAGTAGCCTCGAAAGTATGATAGAAGAGTTCCAAAAGGGATCACAAAAGAGGTTCACGATGAGAAGCGCCAAGATTGGAATTCTTATTGCTACCCGTGCAATGCTCATGCTTGATCCTGCGATAAATGATAACCCTAGAGGAAGGCATCAGCACCTTTCATGGCAGCTTAGCGAGTCACTTTGCGATTTCATTTTGAGATGCTTCCCCAAGGCCCTGGACGCATCTGATAGGATTACCGAGGCTTTAGAGAACAAACGTTTGTTAAAGGCCTGGAAATTACAATCTAGACTACGCGTAACCTTTGAAAAAACGGACGATCTGGCCCAGCATTTAGTATTCGACCCTGACAACAACATTTTATATATTTTTCACCATACTTCGTACTTGAAGGCTCAATTAGATCGGTTATTATCCGACAATATGGGAAAGGATACTGAGCTATCTAGTTGTCTTCGAAGGTTTGTAGTAGAAACAAATGTTGCGGTCTACTCTACTCACATCGTTCAGCGGCTTGCTCCCCCCTCAACTACTGGCGGAGACACTGCACTCATTACAAGAGATTCTGTTTCATTGGGGCGATGAGAGATCTGAAAAGATCCTGAATCACCTCATAGAGAGGAAGGGGTTTGATGCGGACTGTATCGAACCAGAGGGGCTCAAAATGTTTGATGCTCACGATTTGGAATATATCTACTGGGGCGAAAGACTCGCAATCTTGTACGATTTGATTCGAGATCGACCACCGAGAACCAAGTTTGAGAGGTGGATAAAATGGCAAACCTCTGATAGCAATGCATTCGCGGTTGCTCTTATAGCATTGTTTATATCAATTATTGTCGGGGTTCTTTCTCTAGGGCTTTCTGCGTTGCAGGTATGGATATCTTGGAAAGCTTGGAAAGCTTCAATCACGTAGACACGGCATAAAGAAGTTTAAAATGAACTTGTTCATTATTGTGGAGAGTGCAAGGCTATGGCTCATAATGCTATCATCTCTGGGCTAATGGATAATCTTTCCTTCATCACTATTTATTTAATAGGAATCCCATTCAATGGAGACTAAAGAAGTCAATTGAAAGACATTCTTGAAACATAAAAAGAAGACGAGAAAGAAGGGAATTAGAGAAAAATGAGTGAAACGAGAGAGAAAGAGAAAATTACGGGATGTGAGAGTTGGAAGCGAAAAATGAGAAAATAAAGAAGGTGGCAAGTTAAATAACAAGTGATTGAATATATCGAGTTGAGATGAACTTGATAAGCCTTAAAAGAGAAATTCAACTGTGAAGTTTGTTCATACAATAGGCTTATAGATTCTCATCAAACCATTCCACAATTGTGCAAATTGATTGTGTGGGATTAAATTTCAAGGTATCCTTTCGAACTTTACAATTCACATGGATGACCCGCTGACAAAATATATAGGATGTCATGTTGGCAATGGGCCTTGTGACCGGTGGGAAAGACGAAGTTGGTTTAGAAGCCGCCGGTACTATTAGCCGAGTTGGAGAAGCTGTTGAGAACCTAAAGGTAGGAGATCGAGTGCTTACCACTGGTTTTGGATTATTTGCAACACGTAAAGTGGTTCCAGCTCAATGCGTGGTTCGCATTCCAGAACAGCTCACGTCGCAGGAGGCTGTTACCTTGCCCGTGGTTTATATGACAGTCATCTACAGTGTTATTTCCGTTGGGAAACTCGAAAGCGGACAGGTAAGACAGATGATGAAGAGAATGATGATTGTTCAAAGGGAGACGAACTAATGCATCCTACGCTCAGTCTATTTTAATTCACTCTGCCTGTGGAGGTGTTGGTCAAGCAGCCATCAACATTTGTCAGAAGCTTGGTGCTGAAGTGGGTTTCCCCAAAGAATTTGCAGAGACAAAGGGGCTGTGCTGACACTAGAACGAAGATATACGTGACAGTAGGAAATGAAGAAAAGGCTCAGTACTTGATCGAAAATCACAATATACCTCGAGAAAGGATTTTCGACTCTCACAGCCCGTCCTTCTTTGAGAGTATTATGGACATCACTGCTGGTCGAGGTGTAGATCTGGTCCTGAATTCTCTCTCGGGTGACTTACTCCACGCTTCATGGAAATGCGTAGCAAAGCGAGGCAAAATGCTAGAGATCGGAAAGCGAGATATTCTTGAATATGGCAACTTGGGAATGGACATGTTTCAGCACAACCGAAGTTTCCATGGAATTGACCTTGAGGGACTATTTCGGGAGTACCCGGACACCAAAAAGAAGTAAGATCAGGTCCATGCCAGCGAAAATTGTGCGTGCCATGGCTAACACAATCTACAATCTCAGGCTCTCCCATCAGTTTTCGCAGCTGGCAGCTGAAAATTGGCTGCAACCAATCCGACCAATCCATACATTTCGGGTGGATAAAATAGCCGAAGCCTTTCGCTTTATGAAAAAAGGCCAGCACATTGGCAAGATTGTCATCACAATGCCAGATAATAAACGAGATATATTGGCCAAAAGGCCGGCAAGATCGGCCGTTTTCTCAAATACCTCCACGTACCTTTTGATCGGAGGCCTAGGCGGCCTTGGTCGAGCAGTGACAACATGGATGGTTGAGAAAGGAGCAAAGAATTTCATTTTTCTATCCAGATCTGCCGGAAAGACAGAACAAGACCAAAACTTCTTACAAGAGCTCAAGTTTCAAGGTTGTTCTGTGACAGCAGTGGCTGGAAGTGTTGCTGAAATGGCGGATGTGGAGAAAGCTATCAAAGCTGCCCCAACACCAATTGCAGGTGTCTTACAAATGTCCATGGTGCTCCGAGTAAGCAGACCCCAACGCGACCCCCATGCGGCGGTAAATTACTAATATTTTGTGTATTAGGATCGTGCTTTCCAAGAAATGGACTACAATGAGTGGAAAGCTGTCCTAGATCCAAAAGTGAAGGGTACTTGGAACCTTCATAACGCGCTCGGAAACGGGCTTGATTTTTTTCTTTTAATATCCTCGCTGACGGGTGCCATGGGTCACCCTGGTCAAGTCAACTACGCTTCTGCAAATAGCTTTCTGGATTCTTTTGTGCAGTATCGGCACAGCCTTGGCATGCCTTGTTCTGTTATAGATCTTGGCGCTATGGATAATATCAGCTTCCTGAGCACAGAGGCTAATAAAATGTGTCAATATCGCATGCACGGGGGCTTCATGTTACAGGAAAATGATCTCATAGATGCTATTCAAATAAGCATCCAGCAATCTCGACCAGCTCATAATGCTGAATCAAAAGGCTTATACAGACCCTTAGTCAACATGGCTCAAATTGCGACCGGGCTAGGGTCTCTCAAATCACTGTCTGATCCTACTAATCGGGTATTATTCAAAGGCGACAGACGCATATCCTTGTATGACAACATGGGTACAACAGAGTCAACCGACTTGAGTCTCAATGAGGAAGGGCTGAAGCATATGTTGCAAGAATTGGAGACCAATCCGGAGTTGCTTCATGAACCTGAAATTCTGGAACGTGCATCTTGGGAAATCGGGCGCAAACTCTTCCAATATCTGGTTTTACCATAAGAGGAATTAGACATCGATATGACGCTCCAATCTATTGGAATTGATTCCCTAGCCGCCATAGAGATTCGCAGTTGGTGGCGGAAAACTTTAAGCATGGATGTTACAGTACTTGAGATCATGAACGCTGGAAGTATTCGAGGGTTAGGGAAGCTGATCATTTCAAGACTCAAGATAAAATACGGGGTCAAGGACAGTGATGATGATGATGGGAAAAACGAAGATGGGGATTCCGGTAATGCGTCCCATTGAGAGCCAACTATTATTTTACGTAAATAAACAATAGAATTCAATAACATGTGATGATATCTACAGTTAAATTTACTCATGCAAAAAAGCGCTTTGATACCAGTAAACTATCCTCTTTCGACTCAGCTGTCAACATTTCGTTGTGTCATTCCGTTGCAATCCCAAGATGGGGTCCAGTCACCCTAATGACATCTCCATCTCTGTGTATCATGGCCTTTGAAAAAGCTCTCGCTGGGATATTCCTTTCAGCAAATAAAATGTCCAGTTCTTCATAAGTACGGCCGCGCGTCTCAGGGAGACGAAAGTATGCCCATACCAACGAGAGAACCGTAAGGCCACCTGTAAGAAGGCCAGTCCTCCCTTTCCAATTTGCCCATTCTGGATTTAGTATATACGGCGCCACAACGCTGTTAACGATATTGAGGACCAGGTAAGTGCCACGCGCAATAGCTATCGTCTTGGAGCGTAACCTGGTGGACGATACTTCACCATTGATAATGTACGGAAGTGGGCCAATGGTGAGACACCAGACCCCAAACCACACTAGGTATACAGCAGATGTAGCGTATCCAAAAGCAGCCGTCTGATGGGGAAGTGCCAAGAACCCAATAAGAAACATTAGCAATGCCAAGACCACGCAACCCCAAAGGAACAGGGTTCTTCGGCCATAGTTTCCACTCAATGCGGCTGATCCCAAGTTGCAGACAAGGTGAATAGCGCCAATGCCGAGCGTCATTTTAAACGAATCATCCGAGCTCAAGCCTGCTTGTTGGAAGAAATAGGTTGCATATCCCTGGATAACGAAGCCAGTTGTGATTTGAATGCCCCATGACACAGCTGCGACCTCTGTTCGACTCAAATCAACTCCTTTAAAACAAGCAATGTAAGATGTGTCTCTACTGATGTCCTGTTCTAGATTGTTTGTTTGGATCATGAGCGACACGGCCTGTTTTGCTTGTTCATGGAGAAGCTCCTTGCTAAGGGCAGAAGTGAGTCTCCTGACTGATTTCTCAGCTTGTTCGTATTTCCCTTTTCGCACGAGCCACCAAGGGGACTCGGGGCAAAATGCAGCAAGAGGAGATATCAAGACGGGCCATATAAGCTGAACAGCAAATGGAATACGGTATGCCCATTGGCTATCCCAATCGTTGAGACTGAAGAGGACTGCGTAAGAAAAGAACTGACCGATCTACAAGATGTTAGCTAATCTCTAGTCATCACGAAAGCATACACCTAACCCCCCAGCAAGCGACAATCCAAGTTTCTAGATACGATCTCAAAACCGTCGGGGCAACCTCAGATGCAAATCCGGGAGCCATCACAGTGAACAAACCCCATGGTACCCCGCAAAGTATTTGCCCAACAAACAGAACTTGCACATTTTGAGCACAAAATTGGATAAAAATGAGGCCTGTGAGCACCAATAGACCCGCCTGAAGGATAGGTTTGTGTCCGATCCGATCCGTCAGATACCCGTTGAGGAGGATACCAAATACATTCCCGACAGGTGAACCCATACCAAGAGCCATCTGCCACGGGGCGCTCAGAGTATACTTTCCAGAGCCATCGTTGAGCGGATGTCCATACTTTTTCTGAAATGCCGGAAATGCAAAGAGGCCACCCATTAAAGCGGTGTCGTACCCGTCCATTATAATACATAGACTGACGACTGCCGACCAAGCTACTGCTTTTGGATAGCGTCGTACAGCTTGAAGAAATGTTGTGCTATGTTCATCTTCCGTAGCCAGGTTCGCGTTCTCCTTCAGCTCCCTCCAATCTTTGACAGGCTCGTCGCCAAGACTGTCCGCATTTCGACGATTCTCTTCAACGTGTTGCGTTACCCGCTTGCTATCATGAGATAATCTAACTGACATATTGTTAGTCTTTCCCAATACTAAAGAAGGATAATCTTGTAGGAACTAGATGAGCTGTTTCCTTTTTCAGGCAATGTCAATCGAGATGCAATACAAAAATCAGCGCAACAAACAGAAAGATCGACTCCTTTTGATGCCAAACAAGGGGGTGTTATATTTGCCTCTGATGTTGCTCAAGGAAATGCCCCTTCGAACGAACAATTCGGCCCTACTCGGGAATGAGAACCAACTAGACGCGCCCACTCCACCCACTAGTCCGGGTTGTGGAGGGGGCTGATCCCGTTGATATTGATGACATCAATACGACCTCAAGTACTCAAGGGCGGCGCTTTGATTGGTTTGTTGGGTCACAAGGCTTGAAAACGCGGGGAAGGTCAGCCGACGAAGACCTGGTTCGATGGTACGTTTGTGCGACTAGCATGAGCAACCTATTGGAGGCCAGTGGGTTAAGCAAGAACCAAGATTCGGGGTAAATGAAGAGCCAATGATTAAGTGTCGGTTCAATGGTGAGACATGGAAATTTTGTGTCATGGCATATACGAATGTTGTGGGTGTCTCTTGATCGCCGTTCAAATAAGCTCTAAACCAATTTCGGATTCGGGGTTGTAACGTTGACTTTAAAAGAAGGTTAATGGGAAGGAGTTTTATTACTTCGGCTCCCAAAAAAGCCGATAACTCTTCAAGATCAGTCGAGCGTGCGAAAGTACTCGTCCAATCCGATTTGAACCCATAATTTACACCTACACCCTCAGTTATGGGCTTCAGTTCGAGCTAGAGGGGCTACTTTGGGCCGTTTGTAACGGAAAAGGTAACATGAGGCATCGGGACTTTCTCCGCGGTGCCAATCCTTACTGTTTTTAAATCTGTTGGGAGGTTACTGGATCCAGCCAGCTCTTGGTGTGATGATGCGGGGGCTACGGATCGCGCGGCGAGGGGGATCCCACCCTAGACACCCGCAGAGCTGCAGAGTTTCATTAATACTCGTAGTTGGGTCAGCAATTATGGGGAATATATGCTCTTCATCTTATCAAGCGTTTTCTATTTGATGCTACTATTACGATAGGGTAAGACGGCAGGAGCAAGATTGGGAGGAATCATAAACTTTTCTATCCGATGTCGCTGTACCGCTGCGTATAAAAGTCAAGTGTTGCTGCAAGCGATTGTCAGTTTTGTCATGAGCAGTTCGAGTCTAATTTTCCAACTTCTTTTTCAAAATTGTATTGTTTCTTCTCATCCCTTCCATCATTATGGCTACCCCTCAGGTAAAGCGTTATGCCATGGTTGGCATGGGTCTCCGATCCGCTTTCTACTACCAGGGTATCATCCAAGATTTTTCCGGCGTTGCCAAGTTAGTTGGAATTTGTGACACCAATCAAACTCGAATGAACGCCTGCAACGATCACATGGTAGAGCTTGGCGGTCAGCGCTTACCTACCTACAAGGCTGAAGATTTCGACAATATGATCAAGGAACAGAAACCGGACGTAGTTATTGTTATAACTGTGGATAAGTTTCACCACATATATTGCATCCGGGCTATGGATATGGGCTGCGATGCCATTGTGGAGAAACCAATAACTATTGATGAGAAAAAGCTCCAGGAAATAATTGACGCCGAGAAGAAGACAGGGAAACGAGTTCGCGTTTCGTTCAATTACAGATATGCTCCACATCATACCAAAGTTCGTGAAATTGTCCAGTCTGGTGTTATCGGGGACGTGACTACAGTTCATATGGATTGGATCCTGGATTGCAATCACGGCTCTGATTTTATGCGTCGCTGGCATCGACACAAGGAGTCAAGTGGCGGAATTCAGATAAGCAAATCGACCCACCACTTCGACTTGGTACAATTCTGGTTAAACACCGAACCTGAAATCGTCTACGCCATGGGAGACCTGCGGTTTTATGGAAAAGAGAACGCACAAAAAAACGGGATGGCCAACCCAGGGGGGCGGTACCATAATAATGAGGATGCTAAGAATGATCCCTTCGCTATTGACATTGAGAGGCCTCTTCTGAAGAAACTTTACCTGGATGCTGAACACGAGGATGGTTATATTCGAGATCGCACTTGCTTTGGTGATGATATCACCATTGAGGATACCCTCTCTCTAATGGTTAAGTTCAAGAACCGTGCTGTCCTAACTTACAACACGTACACATATGCGCCATGGGAGGGATATCGCTGTGTCCTCAACGGAACCAAGGGCCGACTTGAGATAAATCTAGTTGAAGGCGATTACTCTGCTAGTCTTGAACCTATCAAGAAGGCTGCAGAGGGCGACAAAAAGTACGTTCAGGGAGGAGTTGAGAAGTCGCAGATTGTGGTCTACCCTTTGTTTGGGGAGCCTTACGAAGTGCCTACCATAAGGGGCGAGGGCGGCCATGGCGGTGGTGACCGACTTCTTCTAAAGGATATACTTGTGGGTGCTGATGACGAATTCAAACGAGCTGCGTTTATACGTGATGGAGGAAATGCCATCATGGTTGGCGTAGGTGCAAACCATTCCATGAAGTCGGGGCTACCAGTCAACATACAGGAACTTGTTCGTTGGTAGACAAGAGTTTCCCAGCTTTCCATATTGTTCCAAGTCTGCCCAACGCGTGCGAATTCATATTGAGATCAATTATATTATTCTATGCTCTAACAATCTCGTTAATAAATCTCCGGATCTAGCTTTAAATTTTATCGTAGTAGTCGCGCAGGATCTTTATATCGATCAGTTCAAATTGCCAGTGACTGGGTCAGTTTCCTATAGATGCCTAGGAAACCTTAGCTGGTAGCAATTTCTATCCCAGCCTTGCCAACCTCTTGCCCTTCATGTAAAATACGAAACATGAGATGCCCTGACTCATCATCAAGCTTTACCTTCACAGTTAGAGTCGGTCGGTACCATCGGACACCATCTTTATCGAGCATGGAATTGACTTTTGACACATCAAGACAACTCAAAGTGTATTTCAAGTTGCCGACTTTTTCAATACCTATAATAAATATTTAGAAAAAAATCTTTTGTTAAAAAATATTAGTGTCATTGTATTACATACGCTTGTTTTCAATCGTTTCTGGATCATCATCTAGACTGCAAGAATAAAGCGTGAGATTGAAGGGTTCGTCACATCCTGCGAATTGATGAAAGAAGCTTGACTCTATCTCAGAATCGGCATCGATGGTATCACCCTGGTTTAGTCGCGTTTCGTTTTAGCTCAAGTCTTCTCAAAATCAAGGCATGGACGAATTTTACCTTTTTAATTCTCCAGTCCATAAACCCAGAAAGTATTGCCGAATTAATCCATTTGTCCATCCAAACATATCTTAGGGTTCTGTCATAGTCTTTGTGAATTGTTGGCAAGAATCGGTGGCCTACTGCGTAGCCGTAGTGCCTACGGCATTTCTTTTCCCGCACAATAGACCCCTCAAGCCCACGCAGTACAGCACCACAAACAATTGCAGACCATCTAAAGCCGTCAAATATTAAGCAGAGGAATTCATCAATGGGCGAAGAAGTAAAACACTTACGCTCCCGACATCGGAGTGGTTAGTCGGATGTTTTTTGTTTTGCACCACTCCCCAAGTTTGCTTTTTAGATAAGGCGATGAGCCAAATCCGCCAACAAGCACAATGGTTTCAACTGGGGACTCATTGTTCTTCTTAACCTGAGCCACTTGCTCTTTAAGAAGTTCAATAACCTTGTCCACAACCGGATCAAAAAGCGATTTGTAGTCAGCTTGTGTCAGTAAAACTGATCCAGTCCGACTTTCGTAAAACTTTTTAGTTTCAGGCGTTAACTTTAATAACGGCATATTCAGCCGTAGTCGATGCGGTCGCTTGCTCGGATTCTTTATCCCAAAATCTTTCTTCAAATTTTCGAACCGGTCCATGAAAGGACTTGATGGTCCTATTTCTTCCATGTCCAAGGAAGTAAAGGCGTCACCAAAACGTTCTGTTAGCAATTTGAAAAGGTTCCGATCCACAAAGGTTCCTCCGCATTTTCCAGCTATTGATTTTTCGGTTAGTAAATTTGATGTTGTTTTCTGCGATATATCTCCGGGGTCACCTACCAATCCCAACAGCAATCTCTTTGAGTTTGAGAGCAGGCTTTGTTTTCTCCACTTGGTAGGTGGTTATATCCTAAGCATGGTTAAATAAATTTTCAAGTAGAACCGCAGGATCATCACATACCACTGTGCCCCCACCACAGTCACAAATCATTACTCCAGATCCCGGCTACAGCAATGTCAGTTGAGCACTCATCTTGCGGCTCATGTGCATTCAAATATAAGACCAACCTTTACAAAGTCTTCTATATCGTGAAGACTTGACTTCAATGCCATATGTGCCGCAGCCTCCGGCTCCGGAATAAGCATCATTCTGTCGATTGGCTTGGATGCAAATCCAGCCTCCATCGCAGCCGCCTTTGTGAGCAGCTTTGCTGTTTCACTCCAAGTGGCAGGAACTGTCAGCCAAAAGTCGATGGGAAGCTCATCTAATGTTCCTTCTCCTATCCTTTCGATTGCAGCGTCTTCAAACATCTTATACAATCCTTTAAAATATTCGGTGGTGACATCTTGAGCAGTCTTTCCCTTAGGCAACTTCATGAGTTCTGCGCCACTGCTCTGATATAAATCAGGATCGTCATAATCCGAGGCAAGGGAGGATTCGTCAAGGAGTAGTTTTGTCCAGGCATAGGCTTTCATGCCCGGCTCAATCTGGTAACCCCAGGCATTTTCATCCAGGTCGATGTTCTCATCAGCGTAGGCGACCCTTGTGGGAGCTTTCACGCAGTGTTCGGCATCATGAACCGAGGCGCCAGGATATTTTGTCCAGGGTTTAATGTCTTTGAAGTCTGCCGCATTACTCAGAGCAAAGCACAGCCCTACAGCGAAATAATTACTCCTGACCAAGCCACAAATTCTTTCAGGACACTCACCAGAATATGTAGTGCCATAATCAACCCCGACAATCAGTTTACGCTGGTTTGATAACATGGTTGAGCTTAAATTTCATATTTTTTCATTGAAACAGCACTTGCCTATTAATATCTTGTCGGATCGAAGGTTATCACATGTCTGTCAGCTGGAACAACACACTCTGAAAAATTGTGACACAGAACCCCACCTTGGTGCCTAATGCGCTGTCGAGGTCTCATCCAGAAACGACGGGCCTCATATTTCGTCTGTATGTGCTGTCACTGGCCTCTTGGGTCAGGAGATAAAAAAAACAGCCAATTAATTTTCCAATTTAAGCGCTCATGGCGAGATAATTTTTCTTCGGTCGGGCCAGTCCCAAACTTGGCATTACATTTGTACCCTCGAGTTCCTGCGATCCTGATTCAAAATCTCCCGTACTTCGATTGATCTCATATACCTCCGCAAAGTCGAAAAAAAAAACTGTACGCTGTCTAACTTACGGTGGTTGAACAAAACTTTGTCTAACATTTGAGTCCAGGGCCTTACATACTCTCACCAAATCAGTATAGTGCATCCCGCAATCATGCCAACAGAAACGGTGCCCGATGTACCGCGAGAGACACGAGACAAAACCGAAGCAAGTCAATTTATGCCCACGATCTCAATTCAAGACTCTTCAATCATGGCATTTTTCAAGGCAACAGTTCTAACAATTGATGGCAGAAACTTCTCTCTTCAAGGTCGTCAACGAAGACAATCCGGTCCTTCTTCAAGCAGCAGGCCCCTGTGTATCATCACAATCACAGCGGGGTAGATCATCCGAATAATGAATTGGATTTTGTGGCGGACAAGGTTCCCAACGTCCAGAATGGTGGAAGCTATTTCAAACAACACCGTTTTAATGAACATTCGGCGTTAAAAGAACGCGAGCTTCCTGGATCAAAATCTCATGTTTTTCTTCATAATCCCATGAAAGCGTTTCGGAAGGTGATTGGTCCTTCAAAAAATACAGAAATTTCCAATCTTCGGGGAAATAACGAGCACCTCCAACGAGAAGCCCACGGCCTGGAAAAACAGCTTCAAGAGGCCTTAGCACAAAATAACCAACTTTCAATACTGGAACAAAATCAGCGACATAGACTTCTGGAGCAAAACCAACAGATTCGCGATCTCTCCAGTAGGTCGGTGCGGCTGGAAGGTTTATTGCATCAGAAAAAAGAGGAGCTTAAGCAGGCCAACGACAAAATTGTGGAAAAAGAAGTGGTCATCAGCAAAGCACACACTAGGCTTGTTTCTAGACTAGCCAACGACGTCTCTTGTGAATTCCCTGATGATATGGTGAAAAGGGAACTCCAAACATTCTTTCAGGGCAGCTTCCTTTCCTGGTGTGCCGACTTGAGTGTGATAGATGTCCCTGAACCAGAGCAGGTGGAGAAACGGCTGCGCGAGGCAGGCTTCATAAATAAAAGCGAGAGCTACGATAATACAGCAAAAGAGCTCAAGTTGGACATGCACCGAGAGGACGGAGTCGCACCATTGGCTTTGCTGCAAGCGGTTCTCTCGCATACACTCTGCGACTTATACTTGAAAAACCCATACTTTCTTGTTGCTCGAAACGGAGAGGCTGGTCTCACGAGTGCGTTTGATGTTCAGACTGCGCATTCCTTGGCAGAATTGAACAAGTCCTTTGCTCAAGGTTAGTCATCGCCGGAAGGATTGAATTATTTCCGCGAGCATTGTGTCAACTAACGATCACATAGCTCACCCGGATGCCGCTATCGACTGGAGAATCAAGACAGTTGAATTACTCGAAAAGAGTAGACCACTGACCAGAGAGTCAGTTGTCAGTTCAGCTACAAAGTTTTCACACGAGTACGGATTTCTGCTTGAGCCAGATGATGAGGCATTTGAGGATCTTGTCAACCTATTTGAGAATTTTGCTATGATTGCTTTGAAGTTATGGAAACGCAAGGTTATTATCCAAGTGTCTTCAAAACCTGAGCATTTTACGAAAACAGGGTTCCAGTGGAAGTCGGACGAAATGGAGAGCGAAGCTGATTCTCTTCCATCATTGGGTGAGCGGCTTCAGGGCCATCCCATCGGCGTCCTGACTCGACCACTGATTGTTGCGAAACCAATCACTGGTCAGGAAGGCAAAAAGGATCAGATAGTTTGGATGAAGGCTGCCGCTTGGGTGTCAACAGCACAGTGAGGCATAGGCTATAGGTTCACTAACAAGAGGGGGCCAATTTGTTGACAGAGTAGGTGGAGTTTCATGGCAAGACGACTACAACCAATGGGAAAGGTCAGAGGTGCATATCTGTGTTGAAGGAAATGCTACCATGGACATACTTGGCGCAACGAGCAAAGGTATCATACACTCGAACGAGTTGTGCCCTGTGGTCAATCACGCATTGTACAGTATACCAAAGAAAGAATAACGCCAAATACCATGCATAGATCAAATATATTCGAGATTACAGTTAGTACTCATGGCTGTTCCAGACCAAGGCTAAAATTACGGGTTCCTAGAGGCGCGTGGATCCCATCCCCTTCAACATAGACTATTGAATTATTCTTAATTTTGGATCGCATTCCCCATGCCAAATTACTCAGAGCATCGCGATGACCTTTTTGGCGGCGGCCTCGACTGAACCATCCATCCCATACCAGAAGTGCTGGGGTGAGAGCATCCATCTCTGAAGGTGACCATCTGCGATATCCCTAGCCAGAGTGAGTATCTGGCCAGACGTCTGAAGGGTGAGCTTCACGAGAAGGTCACCCACGGCCGCCTGTTGAGCATCATTTAGCTTGGCCTTCCCAGTTCCAATTGACTCTACGACACCCTGCAGAAGATCAATGACGCCAGGCACTGTTGAAGGCCAGTCGGCCTCCTTGGCGCCACATATCGGGTCAGTCGGATCCTGCTTGCAGATGTTCAGGTGCTCAACTCCAGAGGGCACCGCTGGGAAAGTAACGCTATCTTTGAAGAGAGGGTAAGGATCGGCAAACGCAACAAATGCTATCACGTTGGCAAGCGCAGCTTTATTGATCGCGCTAAAACTTTTGCGACCGCATAAGGATCCTTGGCTGCAATGCGGTGTTAGCTTAACGAGCTGGCACAAATTTTTTTTTAGAGCGACAAACCTCCAACCAGAGACAACAATCTTCGCATCGGGGCAAGTAGAAGCGTAAGAGTTGACAGCAGCGCCCAGGGCAGTCCCGCAGCTATTTGAACCGCCCTCATTCAAATATTGGTCCAGGTTAGCAGGATAGGACTTGGAATCGACGCCCTGGAATGATACATTGCTGTGCTTGGCGACCAAAGCATCGCGAAAGGGTGCTCCAACCCAAGGACCAATATTGCTGTAGTGGAAAATGTCGGTTAGCCGATATGCAGGCGTACACTTGGCGAGCCACAAAAAAAATTGCAAACGTACCCAGAGTCGAAGGTGCCTCGGGCCCAAATGACGGCCAAGTCGGCGCAGGCGCTGGAATCTCCCTGGAGGACCGTGCTCCAACCGTTCTCCGTGTCGGATGAGGCGTCGCGAACGCTCAGCGGCTGAGCAGACGCGACAGAGGCGAAGACAGTAGCGAGGGCAACAATTGATCTCATTTTGGATACAAGAACTGGCGAGATGAAGCGAGCAAGAAGCTGAACAATGGGGTTGTGGTCCTTGTTATGTTTTTATGAATAATAATTATCCTCCCTGGCCGTCACGTCACGTCCCCAAATCTGAAGGGATCGACGCCCTGAGCGCAAGCTAATTTCCAGCCGCTAGCCCGGACCGCATGTCAGAAACACCCTCGGAATCGGCCCGTGTGATACAAACAAACGTCTTGTCCGCGTCGAGTCATGGTGCTGCTCTTTGACTTGAGCGCGCGGGGAACAAGGCTGATACATGGGGGATGAGTTTATATGGAGGGATGGAGAGGGATGTGAGAAGACGATGGCTTCCATTGGCCGAGTTGACGAACCAGACGAGGTAGCCTTTTTATCCAAAACTTTGGGTGCCGGCAGATGCTGTGGATCCCACACACGCTAATTTAACGCCGCCCTTCACCTGGAGACAATTACACGACAAGGACCCGCCAGAGAACAGAGGAGAAACGCTTATCCCGCCTGTTTGAGAAGACATTGATCGCCGCTTTTGCTTGGGGCTGCTAAGCTGCAGAGTCACAACCACACATCCTCGATACCTTCTCTCATTAGTCTATCTTTCATATAAAATAAAGTGCTTAATAAAGATGGTCGATAAAAAATAACTATTTTTATACATGAGCACTCACAAAAACAGACTTCAGGATCGAGTGTGGCGGTCTGGCCTAATTCAACAAGTCAAACCGGCCGTTTGATGTTTACGGAACAGACAAGGCGCGCTAGGTCTGAGCAAAAGACATCGTAACAATCGGATCGCCACGAATTTTAGTGTTGTACATCAAGATGCAGGGCGATGCTGTGTCTCAGATTGCAGCCTCTATCCGCTTTATAGAATAGAGCATAGCGATGTTGCCTTCAAGCTCCCGAAGAGACTGGTGGAACTGCAGGCCGCAAAGGTGCACTCTAGATATAGTTTCAACTTCATCCTGCTATGTTTCCCCGTATACCTCTTGAGCATTTTATTCTGAGAGACGCCTGAATGAGTCCAATCATAGTAACCCACTTCTTGGGTTGAACCTATCAGAAAGCCGCTTCTCAAATTCCCATGCAGTGCACATTTGTAAGCCTGTATGTAGCCTATCTCACCAAGCATGGCTTACATAACATGCCATTAGATTTTATGGCCTGATTTCTCAGGCTAAACCAGGTCCAAATCCCTTCCTAATCCCACAGCAGTAATATCTCCCGTTTTCCGCTTACGAGCCAAACAAACCTGTTCTTTCCTAGATTTTCATCTGCTTCCTCTCTCTAAAATGGATCTTTGTCGTGACTGCAACGGTCTTGCCATGGCCATATCCCTAAGGCTTGAAATTTGGCCTGGACTAGATTCTTTCTGGAATATTGTCAGAATACGTGCAAATTCACGGGATTGCCCCCTTTGCAAAACGATATCTGACTACATCCTCGACCACCCAACTATCTCCATACAAAGTACATCTAAACTTCACGGGTTGTGTTTTCGGTCGTTTAATGGCCTTGTAGCGGCACCTGATCAACCAATCAGCGCCGTACAACTTAACATTGAAATTGAGTCAATCAAAGTCTCAATGTCGATTTGGGGTGATCCTGGTAGCTATTGAGAGCTTTCCGGTGAAGGTATAGTCATGGTAATTTGTGTCTAGGGTCTCCTGCTACCTTTTCTGGTAATGTGTGTACTGAGCCTCCATTGTCATGTGACAACTCCCCGCAGGCATTTGCGTTTATCAGGTCTTGGATTCGGACATGCATTCAGGAGCATGATTGTTGTAAAAAGACTCTTGCCGGAACTTTGATAAATGAAATTTCAGGCCCACAACTACCAACTCGAGTATTAGATCTTGGGATTGGAAACACTGGTCTCATTTCCCTCATAGAAACCAGGGGTCAACACGGAAATTACTGTGCGTTAAGTTATTGTTGGGGCCCAAAAGGTACACAGACTATGGTAACAACACGAGAAAACATACAGGACCACCTCACTACGATTCAGTTCAATCATCTTCCAAAAACCTTTCAAGATGCAATCATTATTACACGAGAGATCGGAATTCGTTATCTTTGGATCGACAGTCTGTGCATTATACAGGGAGATGCAATGGATTGGGCTTCAGAATCATCGAGAATGGCAGACGTGTATCAGAAAGCGTACCTTGTCATTGCAGCCTCGGGATCTATGAACCCAGAAGAAGGGTGTTTCTCTAACGAACGCCGATCCTCGACTACGGTAGATGTTCCTTACTATGTCACAGAAGACAGGACATCTGGTTGTATGCGACTCTTGCTAGATTTCCCCCAGGACGAATCGCCATATTGGGGGCCGCTGAATAAAAGAGGGTGGGCTATGCAGGAGTGGTATCTAGCACGAAGAACTTTGCATTTTATGCCCACCGGTATGTCATGGAAATGCAGCGTGTTAGATTCAGGTGAAAGAAATCAACTTGACACGCAGCAATACAAGGAATATTGGGGAAACATACTGCAGGAATTCAGCAAGCGTCAGCTCACTTACAAAACAGATCGTCTAGCTGCTCTAGAAGGACTATCTCAAGCATTTGGTGAGATAACCAAAAGCAGGTATGTTCTAGGAACTTTTGAGTCGGATATCCATGAGCAGCTCTTCTGGATAATGGAAGATAAGGCACGGAGGTCAGAACACCTAGCGAATGTGCCTTCTTGGTCTTGGGCCTCAAAAGGAGGGCCAAAACTCTTCTGGCTGTCTGAGGGGCAGTTATCGCTGCACTCTCGTGTTATTATTGAGCATTCTGGCGCCCTGAAAATCGAAGGCTATGTGGCACAACTCAAAATTTCTAACACCAAAGCCGAGATTCTAAATGACGATAGCAAAGCAGTATTTTCCGATCTACTGTTAGCAGCGAAAAACTGCAGGACGGCCCCTTGCCACTGGATCCAATCCCTGTCTGACAATTCGGAATTGGCTGGTGCAGCCGCCTTTGATGATGAATATTTTAGTATGGTGCATGTTGTTTTTCTGGCTCAATGGGAAGACTTCAACGAGTGAGTTCTTTCCAAAACCTTTCATTTGTGCTAATAAAACTAATTTAGTTAATTTTTGAAGTTGGAAAGATATTTACTTTCCAGACCAGATTGAATTCTTCAGAAGTGTGCCCAAACGTATAACAGTATTAAGATCCTAACAAAACTATGAGGAAATCAATATTCTTGCTAACTCAAATTCTAGATTCCATACGTTGTCTTGCTACTCAGACCCAGTACTGTTGGGGAGCACCATTTTGAGCGAGTTGGTGCTGGATTTGTTTTTCCAGGCCCGGAAGATAGCAGCATCTCAGCAACTCGTCAGACCATTCATGTAGTCTGAGCAGCTGTATCCATAGCCTAGAAATACGGATAGGGATTCCGAATAGATCAATAAATATGTCTATTAGTCGGTGTTTAATTCTGATGGCCACAATACATTTATAAACTTAGTATATGCCAGGGTCATCTAATTCTAAATTCACAAGAAGCGTAAAATTTGAGTCAGTATTCCAATTACAGGCGAGCGCCATGTTCGGCCCAAATAACATCTTCCAACACTAAAAAGGAATACGGCTAAAATTCTAGAATGTACAATATTCCGCCGAACAGCCGGTCGTGCCGACAGAACCTTGAAATGAGCCAGACTTTAGCCACAAAGTAAAACATGGCCTATATCACATCTGGCTGAAATCCATCAATGGGGCGGCGGCTAGTTTAAACATGTGATAAGGTGATCCCGTGTGGGGATCCTTAGTTATCCGTTTAATCCTAGAATGCTTATTTCACATTCCAGTGGCAGAAACAATACACACAACCAGAATACCCATATAGAAATACACTTGACCGTTTACTATTTTGTGTCTAGACCCGAGGTATCGAGGTATTGTGTCAAGAGCGATACCCTGTTTGGTTTTCTTAGGCTACGGCGGAGTCCGGTCTTCTATCCTCCATCTGTAGTTATGAATCTCTTGGAATGCGATAAGCTGGCGCACGGGCGTCTTACATGACACGAAAAGAAAAGTTATTCAGAAGATCTCTACCTGGCAGCAATGAAACAAGAACGCAAACGCCGCGACAAAGGCGCCGCGCACGTGGTTTGATGTTTTACATGAAAAAGCGGTTCATTAGGCAATTCGTAAGAGCAAAATGCCAAGCCGGTGTCAACCTTATCACATATAGTCAACAACCAAAATGCTCTACGGTAAGCCCACTCGCTGCAGATATCGGTTTGACTTTAGACCGCTCTGAACTTGGACGTCGCAAACCGTCCACCACCGAGTCTGGACCTGGCCTAATTCGCTGAGTAAGCGGGATCAGTTGATCTTCCTCCCTCCGTCATTCCACTGCCCTGGATTCTCGTTGTGGTAAATTTAACGGCTTCCCATGAAATTACTTTTTGGCTCCTCGAGAATTGACAAGAGTCAAACTTGATTCAACATCTTCTCTTCTTCTTTAAAATTAAATCCAGAACATCTGGAAATTTTTCAACGGAGAGAAATTCCCTAGTGACCTGGTTCTGCCTCAAATATGGCCAGAGGCATAGCAGGAGATGCCCTCATTGTATGTGTGCACGGCTTCCGTGCAAATGCAAACCGGTTGGCTGACTACTCCCTCAGGCAATTGAGTGGCTATTAATCGGCATCGCCTTTGTTCTTATACTAGCACGACTCAATTTGCGAATATTTCACCTCAAACGAGGGCTGGTCGTCAGCGACTACTTCATCTTTGGAGCATTCGCTTCCGCGATCGGGCTTGGTGTTGGAGACATCATGCTGAATCAGCACAGAGTTTATCAACCGAATATTGATTTCAGAATGACAAAATATGTTCCCAAATCAGATGCCGAACTGGTCTATGTTTACAAGGTACGTTGTTGATATACTGTAATTAGCTAATTTAACATCGCCAATTGACATATTGATATTATAGGTGTTCTACATCTTGTATTATCCCTTCTACTTGGAGCAGTACTGCAACAAAGCCACGCTTATAGCTGTGTATTGGGAAATCTTTTCAGATGGCTCTAAGAAGCTCAGGTGGACGCTCTACTGTCTATCTGCCTACGTCGGAGTCTGTTTTATCGTCACTATGCTCTTGATTATCTTTCATTGCAAAATGGGGTGTTACTGGTAGGTTACTTCATTTTGTTGGATTTCTTGAAGCTAATCTTCGATTCTAGGTCATTAACTGAAGTATGCCCTGGTCATTGCATGCGCATCAATGACAACATTTGTTGGGCATTGCATTTTTCTTCTGATATACTGAGTACGCACCCACCCCGCTTCACCAGATTCTTTTCTAACTTTTATGGCAGTCTTTATCTTTCCACTCATCTGTATCAGCCGATTAAATATGACGAAAGCACAAAAGATCAGCGCTAGCATCACATTTTGCATTGGTCTCATCAATATTTCTGTTACAGTTGCAAGGTGGTTTGTTGTTCAGGCTGTGTTTACGCCAGTACCAGCTTTAACTACAGGTGGTATGTATATTATTCTCCAACCCTGGCATGTCTGAAGCTCACAATAAATCACAGAAGCGCTTGCGGTTGCAGATGGACATACTGGTCTCATCGTTGCCATTCTACCGTCACTACGGCCATATCTGCGGATTTGGCAGCCTCGCCTAGCAGACTTGCGAGCCAAACTCAGGTCAGACAACGCTCATGAAGCATCTGAAAAAGGCCAGTTTACATACGAAGACACGAGCCCACTCAGGGCTAGTCAATAATCCTAAAGAAAAGAACCAACACGGTTTTCGGGGGTAAATGAAGAAGGGGGAAAAAATAAGTGAAATAATAGAATGGAAAAGATGAGGGATGAAAAAGCGAATTATCTCGCATTTTAGCCAAACCTTGAGTTTGTCATTCGAGATATGAAAAAGATTCATAATATACATTATATCATAGCCGCGAATAAATTTATCTACCGTGTCTAAAGCTACATGAAGCCTTGGAAAATTACACAGCTGTGGATGGGTTCCGTATCGGCTTAACTGTGATGTCCATTCCAAATTATTCACAGCCAGTAAGCACCCAACGGCATTGATGCTCAACAAATCAGCATAACATCCAACTTATAAAGTTCTATTGCACAATTATAGTCTTAGGTTAAAGTTGCCAAGCGAGGTCACAAAGTATGCCGAAATCGCTGGTGGCATTCTCCACCAAGCCATCGCTGCGGGCCGGCCTCGTGACTGATCAAATAAACGAAAGTAGCAATCGAGCCGAGGTGGGTGGCGCAGTTTCAACTGGCCAAATTGGCACCATGGCCCCGCAGACGTCGTGGAGGAGGAGGAACACGGCATGACACGGCGCGACGCGGCGCAAACACGGCCCTTGGACAACTGGCCAATTTGCTGAACCAGTCCTTTTGCCTTCGGTGGCATTTCAACCGAACTGCATTGCGCGTGCGTGCGTGTTGCGGACTCGGGGTGGGCTTTGGAGCGGGGAAGATGGCCACATGATTGGGTTAAGCATTAGCTTCAACTCATGGAAATATCCAATCATGGCCGCTCCTCTCGCAACTGTGGCCATCCTGGTCCCTCATCCATTCATCCATCAATTTGGCCCTGTGGAAGCTAGTAGTCCAGCCAAGGTCCGTCTCAATCCCGGAGAGCAACTCCAGCACGGCATTCTGCTCCAGCGACTCGTGGAAAACCTGCCCGGCCACGAAAAGCGCCTGGACGGAATTTATGCGCACAGGATCTGTCGGATTTGCAAGGCTGATGCCGCAAACCTCTCTTGCGTGTCGAAGAACTTCGGTCTGCGTATACCGATACGACTTGAGGCGGGCCGACACTGTGGACCGGATTGCTGTGGATTCCTGCGGGCGGTTGACAAGTAATAATATGCTCGCCATGTGATAGCTCTGCATAGTAGCAGCGCAGAGTGGTAAATCATACCAAATCTGGTCAAAAATATCTCCCCCGCCAGCACCTTGCTTTGCTGGCTGACTATTCGCCTTTGTGCGAGCAGTAGCTTGAAACGTTGGCGGAAGGCTTGCGTGCCACTTTTGTAGTTCGTTTACCATCAAGGTCCACCGTTCAAGGAGCTGTTCCTGCGTAATTCCAATGATGGGTCTTTGGCCAGGTGGCAGTGCATAGTCTTCGGGATAGAGAGCATCCCCTGATGTGAGATGGTTTGCTAGTTTCCCAAGAAGCCAGATTAACTCATTGCTTTTCGTGTCCTCTTCCACATCTGCCGATGGGCGAACATCGGCAGAATTTGGTGGACTAAAGGGCTGCAGAAAGCCGTCTTCATCGGTCGCAAGGCCGGCGTTTTGCCATAGTCTCATGTCCTTGAGGTCAAGGCGTGTCTGTGTCTCACTAATGACTAGTAAATTCAGTAGCCGTTCGAGGAAAGCACAACTAGGATACTTACAGGCACAAAGTAGATCTTGCCTGGCCAGGCTCCAAAATATGGGCCCTTTTATGGCTGTTCTTGGTATTATAACGGGCGAGCACGCAACCGATATTAGACTTGCTTCGGGGCTAAAAAGAGGCAAAGCGCTAAGATGGGCCCTCCAAGCGGTTCCTGGAGCAGTCATCAACTCATAGGTGCAAAGTATAGCCACAGCTGCAAATACTTCTTCTTTTTCTGATATATCTTCATCAAACTTTTGCAAGTTGATTGCCTCTTTCAAGTGCCCAATAGCTTGATCATAATATGTCGCAGATTGATAGTGCCAGTCCACATGATGATCGCCCAATGGACCTCTGTTATTCGGTCGATTTAAATACAATTGATTATCCTGGAATTTCGAATCGATGTGCTGTAAATGCTTGGCGGCAAGTGCACATGCGGCAGACTTGAGTAAAGGTCGAGTCGCTGCTATTACTGGAACTTTTGAAGAGAAGTATGCACCAGTATCGAAAAGGTCCATCCTGGAAAATGGTTAGCAATAGTAAAGTGCCACCTGGTTAGTAGACTCACCATTGGCCTGGGCCTTCTTTGAAATGTCTCACCAAGTGTAGAGAGATGATATTTGGGTCGATTGGAATCTCGATCTTATCTGCTGGGCGTGGTGATGAATAGCTAGATTCAGTGGGGTTTGGATTCAGTCCAAATTCAAGATCACTTTGTAGTTCAACAATCGGCTGGTCAATGTCAATGGAAGAGATTTGGTGCAAGATAGGGTCGGTCTGCTCGATGCTTGTTAGATCTGGGAGTCCTTCCAGGTTTTCTAAGTCCTCATGAGAGTAAGGGTCTTCAATTTGGATAAACGTAACTAAAGTAGTTCATTAGCTTAGTAAAGAGGCATGGCGTGGAGACTCACGTTGAGACGGCACTTCTAGCCACACATGGTCGGTATCAAAATTCGAAACCACGTCAGATGCAAAGTTATTTGTAGATTTGCTTTTGCGCTTTGATTGCGAACGAAGGTCGAAATTTCGAAAGATGGATCGTTCAGAGTATGTACAATCTCGAAATCCTTTGGTGCAATGACCACAAATAGGTTTGACCTCGTCACATTTCAGTTTGCGACATCTACAAGTCAAGCTGTTGATCAGGGTTAAAAGCGGTACACTAAGGGGAGTCGGTTCACTGACCATCCAGAATAGGAACGCATTCCTTCCAGGAAAAGTGCGTATTAAAGAATCCAATGAGCCTGGAATGACTATGCAATGCAATATTCAGTTGAAATCCCTGTTGGGGAGTGTCTCGGGATATGAGAACAAAAGGAAACCCACGACGAATTCCCCAGCTCAAGACGGAAAGCAAGCCGAGAGATTAGGGGAAATTTTTTCTGGTTATGGGCATCGAGCCGAGTGCGGGGTTAGCACACGCCCAACAGTGGGGGTGCGGGCGCTTGTAGGCAACCGAATTAATTGTGAATGGAATTCTTTGGCGCTGCCATTCATATATATCAATACATCAGTCGCTGTCGCCATACCTTGTAGATTTTGTTGATTATAGTATCATTAATCTCTCAACCAGGGGTCCTTTTAGCCAACAAATACACAATGGCTCCCTTCTCCGTCTCTGGCAAAACCGCCATCGTCACCGGAGCTGGTTCCGGTAAGTAAACCACGCTAGCCAACAGGCCTAATTGCGGCGGGAATCAATAACCGTATATTAGGAATCAACCTGGAATTTGCCCGCATCCTTTTAGCAAAAGGCTGCAATGTCGTCTTTGCAGACTTGTCGCTTCGCCCAGAGGCTCAAGCCCTCGTGGACCAGTACCAGGCAAGCCCACGGGCTATATTTGTGAAAACAGATGTGACTTCGTGGCCAGACTTGTCGCAAATGTTCCGAACTGCACTGGCTGAATTCGGTGAATTCGATGTGCTCTGCCCTGGAGCAGGAGTCTACGAACCGCATTGGTCCAGCTTCTGGCACCCTCCCGGCTCACCAGAAAGCAAAGATGACCCCGATGGAGGACACTATGCGCTCATTGATATCAATCTGACGCATCCCATTCGTGCAACTCAGATGGCTATTTCCCACTGGTTATACCCAAAGGCTGCCCCGGGTTCGTCAAAACCTGCTCAAGAAAAGGCATCGGTCGCAAACCCAAAGCGAATCGTCCACATTGCCTCAGTGGCTGGATACTACCCCGTCTACAGAGCTCCAATCTATGGTGCCACCAAGTTTGGAATTACAGGATTTGTCCGAAGCATGGAACCAATCGAGGCCAGCGACGGTATCCGTATCACTGCCGTTGCGCCCGGTGTGGTCAAGACTCCCTTGTGGACAGAGCACCCAGAAAAGCTAGCTAATGTCGACCAAACAAAGGATGGCTGGGTGACGCCAGAAGAGGTTGCGCAGGCCATGTTTGCATGTGTAGAAAGCGATGAACACCCTGGTGGAACCATTCTTGAGGTCGGCAAGGATAATACTCGCCATGTATCCACATTCAACGACCCAGGCCCAGACATGAGTCCCGAAGCAGGTTTCGTTACAAGCAATGCGGACCATGGAGATCAATTGGCCCGCGACTGTTTGAGCTCGGAAGAGACTTGGGGTTCGAAATTCTAAAGCATGAATATATACATATCAGGCTCAGGATGAGGTGGGCCTTAATTGATGACTATATAATGAATAAAAAGAAATATGAAGCCAAGATATATTTCGTTGTGAAGAAAGTGATACCTAATTTTTTTAATCGTGTATGGCTGTAACGGCTTTTACTCTTCCTTTTTACTACGGAAAATATCTTGCTCCCCTCCCTCTAGAGTATATAAATTTAGTTTATGATCTTTTGCGTTTCAAACCCTTCCTCATTGATAAACTCGACAATTGAATTCAGATTTTATCCGAAATCTACGACAGTCACCTCTCTCTCTAGCCTAAAACGGCTTCGAGCAAAATACCCATAACCGCGACAGAGCGAGAAGTGGGGGTATGTTCCTCACGGGTGATGCTTAATGTCGAGATCCACATATCAAGTTGGATTGCGAAAATTCAGTCGGACCCCAGAGGAAAATCATCTCCCCGTCTTTCTTTGCTTTTTATTTTTAGGTGTGAAGAGGAATGGGTTGGGACAGGGGAGCGTGCCCATTGAGGCCTGTAATCAGGATTTGACCAGGATAGACCGCGCCGTGTTTTCATTACGCATATGAATTCATGCTTGACGCGATTTATCATCTAAAAGAAAAGTCAGAAACGGCCCACTTGGGTTACTTTGATGGTAATAATTTACCGACGCGTTGTGGAGCATGTATCAGGTACTTGTTATCAAAGTTGTCCACGCACGTCCCGCCGCGAACTGTTACCCTACACCAAGCTCAAAGCTACCTCGGCATCACACTTTGACCGCGATCTCGCAGTTTGGGTGATAGCTTGCGACTAGTTTAGCCTTGGAAGAGGACCCAATTTATTGTAGTTCCCGCTGCGTGTTTGCCATGTGGGAAACCATCTTCCCGCAGTAGTTTAGGTTGGCCTCCGATCCGGACGATGGAGCTAAACACCACACGATGAAACAGTGACACCCAACAAAAAATGACGACACCATTCAAAAGTGAACTCAAGATCAAGAAGAAGTTCGAAGCAATAACACGATATTACCAGAGATTCATTTTCGTATCTTATTTATTTGCTTTTGTGGTTCTTTTGACGTTCTGGCAGTAAAGTTTACCTCATGTGACCAGTTTCTCATCACCATGATGATAGCCTCAGGTACATAAATAGACATGTTCACAAACACTTATTTAGATGCTTTGCGGTTAATACAACGCGGCACTCGGAATAAAAAAATTAATTGGGTCAAAATAGTGTATTCACTCTTTTCGTTGCTATTTTGCTAGCTATCCCCATCATCAAACTCATAGCCAAATCATTAAAAAAAAGCGCCTGTTTCGTAAACAATTCCCAAACCCCAGATGCAAGTGTTTAGACACGGCAATGCATTTTCGCTCTTGTAACAAAGAAAAAAACAAAAACAGCAAGAAAAAAAAATACTATACAAAAATGATTCCAAGTTTACAGCTTGGCAGGAGCAG
The DNA here is from genome assembly GCA_020809705.1 of Calonectria ilicicola. Taxonomy (NCBI): domain Eukaryota; kingdom Fungi; phylum Ascomycota; class Sordariomycetes; order Hypocreales; family Nectriaceae; genus Calonectria; species Calonectria ilicicola. The sequence continues at coordinate 557,993 of CP085833.1, read as the reverse complement.
CGCAGCAGGAAGCGGCTGGCTTCTCCTCCTTGCTGCCAAAGGCGTTGGCGGATACGGTATCCACGCAGACAGCCGAAGGGGGCACCCACAGACCGGGGTTCTTCTGGAAGAAGTTGGAGGCGCGCAGCATGACGCTGACGGGCTCAGCGGGCATCACGGGGAAGTCCTCGCATCGGGGGAAATGGGTGAGACCGAACTGAATGTAGCACACAATGTCGGTGTTGTCAATGGGCTCGTCACGGTCAACCCAGTCGACAATGGTCGAGTTGTAGGGGTGCTTCTCCTCGCCGGTGGACTGGCACACGTAGTCACCAGCAGGGAACAGCTCGTAGTCCTTGTAGGGAGTAACCCACAGACTGTGACGGGCAAAGGCAGCGCGCTTGTAGACCATGCTGCCGGGCTTGGCTAGCAGACCGGGGCAGCTGCTGTTGAGGATCTTGTAGGCGACGGGCTTCTTGCAAGCGGGGTTGATGCTGCTGGGGTTCATAATGTCCCAAGAGCGGCTGGTCTCGAACTTGTAGTCGGCCACGGCCTCCTTGGAGGTCTTGAAGGGAGTCTTCTTGCAGTAGAAGCCGTTTCCGTAGAAGTTGCCGGGGGAGCCGACGGGGTCGTCGGCGGGGACGGCATCGTTCTGCACGACTGTGTTGTTGGGGCCATCGACCTCGGGGTCGACACGCAGAGAGAAGATGTGCTGGTGGTTGTGGGCGTTGATGCGGTGGGCGACCTCAGTGCCGAAGGGGGCGGCGGTCTCGCTGGGGGCCATGCAGTAGGTGTTGAGCATGCCGGTAAGCTTCATCTCGAGCTTGTAGGTGCCGTCAAGGGTAAAGGTGTGGTAGAAGCCGTACTCGTAGTTGGCGGCGGTGATGATTTGCGAGATGATGAGCTTGCGGTCACGGGCAGAGATAACGGTGCCGTCGCGGTAGTCGGTGTGCTTGTAGAGGAGACCGTTGTCCTCCTCGTGAATGCAGATGGCATTCTTGATGACGGCGGGCTCGCCGCTGCCGGTGGCCATGACGGCGTCAAGGTAGTGGATGGCGCCCTTGCAGTCGCATCCAAGCTTGAGCGAGTTGGTCATGAAACCAGTACCGTACTCACCAACGTCGAAGGCGTGCTTCTTCTGGTGAGGAGGCTCGGGGTTGCCGTAGGGGACAACCATCTCAACAACACTGATGCGGTTGAAGAGAGTGCGCTCGCGGTGCTCGTGCTGGTCCTCCATGCGGACATCAGACAGCACGATCCCCTCGCGGTAGTTGAAGCCAATGTGCATCTTGTAGCCGGCCCATTGGATCTCGTTGCCGCGCATGCGGAACGAGACGCCCTCGGGCTGGGTGATGTTGATGGGCTTGAGCACGCCGTCGACATAGTTCTCACCAATGAACTCGGGCATGTAGTTGTGCTCCTCGAGCGGGACCTTGGTGCGCTCGCCATTGACGCGGCGCACGTCGACGGCGAGGACCTCCTCGGTCTCGGTGTCGACAACGACGGAAAAGTCCAGAGGGTGGGCGTACTGGTTGTCGTTCTCAGAGTTGCGGTAGTAGGCCAATCCCTGCTGGAGGCGGCGCTCGAAGCCCCAGCGGTTGTCGAAACCGATGGCCCAGGCGTCGAGGTAGACCTTGGACATGTCCGTGATGCCGATTTCGCGGCACACCTCAATGACCTGGGGGTCAACTCGGCAGACACGCTCGCACACGTCGAGATCCTCGAGGGTGAGCGTGGGGCCGACATCGTAGATGGGCTTCCAGTCCTCAATCTTGGAGGTGGTCAAGTTGGCGACGACCTCGGCGATCTGGCAGCTGGGCTTCTCAATCACAATGGCAAAGGCCCGTCGGTCCGGGCGGGGGCCCTTGCGGGCGCGGAAAGCAGCATACTCGTGCTTCTTGGGCTCGCGCAGGGTGAGGCAGTTGAACTTGAGCTGCTTGGGGCTGGCATGGTCAATGATGAGCTTGCGGGCAGCGCGGATCTCGTCAATGGATAGCTGATCTGCAAGATAACCCCTGTTAGCGCGACGAACTGATAGAGGCTGTAGGCGAATGCGAGGCGAGCACCACCACCGCAGCAAAACTTACCCAGGGGATGGACGGTGTGCAGCTTAGACAGATCTGGAGCGGCATCGTTGGGCTCTTCCCGGTACACGGTGTAACCGGCGATAGCTGAGGTGTCTGCAATCATGGTGTGGGTTTTCTGGACTTAGAGAATGTGCCATACGATACTGGGTGTAAGAAGCAACGACAAAAGGTTGTCGATGGTGAGATGGGATGAGGAAAGCTGGAGGAGGATGGCGAGAGCGGGCTGTTTGAGATCTTTGTATTGATTGTCTGTGTCTCTTGGACCTGAACCTTGACCAAGCATCAAAGGAGGATTACAGCTTCTTATAGACGCGACAGAGAACGGGCACGCTCGTCATCGGACACTGCCGTAGCCGCCTCATGTTGGGGATTCCCCACCGTGGCCCGGCCGCTGTGACGGTGCAAAAGCCATTGTCGAAGTGCCGGCGGAGACCGGCCGGTAAGCGGCATCTCCATGATTGCGGTGCAGCAGCGCAAGGAGATTATGCGGCCGAGCTGCCGTGTCAAGTCAGGCGTCGAAACTCGAGATACACTCACCAATTGCGCGGCCCACTGTTGCAGCCGGGCTTGGTCAGATGACGAGGCGGGATTGGAGCGGAGCGGGATTGGGCGGAGGAGAATTGCTTCTGTCCAACAAACAAACGTGCACTAACGTCTGTGGTGCATGGATGCTGTCGTCAAAACATGCACATGAATAGCTACTTTGGGCGAAGCTGCAAGCTAACTACCAACCGTCAGACAAGACAGTGAAGGTGAACGGCAAGCCAGCCACTATCACGCGCCTTGCCCGTTGCGGCAGTTCGCGCTCACGTCGATGACGGCGAACTGGCAGCTTAGGGCGGATATGCAACCATTCCCAAAGGGGGCAATAGATTGCATCAGGCCAAGACCCCTGCGGCGAATGGCGTTGCTGGTCCTTGTCGATAACGGGGAGCCCACCTGGAAGCTCTCCCCTGCAGCGCTCGCTACTCGCTAACTCGCTCGCTGAAGCTTTGCGTTTACGTACAAACGTACAAAGAAGGAAAGTTTTTGGGCTTCCAGGCGTCGCATCATCGATCCGGTCCCGGGCTGCCCGTGCCATGCCACTTGCCCTTCCACCGCGGTGCAACGACTCGCATGTACCCCGTGGGGAAGAGCCAAGAGCTGTGGCGTAACTGATGCTGTACCCAAGACCTTGTGAGTCTCTTGTGAGCTATCACGTAATGGCATCTAGGCGTTGTCGATTCCCCGTGGGGATTGCCGTTGTCCCCTGCAGGCGAGCATCATTGCTTGTATATTACGCCTTGTCGACGGCTTCATTATTCGCGGGGTAGTTGGGCCGCGTGAGTGTGAGCCAAGCCTCTGGAAAAGACGCTTCTGTCGCAGCGTGTGCCAGGTCATCATACCTGTGGCTAGAGCTCGCCCCTTCTGCGGCGTCCATGTACAGAGTACTCGTCTAGTACCCAAAAAATCGCCAGGGTCAGAGATAACGGCGCCCAAGCAGCGTACTCAGTACGGATAAGCAAATCAATTGTGTCCACACATCCCCCTCCCCTATCCCTCTTTGGTACCTGTATCCAACCCTCACACGATGCCCTGGGGCGCTGTAGAAAAAATCCCCGTGTGGCCTGTCCTGACATATGTTGGTCCGAACGCACCCTGAGCAAAAAGTGAGCAGCCTGTATAATTAAGCCCGCAACTCCCCCTTCGCCGTGCCAAGGTTTTCTGGTTCTGGACAACCACATCTGTTGCGAATGAGGGACAATTCATCCCCATTGTCCATTTCTTGCAAGAAACCGCCGCCGGACCCGACTGAACATGGCCGTGGATCCGGAAACGAACGAGTCACCTAAGCACGCAGTGCCGGACGACCAGGCTCTTCAAGATGCCGACGACCTGGCCGAGTTTGGCCATTCCGAGGCCCTGACGAGAAAATTCAGCCTCTGGAGCATGCTGTCGCTCGCCTTTTGCGTCCTGGGCACCTGGTCAACTTTCGCCCAGGGCCTCTCCAGCGGCCTTACAAACGGAGGCCCTGTTGCCATTCTCTGGGGTCTTTGCCTGGTGACGGCGTGCAACCTGTGCGTTGCCCTATCCATGGGCGAGCTGGTGAGCAGCATGCCCACGGCCCTGGGCCAGGCGTACTGGATCTCGCGACTGTGGCCCACCGCGGGTGGTCGCTTCTCCTCATACCTGTGCGCATGGATCAACACGTTTGGCTGGTGGGCTCTATCTGCTTCCCAAATTGCATTCATGACTGAGTTTATGCTTGGTATGAAGGTCCTATTTACACCCGATTGGACGGGTGCAAGCAAGGGATGGGTTTTGTTCCTTCTCTATGTTGGCACCACCATCACTATGACGCTCTTCAACATTGTTTCCTGCAGGAGGGATGTTATTCTTCCTGCATTTAACAACTTTGTTGGTATCTGCTTTGTGGGACTCTTCTTCATCATCAGCTTGGCCTTGCTCATCTCCGTTGGAACCAAGTCTGGCTTGGAGTTCCAATCCGGTCACTTTGTCTTTAGAACTTGGATCAACCAGACTGGCTGGCCAGATGGTGTTACTTGGTTCATGGGACTTATCCAGGCTGCCTATGGTCTGACTGCCTTCGACTCGGCTATCCACATGGTTGAGGAAATCCCCTCGCCCCGAACCAATGTTCCTCGAGTCATCTGGCTCTCGGTTGCTATGGGTGCCGTGACTGGCTTCATTTTCATGCTGGTCTGTCTCTTTTCTATCCAGGATCTTGACGCCATCCTTGCCGCGGACCTCCCATTCATGGATCTGCTCAAGGAAACTGTGGGTCTCAAGGGCGGAACTGTCTTGCTTTCTCTGTTCATCATGAACGGTGTTGGCCAGGGTGTCAGCATCGTCACCACTGCCTCGCGTATGACCTGGGGTTTTGCACGAGACGGTGGTATTCCTTGGAGCAACTACTTTACCAAGGTTGACGAGACCTGGAAGGTTCCAGTTCGAGCTTTGTGGCTTCAGTGTGCTATCATGTGCTTGGTTGGTATCCTCTATACTTTTGCATCCACTGTACTTGACGCTATCCTGAGTGTCAGTACTATTGCTCTTACCATCTCCTACATGATGCCCATCGTGGTGCTTCTTTTCTGCGGTCGCGACAAGCTCCCACCTGGCCAGTTCTCGCTTGGCTGGTTCGGTCCCATTGCCAACTGGGTTTCTGTCTTTTACTGTGGCATTACGACCGTCTTCTTCTTCTTCCCTGGCTCCCCCAACCCCTCTGGCAGTGATATGAACTACGCTATCGCTGTCTTTGGAGTCATGATGGTGGTGACCCTCGGCTTCTGGGTCATCAAGGGCAGAGTCACGTATCTGCAATCCGAGGAGTCGGAGGGGCGCGTTGTCATGGATGTAGATGACGGAGAGATGACCTCGACTACGGTTGTGGGAGAGAAGCAGGCTGAGCTGGATGCAAAGGACAAGCAGTGAGGCAGATAGTGATTATTTCTTGCACATATTTGGAATTCACCTTCGCGAGTTTGAAATCAATCGATCTCAGTGTATTTTATTTGTCATTAGAATTACATTAGCTTTTTACCGTGAATAATAAGTTGTCCTAATTCAGCTGTGCGTTATATTGGTGTGTGTGTACCTGAACATGGGACTGTTGCATGGGACAAATTGTGCATATCTGGGTGCATGTACCGCGTGTTGTAGCGCTGACGGCTTAGTGGAGGGACATCCATCCGTCCAGGTCCTGGCCTAGAGAATTGTGACTAACAATTGCAACTCTGCAACCAATTCGGGAACTAGTTGGCGACACTCACTACGGCTGCACAGAAGCTGCCATTTCCGTATCCCGAGCCATCCATTGCGCGCGTGAAACCATTCATGTAGAACACGGCCGAAACCGGTGAGATTGCATCGGCAATCACAAATGACGGCACGGATGCTACGTAATCTGGCATTTCTCCGCGTAGATTGCACTCTAACTTCCGCATCAAGGCAAGCATCAAAGTCCTGCGCTACGTGCCGTGTGGCTTATCTGGTCGGCCGGCCCGGCTTGTCAATCCGCTGCAGCTCTCGAGATCCCGCCCCGCCGAGCGGTGTGGGTTGGCGTATCTTTCAGTCCAATGAGTGGCTGGAAGGTGAAACATACCTTGAGCTTCCCCGCACATGTAGCATAGTGCCCAGATCGGGTTGGTCCCATGTCAATCGCGCCCGAGCATATTAACTAGCTGGTGCGGGTCAAGATCCAGATCCTGGAATCTCTCTCTGCCTTTCTGAAGCTGCTGTTGATTCCCTTCTATCCTCTAAAAAAATAATAAATAAAAAAATGGATTTGGATATCCAGCTGACTGCTCCCAACGGGCGCTCCTATGCCCAGCCCACCGGCCTCTTCATCAACAATGCGTGGGTGAAGTCGTCCGACGGCGGCAAGATTGCCTCCATCAACCCCACGTACGTCATCGAATATGTGCCTAAAAACAATTGAAGGAAGCTCTAACAATGGGATAGAAATGAGCAGGAAATCGTCTCCGTCTACGCAGCCACCGCCGAAGATGTCGACAAAGCCGTCCGAGCCGCCCGCAATGCCCTGCGCAACCCGGCCTGGCGAGATCTGCCCGCCACCGACCGAGGGAAGCTCATGAGCCGCCTGGCTGATTTGGTTGAGGAGCATCGCGAGACCCTGGCCACCATCGAGACTTGGGACAATGGCAAGCCTTACCAGGTCGCCCTCAACGAGGACTGCACTGAGGTCGCTGAGACGCTGCGATACTACGCTGGCTTCGCCGACAAGGTGTTTGGCCAAGTCATTGAGACCACTGGCGACAAGTTCGCCTACACTGTCCGAGAGCCTGTCGGTGTCTGCGGCCAGATTATTCCGTGAGCTGAATCCCGTTCAATTTTTGTAAATGACATCGCTAACACGGCTACTTCTAGCTGGAATTATCCCCTTGCGATGGCCGCCTGGAAGCTTGGCCCTGCCCTCGCTTGCGGTAACGCCGTTGTCCTGAAGCCCGCTGAACAAACACCCCTCTCAATCCTCTACCTCGCCAACCTAATTGTTAAGGCCGGTTTCCCTCCTGGAGTCGTCAACATTGTCAACGGACTGGGTGCTGTCACCGGAAATGCCCTTTCTTCTCACCTTGACGTTGACAAGATCGCCTTTACTGGATCCACAGCGACCGCTAAGCACATCATGAAGAGCGCCGCAGTCAACCTCAAGAACATTACTCTCGAGACTGGTGGCAAGAGTCCCTTGATCGTCTTTGATGATGCCGATCTCGACCTGGCTGCTTTCTGGGCACACGCCGGCATCATGTCCAACCAGGGCCAGATTTGCACAGCGACCTCGCGTATCCTAGTCCAAGACACCGTTTATGACAAGTTTTTGGCTGCCTTCAAGGCTCAGGTCAAGGAAATCTCCAAGCTCGGTGATCCCTTCGATGAGAACACCTTCCAGGGACCTCAGGTCACAAAGAGCCAGTTCGAGCGTATCCAGTCCTACGTCGATATCGGTAAGAAGGAGGGTGCCAAGCTCGAGTTTGGCGGCGAGCCCTCCAACGCTGGTCCCGACGGCAAGGGATTCTTCTTCAAGCCTACAGTTTTCACTGGCGTCTCCCCTCACATGCGTGTGTTCCAGGAGGAGGTCTTTGGCCCATTCGTGGTCATCGCCAAGTTCAGCACTCAGGAGGAGGCTATTAACCTAGCCAACAACACACAGTACGGTCTCGGAAGCGCCATCTTCACCACCAACCTGACCAGAGCTCACCGCGTGGCCAAGAGAATCGAGGCCGGCATGGTATGGATCAACTCCAGCAACGATAGTGACTGGCGTATTCCTTTCGGTGGTGTGAAGCAGAGCGGTATTGGACGAGAACTGGGTGAGGCTGGCCTGGCTGCTTACTCCAACATTAAGGCGGTTCACGTCAACATTGCTGCCAAATTGTAAAACTAGCGATATTTTAAAATTATTAGATACCAGACATGAAGTCGAAATAACAAGAATGACAATTTTATTCCATTACCAATCACGGCTGTCGCAGATCACAATGAAACTAATCCATGCGCTTTTTTAGTCTAAGGATACTAGTTTAAAATAGCTTCACCTTAAGAGGACGGTCCCTTGGGCCAGTCCCTGGTTGGAAGGGCAAGGCCAGGTCACCTAAACCTCCAACCCAGGAGCCGACTGGGTTGGTCGGCTTGGGTTCATAACAGTTCTTACATAGTAGCTTACAAAACGACTTATTAAGAGCGCCAATTATACCACTTTAGAAACCCTCAAAGCGCGTATGTAATATACTGGTTTACATCAGATAAGCTTAAAAAAGAACATAAAAGGCTTATTTTCTTTTGGCTATTGATTGATAGGGAAAATCCTTTCCCAAATAGCACCAGGTGCGACGGAACGTGGTGACAAGGCCAGTAGCGTATATATTATTAACGACCTCAAATGTAAAATACAAGTTCCAATTCAAATGATAACTCTGGCCACCAAATTACAATATTTAGCATTGTAACTATGTTCCATAGTTATCTAAACTAACCATACACTTTGTCCTTCTGTCGATCCGAAACAAGCCTCAACATCATAGCCAAACAATCTTCCCACACCAAGCATTTCGTATGTGTCACTGAATCCTTCTACATGCACGGCCCTGGCATAAATCACCTGAAAACAAGGCTGATACTTGCTCAGTTTTCCAAACCCGTAGCCTCCATATGCCTGTGGAATCTTCGTCATAAGCAATGCGTATACCGCACGGATCGTTTGGATTTGGTCTGTAGAGGTCTTCTGAAAGTTTGGGTACTCAATGGAAGCCCATCCTCGAAGAATGCTACAATTTGCATCACTGGCTACACGTCTCCACATGTTCATTCCTAAATCGGACCCATATGCGGTAAGCTCCACCATAGCTGGTTGTTCTTCCTTACTGACATACGAACCATCAATAATGACGCCTATCAACTTTGTATGCAAGCGTAGCATCACAAACCGGCCGCTGGTGTCATATTCATCGGCTGGCGGTATCAAACTTGCATTTCGAAATTTGGGCTTCATCTTCTGATCAAGCTCCACAGTAAAGGCACCCTCAGCTTTACATATGATCTCGACCTTGCTTTTGGGAGACTTGTGTCTAATTCGATCCCAAGTCTTCATCTCAGACCATCTTACGGCCATCCCTGCGCATATTTCAATCCCATTTGAGTCGAGTACCCTGGTCGATATTGAAGCCCATGACCAAGATGGTATGCCTTCCACGCGAACTCTTGTCCCATCTTCAACTTGCTCCCACAAGAGACCACAGATATCCCCGTACCAGAGGCCAGAGATATATCGATGCCCAACCGTCATATCGGGTCTGTTTATTTCATCTTGCAACTTTAGTGCCAACCCAAATTCTTTTGCCACGCCCGCAAGCGCAATGAGACGGTCAGAGACTATCATTGTCAGTCCTAAGCCAGAATAGGCCTCGACGACTCTTCCCCAGGATCTAAATATCTCTTCTTTTGTGGAGAATGAGAGATTGAAGGAATCTTTGAAGGCTAGGTCGACCAAGGAGGGAAGTTTCTCCTCTCTAATGCCCTCCTCTTGCCTCCTTTCGAAAACATCACCTCCAAAAATAGACGTAGGAGAGTCTTGCTGACATTGAACGAAGACACCTGTAGCAGAGAATGCAAGGAGGCGACGGCTAAGCATCCATTCTTGGTAGACCCAACCTCTCTTTAATAAGGATCCCTGTGCTATGTGTTTCTTGTAATCCTTTGCCAATTCCATTCCCCCAGTGGACTGGACATAAAAGTAGCCTTGCTGGTCGCCAGCCGAGTTGCGATACGGGAGTCGCGCTACTCGCGGCATAGATGCTGGCTGAACAGGTCTTGAGATTACTCCTCCTTCAGCCGCCATTGTGGCGCAAATAGTTAGCCATGAGTACTGGTAGTAGTCAGCCATCTTGACTGCTTCCCGTTCCCAGTCACTAGGATCATCTTGTACGATGCATAGCGAGTCAATCTAGATGTACTCGACACCCAGTTTAGCGGCTAGGGTAGCTGCCTCTTGAAATAATGGAGACGGGTCAGTATCGTTTGGGCACCGTACACCGCTATGTCCACATATGTTGCAATGACCAAGGCGGCAGTTTATATTGGCCTTCAAGGTTTTGGCTGCTTCTGTGCTTGCATCCCATCGATGGCTTAAAGTAATATACTTGCCTCTCCTTCCTGATGTCTCAACTAGTTGGGCCTGCTTTTGCGGCATCGCATTGTTTGGTGCGTCGAGGTTACGGCTGCCTATTCTGTAGCAACGACTTGGAAGAGGAACATCTTCAGCATTGAATGACGCGCTTCTTGAGAGGGTCTTTTTACATAGGTCATGTTCTTGTGCACATCTTGAGTGCCAGCTTTTGATTTCATCGATGTAGGAATCCGCTGTTGTAGAGGTTTCAATCATCAATTTTCCTGCGATATCTCCAGACACATAAGCGGGTGTTCCTATTATTTACGTCAGTGTCAAGAAGTTCAAAATAAAAGTCCACAAAACTATGAAAATAAATTACAATCTTACCTGAGTCAGCAGCAACGTGAAGCTTGATCTCACAGCGACCTCTACTTTTTTTCCACCCCCATCCAATAGAGGCATTTATGCACGCAATATTCAATCCATTCTGGGACATGCCGTCAGAGTTATTTCCATGTATAACGTGAAAATAGATCCTAGGTGAGGATGTAGCTGGTTGCCATCTGTAGCCTCGCGAAACAATCTCGCCAAAGCTACTCTCCCCTTGTATCACCTTTTTTAACTGTGGCCATGTGCTGGGATCGACCAGACTCTTGTCCCCATCGCGAGCTGCCATAAGGCTCTCGAAAATCATGCTGCAAAAGCTGCAAGACGCTGCCTCTCGAATAACGTGGGCCTTGGGGTAGAGACGATATTTGTATCCTTGGCCGTTCTTGGGAAAGGCCTGGATGTCGAAATTCTGGCATCGTGTACACAGCTCCGACATGCTGACAGATGAATGAAGCACTTTGTCTTTCGCTCTGAGGAATCATACGGAACGCAAAGAAAAGTGGGAGATTTGAGGGAATGAACCCAAAAATATCTGATACAACTCGGTGACGCCATGTTGGGGGCCAAAAATCGAGGCTACCAATCCCATTCACCATTAAGCGCCGACGAATTCCTGACGTGGCAACAATTCTTCGACCCCCTCTTGTTTCCTTCGTTTCCTTTTTTCCTTCCCTCTTTTTTTAACAAATAAAGCTTCAATTGTATTCGCCATTCCTGTCCACCTTAGTTGCTATTTCCCCGTCCTAAATCTTAGCATTTCGACTACCTCGAGTTCATTCTTAGACCCATGGGCGTTTCCCCACCAAACCTCAAATTCACATTAACACCGATGCCCAAATAATCTAAATCTCAACATGTTCCAACATTCAAAAACCAGGTTGCTTCAGTCAATATGCGACTGGCGAACCTTTTATGCAAAAAGACCCAACGAAACGACGAAAACAATCGGCTTCTTTCTTGGGACATTTATATGCAGTTCTAACTTTTTTATTTTGGTATTTACTATTTCAATAATGGAATTCTTTATCAAATTCTCATTCATTGGAGTGGTTTTCGGGGGTCGGCTGATTACCACGTATGTAATCCTTCTCAGCCAACTGCTCCTCACGTTGCCAAATATCATTTGCCGATATTTCTCCATGGGTCGACCTGATAGAAGCCGACTGAGAATGTCCGCTCTCATTTCATTCGACTTAGTCAATATCATCATGGCTTTAATAGGGCTTCATTATACAATCGTTCTGCTTTCAAAGATCGCCGACGAAACAACACTACAAGAAATGTTTCCAAAGCTTAGTGCAAAAGATCTTACTTTACAAATCGATGCTCTAAGAACCCAAATAAAGCAATTGACCAGGCAAGAAATTTGGGCTCTGACATTGACAGTCATATCATGTTCTGTTGACTTTGGTGTTATTCTGGTCGTCTTTTGCCTTTTACCTGCCGACAGAAGACTACCTGAGCACATAGAGCCCACTCTGAAGGGTAGAAAGGTTGCGGCCAGTGAGCCTGGTCAGCCCGCTTCAGTTGAACTAAGTCTATTCAATGAGCATGATGGGCCTCTCGCAGTCATATTTAAATCCCACGAGAGAGCGAGGCTACAAAACGCGAATTTTCACGGGCGTTCAATTCAGGTACATATAAGTAAATCCATACCTTTTAATCCGAGATGTAGGTATAGATTGATGGAAATTATGGATCTAACCAGTTACTATTCTAGGAATATAATGAGGGCTCAGAATCAAGCAACGCACCAAATCTCATCGCTGAAACGAGCCGTGAGCATGATAACTCAAATGAAGCACCTCGATTCGACCCACAAGTCAGATTCTGGGCGTCAGAGTTCCGGTGCAACAAGTTTGCGGAAATATTCCACACCGAAGTCTCAGTTATTGGTGTTTCTCTCTTACTTGAGACCACCATATTCACTATCATAAAATCGTACAATCTAAGTTACAATTGGTGAGTACAAATACATCAATTTATAGCATGGGCTTTGGTTTAACATACTCCACACACTAACAGGAGACACCTTTTTGCTTTTTCCTGCCCATGGATCCTTTCAACTTCCTGCATTATCAAACTCTTTCTTATCCGATTCCGGGTAGTTTTGGAGACTAGGTTCTGCTCTATTTTTCAGCTAGACGATGCAATTATAGCTCTGTCAGCACTTCTGGCTTTCTTGACTGCGGCGGTTCCCATATTACGGCTCGCCTCACCTCTTTCTGAACTTCAGAGTGACGAATTATCACAAAAGCCGCAGGTTCAGAAGTTCTTCATTTTCATCTTGATGATCAGTGTAGCGCTACCCTTTATAATCGCTGTTTCTACTCTACACTATCCTATCAGGACAGTATGTTTTCAATGCTTCCAATCCTGTAGATTGGTTTTAATAACAAAATATAGTATATTCGATCACTCCTAAAACTTCAGAAATTGTCTTACTTATACTAGCATGATATTTACACTTTGAGGGCTCCATGTGAAGTTCAAGTTAATCGGGTAAAGCTCAGCCGCCTAGGCAGTCTACTCGTAATAAAAGGTTTTGAGTTTAGTCCATCTTTCCAGAGAATATCAAAGTGCGATAGTAATCATAAGAAGTCGGGAACACTTTTAGTTTAACGCAAACCCCAGTCTGAATGGAAATTTGAGTGGGATACAACAAAAACCCCAGATCGTAATTAAATACAAGCCATTCAAGTGCCGCCGCGTTAGCCATCATATACATTTGTCGTGACATAAATTTGGATAAATGTGAATGAAATACAACATAGCGGGGAAATTCTCCTTTATTTGACGCGGTGCCCAAAGTGCATCATCAAATTTGATCCAAGGCCAGCATCCATTCTTCTTGCGGGTGGTGATATGGAGTCATCATGCGTTGAAATTTTGAACTTGCAAATCGAAGCTTGTACAACAAAGTCCCGTGGCCTAACGGTTACGACTGTGGATTTTGGTTCCACCATTGGGGCCCCCCGGGGCCTTGTTTTTTTCTTCTCGCAGCAAGTGCTCAGTTGGGTTGCCACAAAAAGTTTATTAAATTAATCGAAGCCCTTGGTTCCGAAAGTTCATTCGTTCAAATACTATCGAGTTGGGGTGTGTCTGAGATTTGCTCTCCGCAATTCTTCTGGGTGTGTTTTCCTCGCGGACGAGCGAAGACAGGTCCAACGCTACCACATCAACAACCACATCTGTGCTGCTGTGTGCAAATATAATCTCTTTATTTAAATTTACCAATCTAATATCAATGCCTTCATGCTAAAATAGAGCCCTAGAAATTGCCGCCTTAGACATCGTACGCGGCACACGTATTCGGAGCAACCAGGAAATATGCAGGCAACAACAGATGGGGTACTGGGGTAAAACGCGTCAAAGAATCCTTCAGTCGGTTGATTGCTTGACATAAACTTGGAGACACTGGGGTAATGTCGTTTGAGGTCTGATGCGTCGTTGTTGTACGATACAGTGTGGAGAAGGGTGCCTGGGGCCTGATGAGTAGAATGTGGTTATTCTTTAGTTATTGATGTCATGCGTTATTTTTGAATCTTACGATAAAAAACCAAATAACGAACTACTATTGGACAGTGAGGTGGATCGGACTGGTGAAAAAAATATGGTAGGATTGGATAGAAAGTGCCGGGGTATCTTTTGGTCGTGCGGAGGCCGAGGCATTATAGATAGGGATGGAAGTACAGCAGATATGGCACGATAGTCAATTGTTATTTACCCAATGAAATGATTACTATCCCTTCGACTGTGGTAAGCCTCCACCCACGTACCCCGCCCCACATGACCCCAGCAAAAGCAAGGTGACCTCGGGTGACATCAATGACTTCAAGAATCAATGCCACCAATTTACTATGTAATTAATTTTTTAGTTGACAATAGAGTCTAAGTGCGTGGCTTATCAAGGGGGCCATCTAGATCAGCTGTAGCCTCCAAAAAAAAGAAGGCCATTATTAACAGTCAGTGGAAATAGGCGGCCGCCGCAGTCATGATATTACTGTCAACAGTGTGATGTAGCTCTATGTAGATCCGGCCGTTGTTAGGACTTGTGACATCACCCAATTTAGTAGGGAAATAATGTACCTTTTATTTAAGGCACTATGATTGGCTATGCCCCTTGACCGTGACCTAAGTGGAGGCTTACCACAGTCGAAGGGATAGTTCGAAGTCACTTTAACCGACAACTATATCAGACCTTATGGCATAGGCTCATTCCAAACCCCGAAGTCCGTTACAGTGTCCAGACCACTAAGTTTTACAAAACCAACAATTCCCGATGAAAAATAATGATAATTACAAAAGATTTCCAAGATCTTTTTTCGTGGGTGAGATAATCCCTGACAGAAAAGTCGGAGCAGCTGCAAGGCAATCCACTTCTCTCAACGCATGTTATCCACGCCATTGGCTGACCGCCACAACGGGTCATTTCAAGACGATCGGAGGCTCCGGAATGATATCAAGTGTCCATCACTTCTCCACTTCGCGAGAAATCAAGACCGAAAAGCGTGTCTCATCTACAATATTAGGTTGGATTCTACACTGGGGACCCCACATCTTCCCCAGAATCCCCGCGTTTCGTGCTATTGATGCCCCGACCAGACTGAATCTCACATTATTCGGTTCAAGTCCGCCGATTTCTCTTCTTTATTTAAGCTGTTTTATGATTTTTATCACTTGGCGGTGGTCCCATTTGTCGTAAAATGGCTTCTATAAAGGTTTCGAAGCCCCATCATAATCCAGTCCCGGCCAAGACGCCAAGCTGCGACATCAACCATGCCTCTCTGGAAGCACAATTTTCGGGGCAATGCCCTGGTCGCTGCAGTGACCATGGCGTCCTGCCAGGCGTTTTTGCTACTTGGGTTTGACCAAGGAGTCATGTCGGGAATTATTGGAGCTGAGAACCGATTTGGAAGGGATTTCAACAACCCTGATGCTGATATGCAGGGCAACATCACGGCCTTGTACGACATTGGGTGTGTCTTGGGCTCAATAGTCTGCTACTTTGTTGGTGAGCGGTACGGTCGAAGAACAATGCTAATGTACGGCGGCTCAATCATGATTGTCGGAGCTGCCATTCTTGCCTCATCTACCACCATTGCTCAGCTTATTGTGGGCAGAATCGTGACTGGCATTGGCAACGGCATGAATTCTTCAACTGCTCCAATTTATTTGGCGGAATGCTCGCCCTCATCCATTCGAGGAGCGCTACTTACGCTTCAGGGGACAGTCACTATCCTTGGAGTCGTCATTGCCTATTGGTCAGCATGCGCTTCAAACTAAATAAAACCAAATGCTAATTTTTCTATTTGCAGGATGGATTACGGTACAAGCTTCACCGAGAGTTCGTTGCAATGGCGCTTCCCTCTTGCATTCCAAGCAGTCTTTGCTATTTGTCTCGTTTTCCAGGTTGTCGGCTTGCCAGAAACCCCCCGATGGCTCGTCAGCAATGACCGGCACGAGGAAGCTCGAGAGGTAATCGCCGCGTTGGGGGGCAAGCCCGACGACGACGAGGATGTCACTCGAACAGTATTAGACATCCAGAGCGGACTTGAGGAAGAGCAACGGGGTGGTCCATTCCACTTCAAGGAGCTTTTCACTATGGGTGAGACTCAAAACTTCCGACGCTTGCTCATCATCATCTCTATTCAATTGGGCCAGCAATTTACTGGGTCCAATATGATCAACTACTACGCGCCGACTATTTTCCAGGAGAATATGCAGGTTAGCCGTAATATGTCGTTAATTCTTGGTGGCGCGGCTCAATGCACCTATTTGGTTGGGTCCGCCATTCCGGTTTTTCTCATGGATAGGTTCGGAAGACGGTCGCTGCTTATGATCTGTTCAGCTGGCCTCTGCTTCTGTTTTGTCATGGTTTCTATTCTGCTGTCCATTGGCACAAAAAGCGCTGCATATGGTGCGACGGCCTTCATCTTCATATTCCAGCTATTTTACGGAGTGGGCTGGCTCCCGGTGCCCTGGTTCTACCCATCGGAGATTAATACCACGCGCATTCGAACCCGTATGCAGGCTATTGCTTCAGGTTGGAACTGGATGGCTGTCTTTGCAGTAGTCAAGATCACACCAATCTCTTTTCGTAAGCGTACTGCTTCTAGTTGGAGTCCAAGGCAACTAACACTAGGTACAGAAAACATCGGCTGGCGCACCTTCATCATCTACGCCGTCTTGAACGCCGTCTTTATCCCTATGGTCTATTGTTTCTACCCAGAGACCAAGGGGATTGAGCTGGAGGATATCCCGCTCCTCTTCTCCAAAGGTGGAATCACTGGGGGTGTCTTTAGTTCTAAAGGTGGACGAACCGTGCAGCCCCATCAGCATGCACAAGAGATGCATCTAAATGACAAAGTGGAGGGGATTGAGGCTAGAGAGGTTGAAGACGCCACATAGGATTGATCTGCAGTGCGCAAAATAAAGTAGCAATTGGGGAAGGGGAAACCCATTGGCGATGGGGAATTGAATGGTAACCAACTTTGATCCAGTAATGTACCTAATCTTCGCCGACGCTGAAAATTGAAAACCACTATCTTCAAGCCTTGGCCCATCCCAAACTAGAAGTTCCGGTGTTCCGAATGCCAAGAGATCCAAAGCACTTGGCTAACATGCTGAGCGATGAACGACGATGTAGAGCACTAGAGCACGTGGTAAAGCGCCCGACCTCCCTACCAGCCAACTCGATTCAGTCGACAACAGGCGCTAACCAAATCGGACCCGGCGGGAGGAAGTGCGGAACCGCCGGGAATAGCAAATGGCCTATCTAGTTTGACAAGGTAAACGCGCTTCCGCAATTTAGCAGCCATTTCAGCACCAGCGACAGCGCCGATCACGCCAACGCGAACCAACGTCGATGGCGGGCCCTTGGCCAATTCGGTTCGCCTCAACTAAGGAATGAGCCAAGGAACTAGATTGATCAGATTCATCATTCAACTCAGATCCAATCCAACTCGCCTAGTACGCAGGATTGGGCGGAACCTGTCTCCCGATCAATAGTTCATCCATCGTTCTTCAAACTTAATCTCCCGCTCCCATGTCCACCGTGGCTTGGTGGCGTTCCTACTCGCGAACGGGCTTATTTTCTCTACCGCGAACAGCTAGTGTTGCCACTAGCTGAAGGGTGCCAGGATGCTCTGCCGCCCCCTGCGTGCAGAAAGTCGTTAGTCCTGCAAGCAGACGTTTTCCGACACAGCCAAGGACGGTGTCGGGAATCAGTCCGTCGTGTTCGTCGAGCTGCATCATCACCGTGGGTCTTTGTGGAGGTGCAGTTGAGTAATGTTTGTATTGTATGCCTCAATTAAATCATAATCATATCGTACTGTAATCTAAAGATATTACCGATATATGGGTATTTTTTTTAAACGTTGAATCCATTTCCGTTTGTATCCATTTGCTCCATATGCTCCGTGTTCCTTGTGCCCATTCCCTGAACATGTATTTCCGTGGGGTATCTTGTATTATACTGATGCTTTAGAAGTCGACACACTAAAGACGACTTCCTTTTTAATTCCGTAGCTACTGGGGATGATCTCATCTGAGCTCGCTTCCCCAGCGTGGATAAATATATCATTTTGTGTTTGTGTCGGCTCGTTGCGGATAACGGACTTGACAGAATTCATTTGCCGACTGTGCCAGGTTGTTCGGCCGTCCCGATCGTTCAGCATGATGCTGCCGGGCTCAGGTCCCTGCTTGTACTTTTGGCCGCTAGATGAGATCAGAGAGCCCAGGTATGGCTTGAGCTTTTGGCGCAGCCACCCCCATGTCATGGGAAGGTTGGATGTCGCGACGGCGACGAACGATTCTCGGCATGCCCATGAGGCTCCCTCGGAGGGTCCAGTGACAGGGTTCTGAAAAAAGGAAAATAGTCAGCCACATGTAAAAAGAGGTTGGACAGATGGGCATGTTATGCTTACCTTCAGAATGAGAACGCATCGAAGTAGCCCAGCCACCATGACGAAGATACCGCCAGAAAAAAGCACAACAAGGCCGATCTTCTTGACCTTAGCGATCTTGGCGCCCCAGAGCATCGGAATCGGAATCAATAGGAGAAAAGCGTCGGAAATGATGTTGAGGATGACGACCATGAAGATGTAGACCTTGGATGCGGCGGGCTGGCACAAGTCTTCACAAAATGGTCAACACAACTGATAAGTCATAAAGTGTCATCGGGATAACTTACTGCCAGGATCGGGGTAGATCTGCCAAAACTTATTGAACGGCCAGCAACTGAATAGAAGCGAGCAGACAACTGCAATGTAGGTGCAGCCGATCAAGCCAATGCCCAGGTAGATTCTCGTCTTGTACGAGGCAAGTCCTTGCTAGAAGGGATGTGAGCAACGCAAAACAAGAGTCG
Source organism: Calonectria ilicicola (assembly GCA_020809705.1). Classification (NCBI taxonomy): domain Eukaryota; kingdom Fungi; phylum Ascomycota; class Sordariomycetes; order Hypocreales; family Nectriaceae; genus Calonectria; species Calonectria ilicicola. The sequence goes on along the minus strand of CP085833.1, from coordinate 539,041 downwards.
GCGTCGAAATAGACTTACTGTAAGACGAAAGTAGAATGCGCACATGGAGCCTTTGATGACCCAGAGAACTGTGGCATACATGGTCCAGCCTGCAACTTGGACCTTGGATCCTCCCACTCTATATTGTCATTTGTCAGTCAAGAATATTCCGCTGCATTCATGCAGTATGTACAAACCTCAATGCCCACTCCTCGCTGTCGGGTGATAATGCCTTGCGCTGGGCATCTGTCATGCCGCTGTTGGTGAGGCCGCCGTACTTTGCCCCAACGATGTGGGCAAGCGATGTTTCTATCGAGTAGGGCACAATCACCAGCAGCATCAGGTAGTCGTCCACCTCAAAGTTCCGGAAGCCGACTTGTCGGTAGCGGGCGTAGGTGCGGACCATGATAATCAAGATGCTAACAGCCAAGAGGGTGAAAGCCTCGGTGGAGAACCTCGTAACGGCATCGGACGCCATGTTGATGATGTCTTCCCAGCAACAAAGCTGGAACCGGGTCGTACGATTTGGAAGGGACAGACAGGAATCACGCAAAATCCAACTGGTCAGCTTGGTGGGTTGGACCCTTTACTTTATGAAACGCAGACACTTGACTTGACATGTGGGCGGATGTGTCCCCTGCAGCCAAAATAGCTGGTCTGGGCGCGCCCGCCGTGGCAGACAGCGGCATTAGGCCTGTTGGCTCAACTCACAGTTAAGCCCGATGCTGGAAGATTCCCCCCCCGCGTCCAAGAGGACTGGTGGCGGGTAGTTGAGGGCGGGAGCAACAGGATGTGTCTATTCTCACCGTTAGCACTCAAAGCCATGTGGACATAACTGGGTCCAAGGGCATTAGTGTCGGACGCCCTGGACAGACGGATCGCCAACCAGCCGTCGGCCTAGCAGCATTAGCTCGACAACTGAGCATACGTGCGAAACCCGCCCCTGAGGCTAGGTCTTCTTCCTGGCTAGTCCGGGAATAGCGTCCCCAGCCGGACGGGGGCGAGTCAGAGCGCCGTGCCGCAGCCACAATGCCACGAGCTCCAGCGTAGCGTGACAGCATCGCGGGTGCTGCAATGGAGATTACATGGGGAGCAGCTAGTCCTCCCGGGCGCTGCTAAACTGCAAAAACCCTTAACCTGGCAGCTTCACTACTGGCAATACGTGATAGTGCCGTGCAGTGCTCTAGCTCAAGCCTCACCTTCGTGAGCTTATGCCAAGTTTCTTGTCGCAAGCAGCGATGATCCCTGATGCACACCATGTTGTCGACACGTGCAGAGTGCAGGTTGCCAAGGTCCTTGTGTGCGTGCCAGTCTTGCATTCGTCTGGTACCAATCCTTTTCGTCGTGCATAAAACACGTTGCACACCTTGTCCACGTCATGCACTGACTCGATCAACGCCAGCACAGGCCTGCAAAAGGCTCTGCCTGCTCAAGACTCCGTTTTCTGCCGGCAGTGGCGTGCGTGCTTATGTGTATGTGTGTGTTAGAGAGTGTGTGGCAGTTCTGCAACTTGTCGGGCTGATGGGTTTGTCCTCATCGATTGGAACTTTCTTTTTCCTCCCACCTCGACCTTCCGAAGATGCTTCAGCTCACCAACCTCATTCTAGAAGTTAATGCGGGTCTCTCCCAGGGGTACGAGAATCCATGTGGAAGCCGACACACTGCCCCAGCGGTTGGTTGCGCAACCGTCCCCACCATTGCGTGTACGAGGATCTCCGGTGTCGAAAGCTGAAAGGGGAAAAAAGCAAATCTCACAACCCCCGCCGCTCGTAGATCATCGCCACAGCACGCGGTCATGGGCAGGAGCCCTGTCTCCGGCTTCCGAGATGGATGGTTGGTCCAATGGCTTGGCTGCCCGTCCAGCCCGCGAACTGTCTTTTCTTCTTCCAGCTCGTCACTCACATGTCCCGCCCTCGCCGAGGCCGCCCCAGCGGGGGCGGGATGAGGGCATTTTGCCGGGGGACGGAACTGAGATCTTTGAAAAACTTTGGCGCCAGTAGCGTTGGGCAACGAACACCTAGCTGCCGTTTGGGGAATTCCGTTGGAAGTGTTTCACATCGGGGAATTTGGCTGGCCTAACCTGACTCTCTCCTGCACCCCGAGGGATATTCATTATCCGTACAGCTCAATCTATCTGAGCTGCGTCGACATTCAGCTGTCGGCGAAATAACCCGGTCCCTTGTACGCACACGCCTCCATGCATACAGCCAACCAAAAAGTTAAGTTGATGAATAGATGATGATAATAAACACCAATAGCAATAGCGACTAAAAGAAAATTAATAATTGCAAAGCGAATTTATGTTTCATGTGCAAGGCGAGCGAGCTATGAAATTAACATTCATGCGACATTTTTTTTTTTTTTTCGCTAGAATAAAATCACCATGGCCATAGGGTAGCCGTAACTTAGTGCGGACGCAGACGTCAGGGAAAAATCTAACGGGAAAGGGTCGTATACAAGAGGAACTAACCCATACCAGACTAATTCGACAGCCCATTTTAGTCCCTATTCTTGCATGACTAGAATGGAATCTTTGCGCTTTGGGCGACAAATTTTTTATTGCCGGGGGACCGCGGCTAGCTTTCGGCAGTCAGAATGCAGCTCGGTAAGGGTCTCTCTCCCACGCATGACTGCGCACATCCTCTTGTCTCCATGGCGTTCATCATGGAATGAGACATTGATTTAAAAATGCATCAAAGCGTCTCCGGTGCACAAAGCTGCAGCTGTCGAAACATGCTAGAGAATCCACTTTGAATATCATAATTACGCTATGTACTTGTCATTGACGGCCGGGATGCTAACCGATCGAGCATTATGTACGCTAAATACCGTCTTCTATTAAAACTGTGAATTAGAGTCAGGCAAGACAAATGGACGTCATATCCTCTCCCATCCGCCACATATCCTTAATAATCATGACGACCCCTTGATGCTAAATGAGTATGTTGCCTGCAGGACATAGGGATCACCGCCCGGCTCAAAAATTTGTTTCCGGTCGCGGAACCACTCGGGATGGTTGATTCCGTCGATCCAATCTTGCACCTCCATGACCGCGCACCCGTACCGAGGGATCACACGCGGGAACTCGGGGTTATCAAACAGCCCTTGAGTCTTCTTGAGCGCCATGGTGCCGTCTTGTTGGGTGCAGCTGTAGAATTGGAACGCGTCTTGGTCAGAGTACACATCGACTTGGATGCCCGACCAATCCGAAGACAGACTGGCGATGGGGCCTTCAGTTCGCCAGTCATAGGGTCCAAGCTGCTCACGGTTCACGAGGTAGCATGTATCTAATAGTTTTTATTAGCCATGTTGCATCCAATGTGGTGGGGGTTTCAAGACTCACCGTAACCCGTGCAATTGAATCCACAGTTGTTAACTAGCCCCGGGTCGCCGTTGGCAGCACCAACTTGCTTGGGCTTGCTCCAAAAGTCATTGACGGAGCCCTTGGTGTTGGCCAAGATTTCGCCAGTAGGGATGAGAATGTTGTCGACGCCAACACGCTGTCCGCTGTATGGCATGTGCAGCGTGTGGTTGTAAATCTTGTTGGTTTCATTGTTGGCGAAGCCGTCAAGGTTCCAGTATGTGTGGCTGCTGAGCATAATGGGGGTCTTTTTGGTTGTGGCTAGAGCTACCATCTTGAGGTGCCAGTCCTTGCCGGTCAGCGTGTAGGTGATGTATGAAACCACTTCACCAGGGAAGCCCTCCTTGCCATCAGGGTCCGTGATGGTGAATGTGATGCTACTGTTGGTGTAGGCGGTGACGTTGAAAATGCGATAGTCCCAGCCATCAGGACCTCCATGTAGGGTATCTGCACCCTTTGGCGATTGCTTCGTTGGATTATCATTCGGCGTTACATGGTATGTCTCGCCGTCAATGACAAACGAGCTGTTCTTGATACGATTGGCATAGCGACCTGGCACTCCGCCAAAGTGCGGATGCTGGGTGTCTTTGGCGTAGTAGCTTGCATTGTCGAAGCCTCCCACTACATCTCGCTTAATACCATACTGATCTGTGACCAGCAAGTTGGAGATGGAGGCACCATATGGAATGAAGGATGCCTCAATGCCATCACCATAGAGCCAGTATTTGCCATCCTTGTCTGGACCCAAGGCCGCAGCGACCCACGGGACGGCCGCAAAGGCAAAAGCAACCAGAGGTCTCCACATTCTCCGCACAGTTCCTGAGAGGGGCGATGTTGCTTTTGCGGGTGAGGTGCAGCCCTGTGCGTCAAAAAAATAAAAAAAGACAAGGCCAAGACAATTGGGAGCTGTCTTGGGATCCAGAAGCAGCTGCAGTGCCGTGAAAGCCAAGGCGGGCAGATCTCGCAGATAAATAAATAAGCAACGACGGCTGTGCATGCTATTGTTCCCAATTGACGAATCCCACTCGCTCACCTCAACTTAGCCGAACCATGTTCTGTCAAGGTCTACCCTAGCAAATCAACAAAGTTCTGTGTCCCATGCCTGTCAAGTCCCTCGCAAACCCAAGCTGGTGAATGGCGCGTTTGTCAAGACTCTGTTCAAAACATCATGCTCGGTTCTGGTGACCCCGGGTTTTTTGCCTATTGTGTATTAAGCCGTGAATCCCCCGCTGCCGGGGGCTGCCGATCATCCGGGCATAGATTGTTAGTATCGCACTATTGCAACCTGCCCCTCAGGCGCAGCGTCTTCATTGGCGCGCGTCGACACGGCGAAGAAGGTAAGCTTAGGGTCGCCATGTCTATGCTGGAGAGAGCAGGTTTGCTGTGCGGGGTCTTTACCGCCATCTGCTGATGCCCCGTTCTGGCCATTTGCTGCTGATCAACCGCGTCACTGCGAACCTTGCCGTATGTGATCTCAGTGCGCAGGGTGCTTGGTCCATGATGTAACGTAGCTGGCATCATGATCCTCGCCCCCGCCATTTTGCTCGGAAACGAAACAAAACGCGGGGGGATCCTACTCGCTCGGCTATCTCCAACCTGGGCATACATTGGGCATCCTGGCTTATACAAGCTTTGGCGACATGTGTCTAACGCTGCGTTTGGATATAATCGCCATTCAAGGATGTGATACCGGGCGCATGGGTTCAGCTGGACGATACCTCGGCAGGCTTCAACCCGTTGGCCCTGGTGAGAAACAGTGTCAGCGACAGATCATTTTTGTAAAAAAAAACTGAGGTTTTTATGGAATGGTTAGGTTCCCACCATATTCTGTCTTTGATGAGTTGCGATGTCATAAAATTGACTGGATCCTTCCAAAGTGTGATGATGGAGATGGATTTTAGATGAGGTAAACATCAAAAGGCTGACGAATAGGACTTAGAGAAGTATCGATAACACAGCATAGAACCATTCGAAATCGATTGATTTTTTTATGATGATTTGCCCCGTGAGTAGCAAATGCACAGCCATCCAAACACTTCAGTCCAGTGCCTTTGCTACAGTTCCTCCCTAATCACATCGACCTTTATACTTAATGATTCACGTTGCATTGCTATAAGAGTTATCAAAGTTATATGTACGTGTGATTGCCTAGATAACCTTACCCGACTTTTCTACGAATGAGCTGATAGGGCGAAAATGTACTTGGGTTCATTCCGATGAATACCGAATCTCGGGCTGCACTAAGCCTCATCCAGTCGGATTGCGATGGTCAAACCATGAGCATCCGAAATAACTGGCCCGCAAACCGAATTCGTCTCAATCGAGGCCAAATCCAGTAATCGGATAAATAAGTGGAAATTACCCTTGACTTTCTCAGGCCTGGTACCGCTACCTTTGAGAAGATTCAACAACTCGTTGCGAGTAACTGTCATCTCAAGTCCTGCGGGTGAGCCGGTGTACGAGCTGTCAAAAATTCGACGCTGCGTAAGGACACCGTTGCTCACAATGACGCGCCATTTCTGCTGAATGTCCGAAACATCAATATCAATCTCAAACGAATCTCTGGCGGCGCGCTCCCCATCGATCTGCACAGATAGCACATCGAACCATTGGTCCACGGACAGGTTTAGTCCGAGCGGCGTTTTACCACCAGAAATGTTGCCCGGCTTCTTTCCTGTCCTTAGCTCTTGGGCCCCAGTAAGATAGAAATTTCTCCAGGTGGCATTTTCAGCACCGTAGCCAAGCTTCTCATAGGCCAATGCAAGCAGGCCCTTTGCTTTGGACTCGTTGTCGTCTGGATACGCGGAAACAGCGTGAGACAAGAGCGTCGCGGCAAAACGACTGTCGCCCTCATTAATGAACTCTTCGGCTTTGCGACATAGTTCATCTACACCTCCCATGGCGCGTACGTATCTTTCACCTTCAAGAGCAGCGGGGTACTGCCACAGGTGTGCTGGATGGCCGTCAAACCAAGTCATGTATTTTTGATAGATTCCCTGTCACAAACAATGTGTTAGTACAAGTAACGGCTCATGTTCCTACAAAATTACCTTGACATTGTGGCTGAGCGAACCATAGAAGCCTCGGCAGTGCCAGGCCCTCGAAATTACGGGAGGTAGTTGGATCCTCTCGGCTATCTCCAAGCCCGTCATACCTATCCAGTCAGCAAACGTCGTACAAAGGGTTCAAATTTCGTACCAAGATTCATCATGCGCACTGTCTGATTATGGAGATAGCCATATAGGTCTCTCTGCTCCGATAGTCGCTTGACAAGTGCTTTTCGGCCCCAGGTTGGCCAATGATGACTTCCAAATACCACATCAGATTCGTTTCCGAACAAAGCGATGGCTTGGTCAAGATATCCAGACCAGGCTTTCGCGTCTCTCACTTGCGCTCCGCGCAGGGTTACCTTGCGACATTATCAGGTTAGCATAACGAACCTTTGTTCAGAGTTGAGATTGGTGAACTTCAGACATACAATATTGTGCATGGAATTCGTCAAGGTTTCGGGAATGCACAGTGCTCGCAGCTCAGGAAAGTGAAAATTGACTTCAGCGGGAGCCTCGGTCCCTGGTATCATCTGAAACACGATGCGCACGCCATCAATAATGTGCTCCTCGCCTGTTCTCTTAATAAGTAGATTTGGAAGGATCAAGGAGGTTGAGCCTTTGCTGGATCCGAGACCCAAACCAACGCCGATATGGCCAGCTGGGCCGCTGGGTAGATCAGTTCCATACATGAATGCTCCACGCCGGCGCATTGATGGGCCTGCCAAAATGCTCTCGGACAATACAGCCTGGATGAAACCTTCGGGGGCGATGATGGGAATATCTTGGTCAGGATTGATGATTCCTCCTGCACCCATATAATGGTCGCCATGGGAGTGAGAGTAAATCACACCCGTGATTTCTCTGTCCGACCCTCGGTGGTCGCGGTAGAGTTGAAGCGCTGCAGCTGCGCATTCGCACGAAATGAGCGGATCAATCACAATGATGCCCTTGTCTCCCTCAACAATCGTCATGTTAGAAAGATCCAGACCTCTAATCTGGTAGATCCTTGGCCGGATCTCGTATAGACCCTGCTTTGCACATAGCTGGCCTTGTCTCCAAAGATATGGGTGGGCGGTGGGTGGACATTCTTGGTCTAAGAAGCTGTATTGGTCGACGTCCCAGACGACTTTTCCATTCGCATCTTTAATGACACCTGGTTTCAGGGCAGCAATAAAACCTCTTTCAGCGTCTTCGTAATCTTGCCGATCATCGAGGGAGGGCTCGGTCGACATTGTGTTCTTTTTCCTTTTTTTTCTTACTCGCTGTTAATGCCTATGTCGACGAAAAGAACAAATATGATTGGTCAGTAAATTTTGAGCTACAATTCAGACCAATACACGGAAGTAGGAAATATAGTTTTCAGTTGGAGAAAATCGATGCTACAGTCCAGTCAAGTTATTTTGCCGTTTGAAACGACGCGCGATGATGCGAGCACGTAAGTGGACCCTTGCAATGTCGTGATCGGGTAATGCCTCATTTAGGAGAGGCCCGATAAGACAGAATAGCAGCACCCGATATTAAAAATTAGAAAGCTTGAATAAGAGAAGCCATCCAGTTTATATTCTATGCATTTCCTTGTTGATATGAGAGGATTTTACTATGGGCTGCAATAACCCATGCAAGCTAATGTCGCTCGTAAACGCAGAAATTACCAACAAGATTACACAATTAGTGTGTTTTTATGAGGAGAAAAAATTCATTAATAATATATCTGTTTAATCGTTAAAGATTAATAAAAGACCAACATGGTCTGTTTAGTTGAACCGAGGGGTCTTGCAGTGCATTGCATGTTGACCAATAGAGCGAGCGATTGAACGCGAAAACGGTCTGGGCCAGGGTTCCGATCGACCTGAGAGCACTGTAAATGAGAGCTTTTAATCGCATATTTATTTTCGGAAATGAAAATTTACGGAAGTAAATGTGGAAATACCTACCAATTTAAGACAGTTGGACATAAGGAAGAGAAACAGTGGGAAGCGGTGGCGCACCGGACAAAGGCCGCACGAGGCCAGAAAATGTGGTCGCAAATTGAAAATGGCGCCAAGAGATTTGACTAGGTTGAACACGCCGTTGGAGGTTGGACTTGTGGTACGCTATTTTCTTCATCGTCTCAGCAACCAGGACTATGAGCTGACTACTTTAGGACCTTTCTTGACGAAATGGCTACACACTGTAAGGAATTTGCAACAACAATGATTGTATATTGATAGTGAGAAAGCCCAAAATCTCCAAAAAATACGCCAGCACTTAGCTACAGTTGGTTGATATTCTAGATCCTATACGTTGTTAGAAGCGGGATTGATCTATAGGTAGGTGGAATTTTATAATAATGCTTAGGTATAGGGAGGTAGATTAATATTGACTTATGCCTTGTTTTTAAGCTAGCTAACTTATATTCATTTGTAGTAGTGATAAATTCCTCCAATTATGTATATATTCTGGTAAGTACCAGAGCGACAATAGTATGGCACATTCATAAGAAGATTCTAGATTGGACTACGAGTATATGCCTTCTTGACGTTCTAATATTTGTTTGGATGCCACTAAAACTTTATGAGGTATCAAGCTCATGTCGCATAGAGTTGTATTTGCCGCCTTTGTGGCCCGACTTTTGGGGAAGTCCTGATCTAACTCTCGCTTGTTTTTCACCAGACATAACTATTAATATTCCTCGTTCCCTACGATTGATCATAATAATCGACAAGAGATTGATCAAATACTGGTAATGCGCGCAAATATGTGTACAAGTAAATCTAGGCTGCTTCGTATGATACAATTTCATGCATAGCCAATACGTATCCTAACAATACTGCTGGCGAGTTATGTGACATGGTTATATTGTCTTTCTTAATATTTCCGCTTCAATCATTCCTGAACAGCCCTGTGAGCACGGATAGCCTCCTGCTCATAGTCAAAAGTTTGTGGGCTGATATACGTAACCACCCGAAGCTTGTTCTTGTGCAAAGCACAGCCAATGTAGTAGTGAATCTCACAACGGTCATCCAGGCGCTTAGGGTCACTAGTGCGTGGCATAAAAAATATTAGTTGTGTACTCAAGTTCACTTGGGGGTCGAATAACTTACAAAATCTCCTGCATCGCTTTCTCATAGCTATCCATCATGGAGTCTGAGCGGCGAGTGCTAAAGTATTTGCGTAATCTCCCAAGGAGTTCATTGTCGCTCTTACAAAAATGGATGGGAGAGAGGTAGACCTTGGGTGAAACCTCCTTCCCCTGACTAACAGTGTAGTAGAAGCCGGGGCTCGCGCGACCAGGAGCATCTTTGGGCAAGACGTCTGGTGCATCAGCAAGGACTATATTCCAAAAGTCCTTGAGGTCCTCTAGTGCTTGGCTTTCTGTGAGCGCTAGTCTGCCCCCGAGAGTAAGTGAATCCATGAGGTATTCAATAGAAGTATGAGGAGCTCGGACGTAGATTTTGATCCGTGCCGATTCGGGAGCAATGCAATCGATGCCAACGATACCGGTCTCGAAGCCATACTTGTCGGTGCCCTCCTTTAGGAAATCTAACAACGGTTCAACCTTGAGAGACTCATACTGACTGGGCGGTAGACTACGAATAGCTCGGTCTACTAGTTCTAGGTTTGAGATGCCAAGCTGCTCTGCCTTTACTCCAGGGTATAGATAGACCTTTACAACCGGTCCTGCAGGCTCGATATCGTAGGCCACAAATGTGCCAGCATTGGGTGTTGTTTCTTCGATAAAGTCCTTTGCAATCTCTGTACGTATTTCCTCATCATAAGGAAGGATATGCTTCTTAAAGTGCTCATACCATTCCAAGTGTAAATTTGGTACCAATTGGTGTCTATCCAATTTTGCAATCCATTGATCAGTAGCAAATTTATTGAGGGGGTCCTCGGAAGTACCAGCAAGAGGACCAATAGGCTCAAAAGCATAACGAACAGTGCCTTTATTGCCAGGCCGCCACTCCCAGCTAAAGTCCATAGGGGTTAGGTCTGCGGTGGCACAGCTACGCCATCTCACTGGATAGCCGTTCTCATCCGGAGCCGGTCCTAGTTCTGGGGCAACGAATAGAGCAAAGAAGTTCAGCTCACGATATTGTTCGGTTGGGGTGTAGCCAGCCCTCTCAAGTAGTTTGGCAAAGGTGCGGCCGGTTCTATTCCACCAGAACTGAGCATCGGCGGACCGGTGATGGAGTGTCTTGCTCATAAAGTTCCATGGCTGCTCTTGGGCAATTTCCGTTTGGCGTGAATGGATATCGGATTTAAGAATAGATGAAGTTGTGGTTCCCAGTAATTCAGTTTGTACGGTAGCCATATTGAACAAGGTATACACAAAATTTGGCGATGGAACGAAGAAAAAAACCGGAGAAGCAGCCTTTTGTGCAGTACTCGTACCATTGGGATCGACCATTAACTCACCACCAGGTGTTATCATATTAATAAGACGTCGGGCTTTATCGCCAATTCGGCTAACTAAACAATTGAATGATACGCATACACCGTTGCAACATGTTATACGGCTAACCGGCTCTTCGTTTAGCGCCGGAACTCTGATAAGTGGAAGCTCGGAACTCTCATGGGTGGATGCTTATCGTGTCGCAGCGCAGCCAAGCAGAACATGGGGAGCCGGAACTTAATTCACGTACCCATTTTATGGATAAGGAAACTACACGCTGGCACACCGTACTTTTTGAAAGGAAGAAATGACTTACGCCAAAAGATGAGCCTAGTCTTGTCGCCGCCTCCGCGGCCGTTTCAAGCTGGTTGGGCCGAACCGACCATGACGTACAATTTTCACGCTTGCTAATATGAACAACCACATAGGCTAATTTACTTTCTTGATTTAAAAAGGACAGATAGCCGAAATTTTCCGAGCGACGACTCTTGACACTTGACGCGTGACCTGGTCCTCCCCAATCACCCCCGTTGGAAAGAAGCCAATCGTCTCAGAAGTGTGGTAATTGATATTCTGAAACAATGTTAAGCATAGTCATAGGGTCCCAAAGCTTATGGCAGACATTGGCCTACGGGTCACTGGTGCTGCTCAACACGTCACTACTTTGGCTCTTTACGAAGTGCCTTTACAATCTATACCTTCATCCATTGAGCAGCTACCCCGGTCCTTTTCTTGCCCGAGCAACAAGACTTTACCATGCCTATTACGACGTAAAAGGTCTTGGAGCCTGGGAAGTCAAGAAATGGCATGAAAAGTACGGCCCTGTGGTACGCATCGCTCCAGATGAGCTATCCTACGCGGATGGTCAAGCTTGGCCTGCCATCTACGGTACGTCCTTGGACTTGCATCGTCAGTATATACATTTAAGCTAAGTTTAACAGGTCAACCACAAAAGAATGGCTTAGGCAACTTTGAAAAGGACCCCCAGTATTGGAACAAGAGTCTCAATGGCATTCCAAACATCCTTGATGCTGATGACGCAGGGCACAAGAGAATGCGCCGGCTTCACAGTCCAGCCTTCTCAGAAAAGGCCTTGCGATCTCAAGAGGGCATCATCAAAGGCTATGAGGAGCTTATGATACAGAGACTACGTGGTCTAGCTGAAAACCCCAAGACTGCGTCTGTCAATCTGGTAGACTGGTATACGTTTGTCACCTTCGACATCATCAGTGATCTAGGCTTTGGTCAGCCATTTTACTGCCTTCGTGATGGCGCAGCACACTGGTGGCTTGATGTAGTACCACAAGTATTCCGCGATAGCGTATATCTACGTGCTGCGCGTCGACTCTACCGACCCTTTTCACTAATTGCAGCGCTAATAGCTATTCCAAAGCACTTGCAAAAGGTCAGACTGGATCATTGGCTGTACAGCGTTGATCAAGTGAACAAGAGACTTGGAGACACAGAAGATCGACCTGACTTTTGTACGTGACACCCAAAATTCAATTCAAGGGACGTGCTTACTTTTATAGTGTCATACATTCTCAAGGTTGAGGGAGAAAAGGCCATGTCAGTGGAGGAGACGTATGTCTGCGCGCAAATCCTCATCATTGCTGGAAGTGAGACCTCTGCAACAACACTTGTGGCTGCATCCTACTATCTCACGGAACATCCCGAGTTACTCGCAAAGCTAAACAAGGAAATCGAAGATCGCTTCAACAGTGAAGATGAAATTACCATTCAAAGCACTGCTGAATTGCCCTACCTCCATGCTGTCATGCAAGAGGCCCTACGACTGTGCCCTGCTGCGCCTTCAATTTTCCCCCGAAGAGTGCCCGATGGGGGAAGAGTGGTCTGTGACAAATTCGTCCCTGGGGGCTATACGGTTGGAGTGCATCAATTGGCAACCAACCTCTCGAGCGCCAACTTTACCGATCCTGAGTCCTTCATCCCTGAACGATGGCTTGGAGACCCACGCTACGAAAACGACAACAGGGCTGCTTGCCAGCCGTTCTCATACGGCCCGCGCAATTGCCTTGGTAAAAAGTAAGCAACGTGTACCGCAAGCATGGATTTTGCTAATCACAAACAGCCTTGCTTATGCCGAGATCAAAACCATTTTATCTCGTATGATCTGGAACTTTGACATGAAACTAGACCCGACCAGCCAGGGATGGCCCACAAAACAAAAGTCCTATACTGCATGGGAAAAAGACCCAATGAACGTTATTCTCTCATGTAAATCTAGAGACTAGTTAATTTATAAAGTTGCTGATTGGCGGCTAATTAAAAATAACTCACTTTGACTAATTGTACATCCCTAAATGCTGTGCTTCTACCATCCTGGTATTTGAGAGGCCCAATTTACCAATGGTAGGGAAATTTTTGTTCGTTAGACCCGGATCATGAAATACCGTTGCCCCAAAATATGAGGTAATCCTTATCTGTGGACCTGTCTGCCGGGTTTGATGCGAAGACCAGCAAGGTGGCGGCCATACGTTACGCGGCTAGACCCACAAAGCCAGTTTCATTCTCACATTGACATTATCTTTTATTAATAAGAGAAGAATTAGGTATGGTGGCAGTTTGCTTCAATTGACTTTCTTTTCTCCAGGGGCTAGAAGGGTCTTCGCCAACATAGGCCGACTGGACAATCACTTTGCATCGGAGTTAAGCATTTACCTTGGCGTGTGACCAATGCTTCCGAATTTCTAAAACGCTTTGAGATTCCCTGATTGGAAATGCCGGATAACCATCTTGATGATCTCATAACCGACTACTGGCCGGGTAAAGACCCCACACCAAATAGTAACGTCAATCTATGTGAACAGTCGGGCCGGTGAAGGTGAAACAGAGACTGTCATTATCTCCAGCGCTTTCAAGTAAAAGAATCATGGGCTTTCTGGCGCCGTATCTTTGTAGAAATCGGGCTCTGTTAGGATCATTGTAGCTATAATCGTAACATAACTGTTGGGGCCGAATGCCCTAGTTTCAGCGACGTCCGTGAAGTTAATCTCCCCCTAGTAGCGAGTAGCCTATGATGTTACTTGCTCTGTGCCTTAACTTTCTTAACCATCGATACAAGCATCTTTCTGTGAGACTGAGGCCGCTGACGATCCTCCATTTCTTGGGTCTAGTTTGAAAGGGCAATTCTCAACCCATGGCACCTACAGGGCTAGACTTGCCACAATAGGTACAATATCGTATCTTAAAAAGTCTTTTTTTGTCACCCTTCGGTTTTATTACGTGTTGGGACGAGCTTGCGCCCGCAAACCCTGGAACTTTTCCGGGTTGTCGGGGTCAATTGTGGGGAGCCAATGCCGAGGGGCCGACCACCCCAGTAAAGTGAAGCAGAGATTGTAACTACCTACGGTAGTAACAACGTATGCCAAGGCTTCCGTGGGTTTGACGATCACGATATGAATGTAGAAAGCTGCGCCTAGCGGTCAAGAGATGCCAAACACGCCGCACGTCGCGAGCACTGCCACGCTTGCATCCCGAGTCATTTAGCATCCGCGCCAAAGGAATGGCTAAAATACACGACCCTGTGGATCTTTGCCCCATTACTGATTTTCTGTACTGATAAAGACGCCCCAGTTTACCCCAAGATGGGTCCCCGCTAAAAAGCTTGTCTTTGACACCCCCGACAATGGGTCTCGGTGCTCCCGTGGACGCCGATGTTCCGGTTGTTCTTTTATGTTATCTTGTCCATGCAGGTTGTCGGAAAGCCTAAAGAGTAGTACTACCTAGTATTTTTTTGAGTAAGTGTCTCGGAAGAGCGGCACCAGTCGAATGAGGCATCGGGCAATTGGCTGCAGGAATCATCGTCGCGACCTTTCCCCAGTTAATCAGCGAAAATTCTTCCCGGATTGGTCATTTCGTATTGTATTTTCGAGAAGATTTATGCAATGCAGATACTGGCGCAGCAGAGAATGATCGACTCTGCAGTCTGTAGAAGTTGGTTCAAGGTATCTGGGATTGTCTTGGCCAAGAAGGCCCCCCCACGCACACACAGAACGGAAAAAGAGAGGCTAAATTTCATCTGACAGACTGTCTTTCAATGAGATAACACATGTAAAAAGTACCTAGATATATCTGTGTGTGCATTTGTTACTAACTAGTGTTAGAACTTAGTACACAGTGTATTATGGATATCTCTTAGAGCTATTACATGCACTCACTATTCAATGTTTTGAGACAACGAAATAAATGATATCAAAGACCCTTCAAAATTGATGCAGTGACAAATAGATATGCTGTATTCCTGGATGCCGGCTCACGGAAAAGCTGAACTTCTCTGAGGATAAAAGGCGCCTGGTATTCGCTCATATTCATGATGCAAAAATAATACAAGAAAAGGAAAAAAAAAAAAAAGGTCTAGCTTGACTTGGAGAGGCAAGGTAGGAAAATCTTCTTCACTGCGTTCTTGAACTGACTTTTTCGCACCATGTTCACGTACTCCTTGTAAGCCGCCGCGTCATTGACGTGCGGGAAAGGAACATCCGGAATCTCCTTACCCAGGAATTCGCACAGCGGCCCCCAGCCATCCGCGTACTGAAAGTCCAGCAGAAGCTCCTTTGGCACTGTTGCCCGGACTTCCTTGTAGTGCCTCTCGTAGGACGCGCGCGCGTTCTTCAAGATGTCCTTTGGCTCGCGCGCCTCCGTCCAGCCCATCTCCATCTTCATAATGACCGTTCCGGCCAACGCGCCCGTCAATTTCTCCACGAAGCGCACGTAACGCTGATGCCAGATGTTTGAAACTGGTCGGAAAGCTTGGTCGATGCTCACAAGCCATTTTTCAATGTCGCGCTCCACGAGAATGACCTTTGCATCGGGGTAGGCTTGAATCAGCGAGGTGGCGTAGAATGAAGCAATATCGGTGACGGCGTCGTAAGGACCGAACACTTCGTCCCATTGTTCCCTGGTGAATGGCTTGCCTGTGTATGTTGGTAGGGATGGGAAGGTTGCGTCAGCCGCACGATCAAGCACTTTCCACTGAGGAACGAATTGAGATCCATGGGCCACATCGAGGCCATGGTGAACCTTCTCAACACCAAGAATTTTCAGTGCCTCGCCAAGTGAGGCTGTTCCGGTACGAGCCATGCCTAGACATAGAATAGGCGGCTTAGACAAGGTTGCGGTAGGCGCGGGTTCGGACTCGGCTGCCTTTGAAGGAACATCTTCAATCGTAGCCTTGGCCACCGGCTCTTCTATCGTATTGGTGGCCATTATTTTCTTAACTCAATAGCTGCTGAGCTAGAAAGCTCTCTTTGGTTCATGTATTGCAATATGGAGCTTTGATGCTGCAACATATGTGGAGGGGTTACTATGGCTTAAATAAGCCGGCTGTTGACAGTAGTGACTTGTCTCTGTGGGTCTATGAAATTGAGATGGATATATATTAGTATTAATGGAACTTTATTGCTGCATATTACAGCATTTGAACATATGGAACAAGCACACGCTCATCTGGCTGGTATTTAACGTAGCATTTGTATACCTGGTATAATTTTAGTTAATTTAAGTAGAATCCCTCGCCAATCGAGAGAGGTTTGTCAATTAAATACACGCTATTCAACTCAACTCAATGATGCTTATCAGAGATTGCCGGACAATCTTGGAGAATAAATCATCGAGCTTATCTAGGTTCCGGTTAATGTGGAACCTATGGGGCATCCGAGTTGGAAATGTATCAGATAGTAGCAAGGGATCTTCATGGTCAAAGTTTAATTCCCCTATATATGACGTGCCGAGTCCCGAGTGGATCCAGTCAACTCCCAAGGAGCTGGCCAATATTTCTCCCAACGTGACAACCACCTTGCCAACCAAAGCCTTATTTGGAGAAGAAAATTTTCACGCTTCCAGAAATCTGGAGTTTGCCTCGTATATTTTCTCGTGTCTGACTGTCGAAATATGAAACCAGTGAAGAAAATGACAATAGGACTCTTTCGTAGCTGAGCATATTTTGTCTTTTTGTCACCTACACACTTGTCAATAGATAGCTACGATTCCAGATGCATGTAAAAGCTCTTGTCCTCTCAATTGAAGGGTCTATCTAGGTCTCTTATAGCTACTATTATAGCTATTGTGCGGTCCGTTGACTCCGTTGCGGTCCGATGAACCTTATTCCAGCCCGATGCCTTTGGGGCCGGCCGCAGCAGACCCAATAGCGGTTAGATGGTCTTATCACCGCGTTGTTCAGGCTGGGCCACTGAGATTACCCACGGTGTGTGACATCAAATAACCGTTGCACCAAGCAAAAGGGAATGTACACTCCGCTAATGCGTATTGCAGATAGTCGTTATATTTATTCAGTGTGACAACACTCGTCAAATTTGTCTGTACCAAGTTTTCAAAATGGAAATAAATATCTAGCAAAAGGAATCATTTAATCTATTCTTCTTATCTTTTTGCGATAACTCGGTTGTTATTCTATTCTTTTTTCTCTTTTTTTTTTGACATCTGCGCCAATGCGGGATTAGCACCCAATCAAGCGATGGGACAAAACAAATTTCCCGGTCCTTGAGTGTGAGGGGGGGCATTCTGTGATGGGTTGATTCTCTGCACGTTACAGCGAAAATGGATGAACTCGAATACCCTATCCAGGTTGAACGAGACTTGTTGTGTGAATGGCCTAGCGATCATCCCGATCCGGCTGATCTTTTGCACGACCTTGGTAATCGATTGGGTCTTAAATACAATGAGACTCAGGCCATATGCGACCTGGAAGAAGCTATTCGAGTCGGATATCAAGCTTTACAAGCGCTCCCAGAATATCACCCCAGCCTACTGGCACGCCTTGCGCGTCTTGGTTCTTGGCTACACGCTAAATATCAGAGGACTGCATCCACTGCTGACCTGCAGGCATCTGTTCAAGTAGCGCGACAAATTTTGCGAATGGTGCCAGACGATGCCGACCACGGCAAGCGGTTGAGGAAGCTCCAGCTGTTTCTGGCGCTTTTGTATGAGAGAATAGGATCATCAAGCCATCTTGAGGAAGCCATTCAATTCGGACGAGAGGGGGTAGAAGCACTGCCCACCGACGACCCAGAGCGTGTGGGGCTTTTATACAGCCTTGGACGTCATATCGGAGAGAAATACTCCAAAACTGAGTCGCCGTCTGGACTTGAAGAGGCAATTCGTGTCCTTCAAATGACTAAGAATGCCGTACCAGAAAGCCACCCAGATCGAATAAATGTTCTGATCGCTCTTGGTCATTTTCTTGGCCGACGGTTCTCGAACACTGGAGAAATGGCCCACCTAGAAGAGGCCATTCAGATCGGACGAGAGGCTGTCGATGCGATACCCAACGATGACTCGAATCCCCCACAGCGAGCGCTGCGTCTAGCATTCCTAAACAATGTTGCGCTCCATCTCTCGTCGAAACACACAAGAACAGGAGAAATGATGCATCTTGATGAAGCCATTCTTGTCATTCGAGAAGCTGCAAACGAAACCCCGAAAGACGATTCCAATCGAGTCGAGCGACTCGACAATCTGAGTAGCCTTCTTGAAAAGAGATATTCAATGACGAGAGGTATGGAGGACCTCAATGAGGCTGTTACATCTCTTCAAGAGGCAATAGACATAGCCGGGGATGGTGATACCAAACAGGCCAACCGACTTTATAATCTAGAATGGCTTCTTTCCGATAAGTATTCGATGACTAAGGAAATAAATGACCTGGAAATGCTTATCTTTATTATCAAAAAGGAAGTCAACATCATGTCAGAAGAAAACCCAGAGCGTGCAGAACGGTTGAGCAACCTTTCTGCGAGACTCACGGACAAGTACTCGAGAAATGGGGCAAACGCAGATCTTGAAGAAGCCATACAAACTGCCCGTGAAGCTGTGAGAATCACACCTAAAAAGGACCCTAATCTATCAGGGCGGCTCGGAAACCTTACAAACAATCTCGGCGAGAATTTTGAGAGAACAGGAGCTGTGGAAAATCTTGAAGAGGCCATCCGAACAGCCAGACTGGTTTTAAATTTGACATTGAAAAATGAAATAGGCTACACTAAAATAGTGAATTGTCTTGGACGTCTACTGTTCAACAGGCATAAAAGCATTGGGGACTTGGTAGACCTCGAGGAATCCATTGAACATGGCCAAGAGGCTGTGCGAACGGCGTCACATGATCACCCGAAATGACCGCAATACCTGAGCGATCTCTCCGCCAGCTTCAGCTTTCGATTTGAATTGACTGGAGCGATTGAAGATCTTCAGGCTGCCATTAAAGCCGTCCAAGAAGCTGTACAGACGGAATCAGAACCCAGCCCCAAAGTAACCCACTTGAGTAACCTTGGAACTATGCTCCGATATAGGTACGGAAAAACCGGACAGATGGGAGATTTGAAAGATTCAATAGGAAACCAGCGAGAGGCCATCGCTACAATGCCACATGATCATACGAATCGGCTCGGGGCATTGGTAAACCTTAGTGCCGCGCTCAGCGATAAATATTCGGCCAAGGGAACAATTGTTGATCTTGAAGAAGCTATCAAGATCACGCGAGAGGCAGTCGATTCCACTTCGCAAAACGACCCTGAACGAGCGGGGCGAGTGAGTAGTCTTGCGTTCCACATTGGCGACAGTTATACCGTATCGGGAAACGTGGATCAACTTGACGAGGCTATTGAGTTCGCCCGAGAGAGTGTGTACGCGACACAAAAGGGTCACTCCCGCCGGCTCGCACGACTCAATAACCTCGCTGGCCAACTTATCAAGAGGTATTTAACCCCGGGAGCAATAGCTGATTTGGAAGAAGCTATTCAATGGCAAAGGGAAGCCCTTGTTGGGGTCCCACAGGATCACATCAGGGGGAGAGGAATGGCTTGCAATTTGTCAGAATTGATTACTCTTAGATTTGGACAGACTGAAGAAATAGCAAGCATCCGAGAATCGATCCAAATTGCACAGCAAGTCCTAGATGCAACTCCGAAAGCTGGCTCTGAGAGGGCAGGGGTCCTCCACTCCCTCGCAGGCGCCTTAATTTGCAGTTTCATGGTACTGGAGGACACAGCGGATCTTCAGCATGGTATTCGGATTGCTAGAGAGTCTTTGAAGCTGACACCACAGGATCACAGCCAATATAAAGTACGGCTGCACAATCTAGCGCTTCTCCTTCACCTGAGGTTCTCGCCCAATGGTAGGATGGAAGATCTCGAGGAAGCCATAATGCTTGCCAAGGAAGGTCTGGACACAACTGTAGACGACCATACTATGCGCGCCAAATCACTCATGAATCTTGGCAATTCTTTCAGTGACAAATATTGGGTGACCAGCGATCCTTCCGATCTTGAGCAAGCAATTACGTGCTGCCAGTCCGCACTGGAACAAGCGCAAGCTCCAATCATGTCTCGCATCCTCTCTGGCATTAAGGCCGTCAAGTACTGCGCTGAACTCCCTGACTGGACACGAGCTTGTGAGATCTCCAGACTTACTATCTCTCTTGTCCCCAAATTGACAGTGCGGTCGCTTGCCAACGCGGACAAACAATACCGACTGTCGCAGATTTCTGGTCTCGCATCCAACGCGGCGGCTCCTGTGGCTAACCGCCGGAATGAGTCCGCTATTAGGGCTTGAATTTCTAGAGCAGGGCCGAGGCATGTTTGCGGCATCCCTTGAAGAATTACGGATGGACGTTTTGGATATTAGAGAGAGACACCCAGAACTCGCAGATCGATTTGTGCGCCTTCAAAACGAGCTGGAGACACTGATTGTTGGTAAAGAAGACTCGATAGGCATCGCAATGCTAAAGTCACAAACACAAGAGAGATACGATGCAGGTAAAGAGTTTGACGAGCTGGTTGCTCAAATTCGCCAACAGCCTGGGTTCGAAGACTTTCTTCTTGCTCCAACAGAGAGCGATATGCGTAGAGCTGCAAAATACGGCCCGATCGCAATTATCAATGTTAGCGAGTTTCGATGTGATGCTATTTTGGTCGAACAAAGCAAGATACAACTTGTGACTTTGCCTCGTCTTTCCAAAGTTGATATCGAAGAGAAAATAGAGCAAGGTAACCTGGGAAGGCCCAGCGTTTTATCTTGGCTATGGGATACTGTAGCAAGCCCTATCCTTGATACCCTGGGCTACACTGGCCCTCCAACTGACGGTGACTGGCCATGGATCTGGTGGATTCTCACCGGATTTCTCAGCAAATTTCCAATTCATGCTGCTGGATACCATGATGAGGCGTCTTCTGCGACGGTGCTCAGCAGAGTCATATCATCATACAGTCCATCCACCAAGGCAATCATCCACGGCCGTCGGCATCCATCAAACGCTTCGCCAAATGAAGTTGTGCTTGTAGGTATGGAGCATACCCCCGGGCAATCAAGCCTTCCTTTTACTACTCAGGAGATGGATATGTTATGATGCCTGTGCAAATCAATGAGCCTCAATCCTATCGAGCCACGGCGGCACAGAGAGGACGTTTTACAAAAGTTGCGTCAGTGCAAGATATTTCATTTCGCCGGCCACGGACTTACAGACCAGCTTAATCCTTCCAATAGCCGCCTGCTTCTAGAGGATTCCAGCGATGCCCTTACAATAGCAAACTTGCTCGAGATAAACATCCGGAATCATTCGCCATTTCTCGCTTACCTCTCCGCGTGCGGAACTGGCCAGATAGGAGATGAAAAGTATACTGATGAGAGTTTCCATCTGGTTAGTAGCTTTTAGCTGGCCGGTTTTCGCCACGTTATCGGCACTTTGTGGGAAGTAAATGATGAAATATGTGTGGAAATAGCCAGGATCACATATGAGGGAATCAGGGGTGGAGGGATGACGGACAGATCAGTGTCTCAGGGCTTACATGACGCAGCTACAGCTCTTCGCAGCCGTTGGATCAGGGAACAAGCTAAAGTCAGAATTGGGAGAAGATCTACTGGTTCGGATAATAAGAGGACAACCATGAGAAGGGAGGCAAGAGACGATAGGGATTCGAGAAATGTGATTGTCATTGATGAAGTGGGACAATCAATCCCCTGGGTTCCGTACGTTCACTTTGGAATCGAGTTTTCTTTTATTAATGCAAGTGCACTACAAGGCCAAAGTACCCTAACCTTAGGGGATGACTGGACAATCGAAGAGATGTTCACTCTGGAATCTAGCCATCTTTATAGATTTCACAGAATGTTGATCGATCTTGGCCCTTTTCATTCATCAACATACTTCGATCCGAACTGAAATATAGATCCGGACCATGTAAAACCACAGTGGGGGTTAATACTACTTCCACCTCCACCTCTGCAGCTTCCGCCATCCTTCCACTTTTATCTCTATTGCTTCCATCACTTTTATTGCTTCTGTCATTTCGATGATCTTCATTACTTCCATTGTTTCCACAGTCTTCATGATTCCTATGATCTTGATCGCTTCTGTCGTTTCGACGATCTTCATCGCTTCTATAAAAAAGAGCAGTATGCGTGGGTGCGCTATTGAAATCGGTGCGACGCGACCGTGAATTAGATGCACAAAAGGCTATTTATGCTCAAAATCAATGCATGCAGATAATTCTGATGCCATTTTCAACATGACAAAAAAATTGCAAAAAGAAAATGTTTTGCGTCGTACGGAACTCGAATCCGTGCCTCAACTTATCACAATGGAAGAGTTGAATCCTAACCCCTAGACCAACAACGCTTTTGGATGCTGAGGCCTCTCAGAAACTAGCTTAAGTAGGGCCCCACAAACTCTCACGCTGCTAAAACGCGAGCTGACCAACTTCACCGCGCTGACCAACATAACAAAGACACGTCTACACATCCCCCAATATTTCCGCCATGATTCAATTCTTATGAAAAATTATTATGATCACATTGGGTCCTTAGTCAGCCGACTAGTGTGTATTTTCAAGAATCATTTCAGCCGCAGTACTTTTGAATCGGCGGCCTCTGATTACCCTGGACTTGCCTTGATATTGCACTGTTCTTATTCTCCGAATTACCTCAGCAAGGTATTCTATATTTTTCGGTTACATTGGCACGGATCCATCATGTTACACTATCCTGCATTGCCCCCGCATTCGAACTTTGTCTCCGAGTGACTCAGGTGGGAACTTTTGTTCTCGATGTGGCAGTAGACTGTGTTCTAGACAGAATTTAGGTCACTTGGCACTTATATACGCGTATATTGTCCTCCTGCACTGCCACTCTTTTAATTGCTGCCTGCTGCTGTGCCCCTGAGTAGACATGATAAGACCGGTCCGGACCCCGCGAACCCCTCGATGTCTCCGTATCATCTCGTGACACCAAACCATTACTATATTAAAGTTGGTGCCGGCATCGCGGTTGCGTAGATTTGTCGGCTTATATACCCGTGCCAAGAGCGAATACTAGTCGCCGAACCGTAGTTTTGGATTTTTAAGCCTCAAGCCGAGTTACAGACCGTAGTCATCAATGTCGTATTGCACGCCGTTGGACGCGTGTGGACGCGTGGGTTATGCGCCGTCGGTCAGCCTATTTGGGCCAGCTGAGTGAGGCGAAGAGGGAACATAGCCCCGTGAATTTATTGGCACACGGCTATTAGAATCCAATCATTTGAAGGAATATGCAGTTTCTGTAAGCGTCCTTCTATTCACTAGCCACACTTGGTTCTGGAACTTCGGACTTTTCTTCTGGCGCTGTGCCGCAGCTTTGGTCAATAGCCATCCACGATAATCCCGGATAACATGATATGAATATCTTTTTTTAAACTAGGTGGACATGCTTCATTTTAATCATAACCAGCTTTACATCCCTTTGGGTGAAGATATAGAGTTATAGACTACGGTCAATTTTATGCACTGCCTACAACTAGCCTGCTTTGGCCTGGGTGACTGGTGCTAGCCCCAAATCCGGTGTGACGGTTCAGGTGGCCATTAGACGGCGATAGAAGACAAGCTGAAGCCTCCAACATATCAAGAATCCGACCTTGTTGTCGGATTTTGACCTCGACAGTGGGCCCCCGTTCGTAGAATGATGCCGAGCCCCCCCTGTCATGGCTGCTGGAGGCGCACATCCACAACAATCCAGACCAAGGCTCGGCTCCAATCATGATGCTGGCTAGTCCATAGGGCTTGGGAACGCGTAATGGAACTTGAAACAAGGCGACAGAGATATCTGAATCTCGTGTCGGTTCGAAAATAGATGATGGCCCGGAGTGGAGCGAGCGAATCGGGGCATTCACCTGCCATCTCTTGAGACACACGGGCCCCTGAAGCAATCCCCGCAATCCGGCTGCGCCACCTTGTTCCGCTTCCGACTCGCTGCCGATTGGCCTGGTCGTAGTTCGCCGGAGAGAGGTGGTGGAAGGGTCAGGCTAGCACCTTAAAAGATTTATCGCAGTAGCGGGTGGCGCGGCGGGCTATAAAGCTATCAGCAGGCGTTGAGAGACATCGGTCAGCACGAGATACGCGGTTGTAGCCATGTCAGAACAGCCCAAGAAGTGGAAGAGGGCCAGCGCCCCAAAAGTCAGAACCGGATGCCTGACGTGGTATGTGAATTAGCCAAGAGATTCATTCTTTCTCGCAGCTGAGATATTGACTCGTCTGTAGCAAGTCAGTGGGCCCGCTCACCAGCGTCATCAGTGTGTGCTAACTGGTGCTTAGAATCCGACATCTCAAGTGTGACGAGCGTAAGCCGACCTGTCAGAGATGCGAAAAAGATCGCGTCAAGTGCGATGGCTATCCGACCAAGCCGCCGCCTCGCCCAAAGAAGGAGCCTAAAGAGCCGCAGCAGCGATGCAAGGCGCTCTCGGCGCCGGCCAAGGCGAGAACCCGGCCGTTGATACTGAGCACCGAGCTAGGGGGTGATGTTTCTACGCTATCAATCCAAATCGACCTTTTCCACCATTTCCGCACGTCAACGCTTCATGATCTTATGACGGCGTCGGGTGCGCCAAACGACTTTTGGCATGTTCATGCCCTCCCGCTTGGCCATGCCGTCGAACCTGTCAAATATGCCCTGTGCGCGCTTGGAGGTGTGCATCGGTACTTCAAGACACAGCATGGAAACCCTGGCGCAATGGCAGAGTGGCGTGACGTCAACAAAATTGTGATTCAGCAGTACAACCAGGCCATTCACCACATCAAATCGCTCATGTCATCGTCGTCGGAATCAAATCTCGAGGTGGTTCTCACATGTTGCGTCATCTTCATCTGCATAGAGAACTTGCAAGGGCGATATAAGGAAGCCCTTCAACACATTAGGGCGGGGTCGGCCTTGCTAAATGCACTGCGCCAGTCCTACATGGATTCCGATTCATCTTCAGAAGGGGGATCGCCGCCGATTCAAGGCAAGAGAATGCCAAAATTCGTCGATGATATCACTAATATGTTATTTAACCTTGGCCAAGATGTGTCATTCTACGTCGGCAGTGAAGTAGTTCCCGCTTTAACATGTCGAGACATAAGCACGATTCCGGAGCAATATTCCGAAGCTGTTCGGTTCCCGTCAGCGCCATTTAATTCATTCGATGCCGTCGGCTCATCATTACGCGCCGTCGAAGTCATGGACAACACAATCCGATACCACCTGTTCGAAGAAAACCCGCCACCTTGCGGCTCAGACAAACAGGGATGGGACTATTCGAGGGAGCCCGATGCATACGAGATGATGCTGTGGGAGGTTTTTGAACAAACAATGCAGGATTGGATTGGTCGCTTTGATTCATTTCAGGATCACGTTGACAAAACGAACATGTCAGAGAAAGAGCTGTATAATCTGCGAAGTCTTGCACTATCGCGGTCAGTTTGGGCGGCATTTCTGAAACATGAAGGTCCCGAGGACGAAATGCCGAGAGACGAGGCCGAGGACATCTTAAGCCAAGTTGAGGCACTTATGGGTCCCGTCAAACCAGACCAAGCGCCAGTATTTACCTTCCACGCCGAGATTGTCCCAGCGGCCACCCTGGTTTGCTTGTCATGTACAGAGAAGGACATTCAGCACAGATGCATCAGATTGCTTCGTGCTATGAAGCGAAAAGAGGGAATGTGGGATAGTGAAGAGATGGCCAATGTTCTTGAGGCCATGGTGTCTGCGACTAAGAAAGGTTTGATGGAATATCGGAATATTCCATGTGACATTCCTGAATTGACAAGAGCTCTATCATCTCTTGGGATATCTGGGACACCTCTTTCGCGAGAAATAATTAGTTTAGATGAATGAAGATTAATATTAGACATGGAATACGTCATAGAAGGTTTCCTCTACTGGTTTTTATACAAAAAGTGTTTGTTAGGATTGATAAATCTCTCAGATATCATTTTTGGAATGGGATTTGAAACGTGGTGCATCACTCAGAGAGATCGGTTCCTTCAACAATATTAGGATCTGGATATAACCGGCTGGAAAGATTCTGCTTGAGCTGGGATGACTTCTAAATTAATTACATTGGCGCTTGATGACGGGGGAGATTTCTAAATTAAGAATTGAACCTAACCATTTAAAGAAAAGAAACACTAAGAAATAGCCAAGTTAACTAGAAATGGCATGAGAAATAAAAACCAAAACTATGAAACCCTAGCTGTAACTAAACACCCATAACGCCCAACGGAAAAGATTTTCGACCCCTTCCATACCAAAAATATCCGTTATCGGCCTACGTTCTTGAGAATAGCGTACTGTTTTCTTTCTGGATTGTGATATCTTGTGAAGCCAGCACGAACGGTAGACCGTGCTTCTTAGCCTCGCCTGTCCATGCAAGCATGTCCATACTGCGCATCGCGGCCCACGTTTCGTTTGCAGCGACAGCCTTCCGGGCTGTGTCAATATCAAACCGTGCTGTAGCATTGTACTCCTTTGTAAATTCTGCAACCCCAGTCTCTTGACCTTCGATAATCATGCGACAGACCTCTTTAACGAATGGTTCGGTATCAAATATATCAATGTAGCCTGAGAAACTGTCAAATGATGGTCTCAAGCCGACGAGTTCTGTGCTGGAGAGGAACGCATCCATGATTGATGCATCGGTGGATGGCGGTGTGTTGGCCGGCAGACCAATTGGAGTGTGTGCTGTGAGGGGCAGACCAAATCGTCGGCTAGTCTCACGGAGAAGGGTCTCTGCTGCCCACTTGCTGGACAGATACGCGTCGCTTCCATCCACAGGGGGTGGCTGAGTTGCTGTGTATTTACGAGCGGCCCCTGATGAGAAGAAGTGCAGGGGCACCCGCCGGTGCAGAGCCATGCGAGCTAATTCTTTGGTGGCGTTTACATTGACATGCCTCAGCACCTCGTAGCTATCCCAAAAAGCCCGGTTTGCTGCAAGGTGAACAACAACATCGGCGTTTTCAGCTAGCTCCGCAAATGAGGCTGGCGTAAGCCCTAGATCGGAGGCGTCTAGGTCGCACTCCACGGTTGTGATTTTGTCGTTAACCGTAACATGGCTTGCATCGCGAACCAGGCAAATGATCTTTGCAATGTTGGGATCTTCTGAGAGACAAGGAAGCAGATGGCTACCGATGTAATCTGTTGCACCTGTCATGACAATAGTGAGACCCTTCCTCTTTACTGCTTTATTGGGAGAGTCATCTGTAATTGAGGCCCATGTCTCTGGAACAGCTGTCTCGGCTTTCCAGTCGATTCCAGGAGTATTTGCGATGGCTGTGGATTCGACAACCCTGACCATCTCCCGCAACACACGAGCGTTCATAATGTCAATGATACGCGGCGCAGCATTCAATTCGAGTTTGATGACCCGCTGCAGCTTGACCAAAAGCATCGAATTTCCGCCTGACCGGAAAAAGTCAGAGTTGGAATCTAGCTGCTGATTGACGAGCGGAGGGAGAATGCTTGCCCATAAATTGGCGAGGCGTTTCTCCATCTCCGTGCCAAAGCCAGAGCTGTCTAGCGTGATGACTGACCGGCCGGGAATAGGGACACTACTTTTGAGAGCCTTTCTGTCAGTCTTTCCATGAGAATTGATCGGAATGCTATTCACTGGAAGAAAGATGGATGGGCGCATGAACTGTGGGAGCGGGAGGGCTGCTCGGATATACTCAAGGAATTTGTCCCGGGCCCCAACGTCCTCGTTGGGATCTGCCATCACAACACAGGCCACCAAGAACTTACCAGGGGCCTCTCCATGCTGAGAGACGATTACCTGATTGATAGCACCTCTGGATGTAGTCATGATGGCGCTTTCGATTTCGCCGAGCTCAGTACGGACACCGAGAATTTTGACCTGTGTCTCACCATCAATGCGACCTTCGTAGAATAGCTGGCCTTGTTCATTGACCCGACCACGGTCGCCAGTGCGATATAGGCGGTTCCAACCATGGGAAATAGCATACTTGTCTTGGGCTAGGAAAGGATTCTCAATGAACTTTTCAGCGATCGAATCTTCGAGTCCAAGAAATCCAGCAGCTACGGCAGGACCACCGACGACAATCTCGCCAGGAATTCCAATCGGAAGAGGGTTCAATTTCTCATCCAAGATGTATATAGAGTAATTGGGAAGAATATGGCCGGTCGGGATTGCTTTGCCTGGCCTGAGAGTGGCTGGGTTGCGGTAAGCTACTTCGCCCTTGGTAATTGCGATTGTTGTTTCGATAGGACCGTAGAAGTCGTACAATTTCGGCCCGACTCGGTCTAGGGACGAAAAGTCTCTTACAGTAGACTTGAGCAAGGCTTCGCCGCCCGAGAGGGCCCATTGCCAGGAAATACACTAAACTAAGTCTTCATACCCTGCCTGGAACCACATGCTATACTCGGTGGGGGTTGCCAGAGTGTGAGTAACGCCTTCATCCAACATTATTTTTGTAATTTCGGCTGGCTTTCCCCGCTTTTCAGATGGTACAATCACAAGCGTTCCGCCGTCGGCGAGAGCAGTAAATATTTGGTGCAGCGAGAAATCAAAGCTGAGCGTGATTTGCTGTAGCACGATATTTGATCCCACCTTCCAGGCGCGCTCAATTCCCTCAGCGTTGGCTGATAGACATGAATGAGGTAGGGAGATGCCTTTTGGCTTTCCAGTAGAGCCGCTGGTAAACAGAATGGCTGCATTTAGGTCAGGTTTGGCCTGGGGCAATATTGCTTCTTGCATGTCATCATCTCCACGCTGCATCATATTCAATTCATGACGACGCCAAATGAGCTCCATGGGTAGGAATAGATCCTTTGACGCGAGTCTGCCGTAGCCAAAGCATATCGCGATAATCCCGACAAGTGGGGGTCGGCAGATCTTCGAGTTGACGTCTGAGGCCGCCAACGAATGCACAACCAAATGCCTCCGTCGTAACTTAGATAGCATGAGGAAACTGGATCCTTTCGGGACATGGCATGACTTTTGAAGAGTTCGTTAAACTTTGAATCTCATTCGTATCAACCCAGCACGCGTTGGGAACCTAGAATTCTATCTCCCGAAACACCTCATAGGTCATGAGCCAAGCAACCCATTCAGAAGCTCCCTCATACCCTCCATCTTCAGTTTTAACCCCCTAGTCTGCTCACGCGAGCCCCCCTGCACTCCGTCAACGCTGACCACGGTTCTGTCTTGCCCCTCTATCACCACCACGACATAATTCTCCTGCCCCACCCCCGGTTCCATTCTAGAAGAGAACCCGCCGCCATCTACCCCTGGAGGGTCAAGGGTGCTGCTGCAGGCAACTTCAGCTGAGAACCCGACGAGCCTGTCAGCTTCAGTGAGTGATGTCGCCAAGACACCAACAGCGCTACGAGTGCGCGCGCATGCGGCCCAGCTCGTCGGCAGCAGCTCGCCTAAACGCAGCCCGCGGCGCAGCGACCACGCCTCAGTAGACGATGACAGTGCTGCCAACTCTGGAAGCTGAGTTAAATGCATGTGCAGGTGATCAAATATGATGTTGATGATACGGATCACGGTGGAGTAGCATGAGAAGCCAAGCACCGTTGTCGACTTGTCAAGTGCGCTGTCAGCTTCATCGCCAAGACTACTGTCGGACGACGATGAGCACCCTTCAACCAAGGTGGCTGCGAGCGAGTAGAGCGTAGAAAGTGTGCGCCGCGCTGGCCATGTCGAGACAAGGTTGCAAAATTGTTGAGACAGGAACAGGGCATCGCCCATCGGGTAGTCGTCGAGTCCCGGTGCAATCTCGTCAGCACTTCCAGAAAATTTGTATTGTTTCAAGGATTCCAAGTAGGTATTCATCTCGACAAGCAACGTGGACAAGTCTAAATTTCGAAAAGGCTCTGATGATTTGTTTGCGTTATCCTGTGACCAACATCCTAATATATGGGAGGATCCTGTGGTGGTGGTGACGAAGTAATCCACTTGGTCGGCCGGCCTGAAGATGGGTTCTCCCAGTGGTGTTATGTTAAGTTTGGGCAAAATCAAATCAGGACCAACAAGATCAAAACTGGGTGAGAACGGTATAGATTGGGGGGTGTTTGTGAGCCAGTTGTTATATCCTTCTGGCCTTGGGATACACCATGTGTCCTCCATCATAATTCCCTGTGTCGTGTGGATCTCGGCCGAGAAATGATTAACATCGTGGTAATTGCCGGTAGTTGCGGTGCCATTGTCAGTTCCATCTTCAATAGCGAATATTGGATCTTCAGTGAGCTCCGGTAGCTCTGCTTCTCGGACAATGGCGTTTGTTGCGGGGGAGAGCTCTCCAGGCGCATTCGGGCTAGTGACTGACGGTGCTAGGGCGGAATTCTGCCGTTGTTTGGTGGGATGTCGTCCGACTCGGCCTTTTGGGCTAAAAACACAGGTGGATTTTGCACGAACACATCGTTGGCAAGACCCGTTTGGGCTCGAAGTAGAGGAGGGGGCGCAACGAAGCTTTTGAAAGCGACACCGATCACATGAAGATCGGAGCCCAGTTGACGGCTTAGAAGCAGACATGATGATTGCCTCGGCCTCGCACGAGGTATACGAGTGGAAGAGGGTCATGGTTTTCAATTAAACGGGGAAAGATGAGCGTTTCCATCCCACCAGGTCCCTGTTCCTTGCGTGCTAAACAGCCCACGGGCCCTTGTTGCCGCCACGTAGGGCTACACGACAGGGATGCGAAGAACTCGTAAGCAGCGCTGCGGTCAATTCAAATCTCAAACAGGATTTTCACATTTGAATTGAAGGGATTCGTATTTGAATTGAGGGCTTCCGATTTGAATTGATTGAATTAAATTGAGATAATTTGAATTATGTGTTATATTATATATTAGTTATTTAGTGTTTTAAATATTTAATAGTTTTTAAGGTTTTATTAGTTAGATTGTATTATTATAATTTTATTATTAGTTTAGTTTAATTAAATATATATTTATATTTAGCTAATATTAATAGTATTATAAGGATATTTATTATTATTTGATTTATTAAAAGAAAAATCTACTTTTATTATTATTAAAAAATAATTAAATTATCTAGCTTTTTAAGGGCCTTATTAAGCTAAGTATTTAATTTATATATAATTAAGCTATTACTTTTAGTTAGGTTCTTATAGAAATTATTAAGAAGAAGGTTAAGTAAGGAATTATTATATTAATTAAGGAAATCTATAGCCTAAGACTATTAATATTACTTATTAATAATCTAATTATTAAAAAAAACTTTAAAATTAATTAATAATAAGATTTACTTTAAATAACTTTATATAGATAATCTAATAGGCCTTTAGGGAGGGATGAAGGATAGTAGTAGTTTAATAAATTAAAATATAGTTAAATAGGCTTTTATAATATTTTAATTGGTTTATTAATAATTGGTAATAGAGGTATAAATATTCCTTTATATTAGCCTATTATTGTAGCTTTATTATGAATACTTAATTATAATTATATAAATATTATAATAAGGTATTTTAAAGGGTTTGTTAAGGCTTATTAACTATAATTAAATTAAAGGTATAATAATTATATTATTTTTTAAACTAAGTTATTAACTAGAAAAGGCTTTAAATAATCTAGCTAATATTGCTAAGGTAGTAGGATTAGAACCTTATTATTTCCTTTTAAAAGGGAAAAAAAGATTATAAATCTTTATTAAAATCTCCTAATCTTCCTTAATTAATCTTTTATTAATTAATAGCTTTTAATCTTCCTTTTTTATTAAATTAACCTTAATCTATAATTAAATTAACTCCTTAAAATAAAAAGCCTATTTAATTATATAAAAAATTAAATTTTAATATATTTTATTATTATTATATAATTAAATATTATTATTAATCTCTAATAAACTAATATTAGTATTATTAACTTAATATTAAATCTAGATAGAAAAGGCTTCCTGATATTAAAAGGACCGGTAAATGAATATTACTATATCTAATTATAACAGTCTGGTCAATTCCCAATTTAATAAACCAATCAAAATAAAAGGTTTATTGTTAGCAGGATGGTTAGGTATGTTATAATAAAATAAAATAATGAAAGTATTATATTAAATAATAGTTAATTATAATTAAAGTAATTAAATTATATTAAAAGTTAGTTAATATTAATTATAAGGGTAGATTTTAATTTATTTATATATTATTATTTTAGTAAGTACTTATTATATTAGTTCTATCTAAAGTGTTGGTAATTGGGTTAGTGATTATAGGATAATTACCAATATTATAGATAATTATAAGTGAATACTTCCTTATTAATTAATATAAGATTATAGGGTAGGTAGATATTAGTTCTACTGCTATAAACTGCCTAGATATATTATAGGTTATAATACAATATCCCCCCTTTATTAATCTTATCTTTAAAGCCTATTAAGTCAACCTTATATATAAGTACCTTATTTTTATTTTTTAAAAATTATTTCTTTAATTATATTTTATAATTTAAATAATTTTAAATAATATCTTTATACTAAAGCCTAAGCTTAGCTTATTAATTTAATAAATTTTGAAGTTATACTATATTCTTTTTATTCCTCTAAGAATCTACAATATAAGATATTACTAGATTCTAGTAATTGTTATAATAAGTGCACTTATTGTAGTAGAATATATAATACTTTAAAGGTATTTTTAATTATATATATATTATTTTTTATAATAGTAAATATAATTAATTACTAACTTTTATAATAAATTAAATAAATCGGGAGTCCGATTATTTAGATGTAAAGGAGAAGATAATTAAGAAAAAGTTCCTTTATATATAAGCAAAAGTACTTACTGCTTAGGCTAAAATCTAGAAGTCTCTAAATCATTTATTCTATCTTTATTATTAAAAATATTAGCTTAAGATAAAAGGTATAAAGATAGTATATTATAATCTTTCTTCTTTAGATAAATTGGAAGAGATAGATTAGGTAGAATTAAAGGCTATTATTTAGGTATAATCTCTAGGGATAATAAATATTATTAATTAGAATATTATTAATCTTAATAGTTTATTTGGTATTATGTTTTTAGAAATGCTTTTAGTAATTTTAAATAATATATAAGGTATTTGGCTAATTTCTATATTATTTCCTTATAGCCTTTTTATTTAATTTCGAATTTTCTATCTTCCTCTTTTTTTATAGGATTTTCTTTACTTTCTATTAATCTTTGAGGTTTTCTATCTATAGTTTATATATTAATCTAGTATTAACTTAAATGCTATCCTTAGGTTTAAGGAGAGAAATATAAAAGATAAAGTATACCTTAATATTATTAAGGAGATTGAGTTTATAGTTATTTTTTAATATTTTTCTTTTTATTAGGTAAGATTTAATTTATATAAAGTTAATTTTTTTATTCTATTATTTTATTATAAGATTTTTTATTGCTAAGTAAACTATATCTCCCTTTAAAAAGGTTAGTCCCTTTAGCCTTTTTAGATTATAGTATCTTTTTATAATATTATAAATAAATTCTAATTTAATTTTTATTTCCTTATATAGTTTTCTTAGATTATCTAACTTAATTATTACTTTTACTTAAATTATACCTTCTAAGGGAGCTCAATAAGCATCTAATATAAAGTTAAAATTAGCCTTTACTAATATTATTTTAATACTATAATTATAGGATATATTATATACTAACTATATAATAGGTAATTTTTCTACCTAATCGGTTTACTTATAATTAATATAATATTATAAATATTACTTAATTTCCTGATTTTAGTATTCG
This sequence comes from Calonectria ilicicola, assembly GCA_020809705.1. Lineage (NCBI taxonomy): Eukaryota > Fungi > Ascomycota > Sordariomycetes > Hypocreales > Nectriaceae > Calonectria > Calonectria ilicicola. The sequence goes on along the minus strand of CP085833.1, from coordinate 505,243 downwards.
GTTTGCTTATTTGTTTAAGGGTAGAAGGCTATACTTAGCTTATAATTTAACCCTATTAAAAATATTAAATTTTATTAAAACTTAAATATAAATAGTTATTCTTTATTTAAAATAATTTTAATTGGTAGTTTATATATAATAATTATATTTTAAAAGAAAAAGTAAGTAAATTATTCTTCTTTTATTACTTTATTATAAAAAAGATAGTATACTACTTTTATAAAGTAATCCATAATAATAAAAATATTATTATAATATACTTCTATAACAAGGTCTACTAATAAGAAAAGATTAATAATAAAGTTTATTATAATTGAGTCCTATGGTTATTATATAATAAGAGATAGTTATAATAATCTATATAATTTATATCTTAGTTTTTTAAAGTATTAATATAAATTATATTTCTTATATATTTATTTAACTTTCTTTTTTATTTTATTAAAGAAAAATATTTATTTAACTTATTTAAGGGTTTTATTAATATTTTTATAGTTATACAAGGGATATTTATAAATATCCCTTATTAATTCTATTTAGTATTCCTCTAGCACTTATAAATAATCTATTTTTTCTTCTTCTAAAAGTACTAGATTATATTCTTCAATTTTCCTTAGTAGTAGATTACCCTATTCCACTTATTATATTAGTATTTCTACAATAATGGTTCTAATTATATACAGTAATCCTTCTACTCTTATAGTAGCAATTATTTTCTTTATTTCTATTATTATTCCATTAATTAAGGCTTATTCTAATCCTCTATTAGTATTATAAATTAATAGTTTTTCTTATATTTTTAGTTTTTCTATATTATAATTAGGTTGGCGGCTAATTATATTAGTATAGTTGTTTTTAGTTCTTTTAATATAGATAATTTAGTAATTAAATTTAGATAGGTATTCTATATATTATAATTGCCTTTTACTAAGTTTTTAAGTGATTATAAAGTAAGTAATATTTTTATAATTAATATATATTATAATTTTATAATTACTTCTTAAAAGATATTATTAGAATTCTTTAAAAGTATTAATAATAATAAGGAATTCTTTATTATAGATTAAGTAGTTTAGCTTAGGGCTATATAGCTTATATAAGTAAAATACTATAGGATGTAGATTTCTTTATTTATCTTATTATTTGATCTAGGCCCCTAAAATAAAATCCGATACATCGGTTTCTAGCTTTATAGGCTTATTAAGGTCAAATATTGTAAGAATAGGTTCTTTTAAAATAGCATTTTTTATAGCTTTGAATGATTATTATGCTTTATTTCCCTATTAAAAGGTAATTCCTTTTTAATTAGTTCTATTATACTTAAAGTAATTTTATTAAATCTTTTAATAAATCTTTAATAATAATTAATAAATCTAAGGAAGGCTTATATTTCCTTTACATTAATAAATTCCTTTTAATCTTTTACTATAATAACTTTCTTTAAATCTATACAAATTTTATTAAAGCTAATAATATATCCTAGAAATTCTACTTCTTAAATATAGAACTTACTTTTTTCTAATTTAACTAGAAGTTTGATATCTTAGAAGGCTTTTAAAACCTTATAAATATATTTTTTATATTCTTTTTTATTTTTAAAGAAGATAAGGATATTATTTAGATAGTAGATAATAAAGATATTTAAGTATTTTTATAATATATTAGTTATTATTTACTAAAATAATATTAGTGTATTTATAAGTCTAAAAGGTATAATTAAATATTTAAATAATTTAAACTTTATTTAGAAAGTAGTTTTTTATTTATATCTTTCTTTAATATAAATAAAATTATATATTCCTTTAAGATTTAATATAATAAAGATATTAGCTTTATAAAGGTAATTTTTTATTTTATTAATTAATAATAGTAAAGTATAATCTTTAATAATAATATTATTAAGTTATTAATAGTTTATAATAAGATATAACTTCCTGTTTTTCTTAGGTACAAATATAATAAAATAACTAGCTTTAGAGTTTAAAATATAAATATATCTCTTTTTAAGTATATCTTAGATATATTCCTTTAAGGTATTAAGCTTAATTTAATTAAAATTATAAATAAAGTAAAATTAGATATTAGATCTATCTTTAAGAATAATTTTATAATCCTATTAACTAAACTTAGGTAATCTAATATCTAATTCTTCTATAAAGAGCTTTTTATAGATTTAGTACTATAGGGGTATATTATATAGTCTATCTATTTCTACTTTAATCTTTATTTCTTTAAGGCTTTTATTAATTTACTAAAATTATACTTTAAGATAGATAATGTGAAGGGCTGGTTCTAGGTTTATTCAACCTAAAGGATGCTCTATATTGGTCTATCTAAAGCTAAGGAGAAAGAAGAAGAAGACAATCAGAAGAATGTGTTCTTCTGATTATATATGCCTTGGTGTGCCCTCGCTACCAACATAGTTATAAAGCTTAATCTAGATGGATATAGTATAGTTATAATCCTTTGTTAGGCTTTAGCCTATAATATTACCCCTCTTTTTTCTAAGTAGTGACTTTGTTACTTTAGTGCTGTATACTTGCTTATTAGGTCATCTGATTCTATGATTGGCCTATAGGTAGCTTTATATATATTTAGAGCTTCTAGCTCTATTAAGAACTCTACTAATTGTTAAGTAGGTTCTTTATAATTATACTATTAAATAAGAGCTTCTCAGATCTTACCTTGTCCTTATTGCTTCTATCTAATATATAGAATTTCTTTGACTATTCACTTATCTTCACTATCTACCTAAATTAGTAAAGGCTAGAAGTTATCTTATTATTATTTTAGTAAGGGATCTTACTATACTTTTCTTAAAAGATTAATATGGAATTATAGGTATATTGCCCTAGGTATATTAATCTCTACTACATATATATCTATTACCTTTATTATAGTGTATTGCTAATATAGCCAATCTAGCTTCTTACAAGGCCTAGGGGACTTGTAGTTGATCAGATTAACCTAGACCTTATCTCCAACCTTAAACCTCTCCGCTGGCATCCGCTTCTTATTTGTTGCTTGTTCATAGTGCTGTTATGTTGCAGTTACTGCAGCCTATGCAAATTCTGTAGTGTCTTGAATTTTCTATAGTAGATTCCTAGCCCGGGCCTTATTGCTACTTAGTGATAATTTTATAGTAATCTTCTGGACCTTAAAGGGCTCTATATAGTACCTATGCTTTAAGAAGAAAAGACTTATCCTTATAGTTAAGTTCTTATGGTTATTTAGTGCTAACTGCGCTGCTGGGAGATAATAACCCCAATCCTTCTGCGAATAGCAAACATATGCTCGTAGGTATACTTGGATTTCCTGGTTTATTTGTTCTGGCCCCCTATTGGTCTGCGGGTGGTATGCTGTGCTAAGCTGCTATGTAATGCTAGCTAGCTTGTAAAAGGCTCGTTAGAACCTACTGGTCCAATTGCTCTCTTGGTTATTAATAATAGACCGGGGCATTTTATATGATCTATAATAGCAACTAAGGAACTATTCTATATAAGCTTCTGCTTTTATTATAGGTATAATCTTAAGTATAATAGCTTATATAAGTTGATTAATTATTATTTATAGATATTAAGATTTATTCTTGCCTATTAGAGGAAGATCTATTATAAAATTTATAGCTAGATCACTCTGTGGCCATTCTGGAACCAGTAAAGGCTTTAATAGCCCTCTCTTTAATTGCTACCAGATATAACTTCTTCTATAGACTTAATAATTAGCAACAAACCAATAAACTAGCTATAATAATTCTAGCTAAAAGAATCATCTTAATACTAAAATTATTATACCATTATAGCCTAGGTGATCTCTAGTAGTAACATTATACTCCATCTATATAATATAAGTATATAGTATCTTTATATTAATCTTACTACTAAATACCTATAATCAGTCTTAGAAAATTAACTAACCTTTAGTATCTAAAGCATATTCTAAGATCTAAATCTTTAGACTTAACTTAAGTAATAGACTTTACTTCTACTATTATACTACAATATATATACTTATATAAGTCTCATCCATAACAATAACTTAATCCCATAAATCCTATAGCTCCGGATGATCAAAGAAAACCACTATTTGTAGTATCTTTACCTAGGCTACCCGAAGAATAACTTACTCTAGTATAATCACTCTATCCTGTGGAATAGCTAGTTGAGGGATCAATTATAGGTAACGGCCCTGCTCCTTAGGGTCTTCGACCCTTTTGGGTATATCCTACTCTCTGTAACTTAGTGCATCTGGCACTACTGCCTTGCTGCTGGGTTAATACTTAAGCTGGAAATCATATTCCAATAGCTGTCCTGCCTAACGACTCTGTCACTTTGTAAGATACTGATGTTTTATAAAGTATATTAGGTTCTTATAATCTATAATAATAGTAAATAGGCTACAGTTGTGCAGTTCTGCTCTCCAAGTATTTAGGCAATATATGATTGCCAGCATCTCCTTATTGTAGATCGGGTAGTTATATTCTACTAGGCTTAATTATTATAAGTAAAAGGCAACTGGCCGATAGTAGCCCTGTTTATTTTCTTGAGCTAGCACTCCTCCTAATATATTACCTAAGCAATTAGCCTTAAGAAATATTGGTCTATCCGGATCCCACTATTATAATATAGGAGCTTTACAAAACCTATACTTAAGTTCCTAGAAAGCTACTTCCTTGCTAGGTCCCCATTTAAAGACAACCCCTTTCCAAGTTAACATCATTAGAGGGATTAATATCTTTGCAAAGTCCGGTATAAAGATCTAATAGTAATTTACAAAGCCTAGAAAACTCTGTACGCCTTTTACTATTTAAGGTGCTTTCCATTTATAAATTGCTTGCTACTTCTCTAGGTTATAGGATACTCCTTTCCTAGTCTGTATAATAAATCCTAGGTATTTTACCTCTTAGATTGTAAACTTATACTTCTTTAGATCTAGATATAGTCCAGTAGCAGCCAAGGCATAAAGTACCTTCTATACCTTTACTAGATGATCCTTCTTTAAGCTACTAGAATAGATCAATATATCATCCAAATAGGCTATAGTAAAGTTATTTAAAAAGTCTCATAATATCTTATTCATATACCTCTGGAATATAGTAGGTGTGCTGCTTAGGCCAAATGGGCATACTAGCCACTTATATAGCCTAAACCAGGTCTAGAAGGCAGTCTTAGCCTCATACCCTTTGGCCATTCGGACCTTATAAAAGGTAACAACCATATCTAGCTTAGTAAATCACTTAACCTTGGATAGGTTCTGTAGTATCTTTATAATTAGGGGAAGAGGATATCAGTCTTGCTATATAATAGCATTAAGCATATGATAATTACAATAAAAGCATAGTCCTCCTCTAGGCTTCCTAATAAACAATACCAGGGCGCCAGTAGCTAAGCTATTAGCTTAGATAAATCCCTTATTTAATAGATCTTTAAGAGTCTTCCTAAGGACTAGTAATTCCTCCCTAAATATATTATATAGAGGTCCTTAAGGGAGTAATAGTTCATCCCTAAATTTATCTTATTATAGATTAACCTTATAATTAATATTTGGTTGGTGTGGTGATAGTTTAGCTATCTTTATTATTAAGAATAATTCTCCAAATTCATTAAGCAATGCAGCCGGAACCCATTCCTTTAGGTCTTCCTCAACCTTCTATTAAAGGGCTTCTTTAATATCTTTTAAGCTAATAGATTGTACTAATAATGCTGCTAGACCATATATTCTATACAAGTGGTGATATTCAGCTGTAAAGGTTGTAGCTGTAATACAATGAGCTGCCTGTATCTGACGGACCCCTAGGGTTTCTTCTTTACTAGTAAGCTGTAGCTTGATTCTAGCTACCCTATAGGTGATGCACTCCTTTACTATATTATAAATAACCTTATTTACCTTTAACCAAGGCTTGCCTAGGAATAAATCCTCTTCTAGGCCTTTTATAGTATAGGCATATAGCCTCTGCTTATAACCTCCTACCTTAAAGGTCAATGCTATAATCTTAAAAGTATAAATCCTTTTCTTAGACTTAGTAAAGCTATTAAGCTGTTGTAGCTTCTTCTTAATATATAGAAGGGCTAGCCGGTTGGCTAGATCTTTACTTATAAGGGTAAAAGTATTATAGCCTATATTAATAAGGGCTTGAATAAGTTAATTATTAACTTTTGCTTTAACTAAAGCTAATCTATTAATTATTATAGGCTTTTGCTTTGCTTACCTTTGGAGATCTTCCCTAGATAGCTCTAATATCTAACTTTATATTAGAGCTCCTTGTTTTCTAAGTCTTCACTTTTGCTAGTAGATAAGTCTAACTCTATAGAGTTAATATTACTAGCCTGTTTAGCTTTCTTTATATAAGATTGTCGGACTATTGATTGATGAATTGGGCAAAAGGCCTTTAAGTGATTAAGGCTTTTATAGCTAAAGTAATATTATATATCCCGGTCTTAGTTACTAGTAGGCTACTTGTAAGAGGTCGGTTTCTTAGTAGCTACCTTGCCTATTATTAGTGTATTACCTTTATAGTCCTTAGTCATTTTAGGGACTTAAGAAATGTAATCTTACCTTTGGCTGGCAGTAAGTTCCTTTTTTCTAGGCTTCCTAAGTTTCTCTAGCTTCCAAGCTATATCCTATACTCAAGCTAGTTAGTCTGTATAATCGTATAATAGGTCTACTGTGATTAAACTATGCTATAATTATAAGTTCAGTATACCTTTTAAAAAGATAATCTTAGCTTAATTAACCCACTAGGAGCCTCCTATATCTACCATAATCTACTTAAACTTAGGCAGAAAGCTTGCAAAAGAGATATTCTTACCTTATTAAAGGGTTTATAAGGATATTATTATATATATCTACGAATTAGCATCCTTATATATATAATCTAAGTAGTATATAAAGTCTGTAGGATTGTAATAATCTTTAGGTCCTCTAGTAGTATAGAAGGTAGCTATTATCTTCTAAGGTTTTATTACTAAATATAAGTTAACTAAATACTAGAGCTCTTAGTTTGATGTATAAAGATAAGTATCTAGCTTTAACTTATCTCTTATCTACTATAATTACATTAAGTACTTATAGTAATTATTTAAAAACTTTAATAGGTTTAAAAGTGGCTTCCACTTTAAGAGAGACTGTTAAAGGACATTAATATCTAGCCCAATTAAACCCAACAACTCCGCCTTAACTAAGGCCCTTGGGCTCTTCTCAAGGCATTCCTATGGTAGCATTGATCTCTCTGCTATATTACCCTATTAAGCTCTTAACTACACAATCTGCTCCTAGATCAGGGCCAAAGTTGCACTTAATCCTTACTATATGAGCTACGCTAGTCATTATTAGGTTGTCTTATCTGGCGCCGAGTTACTGGATCCTTAATCTACTATTATACCCATGAATATCTTGACCGATAGTTTATATTGAAGTTGGTTAAGCTTTAGATATATAAAGGGCTGGTCCTAGGTTTATTTAATCTAAAGGGTGCTCTGTATTGGTCTATCTAAAGCTAAGGAGGAAGGAGAAGAAGATGATTAGAAGAACGTGTTCTTCTGATTATATATGCCTTAGTGTGCCCTCGCTATTAACATAGTTATGAAGCTTAATCTAGGTGGATATGGTATAGCCGTAATCCTCTGCCAGGCTTTAGCCTGTGATAGATAATTATTTATTATTTTTATTTTTTTTAATTATTTTTATACTTATATTTAATTTCTTTAAGTAATAAAGATTCTTCTTTACTTATATCTTTTACTTAATTAAAGCTAGGAGTTTAAGATCTTTTATTATAATTTATAAAAATATTATTAATTATATTATACTCCTTAAGTATTTGCATCTAATTAGTATATTAGTAGATATTAAGGTTATATTAGTATAACTATAGATACTTTAAAATTAAATTATATTATCTAATATTAATAATATTAAAGGTTACTTTTTAATTTTTTCCTTTAATAAAGACTTTTAGATAATTAATCTTTTTATTTATAATATTATTATTATAATTAAAAGAGATTCCTTTTATATTAATAATTTTATATAGATTAACTTTTATTATCTATAATAGCTGAAGTTGGTTAATTACTTGAGGATTGATATAGTTTTATTTAGCTCTACTATTCATTATAATATTACACTACTTCCCTTTAATTCTTACTTCTATTTCTAGTTATTATTAAGATTACTCTTTAATTGTAAAGTATAGAGCTTTTTAAGAAGTTCTTTTAATAATTCTAAAAATTATTATTCTAGCCGCTTTTATTACTCTTCTATAAAGGGCTTTACTTATTTTTTAATTTTATTTAATATTAAGCTATTACTTTATCTATTATATAAATATTATATTTAGGATTTTAATATTTATTTTAGGATAGCTTACTATAATTAGGGAATTTAAGCTTACCTAGTTCCAATATAGTAAACTAATAGTAAAGGTTTCTTTTTATTACTTTATATTAATTAAAATATTTTTTATAAATATAATAAATAATTATATCTTTTACTCTAATAAAAAAATATATTATATATTATTTTTATTTTATATATTAAAGATAATTATAATTATAATAATTTATTTATAAGATATTCTTATATTCTTTATATATTATATTTAATTTAAGATTATTCTCCTTATATTAGATAAATTAAGGATTATGGTTTCCTAGTTGTTATTTACTTTATATAAGTAGGAAGACTTTATTTCTATTTTATAAAAGTTCCTTAACTTATTAGGCCATTCTTTTAATATTAATTATCTATTTCCTATTTCTATTTTTATTATAAGTATAAATATCCTACTATACTGGTGCTTTATTATTATATATATTTAAAATAGATATAAGGATTTTTATCTTTTTAGCTTATTTTAATTATTTATAGGAAAGGTAGGACTAGCTTTTTTATTAGATTAATTATACTTTTTAAATAATTTTATTAATTTCTTATTATAAAGTAAGTTTTACCTTATATAACTTATAGTTTTTTATATATTACTTAATTATAGTAATTAATTTATATTTCTTAATAATAGTAAGAATAACTTTTTTTATAATATTTTCTTTTTCTTTTAATATTAAGATTTATTAAGTTTTTATAATATTAAATTATTTTTATTCTTTTAATATAGATTTAAATTAATTTCTTATTTTTAAAGAATAATATTTAAAGGATTTATATTTTTTCTTTCTATAATTAAAGTAAATAATCTTACTTTTATTATAATCTTAAGTAATATTAAGTTCTATTAGTCCTAAATAAGTTCTATATATAGTACTTTATTATTTATTTTAGGTTTTTCCTTTATTTAGGATATATAAGGTTTTATTATTATAACAGTCTGGTCAATTCCCAACTTAATAAACCAATCAGAATGAAGGATTTATTGTTAGCAGGATAGTTAGGCGCGTTATAATAAATAGAGCAATGGGAGTATTATGTTAGGTAATAGTTAATTGTAATTAAGGTAATCAAGTTATATTGAAAGCTGGTTAGTATTAGTTATAAGGGCGGATTCTAATCTATTTATATACTATTATCTAGTAGACGCTTACTGTATTAGTTTTATCTAATGTATTAGTAATTAAGGTGGTAATTATAGAATAATTATTAATATTATAAGTAATTGTTTATAAGTACTTCCTTATTGGTTAATATAAAATTATAGGGTAGGTAGGTATTATTTTTACCTTATTTAACTGCCTAGGTATATTATAGGTTATAATACGATATTCCCCCTCTATTAGTCTTATCCTTAAGGCCCATTAGGTCAACCTTATATATAAGTTCCCCATTCTTATCCTTTAAAATATTTTTTTAATTATATCTTAGGGTTCAGGTACTTCTAAGCTATGTCTTTGTACTAATGCTCGAGCCTAGCTTATCAATTCAACAGATTTTAAAGTTATATTATATTCTTTTTATTTTTCTAAGGATTTATAATATAAGATATTATTAGATTCTAGTGATTATTATAATAAATATATTTATTATAGTAGAATATATGATACTTTGGAGGTGTTTTTGGCTGTGTGTGTATGATTTTTGTAAATAATAAGTGTAAGTAGGTACTAATATTTATAATAACCTAGATAAATTAGGAGTTTAATTATTTAAATGTGGAGGAGAAGGTAATTAAGAAGGAGTTCCTTTATATTTAAGTAAAGGTATTTGTAGCTTAGATCAAAGTTCAAGAATCCTTAAATTGTTTATCCTACCTTTATTATTAGAAATATTAGTTTAAAATGAAAGGTGTGGAGATAGTATATTAAGGTCTTTCTTCTTTAGATGAGTTAGAGGATGTGGATTGGGTAGAGTTGGAGGCTGTTATTTAGGTGTAATTTTTGGGGGCTATGGATATTATTAATTGGAATACTATTAACTTTAATAGTTTACTTGGTACTATGTTTTTAGGAATGCTTCTAGTATTTTTAAGTAATATATAAGGTATTTTGCTAATTCTTAAATTATTTTTTTATAACCTTTTTATTTAATTTTGAATTTTTTATTTTCCTCTTTTCTTTATAATATTTTCTTAATTTCCTATTAATCTTCTAGGTTTTTTATTTATGGTTTATATTTAGATTTTATATTTACCTAGATATCCTCGCCTGGTTCCAATAGTGAGATATAGAAGATAAAGTGGACCTTAATATTGTCTAGAAGGTTGAGCTTATAGTTGTTTTTTAATATTTTTCTTTTAATTAGGTATAATCTAATTTATATAAAGTTGATTTTTTTATTTTATCTTTTTATTATAAGATTTTTTATTACTAGGTAGACTATATCTCCTCTAAAAAGATTAATCCCTTTAGCCTTTTAAGATTATAATATCTTTTCATTATATTATAAATAAACTTAAATTTTATCTTTATTTCTTTATATAATTTTCTTAAATTATTTAACTTAATTATAACTTTTGCTTAAATTATACCTTCTAAAAAGGCTCAGTAAGTATCTAATATAAAGCCAAAGTTAGCCTTTACTAATATTATTTTAATATTATAATTGTAGGATATATTATATACTAACTATATAATAGGTAATTTTTTTACTTAATTAATTTACTTATAATTAATATAGTATTATAGATATTACTTAATTTCTTAGTTTTAATATTCGGTTTGTTTATCTATTTGGGGGTAAAAAGCTATACTTAGCTTATAGTTTAGCCTTATAAGGGATATCAGGCTTTACTAAAACTTAGATGTAAATAGTTATTCTCTATTCAAAATGATTTTAGTTGGTAATTTATATATAGTAATTATATATTAGAAGAAAAGGTAGGTAAATTATTCCTCTTTTATTACTTTATTATAAGGAAGGTAATATACTGCTTTTATAAAGCAATCAATAATAATAAAAATACTATTATAATATACTCCTATAATAGAATCTACTGATAAGAGGAGGTCGGTAATAAAGTCTATTATAATTAAATTCTATAATTATTGTATGATAGGGGATGATTGCAATAATCTATATAGTTTATATCTTGGTTTTTAGAGTATTAACATAGGCTATATTCCTTATATACTTATTCAACTTTCTTTTTCATTTTACTAAAGGAAAATATCTATTTAACTTATTTAAAAGTTTTATTAATACCTTTATAGTTATATAAAGGATATTCATAAATATCCCTTATTAACTCCATTTAATATTCTTCTAACACTTATAAATAGTTTGTTTTTCTTTTTCCAAAAGTACTAGATTATATTCTTCAATTTTCCTTAGTAGTAGATTACCTTGTTCCACTTATTATATTGGTATTTCTATAGTAGTAGTTCTAGTTATATATGATAATCCTTCTATTCTTATAGTAGTGATTATTTTCTTTATTTCTATTATTATTCTACTAATTGGGGCTTATTTTAGTCCTTTATTAGTATTATAGATTAATAGTTTTTTCTATATTTTTAATTTTTTTGTATTATAATTAAATTAGTAGCTAATTATATTAGTATAGTTATTTTTAGTTCCTTTAATATAAATGATTTAATAATTGAATTCGGATAGATATTCTATATATTGTAGTTGCCTTTTACTAAGTTTTTAAGTAATTGTAAAGTAAGCAATATTTTTATAGTTAATATATATTATAATTTTATAATTACTTTTTAAAAGATATTATTAGAATTCTTTAAAAGTATTAATAATAATAAGGAATTCTTTATTATAAATAAGGTAGTTTAGCTTAGGACTATATAGCTTATACAAATAGAATACTATAAAGTATAGGTTTCCTTATTTATCTTATTATCCGATCTAGGCCCCTAAGGTGAAGTCCAATATATTGGTTTCTAGCTTTATAGGCTTATTAGGGTTAAATATTATAAGGATAGGTTCTTTTAAAATAGTATTTCTTATAGCTTTGAATGATTATTATGCTTTATTTCCCTATTGAAAGGTAATTCCTTTCTTAGTTAGTTCTGTTATACCTAAGGTGATTTTACTAAATCCCTTAATGAATCTTTAATAATAGTTAATAAATCTAAGGAAAACTTATACTTTCTTTATATTAATAGATTCCTTCCAATCTTTTACTGTAGTAACTTTCTTTAGGTCTATATGAATTTTATTAGGGCTAATAATATATTCTAGAAATTCTATTTCTTAGGTATGGAACTTACTTTTTTTAATTTAATTAGAAGTTTGGTATCTTGGAGGGCTTTTAAGACCTTATAAATATATTCTTTATATTCTTCTTTATTTTTAGAGAAAATGAGGATATTATTTAGATAGTAGATAACAAAGATATCTAAGTATTCTTATAATACATTAGTTATTATTTATTAAAATAATATTGGTATATTTGTAAGTCTAAAAGGTATAATTAGATATTTAAATAGTTTAAATTTCATTTAGAAAGCAGTTTTCTATTTATATTCTTCTTTAATGTAAATAAGATTATATACTCCTTTAAGATCTAATATAGTAAAGATATTAGCTCTATAAAAATAATCTTTTATTTTATTAATTAATGGTAGTAAAGTATAATCTTTAATAATAATATTATTAAGCTATTAGTAATCTATAATAAGATATAACTTTCTATTTTTCTTAAATATAAATATAATAAGATAACCGGCTTTAGAATTCAAAATATAGATATATCCTTTTTTAAGTATATCTTAGATATATTTTTTAAAGTATTAAGTTTAATTTAGTTAAGATTATAAATAAGGTAAAATTAGGTATTAGATCTATCTTTAAAAACGATTTTATAATCCTATTAGTTAAACTTAGGTAATTTAATGTCTAGTTCTTCTATAAAGAGTTTTTTGTAGATTTAGTACTATGGGGGTATATTGTATAGTCTATCTATTTTTACTTCAGCCTTTATTTCTTTAAAACTTTTATTAATTTATTAGAATTATATTCTAAGATAGGTAATTATTTATTATCTTTACCTTTTCTAATTATTCTTATATTTATATTTTATTTCTTTAAGTAATAAAGATTCTCCTTTACTTATATCTCCTACTTAATTAGGGCTAGGAGTTTAAGATCTTTTATTATATTTTATAAAAATATCACTAGCTATATTATACTCCTCAGATATTTACACCTAGTTAATATACTAATAGATATTAAGATTATATTAATATAACTATAAATACCCTAAAATTAGATTATATTATCTAATATTAATAATATTAAAGATTACTCCTTGGTTTTTTTTTAATAAAGATTTTTAAGTAATTAATCTTCTTATCTATAATACTATTATTATAGCTAAAAGGGGTTCCTTTTATATTAATAATTTTATATAGGTTAACTTTTGTTATTTATAATAGCTAAAGTTCATTAATTACTTAAAGATTTATATAATTTTACTTAATTCTATTATCCACCATAGCATTATATTACTTCCCTTTAATTCTTACTTTTACTTCTAATTATTATTAAAATTACTCTTTAATTATAAAGTATAGAGCTTTTTAGGGAGTTCTTTTAATAATTTCAGGGATTATTACCTTAATTACTTCTATTACTCTTCTACAAGGGGCTCTACTTATTTTTTAATTTAATTTAATACCAGGCTATTGCTTTATCTATTATATGAATATTATATTTAAAGTTTTAATATTTATTTTAGGGTAGTTTATTATAATTAAAGAACTTAAGTTTACTTAGTTTTAATATAATAAACTAATAGTAAGGGTTTCTTTCTATTACTTTATATTAGTTAAAGTATCTTTTATAAGTATAATAGATAACCATATCTTCTACTTTAATAGAAAAGTATATTATATATTACTTTTATTTTATATATTGGAGGTAGTTATAATTGTAATAGCTTACCTATAAGATATTCTTATATTCTTTATATATTATATTTAGTTTAAGGTTATTTTCTTTATGTTAGATAGGTTAGGGGTTATAGTTTCCTAGTTACTATTTGCTTTATGTAAGTAGAAAGACTTTATCTTTATTCTATAAAAGTTCCTTAACTTATTAAATTATTTTTTAATATTAGTTATCTATTTTTTATTTTTATTTTTATTATAGGTATAAGTATTTTATTATATTAATGCTTTATTGGTATATATATTTAGGATGGATGCAGGGATTCCTATTTTCTTGGCTTATTTTAATTATTTATGGGGAAGGTAGGACTAGCCTTTTTATTAGGTTAATTATACTTTTTAAATAGCTTTATTAATTTCTTATTATAAGGTAAGTTTTATCTTATATAATTTATAGTTTTCTGTATATTGCTTAATTATAGTGGTTGGTTTATATTTTTTAATAATAATAAGAATAACTTTTCCTATAGTATTCTCTTTTCCTTCTAATACCAAGGTTTATTAAGTTTTTATAATATTAAATTATTTCTATCCTTCTAATATAAATTTAAATTAATTTCTTATTTTCAAAAAGTAATATTTAAAGGATTTATATTCTTTCTTTCTACAATTGAAATAAGTAATCTTATTTTTATTATACCCTTAGGTAGTATTAAGTTCTATTAATCTTAAATAAGTCCTATATATAGTGCTTTATTGCTTATTCTAGGTTTTTCCTTTATTTAGGATATATAGGTTTTTATTATCTTAGGTATATTCTTTATATTAATTAAATTATCTTTTATTAATTTTAATAATATTTTTAATATACTTTAAGAGTTTCTCTAGCTAATCTTTTTTATAAATTTTATTTTTAATTTTACTCTTTAAACCTCTATAATAAAGTTCTATTAATATATCATCATCCTAGGCTATTTATACTACAATTCTTTTAAACTCAGCTAAATATTAACTACAAAATTTTATTTATTTAAATTTATATAACTAATTTATAACTTATTATTTTATATTAATTATACTAAAATTATCTTTAATAATAATTTCAAAATATTCCCAGTCTTTAAAGATCTCTTAAATCTTTTCATTTTAATTAACATCATCCTCATTTTCCAGATAATCTCTTATAATAGATTTAAACCATACTCCTACATCCTCTTAAAGGAGGGTTTTAGTATATAATACCTAAGCTTCGGGGGTTGCAAGTTATATTAGGAAGAAGCAAAAGTATCCCTTTATTTAGGTAAGGAAGGGGACTATATTGGCGGCTTTTCCTAGGAAGGGTTCTAGGGCCAGGGGTCTTAGAATTTTACCAATATCTTTACCCTTACTTCCTTTAATTATAGTAGTTCTAGCTTCTTTTACTTTAAATTGGGCTTATATATTTATAAGTTTCTTCTTAATTTATTGTAATTCTATAATTAACTTGGTATTACTAGGAGGAGTAGTAGCAGCAAGGTTCTTTCTAGATATTATTATTATTTAATTATTAATATAAGTAATTAATTAAATAAGAGCTTTTAATATATAATAATCTAGTTAATTCCTAACTTAATAAACCAATTAGAATAAAGGGTTTATTGTTGGCAGGATAGTTAGGTGTGTTATAGTAAATAGAGCAATAAGAGTATTACATTAGGTAATAGTTAATTGCAATTAAGGTAATCAAATTATATTAAAAGCTGGTTAGTATTAGCTATAAGGGCGGATTCTAATCTATCTATATACTATTATTTAATAAGCGCTTACTATATTAATTCTATCTAATGTGTTGGTAATTAAGGTAGTGATTATAGGGTGATTACTAACATTATAAGTGATTACTTATAAGTGCTTCCTTATTAGTTGGTGTGGGGCTATAGGGTAGGTGGGCATTGTTTCTGCCTTGTTTGACCGCCTAGGCGTGTTATAGGTCATAACAATTATCTTGGGCATATTCTTTATATTAGTTAAATTATCTTTTATTAATTTTGATAGTACTTTTAATATACTTTAAGAGTTTTTCTAATTAATTTTTCTTATAGATTTTATTCTTAACTTTACTCTTTAAGCTTTTATAATAAAGTTCTATTAATATATTATTATCCTAGGCTATTTATATTATAATTCTTTTAAATTTAATTAAATATTAACTATAAAATTTTATTTATTTAAATTTATATAATTAATTTATAATTTATTATTTTATATTAATTATATTAAAATTATCTTTAATAATAATTTCAAAATATTCCTAATCTTTAAAAATCTCTTAAATTTCTTTATTTTAATTAATATTATCCTTATTTTCTAGATAGTCTTTTATAATAAGTTCAAATTATACTCCTATATCTCCTTAAAGAAAGGTTTTAGTATATAGTACTTGGGCTTTAAGGGTTGCCAATTAGGTTAGGAAGAAGCAGAAGTATTCTTTCATTTGGGTAAGGAAGGGGACTATATTAACAGCTTTTCTTAGAAAAGGTTCTAAAACCAGGGGTCTTAGAATTTCACTAATATCTTTACCCTTATTTCCTTCAATTATAATAGTTCTAGCTTTTTCTACCTTAAATTATACTTATATATCTATAAGTTTCTTTTTAATTTACTATAATTCTATAATTAATTTAATATTATTAGAAAGAGTAATAGTAATAAGGTTCTTTTTAAATATTATTATTATTTAATTATTAATATAAATAATTAATTAAATAAAAGCTTTTAATATATAATAATTTAATTAATTCTTAATTTAATAAATTAATTAAAATAAAGGGTTTATTATTAATAGGATAGTTAGGTATATTATAGTAAAATAAAGTAATAAAAGTATTATATTAAGTAATAATTAATTATAATTAAAATAATCAAATTATATTAAAAGCTAGTTAATATTAACTATAAAGGCAGATTCTAATCTATCTATATACTATTATCTTAGTAAACACTCATTATATTAGTTCTATCTAAGGTATTAGTAATCAGGTTAGTGATCACAGGGCGATCACCAATGTTATAGGTGATCGTAAGTGAACACTTCCTTATTGGTTGGTGTGAGGCTATAGGGTAGGTAGGTGTTAGTTCTGCCGCCGTAGACCGCCTAGGTGTGTCATGGGTCATAACACTAATAGTTTAACTACCGGACCACTCTTTAGCCAGCTAGTTAAATTAGCTTATTTCTCAGGAGTTAGCTATATAATAGCTTTATTATTTAGAGAGGTAAGTTAAGCTTATTTTATAGGCTTAAGAAAGGCTTTAGTAGTAAGGTTAATAATATAACCCTAATAGTATAATTGAATTATTAAAGGCTTTATAAATAAGAGTTAATTTAGAAAAGTAGGTGTAACGGTCTGGTCAATTCCCAACTTGATGAACCAATCAGAATGAAGGGTTTATTGTTGGCAGAATGGTTAGGCGCGTTATGGTAAATAGAGCAATGGAAGTGTTACATTAGGTAATAGTCAATTGTAATTAAGGTAACTAAGTTATATTGAAAGCTGGTTAGTATTGACCATAAGGGCAGATTCTAACCTGTCTATATACTATTATTGTAGTAGGCGCTTATTGTGTTGGTTCTATCTAAGTGTTAGTGATTGGGTGGGTGATTATAGGGTGATCACTAACATTATAGGTGATTGTGAGTAAGTGCTTTCTTATTAGTTAGTGTGGGGCTATAGGGTAGGTAGGTGTTAGTTCTACCATTGTAGACTGCCTAGGCGTATCATGGGTCATAATACGATGTCCTCCCTCTGTTGGTCTTGTCCTCAAGGCCTATTAGTTTGATCTTATATATAAGTTCCCTATTTTTAACCTTCAAAATATTTTCTAATTATGCCTTGTGGTCTAGGTGATTCTAAACAGCATCTTTGTGCCAAGGCCCGAGCTTAGCTTATTAACTTAACGGGTTTTGAAGTTATATTGTGTTCATTCTATTCCTTTAAGGGTTTGCAATGCAAGATATTGCCAGATTCTAATGACTATTATGGCAAGTGCACTTATTATAATAAGACCTATGATACTTTAAAGGTGTCTTTGGCTGTATGTACGTCATTTTATAGTGGTGAATGTGGTTGGTTGCTGACTTTTGTAGTAAATCGGATAAATTGGGAGTCCGATTGTTTGGATATAGAGGAAGAGGTTGCTGAGGAGGAGTTCCTTCATGTACAAGCGGAGGCGCTTGCAGCTCAGGCCAAGGTTCAGGAATCCTTGAACCATTTATCCTATCTTCATCATTAGAAACATCAACTTAAAGCAAAGGGTGTGGAGATAGTATATCGTGGGCTTTCTTCTTTAGATGAGTTAGAAGAGGTAGATCGGGTAGAGTCGGAAGCTATTATTTAGGCATAGTCTTTAGGGGTAGTGGATATTATCAATTGGAATACTATTGATCTTAATAGTTTGCTTGGTGTTATATCCTTAGGAACACTTCTAGCAGCTTTAAGTAATATGTAAGATATTTTGTGGGTTCCTATATTGTTTCTTTATAGCCTTTCTATTTAATTTCAAATTTTCTATCTTCTTCTCTTCTTCATAGGATCTTTTCAATTTCCTATTGGTCTTTGGGGTTTTCTATCTGTGGTTTATATATTGGTCTTATATTAACTTAGATGCCATCGCCAAGTTTAAGGAGAGAAATATAGAAGATAGGATATACCTTAATGTTATCAAGGAGATCAAGTTCATAATTATTTTCTAATATTTTTCTTTTTATTAGATATAGCCCAATCTGTATAAAGTTGATTTTCTTATTTTGTCTTTTTATTGCAAGATTTTTTATTACTAAGTAGACTATATCTCCCTCCGAAAAGATTAATCCCTTCAACCTTTTTAAATTATAATATCTTTTTATAATATTATAGATAAATTCAAGTTCGGTTTTCATTTCCTTATATAGTTTTCTTAGATTATCTAACTTAATTATTACTTTTACTTAGATTATACCTTCTAAGGGGGCTCAGTAAGCATCCAATATAAAGCCAAAATTGGCTTTTATTGGTATTATTTTGATACTATGATTGTAGGATGTATTATATACTAGCTATACAATAAATAACTTTTCTATCTAATTGGTTTGCTTGTAGTTAATATAGTATTATAGATATTGCTTAATTTCCTGGTTTTAGCATTTGGTTTGCCTATCCATTTGAAAGTAGAAGGCTGTGCTTAGCTTATAGTTTAACCCTATTAAAAACATCAGGCTTTACTAAAACTTAAATACAAATAATTATCCTCTATCCAAAATAATTTTAATTAATAATCTGTATATAGTGATTATATTTTAAAAGAAAAGGTAGGTAAATTATTCTTCTTTTATTATTTTATTATAAAGGAGATAATATACTACTTTCATAAAATGATCAACAATAATAAAAATACTATCGTAGTATACTCCTATAGTAGGGTCTGCTAATAAGGGGAGGTCGGTAATAAAGTCCATTATAATTAAATCTTATGGTCATTATGTAATAAAAGATAGTTATAATAATCTATATGGTTTATATCTTGGTTTTTTAGAGTATCAATATAGGCTATATTCTTTATATACTTATTTAACTTTCTTTTTCATCTTATTAAAGGAAAATATCTATTTAACTTATTCAAGGGTTTTATTAATGCCTTTATGGCCATATAAGGGGTGTTTGTAAATATCCCTTATTAACTCCATTTAGTATTCTTCTGGCACTTGTAAGTAATTTGTTTTTTCTTCTTCTAGAAGTGCTAGATTGTATTCTTCGATTTTTCTTAGTAGTGGATTGCCTTGTTCCACTTGTTATATAGGTATTTCCGCGGTAGTGGTTCTGGTTGCATATAATAATCCTCCTACTCTTATAATAATAATTATTTTTTTTATTTCTATTATTATTCTACTAATTAGGGCTTATTCTAGTTCTTTATTGGTATTATAGATTAATAATTTTTCTTATATTTTTAGTTTTTTTATATTATAGTTAGGTTAGCGGTTGATTATATTGGCATGGCTATTTTTGATTCCTTTAATATAAATAATTTAATAGTTAAATTTGGATAGGTATTTTATATATTATAATTATTTTCTACTAAGTTTTTAAATGGTTGTAAAGTAAGTAATATTTTTATGGTTGGTGTATATTGTGATTTTATAATTACTTTTTAAAAGGTATTGTTAGAATTCTTTGAAAGTATTAATAATAGTAAGGAATTCTTTATTGTAGATGGGGTAGTTTAGCTTAGGGCTATGTAGCTTATGTGAGTAGAATGCTATAAGATGTAGGTTTCCTTATTTGTCTTGTTGTCCGATCTGGGCCCCTAGGGTGAAGTCTAATGCATTGGTTTCTAGCTCTATAGGTTTATTAGGGTCGAATATTGCAAGGATAGGTTCTTCTAAAATAGCATTTTTTATAACTTTAAATAATTATTATGCTTTATTTCCCTATTAAAAGATAATTCCTTTCTTAGTTAGTTCTATTATATCTAAGGTAATTTTACTAAATCCCTTAATAAATCTTTAATAATAGTTAGCAAATCCTAGGAAGGCTTGTACTTCCTTTACATTAGTAGGTTCCTTCCAATCTTTTACTATAATAACTTTCTTTAGGTCCATATGAATTTCATTAGGGCTGATAATATATCCTAGAAATTCTACTTCTTGAGTGTGGAACTTACTTTTTTCTAATTTAACTAGAAGTTTGGTGTCTTGGAGGGCTTTTAAGACCTTATGGATGTGTTCTTTATGTTCTTTTTTGTTTTTGGAGAAAATGAGGATATTGTTTAGATAGTAGATAATAAAGATATTTAAGTATTCTTGTAATACATTGGTTATTATTTATTAGAATGATGTTAGTATATTTATAAGTTTAAAAAATATAACTAGATATTTAAATAGTCTAAACTTAGTTTGGAAAGTAATTTTTTATTTATATTCTTCTTTAATATAAATAAGATTATATACTTCTTTAAGATCTAATATAATAAAGATATTAGCTTTATAAAGGTAATTCTTTATTTTATTAATTAATAGTAGTAGAGTGCGATCTTTAATAATAATATTATTGAGCTATTGGTAGTCCACAATAAGGTGTAGCTTCTTGTTTTTCTTAGATACAAATATAATAGGGTAACCAGCTTTGGAGTTCGAAATATAGATATATCTTTTTTTAAGTATATCTTAAATGTATTCCTTCAAGGTATTAAGCTCGATTTAGTTGAGATTATAAATAGGGTAAAATTAGGTATTAGATCTATCTTTAAGGACGATTTTATAATCCCACTAGCTAAACTTAGGTAGTCTAGTGTCTAGTTCTTTTATAAAGAGCTTTTTATAGATTCGGTATTATAGGGGTATATTATATAATCTATCTATTTTTGCTTTAGCCTTTATTTCTTTAAGGCTTTTATTAATTTATTGGAATTATGTTCTAAGGTAGGCGATTGTTTGTTATCTTTGCCTTTTCTAATTATTCTTATATTTGTATTTTGTTTCTTTAGGTAATGAAGATTCTCCTTTACTTGTATCTTCTACTTGGTTAAGGCTAGGAGTTCAAGATCTTTTATTATGTTTTATAAAAATATCACTAGCTGTATTATACTCCTTAGGTATTTGCATCTAGCTAGTACGCCAGTAGATATTAGGGTTATATTGGTATAACTATAGGTACCTTAAAACTAGGTTGTGCTATCTAATATTAACAATATCAAAGGTTATTCCTTGGTTCTTTCCTTTAACAAAGACTTTTAAATAATTAATCTTTTTATTTATAATACTATTATTATATTTAAAGGGTATTCCTTTTATATTAATGATTTTGTATAGGTTGACTTTTATTATCTATAGTAGCTAAAGTTTGTTAATTACTTAAGAATTCATGTAGTTTTGCTCAGCTCTACTATCCACTATAATATTATATTACTTCCCTTTAATCTTTACTTTTACTTCTAATTATTATTGGGGTTGTTCTTTGGTTGTAGAGTATAGAGCTTTTTTGGGGAGTTCTTTTGGTAACTTTAGGGATTATTGCCCTAATTGCTCCTACTGCTCTTCTACAGGGGGCTTTACTCGTTTTTTGGTTTTATTTGATGCTAGGCTATTACTTTATCTATTATATAGATATTATATTTAAGATCTTAACATTTATTTTAGGGCAGCTTGCTGTAATTGGGGAACTTAAGCTTACCTGGTTCTAATATAGTGAATTAGTAGTAGAGATTTCTTCCCATTACTTTATATTAGTTGAAGTATCTTCTATAAGCATGGTGGATAATTATGTCTTCTACCTTAATAGGAAAGTATACTATATGCTGCTTTTATTCTATATATTAGAGGTAGTTATAGTTATAATAGCTTACCTATAAGATATTCTTATATTCTTTATATACTATATTTAGTCTAGGGTCATCCTCCTTATATTAGATAGGTTAGGGATTATGGTTTTCTAATTGCCATTTGTTTTGTGCAAGTAGGAAGACTTTATCTTTATCCCACAAAGGTTCCCTAATTTATTAAGTTATTTTTTTAATACTTATTATCTATTTTCTATTTCCATTTTTGTTATAAGTGTAGATATCCTATTATACTAGTGCTTTGTTAGTATATATATCTAGGATGGATGCAGGGATTCCTATCTTCTTGGCTCATTCTAACTATTCGTAGAGAAGGTAGGACTAGCCTTCTTGTTAGGTTGACTATGCTTTTTAGATAGCTTTATTGATTTCTTATTGTAAAATAAGTTTTACCTTGTGTAACTTATGGTTTTTTATACATTACTTAATTATAGCGGTTAGTTTATATTTCTTAATAATAGCAAGAATAACTTTTCCTGTGGTATTCTCTTTTCCTTCTGGTATTGGGGTCCATTGAGTTTTTATAGTGTTAAGTTGTTTCTATCTTTCTAGTATAGGTTTAAACTAATTTCCTATTTTCGGGGAGCAGCATTCGAAGGATTTATATCCTTTTTTTCTATAGTTAAAGCAGGTAATCTTACTTTTATTATACCCCTGGGTAGCGCCAAGTTCTATTAGTTCTAAATAAGTCCTATATATAGTACTTTATTATTTATTCTAGGTTTTTTCTTTATTTAGGATATATAGGTTTTTGTTATCTTAGGTATGTTCTTTATATTAGTTAAATTATCTTTTATTAATTTTAATAGTACTTTTGATATACTCTAAGAGTTTCTTTGGTTGGTCTTCCTTATAGATTTTATTCTTAACTTCGCTCTTTAGGCCTTTATAGTAAAGTTCCATTAATGTATTATTATTTTAGGCTATTTATACTATAATCCTTTTAAACTTGGCTGAATACTAATTATAGGATTTTATTTATTTAAGTTTATATAATTAATTTATAACTTATTATTTTATATTAATTATATTAAAATTATCTTTAATAATAATTTTAAAATATTCCTAGTCTTTAAAAATCTCTTAAATCTCTTTATTTTGGTTAGTATTATTCTCATTTTCCAGATAATCTCTTATAATAAGTTTAAACTATACTCCTATATCTCCTTGGAGGAGGGTTTTGGTATATAGTATCTGGGCTTTAAGGGTTGCAAGTTATGTTAGGAAAAAGCGAAAGTATTCCTTCATTTGGGTAAGGAAGGGGACTATATTGGCAGCCTTTCCTAGAAAGGGCTCTGGGACCGGGGGTCTTAGAATTTTATTAATATCTTTACTCTTATTTCCTTTAACTATAGTAATTCTAGCTTTTTCTACTTTAAGTTATACTTATATATTTACGAGTTTCTTCTTAATCTATTATAGTTCTATAGTTAATTTAGTATTACTAGGAGGAGTAGTAGTAATAGGGTTCTTTCCAGATATTATTATTACTTAATTGTTAATATAGGTAATTAATTAAATAAGAGCTTTTAATATATAATGGTCTAATTAATTCTTAACTTAATAAATTAATTAGAATGAAGGGTTTATTATTAGTAGAATAGTTAGGTGTATTATAGTAAATAGAGCAATGGAAGTATTACATTAGATAATAGTCAATTGCAATTAAGATAACCAAGTTATATTGAAAGCTGGTTAGTATCGACTATAAGGGCGGATTCTAACCTATCTATATACTATTATCATAATAGGCGCTTACTATGTTAGTTCTATCTAAGTGTTAGTGATCAGGTGGGTGATCACAGGGTGATCACCAACATTATAGGTAATCACGAGTGAGCGCTTCCTTATTAGTTGGTATGGGGCTATAGGGTAGGTAGGTGTTAGTTCTGCCGTCGTAGACCGCCTAGGCGTGTCATGGGTCATAACAGTAGGAAGATAATTGGAAAAGAGATAATTAAAGTATATATTATTAATAGGGGCATTATCTAATATAAAGAAATTAAGGCTCTAAAGATTATAGTTTTTAATAACTTCTAATATTAAAAAGGTAATATTTTTATCTAAATAAATATTAGAAATATATTTTAAGATAAGGAGTTTAATTTGTAGGCTACTAGTACAGTTAATAAAATAACTAATAACCTTTAAAAGAGCCTATTGGTTAGGGAAAGTCTAAGTATTAAAGATAAAGTGAATAAGTAATTAAGTATATTAAAATTAGTATTTAATTATTTATTAATAAGTTTTAAAATTATTTATTACCTAAGTCTTTATAATTAATTAATATATTAATAAAATATTATTAATAATATAATTTAATATTTATAAAAAATATTAAAAGGTAGTATATTTAATTACTTTAAAGAATATATTTAATTTAATAATCTAGTAAATAAAAGTAGCTTTTAGCTTAATAATAATATTAAAAGCATTAGATTCTTCTTTAGTAGGCGATCTAGTATATAAATAAAGGTTAGTAAGGGTAGAAGAAGTTAATAATAGTATTATCTTTTAGTCTTAGCTTTTAATAATAGAGTATTAATTTTATAAGTAAACTATTATTATTAAAATTATTAATTAAGTAAATAAATAGCTTTATATTTATTCTTATTAATTATAATAATAATATAATTAAAAAGTACTATTAAAAGTATTTTTATTTACTTTAATAAAATTAAAGTTATACTTAATAATAAAAGATTATAGCTTATAATGCTAATATAGTTAGAAATAAAGAAAATATCTTTTATATATAAATTATATTTAAAGAAGGGTTTAAATAATTAAATTTTAAATATTTTTAAGATTAAAATCTTTAAATTATATAATTATAAATTATACTTTTAATTAGATTTAAAAGAAAAATGAGGTTAAGGTTAGGGTTAGGGTTGGGGTTAAGGTTAAAATTAGAATTAGGGATAAGATTATTAATAGTATTAAGGGTATTAGATTATAGGAAAAAAGTTAAATATAAAGATATTATTATTTTTATACTTATTATATATTCTAATAATTATAAAAATTATTTTACTAATCCTTTATTTTTTAATTAATTATTATATTTTATAATAAAAAAGATATAAATATATTAAGCCTTTTTTTTATAATATAGACTTAATAATAATTAAAAAGATTAAAAAATAATTAATATAATAATTTTAAATATTATAAATAAAGATATAATAATATAATAAATAAAAATAATTATATTTTATAATATTATAAAAAGTAATTTTATATATAATATATAAAAAAAGATAAGATTAATAAGAATTCCTTTGTAATTAAAAAATTATAATTATATAACTAATTATATAATTTAAACTATATTACTTTAAATAATAACTAAATAAAAAATTCCTCCTAAATAAACTACATTAAAAACACCAAAACTCAACCAAAAAATCATACATCTACACTAAATACCCTATATCTAGCTCAATCAATTCAATCAAATTAATCATTATATTTAATTTAAATTAAATACCCGTTTTCCCGATTTGATTTGAATTGATTTGAATTGAATTGAGGCGATTTGAATTGACCGCAGCGCTGCTCGTAAGGGACTCCACTGACCAGGCCACAATCCATTTACTACAAGTTGTCATACCAAAGCTAGGGTCAATTAAGACCCGATCAATATGCCTGCTATGATCCGTTTACCTTTGGCCTAGTACTAAGTGCTAGTAACGGGGACAACAAGAAAAATTGTTCACAAATCAAGGAGTGGGGTTGGGATATTCAGGGAGAGCCAAACACCCAGCGTGCACACATACATTTTGCTAAATTCACACAAAAAACAAAGATCCAAGTCATTTCTATTAAATATAAAATAAATCAATATTTTGGTGTTGTTTAAACTACAATTTATCATTTCAAAATAAGCCCATTTGATTTTTTGAATAATTTCATCAGCAGTCCAGGGTAGCCCGTTTGGCTGGTAGCTATTCCACTGATAGCCAATTGCCACTTGGAACAATTCTAAAGCTGGGAGTGACAGATCCTCAGAACCGTTTGACAATAGAATATCCAGTGGTCGGGTGTATGGCTTTTTTTTGCTTCGATCAAGGCTGTAACTAAGCCGCGTGAACAAGAAACGCAGGCAAAAATGTCACACTGAAAGTATCTGATAAACGATGTTCTATTTGGAGGAGGGGAGAGTTAGATGCAGGACAAACTCTCTAGAAATTGGCCAATTGGACATGAATTTCATAACTTGCTTTTGCCAACTCTTGTTATCATGCTCCGTCATATTTCTAAACTTCGACAAAACAAAGCCCGGCTCCGTCATGCTTGGAGTCCTGCCTTACTCTACCAATTCAATTAACAACTGATTGAAACGAAATACCATCTTTCCGTGATTAAAAAACTGAGATTTAGGGGGGCGTCAACTTCCTCTCAGTCGATCCTTCAAACTTTTGACCATATACAAGCTCTTGCAGTGCTCCTTCGACATGTGGAAACATGGTATAGTGCGTATCGTCCTTCAATAGTCGAAAATTACAGTGAGGGAGTCGATCAACCACGTATTGAATCATGGAAATGGGGGCATTGACATCTTTAGCGCCGTGCCAGATCCATATCGGTTTATAATTGACATCCTCAAAATTAAATCCCCATGTATCTTGGAGTAGAAGTCTGCCATCCCAAGCTACGCCGGCAGGGCCTTGAGCAAACGGTTCTTCGAAAAACATTCTCATGAAATCCCTTCTCCGTTCCTCATTTGTAATCTTGGGAGCATCAGGTGGTATATTGCTGGCCAAAGCTTTATCCATCTTATCCAACATTGAGTCTATGAACTTGGCCCCAATGCTGGAATTTGCCATAGTTCTCATCGTCCATACGGCTCCAGCCAGCCCTGCATTCATAGCTGCGGGCCAGTGCTTCCCAATGAAGCGATAGACTCTTCGCCAGTACGTCATGTGATGGGCGCCATTTATCCAGGGAGTTGCGCTAGCAAATAAGCCCACGCCTGTGAGCATCTCGCTTGGCAACCCATATGCGCAAGCCATGGCGTATGGACCGCCGCCTGAGAGCCCCATGACCGCAAATCTTTCGAGGCCGACGCCTTTAGCAAAGGCCTTGACATCCTCGGGGTAATCGATGATGCGGCGGTCTAGTTGAAAAGATGATAAACCATAACCAGGTCGGTCAAGGGACAGGATGCGGATGTAATTGCGTCGCGCTATTGTGTCGACTGGCCGCATCTCGAGTCTTGTGAAGGGATATCCATGGAAGCACAATACTGGGTGGCCATCAGCCGCACCGTATTCAGCAAAGCCCAGAGTGCGACCATCCGGCAGCGTGAGCTTTTGGTTTTCTTTGTCATGGGTGAAAGATGCAAGGGTGCGATACGCTAGTGGGCGCTGCGAGTATGGGAAATGGCGCAAAGCAGGCTGGAGTGGAAGCAGTCGTAGCGACATCGTGAGATGGATGGAGCACAGAGAAGCTGAAAAGCTTCATCAATTGAGAAACTTGGAAATTAAAGGTATATAATATATTGGCTTATTCAGCAGCTTTAAGGCTGTGAGCAAGGCGCAGTGCAAAACATGACGGACCAACATGAGCTGAAAAGGTGTTGGTTGTGGGGACGTTTCAGACTGCCCGATGAACTTGGTCATGGGGTCGAATCTGCCGGAATCTACCAACAAGATTCGATCAACAGCTTTATTTTTTTTCATTTTGTATTATACACGAACCTTGATGTTGAGAAACTCGAGATCGATGGCGAAGTTGAGTTTCTCAAAGTTGGTCTAGGGAATGAAGGATGAGCCGCTTCAAACGTGAGCACCACCTTGATCACACCTGCAGCACTAGCAACACTCCTAGATGACCGATTTTGGACTTGGCAGAGCCTCTAAAAAAAATTAAATGAGCAAGATGGACACATTAGATCTGATACTAAGAACTAAACTTACACATAAAGAGGATCCTGAGCCGACCTATATTTCCGAAAGGCAGCTCCGATTGATCCAATTCTTATTTCGTAGCAGTATATAGTTAGATTCACTCTTTGGGATAAAATACAATTTACTTTCGTCTTTTACCTTTTTTTTTCACCTACTGAGGGATTAGCCCAATTTGTGCTGAAACATCTTCTCAATCATGTTTGACAGAGGCCCGCTACCTCTCGCCTCAACCTCTCTTCAGCACACGATTATAAATCGAATAGCTAACACACTGATAAGTGTTGGACCAGTCACGTCCTTTGAAATGCCAGTTTCATTACACAGAGTGAGATTTGGGTGTTATTTTTATTAGACTGACTCTTTCGCGCGGGCCTTGACTACAGAAAAGGCTTCGGTGGTAATGTGGCTGATTCATGTAGCAACAAGTGTTAGTAATGCGCTCATTACACACTTTGAGTCGTTAGTGACTTGAGGAGACACTTGTGCACTTGTGGTTCGTGTAAACCCATCTCCTCAGCCATCCAACCTATCGTGGCGCTGCACCTCGCAAGCGTGAGGGCCTAAAATTGCAGTGCAATAGGAGCCATTTTGCGCCGTGGTGCTGCGACCGCTAGGGTGGTTAGTCGCCAGCACCCAAACTCCACCCACCAATCAATCAGCTGCAGAAGCCTAGAAAATCGTTTTCACTGCCAAAAGTGATATATTTTTCGTGCTAAAAGCTCAATATAATATACGAATCATTTGTTATTAAAGTCGTGGCCCCCAACAAAGAGAAGAAAACCCGAGGTGGATGGATGTCATGACCTGCCAGTCATCAAAACGCCACTATTCACTAGCCACCACGACGAGCAAAAGTGGCTCTTACTGTGGAGGATTGGGAATCCGCCAAAGACCCGCTGCAAGTGGGTCCACGTGTTGGCGTGGTGCCGGTGGTGGCAGTCGCCACAGATGAAGCAAAAAAGGGACATTGAAGGGAGGGGAAAAAGAAAACAGGTTGAAGCCAAAAAAAAACAAGAATAGAAAAAAAAACGAATAGTGAGAACTAATAAATAAGGTCTGAGGGGGGGAAGCTCAAGACTTTCAAGCATAGCGTGGTCCTTTCGGGCGTGTCTTTGTCTGTAGTGCATTGCTACGAGGCTCACATCTTTGTGTTTTCAGTCCACACTGGAAGAAAGAAGCTGAGAAGTTGGTGTGTTGCACATGAATGCTCAGAGGTCACACCCGACGGTCAACGGCATAACCGACATGATGGTGCGTGCAGTTCTGTGCGACAGATCAATCAACCCATGGTTGGCTGACACCATCCACACAATCCTGGCGGCGTGCACAATCAGTAGCAGGATTGACTGATGAGTTAACCCATGGGAAACTACAAGTACAAATAGCACAGTGAAATACAGGGATGAATGGATGGATGGATGGAATGGGTGAGTGAGTGAGTGAGTGAGTGTCGGTGAGATGATTTGTGCTTTTGCTTCCATCCTGTGCCTCACGGTTGAGTGCAGTTGGTGTCACGTCACGTGAAAATGCATGTCGCTACACCATCAACTTCCAATGGCAATCGGCTCTTTATGCATGCATGCGTCCGTTGATTGAGTAGTACCAGCTGCGCTCTCTCAGCGCGACGAGCAAACAAAGCAAAGAGCCGTACTTGGCCAGGTTGCTTCTTTTGTTTGAGCCCAAAGTTCACACGTGCCACCATTTCGCTATAGGGTGGCCGCAAACGCGCTCAGCCGCCGCCCTCGGTTCCATGCGCGTCGACTCTCTGCGCGGTCAGCCACTGGAAATGTCGGGCTCGCTTCAAGTTCCGCAGTGCCTTACCGTGTGCCAGCCGAAAGCAAATTAGCTAATTAGTGCTGATGCCCGTGTCGTGAGACCTTGCACTGCTCAGCAGCGCTGGGTGGAGAAATTGAGGAATTGAGGAAGACATCTATCTATTCTTATTCTATAGGTCGTTCACAAAACTTTGGGCCTCGCGCACGCCCATTGGCCCCATTGGCCCACCATCCCAAATGCCTCCAGGACTTCTTCTTTGTTTCCATTTGCTCGCTTGGTTTCCGTCCACTAACTAACTCAAAACATTTGTGGCATCCAGGGGAAAAAAAGGATCGCACACGGTCAATGCTGTTTAGGTGTAAAGGTCTGGTTAGGTGTGCGATGAATTTCTTCCCCCCCTTGTCTGGGTTTTCAGTGAGGCGCTGTCACCAGCCACAACCAGGCCCCGCTTGCAGCGGGTCTTCTCGCAAATGGCGGCAAAGCCACACCCACATTCCATCTTCGGTGGCTAGTGGGTGTGGTGGCGTTGTGGTGGCGCTTTACTATGATGTGGTATATTCACCTTCTGTTAGGTTCTCTCAATGAATGCACTGCAGGTGGGTGTCTAATTTAGCACTGAAAATTTGAGCTTATTTCTTTTCATTGTCTATTGATCCTTTGCCAATTCTAACTATGATGGGCAGGGTGCGTCAATGAGACGCCTCAGACGATGCCGCTTCAAAATAACCGTAATTACGTGTGACTACTTCCTGTCATACGCATACCTGGTACAACTCGATGAAAGAAACCGTTCCAAACAATTCTTCTCTCCAAACACTATTCCTACACCCAACGCACCCGTTTCCCCTGTCGACCTCCTGGGTGAGGACCCGGTGGCTGTCTTCGTTTGTCTTGGCCATCATTGTTTGGAAAGTTGTTGCTAAGCCGCCCTGACCGTCGGAGACCTCTGGGGTCAGGCTGGGACTGCTGACCCTCAGGTAAGTTCGGCATCGTTCGACCGGATAGATGGTGTTCGTAATAAAACTTTCCGTTCGTGTCTTTCCGCTCCCACCAGAGATTCAGGGGGTAGGTGGAATCTCGGTCGGCAATTTGGCGATGGTGTGGGTTTGTGCTCATCATGACCAAGGCCCAAATGTCCAAGTTGACTGTCAGGTTACCACGCCCCTCACTGCTCCATGGAATCGAGGTATACTCGACTCTCCACTTGCTATTTTTATTCTCCCCAACCGTGAAAGTTCGCTGGATAAAGACTTCCGTCTGGGTGATAATAAAACTGTATCGAATATCATCATTGATGCAATATGTGAGCAGTTGCCGAAAGGGCCAAATCCAGAGTGGGTTTCGGTCGTTCAATGAGCTGTGGAAACTTGTCGAAAGTTTTGCATCTCCCCACACAATAGTCTTGCCTCCATTCTCCCGAAGAATAACCCGCCAGTCAGGAATGATATTTGGACCTTTGGTGTCACCTGGTGGTGAGAACTTTTCGCCGTTGTGTACGACGGAGACATCAACCAATTCAAGCCCTAGAGTGCTTTGGATCTGTCTTGCACCCACTTTGATGGGCTCACGACAGACTGGCCTGTTCCACATCGACACGAGATCATTGACCTGTGACTCGAAATCTGCCTCAGTTGGTGTACCGGCGAGGTTGGCGTAAATGAGACGTTGCGCCCACATAAAACTGGGCTCTATGGCATGGTCGAATAGGTGTCCGTAGGCTGCCTGGATGTTACGATACGTGAATTCAGGCCATTCCGAGATTTGTTCCGGGCGAAGGGGCTCGTAATCTGGGTTTCTGGTGCATGTGGCGTCGTGTCGATCTCGTATGTTGACAGGTGGATTCGAAGCGACCAAGCAATCGATGAGCTTGGACATGACGAGGGCTTTTCACAAGATTTCATGCGCCAGACCGAAAGAAAGAGCGTGAACAATACGTATGAGAATGCCCGCCATTTTTGCGTCGTTCGACTGTCATTTATGGATTTTGCTACGCTACGCTGGAGCTGGTTATGTCGCTGCGGTTTGCGATGTCCGTCAAACAATGCACCATCCCGCGATCTGTTGCGTAAATGCAGTTTGTTCACGAAGAAAACTTGTAGATGTTTGAAGCAAACTGTTTGAAACAATTCCAGCCATGTTTCCACGTTGCATCCGCCGGTGATTGCACAGCATAATCACGTGTGTCGGATGGGAGTGCTACTAACTTGCGATCCGAAATAGATGGTCGCTTGTGAAACGAAGACGTTCCCATCGGTCATGTGTAGCGATCCCTGAAGTGAAAATTCTTTCTCTGTCGCCTTATTTAAACCCGTAGAGCCATGCTCAGTGTAGATTCGATCCGGTTTCTCAACAACGCTACCTGCCTCATTGAACCAGCCTTAGCTACTCATTCCAATGCCACCCCAACAAGCACTCCCACGATGCAAGGGTCCAAGACTTGCTCCTTTCAAGTTCAAAAATCCCACAAGTCCCGATATTAAATTTCATGAAATGCTAGGCAGTGGACGTGATGCCATTGTTTGGCGAGTGACCATCGAAGGGACTGTCTATGCAGTAAAGATTGTATGATACCCCACCTTGCATTTTGACTTTTCTTTTTATATTTCTTTTGACTAATTTAGTCTCTTAGTTCGATCGGGTTGACCCTACTCAATTAGGCACCTATGATGGCAGTTCCCTGACTCTAGAAGACATCGCCAACTACAAAGCCCCATTCAACTGCGAATGCAGGGTTTATGGCAGACTTAAGGAGACTGATAACGAACATCTTGCGGTTCGGTGCTTTGGATACGTTTTGCTTCGTAAATTGGACGATGGCTCCTATGCCCCAGGAGAATCCAACGAACGTGGTCTTCAGTGTCTTGTGAAAGAGTATATTGAAGATCCGGAGCCCTTCGTTTTTGAGATGCTGCCTCGAATGATGAAGGATATCCGCTCACTCAACAACCTGGGCATTGCGGTTTGGGATGTAAGAAAGGAGAACTATCGCGGTGGCCGGCTAGTGGATTTCAGCGACTCATATACTGTCCCGCATTTCCAATTGGACCCGAATAACCCGATTTACAAGGAAAGGGTTGCAAGGGAAGTATGCAATGCAGATCGCGAATACATGGATGCAATGATCCAGGATTGGAACCAAGAGCATCCTGAGCGACAATTTTGGAGGCTCTTTCAGCCAAATTGGTCTTACGGGCAAAGATTGCGAAATACCTCTCGTTTCAGTAAAATTCCTTACGAACAGGAGGGTGCAAGTTTTGCTGTCGCGAGTTACGATTGGCAAAAGAAACCCGTGACTGGAGGACGTGCGCATAGTCAGCGTACGATCATCAACACGCGCAGCTCTTCAGCAGCTAAGGTTCGACAGCAGTTAGCGCCTAAGAGAAACAAGAAAACGAAGAAGGTGGATAAAGTAGTCAAGCGTCGAAGACATCGATCATGAAATTCACCATTGCACTAGGCATTAGGGGAGCGGCGCTTCACTTATGTCGCCGTTGTTGGTGGGACGGGCTCGTTCTTAGGTTTGTGCTTGGTGGCAGGAGACAGATTTCATTCTTTTGATAGTTGTTTATTTTCGAAAAAGATTAAACCTTTGCCTAAAAGTCGGTATGTGGTGAGCGGTTGGGTTTGTTTACTGTCATGACTGACTTCAGGTATTGGGAAAAACATTTCTAGGTTATCACAACATCTGGTAATTTACATAGTTTAGGCTCGCATTTGAAAACTTTGTTTGGTGTACTGACTTGGCCTTGCTGGATAGCTAGACTTATATGTAGGAACAGAAAAATTATTGCCTGCAGCTCACTGCATGTTGCCCTCATGGGCGATTAGTGATGTGGAATATACTAGCGAAAATTTATTAAGAGTAAGGTTGCATCATTGGTATATACAATAACTCAAGACTTCACGTTCATGAGAATACTCTTGACGGCAAGATACTCGTCAATTCCATGTCGCCCGCCTTCCCGCCCATATCCTGACTCCTTGACTCCTGCGAAAAAAAGATCAGATTGTGTTTCAAAAGGAATAAAAATGAGAAAAAGGAGAACAGAGAACCTTTAGTCTTGGACTCGTCGAGTTCAACAAATTGAAAGCATGACTCACCTCCAAATGGGCTCTCACAAGCGCTCAACATTCCGACGTTAACTCCAACCATGCCAACTTCGAGACCTTCGGCGACCCTCCACATACGGGAGAGAGACTCTGTCATGACGAAACTTCCTAAGCCAACATCGCAATCATTGGCTCTTTCAACAACTTCCTCTTCTGTATCAAAGGGGTACAGAGCTACGACTGGCGCGAAGGTTTCTTCATTGGAGGTAAGTGACTCTGATGACATTTTACTGAGGACTGTGGGTTGCAAAAAGAACCCGGGGAGATTGTCTGGTTGGAATGAGGACCCTCCCAAAAGGACAGAGGCGCCTCGTGATTTAGCATCTGCGGAAAACTTCGTGGTTAGAAAAGGTAACATCAGATGTTAGTCATGTATCAAGTGGCAACAGCCAAGCTATCCCCTGCATCACCACCAAGACAATTGGAGTTCTTACCATTTATATGATTCATTGCCTTTTCAACCGCGCGTTCGTGCGTGAGGGGACCAATAATAGTATCACCATTGATACCGTTTCCCACCTTCATTCCCTTGATTCGTTCTACCAAAGCAGCCGCAAACCTGTCGTAGATGCCCCTCTGAACGAAAATTCTATTCGCTGTCACGCACGTCTGCCCCGCATTTCTGAATTTGGCGAGAATGCATGATTCCACAGCTGTTTCTAGCTTGGCATCATCAAATACTATAAATGGACTGTTTCCACCCAACTCGAGAGATAGTTTCGTCAAGGTACTGCTGCATTTGCGGGCTAGGAGCTTGCCAACTCGCGTGGAGCCTGTGAAGCTCAACTTTCGGACCAGTTTGGAGGCGCACAGAGCGTCTCCTACCTCGGAAACATTCTTTAATGTCGTGATTACGTTGATAGAGCCAGTTGGAAATCCAGCTTCCTGAGCCAAAACTGCCTGAGCGAGAGCGCTAAGTGGTGTCTCTCCAGCAGGCTTCCACACGGTCGTGCATCCAGCTGCCAAGGCAGCACCCACTTTACGGGTGATCATTGCGATGGGGAAGTTCCAGGGTGTGAGACACGCGGCTACTCCGATGGGCTCCTTGACATTGAGAATTCGTTGGTCAAGATTTGCAGATGGAACCACTTCCCCATTGATTCTCTCTGCTTCTCCAGAGAACCACTCGAGGAAAGAGGCGGCGTATATCACTTCAGCCCTGGCCTCTGGTAGAGGTTTTCCATTCTCGAGGGTTAGAATCAGTGCTAGGTCGTCTGCATTTTCGACACAAAGTTCGTTCCATCGTCGAAGCCAGCGAGCGCGCTGTCTTGCTGGTGTCTTTTTGTATGTCTTGAAGGCCTGGTGAGCAGCGGAAACAGCTTTCTCAACATCTTGCCCATTCATCTCAGGAAGCGTAGCAATTGTCTCGAGCGTGGCTGGGTTCTGCACATCAAAAGTAGTGCCACTTGAAGACTGAACCCATGATCCATCTATGTACCCTCCTTGTTGGAAGAGGTCCTTCCGTTTGAGCTCTGAAAGAATAGCAGCAGACATTATGTATGAAGCACCAGGGATATGGTTGCAATGAGAAAGTTGTGAGAGCACTGTGGGATGATGTCCTGTTTGCAGCTTTAAAAGACTGACAATGATATGTCAGCCCAAAATGCGACGCACAAATACACAATGCACAAGTGGGGCACCGCGTTTAAATGCCGTCTCAATTATGAATGATGTGAATAATTCAAATAGCCTATATGGCTGTGATCGGCTGTCTTGTTCCTCGGATATGCCGGGCTGTAAACAGATGATGCTGATGGTGGGGAGGGGGGAGCTTCTCCGCTCCAACGCTGCATGCAGGTGCAAGGGCAGATCCCACCAGATCCTCTCCGCATGACATCTGTCAGACGCGGACATAAAAGCTCTAAAGTACCATTGACACCCTGGATTTTGTGTCATTGTCGTATTAGTGCTGCTAAATTTCCTCTCGCCTGTCGTCTATTGTATTACGCATCACGAAAATGGCAGCAATTCAAAGTCAGCTGGATCGAGGAGCAGTGCCCAACTCAGTATCCAACATTTGCCCCCATGGGACAAGATTTCATGTTTTGGAGGTTGGATGGCTTGAGTGTGATGAAGGCTACGTGGTTCGCGGCGGCAATTCGACGGTCAAGAGCAATGAAGGAAACTCATTCGTCAACAAGCGACGAGAGCTGCCCATGTATTGCATCTTGATTGAACATCCCCACGAAGGCTTGATTCTTTGGGAGACTGGGTGCGGAAAGGACTACCCAGAGGTTTGGGGTCCCGTGTTGTCAGACATTTTTGCTCGTGTTCAGTATGAACCCCGTCACGAACTCCGCGCCGCCGTCGAGGCCACAGGCAATAAGATTGAGGATATCAAGAAGATAATTATTGGCCATTTGCACCTGGATCATGCTGGTGGGCTTGACGAGTTCAAAGATAGAACAGATGTTGAGATCTGGGTCCACGACAAAGAACTGATATCGGCATTCTGGTCTGCAGCAACTGGAGCCGACCCAGGCGTTTACTTGGAGCATTACCTGAAGCTATCCTTGTACGTCGTTTACCCCCTCGATAGTTCACAGCTAACATTCAACAGTAATTGGAAAACATTTAGTGACCAGACCTTCGACTTTTGTCAGGGAATTACTTTGCATCATTTGCCAGGTCATACGGATGGCCTTATCGGGATGCAGATCAATATGCCCGAAACAGGAACATTCTTTTTCATTAGCGACCACTGCCATGTCATTGAGAACGTAAGAACTCTCTCCCTTGATTTTTTCCCCCACGCATCTAACACATGGGACAGTGGCGAGACGGTATTCCCCAGGGTTGGCTGGCTCGAGATCATCCTGCATGGTTCCGAAGCACGCAGCGACTGAAGCAACTTGAAAGAATCACCAAGGGCCAAATAATTCCTGGACACGATAAGGAGACGTTTTTGAATCTCCAAAAGCAGGCAAAGGTGTTTACCTGATGTCCTGGGTTGGGTGATCTGGTCAATCTCTTCTGGGGTACATGCAATCAGTCAATCATGCACGGTGGCCTACTGATTGAGGGGGTTGAATTACACGTATCTTCAATTGTATTTAGCCTTTCAACTTCAATTCTTAGCTCAAACCCGGAGATTTCCCCCCTGTGCACCTTTTCGCTAGTGCTTTTTTCGTAACCCATCACATAGCGGATCAATCCCCACAAATCCAATCGAAGATATTAAGCCTGCAATGCGTTGAACCCAATCATGTCTTCACTACCTCCGGATGCGCGGCAACGTGGTAGAACCTCAGATAACCGTGGCGTGAGTGGTGGAATCCGGTCGAAGGGGAGTTCTCCCATCCCATATCAACCCCGCAGCCAAGAGCTACACAATGACGCAGAGCCTTTCCAGATTTGGGTTGCATGCTACCCAAAGTCGGGGTGGTGCTGATGGAGCTGAACAGCTACCCCGCAATCTCAACGGAAACTTGTTTCAACTGTAGTTGTCTCGTGATAGCGAGCACTGTTGGCAGTCGATGCGGTTCCGCAGATTCCTATTCGGTTATTCTTTGCATATTGCCGACTTGATGGAGAAGGGAAGCCGAGGCAGCAAAACAGATTGCGGGCAGTCTGACGATTTGCGGTCGTATTGAAAAAGAGAAAATGAGTATACGGGCGTTCTCAGCTCGAACCTTTCCGTCTCCAGTAATTTAGACCTTATCACAATCATCATCTGTATTTTTCTGTCATCATCGGTCAACTTACCCACAACAATGCCGCCTAGCACTATGCGAGCCGTCGTCTTCAATGGACCTTATGAGGTAGGATCATGCAATATCATCAATCCTAAAGAATTAGGGAAATTAACCTCATTCCCCGCTTAGGTATCAGTAGAGGATAGGCCATATCCTAAAATCCAACATCCCACCGATGCTATTTTAAAAGTGGAAGCATCAGCTTTATGCGTAAGATGTAGCTTAAGGAATACCCAATGCATTGAATCTCACACGGAAATAGGGCTCTGATTTGCACTTTTATCGTGGACATTTAAAGTGTCCACCCAATTTCATTTGCGGCCACGAGTTTGTCGGCACAATTGCCGAAAAGGGAGACGCAGTAAAGGACTTCGAGGTCGGAGAGGAAGTTGTAGTGCCATTTTACACTTCGTGCCAGGAATGTTACTATTGTGTCCGCGGACAGGCGAGTAGGTGCGCCAAGGGAGAATTGTTTGGAAACTCGGCACCCGCAAATACCATCGATGGTGGCCAGGCGGAATATGTTCGAGTTCCCCTGGCAAATACTACGCTTGTGAGAACCCCCAAAGGTTTGTGTTCACCCCCCTCCTTCATGAAATGAATTAAACTTGAAGTGGTTACTTACCTAACACAGATGTTCCGGAGGAAATGCTCGTTCTCATGGCGGACATCTTTCCTACAGGATACTTTGCGGCCTCGCGTTTCCTCAAGGACCTACCACAACGTGACCGAGAAGAGTTTACCACAGTTGTTATTGGTTGTGGGCCAGTCGGCCTGTGCACGATCGCCTGTGCTCTTACAATGGTTAAAACCGTCTACGCGATTGACTCGGTTCCAGAGCGACTCGAAGAGGCTGAGAAATTGGGAGCAATTCCAATCAATCTACACGATAATCCGGTGGAAAAGATCAAGGCAGCATCTGAAGGTCGAGGCGCTGATGTGGTGATGGAAGTTGTAGGCCATGCAGATGCGTTTATGCTGGCTTTCGATATGGCCAGGCCCTGGGGCCAAATAAGCTCTATCGGCGTCCATACAGAGCAAATTCCTCTCAACGGCCTAATGTGCTACGGCAAAAACATCACCATGGCATTTGGTCGTTGCCCTGTAAGGAGTGTGTTTGACGACGCTCTGGAACTATTCCGAAAGGAACATAAGAAACTTGTTTTCTTGAGCGGCAAGACAATGTCTCTTGAAGATGCTCCTCAAGCGTACAAAGACTTTGAGGCCAGGAAAACCCATAAAGTTATTTTCAAGATGCATGCCTGATTAATCAAGAAAGAGGATGTGCTAGAGTGAGGGAATTAGCCTATCACTCTATAGTGCAGTAAATCAACTATAGCGAAATTGATACTGAAACTTATGTTCTATCATACTATTAAATCTGCTGACTTTTGTGGTGGTATGGGAAAATGGAGTTCAATGTCACAGTGAGATTTCAGGACAAAAGGGACCAGGAATGGTGACTTAAGAAATGTTCCCCGCATCAACAATCGAGGGCTTGGGTTTGGGGTTTAGAACCCTGGACCCTTGACCACCTGATCGTGTTGGTCGCAGGAACCGGAGTTCATAGGTTCATGCGTTGGTCTAGCGAGCTGTCACTGCATTAGTCAAATGCAGCCATGCAACCCTCAGGCTGATGAATGAGGCGAGAAAAAAATTTGTCCTCAATGAGATATGGGAGTTTTCTCTTCCAGATCTAGCAACTTTCGGAATCTTGAGAATTCTATGGGCTCGAGGCATGATCGAAGAATTGATAAGACCCCACAACGGTTGGGCGAACTATGACTAAAATTGGGTTATGGTTTGTTTTGGGAGCATCCTTTACAGATAGCACTTTCAGGTTCTCAGATTGCCAGCCAAGAGTTTTAAAACAAGAATGATTGAGAAGAATGAGAGGAGAAAAAGAAGAAATAAAAGCCACAACTTGAATTAACATATTCGCCAATATCGCTCCTTGCTGGTCCGACACACTCAGGACTGCTAAGCTATGTGAGATGGCCTGTTCACTTGTGCGGCGTTAAAATGAGTTGCCCCATTCTAGCGGCGCAAACGTGACATCAGACCCCGTCAAACGTGGGATCAGACTGCATGATAACAAGGGTTGCGAACTGTTCGCCCCGCTTCTTTCGTCCTGGTCAATCGTGCGAGGTTTTTCTTCTGCCGTCACCGCAATTTAGGCCACCTTGTATTGTATCTGAAACCTAATCAACCGAAATTCTAGATTGAACCATCGATATGTCGAGTGAGGAGCCCGTAAATAGCCAGCGATGCGCCAGAAGGGCTAACCCGACTTGACAGCCACTCCACCCAAAGCCGCGTCTCCACCGGCGGAGCAGCCCGCTCAGCCTTCTCAATCGCCCCCTAAATCGCCGTCGCCTCCTGCTCAGGCTGGCGGCGATGAGAATGACGGTGATAACGACGCACCCAATATGCACACAGCGGAGCACTGGGCTCAGTTAGTAGAGGTCAGTCATTGACTCATTCTGATCAACCCCATTCAGAGTGCTGATTTCCATAACAGCACGAGCCACCCCAAGACGATAATGATTCAACCCTAGGTGAAGATGCCGCCAGCTCAACTGCATCGATTACGTCAAGCATCCTCCGATACAGAACCATTAACGGCAGAACCTACCATTCTGAACGAGGCAACGCGCAGTACTGGTACTACTGGCCCATATTCCAATTCAATGATGTCGGAATGCTCAGAATATGTTTGCAGGACACCAAACGATGAACACCATAACGAATCCATGGATATCAAGTAGGTTTACATTTGATACAACCACCGTATTGACACTAACAAATCAGCCACCATCTGTTGTCGCTTTCCCTTGAAGGAAAACTCTTCCTCGCACCATTAGAGAAAGAGAAGATTAAGGTTGGTTTTTCTTTCCCGGCAAGAAAATCTTCATTGCTTACCATGGAAATAGAAAGTCCTGGATATCGGAACCGGAACAGGTTAGTAGAGTTATTTGGCATTCAACTTACTCAGTTACTAATATTTTTGCCACTAGGAATATGGGCTATGTAAAAGCCTCCTCCTCATTGATGAAGTCAATACTAACGAGTCTTAATATAGCGATTTCGCCGATGAGTTTCCTAACGCCGAAGTTGTGGGCACAGACCTGTCTCCTATTCAACCTACCTGGGTGCCACCCAACGTAACTTTGTAAGGCTCCGCATCCGCTCTTCTAGCTAGAAATCTAACATAGTCAGTGAGATTGATGACTGCATGGAGGAGTGGACCTTCAAACCTGATTCTGTCGACTACGTTCACATGAGATACCTCTACGGAAGCATCGCCGATTGGTATGCTCTGATGAAGCAAGCATATAGGGTTTGCGCACCTGGCGGCTGGGTAGAAAGCTATGAGGCATCACCCAGAATGGAGAGTGACGATGGAAGTGTGACCGAGACCTGCGCCATCAATGAATGGGGCAAGTTCTTCATTGAAGGTGGTAAGAAGCTGAACCGTACATTTACCATTTTGGACGATGAGCTGCAGCGCAAAGCCATGGAGGAGGCTGGTTTTGTTGACATTAAGATCTGGGACTTTAAGGTGAGTTGCTACAATCTTTATCCGAAATATATAAGTTGAGAGATACTAAAACGACTCAACCCAGGCACCCATCAGTGGTTGGGCCAAGGAGCCGCGAC
The DNA here is from genome assembly GCA_020809705.1 of Calonectria ilicicola. Taxonomy (NCBI): domain Eukaryota; kingdom Fungi; phylum Ascomycota; class Sordariomycetes; order Hypocreales; family Nectriaceae; genus Calonectria; species Calonectria ilicicola. The sequence goes on along the minus strand of CP085833.1, from coordinate 463,504 downwards.
TGAGGGAAATTGGTCAATTTGCTCAGGCAGCCCTTGAACAGGATTATGAAGGTTATGTCATGTTCATGGCCAATATGATTCTTGGGTGGTCAAAGGAGGAAGTGTCCCTGTATTGCGCCCAACTTCGACGCGAGATTCGCTCTGGAAAGTTCCATCCTTTCTACCGACAGCGTGTTGTGTATGGCCGCAAGCCTGAATGAGCGCTGTGATCACGTATTTGAAAGCGGAATGTTTGTCAGAGTGGCAAGATATTAATGTCAGGCATTAATCAAATACTATTATTGATTTCTAGCTCTTATGCCAATGTCGCATCAACCATCGGGATAAGCGACTGCTGAACGTAGTCCGAGTTCCTCCAGGTAGACCAGTCGTGGCTAAGCACGCCCCATGTCTCATCAAAATCTTGGGTGCCCTGTCTCGTGTAGTAGCTTCCAACCTGTACCCAGATCATCCATCCAGCGCTTCTTGTTGGGAGGAACTGTGCCAAGCAAGAGGTATAAGTCTTTTGCCAGGTGCTATCAGTCATGAGGAAACCCCACTCGGTCATCAGGACAGGGAAGACGTTCTTTGCAGCGGGGTCGGTGGTGTTCATGGCCTGGAATCCCTTTTGGTAAATGTCCGAAACCAGACCGCTGCAGCTGGTCGCAGAGTTTGAGTAGTTGTGAAGCTCTAGGACGAGCTTGTCTCCGTATCCGGAAAAGTCGTTGCGGTTGAACACTCCAGTTCCGGGAGTGAGGGCAGTTCCTTGGACCACGGGAGCCAAGGTTGTGTCGTAGTTGAGACCAGATAGGAAGATAAGAGTGTCCGAGTTGGCATTATTGATGGCATTTGCGGCCTGCTTGATATATGTGTACCATGTTTGCCAGTTGTATGGCTGGGTCGTAGCGGTGCCGGTAGGTTCTCGCAGCTCATTTCGAAGTGACATGGACATGAGGTTGGACCAGGATTTTCCCTGTAGAGTCAGTACACCATGTATAGGATCAGTTGAGTCTGTCTTACATGAGTTGCCATGTATGCAAGTCCCCTCAACCAGTTGTCAACGTTAAAGTATGTGTCGCCGAACCAAGCATTGCCATCGGCTCCACCACAACACCATTCGCCCCGAGAAATGTGGTTATCGAGGTGAACATAGATCTGCTCCCTTGCCAATTCGGCGGCCACTGCGTCAAAGACCTTTTTTGTCGTTAGTTAATCATGTAAAATTGCACCCGAAAAACTAAGTCTCTCAAACTTACCTGGAGTCTGGTTGTAGATGCTGTGAACGAAGGGTTTTTTGCCAGCACTTGATTCAAAACCTTTGTTCCGTTGGTTGCGCCAAGCCCAGCCGTGAAAGCTTCCTCGAGGGAAATATCGACTCCATTGTTGTCGTAGATCTGGTCAATCATTTCAATGGCGTAGGTGAGACGCACAACGTTCATGCCCAGACTTTTAATATCGGAGACAATCTTGCTGATTGATTGGAACTGAAGTCCCTCGGGAACCATGACTTCTCCGTGTCCTGGCCAGTTTGTGCCAGCATATTTGACATTATTTCCGGAGTTGTCAACAATTTGATTGCCTTTGCTGAAGAATGGGCCATTGGGCCATTGAGCCTGCCTGGGAGTTGGCGAAGCTGCGACCAGCGACAGTGCGCTGACCGCAAGTGAGAGATAAGAAAGAATCTTGGTCATCTTGTTAGCGCCGAGTGATGGCAACTTGGAAGGAAGCTCTACCCGTAATTTCTCAATACAACCCGTATTCTACCATGGGTTTTATATGCCCAGCTGCATCTGATTCACACGTGAATGCAGACGTCACCTATGCAGGTCCGACACGAGCCATCGGATCGAATATACCCGAGGGGAGGGGAAGAAAGAACGCTTGGGGCGCGGCCTAGAGATGCGGAATGACACTCTCCGCAAGGTACCAGGCCCAAGGAGACCGAGGTTTACTCAATGGCTATTAAGGACCAGGATGTTTTGCGAGGTCCCATTGGTGCGCCTTTTTGGAGAATGTCGATCCGTGGTCTTCGCCCAGTCACCCCCGCATTTTGCACCCCTGGATACTCCGCAGAAAGCGGGAGACCGTACGACGCATGATCTAGAAAACTCTTTTTACCATCAATCCAGTCTCGGACCGCATCGGGCCGCAGGTCATGCGCCATGAGAAACAGCTGCGCACCGTTTCAACGCGAGTGGAGTCGTGTTGTCCCACGCCAAGCCCTAAACTCAAATCACTGCAAGGGTGAGCCGATATATGGCGTTGGGCATCACTAAATTTCGCTCTTGGCAGTTGGGAAGGATGTTGTTCTCGTGGCTATTACTCATTCTTCCGAATAGCTAGATACTGTCGCTTGGTCATCGCCTTAGACCACCATTCCGGCCTGCATATCTAGAGAACCAATATACCACAAAATATCAAGATGGAGGTAGCAGTTGTCTCAAAGAATAGGGATAATCTGGTGTGATGATAGATTGACTCTCTATTGAAGACGTGGATACCTGCGACACGTATGCCTACTTCAATCTGCCATTGTTAGTCAAGTCAAGCAGTGCGAGTCAATGCGTAGTTAACAAGACGTACCCAAGCACAGATATATAAATATATATGGGTATATTGGTCGGTTAAATTAGATAGTGTCCATTTAGCGGTGTTTTCGTCTGCCGAAACACTAAAGCATCCAAGCGTATCAATTTGGTATTGCTCTTCATGGAGAATGAGATGAGCTAAATTAAATAGAAGTTATATCCTTTTGAGCAGCTTGTAAGCTTTTAGTGCTTGGAGCCTTCTTCACAGTCAGCGTTTGTATTCAAGTCCTGTTGATACTGGCAATCACAATCACGCGCTTTTATTATACAACAAACGCGATGAGAAATTCTTTCTTGCTTCTGTTAAAATTCTCAATATCAACTCCTCACTAAATAAAAAGATTATGGATCATGCACTTGACACCCAAATCAATACTGGCACATGCATAGCTTCATTCTTATTTCTCGCAGAGTAAATCCAAGTGGGGAAATGTAACCAACGTTACATGATCACAATTTTACTTTTTAAATCTCCAAGACGATGAAAAGCGCTAAACATCCGAGTGGGATATGAATGAGATATTTTGACAGAGGTAGTCGAGTCCTCGACTCATCGGACACATTGCTAGAAAAACAACCAGGTTGAGAATTGATCAGGTATGCAGATGCGACAAAAAAAATAACATTGTTGAACTCGGACAACAGCTTTGATTAAACATATATTAATTTCATCCATGAATGATACCCTTGTTTGATCTCAATAGTACGTCGATTTTGATTTGGTTAAGAGGCACAATGATGCTTGATTTGATAATAAAACCCATATAAATATCCGCACCTTTCAGATGTGTGTATGTTAAATTCTTGTACACTTTGCTATCGGTCCTGAAATTTTCAGGTTCAAACCTGTCTTACTCAGCGTGGCCCAGATCAAACCAAGAGAATCTGAGCCAATGATCCTCGAAGCTTGATAGCAATGTGATCTGAGTAGAAACGCAACGGTGAGATTCTTCCAGCATCTCTTCCATCCATTTGAACACTGCGTTATCACAAGATGTATCATTGCGAGGTCCCTCCGTGTGCCACGTTGGCCATACTTGCCGGACAGTGCTGACTCGACACCGTCATCAGCACTTTCCCCGCCTTTCACAGGTCCAATGCGTTGGCGAGTCCTACATTTAGTCACCCACCTGCTGACCTGTCGGCCAATGTAATCTTTGCATCCGCGTTGCGCACTATCGCAATGACGTAGGTTGAAACGAGGGGAAAGTTGGTAGGTCTCCTGCATCAAGGACCACTTCTGTCGTGGAGGTAACCAGAATTTGATTTAAACAGTCATTTGGGGCTCGGCCTCAGCTCAGTCCAGCAAAAAGTTCAAATCCGGACTACAAAAGCGAAAGAAGTCCTCTACATGATATCGGCTATTAGATATTTATTATCTTACGTTCCGATCCACATCCTCTCCAGAAAGGTCCACGACGAGGTCCAATCTTCACAAAACCATGAATTCATCGCCAGCCTCCCGTGTCCTCGTACCACTTGACCAGGGCCGGCAAAGTCAGTTGATGAGTCTTTGCATACTTCTTGTGGCAATAAATGAAGCGTGCAAAGCAAAGAATCATGTTTCTTATTCATCCGGCCAAGGTGATTACGATTCACGCCTTACTGACTACCAGAGGTTTGTCTGCAAACTCGCACAGATTTGTGACATCCAGAAATGCGGAGACACTGTGACCGCATTGGCCATTTTAAATGGATCAACGGGGCCCAATTACCTGTTCACTTCGGATAATAGGAAGGGAATGGAGTTTAATCAAGTGAAAGATTTCCTATCCAGCTTGCTCAACACTGTTGCGCAGACCCCGACAACCTGGGTCCGAAGGCACTCAGAAGGCAAGTATTGCGGCGCATTTTAGAATTCAACTTCCCAAGAGTGGACCAATACTTGAAGAGCTTGCTTTGTGCTCTTAGCGAGTGCATTCGGCATTGTGAGAGTCAGGAACCTCAAAGTCAGTCCCGCTAGGTCGTAAGACTCTCAGCATGTAATAGCGGCTGACCTATCCAGACACTGAAAATATATCGAAGCTCAAAAGTCTCGAGGAGAAGGCGACATTTCCTCCAGACATTACATCCTCTAAAGATTCAAAGCCAATATGTAAGTATTTTCCGCTGGCCTAGATCTATTGATAAACAATCGCCAGTGCTAACAACAAAATCCACATTCAGTTCTTTCCGATTGTGAAACCCTGATCAACGCTATTCATGCGAGTAAAGGAGATCACGATCTGAACCAAATGATTCATAGCCGTGCCAATGAAGAAGATGCTGTCCAATCCCATCCTTGGTGCGAACTTCGCCACTCCCTCGGTCGCCTCCTGTCATATCGCCGAGCTTCTGAGATCATATGTGATGCCCCTAAGCAATGGCCCTCTCTTTTCCAGAATTTCACGGTCAATTACCTCACCTCGCCTAGTATTCGCCGCATTTCTCTGCCTAGATCGTGCACCACTCCAGCCGAAATAGTTCGCTGCGCCTTTCCTAACCTAGGCACGTCGGAATATGAATCTTACCTCAACGATCTACAGCGTTATCGTTTAGATGAGATGATTCAGGAACAGCTATCTCTCGGGGTTTTCAAGGCCAGAATTCATTGTGAAGTTTATTTGCATTCTAGCCTGATCAAACAAGGCAAAACGCAGTCCGACGCCTTTTGGGACGGCTTCAAATTCATAGCCACCAGCAAGCCAACATGCTGCCTCTGTCACTACTATTTTCAAGATGAAAACAACAATGATTTTCAAGTCCAGGCTCCTCACATGAACCTATACATGAAATGGCTAGTGCCAAACGTTTACGAGGATGAAGGTCATGAAGCCGTGGAACGCCGCGAGGAAGTTGTTGATGGTATTATTGATCAGCTGATGGATGACACCTTGAAAATCCTCAAAAGCCAGTTTCCCAGATGGAAAACTAATGATTCAAGAACGGACTCCCGCACTGATCCATCGGCAATGCGACGATATTCCTCGGCAGACCAGTATGACACCCGTGTTTTGAGCGGTTCTGGTCACGAGTCTGGTATGGAGAGGCTAAATCTGAATAACAACACATCTGGAATTCACACAGGCCCTCCCTCATCTACGGAAAGAGGAGGTAGAAATAGTCCGTGGCTTCTTGTTGAGGAGTCGCTAGATGAAAATGAGATTGATATAGGAGCAAGAATTGCGACCGGGGTAGCACTATGAAGCTAGTGTGAAATAGGATAAGAGCTAAAATGGAATGTTTATGACTTGGCCGCATGAATACGGACTTGGAGCACCCGAATTTGTGAACTAAATATGTTTGCTTGTGCATGTTGATTCGTAAAGCAAAGCCATATATGACCTGACCCTCGCTTACCCGGTAGCAGGTTGATAGTTTGGCAAAGGTGTAGGCTCGCTTTTTTAGTGTTGAACTCTCAGATGAATAACCACCTCCCCGCTCGGCTGGAATGTTACGATATTAGTATACAAGGGATCAAATCAATCAACCTAGCTGTGGCTCTCTCATTCTGCATCAAATAGATTGTATCAATTCAGGTCACTGAGGCCATTTTATTTGCTCGTTATCTCTATATGCCTCTATGATCTATTTTACATTTAGTAGCATCGATCTATTTATAGTATACATCCATGCTTCACATCCCCCAAACGTATTATCTCATCATTATTCCTTTTTGCGCCGAGGCGAAGATCTGATTGCGGAGCCTCTGGCCCCAGAGTGTCTCCCTTTCACCAGTTGTCATGGTATCATAATTATTACATTACACAGAAACAGCAGATTTAGAGCTTTTATCTTCCATATCTTGGAGCTCAACCAAGCGTTCCTCATCAATATCTCTCCACGAACTCGAAAATAGTCTGCTTTGTCGGCCATGCCCTTCCTCGCGATGCCTGTCGATACTAATCGGCGCGCCTTTTCTCGATTTTCGGCTCTTGCTTTGTCCATCTCCACTTATATTGCTATTTTCACCTGTTTTTATTGTACCAAATACACTAGAAAACAAATGTGCCAGTAGTGATCGAATCGCCGGCATGCATGCGCAAATAATTCCAACGTCGACTTCGAGCACCGACCACGTAGTGATGGTCACGTAGTCCCAGGTAGGGTTCTGGCTTTTTGATCCGAATTGCAACATCGCATGGAATCGTAATATGCTCATGATGGTGATACTAAGTGAGATGTTAGATCGAGTTAGTGGTTTGGCAGGACAACGAAGACTCACAAGGTACCAACACCGAACATTAATCCGATTCCAATCTTCTTCTTCCAGTCCATCTTTAGAGATTTGAGTTGCCACAACGGAATGAATAACATCCAGACATCTATTATAATGCTTATGATTGCATTGGTAACACCGATTGTATTAGAATCGGCACATTTCCCCGCGTGTTCCCCATCCCACTGAGTCCAAAAGTAGCTGAGGGGACGGCACATAAAAATCGTTGCAAACGTAAAGGCAACTGTTAATAAGCTGGTGAAAACGATGGTCGCCCACGACGCGTAACGAACGGAGTTGATTGGGAATATTCGTAAATAGAACAGGAGCAGGGATATTTTAATGAGGCCGATTTGGATGAAATAGAAAACGGCGGAAATTTGGAAATATCTCAGGAACGCGGTGATTTGCTCTGGCGTTAAGGTATAGATGTCGCGACCGAACCCGTTGCTCCCAAGACCGTAGAGAGTTATAACAGTATTGGCAATGACAACGAGAATAGTAAGAACAATGCCCCAATCGTCGAACCCCAATCCTATTTTTAGCCAATGTTTTAATATAACTCGCTGTAGAACGCAGACGGTGGCTATGACGAGAAGTGTTATCGCAGTGGCTTCGTAGGTACCGAATTTGTTTCGAATGGGCGCATCACAAAGTGACATGGTCAAATTTTGGGTAACTATAGGCGACGATCAATACTAGGCTCGCAAAGGTTGGTCTGTGGTGAAACATACAGAGGGCTTGTTTGATGGTACAGGCGCCCTTCACACAGGCGCCTACATCTGCCGTGAGGGACTCATCGCTACACAGGCAAGTGTCATCCGTCACCAAACAGGAAGACTTAGGGATTGCAGCTGAAAAGCATCCTAGCTAGAAATACAAGTTAGAAACAGGTAAAACTTTCTTGCCTGATATTGACGTGCAGACACTTACAGAACAATTGGGATACTGGGAGAGGGCGTTTAATAACTTCCCATCTGCAGCCACAAAGATAGATGACAGCGGTAGGACACCAGCCAACCAGAAAAGACCCCACCATGCCTTCATCTTGAACGTGGCTGAAAATCGCCGCAGTTCACATGGGCGTATGCACAACGACGAAATGCAAACAGGGAATACGAATGTGGACAAAATGCGAGAACATTGTCGATATTTAACGAACCCCCATATCTCCAAGGCCCACCCCCGTCCCGAGGTCGAATTTCGTCTGAACCTGAGTAAACCGGGCTAAAAGCTGCGTTAAGCGACGAGCTTACCGACTAACGGGCTCGGCAACAACGGCATGGGCGCACTAGCAGAGGATCAGCTGCGTGGAAATAAATGGCAGGACGAATGTTTCCTCCAGGGCCCCGCGTCTGAGCGCGCTTCACTGCCAGACACAGTCCTTGGGTAGCCCGATGAAGATATTGCTCAGTGCTAGCGTACTTGTTGATTCAGCGCCAGGGCATTAAACTTTGACCATGAGTTAGTTGGCGGATCCATTGACATGGGCACGGACCGGCGCATGGGCTTTGGGAAAGGGGTGGTGAAGAACGAGACGCCGATCTTTCAATAAAGCGCTCTTGTTGTTGTGATCCCATGCCTTCTTTAGTGGCTGCTTGTACGTGTCGGGTTGGGGGATAAACGCAAACGAGCCAGGCGCTGGTGGCTAGCCTTGGCGAACAGATTGCTGAGTTGATATGAGGCCAAGCGAGGCTCTAGCTTGATGAGCTCTAGATGCCGAGCTAAAAACCCACATGTCCTCTGCATGGATCACACGGTTTCGCGTTTCCAAAATTACAGCGGCGTACAATGGCGCCTTGTCAGGCCCTGTCATGTTCATCAATGTGGCGGCGGCTGGTGGCGAACTGTCCCTTGATTGACGACAATGAAGTCGAGCATGAAGAAAGGAGAACAGCGTGTAAATGGGCCAATGGAAACAAACTCGCTAATTGGAAACAGAAAACCCCCGTCGCTTCGAATAATGCTTGGTGTTGGTGGCGATCATCCTGGTGTAGCGGGGCTAAGACCACGAGGCAGATGGATGGTTGGATTGATCTAGGGATTCAAAGGGCTGGGACTCGGCCCGATCCACTTGCGCATATGCCGGTCTGATCTACAACCGAGCGCGGGGGAGCTGGGAGTGTGCAAGGCTGGGGATATTCCTCGATGCGTCACTCATGCAATGCTGCTCGGTAGTCGAATCAAAAACCCGGAAACACAAGAGCGTATCAGAAATAATCTAACAGGGTGTTTCTAACGATCCTACCACCCAAGTCATAATCAGGCTCCTTTCTTCACCACCTCTCTTTAACCGCAGTTGACATTGACACCCTCGGGGGATTTACAGGGACTGTGGCTCATGGTACTTGGCACGACGATGCACCAGCACAGACGAGGACAACATTGGCTAGACCCTTGAAACAAACAACGGGTTAGGCCTGGAACACGACGACTTCGGCAGTAAACACACTTTTTAGTTCCATTTTCCCTATTTCCTATCGCGATCATATATCCGCCAGGGTTTCCTTGAATGTCATTTCGCCAACAAATCCTTAAACACCTCAGGGTCCCCTTTATCTTGATTAGTCCAGATAAGGCCCAGCCATGTCCCGTGCTCATCCTTCCGTTCGAATTGAAAAGGCCACACTTGTCTCCGCAAAATTTTCCCCGAGAGAATTTATTCTAGCCCTGACTGCCTGCAATTCTGCGTCGCCATACGTTGAGCCATACCAACGCTTCGCAACAACATCGATCTGTTGCAAGCTTGAGAAACCGCCAGCCAAAACTTGGGTTGCCAGTTCATTCACATGTTTCCAGGAATTGTCATCCAAGGACATGTTGAGCTGAATTGTCTTGATCTGAGGTGGTAGGATGTTGGTCAAACATGGACAAGGCGATTCAGAATCCGATTCAGAGCCATAAAAATGCTCGCAAAAGGATTCACTTCCCAATTTCAACTTCTCAAGATTGGTAAACTGTCGTAGGGCAGAGCATGTGACAAAGGTGCCTCCTTCTAATCTATGAAAGTCCCACCAAAGATCCACAAAATCAAGCGCCAGCTTTTTGAGCGTATGTCGATGTGGCATCAATACCTGGAGGATCTGAGAGGCTGGGGACACAGGTTCATCATTGCGACTTGTCTGTGTCCTCGCGTAATGAAGTCGAAAACTTTCCAAGTTCCCGCTGCCCTTTATAATTTCGCGAAGGAGGGGCAAGCATGTGCTGTTGCTTTCAAACATGGAATTGTCAAATTCTAAGGACCGAAGGCGAGGCAGACTGGGGATCATTTTTTCAAGATCCCCAGGCTTCAGGGAAGCTTGATTAAGGCCACGAATGCCGCGGAGGACCAGCCGCTCCAGGTTTGGGCACGCAGTGAGGAAAAAGGTGACTGCGGGGCAAGGTATGCAAAACCCCCAGTTGAAGTCTCCTACTATTGTTAGACAGCGCATGTGTGGGAGACCTGGCTTTTGTCGCTCTCGAAAGCGAGCCGATGTGTAGGAGCAAGAGCCATCACTGTTCTCCACAACATATCTCAGGATGCTAATATTTGGAAGCAAGGCTATTGCAATTTGGTTGCAAATGGTTTCTAGCCTTATAGAACGTTGTTTGGCGTTTCCGAAATCGGTGTAAGCTGGTTCATGCACTTGGAGGCTTCGGGCCATCTCTGCGACTACTTCAGACTCGCCATCAAATGTTCTCCACCAGGGTGGGGGGACCCGCTGGCTATAGTGCTTCACGCAGCTGGCAAGATCAGGGCGATTGTATAGCGTGCGGATTATGCGGTACGGTAGAGGGCGGCAAATGAAGTGATACAGCACAGGCTGTGCGATGGTGCAAATGTGTTTCGACGTGAGGCACAAGGCGTAGAGCGCGGTCCGGTGGGGTCGTTCATGGTTTTGCAACACAGGCGTGCAGTGCGGGCACAGTTGAGCACAAATCAGCCCGAGGATCTCCGTGGGAAGGCAGTGGAGATAGGGTCTTTTGTCAATCATCTCAGCCATCTTGCAGCAGCAGGTAGAGCAAGAATTGTTGCGGTGAGGGTGTTCATGAGATGCAGCCGGTTGCAGGCATAATAAAGCGACCCACGTGACCGAGATGTTGATGAGCGACAGATAGTGGTTGATTTATTCACAGCCAGCAGAACAACATGTTGATGAACGTAATGAAATGGTGAATGCTGAAAGGCTTGTGACGAAGTTTGCAAATATCGATGCATTCCTTAGTCATCACAAGCCACGTTGGTAGAAACTAGCAAAAAGCAATGAGAATGTAATTTAGTCACTTGGTCAATCAATGACAAACAACCTCGACAACACAACCCTCTCACCACCATAAATGAAGACGGCCCCGCTCGTATACCTCTAGCCAATCCTATCATACAAATTCCCACCGTGAATCCCAATACGAATCCGATGAGCTTCGCATCTCACAGAATCCGACGCGAAAAGTTAAAGGAGTACCCGATCTCCACCGCGCCATTCCTCTCTTAGTTAGCGTCTCCGGCCTTTTTCTGACAAGCGGGTCGGGGTTTATTATCTTCCGGCTCCTCTTAAGGATGTGATACCCAGGTGCCCGTTGATTCTTGAATTACCTTTCTTTTCACTTTATTCACGAATCTCAACATGGCTAGCGAAGCGGATGCTTTGGCTGCTAAGAGGCGGCTTCTGCCCAACCCTTTCTTGGCTCTTTTTCTCATCATCGAGGTGCGTGAGCCCACAAAACCACCATGGAAAATAAACTGGCAACTAACTGACGCTAAGCCCGGCATTATATGGTTGTCGCTCGTCGCCATCTGGGCATCTCCATCAAACCATTTCGACTCATTGGCCCCAGAAAATAGCTCTGGTTGCTGGTTCGAGGCCAATGCCGTCGGCCCAAGATGTGGATTTGAGCAGTATTGGCGAACACCCGAACTGAGAGCGCTCCTTTACCAGTTCATGTCTGCTCTCGCATTTAGCGCAGTTATTGAGCCACTTCTCATCTACACGGCCATTTTCAAATTGCAGAGTGTGCGCGATGCCCGTCTAGTTGTAACAGCAGTCCTCACATCGTTTGCGATTTTCGACGTTTTTCACACGGTTGCGACTTTGACCGTGGTGGGGTTCGACACTGTTCTTCCTCGCGGCACCGACTTTTCGGGTGTGGATACGGTCGCCGCCGTCAATGTCTGGCTTCCAATGCTTTGGTTGGTGACTAGGACGTATTGGTATATTTCAATTGGATCAAAGGAGGTCAAGGACAAGAAAAATTAAACTCATCCAGGCGTGATCGAGTTCACAGTTGGGAGTGGGTAGGCCTTTACTCTGATTGGTATCATTAACGTCTCTCTATTTTTGGGCATTTTAGAATGCACATCCAGCAACTTGATGCCTCAGAATGAAGGAATTAGTGATTAAAGTATGTATATATATCCGAGGTCGTTCCAGGACGATGTGAATAAATTTCCCTAGTTCATTATCTGTCGTGCTGTGCTGCCTTTAGGGTAGGTTCAACTCCAGAAAAAAACAAAAAAAAAACAAAAAAAAAAAAAAAGAACAACCAAATCGTCTGCGCTCTAGCCATAGCAAGCACAAAGGTCACATTTGAAACCACGAGACCAAATCCAGCCCTCGCTTCGAAGGCTAGACTAGTAGCCTCTCTTGTATAGCCATTTAGAACCCTGCAAGCGTCCAATTATTTTTTCTGCTGCAGATTTGTAGCTGCTCATCAATAATGAAGCCTCCCCCTTTGAGATGCATGTTATATCAAACACAAAGAACACTTCAACTGTGTCCTTGAGCATATTGATCTGAAGAACCAATGGGTAGGCTTCATACTCGCGTGTAACCTCTTCCTCTGATTTGTGCGGGGTCGATTGAATCATGATGAGACAATAAGGCTGGCAGTTTTCATGATTGTCCTGGATCTCATTTGATCCATTTTGGGCAGTGAAACTTTTGCGGATGGCTGGCCGAGCTGCTTTGTTTTGCACCTGATGTAAAAAGGTGGAAATGGGAAGTTGTTCGTTTGGGTAGACTTGCATTGGAACAGTGGTGATAACTGGGCTGCCTATCTTATCGGCCCACGGCAAATCGCGGCTTGACACATTACTGGCGACGCTGAAGCAAGCGTGGTCGGTATTGAAGAATTCACATACAGCCAAAGCCCAGGCGGTATGTAAGATTGTAGCCCTTGTAATCGTGGGCTGTGGCGGGTGTGGGAGCTGGATTGTCGCTGATACAGATCGATTAATGGTTGGTGACTTGCAAATTGTCTCTGCGTCTAAAGGACTTAGGCTGTCGGAGTTGCATTCTGTTGTCAAGGCACTGTCGGAGTCGAGGTAAATTGAAATCTCCTCGCTGGAATTGTCGTCCTGGCCGCCATCTCCACCCACAGCCATCCTCAGTTGGTCATCATCAATGGACCCATACTCGTCTAGTGGGAAGTCGTCGATGAGAACCCAGGTTTCAGGTAAAATGATTTCTTCTTCGGAAAGTTTTATTGCCGCTGTCAATCGTTCTCGTAGGCTGTTGGCGAGGTCCGAGGACGACACTTGCTTTGTGTTGGAGAATGCGAGGCTGACCGCAACGGCCCATTGTGGTTCCTTGTTGCTTGTTGAGAGATTGAAGACACGTCCTTGAACAACGACAGGGTCCGTTAGGAGCATCAGCTCCAACTTGTGGTGGGGGTCAAATGGCTGCAGATCCATGGCCAACTACGAGATTGCCGAGGTCTGAAATAGTAATCGTGAGGACTGTCAAAATATTAAATAGGGAAGAAAAAAACATAATCAAGACGGAAATATATTCTCAGGAACCATAATCGTAACCACTGCGCTCTTAATCTTATCAGGCGAGAGCGGCTCGTAATGGAGAAAAAAGCCTAACCAGGGGTGCGGTTGTATTTGACACGGGCTATGATGAGGATCAAGCCGGGTGTCGCTGAAGCTCAAATCAGCCTTGGCACAAGCTTTATTTCCCAAGCCACCTCATACAACCTTTTTGATCCCTCAATTAATTTGTCACTTGCTGTTGAAAGGCGGGCTGCCGATTGGAATTAACAAGGTCCGAGAGAAAATTCGATTCAGTATTCCCTTGAACTTTATTTGCCAAGGGCCCGTGTGCAATTTAACTTGGCCTTCTTTGACACTTCGATGTACTTACTAGCGCCTAGTTTGGAATCGCGGATGAAGAAATGGGAAAAAAGTCTCCATACCCTGGTCGGGTTCCGGGTTGTATGGCACCATGATCAAGATTTGGCGCCAATCTGAAACGCGTTGATCAGTCGAAATTACGAGAGAGAAGAGCATGTCAGAGATGGGTTGGTCAGAGAAATCCTTTTTTCCAAATTATTTAACAGATTCTTAGTCGTATCAGTGTGTTGTTGTTGTTGTTGTTGTTGTTGTTGTTGTTGTAGACATTAAGATTAATTGAGAGCGATGCAGGTTTGAACTCATCTTGAACCAATGCAATCTGGATTTGTATGCAGGAGTGCGGCAACAACAGCATAAAAGAGGCAATGAAATGAGAGAAACCCAAATACCAGCTCGCCAATTTATGTTTTCGTTAATGCCCTGCTCGCGGGACAATTCTAACTCCGCGGATACAACTTTGTTTGTCCTAGAACTGCATGAAACATCTCGCTTTCTGTTTCGGCGGCCAACGCTAAAATCCGCCCCCTAAACAACGCTCGAATCACAAAGGAATCACACACTCCACAGTGGCCCGTGCCGCTCCTCCTCTGGCGCCTGTGATGAACTCTAATAGAGAGGGCAGGGTTGAAGCGGATGGATCGGGGCGGGAGCAACGGGCGCAGTCGCGGACTTTAAGGAGAAATTTGGAATTGAAGACGCGTGTGGAGTCCATCGCGTGGCCTCAGGGACGTCGAAGAGAAGCCGTCCTTCGCTTGCCATGTGTCTGGCTGGCTGTCGATCCGACGAATGGGAGTTGAATGGCCCACAAGAAGTGCTACTCGGGATGTGCACCAGACCAACTAGGAAGAAGCGAAATGGCACGATACAACTGCCGAACCAACATGCATCCTTCGGCATACTTTGGATTTGCATCTGTGCAAATACCCTCCTCTCTTGGCCCGGATTCTTATTCGGCATCTTGTCCCCCACAATCCGGCCCGCTGAGTCACTGTCAACTCGCGGCTTTTGCATTATTTAGCATTCGCGACTAAGTGACAAGGATTCCACTCCGTTTAATTCCAGGGGCGGAGCCGGAACGCAAATGAACCACGTGCTTGGCCTGCGTGCGTGGACTGAATCACAGAGATTATTTCACAACTTGCTCAAAGCTTGGCTATGCAGTACAAAATGTTACACAGCTAGCTTGTACAATTGCTCATCGAGGCTGGAGCATGAGATGCGCCACGCTCTCACGCCAGCGCCATCGCGCCAAAGAGGCTGGAGCGCATGAACTTGTCCTATGGCCATTGGGCACATTGTCAGCATCAACCCTGCGCGCATAACAAACGCTCAGCCTCTAATATCCACTAACAAGAGACAGTCATGCAATGCCACTTCATCGTGTTTCTGTTTTGTTTTGATATTTTGAATTGCCTCAAAACAATCATCTTCACCTTTGACCGCTCATCGCATCATGAATGACACGACTTGGATAATTGCGCACATTGTGTGCATCAGCGCATTGTTTGGCTTCACAGTCGCTACGCTGTTCGCCTTTGACAACCGAGCTACAGCGGTGGTGCGTTTACCCCACAAACCCTCGTAACCTTGCACAACCCCAGCTCACAATCTTCTAGGCTGCCTTTTCTTTGCTCGTAAATTCCACATTGCTCTTGTTGCTACTCTCGCTTGATTCGCGAAGTGGCCTGGCCCCTGCCGAAAACCGCCGCTCAAGCAAGAAAACCGCCATCATTGCCGGCTCTTGCATCAACTTTATCCTGATGCTGGCTTCTTTTGCTCTTGCAGCGAGAGTATCTAGGCAGGTCGGTGACCACGTATCATTGGCGATTTTGTGCGGGTCTGCGATAATTGCTGGGTATGACTATTGAACAAAAAACCCTTGCAAATTGCCGAGCTAACAATGTCAGCTGCTCAATTCTCACGACGATCGGCATGGATCTATACTTGCTGTGCCAATTCTGGTCAGATGAGAAGGACATGTTCGGAGTACATCATGATTTGCGACCAGAAGCATGGGAAAGATCTAGCCTTTTCGCTGCATAAGTATGAACAAAATTCTCAAGAGATGGAAGTGGCTTCAATGACCTCACGATGTATTGCGCTAGGGAATCATGATATTGTTGGGTTAACAAATGTGGAATTATGGGACGACCTGATTGATGATATTTTAGAAGAAAGCGGTATAGTAGCAATTTACGAAGCATGAGCAACCTTGTTTGCACCAAAATCTAAAAACCTAATAGTAAAGCCTCTCGTACGCTAATAGATCATACCAATTGTCCCGCGAACGCTGTCCTGCAATTTGGCAGCTGAGTATCCTACGCCTGCCTTGAAGACTGTCTCGACATTTCGAATAGCCTTGATGTCTGTTGCTGGATTTCCGTTCAGGACAATAAGGTCCGCCCGTTGACCCACTGCAACTGTGCCTCGATCAAACAGCTCTAGCGCCCTTGCTCCATTGAGCGTTGCAATCTTGATTACTTCTAGAGGCGGTATTCCGGCCTCAACGAGCAATTCTAAGCTCTCAAGGTTGGTAGAGCCGGGCACGGCTCCGGCTAGCGAGACGGCATCAGCACCAAGAACGAGATTGCCGCCGGCTTTCCAGAATGCGTAGTCTAGTTCCATCAACTTTTTCAAAAACCATGTCAGATCGCCGGATTTTCCATGAATCCTAGAAATCTCCTCTTCCCATTGGGCCAGTCTTTGAGGCGAATAAAAGGACTTTTGAGTATCAGTAAGCGGAGGTATAATAGTGTTGGCCATGAGCCGAGCCAGCCCGCCAAGCGTCGAGTCTACGATTGCACCCTTTTCGATGATCTTGTTCATGACGTACTGCACTTCAGGCGAATCAACTTGTAGTTCACCCATGGATGGACCAAAAAGCACATCAAAGCGACAATTACGATCGTCCTGGTCGAAATCGATGTCCGCAATTGTATATGATTGCTCACCTGGGAGCGGCATGGTTTCAGTCCAGTTCGATTTAAATCCCTTCTCGTAGCCCTTTCGTAGTCGCAGGATGTCTACCGCGATGGACTGAAATCCGTGTTCAAACTCATCAATCCCGGCATCTAGGGCCTCAAGAATCGACATGGAACACAGATGTGCACTAATGTTCTTTCCAACATTATGTGCGGCAGTCGCTGCTGCGCTCATCTGAGACCGCGAAATGTCGACATATGTTTTGAAATTATGAAACCCGCGCTCTGACCAATATTCAACTTCTCGGACTGCGGCTTGGGAAGAATCCACCTCGGGCATTAGCTGAAAATATTTTGGGTCGCCCTGGATGAAGGGTGCCGTGAGAAATAGATCAGGACCAAGCAATGCATTTTTTTCGATGCCCTCCTTAAGCTTAAGGTCATCAAATGGATGATATGTCCCAATGGTTCTGGCTGAAGTCACCCCCACAGAAAGATATAAACGTGGGACTGTAATCATCGATGGCGCTGCCAGATACGCCATTCCAGTGACCGGCGACAGAGAGTGGTGATAAAGATGCTCATGATGCATGACATATCCGGGTATTACCGTTTTCCCCTTCATAGATACGACAGTCGCGTCCGATTTGACCAAGCCAGAAGTCGTAATCTCTGTAATAATACCGTCCTTGATGACAATTGCTTGGTTTTCCTCTGGTTCTTTTCCCGTTCCATCAATGATCCGAACGCCATCCAAAACAAGTTCGGGGGCATTGTAAGATACAAACTGGTCATTGTAGTTGGCCGTCGCGGGATCAAAAGCAAAAGGGCTGGCCTCCTCAAAATGGGCATGGGCATACCCTGAACGCACCATGAGTGCGAGGATTATATTGATCAACATTTTTCTAGTCGCGTCTACCTGGACCGCATAACAAATACGAACTAGTCTTTCGCGTTCCCGCTAGGGGCTACTGGGCTGCTTATATAGCCTCATAATTTCGGACTTTTATTCCGGAGTCCGCCTCCGTGGTTTCGTCATAGAAATGTTGCTCCTGCGGGGTGTAAACTCGGGGTAGATCGCATTTTCCCGGTAGGGCCAAGCATTGATAGAAGTGACATGTTTGAAATGTCCGAACGTCCGAACATCCCAACTCTAGGCAGCATCAATTATGATCGCAAAGAGTTCATGTTGAATAGAAAAATTGCAAAATTTTGTATTCATGTAGCACTCGATGAACTTATGACTCAAGAATTTTAGAAATTGTCATGGACAGGGAACCTTGAGAGCCAAGAAGAATGATGATAGCCTCGATATATCATGAGGGTGAAATAATCAGAGCTAAATTACATAAATTTTGATAGCAATCTTTGCATCCATGCTAAGAAACCATCTTTATGAGCAACCGATAAAATATGCGCAGTTGTCCTCAATCATTAAGATGACATTTAAAAGAGCCCTCTAAATTCTAGGTCGGCTTGTCATGCGGCAATGTGGATACTGATCGGCTAGCAGCCTCTTTGCAGCTAGTACCACTCACTATAGGCCCAGGCGGACTTAAGAATTACAAAAACAAATTTGCCGACAGAGTTTGGGGTTCTGTTGGTCAAATTTGTTCGTATCATGTCATGAATAAGAAAAGACTAATATCTACTGCAAAATATTAGCACAACCTACCCTATACTACCATTTTGAATTCACCTTAGTCATCATGTCCCAGGCAGGTTAGCGCAATTCAAGGTAATATCAGCTGCTCCAGCTGTCAGTTTGGTTGCAATATCATTCTATCGCTCTTGCATATCAAAGCCCCCCATCCAGCCCAAAAGGAAACTCACATATAGCGTTGGCCTTACAGCTGGCTTTAGTCACAACTGAGCCTCTGTTGGCTCAAAAGAGGGCCGTGAGTCAGGTGACAACAGGATGCTAGGATCAGATTTTAATATCTCTGCTTCAACTTTAGTAAACTGCAATTATGCATAGATTTTCCGGAAGGGATACGCGTTCTGAAGCTGGCTCGAGCTCCACTGGCTCAGATGACTCTAGTTATGCCTGGCGACGCCTAAATGCTGGTAGCCCCAGTCTGCGTTCACTGGGCACGAGAGGGCTAGGCGATATACACAACAAGGATACGATATCGAGGAATAACACGGAGGGTGACGAGGCGAGGATGGCTGCTCTAATGGCGCGCGCTGGGCAGAAAATTACCAGACCACCACATTTATTGAGGCAGTCCAACTTGGCTGCCCGAGAGGCGAAGGAAAGAGAGGCTAAAGAGGTAGTTGGCCGTTACAAGCAAGGAGAAAGAGAGAGCAGAGAGAGAAGAGAGAGAGAGGCTGAAGAGGCTGTTGAACGGTACAAGCAGGACGAAAGAGATCGCCTCGCTAGGGAGAACCAGGATAGGGAGGAGAGAGACGGCGAATATAACCGCCGACTTGAGAGAGATCTCATACGATCTGGATTGGACGACAGTGCGGTTGATTCTATCTTGAAGAAGGAAAAGATCAAGCAGCTAGAGCCAGAGCCAGAACCAGCCCAGACTCGACCGACATACACTAGGATGGCTCGCAAGCATCTCTCAATTGAGACGCTGCGCAGCCTTAACATCGACTTTATGTATGATGAGGTAAGTTGCGCCATCTTACACTCCCTCGGCATTATAGCCTCCTATGTGGACCAAGCTAATAGCCTCTCGTAGGATCCGGCCTATTTTTTGATCAAACGCTGGGTCCCTGAATGGGAACAAGACAAGCTGTGGGAGCACACCGCTCGCACGCGTTCGCAACGCCGCGAGCTGATGGCAGCGCGGGTAAGACAATCAGCACACCAACCGCCTGAGGCGTGACCTTGTTTCGCAGCGGAATCAGGGGCAGCCGGATTCCCTTGAGCAATTTTCGGTAGTTTAATGGTTGTTGAGAAACAAATACCTTGCAGAAGTACATGTATTGCATCGAATCTGAGTGCTAGGTGTCATAATCACGAGATGTGGTTACTCAACATGGTGCTAGAGATGTTTGGGCTGTAGATAGGATGTGTAACTGATTCAAGAAATCCACCACAAAAGAAAGAAAAAACACTGGTAATATTAAATACGCAGAGTAAAAGTGCTTATACATTTAATCAAGCTCAATGGCCTCATGCAGGTCCAGTAGGACAAGTTGACTCATGACTACCCCGCACATGTCAGCACCAGCCTCACTGGGATATCAGACCCAGCTTTCTTCATACCAACACCAAATCCCTCATATAGCAGCAAATATTTGCTCGAAAAAAATGACGTCTCGGCCTAAACACTATTTTCTGGCGCCAGTTGGAAATCCCGCAGAAGGGCCAATCCGCCTGGGGAATATTATCACAGCCCCACGGTTCGCGGATGATCCAATCAACGAGGAGCATGTCCCGTTGAGTTTTGTGCCAATGGACGTTACTGACAATAACGAGAACAACTATAAATTCGATATCAATGTCACAAAAGGTGGCCACATCGGAATATGGGCCTCATTCCTGCAAATGCTGGGCTTGGGCGGAGATGTTACTGTTGAGGGTTCCAACGAGAATAGCGAACAGTGGGCTTGTGACAGTATGCGGACAATTTCATTCATGCCTAAACTGGCCTATATAACGAAATGTCTGGAGGATAAAGGTGTCCAGAATCACATGAGAATCAACAAGCCTTGGATGGGTGCCTCTCGACTGTATATGATCACGGGCATCAAAATTGCATATGGAGCCTCTTCAACGGTTCGCTACGCCAAAAATAGAGGTTTCAACCTTCGTTTTGGCGCCGACCTCACAAGCCTGGGGGTCCCGCTGACAATTGGACCTGATGTTGGCGGTAACACATCCATTTCTGTCCAGCAGTCGCAAGAAGGTGCCGATCCATTTGTATTTGCTTTCCGTCTGCGGCGCATTAAGATCACAGGGAAAGGAGACATTGACCACAAACAATATGACAAAGGAACAATGCTTGGAGTCAAGAAGGATGAAGACGATGAATCGGATGAAGTGATTGAGGTCATGGTTGAGGGAGTTGATGATGATGACGTGGATGGAACCGAATTTCAGTTGGAAAGCAATGATGCTCTGGATGAGGCATCGCCAGCTGGCATAGACTGCACTTGTGCGCCCTCTGAAGATTCAGATTAATAAGAAACACCTTGAAAACTAATGGTGTAAATAAAGACATGATGGTATTCGTTCGAATCTTGGCCTAGCCCTATTATTTACCACCGCAAGTCGAACTGACTATCGCTCCTTTCTATCTCTTGAAAGATCATCCGGCGTGAACCATTTATTCAGCTCCAGCAAGTACTCATCAAACTTCTTGGCTTCGTTTATCACCACTTCGAAGTGTCGGTATGCCATGGGCTCTTTGCGATACCTAGCTAGCTGGCGGGCTGTAGAAATGGCATTCCTAATTTGACGCCCGTTCAGATTAATGTCAGCAAGCTCTTCAACCTTTTCCTGGATCTCGTCCGCTTTAATCCCATAATCTAATTCTCCGATATTACAATTGGAACTTTCGAGCTTTTCCTTCTCAAGTCGCTTCAAACGTTTGATGAAGTTGTTCCAAATCTGTAATCGTTGGTCTCTGCTCAGATTCTTGTACCTGAGATTGAGCTGGATGCGGGATTTAAAGGCCTCATCAAATATACCGACGCGGTTACTTGTCAAAATAAGAATGCCTAATCCAATCGTTCAGTTCTAAGACAACTCATTTTACTGGAAGGGATAAATACCTTCATAATACTCTAGAACTCGAAGGAACACGGAAACAAGCGCGTTTCTCTCAAGATTAACAAGCGAGCGTTGTTCTAAGAAGACATCTGCTTCATCAAGTAGAACAACTGTATAAAATTAGTGACATTCAAGCTTTGTACATTTGACAATCTTACCACAGCCCCATGTCTTGCCAAGATGTAGGACAATTTGAAGATACTGCGTAGAATTAGCACATCCCTTCGGCAATGATTTTTGGAAACATTAGCACATACCTCCTCAACCTCTTCGGCCTTGGTCCCAATATCTCCGCATGTTACTCGATAGAGAGGTCTCTTGGCAATTTCAGCCACACTAAACACGAGTTAGAATCTTAAATTCTGCATTCTGCACACTGAATCCTGCGTACCTTTCAGCTGTCAGTGTCTTGCCTGTTCCGGGACCTCTGTTAAACCGATCAGCCTCACGAAAAAGAAAATACCACCAATTCTATTTACCCGTGAAGAAGAATAAATAAGCCATTTCCTTTCCCTTTGATGAGATCCGCGTTTTCATTCACGTGAAGTTGGTTCATGACTACAGCTTTGACTAGCTCTTTGGTTTCTGGGTCAATGACAAGAAAGTCGAAGGCCTCAGTGTTCCAAACAACGTCTTCAATGTAGTGGACGTCAAGATTCACTTAAAATGGCATATTAGCTTGATCTGATACTCGTAAATACAGTCGATATTTTTCTTACCCCATTCTTTCTTGTCCATATTGAAGCCTGGTATCGATGTTGGGAGGCACATAAAGAACTCGTCCCCGAGCTCGGGGTCATCCTGGGACATTAACTCGGGGCCAATTTCTTCGTCTGATTCGTATGGAGCTCTTCGAGCGCGTTCTGGCTTTGGATCGGTATCTGGATGCATCTGCTTGTGGATGGCGATATCGACCATGAATCGAGAGACAATCTAAATGGGCAGTTCAGCATGGAAAGATTTGGCAGAGTATAGTTAGGCTTACACTACTGGTCATCTCATCAGTCCCTGTAGGATTATATGAGACGTAATTCCGTGAACGACATTTCCAAAACATCTCCCCACGCTTGCGAAGAGCTTTTACAACCTCATCGGTTGCGAACTTGATCGGATAAACAAACATGTCAGTGATGTTGAAATCTTCCGATTCAGACGGAAGAGGATGAATAGCAAGCAGCTCAGTGGTCTTTCGAAACTTTCCATCAAAGCTCCAAGAGGATCCGTTAATCCACAAAAGTCCCAATTGCTCAGTTTCGAGCCAATCTTCAGCGACAAAACCTTGCAGAGCATGAATGGCGGTACTCGTTTTTGTTGAGACCATCATGGTGCCAGGGACCTAGAGATTATGAGATACTGCACAAAGGGGAGAAAGGACATGCCTCAAGAGCACTTACAAATAGGTAATTTAGATATTGAGCAGATATCCTATCTTCCTTCAATAATTCATCTACAGCTCCCCAATCATCGCTCATGCGATCAAGGACATAGTCACGAAATAATTGGACATATGGTTGCACGGATGGGTCCAACTCGTCTATTGCCTCCTCAATCTCTGTGCGCCTGTGAAACCACCAGATGAATGGATGGGGAATTTCATTGTCCATCTCAAAGTTTGGATGAGGTATTCCCTGCAGTGCGATAGTTGCCAGCTCTTCAAGTCCTAGCTTGAGGTCTGGGAGAAGAATAACTAGTTGTTCCCTCTCCCACAGAGACGATGCGTCGATCTCTACCTCGCCCTCAATCTGGAGCTCAGAACTAGCAACGGGGGGCTTCCCACAACACTCATAATCCCGGTATACAATAAAAACGACTTCCTTGTTTCTTTCGAGATAGAGCTCGAAATTATTGATAGGCTGGCTCCCTCTCAGGTGAGCGTTGTACGGACCCGTCTCCACAACCCAAGGTTGATCCAGATATAGTTTATTTTCGGCTCTTGAACTTGCGCAGCGAACCGAATGTATGACCTGAAATCTCGGCGGGCCTTGACTCATCTTGGCACTTGATCTCAGTCGGTCAACTTCATCGAGTGCTTTGGCGGCCACATCGATCGCTTTGAATAGGTCTTCATCGGAGATGTCAGGTGGTGTTTTGAGAAGTTGGCAAATCTCTCCACGCCAATCGGTTGTGACGATTCGCCGATATCGTGAATGGGGCTCCGGGTCGGGTTCTCGCTGTGTCTCCGGCCGTGGCTCGCGCCTCTTTCGTCGTCGTGGCTTTTCCTCTAGCTCGGATTGTGAAGAAGTTGAATATGACTCTCTCGGGTCTAAGCGAAATCAGTTGTGTGTTAAAAAACGAGAACAAAAGACAAAAAGAAGCGAACCAGTTTCTTGCTCCAACTCCCTCGTATCGCTTCTGGATGTCAATTTGGTCTTTGTTGCGGGACGAGTAGAATCTCCTTGGAGATGTGATTGATCTCTTGATTCAGCCTCACGCTGTGGGGTTGTGCGCATGGGTCCTCGCTGCCACGGTCGGGCAAGCCTTGAAGCTCCGTGGCCGCGATCCATGGATTCTGCAGATCGCGATGCTCGCTGAGAGGTGTCTAATTCGGGAATTCGGTCGTTACAGAGACTCGCACAAGGAAACGTCAAAAACACAGCATGAGGGGAGAAGCCAAGAATAAAGGTGGATGCTCCCTGCTCATGTGTTGGGGGCCAAAAACGTCAGCCTCGTTAAGCGCCCCGTGACCGTAATCTCACCAATCGCCATGGGCAGAAAATTGACCCCTGTTTAATGCCTCAGGTGTAGGAGGGGGTCAGTCTTGTCTCGTAATTTAGCAATAGAAACCAGGACAGCAGCTAATTATTGCTCTGGTGGGCTGTATAATGAACCAATCGTCCTTGCACGAGCTTCAAAGCCGGTTTTAATGACTGACCATGGGCCACCCACACCAAGCCCTGCTGGTTGAAATTGATCGACAATTATTCCCGCCCGGAACACAAAAGTCCTCAGTTAGAAATCGCCCCGCTATATACACTCAGAAGGACATCGACAATGAGAATTATCGAGTCAGCCTCCAATCACTTCGTTCCTCCATAAATGGTGAGTATAGCCTCACCCCGAAAACAATCTGACCATGGCATTCGGCATCTCACGCAAGATTCCTAGACTATCTGGCGTCAAAGGGGCCGCAAAATGGAGGTCTTAATATACCTGGCGAATCTCTAATATGGCAGCTCCCTGCCTTTTGTGGTGATGGTGCAATTGTCAACCACCAGTTTTCAATGGTTCGAAATAAAGCGCTGCAAGCGCAGCGTGCGACAACTCACAACTATACAGAGGACATTTGGGATAGGAAGCTGCTAGCAGAATGGCTATCAGCCCCCAAATCATCCGTGATGATAGCCCAGGGCACGTCCCAGACATTAGAGCGATTGGAAAAGTTCAGTGTCGAGCTAGTTGATCATATCTCAAAGACCCATCCAGCCATTTACCTTTTGAATCCCTTACCTGGCGAAGTCTATGAATCTTCTCAGTGCAGGGGAAGCGACGTGTTGCGTCAATTGGCTATTCAGTGTTTGCAAACCTTGGCCGTGGGAGATGTGCCCAACATCTTTGACTTCCTCACCGACATGACCAACCGATTCCAACCTGATGCATGTGGGGATTGGTTTTTGACTATGGGAGAGATTTTATTGCACAAGCGCGAAGTCTTCATAATTGTCAACGCAGAAGTCCTCCGTCGTTATTGGAAAGACGCTTGTTCCTGGCCGGCGTCCTTTGAGAGCCTCGCTGAGATATTGGGAGAGGACACCTTACTCAAGGTTATAATTCTTACAGGTCGCCAAATTGATGAAAGGCCAGATACTACAAGAAAAGTCATGGTGATTGATAGTAATGTCAGAGCCCCTTCACAATTACTTGGCCCACCTCCACAACGGGTCTGCCCAGCTAAGTTCTTGCGAAAAGGTTTGGATTCCAAGGATGACGGTGGGGACAAGAGGCAAGTAATAATATCTCTCCTATGGATTAGCTCATTCCTAATGATGCCTGAAAAAATAGAACCCCATTTGACATCAAGGATTGTATTGATAATATACCACCATTGGGAAAGCCCACAATTGCAAGTGCAGGTGGCGTTTCAAGCCACGATGGCACCGTTAAAAGTAAATGCGACACACTCGAAGATGTAGAAAATGATGACTACGAACAAAAGTTGCCGGCAAAATGGGAAGCTGTGCCCTCAGCAGAGAACAAACCAAATGAAGATGATGGATCATTCCTAGTCGCTGGCTCTGAATCATCGTACGTAACCCGACCGAGCATTCTTGTGCTGTTATCTTTAGTTTTTGACAATACCTAGGGAGGAAAACTCCAACGCTTGGTTTAAGAAACTGAGGACCATGTCGCATGAGGTCATGTATAACTATGAAGGATACAGCCCGAATTCATACAAGCCTGTCAAAGTTGCCGTCCTTGATACAGGATTTTCCTATACGGAGGCCAATGATAAAAAGGCTCTGAAACCATACGCACAGCGGATTAAAAAGTTTGCAAATTTCATTGAGGGCGAGACCGACCTGGAAGCCTCCAAAGACCCTTCAGGTCATGGTACAGCGGTAGCTGTACAGATACTCAAAGTCAGCCTTGGTGTAACATTATACGTTTGTCGAGTTGTACGGCCAGATGGAAATGACTTGGTTCCCGACAAATCGGCAGTGGAAAAGGCCATCTTAAAGGCTGCAGACAAACCGGATAAGAAAAAGCCCGGTGGCGGGGGCTGGGGTGTTGATATTATTAACATGTCATTTGGATGGCCGTATGACGACCATGAAGGTGTGAGAAAGGCCATCGGATTTGCACGCGATAATGGTGTGCATATGTTTGCATCTACCTCCAACCATGGTCTACTTGGTCCCCCCAACGATATTCTATACCCTTCTCGTTCAGCGCATGTTATTGCCATAGACGCAGCTCATGGACATGGTCAGCACACCACAACTACGGCATCAACATTATCCCCATTCGGTAAAGAAAGAAGGTTTAGCGCGCCAGGTGTAGGGCTATCGTGTCCCAATTCAACTGTTGCATGGACGGGCTCATCATTTGCATGTCCGATAGCGGTAGGAGTCGCGGCATTGATCCTTGAATTTGCAAAGCAACATCCCCTCGACAAGAGCCCAAGCGTACAAAGCAGCCTCAAGCAAATGGCAGCTATGATTGCTATTCTCAGACTAATGAGTGAGAAAAAGGGACTTGACGACTCCAAGTTTCTTATGCCCTGGAAGGTCATCGGTGACATGTATCAGCGACGGGGTAAGGCAAGAGAATTTACCTCGTTTTCCATTGTGAAAGAGTTGGAAAAGGAGTATGGGCCCGCGATTGGGACAGAGGTTTTTTGATTTGGAGAGACTTTGTGAAACTTTAGTCAGTTTGATATTTTTAATCCAATAGATGAAACATTCCAACGATTATAAGAATTCAGCCGGCTTATAATACTCAGTAGCCTTACTGGGTCCATTCAACCCACTCAACAGCAAGCCAAAAGATGATTAAATCGGTATCTAACGAAAGATTGAAGATGTAGCTTCTGACACGTAATAGGCCTAGTCCTGTAAATCGATGTCGGTGTGTCATCTGACCAATCTCATGCTAATTCATCAAATAGATACGCTAGGGAACGGCTGAAGTCATTGCGTAAGACATACGCAATAACAGCACAATAGCGATTAGATTATCCAATCCCCTCGCTTTTCGTCCGCCTCATGTGGGTCTGGTACAATTGTTACCCTCGGGCATTGCCGTCAGAGTGGTACGTGACACAGCATCGTGTGAGCCTGATGCCTCGCTTTGATTGCTCACCACGGCTGAACTCCGCCTCAATCATCAGCATCGCTGTGCTCTGAAGCCCATAGACTTGCGTCACCTCCTACTCTGATACCATTGTCACCGAGGGATTCCTAGTCACCAATAAAATCACTACACACCACTCAAGGTGACTGAACTTTAATCGTGACATTTACAACCCAAAAATGGCCGAAGCTTTTGGCAACATACGGCACGCAAAGCTTTCCCCATCTGAGACGGATTCAACTATTTCAGAACGCCATACCACTTTAGATGTGCTATCGAAGTGTCGAAACAAAGATACCATATCTAGAGATAATACGGCAGGAAACGAAGCACGCATGGCCGATCTCTTGGGAAAGTTCGGAAACAAGCTCAACAAGAAGCCTCAAATGCCCAAAAATTACAACATAATGACAAAGCAAAAAACTAATGTTGCTGAATCAAGGGCTACAGTTGACCCTGAAAGTTCCGGTGACGATTCAATTGACTCATATGGCACTGAGAGCAGACCCCATCCTGCTAAAAGTGTCAGAGTCCGTGTTAGTGAAACAGGCGGGGTCCAGATTAGTGATGTAACAAACTATACCTCCGAGACATCAAATCCTTATCAAGTTTTGGGAGTTTCTCAAAATGCGGAGATTTCTGAAATTCGTTCTGCGCATCGAAAACTAATTTTTAAATTACATCCCGATAAAACGGAAGATCCAGAATTGAAAGCCCAGCTACAAAAGGAATTTTCTAAGGTTCAAACAGCATATGAATTACTCAGTGACGCGAACGCACGACGTCACTTCGATGAAAAAGAGCGTGAAATAGACGGAGATCTTGCTGCTCACGGGTACTTCAGGGATCAGTCTCATACGATTAATTTGGAACCAAACTCTCTTTACTCACGGTCTCCTCCCGAATCTGGATCTGAGGATAACAAGACCCACACAGGGTACTAATACCTTGATGGTTATTTTAAATGTCGTCACCCTGTGCATTTGCAGCGGAGTGCTGTGTATTATCAGATACTCTGCAATATGGAGGATGCGGAGGCAGAAGTGGAACCTATTTCCAAGAGGGAGAGCGTAGGAAGAGATACTTTATCCGAAGGCTAAAAGAGCGGACTTATGAGGAAAGTTTCATACAAAATAATTAAATATAACCTGTGATCTGTGTGACTATAATTGCTCCGGGTTGACATGGAAAAGCGCTCTGAGTGCCTCATTGATCCGATATAGAAAGCAATTTAACCTCATGAGAGAGATTATCCTTTTTTAATTGGCCATCTAAATTTCCTGCATTTTCATTTTGGGTTTCAGGTCTCTCGTCAGACTCAAGTGGTCTTCGGTTAACCCGAGATGGCCTGGGGCGAATGCCAGCATGAGCAGAAAATCGATTCGGGTCACAAACCTAACAACAGAATCCTCTGATGAAGCTGTAGAAATATCTATGCCTTCGCCTTTAAGGACTTTTTTAATTGCAGAGTTAGATACATTAAGTATGATTTTGATCAAGCTCACTGCAGACTCATCAACTCGCTCCATTTCATCTGTATTTGGGTAGGTCATCAACCATTCCATCAAGCGACGAGGTAGAGATGAAGTGAAGCAAATCTCTTGAGTCTCGTGTCCGATTGCAAGATAAAAGTCCACTGAATCAAGGGACTCTTGAATGTGCACATCGCTAGGAACACAAACTTCAAAAGGGTCATTCCTCTCTAAATGGATCTTTGAGAAAATCCTAGAGGTTTCGTAGTAACCAGCTTGGCTTAGCTTTTTAGTGAGGGCCTGCCGGTTAGTGACCCCTTTGGCTCGAGAGCTATTGAAATGCGTTGCAACCCTTTTGATCAAAGTTAATCAGTTTTTGAACCATAGAAATTTCTGCAAGACGTATTGCACAATACCAGAAACTTGGGTTTCTGTCAACTTTTTATCCATTAAATTGGAGATAGCCCCGTCTAGATAACTTTCCTTTTGAACATTCCATGACAAATATCTGTTCTCCAGGTCGGCCCAAATCTGAAAGTTCTCCAATTGTTTGATCTCATTGGAATTGAAATCAAGTATCGGAACCTTGCGCAAAAACTGTTCCCGAAGCATGGATTGGTCGGCAATCTAGAACTCGTCATTAATAGAACAGAAATCAATGCAACCAACAATATTGATAACTGGAAACACCTTATTTGATAGAAGCGGTTCTGGGTCAATTAGGTGACCATAATTTGGAATGTCTGTGTTCAATGACAAAAATTGTTCTTTCAACTCTGTGTATGTGCAGGACTGAGACGGAGCCGTGAGCTGTTTGTAAGCAGGTCCAAATTTAATATCCTCCACTTGCAAAGACTTTGTGAAAAGATCACTCAAGTCTGGGTAGTGATCGTGAAGATTAATCTTACCCGGGATTTGAAACTCAGGGCACCAGACACAGTCTTTTCGGCGGTGCCATTCGAGTGAATCACAAACCACAATCCCAATATAATTCTTATTATCAAAGATTCCTCTGGAATTTTATTAGCTCCATAGACTGGTTTCAAAAGCCGGACGTACCTGAGATTCAACAATTCCATGCGAGTTAAATCATCAATAAGAGACGCAAGAACACTGTAACAGCTTTTGAGAAGGTTGTTCCAGGACGATAAATCTTGACTTTGAACCTTATCCAGAAAATTGAGCACGCCTTGATAGCTGCAAGCACTGCTAACCTTGAGTGTTTTTTCGAAAAAGTTCCCCAAATCTATGCCTTCCCCTTCACTAGCTTTCGAAGTGTCCAGGGGTGGGAAAATTCTGGGCACCTTATAGGCACTTTCGGTATCAAGCAGAAAGCATTTGCTCGGTTTTATCCAACCCAGTTTAGATAAAATATAAGAATTGGTTTCAAACGCTTCCCTAGACTACGTCAGTATTCATAGTTTCATGATTAAACAAGGTCAACATCAATTCTGTACCTGACTTTTTCCCTGTCCAGTTCTTGTTCCTGGGACCATTTACAAGCTTCATTGATACGAATGTAAAGCTGCAAGACTCTGCGAGGAAACTCCACCCGACCTGTTGGATTATTCTGTTTAATAGATGAGAGAATTCCAAGATAGAATCCGGCGTCATCCTTAGTACCAACTCCGAAGTCAGACACCAAGAAGTCCCAACGCCCAAGCGCATTGCTCAGCAGCCTTTCTTTCACTTTAACGAACAGGAATTTTTCATCGCCAATTAAGTGTTGTTGTTGAATAATGGCAGGTGTTGGATAAGGAAGATAAGTAGCCGATAATGGCAATAACTTTCCATTTTCGCACAGGACCAGCGTAGTTTTCAAGGCGTCCGTTATAGTTTTGTTGCTGGAGGCTAAACTCCCATCTTTGGCCCATTCGACTTTGAGATATTCTAGAAATCCTGCAGGGTTCTTTGCCGCGTATTGGGTGTATTTTTGAATTAGCGATGACACATCCATGCTGGTGGCTTGAGATGTCCACGGTATCTGAAATGATAGAACTCGTGGTGGGTTCTGGCCGATCGGATTGTTCAATTCCAGTTTATGAAACTGCAAGAGTGAGGGATTTATTTTGCGACTTGATTTTCATGGGATTTTGTCAGAAAAAGAAAATCGGGTGGTTATGTTGGTTGCGAACCAACACAGTTTCGACCCTCGTCGTGCATCCATATTTTAAGCGCCCGTTGGGATCCTGATTGTGGAGCATAGCCTAAAACAGTTACAGGTTTCAAAATTGCCTTCACAATATTTTACCAAAGAGTCACGAATTTATTTGGTCTTTTGATCACGGGGTAACAGAATGAGTGGTGCGATTTGCCTGCTAATTGTCGAGCGGTGGGACAGGATGGGATAAATGTGGTCAATTTTTAAACTATCTTAACATTCAGGGACTCAAGTCTCAGTCCGCACTTGTCCTCTGGTCACTAAATTCGTCGCATCTTGACCTTGGTCAACCCTGATCCAGGATCATTTCTCGTTGAGCTAACCGCAATCTCGAACTTGGTGTCGGCCCCGGCTGCAGCTGCAATGTCAACAGTCCTGGTTCTGCTTCCCGTGTTCCATGTCGTTGTGCCGACCTTCCTAATGCTCCACTCAATGCCTGGCTCGGCATCCAAGGCGACGCGCATTTTTTGACCGGCCTTGATTGGGAACACATTGGTGCTGCCCTTCCATGCACTGATGGCCACACTCTTGGTATAGAGATTTCCGACCTGTGCGATGTTGACCACGGCATGGACTCTCTCTGGAGGTCCGGGTAATGAAAAGACAATCCTCTGCCCGTTGGGGTACTTGATAGTCTTATCCTTGCAAGCTAGGATGAAACGGTGGAATACGGAAGAGGTGATCTTTGTGTCGGTGGACAAGGATGCACGCTCTTGGTCATAGGTCACCTTGTTGGGGTGCGCTTTCATCCAGTTGTGCACCTCTAGGGGACTCCAGCCAATGACGCTGTTGGCAAAGTGGAAGAAGAGCGCAGCCGCGTCCCTGTTCTGGTAGAAAGGAATACCGTGCTGGTATTCTTCTGGGTATAGGCCGCGGTTCAGCATCGAGCTTGATGCAGAATACTCGAACCCGTCGAAAAATCGAGCTACGCCGCTGCGCCACCACTCATTGCCATCGGTCCAAGTCGTAACAGTGGGACGATGGAACTGCTCGACACATTGGTACATGCCTTGAATGATATCCTTCTGAATAGCGACAAGTGGGTAATTGGTGTGGGCCGGTGGAAAGTCAACAATGATGTAACAGGGGGTCTTGGTGCCAGAATTATCGTCGTCAACCTGCACAATGTCTCCGAGTACTCCAGACACAAAGCCGATGTTGATGGTCAGAAGACTGGTGTACGTGCCAAATCGGTTGAGGCCCTTCTGGATTGCGGCGGCGGCGCCGTTGACAATCTCGTTATAGCGTGGTTCTCGCTGCCATGCGCCAGGAACCTGGTAGAGCCGGGCTGTGATGCTTCCCTGGGTGAAGGTTTTGGTCTGGGCATTACTGCAAGTACTGCCTGCGAGGTCTTGGGCGCTGTCGGGAAGAGGTCCTTTCCAAAGAGGGCATGTGAACGCCTAACAATTTCATTAATCAGCAAGGTCAAGCCTGAAACTAGGAAATACACTGACCGTAACGCTCGTTGCCAAGGACGCAAGAGTGACAAGTGTGCTATAGAGCATGTTGGCTGTGCGAGCCGTTTCAGGCAATGAAGGGGAAAGAATCGGATGAAAAACAGGTTTTCCTTAAGGTATCCGCTATTAGGGAGGGAGGATTACCGTTCTTGAGCCAAGCTGGGGGTATCCGATATTTGTATGGCTTCGCACAGACAAACTTAAAAAAAAGGTTGGCGTCGATCAGAAACAGCCACCAGACCCTTCAACATTGGGGAGCACGACCATGGAGCTTTCAGCGGCTCGGTAGTTTCCAGCTAACTTGTAGACAAAAATATGCTTGTTTTGTGGAACTTCGCAGCGTCGCAAGTTAATTGGCCAAAGGAAATAGCGTGGCGCGGTCGACTCAACTACCGTGGTCTTGGCTCACCCTGGTTGGACGCCATCACCAGCTCAGCCCCCTTTTCTGGCTTGGGGCTGAAATTTAGGGGGATATTGAACAGCAAATTGTGGGAATCAAAACACAGCTGAATCCAGGCAGCAAAGACTGAGCGTCGTATTCTTCATTGAGGCATCTAAGAATGGAAATTCCTCATGTTGGATGCCGACTGCGCTTCTTGGCAATTGACACCACACGCAGGCAGGGCTGACGGCAGATGACCATCGAGGTATTCCACGTGGGTCGTCTTTATCTATGGTTGATCAAAATAAATCGGTCATCTTGCAAATGGGCGGTGGCACATGCTAAAGCTTCCTCTAGAGAATCACCAAAGCTGAAACAATAAATATTGGCAGGTTGGGTCCCAACGGCTATAGGGCACATGGTGTGGGTAGGAAAGACAGCGTGTGGAAGGATGTGTACTGTCATCGTTGGCACCAAGGACACTAGCGTTGATCTGACTACAGACAGTCTGGTTGGTCATTGGGTCTGTTGCCTGTCTTGGCTGTTGCTAACATTGAGACAAAATTAGCTGCCTGGCCGACTGACCATCAGTGGAGCCAACAGAGCCTTGGTGTCGCACCAAGGTCATGCGTAAGACATTAAAACCATTAAAAGTTGTACTGGTGACCAATCGCGCGCGCTCACAAGGATTTTCCAACTCTCAAAGGCCCTGAACCCAACGGCTTACTCCGGATACCGAATGACGAATCTTCTAGTGATGCCATCTCCCAGACTGTAGTAGACTAGATCGAACCTCGATATCTGGGCAATCCGAACGGCTAAATTTGGAACAAGAAATTTTCAACGAGGCATAATTGAGTGCTTAGTCGACACACCAGAAGGTTTCGGGAGGTGGGTGGCCCAAATTGGTCAGAGGCCAAGGAGTCGGAATTTTCCCAAGGCTCGGGAATCACAGGCATCCCAATTGACACCGCATCAGCACGGGAGGCTTCAGTCGCAGAGATATTCAGTCGGGAATAAAATCCTTGGCGGTTCTTTTGATTAGTTCTAGTACGATGTACTTGGTAGTGAGTCAGTCAAACGACGCCGCAACGTGTTGATGGCATCACCATTTTTGGCACTACGATGCCGTCGTCTTTTCTTTTGCCCAAAAGAGGAAATTAAATAACTTTATTTATGCTTAGAAAAAGGCCTAACCGCTTAGTTCTTCTGACAAATAAAGGTGATTAGTTCGCACCATTCTTTGGCTTACACTATTGGCAATAGCGTCAGGGGACTGCGGGGCTACTCCAGTCAGTAACAGAAATTGTTGTAACAGACAAAAACCCAGCAGTCGCCCTCAAGTTTCTTGCATTGTACCAACGTCTTCGTTTTTTTTTCTTTTTAGGTTTTTTTTTTTTAACACTTCCCTAGTATCAGCGTCCACTAAAGTCAAAATGCGATCCCCGTCTTTGATTGCATTCTTCGGCCTTTTTGGCCAGGCCACACTGGGATCACGATGCAAATTGAGTTCCGCCAGTCTGAGCCTGGAGACGTCGAGCGAGACCATATGGACAAGCGCGGACAGCGTTACTACAACAGCGTCTGCACAAAGCACAGTCATAGATACTACTTCCGAAACGAATGAGGGCTCAATCCCGACTACGAGTGTTGCCGTGACTCAGTCTGGTAGCGAAGTTGCAACAAGCGATAGCACTTTCTCGACAATTATTGAGAATTCAAGCTCAACCACAAGCAGTCAAACAGACTCGCCAACAACAGACACCACAGCATCACCCACAATTGAGGATACCACCTCTGCAAGTGAGAGTATACCTCTGGAGACCAGTGATAGCACGTCTCTAACCAGTCCCCCAACCACTTCGTCTTTGGTACCAACAACACCCACAACTGACGCGAGCGAGACAAGCGACCTCACGACGCCTATCTCCCCAACATCTACAACCCCAGCAGAACTTGGCTGCGCCGCTTATACTTTTCTTTTTAGCCTTGAGGGATATCTCAGTGGGGATGGACAGTATAGTGATAATCCAGAGAGTCAGTTCTATCTAAAGGACGGCATGCTATGGGATTATTCGTCACACATGATTCTTGTGGTCTCTACGACACCGAGTTACCCTGGGCTATATCCTATTGAGCCGGCGTTTTTTGATCTCGTGGACTCCAGTCAAATACCACTCACATGCTCTTTGTCACTGGACGGAGCGCTTTATTGTTCAGGCTACGAACTAAATGAATTTTATTACTGCCCTGGAGTTGGCTCCGGGGTCGTTTTCTCTAGTGCTGGTCTCTTGGTGAATTCACAAGTCGCTTGTCACCAGGGCACCTTTTCAGTTTCAGGAACACCAACTCCTTTTGACTGTAGTGAGCTTGAGCAGAATTAGTGGATCTTGTAATGGTCCGGGTCATAACAATAATGTCAAGTTTACAAGGAAAGCAAAAGTTCAAGATGATAGCAAAAGAGCAGTCTTTTCAAAGTAATATAATAAGATATTTGCCAGCATCAGCGAGAAAAGAATTCACACTATCACTTGGCTCCGAGGTTCCATTCCTCTCAAGCGTTTGTGGTGATGCTTTCTATCTGCTGTCTGTCCGAGAAAGAAACAGCCCACCTATGTCCCTAGCCTCCCCCTACAGTTCGGTCCATGGTAGAGCCGAACAGTTGAGTCCACACATGGCCGCGTTAAGTGCCTACGGATCACACTCGCTTCCGAGGTCGCCGCAATAATAGTTGAATTCATCGCCTCCAAGATGCCATGTGTCAGAATAGCATTTCCCAGTATCAGGATTATATCTGCCTACATTATGTTAGTAATGTCGCCTTCAAAAGTATATTCAATGAAAGATATTATAAGACTTACAATCGGGGCAGGTATCCCACGCCTTGGTTCCAGTGTTTCGTTGCTTATATCTCTCACAAGCCGTCTTTGTGGCACCATCGTAAGCCTGAAATGTACTGCCACAATAGCATCGGCTGTGCATATCTGCGAGGGCTGGTCCTGCAAGGGCACTGGAGGCATAGTTAATACTCATATTCTCCTTCTAAGTTGGCTAAGAGGTTCACTTACACAAGAGTAATGATAGCAGCGGCAACTTTCATTTTGAAACTTGAGAATGTCAGATAATCACTTGTGTAGGTGTTGAAAGATGTTCCTCTTCTGATGAGAATTGGTTAGAACTGTGTCCAAGCTTGAGATAGAAGGGAAGATTCTAAACTATTTATACAAAGAATTTGTTTAATCATTAAGCCTGAATTATCAACAATGCGAGACCGACGGATCTCCACTAGCAAGGATGTCTCTTAGTAGCTGTTATTGTTACTGTTTAGTCCACCGGACCATGTCTGTATTAAACGAATCATTAGTACTAGAGCTCTTGGCGCTGCTACGTGCCACGGTAATTGCCGCAATAGCGATTGTTGAGCTATCTCTTGCTCCTTGCTGCAGCAGTCCATAGCACAGCCGCTACAGTTATCGGCACTGATAATCATGAGTATTGTGAGTATTAACTTATCTTTTAGCCCAAAGGGATAACGTATGCAATGAGAAGTACGAATCTCTACACAATAATTGGATACTGTAGGTTACACATTCAATAGCCAAAGTTCAACTCGCTCTTAGAAGAGTAGGTCAAGTAGCTCGGACCATTGATATTAGTTGGCACAATGTTCCGCTATTGGTCAAGTACAGCTATGGCCGCTTTGGCGAAATAGCGTAGCTAAACCTAACACGGGATAAGATAGGCGACTCATCAGTGCTCCAGTAAAAGCTTGGCATCACGCCCATTAGAGAGGAGATATTGTATTATAGCTTAATTCACCGCATGTTACAGGGACATTTCTTGGCAGCTATTATCCCACCAGTAATCGCACTACTTGTGATTATTCACTTATGTTTAGCGCAATGGGCTAACGGACGTATTAGGAAGTATGGATCCTCACAACAAGAGTAATAAATGTCTGCTAGCTGGAATAATGCGAGACCGATGGGTCTCCACTAGTTAGGATAATATAAGAGTAAAAGGTCCCTGCGAGTGAGAGTAATGCGAGACCGACGGGTCTCCACTAGATAAAATAAGCGAGACCATGAGGTCTATACTCTAGGGAGAAAAGAGCTTAGGTTGAAAGGTCAAAACTAAAGTTTATCGCCATGGAAAAAAATTCTCCGAACCTTATAAATAAACTAGACTACATGAAGATTCATTCATCACCATGCACTTTTGTTTTGGGATCAGTCACAATACCGACTTCCTATTCAGGTTAGTGTACACTCAGATACAGTTGATTCCACAGCCAACGCATATGGAATCCGGTCAATGCTATCGAGATTATACTTCTTCTACGGTTCAATTCGGAAATACTAAAATTCACTATGCAGGTTTGCGGTTCCGTTTTAGTCTCTATACTATCAGGATTGAATATAATCAGACCCAGTTTGGAAGTTGGCATTGGAATTAAATCAGGATCATGAGTTTCATCATTCTCTCCTAGTCAATCCGCCTTTCCATCGGGAGCTTCTTGAGATCTTTGTTCACTTGATATCTTCGCTGTCGCTAGCTAGAAGGCAAAATTGTCTGTCTAATAGATTGGCCATCAGCAGAGCTACAGGCGTGAGATTATGGAGACCGTGCGAGCAACATTAGACTGTTTAACAGCTTCATCAATCAGAGCAAAATTTGAGTCTAATCAACATTTGGTTTGGAAAATACCTGGTATCTAAATCTCTGAATTACAATAACCACCCTGAATTCAAGGCAAATCGTCATCATGGGGATAATACTGTGGATATATAGGTAGTGGCCACTCTGGCGACTTCCACTCACTCTCAAACTCGTAAGAACCTGAACCAACATGAATGATGTCCTTTTTCCCAGGGTTGTTGGAAGGGAGTCGAATTTCGGCTTCGCTATTTGGTGGCACCTGAACAATTAAGGAAAGGCGCGTGCGTTCAATTGCCCACTTCACGGAGATTAACCCATAAGGGCTTAAGAATTGAGCACTCGCGTGCACCAAATCTCCCCCAGGAACTGGAGCAACAAGGAACTTTCGCCATCCGGGGGTGAGTGGTGCGAGACCTGCAATGTTTTGATGCATCCAGTCCGCCACAGCCCCAAGTGCATAATGATTGAAACTTGTCATCTCTCCCGGGTTTATACTACCGTCTGGGAGCTTGCTATCCCAACGCTCCCACATGGTTGTCGCACCCATAGACACCTGATACAACCAGCTGGGTGGCTTACGGTGATAAAGCATTCGGTAAAAGAGTTGGGCTTCACCAACTCGGGACAGTGCATGTCCGATAATAGGGGTGCCGGCAAATCCAGTCGCGATCTTGAACCTCGAATTGCGTAGAATGAGATGTTTGAGCCGTGCTGCAGCAGTTTGGACTTGACTATCCTTTTCAAATAGTTCGAAGTGAATGGCTAACGACAGAGCGGTTTGGCTGTCGCCGATGACACGGCCTTCTGGTGAAATATACCGTTGTTGAAATGCAGCCCGGACGCGGGAAAACGAGGCAGCGTAAGACTTTGCCAGGTCATCAAACCCCAGCACCTGGCATATCTCACTCATAAGCTGAGTAACGTGCACCAAGTATGCATTTGCCACAATTTGAGGGTCGGTAACAGAGTTGCCAGGGTCATCCGGCGGGGCCAGAGGGTCGAGCCAGTCTCCAAATTGATACGAGTCCTCTTGCCAGAGCCCCGTAGACTCGTCGCGTGGGATACCCTCGTCCATCCACTTTCGCATACTCTCGAATTGCTCATGTAGGATCCCACTGTCCGAGTAGGATTTGTAAAGAGTCCAAGGTAATCCAACTAAAACATCGCCCCAGATCGCTGTGGGATACCTGGTATCATCAAGAAAAACGTTGGGACAGAAAAAGGGAGGCACACTGCCATGATCGATCATTTGTTCCGCGGCAAGGTCTTTCAGCCATCCTTGAAGCATGCCAGAAGTGTCGTAAAGATAGTTTGCCGTTGGTCCGAACACATGTATATCGCCTGTCCAACCAAGACGCTCGTCGCGTTGAGGGCAATCTGTGGGGATACTGAGGAAGTTTCCTCTCATCCCCCATCGGATATTTTCTGTTGAATATTAGCACGTTTTCCAGGGTTTGATATCATGATTTTGATTGTGGTGGTAGTGTCATACTGTGTAATTGATTGAGTAAAGGATTGGAGCATTCGAACCAGCCTGTTTGCTCCATGTCGGTGTGAGCAACAGCGGCTGTGATCGAAGCAAGATCAAGGTCAGTCGCCTGTGAAACATATCCATCTATTTGCACATATCGGAAGCCGTGAAACGTGAATTTCGGCTCCCAAATCTGATCCTCCCCTGAGAGAAATATTGTGTCGGTGGCCTTGCAGATACGTAGCGGACGAGTGGCTACCTCTCCATTTTCAAGCTCCTCGGTGAACAGCAACTTCACGACTCGACCTTTGGGGCCCTTTAGATGGATTCTTACCCATCCCACAATATTCTGTCCAAAGTCAACCACAATCTTGCCTTTAGGTGTGGTTAGAGTCGACTTCGCTGGCAATGTTTCAATCACTCGCACTGGAGGTCCATCGAGAGCGATCAAAGAGTGACTGGGCAGGCTTTCGGACTTGACTTTAGCCCAAAAAGCATCATCAAACCCAGGAGCCTTCCAACCTTTTGGCTCCAGCGAAAGATCGCAGACCTCGCCGTCGTAGATTTCCGAGGTGACGATGCTTCCAGTGCTCCATTTCCATTCCGAGTCTGAATTTACCACAACTCTCGAGCCGTCAAGCAATTCGATGATGAGCATCGCCATGAGACCAATTTGGTCTCCCCAGACATTCCTTACTCCACCCAGGAACCCCAGACGACCGCAAAACCATCCCTCGCCAACCTCGGCAGTAAGGGCATTTTGGCCGTTCTGCAACGCATGAGTGACATCAAAGGTTTGATATGGAAGACGGTGCTTATAAGAAGTCCAGCCAGGCGCTAAAACGTGGTCTCCAATACGACAGCCGTTTATGTGGGCTTCATATACTCCATGGGCCGTGATGTACAATCTGGCCTTGCGAACACTCTGGCTCAAGGAAAATGACTTCCGAAATAGTGCTGGCTGTCTTGGAAGTGAAATGTCGACCGGTTGTGCACTTGTGATTAGAGAACATGTCCAGTCACTGCGATTCAATAGACCTGCTTCGACTGCGACTGAATCTGACCACGGAGAAAATTTATGGTGGGGAGCGCAACCGGAGACTCGCACACGAATAAGTGCGGATGAGCCAGACTCCAGTGGCTCGCCCGGCCAAGGTACGAGTATAGATTGGCTGGATTTGATGGAAAAGACTTCAGGTGCTGTGGCTCCTGCACGATTGATCTCGATCTGATAGGATTCTTGCGCCCAGTTTTTCACATTATCGCTAGAGAATCTCCAGGATATTCGGGGTCTGGCCTCACCAATTCCCAGTGCTTCCCGGTGATGCTCAAATTGCAATCTGTCGATGTGGAGAGCCATTTTCTAGTATAGGGTAACCCGTTCAATGGCGTAGATGTGAGGGGGGAAATGAATGTGGTGAAGTGGTGCGATAGTAATACAACTGTTTGCGATTGAATTGTATGTAAAAACGTACGTATTTGGGGTATAGTCGTAAATTGGGCAATTGGAAATGACAGTAATGCACTTTGGAGTTTGATGCGAAAACATGAAGTGTCGCTGGCCAAGTATGCTTAACACAGCCTAGAAATATTCAACCACCATGCTCGGCAAGAAGATGCCCCGAAGATGCCTAAGATATCTCACCAGATTGCCATAGTGGAGAACCGGCAAGGGTGATTACATTCAAGAACTCATCTGGTACGTTCTGATGAGCAGATGACGACCATGGAGTCTTCGATACGAAGAACCACCCTCGACAGGACGGCATGGTTCGCGTGTTTTGGTCTCCACATTGACATTAGCTTTGGGACTAGCTCATTGAAGGATCGCGTAACGATTGGATGTGCCCCGCACCAGCAGACTCCGGCTGGGCCGACAAATTTGGGGCCATGAAGGGATCCATCGCGGGGGAGGGCCGAGCAAGACTGTTGATTCGCTCAGCTGACTCCGCTCGTGTCCAGAAGGTCTGTGATCCAGTTTGGCTTCGGGGCTCTCCCGATCATTCTACTCCCAGATTTTTATCTACATCACTGTTGACCTCTTCGGCGGTGTGCTACAGCTGAAAAAAAGAATCCCACCATGGATAATGCTACTTTGTCTGGGCAACAAGGACAGGGGTTACGCACGGCCATAGCGTGTCGAGCCTGTCGTGAGCGGAAGACGCGCTGCAGTGGACACCAACCAGCTTGTTCATATTGTGTCAAAGCCAATGTGCGATGCGAATACGCGCCAAATTTGGTTACTCAGCCTATCTCAAATGTGTAAGCATGTTCGCGTTTCCGTTTGTTGCGTTGATTGATGGTGCGCGATATCTGAGAGGAAACCATTGCTGCTCTATTGAACACTTTTCCAGTCACCAATCCACTGTTGTTTCCGTAAAGATAATTTATAGGACGAATAAAAATTTTACATGGAACATACTAATGTGATATTTCATTTAGGACGCCATCTTTTGATGAATGGGGTGAGAAAATCTTGAACGCCATCAATTCTCTCGGGAACCAACTCGATGTGCAAGTTCACGATAACGTGAATAGTCTTGGCTCCAACAATTTCGCATCCAGTGAGAATCACGATCAGACATCGAGGCCCCTAGAGAAAGAGAGGTCGAACTACATTCCGATAGAAGGGCCGAGTTCTGTTACAAGTGTTCCGTCTATTCTTGCGTGGAATGTTTTCTCTTCAAGCAGCGACGTTCCAGCACACTTTTCTCGGTTACTATCTGAACATGCAAAGCAATCGTATGTGTATAAAAGTTCAGGGAAGGAGAGCGCCAGCTGTGCTGCGGCAGAATTGCGTCTCTTGGCCATGATATTTCAATCGCAACTCCTTCCTGCCCTCCCCATTATGGACATGGTCAAAGTGCGCAGTTACATTACCGATGTCGATGAATTTGGGGACCCATGGAGTACCGAGTATTGCCTGGTTCTATTGGTAGCTGCTTTGGCAAGCATGTACCGTCTTGATCAACGTTCGTTCCACATGGGAGAATTGGAGTATCCGCCACCTCGAAACGGAACCATAATCACCCCTAGCATCACACCTGGTGCGCGGAGGTACTGGAATATGGCCAAAAAGCGTCTGGCTTGGGCCTCGGAGGATTCAGGATTGCTGGCAGGGCAGTGTCAATTGTTGGCAGGGCAAGTAAAGGAATCTTTAAAAGTCGCTGATTGAGGGACCACTAACAAACCAACACAGAATTTGGCATTT
The DNA here is from genome assembly GCA_020809705.1 of Calonectria ilicicola. Taxonomy (NCBI): domain Eukaryota; kingdom Fungi; phylum Ascomycota; class Sordariomycetes; order Hypocreales; family Nectriaceae; genus Calonectria; species Calonectria ilicicola. Next base: position 421,369 of record CP085833.1, on the reverse strand, counting down.
GTATGCCTCGGAGCCCTTCGCCGCCTGGAAAATGCTCAACGGTTCGGTATTAGCTGTTGACACAGTCAACCCTCGACATGAATCTGGCTCGGAGCACGGAAATGATAAAGAATTGAAGGAGAATATTCGCTGGGTTTGCATAGATTTGTTATGGTGAGACTTACTCTAAGCTTATGACATGCTTCTACTGGTGCATCAAAACTAATAGCACCCACTCTTCTCAGTCGGTTACGCTACGAAGAGACGTTTTCTATTGCCCCTTCGACCTATAAACTACCAGATAGAGGTATGGGGTATGGCGTAGAGAGATCTCTACTCCAGATTCGTCAAAACACCATCGCTGAATTTAGAGTTTTGCATGCAGGCATGTCCATAGATGATATTGGCGCCCTGCATGGTAGGATACTTGCACTACAAGAGAAGCTCGATAGTTGGTATATCGAACTCCCGATGCATATGAAATTCTTAGCCAATGAAGATTCCGGCCGTGAATCCGCATGCACAACTCACTATCGAAACCTGCTCCGGTATCACTTCTTTGAGGTCAAGGAGCTGATCTGTCGACCCTCATTGTACCTGTTATTACATGTACGACGTCTTCAGCAGCAGGCCAATGGGGATGAACCGCGATCTGTCCAAGATGCATTGTCTGCATATTGTGCTCGCGAATTCAGGACTCGACTTTTACAACATCGTGATTTGGTACTCCATCAATTAAGCTATCATCTGAGTCCTCATTACGAACAGCCTTCGACAGATGCAACGTGGGTTAAAATGCAAACTTGCTTCACAATGGCGCTATTGCTTCTCAGCGTGGAATTTTGCATCGAGAGGGATATGATAGAAGGTACATACGAATCGAATGGAAGTACAGTGTCCGTGCTGGATTCGGTTGAGGGTTTCCTGCGACAGAATTGTGCAGTTGGAGTAGGCGAAATATATGCAAATCTGCTGCATGAACTGCGCATGAATAAATGAGAGAAACGAGACAAGATTTTATTAATGCGGAATAGATGTTGATGCAATTAATTATATCTTTTCTGCTTACAATTTCTTGATACCCATTTCAAGTTCCAAAGTCTGGTTGTAGACTATAAAGTATCTCTAAATTCGTTGCACAATCCTTTGACTCAACTGACCAGTACTTCAGGCCTTTCATCAACTCGCGCGCGCCATCTCGACGCGTCTCATCGTCTGGAACGCGCAACCCCTCCAAGCCAGGACGATTTAGGGATTGAAGTCTTTTTGCCGCGATAAGAATCAGCGCACTTCTCACAGCCTTTCTGAGCCCTAGCCATGTATTATGATGCCTATGTGTTGTCACGGTGGTGTTCAAAAAGATGACGTCCAACTGTAAACATTCGTTAGTGAGTGCGACCAAGTCGTTAATTAATGCACGAGACCATCCCGAGATGTCGTTGTGAATCAAGATGTATAAGGCTGGTAGACATATATCATGCTTAACGCTGTAGAAGCGCCACCGAAGATGATGCCGAAGCTCGTCTTCACAGGGGCTGAGGTCATCTAAAGGAAAGCTCATTACGGGAGGCAATGACTCGTAGTAGGATGATGACTGGTATCTAAATTCCTTCAATGCGTCGACAAGGCCGTGGAAGAAGGTTTCCGGAGAGCCCCCAGCCGAGCGATAGGCTTCCCTTCTCTTATCCTGAAAGTAATTGTCGATGCGCATCTCGAGCTTCCGAAGCATTATTTCGGTTAGGAAAAAGTACCATGACTGATCTTCGTAAGCTTCGTGAGGAGCAGGCTGCGATCTGGTGCTCCCAGGGCTGGCACTAGACCCTCCGGTAGGTGATGCCATATTTATATCAGACGCATATCCGTTTGGTGGCGTGGGTAAGGAAGTTGAGTACGCGATGCGATTCAACCCAGAAGTCTCCATCCCAAACTCACAGGCTACCTCGCTTCAGATGGTTAATTAGCTAATTAGTGAATATGAATCAAGATAGGTGGTCATTACCGCTCGGCTTTGAAGCAGCTCCAGAAGAGGCGTTGTTCCGCACTATGAGAATGTTGAACAGGTTTGCCTCTACTCTCTCGTGCGATTCGTTTTGAAATGTAGGCGCGACAGGCGATAGACGCGATATTCATCAAACGCCATCCTGCGACTGTTTTCTGTCTATACATGAAGAATGTCCCAGCCATAAATATACACTGAGCCGCAGTTAATGTGGTTCTCGTGCATAAAGCGCCCAGACGTTTTTGGCCTGCGGTAAAATAGTCTCGCGCCATAGAATATCTTTCGGCGGATGGTTTACGGTGCTCATACTTATCCAAGTCGGAGATATTCCAAGGTGAGGATATTGCACCTAATGCACATGCCAGCAACTAATAATTTCTTGTAGTTAGAATATGATCAACCTCATCTCAAAAGGCGACTCACAACTTGGCAGGTATCTTCATCCCACTCCAACCCATTCTCTAGAAGATTGGCTGCGCGAGCCCGCAGTTCACTAGGTTTTAATATTGGGAATTTAGTATGCACATTTCTCAGGAAGCTCTCAATGAGATCTGGGACTATTGTGCCGTCGTCTAGACCATTACGAGTGCCTGCGGGGATATATAGTCTTCGCTTTTTTGGGATGGAATGAGGGTGTTGATGGTTTTGGCTGTTGCAATCTTCATCATCGGAATCAGAGTCAGAGTCATCGAAAATCACGTCTAGACCACTGTTGAGACTGCCTCGATAATCCAGTATTGGCCACTGGAGAGTTTCTTCAACAGTGTAGGTCCACCATGTACCAAAGGGCGGGTTTTCAGGACGAGATAAGTCTCTTCTCAATGTCAGAGACTCCATGACATCTGCATGGGTCTGTTGATACTGGTCGCCGAATATGGGCGTACTTGTGTTTGGGGAAGTGGCATTTGACTGGTTGTGAACCTTGCAGGTGCCATGCATAGCGGGTGCTAAGAGAGATCGCATAGCCGCAATGTCTGCGCTGGCATGGCTGTCACGACGCGTAGAGCGGCTGATACCCACATGCTGTTCCAGATGAGATAGTCTCATCAAAATCGAACCAATTTGGTCATGAGCAGCATCTGAAGAGGCGCATGGTGATGGTTCTGCTGGGTCTAATACAATGCCATGTCTGGCCCTGCATGGTGACATTAGCATACGTTCTCGGTCATTGAAAGACTCCGGGGAGATGTGAGAGATCTGATAGGGCCATGCATACCCTAGATAAGATGAGGAATGGATTTGCGGGCTTCCGGAAGACCCAAACAGTTGGTTTGGACTCCCAGCCCCAGCCATAATGCGAACTCTTAGCTCTGCTAGGATATTGAGGGGCAGATGCACAATCCAACGATGTGCTCTCTACGGGCGAGAGACGGAGCGAGCCTATCAGATGGACAATGTTGATGTTTTAGCGGGTCAATCGAGAGTTGGCGATGGTCGTCCTCAATATTGTATCAAGCAGCTCGGCCTGAACCAAGGATAAATTACCGTTGCTTGGCTTAGAACTGAGCTAACCGAGCTCCACTGTTGGCATCGGGGGCTTCCCCCGACGCGCTTTTTGTTCCCCTCACCCTAGTACCTTCTGGGTCTCGGGAGAGCCGACGACCACGCCATCTCCACCCCGCAAATTGGTTACCCCAGGTCGACGCGGCGATGGTGTGGAGGTCAATGCAGAGGAGCGTGGAGCCTCATGGAGCCCCATGTCCCCAAAACATTGGTTTTGAGAAAAGCCTGCTTCAGGACTCGCTCATCAAATGGCGGTATCATAGCTTTTGATCATGTCAATAATTTGAGCCGAATCTAACTCAGTTTCGGCGCCAAATAGACCGACGGTTCACATGATGTTGTGCATTGAAGCATCCTTTGTCCATTAATAAGTCAATTGTCTCCGCAAACTCAAGATCCGTCTGGGTGCTCTTTATTTAGAGAGGACCATCAACGTTTTGTCTGTGGCCACAGTCTTACACCAACAGCTTACCATCGACCACAATGTCGCCTGCCTTGGACCAAGACATGGTCCACGATGTCATACGACGATCCCGACCATGGTACCAGACTCCTAGTTTGATTCGACTGTACCTCCTCCTAGTCGCCCCCCTTCTCACATCAGCAGCATGGGGTTTCGACTTGAGCATGACCAACGGATTGCAGTCAGTCTCTGTCTTTATGGATAACTTTGGTAATCCCAGTGGCTCAACCCTCGGATTTTACGGAGCCTCCATGTCCGTCGGTGGTCTCATTGCCTGCATTATTGGCGGTCCTCTGAACGACAAATTCGGGCGACGAGCACTCGTCTTCGCTGGTGCGGTGTTGGTCGCGAGCATGATCATCATGGAAACATTTGCGACCTCGTTTCAGATGTTCTCCGGCGCCAAACTGCTCCTTGGATTTGGAAGCAACCTACAGCAATTAGCAGCACCGGTTCTAGTGACCGAACTGTCCCATCCGAAACAGCGCGAAGCCCTTACCTCTATATACAACACCTGCATCTTCATCGGTTTGATTATCGGCTCTTGGGTTACTTTTGTTACTTTCAGCATGGAGTCGCAGTGGGCTTGGAAGCTCCCATGCATCCTCCAGATTATTCTTCCAAGTTATCAGATTTTTACCATCTGGCTTTGTCCCGAAAGCCCCCGCTGGCTGGTTTCCAAGGGTCGGATCGAAGAGGCAAGAGAAATCCTTATCAAATATCACGGAAACGGCGTCGAGGACGAGGTTGTCAAGGCTGAGCTGCAAGAAATTCTCGCAGGCTTAGAAGCCGACAAGACAAGCTTGAAATTTAATTTGGAGGATATTAAAACCATCCTTGGGTCCAAAGGCAACCGACACCGTTTGTGGCTGGGATTCTGGACTGCTCTCGGGTCTCAGTGCTTGGGAAGCAACTTCGTTTCCTCCTACTTGCCCCTTATTCTCGATCAAATTGGCATGACTAGTTCTAAGGATAAGACAATGATCAACGGTATCATCAATATTTGGCAATGGGTTTGTGCCGTTGGCGCAGCCTTCGTTATTCCCCGGGTCGGTCGACGCAGTATTTTCTTAACTGCAACCATTGGAATGACTGTTACGTTTATTGTTTGGACTGCTTTGACTGCAACATACCTCAAGGACCCAAGAGATGGCTATGGCATCGGAACTATCGTGGTCATCTTTATTTTTAGCTTTTTCAACGCTACATGCTGGATCCCCCTTGTCATCACATACCCTCTCGAGGTCGTTACAACTAAGCAAAGGGGCATATTCTTCTCCTGGACAATGTTTTGTATCAACGCCTCGTCATTCATCGCAAGTTACTTGAACCCAGTCGCGCTGGAGAATATTGAATGGCGCTATTATATTGTTCAATGCGTCTTCAATGCTTTGGTCGTTGTCATCATCTATTTCACTTATGTTGAGACTCGTGGACTGACCCTGGAGGAAATCGCCGTCATTTTTGACGGAAGGGAGAACTTCGACAATGCCAACGAAATGGTTCGCGTAGGTCTTGAGAAAGATGTAGACGTTGTGGTCATGCACGAAGACATGGCGACGGTCAAGAATTCAAGCCAGAAGGAAGTCTAAGAGGGTTTCGAACTGTTTTATTGTTGAATTATTACAAACTATATTGACTATTTCTAAAATAAATATTTTCCACCCAATTACTTGTCATCATGGATGACTGACTCTGTGTTTGGTGAGATATATCCATTTTAAGATCCGACTAATCAACGCAATACAGTACAATTGCTGAAAGTTTGTACCCTATCTACCTTTTCCCACCACCTTTTGGCTAAATTATAAATAAATAATTATAATATAAATAAAGCAAAGTAAATAAGTAATTTATATATAAGGCTTATTAGTATTTATTTATTTATTTATCTATTTATTTTCTTTTTTTTACTACTAAACAAGTTTTTAGGTGAGGATATCACAAGGGCACAATCTTTCAAGGGGTGTATTGTATGCCGTGATATAGTACTCGCACGCTTAACATCCTTGGTATTGTCTGTGATATACTGTGCAAGGGAGTGCATCAGTTGCTCAGCAAGGAAGTACTCCCACTTTTGCTTTGACAGCATGTCCAACAACTATAGTGTGGGAATACTAAATCGTTCGTGTGGCTGCCCTAATTAGTGTGAAGTCTGCCACCTTCCATATTCCAGATAAAAATAAAAAAAAACCTGATGTCGATATGCCTGAAATCTATTTCTAGATGCTTAAATAAATGCGTTAGATGGCTGGCATGAAGTAGTTATGCTTAAGAGGTTATGCTTAATTATTTGAACTGATTACTAATAACCATCACAACTGTCCCGCCGCGTCACGCGTTACGCGCTTGAAAGTCATGGCCTGGCGTATCAACGCCACTTAGGCGTTTTTGGCAGCCTGACCACTTGAAGAAAGCAGTTCCTTTTCTGTCAAATTTCTGAGAAGTAAAAATGCTGGCCTTGGGGAAGAAATTCTTTTATTCTTTTTTACAGAGAGTGTTGGTAATGAGCATGATGCCCAATGGTACTTCTAGGGCTAAGAGCAAAGGGGGGCGAGGTCGGTTTTGGGCACATTTTGATGTAATCCTTAGCGCCGATTTCCCCCCTTAATTATTAGGCGCCTGGGTTTCGTCTAGAAATCCCGATACCCTATCTCTGCCTTGAGGCTAGATCCGCTTTTGATTGCTTATCCTGAGAGCCCCCTTGGCTGAATGCAATCCAAGACAGAGGCTCAACAAATCGTAAGTGGCGCGCCAAGTGCTTACGCCGCTAACCAACACTCGGCGGTAAATTCAGCCGTTCAAGTCGAACTCGTGGTGGGCCATTGGACGCTCCCTTGCAGGCTAAAAACATGGGTCCCAAAGGCAGCCACGAGGCTACCAGTCACATCAAAACAACTCGCGACAGAAGGCGCAAAACTACATCATTATACATCCTGTCTCAAACTAAGAAAGTGATTCAGCAAGCCACTGCTTGGCTCCTCGTCATCGCGCAGCCTCCGGTTTGAAGCTACATTAGGCTTAAAAGTCTTGTTTGGGGCACCTTTGATCTGCCTTTCCCCGTTGTTTAATGTCTCCACACAAATGATCGATCGTTGAAGGACGAAAAGGAACCAACATCATGAATCTAAACAAGGACTACTCACATGTTTCCAACCCTACAAAAATTATTCGAGGCAACTTCTAGACATGGGTTGGTTGCATATTTTATCTAATCCCGCTTGCGCTCGCCATTATAATCCTATACCTCAACTTTTCTCGGTTGTATTGGTTTCCTTTGAGCGGAATATCGCTCAATCAGCAAGGCCTCCGCCTCTCAGCAAACAACGTCATCAACATACTCTACGTTGTTGCCAAGGCATATGAACTCTTGGTCGCCACTTCGCTAGGATTCATTGCTCTTGCAGTCTTTAAACGCTGCCTAGTCCATGATGGGATCCCATTTGGTCTCTTGACAGGTGCATATCGCATCTCTGACATTCAGTATATCGCCAGCAAAAGATTTTGGTCTGCTGCACGTAGTAACCTCAAGATTGCCATTCTACTCTTGGCGTGCGTGGTTCTATGTACCTTGATCGGTCCAGCATCATCGATTCTCATTGTCCCAAAATTGGGGTGGTTCGACCTACCAACTGCTTTTTCAAATATCTACATGCCAATGTACCTGCGGGAGCATCGGATATTGTGGCCGTCAACTCTAAATGAGAGCCTTTTCAATGGATGGGAATTTTGCCTTGGAAGGCCTGGTAACTATGATGACAATTGTCCTGCCAGTGGCTTCGCTCACCTTTATTCCTGGATCGAGGGATGGGAGGTCTCAGAATTATCACCAAATATTACCTTCGAAGATCCATCTACATCAACAAGTCGAAAGTTGCATATGGTTTCGACAGGCTCATCAAAGGACTCTCCTGGTACGATTCTTACTAGTCTAACATCTTTGACTACCAGGTCGATTGGAAAGCTGCAAGCATATCTTACTGAAAATGATGTTGGTGACATCCATTCGACCGAAACTTATAAACTGCAACTCGATGCTTCATCTATCAATTATCAACCCCTTGTCAATGCAAAATGCAATACCTGGACGCGCAAAGCAAACACAACGGTATCGAAAGTGCCAGAGGCATATTATCCATCGACAGAACTAAATTGCTACAGCGATGATAACAAAGATGAATGCCATCGGATGCGGGAATATGCCAAGACTATCCGGGTTCCTGAAAGGTACTGGTCATTTGACCAACGAAAGTATAGATTTGATGCTCACCAGGACGAAAATGACCCGCATAACACCACTTCAGTTGCCACGTTTGTCAGTGCATTGCCATATCTCCAACGGGATCAGCCTCGTATGCGTATCTTTGCTTGTACGTACGTGGCATATTGGATTCCTTCTACACCTATATTGGAGCCATCCACCTACAGATCAATCGAGAGCAATATCACCGACCTGAATGTATTTGCCAACAAGACAAGCTTCAAAGCTGATAAGAAAGCCAACGTCGGCCCCGTTATGCGTATCAAGCCATCGTGGTTACGCTATGTTGACCTATCTAAATCCAAAAGTGACGAGGAGGGGGGGAATAATGGAGGCGCGACCAACAGCATTTTTTACTTACTGCGTGCCATGATGTACAAAAGAAATGGGACCTGGTACTTCGGTCCAGGCGCCTCACTTCCAGAATCAGAAGCTGACAACATGGCACGCATCACGATGGAAAAAGTGACCGGAGCAATCGTTACTGATGCCATCGCGAGAACAGCATCGATGGAAAACCCATATATTACTCGACCCATCGAAGGAGATCCGAAAGGTATTTTGGCAGTGAACTTAGGAAGCCGAAAGGGTGCGGCTAAGAAGGAATATGAATTCTTTTCTAATCGCACGGTGCGAATTTTCGATGAATGGAAGCCTGGCAGTCGCTATAGCGGTCTGTCACCAGAGAAGGCCTTGGCTGAGTGGTCGGAAAATCGAACTTCAATCAACTTTGATGTACAGCGCTTTGGATATGGGTACGGAAACCCAGGGATTGCGCTCATCTTTGCAATTGTTGTTAACATTATTTGCATGATATTTGTGCTAGCTTACTGCCTTGGCACCATATACTTTCAAGCCGATACTATTGTTGCATTTGGAGACGTGCAAGATCTCATTAGTTTGGCGTGGAATTCCCCTGCTGCTTCTGAAATGGAGCACCAGGTGCTCCAGGTTACGGACAAGAAACTATGGAGCAAGAGTGTTGTCGTTGGTGCCACGTCGTCGAGGACGGTAGAGATGGACCTGGTTGAGAATAGGAAAGACTCGAAACTATTAACATTGGCAAAGGAGGAAGAATACTATTAAGAGGACGAAGGGAAGGATAATCCCGTGCATGCAGTTAGTGGAGGCAGAGTTGTCGGGTGGGCTTTTCAGATAGTACAATAGATCTCCAAATAGATCTCTCCGACTTAATCCTCCGTAAGCTACATGCAGCCCCGCGAGACCCAAAGACGATTATCTATCCTGCATCTGTGACAAAGCATCCTTTCCAATCCGACCAAGGTCGTCATGAAGAAGCGTATATTTCTTGAAGCCCTTAACCACCTGGTCAATCAACGCAACCGCCACTGTTCAAGTGATAGGATACGATTGGTGAGAAGAACTAGCTATAGCTATTCCTTAAAACGCCAACTCCAAACTACTGCTCTTAAGATGTGTTATTGATTTAGATAGAGCCATATTCTTCCATCAAGAATGCCATGGCCACATCAGCAGTAGCAGCTTTAGCCGGTACATCTTCTGGAAATTACAAGTTAGTTAATAATTCTCATAGCTAATTATAGGAAATAACTTACTAAATTGAGGATTTTGATTGTACCATTCTTCTTTAGACATGGTTTCCTTTCGGACTTTAGCCTCAGCTGCCATCTCCACAAAGGATCTCTGGGTAGTTGGCTCTAGCAGCTTGGTTCGATCAAACGAGTCGTAGGAGGCCTTGTCCTGATTGGAGGCGCTCTTTTTGGGAGGGCCTTTATCCACGGAAGGGGTGCCATCGGCTCCTATGCTGGAAGAAGTGGCCGGAGTGACAGTTGAAGTAGCTTTCACTGAAAAGATGGATGGTTTACGCTCACAAGCGCTATCATCAGCGTCTTTATCATCCTTGTTGTTTCTCTGTCGCCCAAATGGGAAGCAAGGCATGGTCCTTGTGTAATTATTATGGATAGTAGTAGATGGAACTTGTTGTGAAGGGCAAAAAAGTGAAGGTGCAGATGTGAAGGTGCAGATGTGACAGTAAAGGTGTAAGAAGGAGGTGGTGCGACTAGAGAATAAGGGTTGGCCGGCACCATTTAAACTACCCTTTGCGCTCTAAGAAACTTTTCCAGATAATACCTTGAAGCCAAAGTTTTCATTTAGCTTTAAACCGGCCTTTGCTGCAAACCCTATTCAGATGTAAGTATAATAATGGCTTCCCCCGTAAACAAAGAACAATACACACCATGACCAGAATAAACCCTTGTACGATGGCAAAAACAATATTCCTAACTCATCGTCACACTTTTTCGTGAATGGCATGTTTTTCCTTTACTCTTTTCTACCCCAGACATGGGCTCCTCGGCGTTTGTACAAGCAAGTGCTACATCACCACCTGCCGCCAACTGTTATGCATACCTACGCCATAAATGATTCACTGCTTTATTTGCAAACAAAACCTTGCTCCTTGCAATGCAATACACAGAGAAGAAGACGCAAATAAAGTCAACAGCTGCACGTGCATAGTGCCAATCAAACGAAGATTCCAGAAACCAGTCGCGCTTTCAAGCAGCATCTCGCGTCAACGCGTTTGCTCGTCGTCTCTTTTGCACCTGAGAATCGTTTTAGTGCAAATTAATTTGCGTTTCTCTGCCCTGCATAGCATCCCCGGCCAACCAGTGCTTTCTCATCTACTTCTCTTGTTTTTGTCCGGCCACAGCCAGGTGCCACAGCACGCTGCATCCGAGGTTTCCCTGCGCAACTCGAAAACTTCTGCATCTTGCGACCAGCCGCAGCCTCAGGTGCTGAAGCAATCGCCGGATCAATCGCTCACTTCGCCATGGAACCTAATACAGGTGATCGGAATCCCGCTCTTGTCAGTCTCTCTCGCTGAAGCCGCCCGCAGTATGCCTTTGCTAACACACTCCTTAGGCCAGCCCCGTTGACACCGTTGTCGATTCACCCGAGACCCAGTCTAAAGATGTGATGGAACGACAGGTCGCCGCTGTGCTTAGGACACCTTGGGATAGCGTCTACGCGCTAAATAAAAGCGGCACAGCATACATCTCGCCTCACTCTCTCAGTGGTGTTCCTGTGGCCAAGCTCGTCGAGTCAGACCCCTACTACGATCGTTCATGGCTCTCTCTCGACAAATTTCTCGCCCATGAGCCCGCTGAAGAGGCTTCCAAAAAGGAGTATCATGACAGACTGGCTCTGGATCCGAAGAACAAGCACCTGAAGGATACCTACAAGCGACACCAGGACAACGTCAGCAAGCACAGAAAAATCCGCGAAATCTTTGGACCCAGCACACCTTACCACCCGAATCAGCTAATGACCAAACACCACCTCCCTTCTGTCGGTCTCTGTGAAAAGGAGGTCATGTACAAGCTTGCGTGCAAAATTTCCGATCTTCGTGTTCTGCACGACCGTGGTGAGCTTTCCATGGATCCATGGGACTTTTTACGATGGCGCATTGCGAAGATGGCGCGCACCGCCATGGGCTCGACTTGGGAAAGCACCCGGAAGATTATCAGAAGCGTTGCCATTCAGATCTGCGACGATAGCGGCGAGGGCAAGGTTGGCAAGTATGAAGATCGGTTGCTACGAAAAGCCATTCTGCGATCGGCTCAGCTCCAAGGCCGCCTCGCAAGCTTTGGGTCTAGGAACGTCAGAAAGCCGCATGCCATCACCCGACAATCCACCACTCGCAATACTCGCTGTGTCTCTCGGTCTTTGCCAGCCCCCATGACCCGACCGATGGCCCCCGACAACGCTATGAGTCAGGATAGGCGCAAGCGCCGTGAAGCTCTCTCCAAGCCCACCGAATACCAGGGTGTTAACGCTTTCCGGGCTCAGAGAATTCGCCCGCCGCAAACAAAGCTTTAAGCGCGGCATCAAAGGTCGGGGATGTATGTCATTCGAGCGCGTTTACACATTTCGCACCTCCATCATGCCCTTCTCCCAACACCAACAGCGCTCTAGATCAGCTTTGATGGAGCTCACTTTTTTGCGCGACAGGATCAAATTTTGTGGTTTTTTTTTCTCTTCTTTTTGTAATTAAACAAGAATGCAGTTTATATTCGTTCCTCCAGCTGCATGCAGGATTAAAAGCAGATACGACGGATGGGCATGGTTCATGCAAATAAGGGATTTTCTTTACGTGGAATGAAGTCATGATGGCTATGAACACACATCATTAGGAGCAAGGGCGTAATTTAGCTCTTTTCAACACAATTGAGAAAAGATTAGTTCTTGTCACTCTATGCGCTTGATAGATGTTCACCAGAACCTGGCTTTTTTTTTTATCAAGGTACCCACTCATTCCTGATGTCCTCCTTTCACCCTGGGCCGTGTAGCACCCAGTTCTCAACACCAAGTGAGGCAAGGTCTATCGGTACTGTGTGGCATAGGGCGACGATCAGATCGTAACCATGACTTTGGCCAATTAAGCATAACCAAGCCAATGCCGCCAGGCTTGATAAACATCCGCTTGGTATCGTGGCTCTCATTAAAATTGCCTAAACCGGGATAGCGTTGCGGAACGGGTGGAAGATTGTGCGGGGTCACATGGCCAGGGACAGCTCTGTTATCTCGAACACGGCGTGGCAGCAAGATCTTTGAGCAGTTGACCATTCAATAAAGGAAAACTCGTCGAGGTGAGACAGCATGTCGGGCTGGAAATAGTCATGGCATCGTACGTTCAACATGGTTCGTAGAAAACGACCCTACGTTCCCAAGATCAAAGGTGCGTCCAATGGGAGCGACCGATTTCCCTGTCCATCGCCAAACCGGCCCAACCCTTGCAGTAATCTGAATTCAGCATGCTGATTACGGGCACAGGGTGCTATGAATGCTCGCAGCGCCGCATCAATTGCGACGGCACCCAACCGAGCTGCCAAAAGTGTGCTGTTAAAGGCATACCCTGTACCGGCTTTGGTGTCGTCTACCGATTTCGACAGGGGCTTTCCCAAAAACCCCAGGCACCCAGAAAGAGCAGAAATGGTAGTAATTTAACCGTCTTTATTGATCCGTGCTCTGGCCTTGGTCCAAATTTAGCGGATGATATTCCCATCATTCCCTCCAACATTGAAGTCGAGGACGCCGTGCCATCTCAGGCCGAACCCACGCGCTCAGCACACAACGTGGACGTGTTACTAAATTGGGAATCCATCTCGGAATTAATTGCCAACCTTGACGATGACGATCTACACAACAACACCAAAACTTTTACTGAGGATTTGGGAAAACCTCAGTATCATGACGAACGCGAATCAAATGCTCAGAACCAGATTTCTTGCATCAATTACTCGCCTATACCTGGCCCCATTCTATTGGAACCATGGCAGGAATTCCTATTAACGTATTGTAAGTCTTTGCTCCCCTCAATGCATAATCGGGCCCGGGTTTTAACTCGGGCATTTAGTCTCGAACCACATTGCCCCAGAAATGGTTGTCCTCGACGACTGCCATAATGGTTGGCGCAACTTGATTCTGCCCATGGCCTTGACAGATGAACTGATCATGAACTCTGTACTTTCTGCCTCGGCTTTCCATTTGACTACCAAGAACGGGGGCCAAACTGTAGCGAATGCACAGCAGGTCTACGGCCAAGCCATTTGCGAACTTCAACGACGCCGAAACCTAGTCGACTGCGACTACCAGACAAAACAGGCTGTGATACTGTCAATCATGATACTGCTTGTTTCTGTCATGGTCAATGGCTGTTGCGACTTTCCAATCATGTTTGGGATGCTGGAATCCGCCTTAGATGCCGTGGGTGGTGAGGGGGGATTTCTTAACGGCGAGGTTGGCGAATTTTTTGTGCGACAGATACGCAAGTAAGTATCATTATTCTCCTAGTTATTTGGACTATAACTGACATCTTAAGGATGCGCGTCTACGCAGCACCGCTATTAAGCCAAGATGCTGGGTTGCATGCCATGATGCACCACGCTCATACCAGCTTTGACTGCCTTCGGTTCTACGGCAAATTGCACCCGGCACAATCGGCCAAGCTCAAGCTTCTAGGAGATCTGCGACAACAAGCCTATGAGATTTATCTAGACCGCGTCTTGTCCAACGGAAGCAGAACTTTGTCAAGAAAAATGATTGATCATTTTGCGACGGCGGTGCAATCAGTGTCGGTCGGATCGCTTGGATCACATGTACTCGTTTGGCCAGTTTTCATTGTGGCGTCGGAGAGCTGCAAGAAGGAGCACCAGGCCATTTTTGAAGAGTTTCTCCAGCAGCAGTACAAGCGCAACGGATTTGTCAATATTTTGAGGGCGCTGGACTTTCTCAGAAAGATTTGGGCGCGCGAATGCAACGCTGACTGGCCAGCGTTGCTCCCTGAACCTCAGGTGTTTGTCATGTAAAAAAAGAAGATTGGAAATGTTAGATGTTTATAGAATGGCCTCCTAGTATGAATATTACGAATAATCAATTGATGATCTGCTTGACCGTCAGGTTTGGTGAGACTGAAATGGATATGTGGGCAGCAATACTCTACAACGAATTCGTCTGGCCTTTGCTTACAAATTTGGGATTCTGCAATTTGGTCATAGGATTAAGCCCTTGCACCCATCGGTGATGGCTTCGAAGCGAACTTGCAACAGATCGGCGCGACTCACGGAGTCCGCAGCCAATGGCCTTACCATGTTTGCTGACGATGCATTATCAGGCTCCACTACTGTCGACCCAGCAGTGGAAGATTAGCGCACAATGCGCCGACAAAGTTGAAGCGGGGAACATTATTAACTCTGGGTCACCGCATCTGTCACAGCATAACTACAGCAATCGCTGAGAAAATGAATTTCTAGGTTTAAAATAGTTTGAAATGACTTCCTCGTGCGAATTCCAAGCATCCCCTACAGAGGGAGCTGCACTAGAGATGGCTCAGGCTCAGGACGATTCTCTCCCACACACAGCCGCGTCAATTGACATTGAGCGGCGGTTCTCGGCTTGGTTATGTGTTTTAGGATCGTTCTTATTCTTAATAACCTCTTTTGGTACGTCGATCCAACGTTCCTAAATCATCAAGGAAGCTAAAAAGGAAATACTAACACGGGTGCGATAGGCATGATGAATTCGATTGGAGTCTTGCAGTCCTACCTCGAATTGAATGAACTGAAGAATCACACCACCAGTGAAGTTGGATGGATCACTGGAATGTACATGTTTCTCGGCCTCTTCCTCTCTATCCAGGTGGGTCCGTTACTCGATCGCTATGGACCGATTCTTCTTAGCATCGTCGGAACCATCTCTACTATCGCAACCTATTTAATACTTGCAGAGTGTAAAGCATATTGGCACTTTATGCTTTGCTTTGGAGTTCTTGGAGGTCTTGGGAGTGCCATCACCGGTGTAGTTGCTGTTGCCATAGTCGGAAAGCTCTTCATTCGTCTCAGAGGATTGGCCATGAGTGTCGCGTTATCGGGCTCATCTACGGGGTCCATCATTATCACAATGATGTTGAGATCGCTGCTTGAAGACAAGGGATGGAAGTGGTCGATGAGAATCTTGGCCATATTTTTCGCTGGGATTTTAATCCCTGGTATTCTCTGTTTCCTGCCGTTCCGTCAGTTTGCGAAAATCCTGTTCCCGGACGAACCAACCCGACCCCGGAGCTCGGCTGTTCTAAATTTTGCCGCCTTCAAGAAACCTGAATTTTTGTTGGTTACGGGAGGGCTCTTCACCCTGGAATTCGTCTTATTTGGGGTTGGTGGTTTGTTGCCCACCATCTCAACTGGTGCCGGGTTTAAACCTGAGGATGGATACATCTTGCTAGCTATCATTGGTGCATGTTCGATTCCTGGCCGTATATTTCCTGGGATGCTTGGAGATAAGGTTGGACACTTCAATGTTCTTCTCTTGACGATTCTTACGACAGTGATACTCCTGGGTGCGCTATTTCTTCCCTTTGGTACTTCAAATGCCCGCGTTTTATATGCATTTTCAGCACTGTGGGGTTTTTGTTCTGGTTCATTCTTATCTCTCACCCCAGGTAATTACATGCGATACCTTGCTCCGAAAAGAAAAGGCCTAACATGGCGTAGTATGTTTGGGAAAGACTTGCGAAGCAAAAGAGTTTGGAACATACTATGGTAAGCAATCCCGTCATCGATAAAATATCCCTCTTTTGTTGACCAAAGAATAGGCACTATGAACTTTGTCGTCAGTTTCGCTCTGTTGCTGGCTATACCGCTAAGTGGACTTATGATTCAGAATATGGGCGCAAAAGCTTTGGTGGGCCTATTTATTGCGATTGTCTCACTTGGAGGGGGTCTTCTCTGCTCTGCGAGGGCACTGCTAATCGGTCAATGGTTTTCACTGAAGCAAAATATCTGAATTTCAGATCCAGAGAGGGAATATTATGAACCGTGTATGGATGACTGTATCAGTAAGGTGACTGTCCACTTTGTTTATAACTGTGAACTCCCATTGGCATGCATGTAACTTCAAAAGCCCTCCGTCCGTGCTTTTGATCTCGCTAAATATCTAACCGTGTCTAGAACGCCGATCAAGCATTCCGCGTTGGCCACCATGTGCAGATACGAGGCAGAATTTGGCCAGCTGAGCCCCAGTTTCGGATCAAACGGCAACTTAGCTCTGCTTCAGCGGAGATACCAAAGCATGTCCTAAACCCGGAACAAACTATTTGTTTTTTGGTCCAATCATATTGCAAATAGTAGAGATTCTTTGGAAGAGCGGAATTCGGCTTTCCGCGCGCCCCATTTAGGGAGGGGATTCGTGATGTGAGTGCCTGAATAGGACGGGAGAGCTAATAAAGCCACGTTCAGCCGCACTGAAGGCTACGGCCTCGCTCATTCAAACATCAACGGAAAACAAAGGCCTCTAATCATGGCATCGCAGCCACCGTATTATAACCCGGCTAGCCCATATGGCGGGCAGCATCAATACAACCCACCTCAACAACCCCCGGTTCAGCAGCCCTATGGGGCTACACCCACGCCACCAACATATGGGACGCCATCTCCATTGCCACCGGGACCTCCTACTCAGCCAGCATCCTCCTATTATCCCCCCCCACCACCGCAATCAAACGCGCAATCTGGACATCCGGCTCATGGAACATATCAATATCCTGCAAACTCACAGCAACAACTGCCTCCAGCGAACCCATCATACCAACAGTATCCACCACCTCCACCAGGAGTCAATCAACAATATCCGGCTTCAAGTATCCCACATCAGCCATATCCGCCTGCTCAATATCAACCTCCACCATCACTTCCCACAGCACCCGCAAGGAAACCCGTCTCAACCACTTATGCTCAACCCGGTTATGAAGCCGCTCATCAAGCTCCGTCACTTCCACCAAGAAATCCTAGCACAGTAACAGACAACAGAGCATACACCACTCCCTCTCAAGCAGTTCAGCAATCAAGCCTATTTGTATCGACCTTGCCTCGGCACATTCCAAGACCTTTTGCTTCACGGAGTGCTTCTACGTACACTAGCGGCGCTTATTCGGATGCAACACCACCTCCTGTGCCGCCGCGTCCAATTGGATTCGAGACCAGCCAGGCGCCAAGAGCACCAGTCTCTCACATCGTACAGAGCTACCCATCTCAGAGCCCTCCACGCCCCGCCATAGTGGCAAATCCTGTTGAGCAACTTACATCGCAATTGGGCAATCTCAATGTTCACACCTCATCTCAAAATCCAGTTCGGGTTCCCCAAGATGAAGAAATCGAATTTCCCAGAATCAACTTGGCTGAACCAAGGCCGAATGGTGAACCCAATTTGATTCAGCAGGAGTGTCCAACGTTCCGTCAGATTGACTACCAGATGAACTGGTATCGCCTACCAAAAGCCCCAGGGTCGCTGATCTGTATGAACTGCTACCACAAGTACATCGAGCCGACTTCTCTCCGACAGGCTTTTGAAAGAGTTGGGCCCTCAACTGGATCATGCAGATTCAATATTTATCGAATCCATTTCGATCTTTGGCCAGAAGCACAGAGAACTGGGAATATGGATGCTCTTGTAGACTTCATGAACAGACGCCTAAAGATTCCCGACTGTAAAGGCGCCACAGGTGTCAGATACGGCGAAGACATCAAATTCTTTTCCCCAAAGACAGAGCCTCCCAAAGACTCTATCCTGTGTGAGGCGTGCTATGAAGATGAGGTCTTGGGCTCGCCTTTTGCTGACAACTTTATGCCGACCAAAATGGTCTTGGGTCCGAAAGACATTTGGCGTTGTGCGTTTGCAGGGGGGTTTGTAGGTCGTGCATTGAGAACGTATAGCAAGCAGCAGTACGGATGGAATCAATGGGCGCAAGAAGCCAACAAACGGATTTATCTACCGCTTTGTGATGGGAAACCCTGTGTTGCAAGGAGCCGGAAATGGTTCAAGATCCGCGGTGGCCCCGAGACATTTGTGTCTTGCGAAGCCTGCTTTCTTGATAAAGCAGCATTAACGCCCTTTGCGAACTATTTTGAACCGTACACTGCCATTATTGCACCAGGGGTGCAATTCGGCTGCGACATGAAATTAATCCCTGTTCAGGTCGCCATGCATATGGCACAATCGATGCGGGATTTCGGAATCTTCTGGCGATCAGCTAATGCTGTGTCAACATACGGCGCCTGTTCGCTGCAGGGGGCCAAGGGAGGATCATGGTACCATCTGAGAGGATCATCCGCAGACTTTTGTCTCTGTCCAACCTGCTACACGGGACTCATCGAGCCAATGAAGGCAGGCAACTACTTTGAGATGAGGACTATTGACAAAGATCACGCCGTGATGTGCGACTTCACTCCAGGGGCACCGCGTGTGGTTGAATACTTGTTGCAACTAGGACAAGCCTTGGATACCGGTGTATGGTCGCGATTCCGCAATTACGTTGAGAAATGGGCTTCCGTTCCAACTTGCCCGCAGGACAAAGTAAGTGTTGGTGTATTCTATGGCTTTGCTGAAGAATTTCCCGATATCGCTGCGTGCAAAAATTGCTACGAAGCAATTATCAAGCCATCCAAATTTGACTCAATGATTGTCCGACGAGAAGAAACCCAGTTTAAAGAAACCAAGTTTAAAGGGGAACCGCTCAAAGCCATGTGCAGCTTCTTCTCGCCCAATATGCGAACCAGGTGGAAGAATGCCTGTGACAGTGGTGATTTTGCCGGGTTCATGGGGTACGCGAAAGCACGAGTCAAGATATGGTGCGAGACGGTGCCAATATGGGAGACGATGCTGGCAAGGCAAAAGATGATTCAACAACAAGCCATGACTGCTGCGTTGGCTGGAGTAGCTTACCAGGGCATGGAAAATGTTGTCATGGCATCTAGCGCTCACCGCAGTGATCATTTGTACGGAAACAGCTCGATAGGATGGCATGACACGCAGTATGGCGCAACCTCGGCGCAGTACAACCAAGATATGATATCTGGATTCTCACAGGCTGCAAATGGGAACGTATGGATGACAATGGCTGAACTTGAGAAGCGTTGGAAATCCGTCATGTAGAGGATCAGTAGAAGAGGAGCAATCATTGCATCAACGCAAATATATTACTGCAAGATCTTAAACAAACCCTTCAATTTCCAGCAGCATAATCGGCCTTATTCTTATCCTCTTTTTTTAATTGCCGTTGAACGAATTTTTCCAAGCAATCCATTCGTCTCTAGTCATTGGAGGTGTGGTATACTCAATGACGACTCCTGTTTGATGGAATTGCTTGTTCAGCTCTTCCATCCGATCCCAGGGATAGTTGCCGTCGTTGAAGTCGGGACCCCCAGCGCGGAAATTAATGTAAATTAAGCATTCGGGTGACTTTCTTTGGGCAGCAACGGTTGCAAAGTTTTGAATCCATTCCCAGATCTCCTCCGTGAAATTTGACCACCGTAGTCGACGATTTTTGTGTCCAAAGTTCCACTGAAAACGTCTGAGATTTGGCGAAACAAATCGGTGAGCATTTTCCGGACTCGAGCCCGTTTGGCTGTTCATCAGTATCAGTTCCTGCAAAGCTGTGAAGCCAGTCACGTCAAACACAGTCGCATTTGGCGGATTGCAGATTTCGCCAATCTCGAGCTTCTCGAGCGTACCTACATGTGGCTCAAGTAGTCGACGTAGCTGGGCCAGAGTGAACCCATCCAAATGCCGTCCCAAATAACCTAGTCGGAATGTTTTCAAGTTTTGGGGCCACTTCAGAACCTTGGCTAGCGATTGATATGGTCCTTTCCAATAGTCCAACGCGAATTCGGAAATACTGGCATTCCCAAGGTCCTAGAAATTTCTATCAGTTATGCAGTGCAGAAAAATGATGAATGGAAAACACAACACCGGGCGCATACTTGATCCCAATCATCCGCATCCCAGTGCTCAACATATTCCAGTGTCAGGCTCTGCAAGGTAACCCCACGCAAGGTTTTCATAACCTCTAAAACGTCCAGTCCGGATCTGTGCTGTCCACTCAAAGATAGATATTGGAGAGATTTCATGCGACCCAAACAACTTCGAACAAGATTCCATTTTGCAGTATCATCATCTGTGGTGATATCTTTGAGAATTCCAACCGAGATAACATTGGTCAGGTATCCCGTAAATTCAGTAACAATTTGAAAATCTTCTTCGGTGTAATCGCGGAAGTGAATGTTTAGAGTCAGGCAACGAAGGCCGAGGGATGAGTTCTCCTGAAGAGTTCTGTGTAGCAACGCAGGCTGTCCCGATGTCTCTGGGACCGTGATTTCCTGATACATAGCAGGCAAGAGAAGGCGATAGAAGCGCTTGCAGGTACGGGCAATTCGTGGACGAAAGCGTAGGAAAGTCTTGTCGTACGCACGTTGAAGAATATCGGCCAAAAGTTCGTCGGGTATATTTCCAACATAGTTCTGGCCATTCTCCGTGTAGTTATCCAGAATAGATGTGTCAGGGGCAGGTATGCCGATAGAGGTGTAAAATTCATTATTGCTCAGAAAGGCAAATGCGGAGACGTTCTGCTTTCGTATTGATAGTTTGCGGCACGGAAGATGAAATCTGATAATCTGCCCTGGCGGTAATCTGGCGGGAAGGCATTGTAGAAATTCTGCCAGTGCTCTTCACGCTCATCGAGAGGTATTACCAGGATCAATGCCTGCAAATAGTATGTCCTCCCCTCTTGAGCTTCTAGATTGATGTCGGCTTTGAGAGCTCCCAAAAACGCGTCCTTGGTTTGAACGGGCAGATAATCAAGCCTCCCAGCATAGTCCCTAAAGTCTCTGAGGTCTGCATCCAGACCCATGGCGTAAAAAATGACTTAGTCAATGGCGAAAATGAGAATTTGGAGCCGTATACCCCTTCTGGCAAAATGGAGCTTGGAAGCAATGCGGGGCAGAGGAGATAAACATGGGTAGTGTTTTCGCCCTTTGTTCGTTAGGCCACCTTTCCTGCCACAATCCACTAGCGTTGTCCAGTCAACCTCCCTTTTTTCACCCCTTTTTTCACACGTGATGAGGGTTACATACTCAGCCAGCCTCATAGATAGATCCTTCTAGGCAACACACGAGGGAAAAGGATATGTCAGGGTCCCTAAACCTAGCCAGATACACCAACTCGAGTCAAGCATTTCGTATACCTTTGAACGCCAGGCCCATTTGTGGATCCCAATCAATTTGAAACCAGAGAAATGAGCCCAGAGAACAGGCCCTGTGGGCGGAAACAACAAAAACCAACATCAGTAGGCAAGCAAATTACAGCCAGTGATGGAGTTATGGGAAAGGAATTGATCTAGAACTGCCCCCAATATTAATTACACCAGCCGATACTGTAACCATGACTCGCCATTTTCAGGGTCTGTTATTTGAGAGATGATAAAAAAGTAGCCATGATGGAATTCTATAAGAATGACTTGTTCTAAGACCTTGAGAAAATCCTCTGATTACCACCAGCCATTAGTTCTCCGATCTGGATACTCATCGCCGTCGAAAGATTCGCACCATTCCTCCCATTTTACTTTAGTCATATTAGGCTCCCTATAGGTGACGTCTATTCTTTTCTGAGTGAATTCTTCTTTCAACTTGGCCATCCTATCCCAAGGATAACCGTCGCTTTTCCTCTTCGGCCGATCAGGAGAGAAGGCAATGGAAATTTCACAATCAGGCGACTTTCTCTCAGCGGCAGCAGTTGCAAATCTTCGAACCCACTCCTCTTGGTCATCTCCGAATTCTGACCAATCTGGCATATGCATTGGGATACCAAAGGTCCAACATAAACGCTTGAGATGGGGGGCAACGAGGAGATGAGCATCACCAGGGTTCGAACCTGATTGGGTCTCTTGCAGTATCAACTCCTGCAAGGCTGTGAAGTCGGTTAAGTCGCAAACGGCTCCCCAGCCCCTAGGAGACAATTCGCCAATATGCAGCTTCACAAGTGTTTGGCTATGTCTCAAGAGCAGCGGGTGTAGCATGGGCATATTCAAATCTCGACAACAATCGCGTGATGCGGAATGGACCAGTCGGAAACTTTTCAAGTCATGGACCCATTCTAGAAGCTTAGCCATGGCTAAAGATGATTCGCGCCAAGCGATCAAATTGAGTTCCGAGATGTTCACTGGGCTGAATTCCTAAATGGCAATCATTTAGTATACTTGATGTAGAAACTAAACACAAGGAACTACGTTAGACACATACCGCAGCCATATGCCAGGGAGTTCTTTCTTGCATATTCCCAATAGAGTCTAACGTCAGGCTCTGCAAGTTAGCCGAGTGCAGCGCGTCCATGGCCGCGAAAAGATCAGTTTCTTGACCTTCCACCACACTCCCCACCCGCCCCCTGAAGGATATATGGCGAAGAGAATTCATATGCTCGACACAGCTTTCGACGAAATCCCACTTTGTGACTTCATTTGACAAGGTGCAATCATTGGAAATGTCGAGACAGGTAACGTTCGGTAAATACGGAGCCATACCTTTGAGAGTAACAAACATAGCATCATCCTCATCATAGGCTCCGTAGTCAAGTCTCAAAGTTCGACAGTGAAGTCCGAGGGCTGGATTGTTTAAAATCGTTTTCTGTAGTGTCATGAGCTTTTTAGGGGTTTTTGGGATCATAATTGTGTGGTAAATGATGGCCATGAAAATATTGTAAAAGCGCTTGCAGGTGTACGTAATTCGTTGAACAAATTTTGGGAAAGTTTCATCATGCGCGAGTTGAAGAATGTCGGCCAGAAGCTCGTTAGGTAGATTAAAAATGAAGGCTGGGGCAGCATTGGTTTCAGCACCACGCTGAGAGCAGGCTGGGTGAGGATCGAAATCTTCAAGTCCTCGAAAACCGGCTCCAACCGACTATCGTAGATAAAATCGGGATCTGATCTGTCTTTGTGTGCATAATTTGAGAAGTCTCCTAGAATATCCGATGCGTCTTCAGAATCACATGTCAGTTGGAAGGTATGGAAGTATCTTTCCCGATGCATAAGAGGGATGCGTTTGATGAAGTACTGCATGAAATATGGAGCTTCATCGATACGATCGAGAACTATATCGGCGACGAGAGCTCTCTCAAAACCCTTTCCAATCCCCTCGGGTACGGTATCAAGGCAATCGTAGTCCAGCTCGAGGTCTTCCAACACAGTCGGCGTCATCGCCTCAAGTAGAGCCCGAGTCAAAGTCAGCACCATCTTGATAAGAGAACAATCAATGAAGGATGCGCTTTTAGATTTCGATAATCGGAATCGAACTTCCCCTGACCGCATGAGGGGTCTGATGGTGTTTTGATCAGACAATACTTGGCAATTGAGAAGACGTTAAGCAGGGGGTTCTATTGGGCGTGAAATTTTAATCCCTTCGCTTAAATACCCCGCCATCGCCGATGTCTCCACAGATGTTTTGGGCCTTACGTCATGTTATCTACAAATATCTGCATATCTTCGACCAAGTTCAGACCAGCTTCATGCAGAAGATACAACAAATGGAAGCCATCATGCCCGCAGACTAAGTTGGGTGAAGTCCCTAGTGCGGAATGCGTTTTTTACGAGATCATCATTTGAGTGCCGTGGCCGACGGTCATGGGGTCTAACCAGTTTGTAATTTGAGGGGAAAACAGACTAGTTCTCCGTTGTCGCTGAGATTAAGAGACCCACCGTCAACAATGATCCAGTCGAAGAACAGAAATCAATTTGACGTGAGCTATGAGTCAATAGTAACCGACCAGTGTTATTTATGATAAAGACTCGATATTTCCATCTATGTCAACATGCATATTCCACTAACATCCATCACGCTCACGCCAAGACCAGGGGTGACGAGGCCTCGGCCACTCTAGGAAATAGTGGAGGTTAAAGACTCGGACACGAGATCTTCAACTAATTCCGAGGGCCGTTCAAAAGACGTGATAAATTTAATCGGGATCCACAACCCACTGTTTTTTTTTCACCCAGTTCCCCGGCAAAGGAGGGCTGAAAAGGCTGTGCCGATCCGGTCCCGATGCGATGCGGGGTTTGCTTCCGCCAACTCAAACCTCGAATTTTGCCGCCCCTCTTTGGTGCAATGAGCATCCATCATTAGACTTTTCGAATAACAAGCTTATCCCTTCTCGCGTGCCTTCATTCAGCGCCTGAAACAAGATATGGCCAAAATCCGAAACCAGGGCCTTAAGTCCGAGTATCGGTTAGCGAAAATGTGCTTAGATTGGTGCTGACATAGACCGACAAATGTCGTGATACGTCCAATGCCGACACGAAACGCTTACTTTAAATCCCAATTGTAAATAGAGCGCATCCTCTGACCGAATCAAATTCATCAATAACAACCTCTTGAATCCTTTAAAATGAATGAGGCCTGCTGTGCTCTCGCACCGGTCTCGGCCGATTACCAGACCAAGGGTCGATGGGAGGTCATCGCAGGCGTCAACACTTGTGAGTGCCCAATCAATGCGCCGTGAAGCCATTGTACTAATCATTTCTCAGACATTGTCGGGTCTGAGACAGCTTCCCGAGCCATCGTTGACATCTATGACGTCTTCGGTGCTTCCCCTCAGGCGCTCCAGGGAGCCGACCGTCTGGCAAACCTGACGTCTGCGCTGGTCCTGATGCCAGACTTTTTTGATGGCAAGCCCATAGATCCAACGGCAATCCCGCCTGACACTGAGGAGAAGAAACAGAAGCTGGCAGACTTCAGGGCTACCACTGCAAAATATGATACCAATCTAGAGAAGCTGTACAAGCTGCGCGAGGAAGTGGGATCTCGTTGGCCTACGGTCGAGGATCACGTTGGCGTTTTCGGTCTCTGTTGGGGTGTAAGTATTTTTTTTCTTGGGCTTTCTTCTCCCCTTCTGGGTCATCTTTCAGATACTGACAATGCTAGGGTAAAATTGGCATCCTTGCTTGCGGCGAGAGCAATGCAGGTAAGGGAAGAAAATTCACTGTCAGCGGGACAGCACACCCTGGGTAAGCACACTCTCGACAACCAATCCGGTTGTGGGCATGACACTGACATGACGAAACAGTGCGTTAGAAGTCAAGGATGCGGAAGCCACAAATGTGCCTCACATTCTGCTGGCCTCACCCGGTGAGCCTGCAGATGTGGTCGCTGAAATCAAGGAAGTACTCTCGAAACCAGGGAAGACCGGTGAAGTTGAAACATATTCTACAATGTTCCACGGCTGGATGGGAGCTAGAGCAAATTTGAAGGACGAGGCCAACATCAAGGAGTATGAGCGGGGATACAATCAAGCAGCGGAATTCTTTTCCAAGCATCTATAGTTAAGACCAAGCTCTACAACAAATAGCAGGAATTTTTAGGCGCGACGGTGCTATGCACATGGTTCCCAACACAGACGGGAAGTCTGCTACATGATATGAGAGATTTGACGCTCGAGATCTATAGAAATTATTTTATAGAACAATCCCAATACTTCTGGCACACTCTCCAATAACATGATTTATCCCGTGACATTCTCTCAATTGCGTCCATTCCAATATACAAAACAGCCGATCTAACATCAGTCGGGACAGTCATGCTGCATCTTGAATTCTGGCCGGCACGGCTAAGAGTATCCATGATGATGAAGACGAGAACTTGGCACATGCCAATCGTTGACTGAATCCTGGGATCCTGAGAACCGGTGTCAGAGCGCGCTGCAAAGAATTGCCGAATTTTTCCTTCGCAATGATTTCCATCGAAGCCATCTGGATACGGCCGGTCAATATCTGGCCTTTCTTCTGGAAATAAGCCTCTGGCCACTGCGGCAAGGCTTTCATTGGATAACTTTGGGAGGACAGTGTGCTCCATGTATGACAGCACAAGTTCGTTCAAAAGATCCAATACATGTCCCTTCCAATTTTCAGGGAACGGTGGTGCCGTATGTCCAAACTGTTTCTTCTCTAGAAGCCGGCAAACGTCCAGTCGCAAGCATTCAATATCCTCCTCGCGGAAGATGTGCTCGCTTGGATCATATGGCCCAAAGCACTCCGAGTCATGAGGTGGCTGCTCAAAGGTACAATCTTTCAGCATTCTAATGCCCGAGAAGTCATACCCTTCCCTGAGTCTACGGTCAAACCGTTCCTCCTCAGTCTCGTCAAGTCGAAGGGTGTCTTGAAGACCAGCCAGTTTAGTGTGGAGGAAAGACGTGTTTGTGGTGAAGAAGAGGAACGAGCGAGCAAAGGTTCGTTCATCGTTGAACCCAAACCGGCCAAACATGTACTCGCCATCGGGAATCATCATCCAAACTCCATGGTCTGATTTTCCTCTCTTCTTAAACTTTTGCTTCTTCCATTTTTTAATATGAGCCTTTGCGTGACCATAGTCCACAAGACCAGCTTGTTCACAATAGCCCGCGTCGTCCTCGTCTTCATCGTCATCGTCATCATTGCGATTGATTTCTTCAGATCATTTATCATAGTATCCCCAATCATACCTGTTGATGACAAAAACACCCTCTGCTTTTGTATCTGCGTTGTTGACACTGCTTCCGCTGTCTTCTTCATATGGGGAACCCGATACGCGAAGAATCTTATCAATCTCTTGGGCTGGGTCTGTGTCTGAATGGCACACAAACCACCCACACACGCTCCGAGCCCTGGTTTCCATGAGCTTGAATGCCATCCATGTACCGTTCAGGGCGGGGATATTGTATTCCATCTGGTGAACAATGACAGTGCCCGAGGTCTCTGGAGCTGTGTCGGGGAAGCCTTCAGTGGGCGGGGCTGTTGCGCCAGTCCAGATATTGTGCATGGCTCCGAAGCAGAGCGAGCCTGAGCTCACGGAGAAGCTGCTGAAACTTGATGGAGTGGAAGACATATTAATGATGGTGATGAGATCAGTGATATTTTTTTTTTCACATCGTGAAGTTCTCCAGTTACTTTTTATAGGCGGGTTGGTGATGCGTTAGGCGATCCGAAGCTAAAATAGCGCGGCTTCAGGGTAAGGCTGCAGTGGCTGCCTGCTGGTGCATCATGCAGAGTACTCTTCGCATAATTCTGTACTATAGTATATTTTGGCTGGAAATATACATCGGTTAATTTTTAATAAGACAGAAATATTCATTTTGATGGGTTTTATAGCTAACTGTAAATGCAATAGTCGATACTTGGAATGGAGCATTGGTTGTCTCATTCAGCGAAAACTTAACTATAACGAGAAATCACAGGACGAGGCGCGCGTGAAAACTTCATTAGTTAGTCAAAGCAGACCTAATGCTGGCTTGGAAGGATTAAAAAAAAAAAAAGCAGAACCCCCTCATCTCCCTTTCTATCTGTAATATTATCCTCTTGGACACGTGTGTCAACGTGCCTCATCCATTTTCTGCCTACACGTTATCAACCGTAGTCCTTGCCACTACCACCATTATGTCGAATACAGGTACCATGATGAGGAATCATATCGTGTAACTAACTACTTTGCTAGATCACCGGATGTGAGCAAGTAGACCCCATAGGCCGATAGCGGCTTCCTTGGTTCAACATCCAGGCGCGGGATGGACAAGTCAGGAGCTAATTTACTAGCTAACGCACGGGGCAATCTGGGCGCGCGTTCTCCCACGTCTGGTGTCTGGCGAAAATGGGCCACAACTTCAGCAACACAATTGACACGGTCCTTGCTCGCGTTGGATGGAGCCTTCAGCCGCAGCTGCATCCCTGCACTCTGGGATGAAAAGACAGCGAAAAGCGGCCGATCCAGGAGCGTCAAATGAGCTTTGCGTTTACGCAGGCTGCTGTTGACAGGGGTACGCAGTCTCAACTCAAGGGTTTACAGGCCCTAGCACAGCTCTGTATCCTCCACTGGATGCATGCCGTCAGTCGTGTTTCGCTGGCACTGATAATTGATGTTTTCTGCGATTATGACAATGTTGCACATCTAGCATCAACGTCAATTGAGAGTGCCGCCCGTCCCTGGGAAAGATGGTATCTGGCCATTGGGCCCTGGACGGAGCATCCCACCACAAAATTAGCGCCAACTGTTTGACCCGCAACGCCATCCAGCGAAGACGGATGATGAAATAGCGATTCACAAGCCATCGGGCAAGAATATGACTGAGCAACAAATCCTTGCTTTTGCCATCGACCCGTTGCACCTGCTGCTACCAACAGTTCGAATTCACATCACCAATAATTGAAATCTATAAGATGCAGCACGCCCTAGGCAAGATTCTGTTCTATGTATCATTTGGGGCACTAAGTTTGTTTCTAACGCCCCTTGTACAGGGCTATGGGGCATGGATTAATTCTGTGTTGGGATATGATCATTATAGACTCGCTTCCATCCCTGTGTTAGTCCATTTATCTGCTGCATATGGCCTAAAATTTGAAAGGAAAATGGAAATAAAAACGAATATGCGACTAGCGACCATTATAATATTTTCTAAAGGCACCTGCCAATCAACATATGCCCTGGAACAACGACCAACTCCATCCTGTCTTAATTATGCTCCGCCTCAGGTTGGTCCACCTTCTTTGCTATGCCACCACCGATGGAACTACGGGCGATGAGGACTTGTAAAGGACAAATAACAACCTCATTGTCACCACGACCATCATCATCTCCCTTTTTGACGACAAGAGGGAATAGAATGATTCGGACTACAGCACCTCTCGCTTCAAGCTCTTCATTTGTTAGATTGACACTGCCACTGCGTTCATTCATCAGCGACGCGTTAAACCGAACTGTTTCAACGAGATCGCCATTTTCGTCATATTCAGGTTGCAAGGGTGGTAGCATCATATACTCAGGCTTCTGGGTACGCATCTCGATTGACAGACCCACGGCCTCTTTGATAATGCGTCGCAACTGGGTTTGGACCTGATCCTCCAAGTTTGAAGGCGGCGGTAAGGTCTTGCAGAGCGTCTCGAAGATAGTCTGTACCACAGCCTCTGTATCTAGATCGCGCTGTCGCTGGAAGCTTTCGCGTCTTGACAGTAAGGTCAATGTCAAAGCACGCCATTGCCGTACTGCCTCAGCAGGGCCAACTTCTACCAGCAACTTCTCAATTACCTTGAGCCTTTGTCTTTGCTCTCTGTCGAGACCAAACATATATCGCGTAAAGATAAACTCCCAGATCATATTGGAAACTATAGACATGAAGACATTTTGTCGCCTGATACGGTCACTTAGGTATATATCAACATCAGAGCCATCCAGGATGGCATTATCCAATCGGTCGATCATCTTGTCATCATTGATCTCGTTGGTGAGACGACAGGCCCGCATGTCAGAGAACTTGGAGAAACGCATCACCCATTGCTGAATGTGCGAGCAGAGGTGAGTACAGCGATCATCAAAATAATCTTCGTCACGGATCTGTAAGTAAGATTCAGAAGCCTTGGACTCGAGAATCTGGCGCTGCATGTCCCTGATCCTCTCTTTGGAAGCTTCAAGTTGCGAACGCAGCTCTGCAATCTCAGCAGCAGTGTCCTTGTCAACCAGCTCGGCATTGGCACTAGTAAGCCCATTATTGACGTCGGTTAAACGAGCTACCTCGTTCTGCAATGACTTGAGGGACTGTTTGAGAGCGTCATTCTCGGCATCGCGATCAGCCAGAGCAGTAGCGACGCGTTGTGTAAGACTCGATTCGGTATTGGCGCGGGCTTCGCTGAGGGCGCGATTCTCTGCGAGTAGCTGTTTAACTTTGCTCTCGAGCTCGATGACTTGCATGGATTGTCGCCGGCGCATGCTCTGGGGCCGAGTGGGCGACCGGGGCGAGCCGATGCGGCCCTCGCCATAGCTCTCCTGTAAGGTGTTAGTGCTAGTTATGGCTGGAAAGGAAAGGGTTTAGGGTTGATGTTGAAGCTAAGGTAGACGTACATAAACGTCGGTCATGTCCGTGGCACGGACACGACCTTCATTTGCAACTGGCGTTGGGTGGTCTTGGTCTTGTTGATGCAGCGCCCGCAGGTCGCCGCTGATTTGCCTGTCGACACGGCGCAATGGAGGGGTTGACGGCTGAATGATGCCTGTATCTTCAGGCTGCGACTGACTAGGTGATGGGGTGCGACGCCATCCGGGCTTCTGCGATGATGATTGGTGCGATAATTGGCGTGCTGAGGTTGTAGAGCCTTGCATTGCTGCTGGAGCTGCTGGTTCCAGTAGGGCTGCAGAGTGTTGGGACGACCGCCGGGATGATGTTCGGGTTCGTCCCTCGCTTGAAGACAACTCGAAGTCCGTGTCATTTTCCAAGTGCGACTGAAATGCTCCATTTTCCATCGCCTGTCGCAAAAAGTCGTCCGTAAGAGGATCGCCCTCTCCCGGACGCATCATGTCCCAGTTAAAAAACTCCTCAGAATCAGGGATGTCTTCTTGTACAGGCGAATCATGATCAATTCCAAGTTCGTCAAATTGACCGAGTAAAAGTTTGTCAAGAAGTTCGGTCTCTGGGTCAAGGGCTTCATGACTGGTGGGCACTTGTGATAATTGATTGTCGGTGCTCCCGGACATGCTCTCCTTATCCGAGGACACCTCCACGGCAACATCTGTTGATATAATCCTAAGAGTGAGAAGCATGATAGTCCTAAGGTGTCCGGCAATGTGGCTGGAGACGAATTCGACCGTGAGATTTGCGTTTGGGGGGGCTTCCGCACCACTCTTGGACTGCTGTTGCTGCTCTATTGGCGCTGGATGACCATGTCCTTCCATACGGGAATCTAGACTTGCATGGCCCATGGGGGTTTTTAGACGTTTTTGGCTGCTCTCAAGCTTGTCGGGCTGGTGTGGTGCACCGGAAATCTTGTCTTCCTGCCTTGTGCTTTGACTTCTGGGTGCGGAATCCTTCTCGCCGTCCATGGAAAGACAACAAACGGGACATACGTCCTGTGGTCGAGGATAGCGTGTGCGACTCTGTCGAACAATGGCCTTAATTTGTGCGTCTGTGAATCTATTTTCATGATGGTCGCTGAGATGTGTCGTCAGGTCGTCTGCAGTAAGAAAAGTGGCCTTGGAATCATTGCACAAAGGGCAGATCCATTGTGAAGGTGCGTGCACTTCTCGATGCCAATGTTGGCCATGGGCTGCCAGCATGTGCTCCAGCCACTTCCTTGAGCTTGCGAATCTCGGTGAAGGCGAAACCTTTAAACATTTTTCCGATATACAAATGAACGGCCTGTGATCTTCATTGACGTGCTGCCTATGACATATTAGCATCTTCGCTCGGCGTTCTAGAGGCAACCTGGAGGATATGCTTACTGCCAATTATCACCCTCGAATATGTCCAGCGGGAGAGGACTGAAGCACCAGTCGCAAATATTCTTGTTCTCTACTGGCCGGGGATAATCGACCTGACTCACTAGGACTGACACCGTTTTGCCCTTTTTGGAGGGATGTTGGATCTTTCTAAGCCTAGTTTTGACCTCCAAGCTGTCCATGGTGGTTGGCTTCGAGTGAGGAGCCAAGAAATGTTGGCGAAGCGGTATTGGAGTTCGACTCCTATTTGGTCTCGTATTTCGACTTGGTCCGGAGGTGTCCATCTCGAAATCCATCGGCTCGACCGGCTCCTCGTCCTCGGAGGAGTCCTCTTCGATAACTACCATGGGAAGGCGTGTCCGAACTCTTGGTCTTGGTTGGATCTGTCGCTTGGATTTCTGGTAGAGGAACATCTTGTACGTGTCTGTCATGGAATTGGTGAGCTGGTCGAGAAGCTCCTCGCTCGCGGCGGGGTATAGTGCTTTAACGCATAGATATGAAAACTCTTCAAACGAAGTCAAGTCGAATGTTTCTGTAAATTCTCTCGCCTTTCTTGCTTGGCCTGTCATAGATGATTGTCGAATCACGATTCCGTATTTATTGAGGCGGTCTATGGCCTCGGAAACTGCCTCAACATTTTCGATGCTTAGACTCAGCTGTTGCGCTGGAGCCGAAGACCTCACGTCAATCTGTTCGGAAGCGCCATCTGTATCCGCATCGGGTTCGAGTACTAGCCGCGCTGTTAGAACTATTCTAGATAACTTTGGTTACGGATCTGCCCAAAGCTTTACCATAGGCCAAGTTCCCCACCATCAAGTCCAACACACGGAGCACCTGATCCTGGATCTCGCCATGATGTCGAAGCCTGCGGTCCAGGCACATATTTTCATCCAAAAACACTCCCAAGAAGGTGGCCCATGTTGAAAAACCATGACTGAGTTCTGAAATGATAGCTGCGCCGTTTGCATCCTCCTCCTCATTTAGTCTCGCAATATGCTCTTCAAACAGTCTTTCACATTCGACAGCCAGGTCATAAATCGGTTCATCCTGTTCAATAATATCAGGTTCTTCATCCATGACTCATACCGGAATGATGAAATGTGGTGGCGATATGTATCAATTCCACGATCGATCTCTTCCTTGATTAAATCCCTGGACGACATTATGACCCAATTTCCAAGGTACAATTTTGTCACGTGAAAAGTGAGCTTGAACGGAACTTCATTTCAGCCGAAGATGCAGCTCGCTTGCAAAGGCAGTGTGATTGGCTAGTTATGAACGTGATTGCTCAGCCGCAGATTCCGTTTTCCTCCCCAACCTCTCTGTCTCAACAATGGCCGATTCCACTTGATTACCGGCTATAAATGACCATGGAGTCTATGCAGCCACCTCATGAGACTGCGAGGTTAATTCTCCCGACGGAGTCAATCGGATGGAGTGCTCTGCAGACGCTCAGATCACGGTTATCAGGCAGGATAGCGCGATTTAGGCCCCGCGGGGTGCCTCGCAATCGACCAAAGAAGACTAATAACGATGCAATCATTTTCGAAATTGATCTTAGAGATGTCTTTAGGGCTAAGCCTGTCGTTATTGGTCTCACTAAGGAGGATTACGACGAGATGAATGAAATGGCCCTTGACCTTCTTGGCTCGCTCGACACCATGGTCAACCTTGAGATCTGTAGAAAGTTCAGAGTACCAAGCAGCCGCAAACATGACGGAAATTCCCCGTCAAAACACAGCACCGATGATCAGAGTATAGCAACGATTTTCAAGGGATTCGAGCGATTGGCCGAACTAATGCATTCTTTGGCTTCGTTGGACGAGTCGCCATCTCCACTTGCGGCCGAACAGCGATTTAATGTAACAACTGAGCCACGCCCATTATTTACTCTACCCACAGGAAATGCTGGTACCCTTGCAATTGGTCAATTACGAAAATGGAAGGTCTTCTTGGACGACTTGACGGCAGAAGCTGAGACATCAGAGAATTTACCGCTTCTTCCCCTGGATGTGACGCCACTTTTGAACGAGAATATAGTCGACAAGCAGCTGGAAAAGCGTGCGAGTATCGTTGTTAATACAATTTTCAGAGAGTTTCGACAATTAAGCTGTTCCAAGGAGGAAACACATGAAATAAGGCTACACGTATCCGACGAATTGTATACCAGCCCATTTCAGCCTAATTTAGATATGTTTGTGTCTTGTTGTCCTGGTGAGACATTAATATGGCAAGAAGCCGAATGTGGCTCTTTCAAGTAAGTGATATTTCGATTCAAAAGGCGTTGGGCTCTGTGCTAATGGTCACCTCAGCGCCATGACTGATGCGGTCAAGGGTACAATGTGCACAGCGATTCGTCAAGCAATGGAGAAACGAAGACGACTACACATTCTAGTGAATCCACATGGACTGTTTGATGTTACAGATAAGCTTGATGCAGTGCAGCTACCATCTGATAACTTTGACGGAGAGTCCCTCAGCGAGCTTTTTGATCAAGGAGTCTTCAACCGTATTGAGCTTAAAGACTACATCAATCAAACAGCAAATAAAAAAGTCAGTTTTGAAAATAAAGCCCGTATTGCACTTGGGCTTTCCAGATGTCTCATGGATTTCTTCGACGAGGGATTAGAACTTTCTTCACATAGCTGGACACCTGACAACATATACCTTCGGCTTGTTTCTGTCGGTACCGACAAGGAGACAAAGCGTCGGCTGTACGTGTCATTCAGGCCAAGCCATTGCGAAACTGGTACTTCTGAGTTCATCAACATGTTCAAAAATGGAAGTCCGGTGTTGCTGTCATTTGCGAGACTTCTCTTAGAAGTCCTAGGTGGATCAAAGATATCGATCCGGATACACCCGAACGAGGAAGAAAATATCCAGAATTGGCTAGACCTTTGCGATAAAATTGATAGTCTCGACCCAAGGGAGTATAGTAGTGAATACCTAAGAGTTGTGAAGGGTTGTCTGGATCTATGGAAAAGGCTGCAAAAGTTTGAAGATCGTACTAACTTATTAGCCGCGAGAAAGGTTGTGAGGGGGGCGATATACGAGGAAATTATTCAGAAACTTGAGTTGATTGTGAATTCCCAACCCTCCAAGCGAAAACGACGCGATTCCACGCTTGATTACAGACCTACCAAAAAGATTTCAAATTCTCTATCCGGGTTGAATCTGTGCGATGCTTCTTCTCAGTTCAAAAGGCAAGAAGTATCAAATCCTACTAATCTGATGGCATCAAATTTGTACGAAGCACCAATCGATACAAATATGGTAGGGAACGAGGAAGAACTAGATGAGTCTCTTGACGACCTCGAAAACCAATACGGTGTTATGTCACTATACGACGAGCAGGAAGAAGAACAAATGTCCAACCGACGCAAGGCAACAGAATACTTTATGCACCTGAATAAGGTCACATTGATGTATATTCAACCTCTTCTGAAATTTTCAGCTTGGCAATTACCACCTAAACAAAGGAGTCGAATCAAAGTCGCGATTATCGACAGTGGAATTGATATGACAGACCCCTATATCAGTGGAAGAGCAGGACAGATCTGGGGAATGCGAAACTGGACCAGTAATGATCCCGATAATTGCCACGATACTTACGGCCATGGTACCCAGGTCGCTAGACTACTTTTGCAAGTCGCCCCAGCCGTTGAGCTTTATATTGCCAAAGTGTCGACCGGAAGAGAGATAAATCAAAAGGATACTGGCCGGATTGCAAAGGTAAGGGCACTTGGTGTCCCAAAATCTAAATGAGGAATGTTACTAAGATTAAGCTCGTCAAGGCCATTGAGTGGGCAACAGCAATATGGAGGGTAGACATTCTTTCGATGTCGCTAGGATTAGACGGTGAGGATGAAAAGGTAAAACGGGCTCTCGACAAGGTGCTCGTCCCGCAGCACGGCGAATCAAAGAAAATCGTAATAGCTGCGGCGGCAAATTGGGGAGGCAACCATGCTATTGCATTCCCAGGGTGTTATAAGGGAGTACTCTGCATCCACTCAACCGACGGTCACGGTAATCCTAGTCCCTCGAATCCAACGGTGCGAAGCGGCATCAACTTTGCCGTCCTTGGGCTATCAATAAAATCGAGTGTCAAGGTCAAAGTCAAGAAGAGCTCAGATGGCGTTCCAGCAATTCCTGGCCAGTCACGGCGCGAAGTTACATACATATCAGGTACGTCGTATGCCACGGCCATCGCGGCAGGAATCGCGGCAAATGTGCTTGAGTTTGCGAGGCACAATCCATATTGGTCGGAGGGAGAGAGGGAGATGCTTTATTCATCATGGGGAATGCGTCTGCTGTTTAAGGAAATGGGTAGGGAGAGAAAAGAGCATCATTACATACTTCCCTGGAAACTATTTGACGGCCGACCTAAGGAGGAAATTTGGCGGGATATTCAAGATATTCTCCGAGGTCAAAGGTGGAGAGATACTTGAACACTAAAAAATCACCGATGCATGATTTACGAAGACCTTACCGCGGATGCGTCTTGAAACTGAGTAACTTGGGTACTGGGCTCCATTCGACACTGGTCAAGCCCATGTATTGAACATCACCTGCGCCAACTTTTGCAGTATACACAGTACCGTAGTATAAAATTTTAAAATAATTAATTGAAGGGTTAGGAGTTGGTCTATATCTCAGAACTGGCGACGAATCTTCCAAATTTAACAGCCCTCGCCACAGTGAAGCTGCTGTCCAATACGCAAGCAATACGCACGCCACATTTTCTAGACTGCTCTGCACCAGTAATAACAATCCGAAAAAGTCATGGGCACTCAGTCACGTGTCGTTATCACAGCTACACTTCGTTTTATGACCCCTCTTTACCGAGTGATATTTTGTCTAAACGCTTTCTCTTGTCATCAGCAGCAGCTGTGACTGCGTGCATTTACAAATCCTTGCTTTACTTGATGCTTCGTCAAGTCATTGGCCTCTTCCGTATTCCTGACTGAGGAACTAAACATTATCAAGCCGTTGCTATGTTTTCTAGCCCCAACAAGGGCTTTGTCCCTACGTACCATATTCCGCCAAACTTCTCAATAGGACCTGCACCGCATGGTCCAATCCAACTGGGAAGTATACTCAACAATCTCCGTGATGTCAAGGTGTTGAACTCTGGTTGCCGCTTGCCCATCGACGAAAAGGACATTTATTGCCATCGCAAAAATGGGTTCAGCTCAAAACGCTCCCGCATGCGAAAAGGGGAGTTAGGTATATGGACTCGTGCTTTTAGCCTTGAAGGTCTCGGCGGCCAACTGAGCTGGCTAGGAAAAACTTCCGAGGATGTCGAGTACAAATTTGGCCGGCTTGATACGTTGACCTTCTCCCCTTCAGCGACGTACATGCGCAATAGTATGAAAGAGCTCGATGTGGCAGAATTTGTTGAGGCGACAGACTGGGCGCCGGTATATATGGTCACCGGAATCAAGGTTGCTGTCGAACCTTCCGTCCGCAGGAGCAAAGAGAAAAACCTCGCTGTACGAGGTGAGCTTGGTCTAAATCAGCCTGGTGGGCTACCAGTCGAGATCGGTCCCCGCATCGGCCGTGAAGGACACGATGAGGTTTCTGAAGAGTGGGAGTCTTCTGATGACTTCATATTCGGTCTCGGGGTTGAAAAGCTCGTCTTCAAGCGTCAATGGCTGTCGCTCAAACGGCGGGATGAAGGTTCCTTGCTTTCTGAGCCATTCGTTAAGGGTGCCCAGCTTGTAGGAGAGGGCGATGATGAAGATGAGGAAGACGAAGATGGCGACCAGATTCTCAAAATTGAACTTGATGAGGACATGGATGGCATGAAAGAGGTCTCGGAGATACAGGATGAAGAAGAAACAGCTTGGATTGTGCCCATGAGCCTCACTCAACATCGACTCAAAGACACCTAAGCCAAGTAAATTGTCAACGCCTGTACTATTGGAAGCTTCATGTGGTGGAAAGGAGGACCAGAACAGATCTTATATCTCGGAATTGAATATTAACCAAGCTCTTGTCTATTCCCAGCATAACGACAGAGGCGGAAATAATAATTTTCCCGCGTGGATCCGAGCTAGTGCCATCTTATGTCGGACTTCTCCACCTGCTCTGGCATGCTTGGCCCAGCTTTATAGCCTTTAGCTTGGGCTTAGAAACAATTTACCTTAAAGTAGTTGGGGCTTAGCTCTTGAAATAGAACCCTCTTAATAAGCTCAAGTTTTATCTCCAAGTACTTCGGAGTTTTGAATTAGACAATGTCTTACCAAGATGGACGTCAAATTGGGGTCACAGTGACTCCGTTTAGCTGCTGGCCGTGACGTTTGAGGTATATACATATGCTATGATTCACCGCATTTGGTGGATAGATTTAATCCCCAACCAACGGGTGGTTGGCTATCAAAATTCACACATATCCCCCACTATCCGAGATTGATAGTGGGCCCATGCGTCCTCTCCCTGTGTTGTGAAGCGAAACCCATTTATGCGGCAAACAAGGATTGTCGTCTGTTGGTTCTATACATTCTGCATATGGCGCAGTAGCTATTGCGAGGATCATAGTTATTTGCTTGCCTCTTTCGTCTCTATGACGAGGTCATCAGTCCACCAGTAGCCCCTGTACTGTTGCATTGCCGAACCAAAGAGGATGTCGGCCGCGAATGCTACGTGTTGGTTTGCCGTGCATGTTAGCAAATTGATTTCTTCAGTCAACCCATACAGCAGGTCCTTAGGTGCTTTCGGGGTCAGTACAGGACATTGAGATTGGTGACTGGGATTTGAAGGTTCAAAAAACACTAGATAAACCAAGCGTCGATCTGTGGACTTGATTTCGATCCAAAAGCATATTAGTTTGCATTACCCTAAATAATAGATTACTTCCTTTTTTAAACTCGTGACCACCGTTTTAGAAGCATGCCCAAGCAAGACATCTACCATTTGCATCCTTCTGGTTGGGAGAGCGATCCTAAAGAGGAAATGTTTCAGATTTCTACTCTCGATTACCTTTCAGTCCAGACATACAACTATTATGCGATTTTCTTCAGATTGGACTATGCGAACAAGATCAAGGCTGTTGAGGTGCTCAAGGCTGGGCTAGAGAAAACCCTCAGTCAAGAGCGACACATGGCTTGCAGAATCGAAAAGCAACCTGACAGAAGCCATGCATTTGTCAAGAAGAGGGACAGTACTGTTCAATTCATGGTTCAGTGGCTTGATTCGCCAGATGACCATTATCCAGGCATCGATGACATCGAAAAGTCCAATTTTAGCGCTGTCACTCTTGGTGATCTCAAACTATGGAGTGTTCCGCCGATGACATACGGCGAGAAGCCTGAAGCTCGCCCCGACAACAATCCTATAGTCGCGGCTTATAACGCAAATTTTGTCCGTGGCGGCCTGGTATTTAACATGTACCACCATCATTATTCTCAAGATGTGATGGGCTGGATTGGTCTTACTCACTAGTTAGCCGAGAACTGCAACGCTATTTTCAAGGGGACCGACTTTCCTCCATGGGACCCAGCCTGTCTTGACATATCCAGACTTGTCAAACAGGCACCGCCAGAGGATAAACTAGTTGATGGCCCGCCAATTCCCGAGCGTCGCCCTGACCAGATGCCAGGAGTATCACTGCTGTTCCACTTACCTAAGAGCAGAGCAGCAGAGTTGAAAAAACTTGTCAAACCAACTGATGGTACTTGGATATCGATTTACGATGCCTTTTCGGCCTTCATATGGCGTTCTTTGACTCGAGTTCGTTCTCCTGTCTTCTAACCCGAAGCCTCCTCCAATCCATTTTGGGGGGAGGCTGTCGACATGAGACGACGATTCCAAAACCCGAAGCCTCCTGCCCGGGTTCGAGGCAATATCACGTCTGCAGCCATGAGTCAGACAGCGCCAATTCAACCCCCATCTGTTGCGGATGTTGTCTCTGAATGGTCCCTGTCCCAGTTGGCCTCGTACATCTGCAAGTTAACAGATAGCGTCACGGAGGGGCCTCATGCTATGCTAAACATGGTAGCGACCGTTCGAGACAAATCGACACTGAACATACGAATTGATTCAAAGCCACCTATGCCGCTCCTCAAGACCGATCATCGCGATGCCAACATTGTGGAGGCCAACTTTGGCTTCGGCAGTCCAATCGCCTATCGCCATATTGTGGATTGCGTGACAGTTGGAGTCATTGTCATCTATCCACCACGTGATCCGAGACCTGAGTCCGATGAGGGCCCAGAATTCGCTATTTTTTATGAAAAGGACTTGGCTCAGACTCTGATTGAGGATGCTGAATTTGGCAAGTTTTTCGAGTACCGAGGCGTTGATGTCGAAGACTCCACAGCAAGGTAGAGTAATGAGATATTGGGTAACTTCTTTGAATATAACACTAATATTGGTTTGTAGTGAGGTAGATTAATTATGTCAATATCCTCCAGAGTTTGCACCTGCCAATACAGTCTTTGCATCCTTAGACTTTGCATAAACCGATCATCCCCCACTCGCTTCCAAACTTCATAATAGTGACCGCCACCCGTTCCATGAAATCCCCCTTGAGCTCCCTTCTGAGTGTGAGTTTTGCCTTCTTCTTTGATCAATTCGAACTTAATATCTAACATCATGATATTACCTAGGGCCGCCAGGTAGTGCTAGGGTGGTAACACATGAGCGAGTCTAAGAGCCCAAATGTAGAACGCAGCAATCAAGATGGAATCCAAAAATCATAGAGAATGCGTTTTTATCAACACTGTAAGTTCTAATAAACACGCCTGGGGGAAAAGAAAATACGCATTCTATATAATTGTAATAAGTTCCTCTAAGAAGCCTTGGGAGTGCCTCGGGGTTTGTCGATACTGTTCAAGGGTTGAAAAGTTCTCACATGCAAGCCCAACTCTTTCGTATTTGTCAGAATTCACTGGGGACTTGCCAAGCACTAGATACCTGCGACCCATGGTCCGATATTTTGGGGTCATAGATTCTAACCCGCGACTCAAGCCGAGGTATAACAAGTATACAGGTGTGTTTTCAGTAGCTCTGGTCTTTTTCGATCCATGTGGCGACCGACGAACAGATTTTTCTGCTATGCCACGTGAATTGATGAATTCAAACGTCTCCAATAATGTATCCGCATATACTCTCACTCCGAGTCCTCCGAGCTTTACGAAATATTCGTCTTGAGACCTATCATCTGGGCTGAAGCTTTTCTTAACGATATGGAGTGTCGATTGGAGCATCAATCCCTGGAGGGTTGCATGGGCATTTTGGACCTGGCCCAATGGATTCTTACCCATGACGGTCGATTGTAGTTCTATTACGGCGCATGAGCCTTCATAATCCCAACCATCATTATCAAAAAAAATTGGTTCATCGGTTGACACCCAGGAGAAGGTGGGGCCGCGGTATTGGGAAGGGGCACAAGTCATGAACTTGGATGAGACTTTGCAGTCTGGTCCACGCCATGCAAGACTGGAGATAAACTCTCCTGACCACATGCCTGCGACGTATTGAGACTGAGTGATATCCTGAATAACCTTTGCAATGCCAGACATGGCGGGTAGCTTATCCATGTGGTTGGTAAGCTTTCGCTCTGTATACTCTACTACTGCAAGCTGCCAATAGCGATAAGATTCCTGTGGATTTTGAATAGAAAGAGCAGATCTAAAATCAAATGACTTCTCCTCATTTTTAATCATCCCCAAAGTACCGCATTCACACGTAGATTCGGTCAGACAATTCCACCACAGCTCGTGTGGCGTGTAAGTCACCAGCCTTCTGGAAAGCTTGCTTTCCTGCAGTGTCCAGCCGCGAAGAAAGAGAGGTAGAGTGTCTTTTTCATCAACTTCACTATACAGCATATGCAAGGGTAAATTGGGAATGCGCCTTGCACTAAGTATAGAGTGTTGTCCTCCCTCACTGACCCACTCCATGTCAAAAGGTGCCTTGTCTGTGCCAGCTACATGGATGCGATGGAGAAAGCCCTCGTTCGCATTGTCTGACGTCGCTACCGCAATCGTCAAATACGAGTGGCTGTAAACAGAAGCCATCCTGGATGACTCAATCTCCCAATCAGAGGCGGAATCTTGGATGATGCACAGGGCATCAACCCACAGGTGTCGTTGTTCTAGACTTCTGGTTACTTGTATTGCATCTTGAATTGTTCTTGGTAGAGTGGATATTTTGATCCCTCTTTTCATGGTTTCATAGTTCTTGGACGTCGTCTTGACGACTTCGGCCTTCCCCCAACAATAGCTCAGCGCAATATAATTATACCGTGTTGAGGGGGTGGTCTCTATCAGTTGTACCAGATCAGGATTTGAAAAGTCAAGCTCAATCAGACGGGTTGGAGGGTCGCGTTTCTGGGGGCTGCATATTGAGTGTTGTTGGTCACACCTTGCCAGGCAAGTCTTGATGAAGGCGTATGCTTCTGGCGAATTTGGGCGGATGCTGAGTTCTTGACCAATAATTAGCCCTTCCCATGCGCGTGGTCGGCCTGCATACGGCGTTAGAAGGAGAAGAGCTCAAAATGACTACTACAGGGGGTGGAAAGTGAACAAACTCACCTGTTGGTGTGAATATTTGTATAGTTTTAGCCAGTGACGGGGAAAGGATTACCGCATTGCTGTTATCTCGAACTATGATTTGAAGCAAGGGATCATCGTCGGGCACCAAGTCAAAGTTCATCGCTACTTTTTCAACGAAGCGGCATGTGAGACATCCTTTCCTGCTTGACATCTTTATGCGCTCAAAATCGCTCACGATGGCGTCTATTTCAGGAGGATTTGCAAGCTGCCTCGTAAGTATTGTGTTGTGGCGGAGACGGGAAAAGCGCAAGTTTAGACAAACATCGCAACTGGTCCCATCTTGCAGACCCAAGTGTGATTGAGGGCCAATCTGTAATTTCTCCGACATGATTTTGTACAAGAGGAGACAAGTGCTACGGGGATTCGTGGCGGTTGCTTTTTGCACTGTAATTCATATTCCAGCCTCATTAATCATGTAGCATTGAGAAGCGGCTGAAAATGACTATTAAACTCATGGACTGGAAGAAAGAGGGCACGTGTGTGGTCAGCGATACCCAACATAGAGGTGCCTGATCAACTGTGGCGTTGCTGCCTAGGACGCATTGTCTAGTGCACGTATGTTAATTGGTTAATTGGTGCCTTTTCCAATGATAAGTCGCACATTCAGGTCAGCGCTACACTCCGCCAAGAA
Source organism: Calonectria ilicicola (assembly GCA_020809705.1). NCBI lineage: Eukaryota > Fungi > Ascomycota > Sordariomycetes > Hypocreales > Nectriaceae > Calonectria > Calonectria ilicicola. The sequence continues at coordinate 378,395 of CP085833.1, read as the reverse complement.
CACGATACCCAATAGCAAGCAGCGGTGGCTTCAGTTTCACAATGCAATGCGTCATATGCCCAGCCTCATTCCACGTGGACGTTGGAGAGGCTTTTTCCGTTGGAATCAATACTTATATTTCACGCAGCCACGTGAATAATGCACAGGCTAGTTGAATATAAAGCGACACCTGGTGATTCCTGCTTCAACCTTTTGCTTTTTATTCATAAAGCTTAGAACAGCTATTAAAAAAAAAGATATTCTTTATACCCAATCATCACAATATGCCGCAGAATACGAGGCAGAGCAACACGAGGCAAATCACGACGAGGCAAACCATACAGAGTCAAGCCCCGACAAGGCAAACCATACAGAGTCAAGCCACGACAAGGCAAACCATACAGAGCCAAGCCACGACAAGGCAAGCCGTGCCAAGGCAAACCACAACTAGACAAAACACACCCAGGGTAACAGGAACCACTCAAAGACCGTCTGATAGGAGGCCGCAAGCTGGAACACAGAATGACTCTCTCGATCCGTGGAATGTTTTAGATCCGGTCGCGAGGGCGGCCCGAGATGATATAGTAAGGAGACATCCACAATTTTGGCGAATTTTCAATGGAACGTATGTAACCTTTCTCATTTGAGCAAATTAGTGTGGCTGACTTTGCTCGCGCCTGAAAAGTGCCAGTCCCGCCCTGCGACAACAATACGTCCAGCATCTGCGAGCTCGATACCCCCATCGCCAGTGGAGGGGATAATTGCAATCGCTCCCCTGAATGAAGCTATAGAAGTGGTTTTATGAACAACAAAATCATGCTATAGTCTGGAAGAACCAGGGTACTAAGGATTAGTCCGATAACTCTTGCCTGTTGGATACAATGGCAATGTGGCATCCTGTACCTTTACGCCGTACGCTCCTTATATGTTAAAACCTTGAGGTGAAGATGCTCGAGTTTATATTAGAATTCTGTATCCAAGCGCTCTATACTACATCTACACGGTTAAATTATGAATGCTTTAAGCTTTATTCCACTATTATTATCGAATTCTTGTTAATGTAAGTATTACAAAGCTAAAGTACTCAAGTCTTCGAAAAATTGCTAGATATTCAAAGATATTTTATTATATCATTAAATCAAACCACTGATTCATATGTTCGATGACCCATAATGGAACGCTGGGTATCAAGTGATAACAACCAACGTCTAAAATAGCTGGCATCCGAGAGTGGTACACCTCGTACCAGGGATGCGCCGGTGGTACGAAATCAAGCCAAGCTTCCAGGTACCAATTGAAATGACGCACTGGCTGAAGATAGAAGAATTTGCAAGAAACATATCAAAATTTTATTCATTTATGTACCCTTAAATAAATTTCGACGCCTGATTAGATTAAGGGGGATACTTGCTTCAGAAAGTCTGTTACAGTTTCTTCGAGTCTTTTAAATTTGACTTCCGGAAAATCTTTATCCATAGCCTTTGTATCGGCATTCACATGATGCTTAATCTCTTGTGTCCCAGTAGAGACCTTCTCCTTTGACCAGCTGGGCTCGTTCATCATAATCTTTGATACAAGCTGGTAGTTGAACTTTTCTGGAGCAACTGGCATGTAGCGCTTCCCGCCAGCCTTTGGACTAACTAGAGCTCGAACATGAATCTCGGCTAAATCTCGAACGTCGATCCAAAAGTTAAATCTAGCAGGTGGAAGAGGAGCTGAAGGGCCTTGTGTGGCTACTTTCCAGAGCATCATGTTGGATTCATTCAGCTCTTTGGCGGAGCTGGGTGGAATCGCAACAGGTCCAAAAATCATGGATGGACATAATGTTACAATGTCAAATTGTGGTTTTTTCGTCTTCACAAAAGACCACGCTTCTTGTTCTGCGAACACTTTAGATCCGCGATATGCATCTTGAGGAGTAGCTGCAGGATCTGCTGCTTCAGCGTACGTTATTGGGTTCCAGTCAGCTGAACTATATGTATATGGCGCTTCTTCAGGACGCGCCATGTCCAGCACCGCCCCAAATGAGGAGGTCAAAACGATGCGCTGAACATTAGCATCGTCGCTCGCTTCTAATATTGACCGAACGCCCTGAATCGCGGGGATTATGAGTTCTTTTTCTTTATCTGCCACCTGATAGTTCAAAGGCTAAAATAAATGTTAAATCAGATTCCCTGTTACAATTCAACAGGTAATCACTTACGCTAGCGAGATGGATCACTCCATCAATATCTTTCAATGCGTCCTTGAACACACCAGGGGTTGCGAGATCGTCGATGTAGTAAAATTCTAATTTCTCAGTGTAGTCTTTGTTGTGATTCGCCAATTTTTCAGCCTTCGCTTTAGATCGGACTACAGCTCGAACTTTGAAGCCCTTGCGAAGCAGACAGTCTACAACGTGGGCTCCAACTAAGCCTGTAGCTCCGGTAACAAGAACTTGTCTATAATTTGTCAGTCATGGGGAAAGGCTTTAGTTGCTACTGTGCTTACTGAATCGCCATGTTTTAATATCTATACAAATTGGTGCTTGAACGGGCTCGTCTAAATTGCATCAAATGATTGGCTGTTCAAGCAAAAGAAGAAGAAAGGAAGGAACTTCAATTCTCCGCTGTTGCTTACTTTTATTTACCCCTCATTTAGTATTCTCTTCGTCTTATTCTCGGCATGCATCCGAATAGTGGAGGAGCTATCGGAGGAGCTCCACAAAATCGACCTAAGGCGATAAGCCGTCATCGTCACCAGCTAAGTGAGCTCCTCACGCTAGCCCGAGAATATGCAACATGATTTCTAAACAATCCTTCCATTTTACTATATTTATCATGAATCTTCAATCATTAAAGTTCAATATCGGAGATTCCACACATCGCACATAGCAAGCATCACTTTTACGACAATGACCATGGACACGTTCAAGATTTTTACCTACCCAAAAGCTCCGCGATCCACAATGGTCTTGTACATTGCGGAGTATCTGAAGATGGATTTCGAAATCGTTAATGCTTTCCCAGTTAAGGTCTACCCTGAGAAGGGTGGCGTTGGAGAAGAGTACTTTTCCAAGTTTCACACCGGCAAGGTTCCTGCTCTTGAAACCGCTGATGGATTTTGCGTTTATGAGAATATTGCCGTTTCTTGGTTCTGTTAGTTCCACTTACCATGCATAGATATGATACCAGCTAACAATATTTCTCTTCTTCCCAGTGGCAAAACAGAAACCAGAGGCTGGTCTGCTTGGCTCAAACTTGCACGAGGAAACGACTTGCTTGCGTTGGGCATCGTTCACAGATTACGAGCTGCTGCCGCCCATCATGGCATGGATTAACCCCATCATTGGCCGATCCACTGCAACTCCAGAGCAACTCGCTCAGTTGGAAGAGAACTGCGAGCTCACTGTCCGCGCTATCGAAAAAGAGATTTCTGGTAAGAAGTTCCTTGTCGGCGATGTGCTCACAATTGCGGATTTGTTTGTCGTCTCGGGCTTAGCTAGAGGCTATCAATATGTAAGTCCTTGTAACGGCAATTCAAGGAAAGCGACTAATCTCCTTGTAGGTTTTTACAAAAGCGTGGGCTGCAAAGCACCCCATTGTACACGAGTATTACATGAGATTCAGGTCGGATCCGATCTTTACCAAATATCTTGGTGAGAATGTGATTCGCGATGAGCCTGGTGGAACCTATCCAGACTATGATGGCTTGGAATAATTGGATAAACTATTTTGCAATTTTAATACAATGGAGGATCCATGAATAAATTATTACACTACTTCCTTTTGGGTATCCTGGAATGCCGCTACCATCCATGGGCCTGTAGGCCATGTATTCCGTAATGAAAATGCCTTTGCCGCCCAGTTGAGATATCGAGCATCGGAAGTGGCTCCGGCAATAAATTCCTGACTGCCAGAATTAATGGCTTCCATCAACCGAGCCAAAACGACCTGAGCCAAAGTAGTCGAAATGCTAGAACGAAGAGGCATTTCTTCGGTCATTGTCATGTGTTCCACACTCAAAGCCATCAGTCGTACTACCCGCCATCCCATGATGCAGGCTTTGAAACTAAGCATGGTCATGAATGGATCCTCTGCGCTCTGTGATGATGATCCAACGTCTGTTGTGGACATGTTCGGCTTATTTATTAATTCAATTAGTTGTTCCAGATGATCGACCTTGCAAATTAGCTGGTTTTATTCCATGCGAATTGAAGGCGTTCACTCACAATGCGCGTGAAATCTCGGTCGTTGTATACGTCTCGGTAATTCTTCGACCGAGGCCTTCCTAGTTCCCAACACGCTACCCAGATGTTAGCAAGTCCTCCAAATTCTTACAAATAATATATATGCACTTACTAGAAATCGCGTTGGGTAGTCCCAGCTCTACTATACCAGTTGTGAGCAGCGCATCTTGATGGCTCAAGGTCATCGCAGTGTAATGCCACGCAACCCAAACCGAGTGCCAAAGAGCTTTGTTCACTCTATCGGATTGGCCAGGTTCATCTACTCCAAACCCCGCAGTATCATCCAAAATGTTGAGCGTTCCAATTTTTGGGATTAAATCTAGCAAGCATTAGTCATAGCGAGAGCAACAATTAGAAGCGTGAAATATACCTGCTAGGCTGTGAAGGGCCTGGAATATTTGCGCACGGTTTTCTTCCGATATAATTGAACTAAGGTAGATATTTTTAGTGACAGGTAAAACGATATGGGTTTGGGGTTGAAATACAGGTTGTGCCTGGTTGAACCAAGTGTAATATTGGTGCAGAAGAATACGCTTGCCATTGTCATGTCGCGGATCATCATTTGCATTTGGATAATTAGAATGAGCGAAGCAAACGGTGAGTACCACAATAGGCCAAGAGGTTGCCCTACGGCACGGTTTGGGTGTATTAAATGGAGAAGACACTCATAAAGATCTCCGTGGGCTGGTCTCGGGTCAGGGTTAGCTTCGTAATCATCCTCTTCATTCATATTGAAAGAAGAGTTCTGAATATGTGAAAGTAGGCTCCATGCAGTGGCATTCGGAGAAGCCCATAAATTATCAGGGCAAGGGAGCTCCCATTTGAGCTCAAGGGCCGAGAGTAGTGGCCTCATGTTGCAACTGACTGCCAGTTGAGAGTCAAGATAATAAAGCGAAAATATGACTCTGAAATGAGGTTAATACTAGTATTACCATCCACAAGATGCAATTACTCGCCTCTTTTGTGATTCGTGGTCGATAAAGGCCTTCCACCTACTTTCTTCTGTAATAAGCTCGTCATGGTCCATCGAAGCATCGGGGCTGCCAGTGGTCAAAGCAGCGCCATCTTGAAGCATTTGGAATTCTCTTGCAGCATCGACCAAGATTCTATGTATGGTGATCGCTTTTGGAAACAATTTTTCTTGGCAGCTGTAGATTGCGAAATGTTCAAAGAGGAGATAGGCCTGAATCACCCATATCTCACGGAACCTAGAACGATCCTCTTTAATCTACGCACGTGATCAGTTTGATTAGAAGCTGAAAATGACCTTGTCAGTCCCTGACAGGGGTCGATAACTTACATAATTATCCAGGGTCTTCATTCCAGCCTCGAACAGGGCCGTACTGAATCTTTGTCCGGGGTCATGGTACACGGCTCCTAAACAAGCAATAGCCTGCAGTAAGGGTTCTTTGGTAGTAGCCATATCAATGCTGGGCCTATGTAAAACGGGAAAGTTTGCATGGAACTTTTCGAAGTACGCTGCAATAAATTGTGGAAGCTTAAAGAGCCATGAAATGTCATTAGGTGAGAACAAGTCGGCGGGCGGCTGTAATGCAGATTAGGCACAACACCATGAACAAATCTCCCACCAAACCATCTCACCTCTTCAGGAGCCCCATTACTTTGAGTCACCGACCGGGCTGGTGACTTTGGCGATGTCGACCTTTTTTGATGATGGGACTTTTTTATGTGCCTCTTTCTCAAATCACTTTGGCCACGATCAGTCTTGAGATATTATTGTCTCATACCTGAAAAGCCTCACCTTCTAGAGAATGATACATCGCAATAAGGACATGGGAAAGGCCTCTGGTTAGACTCCCTGTGGACTACATTGTGTTAGTTCACGTTGCGGCACGGCAAGGCGTTGTGATGAGATTTACCGGATCGAGTATGTCGGTTGAGATTTTCCTTCCAAATTGATCAGAAAAAAAGAGTCCTTGTACGATAATGAGGTCATGATGGACTTACCAGGCGGGTAAACCGGCTTGAACAGGCTGGGCATGCAAAAGGCCGCAATGTGGCACTGGATGCAGCAACTGAGGTTGAAGCGACCTCCATGGTGGTGGTTGACATTCTCAAGTCACAATAATGTAGGCCGTGCTATTCGGAGTCTATCTATGGTGCGTCTATCAGTCAAAGGTTGGGCGTGGACAGGCTCGAAAACGGAACAATGCACCAGGTTTGGAACGTGAGGGGTGCTGCGTTGAGAGACCTGCCAGGGCGGATAGACGCGCCGGGATGGTGTTGCGCGCCCGGCGAGGAGAGCCGGGGTACAGCAGCTAACGAGCCAGTGGCTTATCAATTTTGGAGGAGCAGGCATAGACAATCGGATTATGGCTCAGGTCCCTGCCAGGACAAGACACCAGGGATGCCGCGACTAATGCAACCTTTACGATTGGCTAAGGCACTTAGCGCGGGGACGAAACGTCACGATGGCCGGGGAAGAGACCAATCAACAGGTTGGATAACGATATCCTGTTCGATAAGATGGGATGCGGAGAGGCGGGGCTCCTCCCAGAGCGATTCCCCAAAGGATAGCTCTGCAGATAAGAAGCGGAGACTCTGCGACGTGGCTGGGGTAAACGGATCGCCCATTTTCCAAACGAGATGGTTAGTGGCCACCACGACGATTCAGAACAGTCACGATGCAATGGGAGGTGGTGGCAGTTACCCCGGAATCAATCGATCGAGCTGGAGCAGGGGGAGCGCGGCTACAATAAAGTCAACTATTGGTGTCTCTCACAAATGGCTGCTACACCTTCTTGCCGCCATCGACATCCTCATCGTCCACGGCTTTGGCCACAGCTGCATCGGCCACAGCTTGTCCCTCCAGGATGGCCATGTTCTTCTTATCTCGCCTCTCATACCAGACCATGACGGTGACCCAAATAGCCAACAAGGCGCAAACCACAATCATGCAGTACATGCCACGCTATTAACCGGTTAGCCAACTGGGCTCGGTGTGAGTGCGTAAAAGAAACACTGACCTTGAACATGGGCGCTGCATCGGCGCGGTAGAAAATGAGTGGCCACCAGGCCTGGAAAAGGTTTCCACCAAAGTTCATGACTCCAATCACAGCTGCCCTGTAGGCCGGGGGCTTGCTTCGTAGTGTGTCATTTGCCCAAGCGAAAAACGTAGCTTGGCAGCAGTAGATGGATCCAGCCCAGTAATACGACCCAAAGATGCCGGCAGTCGACGTTGTCGGGGCCAGAATAATGACCGAGCTAGCAATGCCCGTAATGGCATTGTAGTAGCCAGTAATCCATCGCTTGCCATAAATATCTGTCCAGGTAGCCCACAAAAGTGTGGAGACGATGCCAACGGCCTGCACTCCGGTAGGGTAGTTGTTCATCTGGTACACGCTGTATTTGATGGTCGGGTGAGACTGCATGTAGAGATTCAGCAGCGTCTGCGAACTGAAGGCCTCTGAGCAGTTGCCCAGGATCCACAAGAAGCCAAATGCGTAAAAGTACCAGGAGCTCAATACGCTCCTAGCAAACTCCTTGTTCAGAATTGGCTTGTCCTCAGCAACAGGAACGCGTTCAATGGCCAGCTTTCTCTCCTCCTCTGAGAGGTATGGAGCCGTAGTGGTAGCTGGGGTGTCGGGAAACAAGAAGTAGCCGTAAATTGCAACTGGAAATGTGATGATACCATCAATCTGAGTTATTAGGTCAGTCTTAGCCATGGTCACGTCGTTACTTTAGCACTCACGATAAATAGCCAACGCCAACCCGCAAGGCCTTGGAGACCGTTCATTGACTTATGAATACCGGATTGAAGAAATCCGCCAAACATGCCTCCAGCCAATCCGGATCCAGTAAAGATTGCACTGCGCTTACCCAATTCCTCCTCGGTATACCAGGAACCAAGGATCAGGTGAGTACCGGCAAAGACACAAGACTCGGAGTATCCTTGGAAGAAGCGAATGGCCATGATGTGCTGTGGAGTCTTGGCAGCAGCTGTGACCATTGTGAAGGAAGCCCAAATGCAGATCATGATTGGGAAAAATATTCTTGGTCGGAGTCGGCTAAGCAACAGAGTATTCGGGACGATACCACTACACAACGTGTTAGCTGCATTAGGCAAACCTGGCTACTGAAAAAGACTTGCATCATATATCCGGATTGATAGATTGAGTTGATGGCAGTGAGCTCTGCTCCCTTGAAGGAGAGATCCTCCTTCATGCCAGAGACATAGGCCTGTGTGATGTTGGATCGATCAAGATAGTTCCTGTTCCTAGTTAGCAGAGCCTCTCGGTTTCCTCTCCATCAATGCACGTACATGAAGTAGGCCAAGCAGCAAAACGATAGGATAAAACAATCCAGCTTAAAGACCAGCTTCCTCTCCAGCGGAGACCGCGGGTTGCCGCTAAAATACTCTTTCATTCGCGTAAATGCCATTTTCGCGGTGTTGAGTCGACACGATCTACTGTTGGAAAATGGCGAGGACTGTCGTCCCGAATCGAAATCCTGTGGAACACGTCTTGTGCTCGAACTTGGTTTCGAAATGCACACCGTACTTATAACTTTCCCATCACCCTGCCCGTGAGGAGGTTCAATGCACCTGTGCAGCCTCGGGATGTTAGCAACCAGGTCTTGAACCGGCCATAGTCTGTATAGAATCGTGTCACTCGGGCGGCGGTGCTCCTCTCCCACGATTACCCCAGAAACGTTGCGGAGGTTGCATCCCGTACCAATTGACAACCGCCAGCCTGGCTGATCAGGTCTGGGGCAGTAATATGTGGGGACAGGAGGTGTGGTCTAGACACGCCAAGCTGCCGTGATTGTTACCAAAGCAATGGTGATAAGCCGCTGCAGGTCATCTTGGCAGAGCGCATGGACGCCCCTGGCCAGGAGGCGCTCCTCCCAGCCTTTGCTCGCTCTCGCAGCCTTTAGCGCCGACGTTCCGAGCACAAAGCCGTCTAGGACCAGCTGCATATCTCGAGGGGGGGCTACGAATCACCCCGCTTATTTCAAAGGGCGAGATAGCGGTGGAGAATCCCTGCTCGAGATAGCGTCGCAGCCTTTCGGGGAACTACCCGGTACCCACATTCTTACGTAGCTCGGGCGGTAGCAAATGACAGTTGTGCTGGATCGTCAGACTCGAAAAATTCACTATCGCGTGAGGATTGAACTGATTGTTCATATCTCAGCTTTGAGGGATCTGAAAGGTGGTGCAAGTCAATCGTGTCCTGAGTGTCAGGTAAAGATGATGGAGTTGATAAGCAAAGATGGGAACAACTAGACCAGACCAAATTAATGGTGTGCGATTCATCTCCAAAAATAAATCACACAATCTACCATCATGATCATGGACAGGTCACAATCAGGTGAGGATGAAATTCAGATAATAAAAAGAAATATTTGCTTTAGAGAGGCTATGGCTATGTGTGATTGCATTCTTTTAACATCAAGCCAGGCATAAACTCCCAGGCCGCCCAAACCAAGGGCTAGCTAATTCCCGAGAGATACATAAAACACCCGAAAATTCAGGCGTGATACAAGATGATGACTCTTTTTAAGTCTTGACAGTAGGGATCTCATACACAACTCTCGGCACGTTATCGAACTTGCCCAGGCTCTTGTGGCCCTCGGGATCGGGGTACTCGCCATCAAAGAAGTCGGCGTGCTTGGCAGTGTCTCTGGGCTTGTCGATGTCAAACTCGTACCTCTTCCAGCCATGCTTTCTGGCATCCAGGTAGTCTGCCATGCAAAACACTCTGTCATCCATTGGCTTATCCGCACCCATGCGCTCAAGAAGAGGCGAGTTCTCAATGGGAACGAGCTCTCGCTCATCAGCAGGTCGAGAAAAGTAGATGACACCAATGCGGCGGAGGTGACGCTGGTCAACAGGAGGCTGGACTACACGGTGGACAGTGGCCTTGAAAAGTCCACCAGTAAGGCGTTCTAGGGCCTCACCAAAGTTCACAACAAGACCATGAGGCTGGTGCTTGACCCATCTGTACGAGCCGGTGTGGTGGCAAAGAACCTGCAAAGCCGCAATTGGCTGGCTGAAAAGGAATGTCCAAGTACCCCAGTCTGAAGAGTTGTTTGATTAGCGGAAATGAAAGACATTATGCGGTCCCTCAAAAGGGATGGGGGAGATAAAGGACTCACCAGTGTGACCAGACAGGAAAATATCGCGGTACTTGTCACTCTCTTCCTGAGATCGAGGCTCACACATCATCTACAAAGCAGTCAGTTTGATTTGGACTACACTTGTTCACATGGAATGAACTCACGTAGCGGATGTACTCGGTCTTGGATCCGCCAGGGGCGTGAGTAGATAGGACAGCCTCCTCAGGAACCTCGAGGATCATGGCCACAAGCTGGAGCAGCTTGGATAGAATATTGGTTCGAATGAAGTGCATAACTTCATTGGTCTCTTCGAGGAAGGGGCGCATAATCTCGGGGTGGGGACGGTTCTTTGGGTCGTGAACCAGAATATTGTAGTGGTCAAGGGCCTTTGGGAAGCCACCCTTGTGGCCCAATGGGCCAGCTGGCTTGTATCCAACGTAAAGACCACGGGCATCCTCTTCGGGTGTAACTAGGGAGGTCAGTGGATGAACTGAATCTCGGTTGTGGCCACTTACCCTCGTAGGGGGCCTTCTCTTCAGGAGACAAGGTCATCATGGCGTTGGAAATCCGCATCTGGCGCTGATACGTCTCATCAGAAATGCCATGGTTTGTTAGTGTAAGGAATCCATATCCGGTGGCTGCTTCGTAAAGGTCCTTGGCGAGCTCTTTGCGGCCGACGGGATCATCAAATTTGGAAAGGTCAATGTTGACCAGATCCACATAGTCAACTGGGCATTGCGTCAGAGAAAAGTCGGATATGTAAACACAAATGGCTACTCACGGTCCTCTTTCGTGGGAGGGGGCGTTTTGTATGCCGGGAGGATATTGATATCGGCAACCATGATGAAATATTTCTTTGGCTAACAATGTGTGTGATTCAGAGACTACAATTGTAGTGTTGATTGATGGTGATGGTGTGGATGGGGAATAGACGCTTGGACTAGAACCAGAAATGGCGATAATTATATCTGACGTCGAGGGGCCGACTTCGCTGATTCCGAGGATCTGAGGCTGGCCTCAAAGACCAAGATCGGTGCTGTCAGACGAGTCCATTCCGCCGCGGCAGTGGTGGACGCCCTAGGACTGGGAGGAGCATCTGCAGTGCCTTGATCCGCGCTAATAGATGGAGCGCGGAGCTCCTCCTGGGTCAGGTGGCGAACTGCAACTAGGAGCTCCTCTAAATGTGCTCTAAACAGAGACCCAAACAATGCAGCAACTAAATTGGCTGCTCTAAATGCACGAGAAATGCGACCTGTAACAAGCGTGAGCATCATGCAAATTCATAGTGCTCTTTTCCAAGATCTCAAGGAGAGCGTGAACAGGCAGGGCCATGCACATGTCAAAGTGCTATTGTGCTCCTCCTGTCCTGGTTCATGGCCATTACAGAATTCAGTCAATGCAATTCAGACCATTCTATGATTCTATTCTTCCTAATTTTCAAGCTCGGATCACTGGTTTCCTCCAGATCCCCCGGATGCTGCATTGGAACACCAACATGGGTCGGATACTCGGGCAGGCGGTGCAGGTGCACATCCATCTCAGCAGACTGCCCCATTCTAATCCTGGTCAGAGCATGCGGAGAATCGGGGTTAACTTGGGAATCCTCCCGGGCATGTGCCACATGATGTTTAAAATAATCCCTGACCCTTGATTAGATGCGGTTCGGGTCATCTGCATCCGGTATGCATTCCCCGTAGTTTGAGAGTGGAAGCTGTTCTTGCATAAAGCAATTTATGTTCATAATGTTCAGGTATTATATGCATTAGACTGGGTAATGATACTCTTATGAAAACAATGCTTATTCAAAATTACCAAGAATTCTTCTTATCTAAACGATCTAGATTATGCAGATTCCCCCATTGACTGAATCATATCGACTGTGCCATTAGCAACACCCACAAACTTGTGCTTAGTAGCACTATCCACAGCTACCTGCGGTAATGAAGCCGTGGGGGAGCCCCATCCACCTCCACCGGGAGACTTCACTACGATTCGGTCTCCAGCTCCCATCATTGCTGTGTTTTTGCCACCCAAGTTGATCACTCGGCCATTGTTCTTGATCCAAAGATTTTGGCCCCTCTCACCATCTTCACCTCCTTCAAGTCCATATGGTGCAAATGTGCGTCGCTCACTGAGAATGGATACCTTGGTTGGAATGGAGAATTCCAGCTCGCGGATGATACCTTCTCCACCAGGATGAGCACCAGCACCACCACTGCCTTCTCGCAAACAGAACTGTCGCAGAATTACGGGATATCTTCTCTCCAGAATTTCTGGATCTGTGATTCTGGTATTTGTCATGTTTGTGTGCACGCCACTGGTTCCGTCCCACGTGGGACCGCCACCGGAGCCACCGCAGATGGTCTCGTAGTAGCCGAAGCCATTTTCGGCATCATCAGTACCGAAAGTCAAGTTGTTCATACAACCTTGACTGGCGGCAGCAGCCTTAAAAGCCTTGAAAATTACATCCACGATTCGCTGCGAGGTCAAGACGTTGCCTGCACAGACGGCAGCGTCCTCGGACGGGCGCAACAAGGAGGCTTCCGGAATGCGGACATCAATTGGTCGAATGGCGCCTTGGTTTAGAGGAATTTCCATGTTGACCATGCAACGAAGCGCGAAAATAATAGACGAATTGCAGATGGCAATGGGCGCGTTCCAGTTTCCTGATTATGTTAGTAATTTGATTTGGGGTGAAAATATGCATATTGGGGAATCTTACCATAAGCTTCTGGTCCCGTGCCTTCAAAGTCGAAGACAGCACCGCCGGTGGCCTCATTGATGCTAACTTTAAGCTTGATGGGCGTACCATCATCCATGTAATCAACTGCTTCCAGCGGCTTGCCCTCAGTTGTTTTGTAGATGGTCCTCAACATGTCTCTAACTGCTCGCTCAGCAGCGCCTTGAATCTCGTCCACTGTATTGGTGTTAGCTCAAGACCTCAGGCGAGCTTGGGAGAAACTTACTGTAGAATTGCACGACCTCAAGGCCGTAATCTTCGATAAGGCCATGAATCAGTTGGCTACCGCGGTGATTTGCTGCAGCTTGCGCCTTGATATCAGAAATGTTGTCTCTTAAGCAGCGAGTACCTTGGCAACCAGGTGACTTTGCAGGTGCCATAAGGAGCTCAGTGAGTTCTTCCTCCTTAAATTTGCCTCCTTCCACAACCTTGAACGATTTGATGACTGCACCCTCCTCCCACAACTCCTTCGAGTTGGGAGGCATGCTGCCTGGCAGAATACCGCCAATCTAGTTACAATCAGTATTATTCACCTAAATGATGTTTTAGATCAGCTCTTACATCAGCATGGTGGCCTCGGGATGCCGTCCAAAAGATAATATCTGTTCCTTCGGCATTAAAGACTGGGGTGATGACAGTCAAATCTGGCAAGTGGGTGCCACCACAATCTGTAACATTTGTTAATTCAAGTATTGCGTAATTTTATTGCAAAATCTTACCTGGTGCGTTGGAAAGAATCACATCGCCTGGGCGGAGATCTTTTCCCCAGTGATCAATTTGCCACTTTACGGCAAACGCCATACTTCCAATCTATCCATTCTTTAGCATACCTTAATGTAATAAATCCCGTTGGCTAATAACTCACCATTGCCGGAACATGAGGCGCATTAGCCACAAGCCCTCCATCAGGAGAAAATACGGTACAAGAAAAGTCCAGGCGTTCCTTGATATTTGTGCTGACACTTGTCTTCTGAAGAGCACGACCCATTTGTTCAGCTACTCCCATAAAACGGTGACCGAAAATGGATAACTGGATAGGGTTTGCTTGGGTAGACGATAGTGTAGCTTTGGTTCCAACTTGAACATCAATCACGACTGTGTCGGAGAGGATCGTCGCCGTCGCTTGGGGCACAACCACAATAGTTTGCTTATCATCGATGACCAAAGCAGGACCCTGGATCTTGGAGTGAGGGCTCAGCTCTCCAAGAAGATAAACAGGGGTTGTGCTCCAGCCAAGACCCTTAAAGTATACATCCTTGGTGATATGAGCCTTGGAAGTCCAGACAGGCTCTGAAGATGCCAATTCAGCGGGCCATGGCTTAGAGAAGTCATGGTTGCTTTGGCCGATTGAGCGCACTCGGCAGTCCTCGACGATGACATCACGTCCAACGGGCAAGAATCCGAATTGGCTCTGGTGAGCCTTCTCAAACTCGGCCAGGAAGCCTCCTGTTCCAGGCTTGTCCTGGATCATCAGAGCTGTGTCGCTTCCGTGGTATCGCATGTTGAGATATCTTTCTGACACAATGCGTGACTTTGCAATACGCTGCATCAAAAGAGCATCTTCAGCTTGATCCTGAAGCTTATCTAGCTCCTCGGAGAACGTCGTCATATTTTCGGCGCAATAAGTAGCTGCAGAAGGGCTGCGCTCTTCGTGAACGACATCTGCGAGTGACATGCCGTGCGCTGACAGAAGTGACGAATATTTGTGAATGAGGATGCGCGAAATTCCTAGCGTGTTTGCGATATCGCATGCGTGTTGTCCACCTGCACCACCGAAGGAGGCCAGGTTGTGAAGACCAGCATCATAACCCTTGGCCTCAGTGAGGGTACGAATAGGACGGCACATGGCCTCGTTAGCAACGTCCAGGAAGCCAATTGCCACCTCTTCCATTGTCAACTTGTCGTCTAATTCCTTGTTGATTTCTTCAGTGAGTTCGCTAAATAGACGGCGACTGGCCTCAATATCTAGAGGAAGGTCCTCATTGGGGCCAAAAATATGAGGGAAGTACTCTGGGCGAAGGCGGCCAAGGATCAGGTTGGCATCGGTGACTGTCAGAGGTCCACCCTTTCTATATGCCGCAGGACCTGGGTGTGCTGAAGCGCTCTCAGGTCCGACCTTAAACATGCCACTTTGCCAGGAAAGGATACTTCCACCTCCAGCAGCGACAGTGTTGATGTCCAGTTGAGGGCTCTGGACGACAATACCGGCAGTAGTGGTCTCGAATACCTGCTCAAATTCTCCAGCATATCTGAAAAGAAGGGTTAACGAATGCATCGACTAAATATGAAGGGGGCGATAAATACCTTGATACATCTGTACTTGTGCCACCCATGTCGAATCCGATAACTGGAGTGCCCTCCTGTTGGTCAAAGCAAGTTCTTGCGTATCCGACCACACCGCCAGCAGGGCCGGAAAGGATCGACCTCAAGCCGGAGAGGCGAGAAAACTCTACAAGGCCACCATCGCTCTGCATAAACTCGCAGCGACAGCCACTCGTTCTTAGGTCCTCGAATCCCGATTCGAAGCCCTTAATGTAACGCTTAATTTCTGGAGTGAGATAGGCATCCGCTGTAGATGAGTGACCACGAGGGACAATCTTAACCACGGGAGACAGCTCGGCACTAAGAGAAATGTGTGTGAACCCGATTGATTCTGCCAGTTGCCCCACTGCCAGCTCGTGATCCCTAAAAGTGAAGCTGTGCATGAGACAGACGGCGACCGAGCGGTAACCCTCATCGTAAGCCTCTTGGAGTGATTTCCTGGTAGACTCAAGATCTATAAAATATTAGCATACGATGTGACTCTCCATTTCTCCCTTCCCTTCATCTTACCTAGACGCTCCAATACTCTCACAGCTTCACCAGTAACACCCTCCACAAGGGCCTCATCTGAGGAAATATCGACTGGGATTGGGACCTTGCTCTCTGTCCAAGACTCCAGAGTAACACGCTCATTAACTTCAATAATTTTTGAATATAATGCCTCAGGCTTGTTAATTGTCATGTCAAAAAGCTTTGGTCTTGACTGGTTGCCAATGTGAAGAAGGTCCTACAATCGGGTTAGTACATCTGAAGGCCAATTCTAGCGCTTTGTCCCTACCTTTAGGCCTTTTGTCACCACAAAAGCGGTTCTCTCTCCCTTCCTTTCGAGGAGAGCATTTGTGGCCACAGTTGTTCCCATGCGAATAGATTCTATCCATATCAGCGTTGTGCAATTAATGCTGAAACAGATTACTTACCAACGCCATTAAGGGAAATCTTTTGCCCTCTGGGATAAGGTTTTCCAGTCGCCTTCTCCAACACTCTTCGAATAGCTTCCACAGGAGCATCTGCATAGTTGGCAGGATCTACAGAGAGGAGCTTGATGAGAATATCATTTTGACCAGGTACGGTGGCGACACACTGCAGAGATAATTAACACTGAACCGACTGGATGAGAAAATGTCTTACGTCAGTAAATGTGCCGCCTCTATCAATCGAGATGCGGATGCCATTTGAGCGATCTGGAAGAGAACCCATGATGATATGAGGATATGGATTGAGTATAGGTATCAAAGGGACTGGTTCTTCATCCAGGATCAGAGGAAGTGGAAAAGGGCGCAGGGTTTGCTGGAAATGCAGTGCGACACCAGGGTGATTTAACCTGGGCGATAATCACATCTGCAACCGGCACGAATCTAGTTCTGAGCTCCGAAAGTCGCATGTATCGACCCCGGGGCTCCTCCGCCACCGATGAATCAGAGCCGCTCATTGTGTGAGGAGGAGACCTGGTGGAGAAATCGGAGCTCCGCAGTGACGCTCCCTGTATCGCATCGCTTCCAGAGGGCGCCATTTCTCTGGGACGCGAGGCCAATCGGTTCCAGGCCGAATCTCAATCTGGTTATCTCTGGAATACTGGCTGAGTGAAGCTCGATAAGCAAAACCAGACATTTTGGGCATGGCGCGTCGACACTGCACTCCACAATGGAGCTCCACCTCCACACAACTTGGCGGACAGGGAGAATGGCACCGGCATTTGAGCGTCAATGACAAGAGGAGTTCTAGCGCGTCCAAAATATTAAGTAATAGCATCGATTTAGTTATGAAATTATTCTTATTGGGGTAAGAAGATGCAAGTTACTGCCCATGTTATTGGCACGCGACATGACGTGCTTCTCGCGCGTGCTTAGTTAACACTTCTCGGAATCGTCGTGCGAATACACTCACTTTTGGGATTCATTTCTGCTTTAGGGTATTACAATTCACGTGTAAAGAGATTTTCAGATTTTATAAATTTGAATTTATTTAATTGCGGTATTACACAACATTACGAACAGCTTCATCAAGAGCTTTAGCTACGTACTCAACATTTCCGTCATTCAACCCCGCAATCGAGATGCGAGACGTCTCGGCCATGTAGATGTGGTATTTATCTATCGATCAATCCGTTAGCTTCAAATAATATTCCAAGAGCCAGGAGTTGATCTTCTCAATCACTGCATGCGGAAAAATGAATTGTACTGCACATACCTTCCAGGTGGGAGATTTGAGCGGAAGAAATGCCCAAATACCCAAACATGCCCGTCTGCTTGACTAGATGAGACCAGTCTCCTGGGGCGTTAAGCTTTTGAAGCTCGTCAAAGAGCTTTTGGCGCATGGATGCAATGCGTGAAGACATGGTTACCAGGTCAGTCTTCCATTGCGCCGCGATCTCTGGAGTAGAGAGGACGGTCCCTGCGATTCGGGCGCCGTAGACAGGGGGGTTGGAGATTGTCGCCCGCTGTGAATTTGCAAGGATGGACCCGACAGTGCGCGCTCCATCCGCTGAGCTCGCGACCATGGCAGTGAGCCCGACGCGTTCTCCGTACAACCCCATGCTCTTCGCAAAGGACATGCAGACGCATGTTTCCAGCTTCAGATCCTCTACAAAGTATCGAATGGCCCATGCATCTTCGTCGACGGATCCAGAGTTGAAGCCCAGATACGCAGAGTCGAAAATGGGAAAGATGTTCTTCTCCTTGACCACAGCCGCGATGCTCTTCCACTGGTCGCGCGACGGGTCACAGCCTGTCGGGTTGTGGGCGCAGGCGTGCATCACCAACGCAGAGTGATCATCAGCGGCCTGCAGCGCGGCCAAATAACTCTCAAAATCAAAGGAGCCATTCTTGTAGTACGGCAAAGTCTTGACTTTGAAACCGAGATCAGCAAATAATAGATCGTGGTTTGACCAAGTTGGGTCTGTGATGTAAACCGTCTTCACGCCACATTGGGCTTTTTTCAGCGTGAGCCCGGCGAGAAGAAGTGCACCTGTGCCAGAGACAGATTGACAAGATGCCACCTATTTCAAGATTAATAATTGCCCCCCAAGAAGTCTCTATTTTAAACGTACTCTGCCTTCTGCAAGGGCGTTTGTGCCATGAAAGACCAGATCAACCGCTGCCTCGCGGAACCCAGCTAAGCCCGCAATCGGTAAATATTCGTGCCCCGCTTCTAACAAGAGTTCCTTTGCCATTCGAACCGACGGCAACACCCACGGTTGGCCATTTTCATCGCGATAAGTTCCCTGGCCCAGGTTGACCTTATCTTGAAACTGGTCGGCCACATATCTCCGAGTAACATCAAAGATGCTGTCCGGAGGAATGAACGCGGCTTTGGCAAAGACTGAGCTTGACTGAGTGGCATCCATAGTTACGGCAACAGAACCAGAGTGAATGAATCCAGAAATCCGCAATTCAAAACCTTCTAATCCTCCGATATTAAAGCCAATAAAGGCTCTCCATCTATAAATGACGGTTAGTAACCGGCCGAAGCTATCGTCATCTTGACCCTTCGGCTAGCTTCCGAGCAGCTTTCCGACCTGTGGAGCACCACCACGGCTCCATTACCGACGCTAGACAGCATGCTCTTGGTGGATCACGAAAACTGAATAGAAAAGAGGTCAAAATAAAAGAGTGCAAAGCCGATGAAGAAAAAAAAATTATACATTTAAAATTAATATCTCATTCATCGAGAAGAAAACACAGTCATAATGGCCCCTACCTGTCCTCCTCGCGGCGTTTACGCCCCAGTGGTCGCCTTCTTCAATGAAGACGAAACCCTTGACTTGGGGGCGCTAAAGACCCATGTTACACGTCTCGCAAAGGCCGGTGTCGCTGGGCTCGTCATCCAGGGCTCCAATGGAGAGGCACCACACCTGTCGCACGCCGAGCGACAGGAAGTCATCAAGACAGCTCGTTCTGTCTTGGAAACAGAGGGAATCCCAGGTGCTGTAATCATCGCTGGCTGTGGTGCCCAGAGCACACGAGAGACTGTTCAATTATGTCAAGAGGCCAAGGAGTCTGGTGCCGACTTTGCCCTGGTCTTGTCGCCCAGCTACTGGAGTGAGTACGCGTGCTATTTTGCCCTGTTTCAGTGCTAACCATGTTATCAGCCGGAGCCATGCAGAAACCAGTTATCTTCAACTTTTTTGATGATGTCGCAAAGGAATCCCCCATTCCCATTCTGCTCTACAACTTCCCTGCCGTCACCTCCGGCATCGACCTTGACTCAGACATGATCGCTGAGCTGTCCGCCGCCAACGCCAACATTGTCGGCTGCAAACTCACATGCGGCAACCTTGGCAAGCTGCAGCGCGTCGCTCACGACCCAAGAGTCAAGCAGCCATTCGCCGCTTTCGCTGGAAAGTCTGACTTTTTCCTCCACGGCCTTGTTGCCGGCTCAAATGGTGTGATTGCTGCGGCCGCAAATCTTGTGCCTGCAGTCCACGTTCATCTCCTCAAACTTTACGATGAGGGCAAACTAAAGGAGGCCCAAGAGCTCCAGACGCGTCTTAGCCAGGCAGATTGGGCCTTGGTGCAACTGGGAGTGGCCGGGTTGAAGGCAGCCCTAGATAGATACTACGGTTATGGTGCAGGAAGGAGCCGTCGACCTCTGACGCTCGTGAGCAGCGCGAAATTCGAGGGCGACAGGGATACAATTTTGAGAAGCTTAGTAGAGTTTGAGAACTCGCTATAATTTAGAGGTTTAGCAATAAAATAAATACGATTAGACTTTTATTCACCATCAAAGACTATCTCAAGTCAAGGGCTTTTTTAGTTGTTGTATCAACGTCCCTAGCGCGCCTGCCTTGAGTCTACATTCTAATTTTTTGTGAAATACCCTAGAGTCTCTAATATTGCTATAAAATGACTTCATTTACCATTTTTCACTTCATTTATTGTTCTCAATTTAAATATTCCCTTCAACCTCAATTAACATGTCTATCATAATTTGAAACCAAATCTTATGGTTGCTCTCTCACGTAGAGGATTTGTAAAATAACGAGGTCGATGGGAAAGTGATCGAAATGGTATTTACACCTCATCAGATTAGTAAGTTGATAGGCTCACCCACCATCCCTTAATCACACCGCAATACATCACGCTCAAGGTTTGATCTAAAATATCCCAATGCAAAATTAAGAGTCTATTTGAGATAACTTTATTATCCAATTCGATTGCTTTCTAAAAAAAAAAAGCTGTGCATCTTTCGGGTTACGCGATCGAAGTGCTCTGTGGGTGGCGAGAGCGGGGTGTTCTTATTTTTTTGGACCATAATTTTAGCGACGAGCCTGTTGGCTTCGCCTTTACGCACTCATGTACCAAGGGAAAGATGGATGTGCAGCACAAACATGTCGTAATCAATAATGAGCTAAAATTTCATATTGTATCATCTATTCGCTATTTTATAATAAATTCTATTCTTAATCGTCCAGAACGTAGGGCTCGCCATCAATCTTTTTCCAGATTTCATCACTCTTCAACCTCATGTACCATTCGTGGATGGCGGGGTGGTTAGCAGCCCACGTCTTCTTAAACACCTAATTTCTGGTCAGTCCTTGCTCTGAGCTAAATATTCACTGTGTACTCACAAATTGGTAGCCTCGAGCAATGGCGGCCACAACAAACAGGTCTGCAATAGTAAGAATGTCGCCGACCAGGAACTTCTTCCCTTGTAGAGCCTTCTCGACAACACTAACCATGCCTTCGCTGTTCTTCTCTACAGTGGCAAGAATCTCGGGTGATGATGGCGCCTTGCCAATCACTGGGTTGATCCAGGCCATGATGGGAGGGAGAAGTTCGCTGTTGGCAAACGAGGCCCATCTATTGTTGCATTAGGTGAGCATTTGCATATGCAGCAGACAAGACGGTGCGCCATGAGCAACAAATAACTTACTTTAGAATGGTGGCTTCCTCCTCGAGGGTAGAGCCTAGTAGTGTGGTTTTGGGGTCCTGCTTGGCCACTATTATGACTTGAGTCAGCGGTGTTCCTCAATGAGGCTCATGCAAAATACAAAGACACTTACGGTAGACAGAAACGGGAACGCACTCAAAAAGAGTGAAGCCATTCGGGCCCTCTAAAGCAGGGACCTTGCCAGTGGGAAACTTGGAGAGATACTCCTCTCCAACGCCACCCTTGCTAGCGTCAACCTTGATGGGCCATGCTTCAATGTACTCAACATCTAGCCTAGGAGGCTGTTAGCAACGAAGCTGGTTCGATTTCAGCGGTGGGGAGATTTACTTGTTGTATTCTGCAATATACAGGCACATGGTCGCACGAGGCGCCTTGGGGTACCAGTATAGCTTGAACTTTGATCTAGAGGAATAAGCGACGATGAACCTTTGGTCTTGTTGGTGTACTCACTGAGTAGACATGATTGTGATGTGATTGTCTATTGCAAAACTTGAGTTGTCCGAGAAAAAAAAAGATAGAGTGCAGAAAAATATATATAATGGGTTCGAATTGTTTTATTCTATAAATTGAAGGAAAGCCCATTGACTATACGCGACTTCAAGGCGTATTTATCTCATTGTTGGGCAGCCATTTTGCATGGAGCATTCACTAGACGCGGGCGGAGGAGCTGCTGGAGGAGCTCCGCCTGATGGAACCCGCGAGATATCGTTACGCTGCAGCCACAGTGAGCCCCTCACTGCGATCTAAACAATAGATCTGGTCCATATATTATTTCCTCTTATCATCTTATTTGTACTGCAATGAGCCTATTGGCCAACAAATTACATCCGCCGTGCGCAGCAAAGACTGGGGCCGTCAGAATGAAGGACTCAGTGATGATGGGTGGGTAGACTTAGCGACGCGGGGTACCTCAGGCCCTGTATTTTAGGTGGCCCACAGCACCCATTCGCCAACTCCCAGTGAGCTTGACTACTCCATTCCATCACCCCGGTTGACAGACAGGCAACCAAACAACAGCTTACGCGTATTCCCCCCTCAGCGAGCAATTAACGTCCATTTATTCGTATATATGGCATCGCATGCAATTCGTAGGCTAGAAGGTGTAAAGATAGCTAGAAAATACATGAGTGCCATTCAAACAAAGTGTGGTTTGAATGTAAGCTAGTGATGACTTTCCGTTCCCCTTGAATTGCGACCCAATCAATAGCTGATTGCTTTCCCCTGATTGCTACTTTTTCCATCACAAGTCTATATGTGTCAATATGTTACTTTTAGATAATATTCTATACATTATAAGCAGGGACAGGCGAGCGGTAGGCGAATGACATTATACCTAAACAAATATTACTGGAAGTGCAACAAGCAAATGAGTAGACAAAGGCAGCTGGGTTCAATAATAGTATATACAATCGGAATATATCTTCATGATGAACAATTCTTTTATCAGATCAAGACAAAGCTTACGCTTTGAGTTACATGCTATTCATCTCAAGGTCACCTGACAAGCCATCCAAACGTAAACTATGTCAGCTTGGCAGCGCACCCATGCATCCGGTAACACAACCAAAATTCAATTGTTAAGCTGCTTCGGCTCTTCTCCTTTCTTCCCTCTGCTTCCATATTTTTTTGTGCCGCCAACCTTGTATCCTAGTGTCGAACCTAATATCTTCCGTCCGACTCTAACCTCTCCGCTCCATCCTTCATACCATCAACACTCCTCTCGAAAACAAACGTTTGTCATCAGTTACTGAATTCCAAAGCTCTCGTCAGCATGCTACCAGAAAGGTTTCCCCGGCGATATTTTGTTGGCATTCGTACCCCGGCGGAATTGGGCATCAAATGGCCCCCAGTCGCCAATTCACCAGAGTTACCAAACGTGGACCATCAGATGGAGCGTGTTTCCCTCCGCGAAGGCAGCAGCATCAACATCGTCTTGGACATGGATGCCTCCCAGCTGGGAGCTACCTATCAACAGAAATGGGTATTCCCGGAAGAGCCTCGGCCATCTCGCAAGTAGCATCCGCATCCATCTCATGACCACGGCCAGCGTCATGTGGTATGTAACATTCCATTCTTCATTGGCAGTATGACCACCATCACTAACTGCTGGTCTGCCCAGGTATTGGGGCAAGCCAATTCCAAGGAAGACACCAATTCCCCCCCTCCGCTCATTCGTCACGGGCGAGCGCAGTGTGGCCAACCCGCCAACCGCAACCACGGCCACTGCAACCCCACCATTCAAAGTGATGCTTACGCTGAACGTACGCAGCGGTAACACCTACGGCAAATTCCTTTGACCAAGTTTCCAACTTCGCCTCCCTCCCATTTGGCCCGAAACAAACCCCGGCTTCAGCTGTGAACCCGGACCATTTCCGGTCTCTCCCTGTTTAGAGCATATGATGAATTGTGACAGACCTGGATTGCGAGCCCCGCTTCCGATTGAGAGTCGGACCAGGAATTTGGGTAACCATGGATACAGAACAAATTGTGCAAAATGTTAATTTATTTTCAGAGGCGGTAATTTAGTTAAACCAACTTCAATCGTACGCCTACCATGTCGCTACGGTCCCTGCAAAAACATGTCCTGTCTAGCCAGTAAAATTCCGCCACCTACTCATCCGGTATTACGGGCTTGCAAGCCCTGTCAGTCGCGTCCCGTCCCGCCATCATCATCACGATGTTCTTGTCATTGCTTGCTATCCCTGGTCTTGCACACCTCTGTAAAAAAGTCTAACCCAGCCTCATCCCTAATCGCTCCATACATGGAGCTGCTATCCAATGGTCGTTCGGGCTGTAGCTGTCTGGCTGTCTCCATGTGCTTCAATGCGAGCTCACTGACTTCCAATCGCGTCCCCGCCGCCTTGGCGCAGTTTAGCGCGTGTTTCGCATCCTTTATAGCGAGCTGCACATCAAAACCAGCTTTTTCAGTGGGTGCTGGCGCGTAGAGGCCAGTAGTGACACGCTTGGAGTAACTTTCGAGTACAGGGCCAAACATGTCGGAAATCATCTTCTCAAGCACCTCGGAGCCCAGCCCAGTCTTTTCAGCAAAGACGTGGGCTTCTGAAATAACCTCGACGAATGAAATGACGCAAATGTTGCCAGCGATTTTGAGAAGCGCCGACTTGGACACATCCTCACCCATCGAGATGACAGACCTGCCCATGACACCCTCGAGATACGGGGCGATTCTGGCGGTTGCAGATGATGGACCAGCCGTCACAAAGATGAGCTTCCCTGCTGCCGCCATGGGAGATGCGCCAAACACGGGTGCTAAGAGAAACACACAAGTTAGCTTTGCTAAAATGCCCCATTGGACAATTCTTCCTACCTGCGACAAATTCACCGCCGGCTTCAGCAATTTGCTTAGCTACAGTCACCGAGGTGTCTGGGTGCACAGTTGAGCAATCCACATACACCTTGCCCGCTAAGCTGCCGGATGCGATAATCTCTTGGGTAACCTCTTGTAACACTTGATCGTTACTCACCTAAGCCACATGTTAATTTTTACCATTCAATCAATCTCACCCTTGCAGTGATCGACATACGCAAGAGAAAATAATGTCCGACTTTTTCGCAACCTCGCCCACTGTGTCAATGGGAATTCCACCCCACTCCTTCAGCGCCTGGCCGCGCGACATGGTGCGGTTGGTGTATAATAGACACGGCGCGCCCACTGCAGCCAGGTGCTTTTGAAGCTGTTTGGACATGCCAATGCCCATGGACCCGAGTCCAATCCAACCAAGCTGTGGGTGCGCCATTTTTTGTGTTGGTGATGTAGTAGGATGGTCTTAGTTGATTAATTCGTATGGTAAAGAGTATATCCCTTCTCTGGATCTGTCTTTTTATCTTGTTCCTTTTTTGATACAGCCAGCCATTGCTGGCTCTTTTGAATCGCCTTTCCTTGCTCCACATACAAACCTGTCCGCCCCAGTTGGCCCCGCGTTTGCGGAGCTCCACACCACCACATGTGCCTTCGGATCGTAACCGATCTTGGGGAGCTCCTCCATCTAACAATTCTGAGATTAAATCGCCAATCTACGATTAGATCCACATGTTTGTGGTACAAGCAATGGGCCATCTGGCTCTTTCCCCCAGATTAAGTAGCTTCTTTGGAACACTCCGCGACTTCTCCACATGATGCTAGCCACAAATGCTAGCCATAAAGCCGTGAACAAGGCAAGTGGTATCTGATTGCTCATGCCACTTTTTACAAGGTCACCTTAGGGTCGTTAGTCATTTCGAATTTATTCACAAGCAAAAAAAAAAAAAAAAAAAAAAAGAATTCGAAAATGATGGTTAAAAAATAGAAAACTGCAATTTGATTGATTCCTAAGCCCTCTCATTACTTCTCCTACATTAGATAACTTCAATGGCTTCAACCTCTCCTACTCATTATCCACGAAGCCATTCCAAAGGTGACGGCACTCCACAAGTATGCAGAGAATTTTTGCATGACAGACCATCCATGCTTTTCTGGTAGGACTCGTGGGACCGCCGCGCCCCCTCAGGCACTCTCAATGGCATCCAGCTTGTCCTTGAGGTCATGCCACAAACTGTAGAACTTGAGATACTTCTGCTCGAAAGCAATCGACTCAGTGAGAGCCTCTGCCTTCTTCTTCACAGCGGCCACGAGCTCATCTTCCTTCTCGTCAAGCGCCACCTCATGCTCCTTAAGCTTCTCCTCGGTCTTCGCAGACTTCTTGGTAAGAGCAGCGTAGTTGGTGTCCACCTGGTCCTTTGCAGTCTGGAGTGCTGCCTTTTCTTCACTTAGCTTCGTGTTCTCGCCCTTCTTTACCGCCAGGTCGGACTCAAGGCCATGGATCTTGCCCTCATGGGCTGTAATCGTCTTAGACCTCTTCTCTAGCTCGGCCTCTTGCCCCTTGGACTTGAGCTCTTCGTCGTGCAATTTAGTCTTCAGGGTACCAATCTCAGCGGTAGCGGCCAAGAGTTGGCTGCTGACCATGTTAAACTTATCAAGTCGGATCATGTCCTCCTTGGCATCCTCAGCGATTTCCGCCGTGAACTTGTCAACCTTGGCCTGGAATTCCTCTCTCTCCTTCTTCGCTTCAGCATGGCTCGCTTCTAGCAGCTTCTTCAGCTTCTCAATGCTGTTCTTCTCAGCAAGAAGTTCGGCCGTCAGCTTCTTGACGTCGTCCTTCAACTCTGCATTCGCCTTGTTGGCAGCAGCGAGCTCTGCACCTCGCTTCTGGAAATCGCCGTCAAGAGCAGTGAATCGCTTTAGAGTGTTAGCTATGTCTTCCAATTCGGCATATGGTAATTTCTTACATCTTGGGCATACTTGGCAAGATAGCCAGCCTGATCGACATAGGCAGCTGCATGTGTCAAGGTTTCAACGATACCCTTGGGGAAAGGCATAGGAGCCAGGATGCGAGGAAGAGAATCCTCCACCTGAGGGAGGCGGACTTCAAATTCCTGCTTCTTGGGGGTGGGCTCAGGTGGGTAGAAGGAGCTGCGTGAGTAAATATTAGCAATCTATCCTCGGAAGAAAAAGGCTGGGAAAAGTCAAACTTACTGTGCAGAGGTTGTGGGAGAGGCACGCTCAATCTTAGCCGACATAATCATGTTGCCAACATCGACCTTCGCTCCTCCATTCTCACTCATCTGGACAGCAAGGCGGTCAGTAGCCTGGTCCCAGGTGCAAGTGATGTCATAGTATGAGTGGTAAGAGAACTTGACAGTTCCCTTGGCTGCTCCCGACTCTAGCTTCTGAACTCCAACACGGGAAGAGGGGTCCTTCTTCTTCCCTGCAGAGTCTTCGGTGTACTGCCAAACGGATACGATGGGTCTACCCTCGCCAAGGCCCTCAGGAGCAATGAAGATGGCCAGCTCGTTCTTTGCAAAGTGGAGCCAGTCAAACTTTCCAGTCCAGACACGAACGGTGTCAGCATGCTCCTCACCGTGAGGCTCGTAGATGCGCTTAAGGGAAGTAGAGGTCTTGGAGTGGCCCTTTGAGATTGTAGCATTGAGTTTGCCATAGTGGTCCTGAGACTTGATCTCATAAGAGTGAGTGTGGTGCTTGAAGGAAAATGTGTCTTCGCCGCTGCTCTTGTTCTTGGTCACCTTCTCAATGACGAGGTTCTGGAACCAGTTGGAGTTCTTGACACCTCGAGAACCGTTTGTGTACTGGGTGAAGAGGTAGGCAGTATCACCCACACGGGCGGCGCCATTGGGCAGAGCGATGACAAAAGTCTCATCCTCGATCTTTGGGCTTTCCCATGTGAGCTTGCCGATGTAAACAAACATTGTGGCTAGTTGGGAAGATGGGAATCAAATTATGTGCAGTTGTAAAATTGTCGAGATGAGTGATGGATGTGAGAGTATTATTGTAGAGTGATTATTGAAGAGTGAAGTAAGAAAGTGATGATTGTGATGTGAATGATGAGTACCAAAATATCGAGACGGCGACGAGTCTTATATAGCTTGCAACTCGCTTCAGATATCCCCTTTCTCTATACTTTGCCTGAACGTGGCCAGCTGGTGTATGAGATGCTAAACACCACACTCCCACCATTGGGTTTCCGTACTTGGAATGTCTATTCGATAGTGCCCTGCATGTCTCTGCTAGCCACAAGCTGGGGGTGCCTGTGGCTGACTTACTGGCGCTGCCAAGAGCAAACATAGACGAGGGGACGCCGGTAGATCCCTATGGCAGTGCTGTAGCTGACGGAGTCCTTGCTGTGTGACAAGCCATAGTGGTCCTGATTGAGGTTCGAGCAACGGAGATCAGCCCACATTCGTTAAGCCATTCGCTGCGCAAACTATTGACAGCCCAGGCGCACGCTGTTTCAGTCGCTATCCCCGCCATCCGCTTGTGGCGCTACCATAGTGCATACCGGATTGGTCTGGATCGGGCGGGCCGCGACAAGGTCGAGGCGCTAGTTCATCTGATGTGGTCAAGGCACCGGAGCGGGTGGGGAGCTGATGGACATTGCTTGGAGGGCTGGCACGTGGCTGGCTGGTGTCTCGCGCAGTCCTGCGAATGGGGATAGCGTCGCCGTGATTGAGGCTTGGAATACTTTGTTTTGGTCGGGATATGAGGAGGGTCAATCAAGTATCGCGATCGTGGCTGGCTACACAGCTTGGAGCTAGACGTTTCATACCCTACAGAGAGCATTGAAACTGCACAATGAATGCCACCAATTAACCACAATTGAGCTGGAATGGATGTTCTGGGTTTCAATTTATGGTGTAACGACCAAACTCGGGCTTCGCGGCAGCTGGCTTCTCAGTGATAAATTTATTTGATGTCTTCCTCGGATTAGAATTTTATCCTATCAGGAAGTGTGAGTTCAAGCTCGTACCCTCCTTCGAGGGAGACAGTAGTTCTTGCGCCCGATGGATCCAAGCTTACCGCCATCCAGCTTCCAATCCGTCCCCAAACTAATCCTTCAGACAGCCACCATTAAAGACGATGTGTGACGCCTAAAAGTGGCTTTTTGGCTCAAGAGGGGAGAGGCAGCCGCCTAGCTTTAATCTGATAGGACTTATAGTGGCGTCGGCAAGCGGCCAATAACGTCCATTTCACAAGCCTCAAACAGTGGGACGTCAGCAAACGGCTGAACAGCTAAACTACGTTTGTCAAACCCTGGTAAGGTAAAGGTGACTAGTGCAGAATGGCTTCAATAGTTTCAACACGAGGAGAGACATTCCCAGCAGTCACTTGGACATTTCGCCTTGGCACAATCTAGACCGCGAGATGCGCCCTTAGTATATTCAATAATGGCAAAGAATGTGCAAAAGATTCGCGTCCAGCCAGCCCAGGTTTTGCACCATTTGTCGCTAGCAATTACGCCATTACAATATCAGTCATCTCTAGCGAGCATGTGGAAAACAAGCGAATCCTTCAGAACCGTGGGCCAGTGTCCAATAGTCCGTCCGTCTTGGCCTTTCTGCTTTACATGTTCTGGGCTTGGCATCATCCAGGAATGCAATCATACACGCGATTTTCGTACTTTCAGACACTTATGATTAGCTGGAATAATCAGAGATTACATTGAATTAAGTACCGTTCTTATGGAGGGTCTGTTCGTATTGAACCCTTGTAATATTGAAGTTACTCCTGTCAGGGGCCCTGGCCGCCGTCGGGATCGACAACCTACATAGCTTGATGCAATAGGGGGCCACGGCACGGCCCGTTGGGGCCAGATTGGTAAACAAGATGGATGACCATGGCTGGCTGACTGGCTGTATTTAGTGTTTTGGGGCCAATTACGGTCGAGTTCACGTGTTCATTGCTGCGTTGGTCAGACCGGCTACTCCGGAATTGTGACCTGGGTAAGATCTGCCCAACAACTTTGGGGTCCGGATCCTAAATGTGACAAGATATCGTATACTGTCAACATAGCTCGCTTTCAGGGCAATTTCATGGAGCCAGAGCCATCTAAAAGAAAGGGCACCTAAGAGACAGAATGACTTCCCATCATATAACCGAGCACGGTTTATTATCCCGGTTCTGTATGCAAAGTTTTCCAGGGTTCAGTAACGGATTAGATCGCTAAGCCTCTCATTATACCAAGCTGGGCTTATTTATATAATCAATACCTTGATCCAATCATGGATGCTAGTTTTGGTTGAGAACCAACGCGATGTTGCGACCCACACGGCACGACCCGCACTCGGTACCTGCTCGCTTGATAGCCGTGACTAGGGGAAACCTCCGAGCACTAAATTATCCATGGATAATAATGCTTAGTGCTCGCATACGCACGGTTACCTGAGTAGAAACAAGCGAGGGACGGGGCCTGGCTTGAGTGTCATGTCTTATCTCATAACTGGGGTATATCAATAGCTTCCATAGGTGCATATGAAAATAAATGACCTCTTATCCAATCTCACTTTACATAATTCCGCATTTATTTATGCAGTGATCAATCCACAAGAGAGCTGCTTTCATACTTGTACCAGTTTGTTGGTGACTTTGGCCTGTTGGATAATGTGGGCCCCTACCCTCGGGTCAGGTTTACAGCTGAAGATAAAAGTGATCCTTTCATCACACGCTTAACGATCGATCAATTTTTTTCCTATTCATTAAATCATGTTGTCGCATCAGGTCCAGCACTCAAAGCGGTTCGCACCCCTTTGTAAGTTGCAGCCTGTCACTCATTTTGTACACAAATTCTCTTTCTTACTGCTCTACTTTTCATCGTCGTATTTATTAAAAGCTAAATTAAATTTCAAGCAAAAGAATTTCGTCTGTATCTTTTGATTTAATTTGATCTTTCTTACCCTAGAGCCCCTTTGGTGGTCCGCTGTACCCCCCTCTGTAGCCGTTCACCTCAGCCTCTTGTCTTCGCCCACCAGTCTCGGAACAGGCATTCCCACAAAAATGCCCTACATGATGAGTGTACCCCTGAATGGAATTCCATTCTGTCTACCGATGACGTCTCGGTCAATCGGCATGCAATTGCCGGCGGAACTTACGGCTGGTGGATGAGGCGACTACATCTGGGCTGGGGTTGCCTGCTTTGAGAGGCAGGCCGCCAATGGCATCTGCATCACGGAGGCGACGCGTACTTCCACAATTGTCGGATCCAAGCAGCCGAAGACGCGGCAAAGGTCCAAATGTTCCGGCACCAGATCGAGCCTTGACCCGTGGGCCGCCCAGTGGATTGAGTGATCCAAGCCCCAGAACCAAGGCTGAAATTACGCCAAAAGGTGGATTCGGGTGTCGTTCAACGCCTTTGCCGGTGCTAATGGAAGCTATGGCCGATTCCCGCGTAATCATGTTCAATTGCGTGGACTGTCGTCACGCTAGCTAACGCCTTGATGGCCAAAATAGCATCAGTCAATCGGGGCTTGGATGCGCGTCCTACTACAAGCACTTGCTCTATAGACTGGCGCAGATCCAATATGATAGATCCCAGACGTGAAGCAAGAAACAAATGATGAAACTTCATTCGCATGTGTCCGCGTCAGCTGTTGGGCGGGTAATGTGCTCGGGCTAGTTCCATTGTGGCAAGATCGTCGAAAAAATGGCCCATGCTGAATGCGAAAATTGGCTGAGCCATGATGAATATTCGTAATTCAGCCATAATTAACGACCAATCAACAATGCCAACGTGCATACCTCCTGTGGAATATGGAGAAGTCTGCCATGGTCTCTTTCATCCGGAAGGCTACTGGGGTCATTAGCTAATTTGGACATCAGAGGGCTGATGATCGACAGTCGAATCTCTTCGTGTGAGAATTGGATCTCGCTTTGTTGTTTCCATGGAAGATTATTCTACAAATTTACTGAATACAATGGCATTTAGAAGATTGAAGAGAAACAAAAACAAAAATAAAAAACTCTCATGGTGGATGGACACTGGAAAAAACGAAGATATCTGTTGGAAAGTTGGTGATACACGGCGCCTCGAATAAGCTATGTGCTGGCTTAACCGTGTCAATGCACACGTACGTACCTCTTCCCCACATTCAAGGCGTAAAATGCCCATCATCATTTTCCCCAGGATCCAGCAAGTTCAATGTCTGGCTGCGCCATGATGCATTGCTCAGAAACCAACAATCACATCATCGTGTGCTATGACTTGGCGTCAATAACAGTTCCCTCTTCTTGAACAGGTAGATACAGTGACGATCCATAGGTATAAAGAGAGCATACTCTGCTCTGGAAAACAAAAATTCTACACACAGTCATCAATTACATCATCATCTTACTTCTCTACTCATCGATTTTTACACTCAAATCACCAACTTCATCCTCTTACAAGAGTCTCTAGAAATCCACCAAAATGCGTGTCAACTTTGGTACCGTTATCGTCGCTCTTTGCACAACTTCCGCCAGCGCCCGAGCTATTGGTATGTTCTATCATTTCATTCCTCTTTTGATCCCAATTTGCTAACGTCTAAAGGCGGTTCTGCTCCTGTGAAGGACGACAAGGCACCTGCTGTCCAGGCACGAAATGCTCCTGTTCCTCAGGTCGAAGACCCTAAAGAAGCCCACCATGCCCGAGATGCCACTACTCCTCCTGTTAAGGACCCCAAGGGAGTTCCCCAGGCTCGAGCTGCTCCTGAAAAGGATCCCAAGCAGAAGGGTCCCCATGCACGAGATGCCCCTGCCAAAGACCCCAAGAAAAAGGGGCCTCATGCTCGAGGTGCGCCAGCTACCAAGGAGCCTGAAGAGAAGGGACCTCATGCTCGAGATGCTCCCAAGCCTGAGGAGCCTAAGGAGAAGGGCCCCAAGGCTCGTGACGCCCCTGTGAAGGACCCCAAGAAGAAGGGACCTCACGCTCGTGGTGCCCCCAAACCCGAAGAGCCCAAGAAGAAGGGACCCGAAACTCGTGACGCGCCTAAGGCCGAGGAGCCTAAGAAGAAGGGTCCCCATGCCCGCGATGCTCCTAAGCCCGAAGAGCCCAAGGAGAAGACCCCCCACGCCCGTGATGCCCCCAAGGCTGAAGAGCCCAAGAAGAAGGGACCTCACGCTCGCAACGCCCCCAAGACTGAAGAGCCTAAGGAGCCCAAGCAGAATGCTCCTCACGCTCGAGACGCCCCTGCCCCCAAGAAGCCAGAGGACAAGGGACCTCAGGCCCGTGACGCCCCTAAGACCGAAGAGCCCAAGGAGCCCAAGGAAAATGCTCCTCACGCTCGCGATGCCCCTAAGCCTGAAGAGCCTAAGAAGAAGGGACCCGAGGCCCGCGACGCCCGCAAGGCTGAAGAGCCTAAGAAGAAGGGCCCTCATGCTCGTGATGCTCCTGCTCCTAAGGAGCCCAAGCAGAAGGGTCCCCAGGCTCGCAATGCCCCTGTCCGTCCTGCAAAGGACAACAAGGGAACTACTTTCCGGGCCTAAATTCCAACTTCCTCTCCATTTTGGAGCCAGGAACGGTCACAACAAACAGATGGTTTCTAACCTGGGAAATAGGATACTTTTATCCTCGGTATAGGATGGTTCGGTATTAGTACCATGAATGAATTAGCAGCGAAATCGGATACGCAGAAAGTCGTGTTATGTTTAGTCTTTGTCCATTTACTTGCAATACAATATCGTGTTTATTTTTAAATATGCATTCTACGATCGCTATTGTTTGATAAATCAAGAATCCTTGCATTTGATTACCTTGAAAAGCCTTCGCACTGCTTAGGGAGATGATTTTGGGTTCGTATTTAGCTTGTTTCGCGATTTCTCCAACGGTTGTCTTATGGCGCTACTCTCAGGTTCTTGTCTTCACGCACATAAGAACGTGAGATTCAGAACGGTCACATAAAATTAAGCTTAGTTTTATGACCGAATCAATTTTTTCTTGGTAATTTCATCACGACACTGCCTGTAGCTCTAACTGATCTTTTTGTGCAGCAAGTACTGCTATCTCTGACTCTCCTAAGCCAGCATCGCCGTCTCTATTATTTCTATCGTCAATAGAGAAATTGGAAACAACCTCATCAGCATTGTCTATGGATGTCGTATTAAATAACCCAAATTTCTTCGGCTTAATAGGCCTAGACCCGATCGTGTGTAACCTTTCTTGGGAGTCTTGATTTTTGCCTCCACTTTGATCTTGTGCTTTCTTTTCAAAAAGCCCAAGATACGGCCGTAATGATGGGATGCACGCAACAATAACACTCAAATGGCATTCTAGAACAAGCCACAGGACTAAATTGGAGCGATTTGGTTAGAATGGAGATCAATTTGGCGATACTGGAGGGTAAACGTACACACTGTACTTGTTGGCACAGAACGTTCTTTACTCTCCCCTTTAAAGGTTAAAGTGAAGCGCAGGAGAGAGAACAGAATGGTAATAAGGCCAAATAAAAATGTGCAATAGACTCCAATTTTCAAGGCTTTTCGAACATTTAAGCCGGGGATAACGGTCCAAGGCAGAATAAAAACTACAACGTGCAAGGTTAGCGATTTATAAAAAATAAAAAAAAAAAAGTTCCCCTGTCTCTAACTTACCAAGAAGTTCGCCAATAAAATGAAGAGACCAAGCAGTTATATAGAGTATCTTATTCGCGGAATGAGGGCAAGATTTAGAAGGCGCCTGCCTGTTCCGGTTTAGAGTGTTAGATGATATCAGTGATGATGGGGATCAGCGAGTTCGAGGTCATACCAGTAAGATTGGATTGGTCGGCAGAAGAACAGGACCGTCAACAAGCTCGCCAAATATGCGAGGATAACGTAACCTGTCGTTACTTTTAAAAATATCCTTCTCTTCGTCATGAAGATGGGAAATATTTCAAAGTACAAAGCCAGAAGAGTGGCTTTGCAGAAATTGAATGCGGTGAATGTGGGAATGTTGATGAACCAAAAGACCTATTTGGGTCAATATCAATGCAGCATTAATGGGATGCTTTCGAGGAACCGCTCACCTTGCGGGCCACATGCGCCTGATGAGCGCTGCCATGAAATCCGGTAAAGTCTGTCATCACGCCTGGCGAGAGCGCGCCCAGCCCAGCAAGGGCGGCGCAAAGACCGTAGGATGCGCACGCAAATGGCCATGATGCTATCATTAGATAATCACTGCGAATTAATCTTTGCCTCTGAATTTTGAGACGTAGATACAGTCGCGCAAATATAAGTATTGCGGAAATGGTGAGAAGAGTGCCTCCTACAACCTGCATACATTTCAGGAGCCAGAGTTAGTAAATGGCCTGGACGCGCTACTCGATAAACCCTACCAATAATGGCGTTGGCCCTGGGCCTTCGAGTATCCATGAGCGGTGCTGAATCATCGCCTAGAGACAGTCGAGCGGCCGTGGAGTCGCAACGTAACGATGGCGTTGCTGGCTCGCCATCCGCCTAGTGGTTGATTCGAAGTCAATACAAACCCTGGCTCAGCCGGCGATAACTTTGAACTTGCATCAGGGGGCATTCCGGCAAGCCGCACGCGCCCTGAGAGTGAGACTCTAGAGTAATTTATATTCTCGCTGTGCTCGTTCTCGCGACGGAAATCGGCTTAGCACCAGCAAGGTTTCTACGCCTCCAAATTTAGCAATGTCTGGATGCTACCATGCCAGCCATTTGCCACAAAGGCGCACCTGGCTTCAAGCCACTAAACGCGATGGAGGTGTCGAAAACCATGTCATGTCTCACTGCCATTTAGCGCACTCTGGTTTTTGGAGTAATTGTTCGCCGCTTGAGGATTCATGTGAGACATTATTCACCACACCTTTCTAGAGGGCATGCGCCAAGATGATACTCGACCCTTGTCATTAGCCCACGGACTTAATCTCGCTACACTGTGATGCCAAGCACGGCCGACCTGGGGACATTTCATCACGTCCCATTCAGGCAATATGGGGTAACTTAAATGCCTCGACATTCCATTCTTACCGCTTACTAATTGTAAGTTGCCACCAGCTACTTAGTGCCGAGTCTATGCAGGAATGAGTGTATAGGTACACTTTACACGCGCGGCTAAATAGGTTGGTTATTAATTGAACTGCAAAAAGTGGCCATTATTACCAGCTTCCGATATACCTCGGTTGCCTTTAATTGACTCGTTGAAGCAAAATTGCAGGAGTTATTGTTCTCATCCCAATTCTTTACGATCATCTGGAAATGGATCTTTTTGGGTGCACAAAGAGCCGGAAACCTATTGCGGCAAGAAATAGATTGTATTAATGTATGACGAAGAATGAAGAAGCTAGGTTGAATGTGCCCTTTGAGGGTGCCTGAACTACTACGATGATACAGGCAAACATGTCCAAATAAATAAAAATATGACACGTGATGAAACGAATCCAGCTGGCTAGTTAATACCCTATGGTTGCACAATGTTGATTGCTTGGATACTGATCTTGTAAGATGTGCTGGCATCTTCGCATGCGCCTGTAAAGTCGTAACCCGGCCGAACAAGATTAAGCCGACCTCTGCACGTCCAAAAATCGGCAAGGTTATCAGGACTATCCCATTGGCATTGTAGGTAGTTGTTATTATCAAGTTTGCATTGCGTTGCTGTTCCACCTTGGCTGGCGGCAAAGGATTCGGAGCAGATATTGACGTAGGATGCAGGCGCGGCACCCCCGAAGGTGGAATAATACATTCCTTCACCCGCGCTCTGCCCAGGCCCGGTGACCTGGATCAACTGATTCCACTCATTACCAGTGACCACGTAGCCAAATTGTTGAGCTAGGGTGGCGTCAGGACCAAAATCAGTATAATAGACCGTAGTACTGCCCCGAAATGACTCAGCCTGTCCATATCCCATCCCACCATCGAGCGTCGGGTCTCCGCTACCGGAGGCTTGTAGTTGGAAGCGTAAGGTAGGGGTAGATGCTGGAACGCTATCCGTGCTCGTGGAAACGATAGTCTCAGTTGAGTATGTGACCACGTTTGTCACAGTTTCAATAGGCTGGGACACGATCTCTGTCGAGAAGGTCTCAGTCACAATAGCAGTGGAAGTAGTTACTGTGAATGGAACGGTCTGAACAGTAGTGGATATGACGTCGGCAGATTCAGTGGCGATGGCTGTAATGTAGCTGGTTGAGAGAGACGCGGTAGGTGTCGGAGTAACTGGGAAAATGCCAAGGCAAGAACAAGCCGAAATGTATTGAGCGTCGACAGTGCAGCCGGGCGCGCCCTTTGGGAGTTGCACAGCAAAGTCGCGCTTCGAAGGGCTAGAATTCGATTCTGTGACTGTGACAACAGCTTCTTCAGTGGTAGTCTGGATGTCGCTTTGCACAATAGTTGTAGTGTAGTCAACAACATCCGTCTCTACCTCGCTCACAATGTTGGTTGCTTCGACAAAGGTAGTATCGGTAGCCGTGATAGATAATAGGTCAGTCGAAATAAATGTGGCAGTTATTGTCTCGTATACAACGCTGTGTGACATTCAACATTAATTTCTATACAACAGAGAAGCCGGGGTTACTTACGAGACTGTGGGAGATACAGTCGCGAGGAGATTAGAACGACAGTCATCTTTTGCAACAAGTGGATTGAGTAAAAGATCTTTCTATTGTCAGAACACTGGCTATCGCCAAGACAGAAGGAGGGAACTGACCACTCAGACAAGCATCGGGGTTGCATGAAGGTGCAGGTCGACAAGGCGTGGCAACTGCTGCTCGCGCTGCAACCAGAATCGAAAGAATGACAGGGAACTGCATGATGAAAAAAGAAAGCATATAATACAAAATGTATGATGATTTTGCTACACTTTCGCCAAACTATGGGCTGTCTAAAAGAGTGGACGGCAATGCGATGCCTGCAAACAATAGCTCACATTAACATACCCAAATGGAGGTGATTCATGGCGGCTACAGTGTATTTCAATGTTTGGGAGACACATGGTGAGCCATTATGCTCTGTAGATGATCCCTTTAGCTCTAAATTCGAATTTCTCATTTCCTCCCTCTCTAAGGTTAGCCTTTTGCTTCAACCAGCCTAGCTTTCAGTATCGCGCAGCACTAATCTTCGCTGGGCAGCATTATTTTGTACAACTAACTCAGTGAAGAGATCAAGGAGGCGACTATTATCGAGCCATTTCAGATTTCAGGAGCTCAGGAGACGGTTGCGGCATGCAAGTCCCGGGTTAGAGGTGTGGTATGCGCGCTACCTCGACCGATCGATCTGTATCGGCGCTAACTAGCCTTGGATGGTCTAACCCAGGCACCGGGACGAGTAATTACAGGCTAAATTCGCGAATAGATATGCCGGATAGCCGTAGTTACTACTCATGAGGGTAGAGAGCGGCAATTCTTTTCCGTTATTTTATTGCACAGTTGTTTCGAGAACCTCTGTCCCACTGCGAAGTACAGGCTGCTCCTGGCTCAAATGCTCCTCCTCCAGGTGCTTCTTAAGTGAGCCGACATCGTGAGGTCATAGGGCATCAGGGGGTACATCCGGGGTGGTGATGATTTTAATGTATACAGCTGTGGACGATGGGAGTCATCAATCGCGTCTCTCGCGTCAAATCACATACACCATAGATTGCTTTAGCTATGCATGCAAATGTGAACCCATGAGATTCTTTGGATGTTATTAAAACTCCTCTCGGCCCCATAATCGTGATAAAATCTTTGCTCAGATATTATTGTATTTCCCATCTCGTTGCATGAGCCGGATAGGATAGGTTGGTGACTGTCTGCCGTTTGTTGTACACTAGCTCGTGTGTGGATTGAGTCATTTATTCCCCCCGGAAATACATGTGCAATCTCGAAATAATTAATCAACTAAGGTGTAGGTACTGTTGCAATCACGTACTGCTTCGCAATCTTTGGCCTGAGTCTTCTGTAGGTCACAATTAACTTGATTGTGGCCACCGTGAATCAACTGTGCGGCACAGCTCTGGGGCCGGTGTTTCCTTATTGCTCCGAGGATGTATTTAAGACCATGACAGATATTTCTTTTTAATAATATGTTGAGATGGATTGATTACATCTTCCAGTTCAGACCAGAAAGCAACAATGCCCAGCACCGAGAATCAGGCAACTTATCTTGGGTGTCGCTTTGGGTGGAACACACCTTAATTTATGCATTGTTATTGGGTGTTGTCATCTCCTGCTAATGCAGCCTGCTGACATTAATAAGCCATCTATGATGCAGAAATCGGCCAATGCGCTCGGACACTCCTTTTCGATCCTTCGTAGATTCCAGGAATATCTCCATGTGGTCCATTAATTATAGCGGATCCGCAACGGCACTGACACCGGAAACTGAACCGACCCCGTTCTGCATAGAGCTCAATCGACAAACGGCCCGTCTTTGTGGATGACGATTTAAATTCCCATTCGTTACCTAATCCCGAGATCACCGTGCATGTGGGATATGTCGATGCACAACGTTCGCTGAAAACGACTCACACTGTCTCGATGAAGAGATAAATAGCCAACATGTGTCCATCCTGCAGTATCCAAAGTCTTCTTCTTACCGCAATCTCGTCACTCGATACTGCTCCGTGCCCCCAGAAGAGAACAAAATGGTCAAAATTCTCCGTTTCCGCGACATACAGGTGCCGTCTCCTGGATTTGGTGCAATGGGCATCAGCTTTGCGCTAGGTAATAACCTTAGCTACGAGGAGGCTGAGCCGGTTCTACTGAAAGCAATTGAGTTGGGATGTACATTTTGGGATACTGCTGTACGTTCAATTATTCGTCAACTTATTTTGAAAGCCGTGTATAGGCTGAAACCTGGCATAAAGGTGGTTTATGGAGCAGGTGTCAATGAAAAAATACTCGGAGACTTTATCCGAAAGCATGATGTTCGATCCAAGGTTTTCAGTGAGTATAAATTGGCAAAATGGTAGGGCCAAAATATCAAGCTAATCTAATCTCCAATCAGTTGCTTCAAAATGCGGCTTCGACGTGTTTGGCGACGAGCAAGAGACTTCGTCAAACTCTCAAATGAAACAATATGTTGACGGAACCGGAAAGGTGACCAACTCAGCCTCTCACATCAAAAAGTACATCGATGGCACCATTGAAAGGCTTTGTTTCACCCCGGATCTGTACTACCTCCACAGAATCGACCCAAGTATGAAGTCGTTCAAATCCTTTGGACCTTAGCACTGATACATCTTTAGACACGCCTCTTGAGGAGTCTATTCCAGCTCTTGATGAGATTCGGCGAGCTGGAAAAACCAAGTATATCGGCCTCTCTGAATGCTCGGCTGCAACACTTCGAGCAGCAAACTCAAGTAAGTATCGTCTTTTCCCTTTTTACTTATTGCATCGGAACATACCACTAACGTCACGCTTAGTTGCCCAAATCGATGCTATCCAGGCGGAATATTCGGCATTCGAAACGATCTACGAGTCTGATGGTTTGATCGACACGGCAAAGGAACTCGACATAGCCTTTGTGGCATTTAGTCCACTGGGATATGGGTGGTTAGTCGACAACTTCCCTTACAAGACCCCGGATGACTTTTCGCTGGGTGATTTCCGCCGAACAGGTACGCCCAAGGCAATTCGCTCAACCCAGAGGTACATAATATTGATCATGTCACAGTACCAAAATTTCAAGGAGACAACTTTTATAAGAACCGCGCCATAGTGGAGGAGATCAAAAAGATTGCAGCGCGAAAAGGATGCACCTTGGCACAGGTTGCACTAGCCTGGGTCGCCGCACAAGGCCTGATTGCCATACCCGGCACAACCAAGCCCCTTCGTCTGGAAGAGAATTGGTCTTCGAGAGAGATTGAATTTTCAGAAGAGGAGAAGAAGGAATTGCGAGAGATTATAAACTCAGCCAAGCCAACGGGCGAGAGATTCTCCGCAGCCCAGCAGGCTTTGGCTGGGAATTGATCTTGAAGTGAAACAGGGATAGACAGCGTTTACACAAAAGCTAAATCCAATGCAACTGGTTGGCAGGAGTGTCTTTCTTCTGTCTGTACATGAAAACCCTTGATGACTGCGATATACTGCGCTTATGGCATGATCAAAATTCATCATTGTCAATTAGCAAGCCATATGCTGCTGGTTCGAATCTGGCCCACGTTTTAGATTAAAATTTAAACAACCTCTTGTGTGACTTTTTAGTTACTACTAAGTCTACTACTACATGAAAATTGCAGGAAATCTGTCCTGCATTCATTTATTCATCTATGTTCAAAATGCAAGCGCCATATCTACCAATTCTGTCCCATGAAACAGCTTTTGTTACAGCCATGTGGCTGTAACACTTGGCTTGCATCCCCCTGGATTCAACGTGATCTTGTAGCAACTGTATCACTCAAGTTGACGAACAGGTAAGGTAGAAATTAATAAACTTTTCGTAACACAGCACATGAAAACTAACTCTCTCCGGCCGGGAAAGGACTACCTAATAGCAGCGGCATACATCTCCATGCCTACTAGCATCTTGAGGAACCATCCATTATGCACACCTCTCCCCCGGCTTCACCCACTCGGCACGCGTCAGTTTCATCACATCAACCTAAACGCTCTTCAATGGCTAGCAGCATTCCCATCGACCCATTCTCCACATAATGACCTGAGCATCCTTGCTAGAAGCCCATTCAATCAAGGTTTCATCATGCGGCCCCCCAAACTCTACAGGGGGCTCAGCGCCATTGGCCACAGCATCGAGGTGGCATGCCACATGCTCCATTCGCTCATCCCATGCCTTTGGGCCATGGAAATCCTGGTGGCAGTATTGGGCAGGGCACTTCATGTATTGAGGCAGCTCGCATCGCTGTTTGGGTGCCTCGTCCTGCAGCTCCTTCTCACCACTAATAGCAGGATCCCCTTTGTGCATACGACGGAGGTGTTGCGTATACAGATCCTTGCGTCTAAAGGGTCGACCAAGAACCCCGCCATTGAGTCCATTGCAGTCCACCTCTCCGCATTTACCAGTTGTGCAAAGCCAAAAGGTGAAGTTCATGTGCTGGGCCGAAACATGGTGCTTCCATTCATTCTTGGTGGCAAATGCGTCAGGGCACCCGGCAAAGTTAAAGACACAAACGAACGGACGCTGGTGCTCAGCCTCTTCAGCTTCCTCGGCCTCGAGGTGCTTCTGGGGGGTCGCAGCATCCTTGAATTCTCGTATTTTGGCGTCCGCCAAGGCATCTTTGAAAGGAATATCTTGATTTTCCTGGTTGTAACTAGCTCGATTTGATTCGTCTGTCGTGAAAGGCTTGATGTTGGTGCCATCATTAGTTGATACGCCAACAACATGGGTGCCTTGGGAATTAATGGAAGGGATAAAAGCTCCCAATTTGCCATTAGAACTATTATTTTGTTCTTGCTGTGGTTTTAAAATTGATTTAAAAAGTCCAGAATCCATGATACCCTGCAAGAATCCATCCTCAGCACTTGTGTCCAAGTCATATATAGAAACATCCTGCCGGGAAACTTCCCATTCGCAGTCTGGTACTATACTCTGGGAGAGGAAATCAAAAGCATTCATCTCATCATCTTCGTCGATTAGCCGGTTTTCTTGAACGTCATTGCTGAAAATGGGGTCCTCATCGCTCAACTCTATCCATGATGAGTCAAGATCAGCGGTTGAATATGTGCTGCGGTTGATGTCTGAAGAATCCATAGATGTGTCGGTTGAAATTAGACGCAATGTGAGAAGTAATGCACATCACACTTTGGTCATTGGGTCATAACAAGAGATTGAAAAAGCCTTGATTTCCTATGAAATAAAGAGCAGGAAACAACTATGTGTTTTATAGCTAGGTTAAGCCCTAATTGGCTATGGGGCTGTGGCAACGTATTGAGGCCGATGAGGCCATTGAGGCCTGCCATAACTAGTCTCCACACGAGATAATAAAACTGCAAGTCTACCAAGAGAGCAAAGACAACCTTCCAACTGGGCCCACTTTGTGCATTCGTTGAAGCGGCCCGGAACGCTGAGGGTAGCCCTTACTACTTAGATACTGTACAGAAGTGCTTATTATTATCGATTCACTTTCCAGAATGCAGAGATTTAGATAAAGGAACAAACGATAATTTGGCGGCAAGGGGATTAATTTATAAAAGCATCATCAAAAATTTCGTGCGAGGGGTCAACTCTGAGAGTATGAAACGGAAGCATTCTGGTTCGATATCCGAAGAGTCGCAACTGAAAAAGAATGCAATTTTTGAGCCTCCTCTCATATAGAACCATCGACTAAGGTCTTTACCTAAGCCAAACTCCACAAGAAGTCTATACAAACGCTACTCCACCGAACTTTTGCATCCCCCTAAAAAGGTCCTTACCTATTTTGACGACGAGACTCCCGATAAAGGTTTTGATGAAGCTATGTAAGTTATCATTCATTCATTTACGTTTAGTCTTGTCTGGTTGCTCTATCTCAAGGCTAAGGTAGATTGAAAAATAAGCTTAGTGATTCATAAAATTGTAGGTGTCGACATGCGTACAATGTTATGAACGCACATCAAAAGGCATACGAAAGAATAATCCGCGAGATCCCGAACTAATAATAGCTACAGGCAATTACCCATGGAGTAACTAAGTGGGGAGTTGACATTGTGATTATGTCATTTGGCTTCTGTGGTGAGACTATAAGGCCATCGACCAAGCACATGCAAATAACATTCTAATGTTTGTAACGGATTCCAATAGCGTGGCTCATCATGTACCAGCATTCTCTGCTAGACTTAGCAACGTCTTTTGCATTCATGCTACGGATGGCTTGGGGAATAGTTCTGAGACTAACCCGACGGCTCATTCCCGTGAGTATAACTTCTCTACGCTTGGCGTGGCAATCGAATCTTTGTATACACAGGCTCCATTGGAAAACACAAGGAGTGCTTGGACGTGTCACAAATCCGGTACCACATTTGTGACACCTATAGCTGCAGGTATTGCGGCCTTTGTATTGACATATGCCCAACAAATATGACACCAGACCAAGCAGAGCGGTTCA
The DNA here is from genome assembly GCA_020809705.1 of Calonectria ilicicola. Classification (NCBI taxonomy): domain Eukaryota; kingdom Fungi; phylum Ascomycota; class Sordariomycetes; order Hypocreales; family Nectriaceae; genus Calonectria; species Calonectria ilicicola. Next base: position 334,885 of record CP085833.1, on the reverse strand, counting down.
GAGATAAAGACAAGATGCAGGATATTTTGTATTGCCTGGCAATGCCTCGAGATGGCTATGGCGTTATTTCAATCAGGGCATTCTGCGAAATGCGGCAAGATGCTCAAAGGCCTATTATGGAGGGAGTATTAATTGGTAAAAAGGTCAAGTTATGATAACATGTTGCATACTATGAAATGAAGATATTGAGTGATTGGATTGAGTAACTTAGTTTAGAGTAAACATGTGAAGTAGCGGTCAAGTTGATTGTATCTTGGTCGGGCGAATCATGGCCAAACTTAGTTGTATCTGCCACCGTTGTGGCTTTCTTTGGAGCTTCCTCTGGACCGAGCCCCTATTTGGTTTTTTTTTTTATTAGATTTGGCAGGTCCACAGGCGCAACTTTTTAGTGCACAAATGTGGCAATCTTTGTGGTTCCAACAGGGGGGGATTTAGCTCATTTTCAATTGTGTATAATCTTGATAGATTCATCTGATTTACGTCGGCGAGGGATGCGATTACACCTTTTCTTGCTCACGCTTGTCCGAGAATGCAGTTGTTGTCAAGCCGGGCCAAATATTCCATTGTGGTTCTCAGCTTGGTGGTTGATGATTGGCCCTCATAGAGTCAGTCAATGAAGGATGTAATAAAGTTTTGCATTCTCTCATATGTTCAATGGGTTGATGTGCATCCCAATGTGGTTCCCACTAGAATCCTATACTTTCGGCCGATTGTTCGAGCGGCAGAGGTCACAATCTACTCGACTCGTCCCAGTTTCAAGCGCCATTCATTTTGAATCGCTCCAGTGAATGAAAATCCAATTTAATTTCCGTAAACAAATAATCATAATCAACAATGTCAATAGTGATCGTCTTAGCTCAAGTAATAACGTGTTTTGTGATTTTGCGGGGCAAAACGTGTTGCGGGAGAATGACGCACTTTTTCCAGCAGTCGGGATTAATGCAGATGGATCAAACCGTATGGGGGGCTCGTCCCCAGCACATGCCCGCCCAGTGCTGCTTACTCTAGGGTGCCGGCCACCCTTGCAATCTGCAAATCCTCAGCAGCAAGCAGTGGCGGGCAGGCTTAGACGCCAAGGTCGCACCTGAATGGTGGGTGAGACGGGCTAGTTGGGCTTTAGCGGCTTGTCTGATGTCAACAAACCACGGTTGGCTAGTCCAGGTACCACGGACAGGCCTGTCAGATTCTCAGCGGTCACACGTGTGGCAATCAAATATACTCGCTCTAGCATCCAAGCCACTTCAATGTAGAAAAACGCTCTCGCAGCTTCGACTCCCCAGATTCATCACCGCAAAAAAAAAAAAAAAAAGCCGTAGCTGGCGTCTCCCCAATCGTGTTACTAGATGATGCTCAATCGTGGGGTGAGGGGGGGTCACCGCGGGCCGCCAAGCGTCAGCAACGATCTGCGGGGTGCGGCCCGGGCAGCTGTGCCGGGGTTTTTGTGGATGGCACCTGTGGGTGGAAGGGTAGTTAATGTGTAGACGGATTCTGTGTATATAGATTCCGTGGATACACAATACGAGCGGGAGGCTCCTGAAATTGCACTTTTAAGCCACACTTCATGCACCACGGAAATCTCAGGCTACGTACACAGACAAAAGTGACGCTATAGGATTTTTCGATAGTGTGATTCAGTTGCCATTGTGGAATTTTTGACCTGAAGATTGTACTGATCTAGCCCGTGATTGTGTCACGATTCGGCAATGCCACTCTTGTGCAGTTGGTCTCCATCCCAGGTGCATCCGTAGCGAATTTGGCCAGCATTTGCAGATGCGCGTCCCATTACTAGAGTACAGCATGCGCATTCACTTACAGCATGTGCCGTCTCTTATTTAGCGGGCTTTGCGGCTAGTTTGGCCCGAACATCTGCAAAGCCTGGGGTAACGAACAGTGGTCCCCAAATCCCCACTGGTGGTGCTAGTTGACTGAGTGATTGACTAGCGTACTTTATTTTGTGTTTCAGGACTGAATTGGACCTCCTAGCTTCACATGGAATTTGCATGCCGCTTCTCTCTTTCTGCTATACCTCTCTTGGCCAGCCGACATCCGAATTCACCTTTATGTACACATTTATTTCATGCAACCAACATGTCATATTTTAACTTTTTGACAGTGATAATCTGTGTGTGTCCGGTGAATCGGAACTAAGCTTGTTTACAACCTTCTAACTTGTGCTTGCTCCAATCAGGCACTGCTGCAGCTCTCTCTCAATTGTGGACTCTTAGCTCTTTGACCTTTTTCGTTTCTGCAAGCGATGCAAGCAGCTTTTCTTACTATCGATTGGCGCCCGCAAAGCAGTCGTGATATGAACGTGTGTACTCATTTGTGTCCCCGACAAAGCAATTTTTCATTTACAATGTCGAGTCCACGAATGTGTTTCCAAAGAGAACTGCACGACTGATATAAAATGTTCATCTGAACGATACCATTCAAGGCATTCGTCCAAGTGTATATAGTCAGACCCTCAAACCCAATTGTCCCTTAAGAATCAATCTCGAAACATCATTTACAAGGTTGAACTCAAAACATCAATACCATGGTTTCTCAAACTTCTGTGGGCCAGGCCAAGCGCAAGGCTAACGCTGAGGATTCTGAGGTAAGGCCCTCCCAGTAGCACTGTATTGCAACCAGTGTTACTAACCTACATGAAACAGAAGCAATGCCCCAGAAGAAAACGACATGTTGCAACGGAAAAAGACTGGGCGTGTCCTTACTACAAGTTCAATCCCATCATTTTTTGGGAGTGCGCTAGTTTCGCCTGCAAACGGGTTTCCGATGTACCACTGCATATCTCAAGAAGCCATACTTCAGAACTTTATTGTCGTACCTGCACCAACATCATTGACGGGTTCGAGGAATACCAGAAACATCAACTGCCGTCATGTGACATTCAACATGTAAAGTTGCCCTACGCTACTGAGGAGCAGATGGTAGAACTTAAAGGGAGGCAAAAAAGACCTGGCGATGAGGCAACAGCTTGGAACCTCATCTGGGATATTGTTTTCCCCAAATTATATCGCCCCAGCAACCCACACTACGATACCAGGGGATTTGTCGGGTGCCTTTCAGAAATTATTGACAGGCATGCCAAGTCAAAGAAGGCATCTCGGGTCTCCCAAAACGAAACTCCGTGGCCAGAGTCACAACAATCTTCGCCATTCACTCAAGAAACGTCTCCAAGTAGCGATGATATCTACTTCCATCTCTATGCGGCTGAGCTTGTTAGCTACGCCGAATCTCAGCTTCGCGAGCCGTCGGATTCGGATCAAGCAGATTCTCCCACGCCATCCCTAGAGTGATCAAAGTTCACAGGCTCATATGTTTAAATATTAAAAAGTCGCTCGTGCAGATGGGTTTTTCTTTGTACAGTCGCTCGTTTACGGGGTTTTTCATTTGTAAGGTTGCTTGGGTGCATAGTGGCTCGTTTATCTGTTCGCTCACTTATACGTTCGTTCGTGTGCAATCGCTCATTTGTATAGTCGTAAATACTGTAGCTAGTTCGAACCTGTTGCTGCTCAATTATCTAGTATACATTTCGGTGATTGATATCTTATCTGTGGGTGGTGCTGATGATCCTTACCTCTCACGTTAGTCAGTCGCCACGATCTAAATCCGATCTCCCCTTTTCGCGTTAGCTGTTAATAGAATCCAATAGCTTGCCAGGTTAAAAAGAAAAGTACTTGTAAAATGTATGGCTTGTTCAATGCCCCAGTTTGTTAGGTAAATGTAAGGATGGAGGTTCACGTTTTGTATCCGATCCAGCATCAACGAGTGCAAAGGGCGATAAATGTTGATTATAGACTCATTCGAACTAGTGGTGTAGCTATGAAGACTCCAAAGCTGCTCAGCAATAGATTTTTACCTGGCCAAATCTACCCGTATGTTAATTTGTCTCCTATTATAGGACATTCCAAAACAACTTACCTAAAACGTCCCCAGCATAAGACAACCAGCTCCACCTCCCAAGACACCCAGTTTTATGGCTACACCAACACGATTGAGCCCTTACAGTCTTGATCGTATGCTGCAGCCGAAAACGTGAAGACAGAAATAAAGTAAAAACAATTCCAATTTTAATGACTGAAAATTTCCCAAGAAAGTGGCGGACGGAAGTCTTTTATATTCGAGGAGAATCGCGAAATGAACGGCGCAAATGCGCCCTGGCGGTCAGCACCATACAATTACCCCTCTCTGAGAGCAAGCCTTGATCCATTTTTTTAGCGCGACATGCAAAGTCAAGGAGCCTCGTTTCAACAGCACAGCCCCTACCTAATTCTCCACTTACAGTGTGAGTTAATGGTCCTCATTGGGTAGTGTGTGAGATTAGGCAACCCCAAATAAGCCACAACTAAGTAAGGCAAAAAGGCAAAGCAGTCGATTATGAGGGAAATCTGTAATTCCACAGCATAGCGTTCGATCTAGAATTAAACCGAACCAAATCCTTCAATCAGAGAGCCAGGTTCGTTGAAATATTCTCACATGCATACATTTCAACAAAGCCGCAATGCAGCAGGTGCGCACTGACTAGTTCGCGCACGACATGATTATCACTAAGGAAAGCGGGCGAGCGACCCTGCGGAAATCCAACTGCACAAATATTTACGACTCTTGCGTATTTGGAGTTCGGTTTTCTTAGATTACTGATCATGGAAATCGACGTGTGAGCTCCAGGGCACCCTAACCCCCCAACCCATTTACTGCAACCATCACGAAGAGCTAGCATTCGAACCCTCAAGACAAATACCATCATTTGATCAAGCATATGGGTTGTTTATGAAGCACCTTTCGCTAGAAATTTGGGTCGGGAAATGGGAAATCCATCAAATAATTTTGGCTTTTGTTACAGTTTAGCCTGACCGAAAAAAACAACCAATTTGCTACAGTTTGCTTTTAATTCATTGAATGACCCCAAGATAAATGAATTGAGAATGTAGCTGGTACTTGATAGTACATGACTAGAATAAAACAAAGGGGTACATACTCTGGGGAGATTTAACCTTAATTATAAGTCAAGCAGAACATTCAAAATAGCATCTCTGAACTAAACGACTACAGAAACGCGATTTAATCATTACAGCCTTAGTTACAAGTATTTTCAAGCATGTAGCAAATTTCGGCCTTTATATTCAAGGCCATTGTGTTTGTCGAGAGCTTCGCACCCACAATCATGTCATCGCCTCTCAATTGAGAACAATTATTCATATCTTTTGCAGGTCAACAACGAAAAATGGAAAAGAAGTGCTCTATATCAGGAAGTCTCGATCCCCGAAAAGTCGTATTTATTCCAGCCGATTCAAATAATGTTGCAACTGAGGCGACATCTTTGATAATGTTGCGGGTGTAGCTCCACTTTTTCAGGGACTCACGATGAGTCGAAATGAATCAGTCCGCATTGGGAAGGTCGTGATGAATCACGGCGCAATTATTCAGGCTAAAGCCATATTCATAGTCAAGAATATCATCGCTATAATAAAACCATTCCTTCACATCGTAACCATCATTTTGATGATTCTGGGATTGGAGAAGCAACCAGCACTACCCCAAGCAACACGATGGAAAGGAGACACAGTGTCCAATAATGATCACGATGGATAATTCTCAGGAACCACAAGTCCTAGATTCCGCTCAGCTATTTCCAAAAACTCGCCCCCCGCAGCCGGTTTCAACTCCGTTATCTATCCTTGATGGTACCGTTGTCCGCTTCACGCCCACTGGGGCCATCTGGGTCTTTGGCCATCCAACAGACGATACTCTCCTAGGGCGCCTCAAAGGTTCATTCGTCGATTCGCTGGGACTATTCCCACAATGGGCAGGCCAACTAAAATGGGCGCCTCTCGATCCAGAGGGAGGCCATACAGGCCGCTTCAACCGTCCCATGATTGTCTATGGTGCCGACTCGGATCCAGGCGTTAAGTGGACAGCAATCCGATTGCATCAACAAGTCGTATCCATCGTTCCAGAGAAGAAAGACATGGTTGATACGAGCCAATTTCCACAGTCCAAGCTATCCTCATCGACTCCGCTGGCGTTGCACGATCTTGATCAATGCAATGGTCTTTCCAGTATGTTGGTCCAAGTGACCTTCCTGGACGACGGTTATGCCATTTCGGTAAAATTGGCACATCCCCTTGCAGATGCACACACGTTGGTACATTTCATGCGGTGCTGGATGGCATTCTTTCATGGCAATGTCCCTGAGCCACCGCTTTTTGACCCGCTCCAGCTTGACAGCCATGCATCCGGAAACATCGATACGGTCGCTGACCCCGAAATCGTCCGAATAGCAAGGTCATTGCCGCTCCATCGGTTTGATTGGTGGGCCTACTCGGCTCCTGGATATCCTCAAGCAATGATTCCAACCTCAGAAAGCTCCAAGCCCAAAGATAAAGATCTGCTTGCGACGGCATTGCAGTCTCCAGCATCGCCAGCCCCATGGCCAACTTGGGACATGACTCGGCCGGTGAAGCAACTTCTTATTCATTTCACCAACACTCAACTACTAGAGCTCAAAGAGGCTGCAGGCAGTGTCTCTCGTTTGGATGCGCTGCTCGGATATTTCTGGGTTGCCATCAACCGAGCAAGAGGCTACACCACGTCGTATCTCAACCTCACGCTAGGCGCGCGAAGCAGGGTGAATCCTCCACTACCAGATACGTTTGTCGGGTCGCCTCTCATTATTCCACATGTCAGTTGCTCAGGCGACATATCGGTTACTGAGGCCGCGACTCGTATTCGCAATTGCATGAACCACTTTACGCCTGAAGCCGTCGGCGCAATCTTGCATGACGCCGCTTATGAAGTCGCTCCTCAGAGACTGTGGCAGGCATTTCTCGGGAGCCAACACGTCATTGTAACGTCTTGGTTGAGACTCAAAGTTTACGACATTGCATTCGAAGCCCGGCCAGTCTACGTTCACGCGATCATGCCCAAGATGGATGGGTGCTTACAAGTTATGGACGCCGAGGATGGAGTTGATGTGTCGCTGAGTATCGATTCCGAGGCATCTGAACGATTAAAGATTTAGTACAAACAAAAAGGAACAAAAAAGTTATTAGAATGTGGATATCGCTGTTGGAGTGTTTGCACCATGACGCGCTCGCGAATTCGTCGCGAAAAGTGGGGAACCGCGAATCTTGATCAACGAGAGGTTACAGCGACAAGGCACGCGAGAAGATGGTTCAGATCGCACGTCATGATATTATTCCAGATTTTTATCATTCTAGGCATCTATCTGGCTGCATCATACCAAGATCTCAGGACTTTCTGAACCTCCTTGCGTTGTTCCCTCAGACCCTGATCATCAACTAGGACCCACTTCCGCAGATGACTTACCCTACACCTTTGGCGCAACTCCTGTTGAGATCGAAAATAGATGTTAGATGAAGTATTATGATTATAGATATCGAAATAAAACGGTTTTGAATAAATCATAGCCTTTAATTTTTTCTTTAAAGAAAAGATTGTTTTCTATTGTATCCTAGATGGTGTATAATCTGATAGGTATATATCTCATTCTCTTTACTTGCAACTTTCTAATGACCTGCTCTATAATTTCTCCCCAAAAGTTATACCCACTCCCTAGCCATCCAACGAAATCACGAGTCATTATATTGTACCTATTTCGAAATTCTACACAAATATCACGTTAATTCCAAGTGATGGAGGCAGACAGCTTTGGGAACGTAAACAAACATGACCAATCAAAGGAGAGAGAGAGAGTGGATCCATGTGCCATAGATCACGTGTTTAGACAACACGTGTCACATCTCGCTTAGGATTTTGGGCTTGAGAGGGGAACGAGTAAGAATTGGTTTAAACAGCCTTCGTCTCCATCCAAGAATCGGATCGATAGCTCAGTGGTAGAGGTGAGTCGAGGCCCAATGTCTCAATTACGAGTTCCCCGATTCTAACAAGCTTCACAGCGAGAGATTGCAGATCTCTAGGTCACGTGTTCGATCCACGTTCGGTCCTTTCTTTTTAGTCTCTGGTCCGTGTGTTGTTTTCTTTTGGTGCTAACACTGGTTTGGGGCATGTTTTTATGTTTTTTTTTTTTAAAATTATTTTTCTGGTACCTATATCTATCTCCTTCTAGTCAATGTTGGAACGAATATAACCGCATTTGATAGAAACAAGCGATCCCGATGATTGACTTGGGAACCAGCTGGGGCAGAAATCGACCCATAGCAATAAAGAAGGCTCAATATTTGCAATATCTATATCATTTCCTCTCTTTTCCTCTTGTACCCTGGCCCCGTTTACCAGCTGTTCAGACATCCTTGATCCACGTCTTTCAGTTAAATCTCAAATCCGTATTTATTTGTCACTTCGCTTGATGAAGCGTTGGCGATTTGTTGTATGGTTTCATGGAATACCCTTCTGTGCTTTCGCGATTGTAAGCCAATTAAATTTTTCTCCATTTCAAGTCCCGATAACTCTCGGCTTTTAAATAAACTTTGACCCGGATTTGGATTTATTGCTCATAATTCGTGGGTCTTATCGGCCCGCACCTTGAAATCCTGGGATGCTCTAACGGCTGGGCCTTGACAGAAAGTAGAAGTTGCTGCGTCATCCACAGTGAACCCAGCGTAAATGTTCAGCATTGATATTTGTAAAGGCGTACTGCTTTGGCTTCTGATAGGTTGGTCGGTGTCGCTGCTCGTGTAATGGGTCGGCGCCGACGGCTTCCGACGTCCGAGACTATTCGTAACTTGCGGGCGCACGGCTCAATTTATGCGTTGCTTTTTCCATGTTTACGGATTCCTCGGATTCCGTCTGATGCAATTTTCAAGCGTGAGCCAATTGCTTGCTGAATGGATGATATCTTGACCCTCGCTTCTGGTAAATTCATTTGAGGGCAATACAGGTCGAGCAATTATTGAAACTGGCTACCGGTTCTGACAAACTGGATCCTGAATGAGTCTCGCTTTTAAATCGGTTGAATAGGTATCCTTGATTTAATTCATTACAACTAAAGGTATCTACCGCAAGCTTTGACTTGTCTGGCGCCGAAAATTACTGTTGCCCCTCCCAAAACTTGGCCTTGAAGACCGCTGCTGCAAGCGGTTGTTTAACGAGACCTGGTATTATTGCAGAAGCTCTCCTAACCCCTATTTGATCATTTGAATACTGTTAAAAGCGCGTTGCACATTTATTTCACGGGTCAGTTGACATGTAAAACGGTTCTATTATCCCTCGCAAATACACCCTTCTACTCCAACTCTTGGAGATTGTCTTGTGATGATTCATCAGTAAGCTTTTGGCGTAATTCCGAATTAATTCTTTCGATCCCCCGAACCAATGGAACAGTATCGGGCAAACCTCGTGAAAGAATACCCATTTGAGTTGCAAGGTGCTCAAGTGCCTCAATATCAGCCACATGTTGACGAATTGTTGGGGCCTGGTAGATGTGGTTGGCCAAATATGCGTATGGGATTTGGCAGCGATAAGCGCCAAAAAGTGCAGAGAGAGAATGTGGATTCGGGTGTCGATCTATAAGGCATGTGGCGACTTGGATAATGTGGCGTGCCGCATCGATTATTAATGGACAGTCAGAAAGGTCAATGCCTTTCTTCCCGAATAAAGATGATGCATGGGATGCCGCCTTGCGCAGCATAAAGGTAATAGCCGTGTACCCAGTGAGAATGACATGGCCGAGCGACCATAAGCGATTGCTTGGGCCATGTTCCGTTGAGAGTAGCTCATTCTAATCAGACATTAGAAATGATAAATTTAAGATGACGCAAGGATACTCTTACCAGCTGCCAGTGCTCAAATACTTGGAGTATCTCGCGACAAAGAGACTCAGTCTTAGATATGAGATCCAGTGAGGCGTCACCATTGGCCTCTTCGAGAAGCTTGAAGAAATGCAGAGTGATGAATGTGATGCGTGAACCAGCAAGGAACGTAATGGCAGGCAGTTCCGAGGGCAAGTTGGAGTTTTCATTGAGCCAAGGTAGATTGACCTTCCAGTCCGAACCTGTGAGGAGGGGCGGTTGATCAAAAACAAGGCGGAACATTAGATCCATCTGTAGCAGCTCCCAGAAGAATCTTCTCTCGTCGTCAGCTCTGGCATTGTTGATGCCTCCGAGGTTTTCCTTGTCGAGATTGTGCAAGTTTAATCTTTTGCAAAATTCACCTGCAAGACCGGCCATCTTCCATGCCAAGTCGTAATCGAAGAGCTGGCTGGTAACGTTTGCCTATACAGTAAGCGACTGGTCGGTGGTGCTAAATATTAGGGGTGGGTACCAAAAAGAGAGCGGCTATAAGATCGATGGTGGATCCGGTTGCCTTTCGTTGCCATGCAGGAAGCGCTCTTAGACAGCCAAGGTAGGTAAGTTTGAGATACTTGTCGTGTGGATCATATGTTTGAAGTGCACACCCAAAATACAATAACGTGTAATAGAGCACGACCATTACTGGTTCGATATGGATGTAAGGAAGGTTAATAATGTCGGGGATCGTCTCAATCACCTCTCTATTGATCATATTTAGGAATATGCCAGGTTGCATGTGATTGAAGCAGTCTAAGATATGGGTTTAGTAAAGTGGACTGGCGGATTGCGGTCTAGCTACTGAGGTGGAGTTGCTTACCGCGGATCAATGTCTTGGCTAAATCTGGGGGAATATTTATAGCTTCTGAAACCAATGATTTGTTGAATGTTTGTGTTCTCAAATCGGCCACTTGGTCCACTGCGTCTTTCAGGATGGCTGAGAAATCGGAATCTAGATCACTCAGAGTCCCGAAAGGCTCGGGTGTTGAAGCATCTTGGCTGAGAAAGGAGCTCGTTTCAAACGAACAGGGAGATTCAGGCAATAAGCCCTTGAGGCTGGAGAACTTCTCTTGAGAAACAGGCGATGCGATAGAAACAGACCGCCCCTGAAGATGTAGCTGTAATCGGTCCAGAATGGCGGAAAGTGTCTCATCAGTAATTGGATTTCTAGAAGATGAGTCGATGACGTTAGCTGGAGGGCTGGAGTGGGAGACGAGTGTCAGAAACTGCGCCACCACTTACCCAGAGAGTCTGGATGCCCCTCGCTTTCGCTTCGTCTTGGCGCGGGTGGGATAAACACATTCTTCGTCCCTAGCGATGCAGCGATCGCAGCGAGGCGTGGCCCGGTTGCAGCGGATCTAGTGGTGCGACGTCAGTTACGGGAATACGCTCGGATAATAGGCACTATTTGCTTGAGCGTACTTTTTGGGCCCTACATCTTTTGCACTGACAGGGATTGAGTCAGGGTTAGTGAGGAATCTGGCTTGGTGTCGTGGAACGGAGATGGTGGTGGTGGGCTGGACTAACTGCGAGCGCAGGACGCGGTGTGGGTTCCTCCATTGGAAGCTCGAAATGTCTCTCGCAGATTTCTAGAATCAGGACGCCAAGGACAGCGAACTAGGTCCGAAAGAAGCGGGGGAAGAAGAGTAAGGGATTACCGGATTGCGAGGAGAGGGTCTTGGATGAGGATAAAGACTGCGAGTAGTCCGATATCCGACGCGATTCGGAGCAGACTGAAGAGCGAGGACAGGGATAAGCCCAGATCCCGTCTCGAACTCAAATCCCCAGAGATCGATTAATTGACCAAAGAAAATATTTGACATGGCCTGTGTGCTAACCCAAGCAGGAACCATGAGAAGCACAGGCGAGAGTCTCAGCGACCGCCGGCGAGCCCAAAAAGGGAAGCGAATTTGGGTTTGGTGCATTAAAATGACCCATGCCAAGAAATGAGGTTTGGTCTGAACACACGCGAGAAGCCGAGCAGCGAAAGTGCGAAAATGTGCGAAGGTCCGAAAAGTCCGTAGCGTCGGTCCAGCTCCACCATGGACGGGTTGGAAATGTGGGTTGGCGAGTCGATCTCGCACATCACGGCATCCGGAGCAGGCCTCTGATTGGATGCTCCAGAATCAGGCAGACTCAAGTTCAACGGGTATAGTGACTGTTTTAGTCCATGTATATAAGCTTAATTTGGAATCTTTCCCTCAGCTTGGCCAACATTTAATCAAGACGCTCTCTTCCCCTTCTCTTTTGTCTGCTTGCTATCGTCCACAATTACTTACTTACTTACACTGTTTAATCTTCACCTTTCTCACTGAAATCAAATTTACTAGATCAAAGACGAGGGGAACGACACGACGTCCCCTCACCTAATCTGTTGTTGCGATGCCCGGCGGTACCAACTCCCCAGAGCTGGGGAAGATTGCGGAGAGCGGAATCGACCTCCACGATATCGAACCTACGATTGCTGGCGAAAAGACACCCATTCCCGATAGCGACTCGACCGTGATGGAATCTACATCTGAGAAGGGCCAGTCTGAGGACGAGGGCCACAGCATCAGACAAGAGATGCAGAATCTCGCCCGCAGGCTTACAGCTGTTTCTCACTCCCCACCAGGAGTCTTGTTCCCACTGCAAAACGAGGGGCCTCTTGATCCTACAAGCCCACACTTTGATGCGAGAAAGTGGGCCAAGGCCTTTTATGAGGTGCGCGCCGGACTCTCAGATGGACATTCGCCTCGCACTGCTGGTGTTTCATTTGAAAACCTCAATGTTCACGGATACGGATCGGACACGGACTTTCAAAAGAGCGTTGGAAACATTTTCCTCGAAGCAGGTTCTCTTGCTAAGAAGATTATGCGTACAAGCCAACGCAAGGTGGACATCCTGCATAACCTCGAGGGTGTTCTTCACAGTGGTGAGATGATGGCTGTTCTTGGACCACCAGGTTCTGGCTGCTCCACTTTCCTCAAGACCATTGCCGGCGAGACTCATGGACTGTATGTCGATGAAACCTCTTCCCTGAACTACCAAGGAATTCCTGCTTCGAAAATGCGGACCGAGTTCCGAGGAGAAGCCATCTACACCGCTGAGGTTGATCACCACTTTCCACACCTTACTGTGGGAGATGCCCTCTACTTTGCAGCGCGGGCCCGATGTCCTAAGAACATCCCCGATGGAGTAAGCCGCCGTGAGTATGCTGAACACTTGCGTGATGTTACCATGGCGATGCTTGGTATCTCACACACTATCAACACGCGTGTTGGTAACGATTTCGTGCGAGGTGTCAGTGGAGGTGAAAGGAAGCGAGTTACCATTGCCGAGGCTTCTCTAAGCTATGCATCGCTTCAGTGCTGGGATAACAGTACTCGAGGATTGGACAGTGCCAATGCACTGGAGTTTTGTCGCACCCTCCGAACCCAAGCCGATGTGATGGGTTGCACTTCTGCCGTTGCTATTTACCAAGCTTCTCAGGACGCTTATGATGTGAGTGCCATTTTGTTGAATTGAATACAGTAGAAACGGATTGCTAATGTTTTTTTTTAAGGTCTTTGACAAAGTTCTTGTACTCTATCAAGGACGGCAGATCTTCTTTGGAAAGACCACTGAGGCGAGGGCTTATTTCGAAGGACTCGGTTTTATTTGCCCCGAGCAACAAACCACCGCTGACTTCCTCACCTCAATGACCAGCGCTGATGAGCGTGTGATCAGACCCGGCTGGGAAGGCAAAACCCCCAGGTCCCCTGATGAGTTTGCTCAAGCTTGGAAGCAGAGCACTGCCCGAGCCCGCCTGCTGGAGGAAATCGCCGACTATAACCAGCGCCATCCCCTTGGTGGAGAGAATTATGACAAGTTTTTGGCCTCGCGCAGAAAGGATCAGGCGAACATGCAACGCGCCCAATCGCCCTTCACCCTGTCATACTTTCAACAGATGAAGCTCTGTCTCTGGAGAAGTTGGACGATGCTCAAAGGAGACCCCAGCATCACATTCTCCATGTTGTTCAGTAACATGTTCCAAGCTCTCATTGTCAGCAGTATCTTCTACAACTTGGGAATGACAACAGATGATCTAAGGAAAAGGTCAATTCTCTTATTCTTCATTATGCTGATGAACGCCTTCAGCAGCGTTCTCGAAATCATCACACTCTTTTCTAAGCGAAAAATCATTGAAAAGCATAGCCGCTACGCCTTGTACCATCCAAGCGCCGAGGCTCTTGCATCTATTGTTATGGACCTGCCGTATAAAGTTGTCAACAGTTTGCTCACCAACACAACGCTATACTTTATGGGAAATCTCAACCGAGAGGCGGGTCCATACTTTTATTTCATTCTCATTTCCTTCCTAGCGGTTTTATGCATGTCCATGATGTTCAGATTCATCGGTTCTGTTTCAAAGTCAATTCTTCAGGCGTTCGCTCCAGCTTCGATCCTCCTCCTTGCAATCCCGCTTTACACTGGTTTCGTCATCCCGAAGGCCTACATGCAGGACTGGATCGGCTGGTTCCGTTGGGTCAACCCAATCTTTTACGGCCTCGAGAGTCTTATGATCAACGAATTCAAGGGTAAACGATTTGAATGCACCACCTATGTACCTTCCGGCCCAGGTTACGGAGATGGAAGTGTTAGAGCTTGCAATTCTCTGGGTGCTGTGGCTGGCGAGCTATTCGTCAATGGTACCAACTACATTAAGATCGCCTATAGCTACGATGTCAGTCACAAGTGGCGCAACTTTGGTATTCTGGTTGCTTTTGTTATTGGCCTCCTTACAATTCACTTGGTTGCCACAGAATATGTTGCTTCTGAACGCTCAAAGGGTGAGGTCTTGTTGTTCCGTCGCCAGGCTGCCAAAAAGGTGTTCCAGAAGGGATCAACGGATGTGGAAGGCGGTCAAGTCGAGGCCGGCGCAACTCGAGCCCAGCTCAAGGCCGGGGACCAGTCTGCCCCCGCTGGAAACATGGAGAAGCAGGTTTCCATTTTCCACTGGAACAATGTCTGTTACGATATTGAGATCAAGGGAGAGCCCCGCAGAATTTTGGACAACGTCGATGGCTGGGTTAAACCAGGTACATTGACCGCTTTGATGGTAAGTAGCGTGCGTTTCGCATAGTTACATGGATTCAATATTAACAGTATTTTAGGGTGCTTCTGGAGCCGGAAAGACTACTTTGCTTGATGTTCTAGCAAGCCGTGTTACCATGGGTGTGGTTACTGGCGACATGCTTGTTGACGGAAAAATGCGTGATCAATCCTTCCAGCGCAAGACTGGCTATGTGCAACAGCAAGACCTTCACCTTCACACCACAACTGTCCGTGAGGCATTGAACTTCAGTGCCCTTCTTCGCCAATCCGACCGCTATACCAAGGAAGAAAAACTGGCATATGTTGATACTGTGATTGACCTGTTGGATATGCAAGAATACTCTGACGCCATTATTGGTGTTCCAGGCGAAGGTCTGAATGTCGAACAGCGTAAGAGGTGCACTATCGGTGTTGAGCTGGCTGCCCGTCCACAGTTGTTGCTCTTCCTTGACGAACCCACATCTGGTCTTGATAGTCAGACCTCGTGGTCCATCTGCAACCTGATGGAGAAGTTGACACAGAACGGCCAAGCTATCCTCTGCACCATTCACCAGCCTTCTGCCATGCTCTTCCAGCGTTTCGACCGCCTGTTGCTACTGTCAAAGGGAAAGACCATCTACTTTGGTGAGATTGGAAAGAACTCCAAAACCCTGGTCGATTACTTTACTCGTAATGGAGGCCCCCCATGCCCACCTGAGGACAATCCCGCAGAATACATGTTGCACGCTATCGGCGCTGCTCCTGGAAGTCACACGGAGATTGACTGGCCCGCCGCATGGAAGAACTCCCCTGAGTATCTGGATGTTCAAGAAGAGCTCAGGAAACTGGGTGGACGTGCTGCACCGGCGGCAGCTGAAGTTGATAACACTGACCCTTCGAGCTACAATGAGTTTGCCGCGCCTTTCACTCAGCAGTTTGGGCAGGTTGCAAAGCGTGTATTTCAACAATACTGGCGTAGCCCTGGATACATTTATTCCAAGGTCGTTCTGTCTGCTGGTGCTGTGAGTATTTGGATACCTGCCCGATTTTATTTCCTACGACTAACCTCTGTTGTTATTTAGGCTCTCTTCATTGGTCTTTCATTCTTGAACGCAAAGAACACACAAACTGGTCTCAACAACCAAATGTTTGGTGTGTTCATGTTCCTTGCCATCTTTGGTCAAATCGTCCATCAGATTTTCCCCATGTTCGTTGACCAGCGAACATTGTACGAGGCCAGAGAGCGACCTTCCAAGGCATATTCATGGCAAGCTTTCCTGATTGCGAATATTCTGGTTGAGATTGCATGGAATTCGGTATGTTCAAAATCATTTACAGGATTTAAAAGTTGGTAATTGCTGACATCTAGTATAGCTCATGTCTGTGCTTTGCTTCGTCTGCTGGTACTTCCCCATCGGTTTGTATCGCAATGCGCGTCCCACCGACGCGGTTGACTCCAGAGGAATCACCATGATGCTACAAGTTTGGGTTTTCCTCATGTTCGCTAGTTCATATGCCCATATGCTCATCGCCGGAATCGAGACTGCTGAAATTGCCGGAGCTGTCATGAACTTGTTCCTCATCATGATGTTTACGTTTTGCGGGTATGTCCATCATCTTGGAGTGATCTTCCTATAGTTAGAAGAAATTGCTGACATGATTCATAATAGTGTCCTTTCCGGTCCCAAGCAAATGCCTGGATTCTGGATCTTCATGTACCGAGTCAACCCCTTCACCTACGTCATAGAGGGCTTTCTCGGCACGTCGCTTGCAAATACGTTTGTGACTTGCGATCAGAATGAATTTGTTCGATTCTCCGCGCCGAACGGATCGACTTGCGGAGAGTACATGAAGCCATATATCGATTCCACTGGTGGCTACCTCGTGAACCCGGACACATCTGGAAGTAACGAGCAATGCTTGTACTGCTCCATGTCAGACACCAATACATTCCTGGCCAACGTAAATGTAAGCTTTGACCATCGATGGAGAAACTTTGGGCTTCTCTGGGTGTACTGCATTTTCAACATTTCCGTCGCCTTCTTCTTGTACTGGCTGGCGCGGGTACCGAAGAACCGAAAGTCATCAAAATAGGTAGAATTTAGATTATAGACACATCTTTCTTTCTCAGGTTGTAATTTAGATATATTATTTTATAGGAAGAAACCCGTTAATAAAATAGATGGTGGGTTTGATTATTTTGTTCCAGCAGTTTGTATTACATTTCTTTTAGTCCTTCGAATTTTATCAATCTCTCATGGAACTTAGCTGGTATGCTAGGGCGCAAAAAGTCTAAGTCGACATGGACTTCTTCTCCGACCCCTCGCTGCCTCCTGAATTCAAACCAGCCTCACAGTCTTCACGTGTATTTTTGGTTTTCTCATTCTTCAAATTCATGTTTTCTTTCACGCTTCGCCATTCCATGGCCAATGCTCCGAGAATACTGACGCAAGCTAAGACCAGTCCCACCATGAACACACGCCGAAGTGATTCATTGTAAGCGACCATGACGGCCGGTTTAATTGATGCAGGTATATTCGTCAATGATGTGGCACCGCTGTCCTCGATCATTTCGGGGGTGAATCCAGGCAGTGACGATAGGCGCTGAAAAAGCTGGTTGTTCAGGACATTTTGGCCAATAGAGATGAAGATGGCACCTCCCATCAGCTGAGAGAAGAACATTAGAGAAGTGCCAATAGGCACGTCACGCTTTGGCAGAACCGTTTGCGCAGCTAGATTTGGGGCTTGGGACACACATCCAAGACCCCAGCCGTAAAGGATTTGGTAGCCGATCCAATTGGCTTTTGGAGTGTCGATTTGCAGGGTGTTCAATAACCCACCGCCAGTGCTCATAAGACAGATTCCCACAATCATGGGTGGTGTATAGTATCCAACGCGACGAACAAAAGCTCCTGTTAGGATAGAAGATACGACCATGGCAAAAATCAGAGGGAGCAAACGAAAGGCGGAGTCAAGGGCCGATACACCCTGAATAGCTTGAAACCAGACTGGCAAATAATAGACTACGTTGCATGAGTAACCGTCATAATATCATTCTGAGTGGTGTAAGCTTACCAAAGATATTCATTTGAGCACCCATGCATAGTGATGAGAATGCTCCAGCCACGATGCTGCGCTGCATAAAGATTCTTGGGGCAATAGTAGCGGTTTTGGGTAAGAAGATTTGCACGAGGGCGAATCCAATCAGAAGAATGCCACCTAGAACAAGAAGGGCAATGATACGACCGTTATTCCACTAATAAATATTTGGTATCGTTATTAAGTCGCTGTTGGAGGATTTAAACTTACAGCATATGTCAAGCCTCCCCATTGGAGCGCCAAAATGACGCAAACACTTCCAGGTATGATAAAACAGGTGCCATATATATCCAGTTGCTTCAGCTTGGACTTTGTGGGGATCTTTGAAGAGTCTTTGTTTGCAATGTTGAGCAGAAGAAGGACTACTACCGCAGCCACACCACCTAGAGGGAGATTGATGTAAAAACACCATCTCCAACTGATCTTTGAAGTGAATACTCCTCCAAGAAGTGGCCCAACAACTGAAGATATGCCGAAGACTGCACCGAACATGCCTTGGTAGACTGGGCGTTTGTGGAGTGGGACGGAGTGCATGATAACGACAATCTAAGACGGAAGCGTTATGAGTTAGTAAATAGATTTCTGCACAGAAAAGACTACTAAATCCTGTAAAAGAAGCGAGATAAAAACCGTATTTGCAACTTACCACACCGCTGTAGATTCCTGCTGACCCTAAACCTGCGATGGCTCGGCCAATGATGAATGCAATTGAGTTTGGTGCTGCTCCGCACACAGCTGAACCAACTTCGAAAATAAAAACCGAGATTAGAAAAGTAGCCTTGATGTTGAAAAGGGTATAAATTTTGCCAAATAGTAGCTGGAAAGCGCATGTGGTCAAAAAGTATGCAGAGCCATACCAACCAATGTCGGTGACTGAGTTGAAATCATTGGTGATTTGCGGGATGGCAGTGGTGATAATTAAGCGGTCCTACTGCCAAGTTAGTTCTTGATATTATAGACTAAAGAACAGATTTACCTACCACTTGGACCAGAAACATGCTCACAAACACAGACGTGATAAGCAAACCGAGCTTTAGCCCAGATGGATACGTAGCCTTCTCGGCTTCGGCAGCGGGGGCGGTTGCAGGATTTCTCTCGTCTTTTTCTTCGAGTCCCACAGTAGTAGAGAGCGACTTGAAAGTGTCCATTGTCTCAGGGGATTCCGAAGATAGGCCAGCGGCTTCTGCGTTTGCCGTCTTTTTGAAGATCATGGCAAGGACTGGGAAGAAGTTGAGGTAGTGACGGTGAGGGAAGTGTGATAAAGGAATTGAATGCTAAAGGTGACTGTGATATTGATGATTTCGATACCGAGATAGAGGAATATGATTTATTAAATAGATCAGTCGAGTCAAGTGTCGGTTGCTTTTGCAGGTCGGAACGTCTTCGCCGAGTCGATCTCGGGCCCGAGAGATCCATATCAGGTTAGAGGCAATTGGGTATGTCTATTCTACTAGGCGACACCGAATTAACGCTAGACCTCTTTGGGATCCGAGGCCCCGAGAGTCCGAAGTCCCCGTCCGACTCTTTTGTTCTCTCGTGGACAAGATTGCCAGGGAGGCGCGTCAATCCCTCCAAGCGCATTTGACCGACACCCAGTTATCGCCATGACACCACAATTCACCACAGATGGGCGACGCAAGAATGCATGTTTGATTTGCGCTCGACGCAAGGTTAAATGCGACAAAGCCGAGCCTTGTTCCAATTGTATCAAGGCTCAGGCCCAGTGCTCCTACGAAGCCCCAGCGCCAACTCGACCTCGCAAGAGGGCTGCCGAGGATGACCTGCTTGAGCGCCTCACTGCCTACGAAGATTTAATGCGAAAACACAATGTTGACTTCACTCCCTTTTCTAACGCATGGATTCCCTCTGGATTAGAGACTCCGCCAAAAGAGAGTACCTCGCCAAGCCCTCTACCGGAAACGCGCCTGAATCAGCACCCAACGCTCCAGGTTCGCCGCTCAAAGACGACGACGGGAGCCAAAGAACGGTGAGATACCAGACCAATCATCTTGTGAAATTAATACCTAACCTTTGTTTCAGCTGCCTGTGGTCGAATTTGAGTCCCGAGGTTTGTCTCTTTTTATTCCAGATCATTCACCGACAAGTTGTCTAACTAGTTGCAACAGCTCAAACATCCTCCCATCCAGAGCCTTCGCCATATTGAAGACCCCTGTCTTCACCCAACACCATCACTCGAGGTCGTCTTCTCCAGCACAGAGTCTCCGCTCCACGAGCTGCACCCGGAGCCGAGGCAAATGTTCCGGTTATGGCAAACTTTTGTCGATAACGTCAACCCATTGCTCAAGATTGTCCATGTGCCAACTTTGCAACAACGCATCATGGAAGCGAGTTGGGACCCTGCCAGCATTCCAAAACCACTCTCAGCTACCTTGTTTGCTGTTTACACCCTGGCTGTTACTTCCATGTCGTCAAAAGATTGCCAATCTTCATTTGGGGAAAGCAGGGCTTCCCTTTTGACGCGCTACCGAGCTGCAGCTATGCGAGCCCTCGTAGCCACCGAATTTCTAACCACGAGAGATTTTGAGGTTTTACAGGCATTTGTTTTGTTTCTATTTGCAAACCCAGAGTCCGAGTTGACATCCACTCTCGCTAGCGCTGCAAAAAGATTAGGCCAAAAGATGGGCCTGCATCACGAGAAGACCGAGCCAACAATGTCTTTTTTTGAGAAGGAAATGCGCATTCGTCTTTGGTGGCAGTTACTCGGATTAGATGCTCGCACCCGTGCAATTTTCATTCCCGGTGTAAGGCAGGCATTTAATGAGATTGGGGATCTGCGTCTCCCACTCAACATCAATGACGCAGATCTGCACCCAGATATGATGGAACCGCCCATCGAACACAACACCCCCACTGAAATGATGTGTGTTTTGATGAAGTTTGAAGTGTCCAACTGGCTAAGATCTTCAGCCACAGCTGCCAAGGTTTTTGAGAATATTAGCCAGGGCCCTGTCAAGGGAAAGGCGTCAATGGAACTGGAGGATGAAGCCATCAATGAGCTCGAGGCTATATATACGGAGAAATACTTTCGCAACTGTGACAAGCGAATACCACTACACGGCCTGACACAGAGTATGGCTAAACTTGCCATTGCACGCATGCGATTCAAAGTCCATCATCCCCGGGGACGCACGACATTTAATGTCGGCGATGTATTCCTAACACAGGAAGAAAACAATCTGTTATTTGAGTCGGCTCTGACCTTGCTAGAAATGGTACATATCGGCACGTCCAGCAAGTTTTCCTCTCATCTCTTCACTCACCTCACCACAATGTCTCAGATGGACGCCTACATTTATGTCATCAGTGAACTCCGAGTGCGTTCCTCGGGTGATAAAGTGGACTTGGCCTGGAGTTTGATTCAGAATCTTTACGTGAATCACGCCGAGTTGATTGAGAACAACGAAAGTAGCTTCTTTTCTGCGCTCGGAAGCTTGGTACTCGAGGCCTGGGAGACACGCAGAAAGGAGCTGGCTTGTAGTTACCAGAATCTCGACTCACAGCTTACCCCGAGCTTCATTCAGTCGATTTCCGAGAAGAGGACGAATACAGACGAAAAGAGCAGAGAATTGCCGTTTGCTTTACAAACGGAGGGACCTGACGATTTTGGTGTTCAAGGCGGTGTTTTGGACTGGGAGTATTGGAACGATTTTCTGAGACTTTAGGAAGAATGATTTCTTGTTAATCCTGGCTTGAATACAGAAAATACCAAGTAGTTTGCTGCTATGTTCGCTTGCTTTCTAACTTGAACAAAATATGGAAATGGAAATGCTAATAAAACAAATGCGTCGCTGATCCTCCACATGTTGACCACCAAGTCATACCCCAGAATTACTACTTGACGAGTCCGATTTTCGGACACTATCAGTCTGTAATGTACTTTCTTTTTCTGTTTGGTGTTCATGGCTGCTTGTCTTGAACATCTCCTCATCATGTTCCCCAAAATCGGAAATATTGTCCAGGTCGTCCCATGCGACTGGGCGGTTACGTGCTCCACTCGACATCCCTGAAGAGCCATGCTCGCCGCAATCGTCCCTCGCCTCCTCTGATGACTTTAACCTTTCTTTATGTTGCAGGCGGACACTACTGATATTGTCGTTGACACTGTTGGGGTCTTTCGTAGTCCATTTGCCATGAACCATTCTGAAGAAAGGCAAACATACAGGGACACCAATACAAATCATGGTGACGACTATTTCAGCAACGGACCAGATTGCGGCTGGTACCGTGGCCGCTAGACTCAGAAAACTTGAATTAGCATCCTTTTCGCTATATGTCATAATGTTGTTTAGGTAGGTGAGTAGGATGGAATACTTAGGAAGTAATTTCGATCCGCGAGTTTTCCAATTTCGGTCGTCCGTTTTATCCCGAATACACCAGCTCTGAAGTAAATATCTTTGTTAAGATTTCTAGACCTGAAAAGGGAGTTTGATGATGAGTCAGAAGACCTACATTACACCGACACTCAGACTCGTTAAAATCAGCGTCTTATCTTTTTTGTTCATCTTAACCTTCCAGAGTACCACCCATGGAAATACTGCGAAAAAGAAATCTGCAACTACGCATACGGCTGAATAGAACGGTATTTTTAGTAATCGGTGCCATAGATAATTGAAGAACAGGGAGCCGAGATACTTACATGTCACGGCAAATGCGGCTGGGACAAATGGGATTGGACATTTGCCCTTTACTCGATCATCCCAAATTAAGGTAACTGGTGAACATTGGGTCCAGTAAACAATGCAGCAGGCAACTGATGCTGCTATAAGCAATAAGTTGACAGCCCATATTGATACCTTTTGCCATGGCTCCTGAACGATTCTTAAAAGGAAAAACCCAAGAGAGCATTTGGCCACAATCATTCCACTGGAAATGAGATTGATACCAATCCCTTCATAGAAGTGCGCATTGGCTTTATCGTCGAGATTGGGTATGTCCCTCTGTCCAAATCCATAATGCGACGATATCGTCATGATAATAGAGAATAAAACGAGGAAGACCTTCATCGAGCAGTCAGCTCTTGATGGACCGCACAAGATGTGGCATCCGAAAATGACTTGATTTGACTTACGAATGCCAACATGTACGCATAATCATCCCAACCCAGCCATGATGTTAGAATCACACGGGCATACAGCCTTATAATAACAAACAAAGACACAAGAAATGTTAACGCCCAAGTGGTGGCAATAAACCAAACACCTTCTTCGTCGATGGCCATCTCATGCACCTCAGTTGCACCTTGAGTGGCCTCGATCCGAGCGATACGACCGAGGAAGACGTAGATTTAGACGGTTGATATGCGATAATTGGGCCCAATCTTTCCAATGCCTGAACCGAAACTTGGCTCTTTGGCTGTACTTTTCGTATTATCGTTGGATGTGCAGAATGGCTTCGTCGGGTCGGTATCCCGAGACAGATGATTGAGAAGCGGAGTGGAGGGACGCGTTGAATGGCTTTCGCGAACGGTGTAGGTGTTCAGTGTTGCGAGCATACGGTCGTCGAGTACGAGAGAGAAATGCCAGATTGTCAATGTCAAATGGTGCGAAAATGGTGATGAACTTTGGCGAAAGAGTGAAGCCGTTGGGCCGACTCGGGGGCCTCAATCTGGACACAGCTGAGGTTCCGGATCCATACCTAATCCACAGATATCAATAAACGACCTGCACTACTCTGCCGTTCATTGCCGGTGGCATTCCCGCCACCTGCCCCGCACACTTGTAGAGCTGATATGATCCAATGGTCTAGAATGAGATCATCAAAGTGTTGCAACTGAGTCATGTGAACTCTGAAAGCGTCAGTGTAAATGCTAAAAGAGGCTAAAGTTGTACCCAGAATCAGTTAGCGCTGAGTTTCTCGAGGCCTAGCGACCGATTACCCCATCATACTGGGGTCGGGTAGCACATTGACTAGCCAGGGATGATGATTGATGAAGGCGATGACTTGCTCGGTTTCACCCAGGATCCCACTTGGATTATTCAATGGTCGACGGATGAAAACTGATGAATCCCCTGCAGATTGTGCTGGTGTCGGAAGGTTTGCCTTTTCCGTTTAGCATCAACTAATATGAGACATTATTTTATTAAACGCCACAAACCTTCACTCCCAAGCAGGCCATCAATGACAGATCCCAAATCTAAACGAGGCGGGGCAAAAGAGTAACAAGGGGCCTGGAAACGCGCAAAAAGCATCATTGTGGCTAACGCGTCAACACGGTAGTTACACAAACCCGCAGGGTCTCATATTAGCGCACGCCTTCTGAAGATACGGACTTCCGGTGAGCAGCGATGGACCATTTGACGGATTGATGTCTCCGCTTTGAAGTCCAACGGCACTGCTCAACTGTCTCATAAAATTTTGGGGATGGAAAGACGGTCAATCTGCAGTTCGATTCATCGATTCGGCTTCAATACGTATCCATTTGCTTTTGATTCATTTCTTTTCAAAGGAATGTATACCAAACTAGCGCTGCGCTTATACATGGGCGCCGTTTACCTCGCCGCTACGTCACGACAACTTTGACGTACTTGGGCTTCGATCACCAACCTCCTGCTTCGCCTTCTCTCGGAGCACTTTGCGCAAAATCTTGCCAGACTGCAGTTCATTAGTCTTGCACGCGGAGCTTTGAAGAAATTGGACTTACCGGGTTTTTGGGAATTGCATCAACAAAGGCAACGCCGCCTTTGAGCCGCTTGTGCTTCACGACCTGCTGTGCCACCCACTCTGCAACCTCTTCTTCCGAGGCTTTTGAGCCGGGAGCGCGCACAACGTATGCTCGTGGAAGTTCTTCTCCCTTGATTGTCACTCCAACTACCCCGACATCCACTAGGTCTGGACGTTCAAGAAGTAGTGCTTCCAATTCTGCGGGTGCCACCTGGTTTCCTTTTACCTTGATCAGCTCCTTCTTACGGTCAACCAAGAATAAATGAGCCCCAGGCTCATATTTGTCTACATATCCAACATCTCCTGTTCGTAGCCACCTGGTTCCGTCGGCATCTACAATAATGGTCTCGTTTGTTGATGCTGGGTTTTTCCAATATTCCTTCATGACTGTCGGGCCAGCGTACAATATCTCCCCAGCCTTTCCAGCAGACGTAATCTCCGACCCATCTGAGTCGACAAGTCTAAGTGCACAATTTGGCATAACTTCGCCAACCGAGGCGCTCCCACGGTGCTCTGCTGTAGGGTCCCACGTTGAAGCTGAGCAAGTGAGCTCTGTCATGCCCCAGCTTGTCCTCACATGCAC
Source organism: Calonectria ilicicola (assembly GCA_020809705.1). Classification (NCBI taxonomy): domain Eukaryota; kingdom Fungi; phylum Ascomycota; class Sordariomycetes; order Hypocreales; family Nectriaceae; genus Calonectria; species Calonectria ilicicola. Next base: position 309,697 of record CP085833.1, on the reverse strand, counting down.
TCCAGGCCTGGCCATCAATTTGTCTGCTCCATTAAGAATATCTGGAGCAATGGGTGCCGCTCCGTTTCCAATCAGCACTAGGCTGCTGTAGTCAAACTTCTTCGAGATCGGGTTCTTCACTATCGCGTTATAAATTGGCGGTACAGCAGCTAGGTGGCTGATGCGGAATGTTTGTATATGAGTGAGAAGCTTGATGAAGTCGAAGCTTGGCATGAGATAGCTTGTCATTCCCTGATGTGGGAAAATTGACAGAAACCATGTCTGACCATATGCATGATAAAGCGGCAGGAAACAGAGTGCGCTATATGTGAGAACGTTCTTCTCGTAATCCTGTCGCATCTTGAAAACTTTAATAATAGCAACAGCATGGGCTATATAACTATGATGCGTAATCGCGGCGCCTTTTGGGACACCGGTTGTTCCAGAGGAGTAGTTGAGGCAGCAGGTAGTGGTTTGAGCATCAGAAGGTTCAGTCCACTGAAAGCTTTCTGCCTCAGCTAATGGTGCGAGGAGTTTCGTCCAGTGGTGCGTGCCGTTGTCGAGGGTTGCTGGGCTTTTGAGAGAATTGGGCCCGGGGATTACTGCATCCGTGTCCAAGACAAAAATGTTGCTTTTAGGAAGCCCAACCTGACTGGCCGCATCAATTGCCGTGTCCAGGCTACCCTCCGATGCGATCAAGAATACCGCTTCGCTATCCCGAAGCTGGTGGGCCAGTTCTCGTGCCACATAGCCTGGGTTGGCACCGGTAAAAACTCCTTCTGCCATTAAAATTCCAAGAAATATGGATGGAAAAGCGAGATTGTTTCCCGAATAGACAAGAACACGATCTCCTGGCTTTATGCCATGGGCTTTGAGGCCAAGAGCAATACGCTTGGCTACAAGACGATATTGCGAAAACGTGACATAATGCGTTTCTGGCCGATCAGCGTCGACGAAGGCCTTTCTATCTGGCAGAGGCTCTGTAGCAGAGCCGAATATCCATTGTTGCAGCGAGCAATTTGGGGTGGGTTCATTCCAACGGGAAGAGATTGGCATGTTGAAAAAGAGACCAGTAAAGTCGAATTAGAGAATGGTGTATTGCAATGAAGTTGGGATGAACCAATCTGTTACTTGGGAAATTTGATGTTTGGGGAACTTTTTGCGCTGTTCAGTTTCAATTAAATGCACTGCAGCAGGCTGGAACAATAACCGAAACAACTTCTTGTCAATGTCGCAAGACAGTTGTTGAAGGACTTGATTGCGTCAGTAAGGACGTGATTCTAGCAAGAAATGGACGTGATGCAGTTGAGCGCTGCAAATAAATTTTGAGAAACCTATGATTGCGATTAGGAATTAAAGTTGGTAGAAATTGTTATTTAACAAGAGCACACATGCTAAAACTTGATACAGACACAAGAACTTCACCTAAAAATACCAGCAGCGGGCAAGTTGCCGAGGTACATGCCTCTTTAGTCAACAAAAAGGCTGTCTACTCCGCCTTACCCCGCGCGAAGAGACGAATGGCGCCGGGTGTTGACGTTTTGGGAACGTGCATGCATTGCCAAGTGTTGGTTGTCGAATCACCGCTGACGACGGGATGTAAGACGGAGCTAATAATGCTCAATGGCGTCGCTTTGACCACCGCAATTTTCGAATTCTGTTGAGCGCCACAACAGATCAGCTGACATGGGCTTCTAAATAAGTATCAGCCTCAAGTTTTCTGTTGCTTTAGCCCTATCCCTGATGCTCTAAGCATGCTAGATTAAAGGCTTCCCAGTTTCTCGCCGTCCATTGCACAATGCACTGAATATCTCCTACTATGGCTTGTGATGGACACGTCTAGACTCTGACATTTCAATTCATCACCACTTGAAATAAATAGTGTTTTTAACATCTAGTTCTCATATATAAAGAGATAGGACATGTTACAAAAATCGCCCAGTTCGCCTTCTAAACTCCAATGAAACTAAGATATGATTCACTCGCCAAGTATCACCGTTCCGCAATTCTAACACCGCCAGCAGAGAGAGATTGGCACTATTCAGGTTCTCCTCCGGTTCCAGTGAAATCCGAGCATCTTATGCAGAGGGTATCATCGGCATTCTCAGGAGGAACATCTTGTCTTCTGGTGTTGTAGTTAGTGAATGCCGCTATTTGGTTTCAGCAATAATGGGTACACGTACGAAGTGCCAACACCGATGGTGAAGAGAATGTTGCCCTGGCAACCGTCGTTTCTATCGAAAGCAGAAAAAACATTGCAAGTAGCAAGCCCGCTGTTAAGATCAAGGTTGATGGTTTTGATGACTTCTGTATCTGACTGAGGCTCTATCGGAGTGTCATCAGTATTTCCCCCATTGTTGAAGATCCCAGCCTGAGAACCAGACGAATAGGTGACAGTTCCAATCTGAGGTCGGTTTCCATCATTTCCATTGAATGGAACACCTGCATTGGGATCATCATTAGTACTATCGTTTGTTGTGATGACAAGGCAGTCATTAAAGACAGGAGTGCTGCTTGACAAAACGGTGATCGCGTTGGGTTGGTCGGTTGCCGATCCAAATCCACCAAACAAGTTCAGGGCCACTCCAACATTAACGTCTAGCTCAACGCCGGCCACGGCATTTTGATTACCACATACACCACCATTCACCGATGCTTCAGCCTTCAGTGTAGCATCAAGCTTGGGAGCGTTCAACCCAACACCGGCTACTACGCCGCCGATTAGAGGAACGTCAGCACCAATACTCAACGCTATCACTGGAATTAAACTGGCAGTAACTTCGACAGAGGCGCTGAGATTCGGACCAATTTTGTTAAATTGTGGCTTCACCTCGTCAGAGTTCCCGCCAATCCGGAGAGTAGTTCCGTCGGGGATAATCATTGCAACACCAAAGTCAGCCGTGATAGCGGCTGTGACGGGAGACAGGTCGGCAGTAACACCGGCTGAGATTGCAGGGCCGATTTTCCCAAAGACCGGAATGGAAATTCCCGTCAGTGGAATAGAAATGAGTTCAATGGAGCCAAGGTTAACCGCATCTGTGAGCTCTGCCGAAGCTGTGATCCCGAGGCCAAGACTGGCACCCAGCCCGTTTCTGGCAGTAATACTGCCCGTGATGCCACTAGTCGTAAGGCTGAAGTCAAAGTCTATTGAGCCAGTAGTCGCACAGTTGGCGCAGTCCAGGCTGATGGTGGCATCACCAATCATTCTTTTAGCCAAGTTTTTCGAAAAGTCTTGTGCGATATTAATGGAGCCACCAGCTCGTTTCGATAACGAGTTAGCACTGCTGTCTGGGCTGCCCGATTTGATGTTGAGAATATAATCTGTCATGAACTCCTCCCAAGTCTTGGCCATACCAACCATGGTAGCGGTAAGCGAAGTGCTATCGTAACTCACTTGGGAGACTTCGTATTGTTTTCGGCCGTTCGAACCACCGCAAATACCCCCATCAACAACCAGAACCATGGCGTTCTTGTCGTTATTATTTACCCATGTCCAGTCAGCCTGGGCAGATTGCATAGCCGCCAGGTTGTCAAAGGCCATCTTCAATCTTCCTGTGTTTGAACAGTCCAAATCTTTAACATTGTTACCCATACGAGCAACATTCAGCATCTTGCGGTTTTCTCCACCAGTGCACGATACGTTTGCAACCACATCTAAATGTTCTTAGTAATCTTGATCAGTCCCTACCAAAGACTTCTATTCCACACACCTTCCTTCGTCCAATAAAATTCATCATAGTCAAGTAACTTAGAATTCGGATTAGAGCCGATGCCGCCATAGTTAGTAGCTGGATCCAAAACTATTGTGTCCGTAGCGCGGGCTGCAAGCGGCTCTAAGGGTGCCAGTAGTGGGCGGGCATTTGCAAAGCCGAAGACCCATAGTACTGATACTAAAACATATCTGCAACTACTGTTGATCATTTTCGTGAGGAAATTGTGTATTCTAAAGGGATAATAAGAGGGGATTTAACGATTAGAAACTGAAACTGTACGAACGGTAATATCGGAAATGCTAAACAAGAAACTGCATAGGGAATCGTGATGTGAACTGGTTGAATAAAACTGGCATTTAAGAACATCAAATGAATTTTTACTGTTGATATAAATATCTTCAACAGACACCACAAGATCAAAGCATGGCTATTCAGTGCATAATTTGGGTACCATTAAAGCACCACAAAGGACCTCAGTGAGTGAGGGTAAGCGATCCATCGGCAAATTCAAAAATAAAATCAATGTGACATCTAGCACCAAGATTGGTTTAGACCAGCACCAGTTTGAGTCGCGTATCTTAAAGTTGCTCGGCTCATGCCGCATTGAGGTATGACCGGCTGACATAAACGTACATCTACCATGCTTCCGCAATAAGCTGACCTCTCCAGGGCTGCTGACCATATCATTCAGCCTAAGATTGTATTACCATGAGTTTTCTATCTTTCTACAAGCTAGAAGCCAAGCCTAAATCCTGTTAAACTATCTAAGCTAAACCTGATTGCGGCTCCATAAATAGACGTCTGATGATTACCAGGAATGCGTCAATAATGTCTACCAGTTGACCTCTAATTATAGCACAGGATACACTGCAACCCATCCCAACACATTGTTATAAACCTAGTTAATTATATTTTGATAATGTAGACAGATTAACAAACTGTGTACATCTTCTATCTTCTTTTTTTCTTGCAAAAAAGACCACATACTCGTTACTATGTTCTACCAATTCAAGAGAAGGAGATATAACTGGTTCTTACGAATACTTGTTTCTGTGAGATTGAATACTTCAGGAACGGTCCAGAGCGTGGCGATTCACCACCTGGTTTGTATAAATATATCTGTGTTTTAAATAAAGACTTGATTAACGTGCATTGCTGTGGCTATGGGAGAGTCTTCTGAGTAGCCAATAAAATAATCCTTGAATTTGAATTCAGTCTATCGAAACTCCTTGCCACAAAATGCAAGTAAGCCTCCATGGCCTCGACACGAATCAAATTCTCTCAAACCTCATGACATAGCCATAAACATCCAAATTCGCCTCCGGCACGTCAAATAAAAACACCCTGTTGTTGTAAACTTGCTTCCAGCCTACAGGTACCCCAAATTCCTGGATTGCCTGAACGTGATTGGCATTGAAAAGCATTTCTCCGTGGTATTCTTTGATAAGTTTGACGTAGTCCTCTTGAACGTCATCTATAGAGAATGAGATGGACTTCTGGGCTAGCATGAACATGCGTGATAGCATTGCAATGAAATGTTCACGATCCACAAATTGGAACGCCCCGAAACATACGATGTGATCAAACTCACCAGCAACCTGTTGTAGTATTGAGTGAGTGACCTTCAATCAAGGAAAAAGAATAAAAAGATGTGTGACTTACCATAATTAATTCTTGCATTAGTCCAATGCGTATTGGTTCTTTGTAGTGCTGTTTGATGTACGGCGAATCGAGCATGCCCTTTGAGAATTCAATCCCCGTAATTTCCGCTAGAATGCCTGCCTCATGAAGCACAGTACCGATTGCACCAGCACCACAGGCGATATCAAGAACAGTCCCAGAATAATCAAACTCAGCAGCGAGGAACTTTTGGATCTTGTGAAGGCCCGAATCCTTCCATCCTGAATCGTACTCGCTGGAAAACTCATCAAAGACAGCTGCGATATGATCATTCTGATCTTGGTGCCGTTTCAGCTGCATTTGTTTCGTAGCTAGAATTAATTCCATAAGGGCGGCGTGTCCGCCGGGGAGCCTATTCCTGACGACAAAATCGTCTCCAAATTTGTTACCTTCTGGGTAGAAAATGAAAGGGAGCGCACTGATCCCAGTCAGGAATAAATGTCCTGTGGTCTCTTCTTCACGCAAGTTGACCCGCGCCCAGCCACCATGCCCAGTAACTCCCAGGGCTTGGAAAGCCTTCTCAGCCGTCTTTTTAAGATTCACTTCATGCTCACCTTCTATCAAGTCACATATTGAAATATTGTCTTTTGAAATTTGGACAGGTGGCAAGGCTACAATCTCTTGGCCCATTTCAATGACGATGACAGAGAAATCTGATCCCGACACGTAATCCCGGACCATTATTTTGGCAGATTTCTTATACTTGTTTAGGAAGGAGACCTTGCACTTCACACTTTCATCGGTCTCGCAGAGGTGATTTCCATCCACTACACCATGCGAGTTGGCATATCGAACTGTTTTCGGATACTTTCCAGGCGTATCTAGTGGTATTCGAAGACCAAAATCGTGCGCGACTGCTTCAATATCCAATGAATCTTTGGTTAAGAAGTCAGATGATCCAGTCAATATGACCACATTTTTGGATTCTAGGTATCGGGTAGCCTCCAATGCGGCGTCCGCTTCCGATGTGTCACCCCACTATGGATTTTAGTAAATAGTCAGCTGAGGTGAAGAAGACTTAGATATCCATTATACTGACCATGTAATTCATATAAAAGTCAAATCCCTCTTTGACAATTTCATCAATGTCCGGTTCGGCGTTTGCCTTTGTGACCCACTTTGAGACAAATTCATGGTGGGACTGCTTGATATAGCGGCTAGGATTTGGGAATAGATCCTGTACAAACAACTTAGCACCTCGTCTTATCTCTATAAATTTACGTAGTTGTAAGTGGGCTATTAGCCTACCCTTTGAGCTGCGATATCCGAACCGTCTTTGGCCCAGTGAATTAAGCAAATCTTCATATTGTACAGATGCTGCACTGAACGTAATATTTGTGATGAATATGGATTACCTGGGAGCATCCAATGTGGCGATAATTATTAAGTAGATGAAGAAATCTAGTCGTGAATCGTGTGATTTGCATCCGAGCCACAATAGAGAAGGACCTTTGTGGGATAAGAATAAGACACGGGCCAGTCTACATTCCTACATGCAGTATCAGATGACTCCGGAATGATAAACACCGCCCGCAAAATTCAGTTTCATCCCGTTTAGAGCTAAACCGTCGAGACAACTGGAACCTCAATGTGGCTTAGCTGGTTGAAACTCATCCAACTAGCAAAATGCACGAAAGAGGAGTTTTTAGCCAGTGAATAAGCCGATAGCTAATGCTGTGTTAAGAAGTTGGGTGCCCCCTCGTGTTCGGGAATGCGGGTACCATTCTACTCCGCGAGTGATGTGAATGCAAATCCCTTCCGGGGCGAGCCGGATGTGCCGAAGGCGGCTTCAAGCCACATTTCTAGTTAGGCATGCGGGGAACACTGAATCTGGCCTAGCAACGAGGATACATACGTAACGTAGCACCAACATCGGGTGAACATGATGTGGCCTTGAAGCTAAGTCTGTGCTTAACCGTAGCTGATGCCATTGAGAAAGCTCCGACGGGAGCAAAAGTGCGGGTGCAGGGCCGCTCCGAAAGTTAAACCTACGTCATCATTGCCATCATTAGCATACAGCATTAGATGCTCATCAAATGATCATTCTTTGTGCATACCAAAAGTTGTGCCTTTTGTGAGACATCGCAAATGATCTTTTGGTTTAGACCCGATTCCCCGTTTTTGAAGTGGGGTTTTGTTCAACTCGCGTTCTAGACTGGTATTGCCTTAATAGCTCTCTAAGACGGCTGCCCTCTGACAAAACCAGTTGTTTCAAATCAGACGAATATGCCATAGGCGCCATTGAAGCAGCCGTGGTGCGTCAGCTGCCCGCAGTAACTTACAATTTTTGTTCTAACTTGTCCCGTCAGTGGTCTTAGGCATGCTTACCATTATTGAGTTAGTGGCGGCTGCGGAACGCAAACCGGTTCGCCAACCGGAAACTGGCAGGTTTTAGTGCTCATCACAGCCTGACGAAGGCATATTTATGGCAGTGCATTGATGTGGGGATTATTAATCTGGTGGGACTAATGCATCTGGGTCGATCTTGGAGGAGGAATAGGCATGGGTGTGTCCTCGCTAGAATGACGATCGGTCTCTGGAAAGTGCATTATCGCCAAGTCATGGATCAAGTGATTAGCTATTGAATAATCCCCGCATCATTATATCATTGTTGTTCCACAAGTGCAGGGATTGTCAGATGACTGCTGCCTGTTCTAGTCCGATCAATGGTTCATGGCGGAATGCAAGATCCCGTCCCCGCATCACGCGCTAGTAAATTTACCTTACTTTGGGGAATAGCAGCCTCGGACCAATATTGTAAAATCACCAAGAAGCAAATTATTTTGATCCGAGCCCAAGCGAGAGCATGCTATGCTAGGGCCCCCAAAAATGGGTAAATTTAGAGCATAGCCGTCTGATAAGAGCAACACTATTTGCGCAGCCGTCTCCACACCTATTTTGAAACTGGGGTCTTAGACGCAAACATGCCAATGAATGGCTAACGTATGGAGAGATCGACCAAGGCCAAGCTTGGCCAAGCCCATGTCAGCTTAGAGGCGCACGGCTTGACGAAGACGATCCAACTTGATCGCTTTCATCATCATCCACCCACCACACTAAAATGTTGTACGCCATGACCGGATGCTATGTCTCAATCAGGTAAAGTAAATGAGTATGTGTAGCGAACGTGAATGCGAACAGTAGCTAGTCAAGTAGAGTAGTGCTGGGAGACTAGATATGTGCACGAACAGAGCCCAACGAATACGACAGTGTGACTTCTTTAATCACCAATTCTTACTAAAAGGGATGCGACCGGCATGGCCCGGCGCCAATCGGAACCGCCTCAAGTTCCAGATTTGGGCCGATGGTGCCAATATCTCTCAACAAAGACGCAACTATCGAGCGCCCCAGCCACTAGTCATTCAGCTTTGTCGCATTGTGTGAAAAAGTACGAGTTCGTGTAGCCCTGTATTGACGCCACACCGGCTTGGCTCGGGTGTGAAACTGCCAAATATTACAAGCATTCTTGGCTTCCGTGCAGTGTTCCGTCCATAACCACCCATTGGGGTCCATTTTACCGACCAGAGATGTTGTGCGCCGTCGTGGCTTCTTCTACCGTTCTCACATAAAAGTGGCACAAGAACGCTCCTTTCCTCTCTGACATCAATTTTACCTCTTTGTCAGGGAACTCATCAGAATGGGTGACCTAGCTATCAACGTGGCAGTTGACCCTCTACCTTCTGAGGCCCCTTCAAGCTTCGAGCAGAAGCTCAATTTTTGGGCTTCGTATTTGAGAGAGGCCCAGCCTGCAACACTACCTTACGACAAGCCTCAACCCGCCACCTCCTCTGGATGCGCGGATATACAAACCTTTTCCGTTGAGGATGACACCTTCCAGCTACTTCAAAAATACTGCCAGACGAACGACACAAATCTATTTACTGTTCTTGTGTCTGTGTTTAGAGCGGCCCATTTTCGCCTCACGGGACAGACTGATGGAATAATTGGGTGTCTTGCGACAGGTCGAAATGAAGGTGATGCGCAAAATGCCGCACTTACTCTCGCTGATGCGCAACCTGTTCGGATCCGTGTCGAAGATGAATCTTTGAAGGATCTCGCCAATCAAGTCGGAGAGAATATTACTAAAATCTCTGCAAATACCATTCCATTAGAAGCTGTTGTTTCTAGTACGAAGCACGACAAAGGATCATCTTCATCACATCTCACTCAGGTCCTGTTTGCATTGCATTCGCATTCTGGCGAGAGACCACACAGAGAGAAATTAATTTCAAAGGACTGGGCGCTTAATTTCCCATTTGATCTTGAATTTCATATTTATGAAGATGACGAGAAGCTACAAGGAGAGGTCTTCTTGTCAAAAGATCTATATGATTCGACGGCCAATCGAACCATGTCATCGACCTTTGTCAGCATTCTTGAACGGGGTCTAAGAGAACCTGAAACTCCCATTAGTCTATTACCGTTGTTATCTGAAGGCCAACACTCGGAGATTGAAAGCATGGGCTTGACCAGGATAAAGACAACCGACTATCCTCGGGACCACAGCATAATTGATGCTTTTCGCGAGCAAGTCAAATTGCATCCTGATAGAGTGGCTGTTCGAGATTCCAACGGCGAGATTAAATACACAGAGCTTGACCGAAAGTCAGACATTGTTGCTCGTTGGTTATCGCGTCGGTCACTAGCGCCTGAGACTATCATTGGTGTATTCGCGAGCCGATCATGCCAGACTATTGTCGCTTTTCTGGGTATTCTCAAGGCAAACCTTGCGTATTTACCCCTCGATGTAAAAATGCCATCTCACAGGATTGAGACTATCTTGTCATCCTTAGACGGGCGCAGACTTGTCCTGATCGGATCCGACACCCTGCTGCCGGACTTAAATTGGGAACATGTGGAGCATGTCAGCATTGAGGAAACACTTCGAGATCAAGCTCAATACTCTATTCCCCCCGAAAGGGTGAATGATATCAACAGATCACCCTCTCCAAAGAGCCTTGCCTATGTCATATTCACATCAGGATCGACAGGTAAACCCAAGGGCGTCATGGTGGAACATCGTGGTGTGATTCGGCTCGCCAGGAGCAAGAGTCTACTCCAAAAATTTCCCCCGAATGCAACAATGGCTCATTTGTGCAATTTGGCCTTTGATGCTTCAGCATTGGAGATTTATTCAGCAATATTGAATGGCGGCACACTCATCTGCATTGATACGAGTTCGGTATTAGATGATCGGATACTCAGTGAAATCTTCACTCGAGAAAATGTCCAGGTTACCGCCACAACAACAGCTTTATTTAAGCAATACATTCACCATAGTCCCGATGTGATTTCGGGTTTGGATGTTGTAATATTCGGAGGGGAGCGGCTTGATTCGCAAGACCTTCTTGCCAGCCAAAAGTTCACGGGCGCAACATGCATCAATGCGTATGGACCAACAGAAAACACTGTCGTCAGCACATGTTACTCTATCCCCAAAAATGAGCCATGTGCAAATGGGGTACCTATCGGCAGACCGCTAGAAAACTCCGGTGCCTGTGTAATGGATTCTTTACAACGCCTTGTTCCGATTGGCGTTCTCGGAGAGCTTGTCTTGACCGGAGATGGTCTAGCAAGAGGTTACATTGACCCCCAACAAAATAAAGACCGCTTTATAACTATTAATATTGATGGGAGAAGCATGAAAGCTTATAGGACCGGTGATTACGCCCGTAATCGTCCTTCGGACGGGCAGCTAGAGTTTTGGGGCCGCATTGATGGTCAGATCAAAATTCGAGGCAATCGGGTTGAAACGGGAGACATTGAGCATGCCATCCAAAACCATAGCACCGTTGAGAACGCTATAGTAGTGCCGCATCATGGCTCTGACAAGGCCGTCCGTCTTCATGCATTCGTTACGCTTTGCCAAACAACGCCGCCAACTGTATCATCAATGAATGGACTACTGGGTGATGAGGAAGCCCAAGACCTCAGCATGTGGGAGAGCATTTTCGACAATGACACTTACATCCACATAGAAGGTATCCAGTCAGGCGATGTTGGGAGGGATTTCACTGGATGGACTTCAATGTATGATGGAAGTCAAATTGACAAAACAGAAATGAATGAGTGGCTAGACGATACAATACAAACAATTCTCAATGGCCACGCACCGGAAAGCGTCATTGAGCTTGGATCAGGCACCGGCATGATTCTTTTTAATCTTGCATGTGTACCTGGTTTTCAAAACTATGTTGGTCTTGATCCATCCACCGAAGCCGTTGAATTTGTAACGGCAGCCTCAAAGTCAATCCCTTCGCTTGAAAATAAAATCCAGGTGTACAAGGGTTCAGCAGCGGATGTTGGGCGATTGAGAATGTCTTCTTCTCCCAATCTCGCCATCATTAATTCAGTCTCCCAGTACTTTCCTAGTCAGGAATACTTTTTTGAAGTCATCAAAGGTTTACTTCGATTTGGGGACTTGAAAACCATATTCTGTGGAGATATTCGCTCCTATTCCCTTTACCAGCAATTCCTAGTGACGAAATCGAAGTACACACTTGGTGAAAGTCCAACCAAAGAGGAACTACGACAATACATTTCTGAAAGAGAGGCCCTTGAGCTAGAGCTCCTACTAGATCCCTCTTTCTTCACTTCATTGGCAAAGCTTCTACCTGATCTTGTGGACCACGTTGAGATATTGCCGAAATGCATGGTCGCAACCAATGAGTTGAGTTGTTATCGTTATGCTGCCGTTATTCATGTCAAGAATGGCAACTCTGAAAGGAGAAAGATTCATGACATTCCAGAATGCTCTTGGATAAATTTTTTAGAGCATGGTCTCAACTCAGATACCCTTTTGGAGTTGCTTAGAGCTACATCCGGCGAATGCTTGGTAGCAGTGAGCAACATTCCTTACTCGAAGACCATTCATGAAAGACACGTTCTAGAATCATTACATAAAACGGATTCTTGCCAAAATCAGGATGATTGGCTTCCAACTGTCAACAAAAACGCAAAAGAATTCCCTTCACTATCTGCTCTTGACTTGAAAGGTCTTGCGGAGCAAGTTGGTTATCGAGTTGAACTCAGCTGGGCTCGACAATATTCTCAGCTTGGAGGTCTTGATGCAGTCTTTCACAAATACAAGCCTCATGACGACTATGCCAGGGTTTTGTTTAGATTTCCTTTGGATGACTGGACTGGTCGCTTAAATTCTCTCGCTACAAAACCATGGAAGCAGGAATTGAAACAGAGGGTTCACGAGGAGCTCTATGAAAGTCTTCGTGCGAAATTACCCCCATATATGATTCCTCAAACCATTAATATTCTGGACTCCATTCCGATAAATCCAAACGGGAAATTTGATCGTCAGGCCCTCTTCAAAGGCATCAAATCGGTCTCAAAAGTACAGCCATCAGGACAGCAACCACAGACCGAGACGGAGCGTTTGGTGCAGACATTATGGAGTCAGGTACTCAACATTGATCCATCTTCAATTGGGTTAGAGGACAACTTCTTCCATCTCGGCGGTAGTTCAATTGCTGCAATGAAGATTGTCAGTCAGGCCCGTAAGTCAGGCCTGGAACTCGCGGTGGCAGAAATATTCAGCTATCCAAAGTTGCAAGATCAATGTAAGCGGTTCCGCCAAATAGGCGATGCAGTCAAGGAATCCACTCCGTTTTCATTGCTTCAAGGATGCTGTGATATATCTCAAGTCCTCAAAGATGTCTCCAATCAACACCAAATCGATTTCTCTACGATAGAGGACTCATATCCATGCACGCCGCTTCAGGAGGGCCTGATATATCTCACTTCCAAGCGCCCAGGAAAATATGTTCTGCAACTCAAGATCGAATTGAGCAGTGACCTTTGCATAGATTCTTTCCGCAATGCTTGGGAGACAGTTGCCCAACAACTTTCAATCCTTCGCACGCGAATTATCCAACACAAGAGCGTCGGCCTCCTGCAATTGGTATCAAAGGAAGAGATTCGCTGGGTAGAAACATCAGAGCTCGATGAATACCTGGAAAAAGATAGAATGCAGCCAATGGACCTTGGTCAGCCGCTCACGCGATATGCCCTTGTGAGAGATGGAGAAGGTCGATATCGGAACTTTGTTTGGACCATACATCACGCACTATTTGATGGATGGTCAATGAATTTGATCTTGAACGCTGTGCGAGAGGTATTCTTGGGAAATAAGATTCAACAAGGTCCTCAATTCCAATCCTTCCTCAAGCAAATTCCCAACCAAAACGATGAGAAAATGATTGAATACTGGCGCGATTCATTCTCAAATTGCAATGCAGTTCCGTTTCCAACAGGCGGATCCGTGATGGACATGGAGCCAAAGGCAGATCAAATCATTGAGTACTCAATTCCAAGCATCAAATTGCGGCCGTCGAGCATCACAACATCAAGCCTAATCCGGGCTGCATGGGCGCTAGTCACCGGCAGAATGACCAATTCGAATGATGTTGTGTTTGGCGTGCTTCAATCTGGTAGGAACGCTCCCATTGCTGGCATTGATAAGATGGTTGGTCCAACAATCGCCACTCTCCCACTACGCATTCAATATTGCAGGGATCAGAGGGTCTCCGATTACCTTCACTCAGTACAACGACAATCAACTGAAATGATCCCATATGAGCAATCGGGATTGCATCATATCGCTAAAGTCTCACCAGAGGCTCAGCATGCTTGCATGTTCCAGACGCTACTTGTTATCCAACCACAAGAAATTCTGAAAGAGCAAGACGTCATGGGCAAGTGGGAGTACCGTAATCAGACCGATTGGTTCAATACACATGCACTGTTGATTGAAGTGCAACTTGGCCCTGAAGAAATCGTTATTTCAGCTAACTTTGATTCTAGATTCATTAAATCTCATACCGTGTCAAGATTATTGAAACAATTAGAATACACCATCAATCAGCTGAATACCATTGACCTCAGCCTATCGCTCTCAGATATACACATGATCACGCCTGAAGACCTGCAACAAATTTGGAAGTGGAATGCGGAAGTGCCAAAGAGTATTGAAACGCAACTCCATGATGGTATTGAGAGAGTCGCTCAATCTCAGCCCGATAGCCCTGCCATTTGTGCATGGGATGGCGACTTCACCTACGGCGAGCTTGACAGATTGGCCACAAAGTTGGCCAACCATCTGCAAAAGCTCGATATCGTGCCCAACTCTATAATTCCCATATGCTTCGAGAAGTCAAGATGGGTAACTGTCTCCATCCTAGGGGTTCTCAAGGCGGGATTCGGGTTTGTACTACTCGATCCCTTCATTCCGGAGACACGGCTACACAAGATTGCCGCCCAGGTTAAATCCAATTTGATCCTTTCATCAATTTCAAAAAGAGATTTGAGTTCAACGATTTGCCCTCAAGTTATAACAATATGTCCAACATTTTTTGAACAAATCAACGACGAAACCACAAAGCCTACTGGCTCGGGCTCGAAACCTAGAACAATTGCGTATTTAGTGTTTACATCTGGGAGCACCGGCGAACCAAAGGGCCTCATTATATCCCATACCAACTACTCATCCGCTCTGCACCATCAGGCGAGATACCTTGGTTACTCTGCTAAATCGAGAGTTTACGATTTTTCGTCACATTCTTTTGATGCTACAATTATGAACACTTTTACAACACTTACTACAGGCGGTTGTCTATGTATCCCAAGCGATGATGATAGAAAGAACAATCTGGCAGCAAGTATAACTTCCCTGCGAGCAAACTCTTTATTAGTTACGCCATCTCTTAGTCTGTTATTGTCACCAGAAATGGTCCCCGAGCTTGAGACCATAATCTTCGCCGGTGAAACATGCCTTATCGAGCACGCTGAACCATGGTGTGGCAAGGTGCGGGTCTTAAACGTTTACGGCCCAAGTGAATGTACCCCAGTCAGTGTATTAAACACCAATATTTCTAATCCTTCTGAATCCTCTCCTATCGGCACCGCCGCTGGCCAGGTTACCTGGGTAGTTGATCCAGATGATCATAATATCCTGCTGCCGCCGGGATGTATTGGTGAATTACTGTTGGAGGGTCCTCTTGTTGGACAAGGTTATCTGAACGAACCAGAAAAGACCGCTGCTGCTTTCATTGAACCTCCAACCTGGCTACTTCATGGCGGTCCAGGCTACCCTGGACGACGTGGGAGAGTATACAAAACAGGCGACCTGGTTCGGTATCATGATGATGGATGTCTTTCATTCATCGGCAGGAAAGATGCCCAGGTCAAGATCCGGGGCCAGCGTGTCGAACTCGAAGAGATTGAACACCAGATCCGAAAATTTGTTGATATTGCCGTCGAAGTTGTGGCAGAAGTAGTTTTCCCAGATAAGGAAAACCCAAGCCCAATCTTGGCGGCCTTTGTAAACCTCTCAAACAACCAAATGTCCGAAGCTTCAAGCGCAGAGTCTTTGAATGGCAGGCTTATAACCATTTCTGCCGAAGTCATCAATACTTTATCCAAACATTTACCAACTTACATGATACCCAGATTCTTCATTTCTGTTGACCGATTTCCTTCAAATTCCTCGGGAAAGCTCGATAGAAAGCTGCTAAGAAATATTGGATGCTCAATTCTCGCTCAAAGTCTAGCCCAGAGTGAGCCTGAAATTGCATCTAAGCGGCAGCCGAGGTCAGAGACGGAGAGACGACTGCAGCTAATTTGGGCCCAAGTTCTAAAAGTTGAAGCTAAGTCAATTGGCCTCGACGATAATTTCTTCCAGCTTGGAGGCGACTCTATTGATGCTATGAGAGCTGTTGGTGACGCATATCACGCTGGCTTAAGAATAACCGTCGCAGAAATCTTTGACAATCCTAAATTACTTGATCTATCTAGTAAAGCCACGCGACTTACTAATGGAAACGCCAAAGACATTCAGCCTTTTACTCTTATCAACAACTACGACACGGGCTCTCTCATTAATGAAATTGCTTCTCAATATCACATGGATCCATGCACAATTCAAGATCTATACCCTTGTACCCCACTTCAAGAAGGCCTTCTCTCCATGACATTAAAGAGGCCAGGGGAATACGTCAATCAGTCAATTTTGAAGCTCTCCTCCCACATTTCTCTCGAAAACTTTACATGTGCCTGGGAAGAAGTCGTTCGACAGACCCCGGTCTTGAGAACAACAGTTGTTCATCATAACTATTTCGGAATGCTTCAAGCAGTCATTAAGCGAGGTATTGAGTGGATCAGAACAGACTCCATTGACCAGCATATCAGGTCGGACAGAAGTCTAGTAATGAGCCTTGGTCAACCGCTCACCCGTTATGCATTGGTGGAGAATAATGGCGGTGTCTGGTTTGTGTGGACAATACATCACGCACTCTACGACGGGTGGTCGATGCCTCTCATCCTGGATATGGTAAATAAGGCGTATCACGGTGAAGCCTTTGACACAGGAGCTCCCGTTCAAGAGTTTGTCAGCCACATTCAGAGTCAAGACGCAGAGAAAGCAGCTGGCTATTGGTCCAATACATTGGCGGACTACAGTGACATGCCATACCCGAATCTCCCCTCATCTATCAAACGGCCAATGGCGAACACGGTTGCAGAACACCACTCAACCATTCTCAAGCAGCGCTCATCGGGCACAACAACCTCAACGCTGATTCGTGCAGCCTGGGCCTTGGTTGCCGCTCAAATGACCCACTCCAACGACGTTGTGTTTGGAGCGACGATGTCAGGGAGATCTTTGCCTGTCCCAGGTATCAGCAGCTTGGTCGCTCCCACAATTACAACGGTCCCAATTCGTATAGCGCTCTCTGACAGTCAAAATGTCTCAAAATACTTGAACATGGTTCAGCAGCAAGCTACAGAGATGATTCCTTTCGAACAAACTGGTCTGCACCGAATCGCAAAGATTTCTTTAGGCGCACAACAAGCTTGCGCGTTCCAGACCTTACTTGTGGTTCAGCCACATGAAGACCAAAACCGTCCATTTGCGGATACACTTGGATCATGGCAGGAGGTCGATCAACAGCAGTGGTTCGATACCTTTGCATTGGTCATTGAGGTTCGCCCGCAAAATTCCGTAGTTGCATTTACTGCGAGCTTTGATTCCAGAGTGCTCGATTCGTGGGTGGTGGAAAAACTGCTGGAGCGGCTTGAATCGGTAGCCCATCAGCTTGATACCGCGTCACCTCAAGACACCATTGCAGACATTCAGACAATGACTAGTACGGATCTCAATGATATATGGAGATGGAATTCTACATTGCCAGAAACTTCTCAACAATACGTCCATGAGATGATTGAACTGCGGGCGCGGTCACAGCCAGATTCACCGGCAGTGTGCGCCTGGGATGGAGAACTGACGTACTCGGAGCTGCTGAGTCTTTCATCCACGCTATCCACTAAGCTTTCAAATATGGGCATTGGAACTGGTATGTTTGTACCTCTCTGCTTCGAGAAGTCTATGTGGACGAGCGTTGCGATGATCGCTGTGCTTCGAGCGGGAGCTGCATTCATCTTGTTAGACGCCGGTCTTCCTGAAAAACGACTGCAAGCGATCATCAAACAATCAAAGGCCAAAATAATTCTATCTTCGCATAAAAATAAGGATTCAAGCTCAAGACTCTGTAAAGAAACCTTTATAGTGGACCGCGGTGCTCTTGTCCATTCGGATGATCGGACTCAGCCAACACACAACCCTGGTCTCTCATCAGTGGCCTACGCCATTTTTACTTCAGGCACCACAGGAACCCCGAAAGGAGTCGTCATTACGCATCAAAACATTTCCTCAGCTATTTATCACCAAATAGATCATTACGGCTATGGACCAGAGTCACGCGTCTATGACTTTTCTTCGTACAGCTTTGATCCATCCATCTTTAGTACACTTGGCACGTTCGTGTCGGGTGGCTGTTTATGCGTTCCCAGCGACGAAGATCGCCGAACCAGATTGGCGGACAGTATATCATCTTTGGGCGCAAATATTTTGGATCTTACTCCTACAATTGCTCGACTACTCGTGCCGAGCGATGTCCCCAATGTGCACACGATTATCCTCAGCGGCGAAATGGTTCATACCAAGGATGTCAAGTCTTGGTGGCATAAGACGCGGGTGCTCAACCTCTACGGGCCCGCTGAATGTACCATTACTAGCACAATGAACACAACTGGGTCATCTCCTGAGGAAGCTACCCATATCGGAAAAGGCACGGGGCTTTTGACATGGATCGTTGACCCTGATGATCATGACCGCCTTCTCCCACCGGGCTGTACTGGCGAGCTCATTCTTGAAGGGCCGCTAGTTGGGAGCGGCTACTTAGATGACCCAGACAGAACAGCTGCTTCGTTCATCGAACCACCAAAATGGCTTATCGAGGGCACACCCGGTGAATCAGAAAGACACAAGCGACGACTCTATAAGACAGGAGATCTTGTTCAATACACCCAAGATGGCAGCCTTAAAATAATCGGGCGTAAAGATACTCAGGTCAAGTTGCGGGGTCAGCGGGTGGAACTTGCAGAAGTCGAGAATGGAGTTCAAGATTGCATGCAAGAAGCAAAACAGGTCATCGCTGAAGTGATTCGCTCTGGAGGAGATGAGGGGAGTCCAGTGCTGGTCGCGTTTGTTAAACTCGACGGCGATGAGGCAAAGCATGCGAGTCCTTCCCTCCTCCCAATCTCTTTGGATGTTCAAACCAAGCTGGGTGAGCGACTTCCTCATTACATGATCCCAGCGGCATTCATCTCGATTCAAAAAATACCCTTGACTCCAACTGGTAAAACTGATCGACGACGAATTCGCCAAATTTGTGACCAGGTCAAATTTGCAACAGAGACAGGCGAATCCGTAAATGGGCTAGATTACGAAGCTAACGAACGCGAGATACTGGATACTGAACAGCCCGCATACGCTTTAGCGGAGAAAATATCCTCAATGTGCGCTGTGTGGGCTCAAGAAATTTTGAGGTGCAGTAGTGGCGCCTCGGCAATTGAGACGAAAAGCTACAGAAATATGCAACTGCATTCATGTGGGCTTGACTCTGTCAGCGTGATGTCCTTGAAGTACTTTGTGTCTCAGCAGTTCCATGTCCAAGTCGACATCAAGCATCTGGTTGACAGGACAACTAGCATACGAGACTTGGCACGCATCGTGTCTACTTTGCAAGCGAATGGCCCAAGTGGCGGTTCAGTGGCGACAGGAATTCTGGAATCAGAGTCGGTCAATCTCATGGCCGAAGTCAGAAAGCTGGATTCCAAGATCGCGGCAACACAGCGTGCAACCGTGTTATGCACTGACGCGTCGCCACACGAGAAACCTCTGGTTGTCTTCCTAACAGGATCGACCGGCTTCATCGGAACGCAGATCCTACGTCAACTACTTGAGGATGGGCGAGTAGATACCGTAATTGCTCTGGCGCGGGGTGAAACTGCAGGTTTAGCAAGGATGCGTGTGATCGACGCTGCGCAAAAAGCTCTGTGGTGGACTGAGTTCCATGACGACAAGCTACGCGTGTGGCAAGGTGACCTGTCTCTACCACGCCTCGGGCTCGACCCATCCCACTACTCGGCCCTCTCGGACGGCAACTTAATTGACATCATTATCCATGATGGAGCTGTAGTGCACTGGGGAAAAGATTACCGAGACCTGGAGGCTGTCAACGTGAGCTCTACAGTCACCCTGCTACAACACGCCGTGACAAGCCCGCACATGCGATTTGTCTATGTTACGGGCGGCCGACAATGGGCCCCTGAAGGAGAAAGTGAAGAGGATATCGCTCAGGATCTTTCTTTAGGACAGATAAATGGTTACAGCCAAACAAAGTTCGTTTCCGAAGCTGTGGTTAGAAGGGCAGCTCTCAGGGACACGTCCAGACTTGGCCATGTGGGCATTGTGAGCCCGGGCCTCGTTATCGGTACCTCTACAGAAGGTGTCGCCAACTCGGACGATTACATCTGGCGGTTAGCGCTGGCGTGCATCAAATTGAGGGCTTACAACGCTGACATGGCCGACGCATGGCTCCCCGTATCAGATGCGGCAACCATGGCGTCGGAAATTGTCAATGCGGCTTTAGAGCCTTCCAAGATGGTGACCTGTGCCACTGTTGGCATGAGATGGAGGGATTTCTGGGATGTGCTGGAGTGCATGGGATACGCACTAGAGCCTAAAACCGGAGCAGAATGGCTGGCAGCGATTCGTGCTGACATTGAAGCTGAGAGGGAAGCCCACCCCCTTTGGCCACTGGCACACATGATTGAGAGCCAAAACACGCGTCCCGAAAATGAAGATGGGACCGGGGAACTCCAGCGTAACAAGCCCTCAATTAGGCTAAAAGTAGCGGTCATGAGGAACGTGGAATTTCTCGCTGCAGTGGGATTTCTGCCGCCGCTCACTAGTGGTATGCATAGCCCAAAGCTGGATCAGCATCGCGGGTCCTTCACAAGGTCGAGCATCTCAGTGTAGTTTAGTTGTATGTAAACAAAAGAACAGATTGAACAATTACTAAAGATATTTCTATCATATATCAGACATTGATAATTACAGATGTGATCCTTCCCAGACAAAAGAAAACAGTTTAATACGTGGATGCTCTGCAATCCATTGCAATCGGATCCAATGCCAAGAGATGCTGCACTTTTAACGCCACCACAATCTCTTCCAGCAAAAAATATCAGTCAAGTCTTGGCAACATTTAAATTGCTCCCAAGATTAGCGAGAGTATGAGTTTTGCATCCCATGCATCTCAATATCATTGTTAAAGCGAGGAGGAGCCTGTGATTGATAGGCAGTGTCCAAAGGTTGAGACGCCTCCTCGTGAGCAGCCGGCTTCTGCTCCGTTTCGTGTGCAACATAACCATTAACACCGACGCCAGCCCAGAAAGCTCTGACCAGACTCCTCGGGCCCCAGGCCCAGCCACCGCCGCTGGAGATTGGTCGATGGTAGGTTCTAAAGCTGTAAATGGATGTAGCAGTACCCATTAAAAAGCCAAAAAGAATATCGAAGCCGTGGTGTCGGAAATCAAACCATCGCGATGCGTCAATGAAGACTGCCAAGCAAAACGGGATAAGTGTGAGAAGGAGGAGGTAGATAGGGGATGCAGCAGCGCTTGTTTGTTCTGATTCAGCCTGTGAGCCTGCTTCCAAAGTCCTCACATCCCTATCCAGGGGAGTGTGAATTGGAAAGGCCACGCGAAGCTTGCTGGCCAAGAACAAGGTCAGGTATACCAGCGTTGCAGCGCTCGCGGAGGAATGTCCGCTGGGGAAACTGCAAAATCCATCGTTCAACTTGGCCGAGTCCGTCTGCCTGCAGATTTTGGCCGAGACCAGTTGTCCAGATGACGATCCATTGTCGTATCCCCCCACAACGTACTTGCTGATGTTGGCAAGATCTGGGTCGCATCTGGCGAGCAAATCAGGCCGTGGCTTGCCGAACATGTTCTTCATGGACTGTGTGAAAAGCCACGTCGCCACAAGAGACACGGCAAGGCCCAGCCAGCCGACATGAATCTCCCACAGCTTTTGCATCCACAACTGGCGGCGGCTCAGGTTTCTTGTTCCCACTCTTCCGGGCACCAGGACAAGGACGACGATAGGGATAGCAACGAAAGGAACGGCGGCACATAGGATTAGAAGGAGAGAAAGAGGGACAGTCTCGTGCTCGGTAAAGGGAAACCTATAATGTATTCAGTGTTAGTGAGCCATTTCCAAGACTGCTGCCAAGATTGCCAAGAGATGACGCACGAGATATCTGGGTCTGTCAAAGAGAACGGCCGCTTGTTTGGATCCAGCTTCCCCAAGATGGTGGCAACGACGGCCACAACTACCAAGACGAGCCAGTCAAAGAAGTAGGAAAAGACAAGACGAGGCGCAAATTGCGTTTTCGAACCAGAGTAAGAGCCGCTCATCCTGTGATACAAGGGCATAATGCTCCTATACTACTGATAAACGACAAAAAAGAGGCTGCCGGGAGGCTTAAAGATGATGCAAAGATTAGTCTTAGTCTGTTTTAACAAAATGGTTGAAATGGAATGTATCACATCATCAAACAAAGTCTGTGTGTGGCGGTTAATGGTTCAACGCGCCGTCACAGTTAAGTCATCAGACGCACCGTCTAGGTGGCTGGCCAGTTTGATTACTACGGGGATAATTGACTGTGGCTATGCTCGCTTCTCCATCTCCGATAGATCTCCTCGGCGGTAATCCAGCACAGTTCATAGGACCAGGGGCTACGGCGAAGCTGCAAATTCCTTCTTCCCGCTGCTGCTGCATGAGGCATGAAAAAAAAAGGGGTCACCATGGGGCGTAGCCGTGCTCGCGTCGCCCAGTGACACCTGATTGAGGCAATTGATGGCGTTGCTTCAAGGCAACCGCGGAATGATTACCCTTCCAACAGCCAACAACCATGCTCTGCATTGTATGTCTATCTTTAGGGTTATTCCGCGACAGAGACGGCGTGAGGCTTGGCACACACGTAGGCTAGCCGAAACAAAAACCAGGGATGAATCGGGCGAGAAGAATTGATGATTGTGTAACTTGGCATCCAATAGTTTATTGGCTTCCCCGCGGGGTCATCTCTCGGCACGCGGTTGACGCTCTGAATTGTGGAATAGGAGTGGCACGAGACCATGCGCTAAAGCACACTAAGCTATGCTAAGCTTTGAGGCTCAACGACCCGTTACGCGTCCTCCTTGCTCCGCCACCACAAGCTTGACTTTCCGCCATCTCCCTATGCAAGCTAATGGTGACCGTCATGGCTGCCTGAAGGGAGAGCTCCTGACAGACGGCCCGAGGGATGATGTTTGGTGGATTTGGATAGTCGATCGACGGGTTGACAGGGGGGACCGCACGTGCTGATAGTGCGTCCTGACAAGCACCACGCTAACTTCGTATTTGCGAGCCAAATCCGAAAACCAAGTGTGGGGAACCATGTGGCCATTTGAGTCCGGTGTTTTCTCACAGTGAGGGATCGGTCTAGAACGCTAGGGGCCCATCTTTCCAGTGTTCGTGATTGGCACGAGAGCTTGCCTCACTCCGGCAGCCGAGTTGCAGGGTAGGGACGAGCACACCAGAGGTACGATCCCTTGGCTATCTGGTGCGTATAGCAGGTCAATTCGCACGTATTACGATTAACTCCGCGTAGCTTACGCGTCTATACGCCGCCATGGAGGGGTGGATCATGCTTTAGGCCGGCGCCACGCTCACCTGGAGCGCGGGCTGTTGAATGATGATGGCTTCAAGATGGTGGACCAAGTGGGCGATTTACCAGTACACTACGACGACGAGGGCGGCACCACAGCAGGGGGTGAAAGCAGGGAAGATGGACAGACGGTGCTGGAACAAGGAGGGGGTTGGATTTGCGCATTGCAGGCCAAAACGAACCAACCTCGTAACCATCTGTCTGGTGTCTGGATCACAGTCGTCACCCTGATAGCGCGTGTTATTGAATTGCCGTCTCGAATCCTGTTTGGAGCCGTCTCAAGGACCCAGCCGTCTTCTCGGTAGCTCGGCAGCCGGGCGGGAATAGAACGGCCCTGCTACGGCAATCGGCGGCATGCTCACGGGAACCAATCCGATTGTGCAAATCGGCTACTACAAGACCACAGCAGTGGAGAGGCCCCGTGGAATTGACTCCTGACGATCCCCTGCGCAGTTCTAGAAGGACAATAAATGTTCCGTGTATCCTGGGTATCCCAGCAAACAGCTCTCCCTCGGAGGTTTGGCTCAGGAATGACGGTTGCTCGTAATGCGCATGAGCAAACACAGTTTAGATTTGAGGGAAACTAGTAAATTTGTGATCTAGCTCACCGTCGCCTTGACCGGCGTAGGATGGATTAAGAATGCCAAGCTTTTCGGTTGCACAGGCCTAGTTTATTCAAGCTCGTTGTTAGTCGGACCAGTCGGGCTTAAGCAAAAAAACTTTCCTGACCGTAAATGTTATGCTTCATTGCCCTCAGCCTCGATCTGCATCATCCAGAATACGCTCGCGTGTCTTCTATTCGCGGTGGACCTTTGCTGCCTCATTTATACACAGCCCAGCGGTTCATACACAGAGCACCCCCAGGACCCATCAGTTGCTCTGTTCGGGCTATTTTTGCTATTTTGACGTAATCGGCCGGTACAAGGCCACACGGCTCGGATTAATAATTTGACGCATTGGTCAACATCTAAATTGCGCTCACAATTGGTAGTTGCACAGCCTCACTGCGGTTGGGGTTACGCTATCACTTAAGCTCCGGGCTTGGCGCCCATTTGCAATCTTCAACATCAATGTCGACCCTGGGCAGTCTCGATGGAGCCGTGTCTCTGCAGCGCAATCCGCCATTTGGCGAATGATTTTGACGAGTCCAAGGCCAAGGATCTCACTCCCTCGCTGAATCAGCATTTGACTGCTGTTTGGTCTATTCTGTCCAGGTCCAAGTCGTTTGCTCGCGACCTCCAGTATCACATCACGCCAAGTAACCATCGGACTGTCAAGGTTCTGTCTGTGCAGTCCATCGACACAACTCGCATTGATCATGTCTTTGAGAGATTTAAAAACGACAGAGAGGGCTTCTGGCTCCCCTCGGACGATACCGTCCATTCGGAGTTACGAAGGCGTCTGGTCTGCATGACCATCTTCCTGAGGTCCAGGCTAGATCCTGAAGCCTTGGTTCCTCCTCAGCTTTCACGCTTCGTCGATGGCCAGAACTATGCCGATCTGCGGTATGCTGGCAGGAAGTATATCAAAATGGCACGTAAGCTGGGCAGCATCGGGTCGATATTCTGGCTGCCACTGGATATTCCAGCTTCGACGTAAGTAGGTCTGCAATTTTTTTTGGTTCTCTATTCCTGACAAGAAGCAGCTACGAGAGATACATTAATATAGATGACGAACAAATCTTCAGCCATCTGGATTCCATCCGTCCCCAGGAATCAAACTATAATAGCTTTGTACAACAATTACTTCTGACTCAGCTGGACGGTTAGTAAATCTGCTTCTATTTCTACTTGATTTACCAGGGTTATCCCCGATCCCTTTTGACCATTTCACTCTCTCTTCTCCTGGAATCTATTTCCGAGGAAGTCCGCGATTGACCATCTCTCCAGATCATTCCTTATCGGCGTCGTACCTGAACCTCTTTTCTGATTATAGCGACATCCTCCCAGGCTCCGACAAACTACTACTGCTTTTACATGCTCTTGGTGGATCTGGTGTTCCTTTGCTACTCCTCAAAAGCGTATGCAAACCGCAGAGGCGCTGGAGCCCAGATGGTGAAATGCAAACCACTTCCGCCATCGACTTTGGCCTACCAACCGACGTAATAAATTTGTTCTCGGATGAAGAGAGCTTTGCGGAAGCGGCTACACATCCAGATATATCAAAAAGTGCCTTAGAAGACGGCTCAGTCACGTTATCTATTAATCCTGAAGTCAAATCATCATTTCAGGAAATTTTGACACCCGAGGTGTCAGAAGAACTATCGGTTCTGGCATTGAGGTTGATATGTTTTGCTGCTCCACCTTGCTATGAGTGCAACACTGATTGGTATGATAAGCTTCTCTGTCGCGCCTATCTTTAGTCCCTCGCTTACAAATGATGCGTAGGCCCTTGCCTGTTAAAAAAGCAGTTTGGAAATTACTGGAGGGAACAGTAGATCAAAGGAAAGTAGCTCCGTCGCTGAGAATCCACCTGGTTGAGGCGCTTCTCTACTTTGCCGAGAGAGATTCTATAAGCATGCGACGGCTGGCTATTGAGCGGGCAAAACTATATTTGAGCAAATCTATGCCATATCATTTGCACGCGTCGGTTGCACTGTTCCAAAGTTTCCTACATCGGCTCGAAGGCGACATTACTAAGGCGGACACTAAAATCCGCAATTTCCTTTCACGGAGTCAACAGCCCGCCACGCGACTGGATCACGCAGTCAGAGGCCGGCTTCACATTTCACAAATTGACAACAAGATAAAACGCTACGATGATGACGTCCCTGTAAATATTTACAGTTGGGAGGGACAGCATCCTATATCTACTCTCGAGTCCGAGGTCATGTTTCGGCTGCAGAGCGCGGTGGGGAAGTATTTCCTATCAGTCGGAGATTTTCAAGCTGCACAAAGCTCCCTGGACCAGTACCTGCGTCTGAATGCAACCAAAACAGTACCAACAAACCCAATCACGCGGCGGCTGATAATCTCGAGGCTTGCTGATATGGATTGCGAAGTCGGCGACTATGACAAGGCAGCCGATCTCCTTAATCTAGAGCTGGAGGCCATAAGCGGCTGCGGCAGAACAGGGCGTGCATATGTTCGGTTAATGCTATCATCGGTAGACGCAAAGATTGGGCAGGGCAGGCTTGACATTGCCGAGTCCATGCTTCTCGAGCTGGCCAAGATGGGTCCGCTCGAACTAGACGACCTTACCAACCAAATCCTTCACATGCGAACACTGATGGCGATAGCTCGGATAACACACGAAAGGCTGCAATGGGACGATGCGTTGCAGCGATGGAAGTTTGCGTTAAAAGAAATGGACAAGCTCGTGAGCTTCAAGGCGAGACATGGCTTCGTGGCCTCGGTAATTCATTCGTCGATTGCTCACGTGCAGCTGCGAATGGGCGATAAAGAGGACGCGAAGAAGTCGTGGGCGGCGGCGGCGGAAATACTCAAGTCCAAGCGATGCGAGTTCTGGATCCCTATTGTTGCAACCTCATGGCTGGGCAAAGTGGTGAGAGAGGTTCATCAAATGCAAGGCTGGTCGTTCCGGATGATGCTTCCTGGGAAGAAGCCAGACATTACCTGGCCATGACGGAGCGGGCGGGATGGTTGATGGGTATAAATAGCTAATTTGGTGGTGAAGGGAGGCCTCACAACAGCGCTTCTTATTTTTTATTTTTATTTACCTCGTTGTACGTGGGGGGGGCTAAAAAGTCCTCGGGTATATGGCAAAGCGCCGCTTCTAGTTAATCAGCTGCAATTTCATGCGGCTTTCTCGCGGTCCGGGATGAAGAATACACTTAATAAAGCTACTAAAATGTTGTCATTCGGCTTGCACCATTTCTCAACCCGGTCTTGGCACATGCACATAAGCTGAGCTGAATCAGGGAGCGAGCGGCTGATTGACGTGGGGATACGCGATAAAGGGCGGGGAGTGGATGAGCCAGAACGAACCACCCATGACCAGGGGTGTGACAGGGGTCTTTTCTCACTGTGAGAAGACTGCCGAATTTTAGCGGTAGTTTCTGCTAGCTCTTTCTGCACAGTGGGAGAGCTCGCAGAAACAACCCTTGAAACAGTGCACTACAATTTCAGTGAGAAATCACGCTTTGGCGGCTTTGTATTGTATTGATTCTTCAATTCCTTCCATTATGGCTTTGTAATCGAACAGTATGTACATGATGTCCCTTGCCCTTCATCTCCCCCATGCCGTGTAGCCGCGCACCCTCCAAATACACGCCGACCAGTGGCGCCAACGAGAGGACAGTGTTTTCTCCCTGTTCAAAAAATGAGCAAACGTGATTCACGAAACCGATGACCGTGGGGGTGGCGGATATACTAAAGTGTGTAGAGAGTTGCTTAGCGCGGTGCTGTTGCGGTCTGGGAGCCCGTGAAGGTGCTGCGCGGTGTGGGGTTTCTGGTGCGTGCTGAAGCTCGGCGAAATAGATGTGAATGGTATGCTGGAGTATGTTCTCGGCTCGGGCTCGATTGTCATGAGCTTTTGCGGAGGGATCGTGGTGGTGGCGACCGGCGCGACGCTAATTCCTGGTGGTTGCTCTTGGATATGGTGATGCTCCCTATTTCGGACCTGCGCATTTGCATTTGAGGCGTCTTCGTCTGGGGGAGTGGCTGGAGCTACTCGTCTTCTCCGTCGAATAGAAGAAGCTCTCTGTGATGATTTAGATTTATGATATCCATGGTATTTGTAGAAAAGGCCTGCCGGCGTCAGCTCGGGGAATGATGGCGGTTCTGGGAATGCACAAACCACAAGGATTGCATATTCTGTATCCCTTGGTGTCCCTTCTCCACATTGATGTGATGGAGGTTTTGCAATTGTGGCATTTGCTCTCGCTGATTGATTCCTGCTTCTCGGTATCATCACAGCCGGGCCCTGAGGACTCGGACGCTTGTGTCGTTGCAGCGAGCGTTTTGTCGGATGGAGAGGACCGTGATCTCGCGGTGCCCCTCAAAAGTCGATTGTTCAAGACAGGGCACCCAACACAGCTCGGTGCACCTCCTTTTCCGTTGCAGTATCCATCGCCTGGACATGTTTCGGCCGATGACTGTATGCTAGAGGTGCAGCCATCATCAGAGTCAATCTCTACCAATGAAGCGCATGATTCAATGTCTTGAATGGGCGGGGGCTGCGTGTCTTGCGACGGCTTGGGAACTTTGCGGTGGGTGTTGCGAAGCTTGAGATAGAGGCCGCAGGCATTGCACAAAAGGCCACCGGTGGGAGACCTCCTCCAGACTGGAGTTATTGTCGTACCACAGTTGCTGTTGATTAATTAGAATAAACAAAGAAGCGTGCCAAGAGATTTGGCGACCAAGAAATCCGGAGAGAGATGAACTATACCGGCACGAGTTTTGCTTCCCCACATTGCCTACATTAGATTGAGAAGGACTTCTTTTGTTCGCGGCGGATGTCTTTGGCATCGTTCTGGGCCAAGCTTAGGTTATTAGCACATTGATAAGACTCCGGAGCAAAGCTACACGAAAATCTGGTTCAAATACTTGATGCGGCCTCATCAAAGGCGCCTTTGTACTCCTTCCGACCGGGCTATTCAGGCATTTGATGAGGATTCTGGTGGTGATAAGCGCAGACAATGCGAAGGAGGTGGCGTTCAGGGTAGCGTGACGACGATTTAGATTAAGCGAGCTCTAGTAACAGTGGGAAGGCTTAGAAATGCAACGTCGATGACTGACTCGATCAGGTATTCAAGTATTCTTGAAGGTAGATGCCTTCTTGCTTAGCTCCGGGCAGCTCAGAATTGCCCCCTCGCGCATGAACACATGGTTAGCTCAAATCACCCATTGGCTGTTTTCATCACCAATGTTGGCGTAACCACGTCATGCTCGTGTTCGCTATCCAGTGCAACCTTTGAAAGCGCGTATCTCCGCCCCATCTCCGACCCTAATTTGCAGGCAGGGTGCACCTGCGTGGCTATGCTTCCCTCTGCCGCTGGTAAATTGGCCCGCAATAAAACATTTGACGGACCCCTGGCAGATGGATCTCACAATTCAGGGAGCAGGGTTAGACGGTTTCGTTTCGGTGTCACTTACTCTGTTGACTCTGGGTGGCAGGTAGATGCTCCAGCGGGCTTGCAAAAACACACAAATTTCTCACATTTCAACACCCATTTGGTAAAGTTAAATCATGGATTAGAATAAAAACTACTTCTTCTAGCCCCCTACTCTGTGGCAGTGCTGCTACGCTAACCGCACGGGCTTGTAGCCCCTCATTCCCAGCCGCCTCTGCCTCCCTCTACAAGGTAATTCTCTTAGTCTTGATGTCTGCTAACCCGTACACAAAGATGCTGCCAATTCCGAGGATAGCTGCGAGGATACAGAAGACCAACGCGACAATTCCGCGTGGCGTGAAACCGTCTGGGATCCAGCCCTTCTGCACCGGCTCCCCGGTAAGATCCAGGAAGTCCTGGGTGTTAGCGGCGGCATTTCCCTCGAAGGGCACCCCCGCAGCTCTGCAGACATCATAGTGATCCTGCGGAATCGTGAGAGTTTGCTGCATTTCTTTTGGCGCCGTGATAAAAAGCATGGCCAAGCCAGAGGCGAGATGCCAGTCAATGTGGCAGTGAAACATCCAGACGCCCGGATTGTCGGCCACAAACCTCAGCACAATGTATCCATTCGGAGGCACGACCACAGTATCTCTCCTCGACGGGTGGGTTGGGAAAGCAGTGTGATTAGCTGCGTCGTATGGCACCGGGTCTGTGGCGTCCGCTAGGCTGTAGAATGACAGGCCATATGACGGCGACCGCTCAATGACCTGAAACGTGTGTCCATGGAGATGGAATGGATGGGCGCCAGTGTCAGCGTTGTTGACGACGATTTGCACCACCTCATTCTTCTTGAGCACGACGGGGTGGGTATTGTCTCCATAAATCGCGGCAGTTTCCGACTCGTTGCCGGACGACATGACGGTGAAGATGGTCGGCACTTTAGGTGCCGTGTAAGTAATGTTGTTGAAAAACGCGTAGTTGGCGCCGTCCATCAGGTTGTTCATGTACACTGTGAGATCGACCTGGCGGTCAGGTTCTGGGAGGAGGGCCACGCGATCGTACGGTACGAGACTCATATCATCGTATGGCTCCAACGCGGTGCTATCTGAGACAGTGACACTGGCTTGAGGGTGATCTGCGTTTTTGTTGTACTCTAGCCAATTTGTGTTGTTGAGCTGGAGGTTTGACGGGATTTTATCCAAGAGAGTTGAGTCAGCGACTGTCACAATAGGGTAGTTTGTGGCAGTCGAGTTCTTGGTCTTCAGGAGCAGCGTATACCGCTGGGCGGTTGAGAGGTAGATCACATTCGCCTCTGCGGGTTCCGTGTATACACCGTCAATCTCGACGATGGTGAACGAATGCCCCTCAATGTAGAAGTACTGACCAACGAATGAACCGACATTGATGACCCTGATGAGGTAGGTAGAGTTGGGTTCGACGTGGAAACTGCTGTTCACCGCATCATTGAGCAGGAATGACGCGGGGATCGGCTCCGCACCCGTGGGGTTGTACAGTGAGATGAACCGATGTGACAGGTCCTCAATCAGTTCGTGGTACCAGTCAGAGATGGTAAAGGTGAGGTCATGGTCATATTCATTGGCAAAGTATGCATCGGTGTCATGAACGAGCAACGCCTGGCGGTAACCATCGGGATAACAGTACTCTGTGTGACAGTGGTACCAGTAGGTGCCATTCTGTTCAACAGTAAAGTTGTAGGTAATGCTAGAACCTGGAGGAACTGGACACTGGGTGACCATAGAGGGTCCATCCATCTCGTTGGTTCCATTTTGGAACATGCCGTGGAAATGGATGGAGGATGATTTATCTCCGAGCCCGTTAAACATGTTGACGACGAGTCTGTCACCCTTGTCAACCTCGATGATGGGCAGTGGCCACTGGTTGTTGATGCCAACAACCTTTCTTGAGCCCAGGCCATCGGGATTTGCAGTCACCCATGTAACATTGAAATCATAAGTGACAGTCTTGGCCTGACAGCCAAAAGCCGACAAGGCAATGACGCCCAGTCGACATACCCAAGCCGCGCTGACCATTGAGATGTGAGGTGAATGCAGCTAAATCAGAATAGAGTTGAGAATGAAGGGGTAAGGGAAAGGGATTTGGGTAGAAATCCAGCCTCGAGCATTGGCGGATGGATGGATGTAAGACGCTAAAGGGCAATATACGTCGAGGTCAAGGACGGTGAACTGCATGAGACGGGCGTCCTTATTAACGGTGCCTGCTAATCAGATATGATGGGCCCGATGCGATTGATAACAGTCTAGCATGGTTCAAGACAAACGACCGAACCAACCCACGAGGGTGTGACTGCTCGGTGCAAATTGCAACACCGCGCACGCAAACAACTCTGAGTATTTGTCACGCCACACAAGCTGCGGTCCACCAGGGAGAGGCCGAAATTGCGTAAAAAATAAGCTAAAAGATAAAATTTTAAACGCCGTCGGCGAGGCTTTTTTTTATCAATCGGCAGGGAGGGATTGGGGGCACGACTTTAGCGTGTGTGTGTGTCCAGGCGTGCGTATGGCCCAGCCGGCCGTGGGATTCGTGGGATGCCCAATCTGGGGACGGCTAACACGGCACGACGAGCCCACTGCAATGCGGACCAGGATGGGCGAGCAATTGCTGCATATGCCGGGCTGGGCCCATGAACCATAGCCAGAGGCCTTGTCCTCGGGTTCCCATCTGATTTGATTATCTTATGATATCACCCGTAAGGATCAGCATCGGCCGTTTGTCGGTCGTCCGAAGTGGCGTACAGGCCGATCTGCGGGTTCGCCCACAAACCGACACTTTGACGGAGACAAAACACATATCAGTGCACTTCACCGCACTTGCAAAGCACCGCTCTGTATTGTCCAAACATATCCATTCTCCTTTACCCACTCTACCCTACTTCTTCCACGCAGGTAGTAGTCAACCATGGCAAAGAGTGTTTTTGCTGTGCAGATCTTCTTCATCGTCTTTCGAGAATGTCTCGAGGCGGGCATCATTCTCTCCGTCCTTCTTTCCTTTCTCAAGCAATGTCTTGGGGGTCCTGATCAAGACAAGGCTCTCTATAAGCGCCTTGTAAGACAAGTCTGGGTTGGTGCCTTCTCTGGTATCTTCATCTGCTTGATCATCGGAGGGGCCTTCATCGGTGTCTTCTACGGCCTGGGCAAAAACATTTGGACAAAGTCCGAGGCACTATGGGAAGGCATCTTTTATTTGATCGCCACTATCATCATCTCCGTCATGGGCCTTGCGCTGCTCAGGATCAACAAGATGAAGGATAAGTGGCGAGCCAAGATTGCCCAGTCAATTGCAGAGAAGGCGCAGTCAACCAAGAAGTCATCATGGTTGGGAGACTGGTCAAGGAGACACGTCATGTTTCTACTTCCTTTTGTCACCACGCTTCGTGAAGGAATTGAGGCTGTCGTCTTTGTCGGAGGAGTCTCATTGAGTCTTCCAGCTTCGTCATTCCCACTGCCAGTCGTCTGCGGCATCCTTGCTGGACTTATCATCAGCTTCTTCCTGTATCGCGGTGGCAACATGGTCTCTATCCAGATATTCCTGACTGTCTCTACCAGCGTGCTCTACCTTATCGCCGCAGGAATGTTCTCCAAGTCTATTTGGTGGCTGCAGTACCATAGCTTTGCCGCGAAAGTTGGTGGAGATGTCGCTGAGTCGGGAAGCGGCGCTGGCTCTTACAACATTCGGGACACAATCTGGCACGTTAATTGCTGTAACCCATACACCGACAACGGTTGGGATGTCTTTAACGCTATTCTTGGATGGCAAAACACTGGCACCTACGGATCAGTGATTGGATACATTGTCTACTGGATCGCCTTGATCCTGACAGTTGCTGGGCTTCTATACGAGGAGCGAACTGGCTCCTTCCCTCTTCGCAAGCAAGTGACGGCTTTTTTGCTCAAGGTTCCTATTATCGGAGGACGCATTCGCCGCAAGCAGGAGGCTGCGCTCGTGGATGCCAACATCATCCTGAACGATGCTCAGGCGGCCGAGATGCTCAATTTGGATTCCGACCGCAAGTAGGTAGTCTTGCTTTCGAACCGCTTTGAGCATGGGCATATTGTAGATAGCTATTGGCTAGGAAGTTATGCATGGAAAATCGGTTCCTGGCCATGTTAAGGTTAGGTCCGTACAATAACTAGCTGTAGTTTATCTCAAACCATGATGCAACCAATCCTAACCACCTGCAACTGCATCCGTGCTAGATCTTAGAGGCAAGAATGATGACACCTGCCACAGCAGGGAAATCTTAGCACCACAACTAAGTCTTAGACTAGAATAATGGGCCGCCCTATATCGGACCTCTGACTCAGTAGTACCGAAATTTGATCGCATGCGTGCCACCAAAATATTCCGCCTCGCAGATAACTGCATAGCAGTTCGCCGCAAAAGGTCCACATGGTCAGCTTCTTGCATGTCTATATTAGCCGCAACGTAATGCTCAACAAGCGCCACTTTCATTGGTCAGGTGAGTTCTTCTAGCGTCACATTCATGTGGGCAAACCCTTGGAGCCCAACTCGCCACAGTTTCGGAGCAGGTCAATCACAAGGGTTGTGTGACCCCAAACAGGATGGTGGCCGTTTTAAAACCCGGCTGTCCCAATACTAATGGCGCCACTATGTTTCCCACCTCGTGGAACCTCTGCTAAGTTGTTAGTTCCGAACTTGTCGTGCAGCGGGCGTCAACTGCGGAACCCCCACGTCCGCGTTTCTTTTTCTCACAGCGCCCGTAAAAGATTGTAAAGCCGAGACTATGCTTTTGTTATTTCTCGCATTCCCGGTTTCTCCAGAGCGGTACGGCAGAAAACTGCAAATTGCAAAACAAAAGTCCACGCAGTTTACTATGACACCTGCCTATCTCGTACCTGCCTATCTGGTAAGTATATCCCGTTTCGAACACGAACACAGTTCGCCCATCGGTTAAGCAACCGATCAAAAAGTCGATTAGCTCTATGGCTAAGCCTACACTACAGTTGAGGTTCTGCATGCCGAGAGTTTGGCACCGGCATTCGGCACCGCTAATGCTTCCCAAGTGGAGTCACTGGCGAAGGAATTCTAACCTACAACATGACCAGGATAATCAAAACTCCAACTAGTCGCTTAATTTATGGAGCTTTAAGTTATCAATCGGGATCAGATTAGTGGCACTCGGTTCCCAGCCAGTTCCCAGCCAAGTTCCACGCGGAATTTGGTCCAATGTTGGCCCCATCAAAAGTGCCATCTATAGGTCAGGATCTGCGTCTCCCCCCCACGTTCCTGTAAACTCCGACTTATCAATCAGCGCCATGGTGGAACTTGACATCCATTTTCAGCCTCGGACATGTCGGTCACAACAGAGCCATGGGGGTTACCAGACTGTGTCATGAGGTATTTTATTTCTTCTCGTATCATTGGAGTCCGTATCCCCTCGAATAAGGAAGCCCTAGTTTGAGAATCGAATCATCATGGCCCTCAGCAGAGTGGATTGTCGCGTGGGCAAACTCGGAAACCGAGCAGTTGGTAATTGGGAGTTAGTGACTGGGCCGTAATTTTAGATTCCGTGCCTGCTTCTCCTGGAGGCTCCACGATTTATATCAGGGGAGATCTTTGCAGAATACGACTCTGTTGTTCTCACTCGACATCTCTCTTCATTCTTGTTGATCCTCTTTTTCTTTACTTCTCTTGCTCCAGTCATCTTCACAATGATTGAGCCTCGGGCTTCAAAGGCCCCAAATGCGAGGCAACTCATGAACGAGTTGAACTTGAAAATATACGCTGGTGTACTAGCTGGTCTCATGGTCTTGTTCATTATTGGTCACTGGGTGAGATACCTATCTAACAAATATCGCTCATCTGGTGCTCGACGATCTTTCCCAGGAGCCAGATTATGCACAACTCTCTCGCGGTAGGAATTTCACTCTTCTTTGTGATTGACGCTGACTAACATGAAAAAGGAAACTTGATTCCTATGCTTCTCGGCCCATGCCCGGATTTCCTTCATTGGGGCATGCCGTAGTAGTTCTGGTGTATTTTGCACTCAACATCCTATTCTGCTTCATCAATGTGCAGTCAGGAAAGGCCAGCAATTTTGGTGCTAGATTCGGATGGTAAGATAGCCTAGTGAGTTGATAGAAACCATAAATACTGACCTGATTCAGGATGACCACAGCAAACATGGTCTTGGCTGTCTTCTTTGGCCTGAAAAACACACCCATAGCATTTCTTACGCACCACTCTTATGATAGACTCAACTTTTTTCATCAAGTTGTCGGCTACACAGCAGTCGGGCAGATGGTCTTGCATGGAATATGCTACTTGATCTGGGATGGTGGCAGAGGTAAATGGGCCACATTGATCAAGGCGGACAACTGGGAAGGAATAGGAGCTGGTGCCTCAATGCTTATTCTAAGCCTAGGAGTCCTGAGACACCTCGGATATGAGCTTTTTTACATTAGCCATATCGCAGGTTTTATCATGGCCATTGTTTTCACCGCGTTCCATCGACCAGACTGGGTCGATAAGATTCCTATTGCAATGATAGTCGCTGCCGGCATTTGGGCTCTCGATCGCATTGTTCGAGCTTCCAGGTTATTATACAACTTTCCCGGCAACGAAGCCTCCCTCTACCCACTGCCCAACGGTGGTGTTAGAGTGGTTTTCAAGCGACGTCTCGCGTGGGCTGCGCCTGGTTCGCACTGCTTCGTCTGGATCCCGAAGCTGCGGCCATTTGAGACTCACCCATTTACCATTGTATCCAACTCAGACTCGGGATTAGAGCTTGTCTTGAAGTCATACAGTGGATTCACCAAATCGGTTCATGACTACGCGGCTGCTTCACCAGGGTGCAGTGTCCGGGCGTCATTTGACGGACCTTATGGTTCGTTCCCAGACCCAGCTCATTATGACAAGATCGTCTTGATTGCTGGTGGTAGTGGCGCAACATTCACATTCGGGCTTGTAGCCACGCTTCTTGATCGTTTAGATCCCGATTCAAAACAGCAAATCGACTTTATTTGGGCTATTAAAGCAAAAGGTGAGAGAATTTATTGTACAAGCCAGCCATTCTCAACGCAACTGCTAATATCTTGCCAGAAAACTTGTCTTGGTTTGCCGATCATCTGGAAAAGTTGAAGAAGCATCGATCTTACGTATCTTTGGCCGTGCATGTGACAGACCAGTTGCCAGACACCTCCTCTGATGAGAATCTTGTCAATGATACTAGCATACGCGTTGTCAGCTCTGAAGACGGCGAGATCGCTGAGCAGGGCATCGATGGATTGCAATCATTTAATGAGAAGGCGACTGATACAGAGACAGTCAATAGTCTCACAGACTTGAAGTATGAGAAGCTCAGAGTGGAATCAGTGATTGGTGAGTCTATTGAGTCGGTCGGAAATGAGGGGCGCGTGTTAGTCGCAGTATGCGGTCCACAGGCATTGTCAAATGTCGTTGCGACAGTTGCTGCAAGGCACATCACGACAGACGGACCAAGCATTGAGATTCATAGAGAGTCGTTTGGATGGTGAATGAGTGCTTTGTCGTTGGCACAACGGGGAGCCACGGAAATAGTTATAGGGTAGGCGGGCAACAAAAATAAGATATGGGATTAGAAATCTAATTAAATCAAGAAAAAAATAACCCTGGTTTCTCCTTCTAAAATTGATCCAAGTAGTATTTTGGGGGGGGGGCTCGGAGGGCTTGAATCTTTGTAGTTCTGTGATTTCTTTTATAGCTATCTGGGTAAGTTACTTGTTTTGCTTCTGGCTCAAGAGATCTAGTCTTTTGGGTTAACATATAAATTTGAATAGAACCACTTTATCTTCCTACATCAAACTCTTTAGCATTCTAATGCTAGAACTTCTTTATCGAGAACCGTTCCGAATGGATGGAACAGTCTTGAAGCGCCATTCTCTTCTTACTTGCACACAGTATAGCTATCCAGCAAGGTCAATACGCTCAAGGGCCGTTTCTAAATCAGATCTACATTCAAAGCGTCTCCTATGGAGTAAATGAGGATATGACATGAAATATAGTGTGAAGGGATGCGGATCGCCGCCCGATCTAGCAAGTACGTTTCTTATTCTCAAATAGACGTTATCGCAACTTGTTCTCGTGCGTTAAAGATGGTTCCTCAAAATAGCAGGAACCGCCACAGCTAGCCTTTTAATTTATTATTTCTTTATGAAAAAATTGAAATTAGCAGTCATGCATGCCATTTAGCCTCAAATAATTAGGCCCTGCCTTCCCATTCCTCGCGGAGTCAGACGTAGTCAGAGTGAAAGTTGCTGGAGATGCAATGCACGCCAAAGTTGAGTCAGTTTGGGGGAAAAAAAGTGGCATGGGACTTCATCTGGCTGAGACACATTGCATCAACAAATGGTGTAAGAGAAAAGTAAGAAAATAGGCGTTGGCTATGACAAAGTCACCCATATGTGCCATCAATTGCACAATTAGACCATTTACTAACCCAAGGCGACAGGTATATATTCACATATTTAGTGGATAGATGATTTACAAACTGATCAATTCAAGCTTAAATTCAGAAAGAAATTAAAAGATGCACTGTTGGCTTGCTAATCCCCGCTATCGATCGTGTTCGCGGAAAACCCGCCTTAGAACCGCGTATCTTAGCAAAGCAGATCGGGACCAGAACCCCGCAGAAGGGGTATGGAATAACTCAATAACGCCGATCCTGAACCAATTGAGAGACTGATTGCAAGGAATGGGTGCATTGTCAGATGCCGGCCTCCATGTTCGGCATATCCAATCACACAAAATGCAGGCGGGGTCAAGGATTTGGTGAAATCGTGTATTGAATTGGGTTAGCAGCCCTTGAGAAAAGCTATGAAGCTAATGAACAAATGTGGTTATAACTAAAACACGGTAGACTGTCGCAGCCGGCTAAATAAATTGCCTTCATTCCCTTTTACAGTATCATGGCCGCGCACTAGAAATCTTGTTCCCAAAATCTTTTCCCATATCCACAATCCCTCGGTCTCGCATTTCTAGAACAGGCTGCGCTATTCAGAAGTACTGTGTGTGGTATTTGAAACACAATGACCCTGCAACTTATTTCCCACGGAGTAACCGGTCGGCGGGGAGTAACCCAAACTAGCGCAAAGGTGTGCGGAAAGGTTGGCGGAGAAGCTCAAGCCTACATGTGCCGCCGGTAAATAAACGGATGTCGCGGACGAGAAGAATTTGCGGAGAATAGCACGGCACGGCATCCGTGGGAAGCTTCCGAGCTACGCCGCTTTCGACCCCGTCCATGATCTCCGGGGGTCCCCTAGTAATTGTGACAAGGGCCGCGGCATCGTCTGCCGTCCAGGTTCCCGGAGTTAATAATGTACTTTCGATTCAGGCACAATAAGCACATCAAACACACCATCTCGGACAGATTATAAAGTTATCCCGACCGTGTTTCAAGTGTTGAAGATGAAGATTTCACTTCTGCGCGGCGTCTTGGCGGGGACCAGTGGCATGTTCGGCAACCCGGGTTGCCGTGCAGCGTGGATATGGGGCCAACTATGGGCTATTGCCGGTGACTAAGACGCACCCCAGTCCGCATATTAGGACAAGCAGGTTGAGCGAGCGTACGGGGCCTGCGCAGACGAGGTCCCCAAAAAAAACACAAAATCGCTTCCACTCCAGGTGGAATTAAGCTCTCGGTGGTTTCACAACCGCGCCGAGCCGCGAAACCCCGGCTGCTTTGGCAGCGAATTAGCGGAAGGATTCGACCCGCGTGTACGTGATTTGGCAAACTGGACTTGGCGGAAAACTTTGACGTGGGTGACATGCGACAAACCCCTGGGGACAAGGTCCTCCTTGGCGTTACGTGACTGGTCGTTATATTGACGAATAGCTCCAATGGCCCGTGCTTCTGGGAGGAAGACACTCGCCGCAAACTGGGGAAATGCAGTGTAACGCTGATGGTTTTGGTGGCGAGTTTCCACGTTGTATTGTCGCTAATGTTACATGAGTATCTTATGATCGGGGTAGTCGGGGCTTGATTGATGCCGAAATACCTTCATTCAATCCATTCTGGCTTGTTATTCCACAAATCTATACCGCAATGAATCCACGTCAATACCGTCCAGCAGGCCTGGATATTGGCCGAGGTAATTTATGTATTCATCCGTCAACCCCCAGCAGTCGAGATTAGTAAAAGCGCTGTAAAATTCGGGAATGATGGCGAGATTCCCGTTCTCATCGGGCAGTAAGAATGGCTTTCGCCAAGGCCATCTCAGCTTTTGACAACACGTCATCAAGTTGTTGGCCTCGACCGCATTATAGAGATGCTGGTGTCTGATCATGTTTGCCCGCAACTGAGGCCAGCAAATAAAATCGATGAAGTGGGCGTGGGGCTTTATTAATTGCTCCGAAATAGGCCTCTGGAAAGCGCAGAGTTGGGAAAATGTATGGCTGCCCGGCTTGTTTGTCCATTTCACAAAGTGATATGTGAGCCAACACATGGCGAAGCGCTCTGGCTCTCCCCAGGGCCACCGACGGGAGGCCTCGTATATGATATTTGCAAGGAAGTTTGTGCGAGAGCCGTACAGCACTTCCACGGGTGTGGGTCTGTCAGGTGATGAATCGACCAGGCTGGGATGTGCAAGCAATCGAGCGATGTATTCCGTCCCCCGGACATCATTTTCATCGTGCACAGGAATTCTCCCCCAATTATCAATCTCTGGGGCTTGTGGGATGATGATGTCCGAGGACGTTGTAATAAGTTGCTGGGATGGTATATCCTGGCTGAATCCGGCGGACTGGCTTATTGAGGACCCCGGAGTGGTCGCATCCAAAGTGAAAGGTGATGAAACAGATGCTGTTGTTTCGAGCTGTGCCAATGTTTTGTCAAGCTCGTGTAGACTGTTGGTAAATAATGGGGCCGGATTAGGTAGGCAGCCCCAGGACGCGACGGTGTGGCCGATGGCCTCTTGGCGTGAATGCAGCACTTTATTTTCCTTGTACAGCAGATCGCAGGTGTAGTGAAGATCTCGGTTCTCCTCCTCCAGAGCCAGCAATCGACTTTCGAGGTCGTGAAATCGTGAGGCTTGCCGTGCACGAAACATTTGCTGTGCTCGGCGATCGCGGGCCCGTTTCTTTATTAGTTGTAAACCGGATATATCTGCAGTACCATCATCGCTTGCTGGATCGCTGTGGATGAGGCCGACACTTGTGCACGGCTCAACACCCGCTTGGGTGGGATTCAAATAAAGTGTTGACATCTGGTGCTGGAGTTGTAATGGAGAGGGTGAGCAAGTTCCAAGTCGACTTCCAAGTAGCCGGATTAATAGAAATACTGACGACAACCTGTCAAGCTTTCTGACATACAGGCTATAACACCAGAAAAAAACTATATCTAAATGGCTCGCACGGCAAGGGGCCAGGTCTATAGGGTAAGAGGAGTAGACGGTAAAACAGCCGATACAATCAATATTAGCTTACCAAGTTGGGAAGGAGGTACGTGGAGGAGCTAAGCGGGGTCCAGGGGGTCCGAAAGCGGATAAAAAAAGAAACAAGAAAGCTTTATTAAATATACGATGCATACGATTTGCCTTCTCAGGTCGTCCGCGTCAGTTCATGGCACTAAGTTGTGCTCCACTGCGGACTCAGAATCGTTCGGGCCGAAGCAAGATTTATGGATGTATGGTCTAAGTTGAACCCTTGGCATTTTTGCCTTCAATTTTCTATGCAGGGTGCGTTGTCTGCATCCTGGTATGCAGAAGATTCAGAAGGATTGGCCACAATTGGAAATGTCTCGGGATGTGGGGAACTGGCTGAACCATTAGCCGTGCACGTACGCTCAGTCTTTGAACGGTCTTTCGTTTTTATTCATCTACGTGTGTATATTTGCAGCTATGTTTGAGGTGAGTGAGCGAGTGCGTGCGTGCATGTGTCAGCTTCATCATCACCGTGCAACCACTAATCAATTAGACCAGTCGCCAAGCATGCTTATTTATATGCTTGGCACGCTAACTACTGAAGTCAGTCAATGGCTGGTGATACCCTCGGAACTTTTTTGGCGCTCAACTGCCGCGGGTGCCAACACCAAGAATGACCTTGGCGCATCCACTTCACCGAGCTTGCGGCATGCCATTTTCAGCTTTCTAATGTATCAATACCACATCGCTCCCAGGCAGAATTTACTGCTCAATTCCCAATACAAGGGCAACTGCATGGTGCTGGGTCGAGAACGCGTTGTGGCGTTTTCTGCACCGACGGCGTATCCGAACTAGGCATAGAGCGCGTTAATACGGCTGAGGGCGAGCAGCACTATTGGATCATGCCCGCGTCTTTGTCCTTGCAGCTTCCAATCAAACACTAGGTTAACTCTCAAGTCCCACTCTCGCCAGCATGGCTCTTGCTAGCTGCATTCGTACCTGGACGATGAAAACCCCAAGCACCAAAAGCCCGCAACGGGTCGCTCCTCGTTTCTGTTCCGATTTTGCTCCATGCCCTCGCCAAGACCTGCATGTAGCCGTGTTCAACCTTGTTCTTGCGTGCTGCAATGACGCAAATATCTGTATACACAGGCCTGTGGAGAGATTATTCCCGCGATGGGGTGCATCAGCTCACTCTCACGCTCCCGACGCTATGGAGCGCCTATCTAATCTCTGCAATGGCCCTGTTGATCTCGTTGGCTGGAACCAGACTATGGGCCATGATTGCCTATGCCCTGCACCAGCATCGAGTGACGGACAAGAAGCGGCAAGATCCAGGCTATCTACAAGTCCAAGCGCTTTTGCGCAACAATAACTCACCAGTTGCAGCTATCACTGACGCGTACTTTCTCTCCCGCGCCTGGGTTGGGACATCCTCTGGAGTCCACGTACAACTCATACCAATCATGAGTTTAGCATCTATATGCTTAATCCTGTTTACCCTTGCTGGAACCTTCATCTCTGGCGTGGCGACGGATAAGAATACAGATGTTGCCGTCCTGGCTAATCCCCAAGCCTGTGGTGGCTGGGATTTCAACTGGACCGCGTTGTACGCTTCAACTTCAGTCACGTCTGAATCGCTACGCGTCGTTGCAAAAGATTCCATGGATGCACGCAGCTATGCGAAGTTGTTTTACTCGGATGATGACTCGATTGCGATCCCACGTTCTCAGTTCCCCATGAAACGCCTTCCATACTCAACCAAAAGTGAACCTTGTCCTTTCAAAGGAGAGAATAGGTGCATATCCAATGATACCTCAACATCAAATATTGCAATGTCATGGGATTCTGGTGTGCTAGACTCTCACACCCATTTGGGTATTAATGCTCCAGTCGGTGACCGGATCGGCATCAGGAAGGTTCTTGTATGCTCACCCGTTAACGTTGACGATCTCACAACCATTTCGCACAACGATACCAATGGGTTTGTCAATATTAATTTCACAAGCTTGGTTAACTCCGATGCTACTCTATATGTCCCTTCGCAGATTAAAGCAACTTATGCAAGTGGCTACTACGCAAAGTATGAAAACCCTATCGCCCCGACTTGCTTATGCAACCTGCTAATATATTCTTTGCTGAATAGCTGTTTTTATTGGTATGCCATCTTAAAATTTCAGAACTGGGCTGCTGAGCCATTTGATCGCGACGACGCAGATTTATCCATTTGCTACGTCATGCAGAACGCATTGGGCTACTCCGAACCAGTGTATGATCCCTTCTTCTTGGCAAATGGATCGAGGATCTCTACTTTTAGCGACGGAACTAAAGTATACTTGCCTAACAATTATTTCAACTCGATGGGATGCATTGAGCGCATCCAGTTTTGCAACTCACCAACAGGCGTTTGCACCAATCTTACCCACCCGGCTGCTGCTGTTGGTCAACTTCCGAATCTCGACCTAAACATCAATCAAATTACGCTGGCAAATCGCACTGCAATGCTTTTAGGCATCAACAGCATTTCCCGACTAGGAGTAGGAAGTCTTGGAGCCGCAGGTGAGCAAATCTAGTCTTGTGTCAAAAAGGAAATCTAACCGTCCCCGCTCTTAGGCCTTCAAGCAAATGATCAAACCTTTAGTGGATATTATTCCACTCCACTTCCCCCAAATCAGTGGCAAAATGAAGCTCGGCTATGGTTCGAAACTGGGCTGGCTTTACTCCAAGCCCATAGCTTGCGGTTCTTGACAAGAATTGATTTATCCAGCCAAAATTCGTATGGGAGATATCTCATCTTTACCCCGCTAAATGAAATCCCCAAAGGATCCCTTTATGACACCGCGAAAACTTATTGTCATAACCAAAAGATTGTGACGACGAACCAGTATCAAAATT
This sequence comes from Calonectria ilicicola, assembly GCA_020809705.1. Lineage (NCBI taxonomy): Eukaryota > Fungi > Ascomycota > Sordariomycetes > Hypocreales > Nectriaceae > Calonectria > Calonectria ilicicola. The sequence continues at coordinate 265,896 of CP085833.1, read as the reverse complement.
TCCGCTTCTTTGAGTTGATGTTGATCATGGCGTTATGCTTGTCGATCATTATTTTGAGCCTATTACTGGAACCGGCTGTCAAAGTTTTCCGCAAATCAAGGGAAACCCCAGAAGGCCAATCACGACAGCATGCTCTCGACACGGATGGCAAATTTTGGCTAGTACGGTTAGCATTGGAAGGTGCAGGAATAGGACCTTGGAGGAGTGGTGGGAAGAGCCGTAATTCTGACATCCCTGTCATGGATGCCAATGGAATGTACGAAATGCTGAATACAGGTAGAGGAGATGGTAAAGTTGTTGGATAAGCTTAATTATACATAGCAGCTCGCTGTAAAAAGGAGATGACAACGGCAGTAAGCCAAGTATATATTCTATTGTCACTGGAGCTTCACCATTAATATATACTCCTATTCAGCTTTATTAATATTTATCAGGAATATTGTTTTCAACAAGCATAAAGTCGACTCCTTTCTCAGAATTGATCAAGACGAAAATGGCACAGTAGATATAAAATGCAACTTGAGACGTGAATTGCTGTGACCTGTGTAATTCTTTCTTAATAAGGTCATGTAAAGTGCAGAAGTCTTGATATCGTCAATATGCCACGGCACATTTGAAAGGTAATTCTAAAACTTTATCTTGGTTCCTTCGGTGTGGGCAGTAGTGTAATCCTTTGAGGTTGGAACTTATGACAGGTTAATCACTCTCTCCTCTCCTACGCAACATAGGAATGCTACGTTGCGTCATATCTCACCCGTGGAATCCAGAATACATCTCAAACACTATACAGTTATTGAGTCAATTCATATAGAGAGTACACATATCCAGATGACTAATTATCTATTATAGTTTAAAAGCAAAATGATCGAGTTCTTGCGTTCCAAACCTGATTGACCTCACCATGGCGGGCCGATTTGGTGGCCGAGGACGCTAAGTTGCGCGAATTTCATATTTCTTATGTCTAGTTGCCTAACATGTGATGGTAGGATGTTCAATAGAGCTCGCGCTAGTTGTTGTTAATAAATTTCTAGTTGCTGGCTAAAGCCTCGCCCGTTTATTCAAGAACCCGGGTAGCAAAGTTACGAGACGGAACAACAACAAACCAAGTATTCTCTCCAATACCCGATTAATTGTACCTCGTGAAAGCTCAGACATATACTTGTTCGTGTAGTGGGGAACAATTTGAAGATCGAGCGATTTGTCGACCACCTCATTGTGACGTAGTTATGACGGCCTTCTTGCAGAAAAGACCCACGTGCTGAATAAGACGAGACATCGTGAGACATCAATCGGTATGCTTACCATTACTTGCACGCGACAGTAAGCAAAGTTTAGGAATAACTTCAATCCACCGATGGACTTTTTGCCACAGCGGCGGATGCATCCCATTTGGGTACTAGTCTTGTGGAGCTTCACGGAGACTCGTTCGGCAGCCCGGATCTGAAGTGGGCAACGAACTCCGCCAGAGCTCAAACTCTATAAGCGAATTTATGATATTCATGTCAGATTCTAGCGGGGTGGATCTTGCGGAAATTTAAATTAGCCTTCATAGGAAGAAGTTCTATGAGGGCGGATCATCGGATAGCCACCATTGATCATGGTGCTCTTGACATGCAAAAGTTCTGTTTCGCCACTCTAAGTAAAGATATTCACTATCGGCTCATCGGGTCTTCCCCGCATCCCTCGGGGAGACATACGTGATATGGACGAGCTTGCGGTGTAATTAGACTTGTCGTTCAACTCCATTAGCTTCAAACAATCTGACATGAGAATTACACAAATAAGCAAGCTGGAATTTAAAAGAAAACTCAGCATTGACTGAATCATGCAGCCTTCTTTTGCCTAATCATGGTCTTTTTGCGAAATCTTGCGCTCATGAAGGTCAACGATCGCAATGTCCAGCTTTGGCGGACCATGCGTTCAGAATGATGTGATATTTTATATATTGAACGCTCTGCCACTCTAACATGGGTATCATCATCGCATTGATCTGGAAAACACTCTGAAAGGTTAGTTCTATCCTCAATGAGTCATTTTGGTCAGTTTCTAACAAGATCCCCATTTCATCAGACACCAATTGTAAACACCGAATATTACAATACAAGATGAAGGCCACGATCTTCCTCGCCATTCTCACAGCTACTACAACCCCCGTTATGGCAACTTGGTGCTCAGCTAACTCTGACCGGTGCGCGAAAGAGTCAAACCACGGGCAGGCCACCGGCAACTGCTGCGATAAGGTCGGGGTCAAGGATTTCAGACGAGGCTGCTGGGTCACGGGTAAAACGAAGGAAGAATTCAAGGCTTGCTGCATCAATGACTATGGGTGTAGTGGAATTATCGATTAAACCGATGCTGCGGATGGGTAATTTCGCAAACCTGGTTATACAGCCTCAGGATTACTGAAGCTTATCATTTACAATTTCCGTCTAAACAAGACAAAAATGAACTGCACTCAACCTTTTCTCCACAGTGCTTCATAGTTGAAAAGTCAACCACAAATGGCTGAAGCGGTGCATCGATATAGTGTGCCTGAGCAGAACAGCGAGGTTGAGATGTCTGTTCAATCACTAATCAAACTGTTAATTTCTGTAATATCCTGTCTGCAAGAACGAAAAAAGAGGTCAAGCATTATAGTCTTAAATTCAATCACTTTTTAGTAATATTCTCATTAATCAAATACCTCTCCTCCTACGTCATTCATTACGTGAAAGAATTCCCATGTCTCAGGATCCCTAACACCATTCAGCATCCCATAATCAAATAAATCATTAAATGCCCTATCAATATGAAAGGAAGATGCCCCAATTCCTGGTATTTCTTCTCCAGTAAAAAGTTGATTTTGTTGAATGGAAAGGGGTGTCGGGATCGTGGCTTGTTGACTATTTGCCAAGCCATTCTTTTGATGTTGATCCCCAGTCATGGAGTTTGATAGCACATTCAGCTGTGGCTGAGGATTTGATCCGAGATCCAAACTAGACTCTGTTTGCACATTAACCTCGTTAATATTACTGTGTTGCCCGTTAATTGTTCTTGTCTTGGTAATTTTCCACAGTTGCCTCGCTAGTTTAGCGACACCTTTCACGCTGGTCCACCTGTGGCTCAAGGAATCCAAAGCGTCGCAACAAAGTCGAAGGTCTCTACATGCAGCATCCGTGTCTCGCTGGCAGTCGCGAATAGCGCGATATATTACAGTGGTACACATGGATATAGCGTACGGGACCAGAGGTAGAGGCGGGAGGCTCTCAACCGCTGCGGAAGAAATGATGGCGAGGATGCAATCTGTCGAAGCCAGACGCCGGTTATAAGGGACGCTTCCTGGTCCACTATATCTGCAAGATAGCATGGAAGCGACATGGTACCATATCTCCAAGTACGCTATATTACACTCAAACGTCAACGATTATTACAACCATTCAGCATAGCCCCAGTTACTCACCTTTGTGTGGTTTATAAAAACTTTGGAAATTGGTCCCAGATACAAGCTCAGCTAGTAGTGGAAATCTTTCACAATCGTCCACGGTCGTTCTCAAGCTGGCTTTGTAGACTTTTGTTGCCTTGGCCATGAGATCTCCAAGTATCAGTGCAATACCCATCAACTGAGAGCGATAACTATTTTCTTTTGGGACGATCCGATCGATTGAAACATCTGTGTCATCAATCATGAAAGGCGCCGCCCCCGAAGTGATTGGCTTATTTAATCGGTCAAGATTTCGGAGCGTCCACCAGAGCAGGTCGCATTGATCTTGATCCGCGTTGCCATCGATTTTATGTTGTAGAGATATCGACCATGCCTCACAGATTGCTTGCGAGAGATGAGACAAGGAACGATCTACACCAGCCACACCGTCATTGTGCAAATGCATCAGAGCTAGAATCTGAACCTTGGTCACGCGATCTGGTTCCAAATCGGCTCTGATGGCGGCATCCAAGCCTGAGAGGAGCTTGCTTGCAAAGTCAAGGGGTTTTAACAGGGGACCGTTGTCGCTGACGCGTAGGAACGGGGTTGCTTGCTTGGCTTTACAGACGACAAGACACATTGCTCTCACCAAATAGGGAGAAGTCTCCCCGTTACTGTCATCACGAAACACCTTTGAGCCGTCGACAATGGGAATGAGATCGTTTAAAAGGGAGACATAGATTGGGAGGAGAGCCTCCGTAGTTGACCTGGGCAATTCATCAAAGGCGCCAGCTTGCTCAAGATATATACGATGGTGCTCAGGCAATCTTGGCGGGGCTGGTCTCCTCCTGTGTCTTTTGAACCAAATCAATCGACGCTGCGCTCGCTCAGCCTCTGCGTCAGATATGGTCTGATCTGCACATTGCAGGCCTTGGCCAGACCGGGGATGCGTTGCGGATGGCCCCGGCGGCGAGGCGGTGGGAACCAGCTGAGGAGCGGGGGCCTTGACAAGATCCTCTAAAACGGACTCCGGATTGTACGGACCAGTGCGGCACGGAGTCGGGCTTGACTCCCGCGTTGTTGTCTCAGACTGGGGATCCAATGCCAATGCCGGAGCTTCTGCTCTTAGCGTACTCTCCAGATGGTAACACCGTTTTTTGCGAGCGCGGCAGCTCTGGCAGGGTAAACGGGCCAAGCTTGTTAGCAATGAAGGCCTCGATTGATTGGTCCTTGAGGGTGGAACTTATCATGTGAGGTGCGCTTCCTCGCGGTCGGAGTCCCGGTGGACTGCCAGACAAGCTCCATGGCAACTCAATGTGAGTCGGGCCCGACGCGGGATTGGACAACTCGCTGGTCTGTCTTTGGTGAGGCGGCGGATCCGACCTCGATTGGCAAGATTGGCTTCTTGGAGCAAAAGTCGGTAAAACTCCTCATTGGGAAGAGATGATGGTGGAGCCGACGAATGTCCCCGCACCAAAAGCAGTAAGCGTCAATCTGAGCTTACCCTGTATCTCAAGATTGGCTCCTTGCTGAGATCAAGACGAGGCTAAACTTCCAGAACGATGTCAGAAGTAAAAAAAAAACATTAATCATAAATCAAGATCTAATCGCCACGCTGTATATTTACTAAAATTACCATGAATTAACTCAGCCTTTCTGTACCAAGACGTATGGATTTAAGCAACTGGAAGATTTTAGAGGATAAATATTACAGAGAAATGGTAGGAGAATCAAAATCTGAATACACCACAATAACTGGTTTTATTTGGCACATTGGATTGGAATTTGTTTGCACTTTCGATTAGTAGAGAAAATTGCAGATTTTTCTGCCTTCATGTACCGTCCAACATGATCTTAAAAGCTCATCAGAGTACCCCAGAGTGTTCGTCAATTCTCCACATGGTACTATAAATAGAACCATACACGCTATATTATTGGCTAGATGCCAAACCGTGCAGAAGCCAAATTTCAATGGCATTGCGGTGTCGGACCATTGTCCTTGCCGACAGTGGATACGGGATCCAGCACGCAGACTGGTGAAACTGGTCAAGATCCCTCAAAACTACGACACGATATAGAGAGGTAACTAGTGACAAAGAGACACATGCTTTGGATAAGAAGCGGGTCTGCAGCGGCTCAAAGGTTGTATTCTACCATGTCTCGTTTACTTATCTTCGTCGCCTTCACATGACTATCTTTGATAGTGTCTCATTCACACTTCCTCTAAACTTGCCTTGCAATTTTATTGGCCATCGGAAGCCGGCTCGTCTGCCTCCAGGGCACTAGGCGACCAGGGGCAATTTCTTACCATTTCTCGTGCCCTAATTTGTTACCCACCTCCTTTAGCTAGATGAAAGCACCAGCGCTCTTAATGCAGTCAGTGAGGCGCCGCTTCAAGAGGGATCATAGGCATCAATGAACACAACGATTTTAGCCATCACATGTAAACTTGATACTATGCAGAAGGTTGAAATCACGTTTGCCATTCAAGGTGGCCAGATCTTCGACAGTGGGCAACATTTAGAGTTTATGGAGCGAAGGGAGAGTTATCATACAAACGTGATGTAGCAAATGCTCCAGTAGCAGCCTATCTTTTCCTGATGTATGGAAATAAGGTTTATGTGCAACTATTCTTCTTTAATTGAAGATATCAATTGACTTTTGAAGTACAATGCACATATCCTTGGAACATCCAGCTCAGGACTTCGCCACAGAAATTGACTGCCCAAGAATATTCAGACAAGAACAAAAATAAATAAATAAATTATATAAATTTATCTAAATTTTTATATTTTATTTATTTATTTCTTTTTATAAGCAAGGCTGTGGACGGAAAGGGTAGATGATGGACATTCTTTCCATCATTCATCCTTTCAGGTTACTGAGTGGCAAACTCAACTCCGCATGACAGACTTTGCGGGGTAATCTTGTCAACAATGGCATGATGATTAGCGAATGTAACATTGACTACCGCAAGCTAACATGAAATCCATTAAAGCCTCTATTCTCGTTCTTGGCAGCAGGCATTTGTGATTTTAGCCGGTGTGATGTTCGGCAAAATGGCCCGATCTTCCATGAAAGGCAAGTAGCTTTAATATCAATCCTTGAGTTTAAAATTGAGCGGTGGTTCATTTAAGGTTTTCTGAAATTTCGTACAAATTCATTTTATCTGAGCTTGGGCTGTTCTTTGGTCGAGTCTGCAAAACTCGCCTGTGAAGCCCAACTCTAAAGGTCTTGCGATGAGATCAAGTGTTGATCAGATTGCATCTGTAGTTGGAAGCGTAATACGAAAATGTACCATTTTACCACCGTATGCAATCCATATTAGCCGATTGGAGCGCTAGCTTTAACATCTCCTCACAAGAATCTGGGGTAATGGGAATGATAAAGATAAGTGATCATCACCTTCCGTAGGGTCATTGTTGTTTGCGCAAATCCAACGCAGCAGATATGGCCAAAACATCGTCTTCTCAGCATGAAAAAATGGGTAATCAAGCCTTCCACCATCGCAAGGTGCAGTCGGTTGCACTCGCGGACGCGGTAGCCAAAGACTCACCCAAGTATACCACCACATCACAAATTAAGCTGTACGGCATTATGCTGTTTTGCACATTAAGTGAGACCTAAAGTGCTTCCATAAATGTACTGAGTCTAAATCGAATAGATTGTATCATGAATGGATACGATGGTTCCGTTTTAGGTTCCATCAACGCCATGGACACTTGGCATGAATTCTTCGACATTGAGAGGACGGGTGCCAAGATCGGCCTCGTCACGGCCATATACCCCGCGGGCCAAGTATCAGGCGCCTTGATTGCGGGCTCACTCCTCGACAATTTTGGGCGCAAAATACCCATGTTCATTGGCGCTTGTTTCATCATAATGGGGTCAATCGTGCAAGCCACGAGCACCTACCGGAACATCGACCAGTTCATTGGTGGGCGCTACTTGGTCGGTTTCGGGGTCCCGATATGTGTTACAGCAGCACCCACATACCTCGTTGAGATGGCTTACCCGACGTGGAGAGGAGCTGCTGGTGGTGCTTATAATGTATTTGGTTGGTATTTAGGGGCTATTAGTATGTTGCGTTAGACCCCCCGTATTTCGAACCTGTCTTGCTGATGCTTGAAAAGCTGCCACATGGACATGCTATGGAACAGGACAAATGTCCAGTCAATGGTCTTGGCGCATTCCTCTAATAATACAAGCCATACCCGCTGCCGTTGTTGCCTGCACAGTGTGGTTGTTGCCGGAGAGCCCCAGATGGCTCAGCTCCAAATCTAAAGACAGCAAAGCAATGGATATTCTAATTAAATATCACGGAAATGGAAATCCTGATTCTGAAGTGGTAAAATTGGAGTTTGATGAGATACAGCAGTCTCTCCGGGCTGAGCGGGAGTCTGAACACGGCCAGAGCAAGTGGTGGGATTATCGCGTCCTCGTCAACACCAAACCCGCCCGCTATCGAATGTGGATTGTTATGCTCGTTGCTGTCTTTAATCAGTTCACGGGGGGAAGCTTGATCAGCTATTATTTGCCTACAATGATCGATGCTGTCGGAATGACTTCCTCGAAGCAGCAACTTCTGATCAACGCTCTCAATAGCATCTTCTCCTTCAGCGGCGGTATTGCGGGCACATTTTTCGTCGACAGAGCTGGCAGGCGCCCTCTATTACTTTGGGGCGTTTTTATTTCTGGGCTCGTTTACATTCCTATTAACGTTATAACAGCCATGGCTGGATCGAATATCAAGATGGGGCCTGCTTATGCTTTTATCGCCATGATCTACCTCTACGGCATTGTTTCCTCATTCTGCTGGACCCCTCTTCAAGCATTATACCCAGCAGAGATTTTGAACAATGAGATCAGAGCCAAGGGTATTGCCTGCAAAAATTTCCTCGGTGGAGTTGCCGGGTTTATCAACATGTACGCAACTCCAGTGGCACTCAAAGACATTGGCTGGAAAACATACACAATCTTCCTCGTTTTGCATGCGCTTCATTGGCTTTTAATGTATTTCGTTACGGTCGAAACAAAGGGAAGATCTCTCGAAGAGATTGAGGAAATTTTCAATGACCCCAATCCCGTGAAGCGCAGCAAGCAAAAGTTTGACGTTGTCATCAGCGCTGGTGTCGGTGTTAAGCTCCAAGAGCCATAAGCAGCATGCGTCTCAGTTATATTAACCTGTTTCCTTGTTCTGTTGCCTTGCAAGGATTTTTATTAGGTTTGATTGGTGGCCGTGGCGGTCGATCAGCTCATCGGAATTGCGGGGGATGAAATGTGGGGAATTCAAAGGAGAGTTATATTCCGGGTTTCCTAATTCTCTCAACTCCGATCAGACTCCAAAAGTACTAGCGGTCCTCCACCATCGGCTCGCAGGCCCTTTTTTCCTTATATTGGAGCTGATCAATTTGAATCAGCTTGTTTTTGCTCAGGTGTCTTGAGGGAGAATCACTCCGAGATGGGATACGATGAGGTTACATTGACGTGGTAGTTCTCACTCCACCTTTTTTGTAATTCAGCAACCAGGAAGCCCAAACGTCTGATCTGTTCTTTTCAATCTATGAATTTACCGTCGCCTTCTTCCGAAATATTCTCAGGGGTTGGTATAACACGATTCCTTAATTGAGATGAATCGCAGTCATGCGGGTGCCTGAGTATATCCACTCCCGCGCTGCCCTTGCATTCTGTTGCACCCTTTATCCTCGGAATTCGTTGTCGGCTGCCTTCCCGTTCACTCCGTAAATTGATGTGCATTTTATTCTTGGCCTAGCGGAAAAACTGCTGTCCTTAAGCCCATTTGGTCGCTTTCTTGGCGTCGTGATATTGAATGCAACTTAGCCGTGTCTTGGAAAGCCGTCATTCCGACAAGTATAATCATCTGCTATGACGACATGAGCAACCTAATACATCTTGAAAAATATAAAAATACAAACTTTTGCCCGGTTCTCTGTGATCGTTTTGTTTCCTGCATCCCTCATCAATAAGCACAGGTTCCCAATCCTCAACCTCAGCTTCTTTCAATTGCGGCCATGGCTCCTACGATACTCAAGGCTTGGATTACTGCTGCTGCCCTCAGCGGAGTGGTTTCCGCTCTTCCAGCTGTTAAAGAAAGGCAATCAACCTGTTCGGCACAGTGGTATGTTCTCACACCCATCGCTTCAATCTCCAATGGTTCTCTGTGATGAATCTAACTCAGCTTTTCTTTGTAGGGGACAATGTGGTGGAATCAATTGGACTGGTGCTACTTGCTGTGATTCTGGAAGCTACTGCAGCAAGGTCAACGACTACTACTACCAGTGTCTCCCTGGGACGGGTCCTGTTACATCCCAAACCTCTTCGCTACCTAGTTCGACTTCGTCTGCTTCTGCCTCAGCAACAGCAAGCCGAACTTCAACTGGCTCTGGATCATCAACTACCACAGCCCCTCCAGTTGGCAGCGGCACTGCTACTTATTCTGGTAACCCTTACTCAGGAGTTAACTTGTGGGCCAATGGATATTATCGTTCTGAAGTTAGCAACTTGGCCATTCCAAAACTGAGTGGCGCCATGGCCACTGCCGCGGCAAAGGTTGCCGATGTTCCTTCTTTCCAGTGGATGTGAGTGATCTCTTTCTTAATAGTGGCGAATGTCCAAGTCAACTAATTCTCAAAGGGATTCTTTCGACCACATCTCGTTGATGCAAGACACACTTGCTGAAATTCGCGCAGCAAACAAGGCTGGAGGCAACTACGCTGGCCAATTTGTCGTCTATGACCTTCCTGAGCGTGACTGTGCCGCAGCTGCTTCCAACGGCGAATACTCGCTAGACAATGACGGCGAGAACAAGTACAAGAATTACATCAACACCATCAAGGGAATTATTCAGTCATACTCTGATATTCGTATTCTGCTCGTCATTGGTAAGCATTCGCGACACTACATATGGAGGTTTTGGTTGCTAATTCAAATTACTAGAACCCGACTCCTTGGCAAACTTGGTGACCAACCTCAATGTTGCCAAGTGTTCCAAGGCTCACGATGCCTATATCAGCCTCACAGACTATGCCGTTAAAGCATTGAATCTTCCAAATGTTGCCATGTACCTTGATGCTGGACACGCAGGATGGCTTGGGTGGCCAGCGAACCAATCACCTGCAGCTCAGCTCTTTGCTGGTATCTACACCAACGCTGGCAAACCTGCAGCTCTGCGAGGTCTTGCCACTAACGTTGCGAATTACAACGGTTGGAGTCTGAGCTCAGCTCCCAGCTACACTTCTGGAAACTCCATCTATGACGAAAAGGGCTATGTGCACGCAATGGGCCCACTTCTGGAACAGTACGGCTGGGCTGGTGCACACTTCATCACCGACCAGGGCCGTTCAGGCAAGCAGCCCACAGGCCAGCAGCAGTGGGGAGATTGGTGCAATGCAAAGGGAACCGGCTTCGGTATTCGACCCTCAGCCAACACTGGTGACAGCCTCCTCGATGCCTTTGTTTGGGTTAAGCCCGGTGGTGAATCAGATGGAACTTCGGATACCAGTGCTGCTCGATACGATTATCACTGCGGATATAGTGATGCCCTTCAGTAAGTTGAATGCTCCAAAATATACTATGAAAAGTTAGCTAACTATCTGTTACAGGCCAGCGCCAGAGGCTGGAACATGGTTCCAGGCCTACTTTGAGCAACTTCTTACCAATGCTAATCCATCGTTTTTGTAGGTGGCTAATAGCATACACGGAGAGTTTTCTCTCAATTTCAATGTATATATTTTAAGAGGCTGTGTGTTTAACACCCAACCATTTTCAAGGGGGCAATGTAAATATTTAGAAAGATCAGATAGCCACGACATCTGATTTCTGTTTGTTGTGTCTAATTTTGCAGATGTTCTCGTCAATTATCACCGCCTGCATAACCCTGTGCACGTCCATAATTTGATGACAAGTAGACTCCCCATGTGTGAGGTAACTGCCGAAATTGTTTTCAACCCATAAGGCGGTGATGCATAGTCTAACAGTCCTGCTATCCCAATTCAAGTATCATGGCAACGAATCATGACCGCTATTTCAGATTCCGACCCCAATTGGGACTTCCCGACACTAGGTCCCCACAGTGGAGTTGCAAACGGGAACACTGCTAAGCCTAATTTGGATCGGATGGCCGCCCCTGCTTTGTCACTTGAGTCTTATTTCCTACACGACTTGAATAAAATATTTCATTGACAGTTATGTTTGCATGTTCAGTTTTTTTTTACTATCCAAAGTCAAAGACGCGTGGATTACATCCTTTTGAAACTCTATATCAATGAATAATATGCTAACTTTGAACTGCGAGGTTATGCAACACAAGCGAGCAGTTGTGAATTCTGACACATCATTTCCTAGGAACTAACGAAGCTCTGTAAAAAAAAAAAAAAAAAAACACCAAGCGTGTATTTCATCCTGTGAATACGAAATTGCGTAGTCCAAAAAAAAATCTGGTTTTTTTTGTAAAAACAGCAAATAGATTACCTAGCAGGTGAAATGTTACAATGTCACTTGCACCCAGTCTTTTCGACGATAAATGACGATGCTCACTTTAGCCTAAATATTCGATATGAAAGCTCAAGATTGATGGGACTTCTCGAGACATTTCAAATAATGAAATGCAGTGATACATTAGCAGCGTAGCATGTAGCAGGCGATCTCGAGAGCTAGTTGGTTAGCATCCTCGTTTCAACCCGCGACGGCGAATCATGGCCGTTATCCTAGATGCCGACCTCAATGAGGAATTCCCGCCGCCAGTTCCCCGCAGCGGAATGGCAAGGGGCAAGCCTGGCTAAGCCTAACTTGGGTCGGCTATGGTACCACACGAACCACACGAACGCGTCTTGATGATCACCTGGTTGTTTTCCGGTGAAGCAGTGTGTGTTGGTGTCTGAGTCTGCATCTCTAATTCGATGGGAGATTGAATAGTATGTACGAGGTTTGTTTAGATCAATTGATCTGCATCGTCAGCATCAGTTCATTCTATTAGGTTGCAGGCCCGATGCCGGACTATTGTGTATATAAAGATGTGATGCCGCATGCTTGTTTTTCGCTTCATCAGACTCAGCATCTTTATTAGATATCCAGCAATTCAAGGGGGTTCCCTTTCATCCATTTCCAATCTCCAATCGTGTTTTTTCGCCGATCCTCATTCATCATGGCTTCCCCTCAGCGCAAGCGTTACGCCATCGTCGGCACGGGCATTCGCTCAGCATTCTATTATCAATCCATTCTTCAGGACTTCAAGGATGATGCCGTGCTAGTCGGTCTCTGCGATACCAACCAGACGCGTATGAACGCTGCCAATGATCGTATTGTTGAGCTAGGAGGCGAGCGCCTGCCCACATACAAGGCCGACGACTTTGACAAGATGGTGGCAGAGCAGAAGCCAGATATCGTCATTGTTACCACAATTGATCGCTTCCATCATGTTTACTGCATCCGAGCCATGGAACTAGGCTGTGACGCCATCACCGAAAAGCCCATGACCATTGACGAAGAGAAACTCCAGCAGATGGTCGACGCTGAGAAAAAGACTGGCAAGCAGGTCCGTGTCCTCTTCAACTATCGCTATGCTCCCCATCACACAAAGATGCGCGAGCTGATTGACTCGGGCGTCATTGGCGAGATTGCGACTGTGCACATGGACTGGATTCTGGACTGTGCCCACGGATCTGATTTCATGCGCCGATGGCACCGCGACAAGGCCAACAGCGGTGGAATCCAAATGCACAAGTCCATTCATCATTTTGATCTCGTGCACTTTTGGCTGAACACCGAGCCTGAGACGGTTTATTGCATTGGTGACTTGCGCTTCTATGGCAAAGAAAATGCCGAGAGACGTGGCGAAACCAACTTGGGCGAACGATATTTGAACAACGAGGCAGCAAAGAAGGACCCCTTTGCCATCCACATCGACGAAAATGCCCAGTTGAAGAAGTTGTATTTGGAGGCTGAGCACGAAGACGGTTACATTCGAGACCGAAACTGCTTTGCGGAGGGCATCACCATCGAAGACAACCTTTCCATGATCATCAAGTACAAGAATCGCGCCGTCATGACATACAACACGTATGCATATGCCCCCTGGGAGGGTTACCGCTGCGTCTTCAACGGTAGCAAGGGTCGCATTGAGATTAACGTTGTTGAAGGCGGCTACTCTGCTGGCGGCGAGCCCATCACCAATGAGGGCCTAGGTGAGCTGGAGAAGAATTACATCCAGGGAGGTGTCGAGCAGACCAAGATCGTTGTCTATCCTCTGTGGGATGAGCCATACGAGGTAGCTGTTCAGAAGAGCGAGGGTGGCCACGGTGGAGGCGATCCCCTCCTGATGCGCAGTGTCATTTTGGGCGGCGAGGACAACTTTAACAGGGCCGCAAACATCCGCGACGGTGGCAATGCAGTTCTAGTGGGTGTTGGTGCCAACCATTCCATGAAGAGTGGATTGCCGATTAATGTGCAGAAGTTGGTGAACTGGTAGAGAGTAGTTTAGGAATCAAGCCCTCGAGTTATAATCCATGAGCAAAATTTGACTGTAAAAGTCTTCCATGACATGACGTTCCACATTGAGAAAACATATTCTTGAATCAATGGTTCCTATTTATTTAAATTGGGTGTTTTAACTTACACCTTGTCCTCGTCCTTGTCGGTTCCATCGGGAAACGGAGCAATTACGCCGAACACGAAGAGTTGGTGTGCAAGCGGCTTTGGTGAAGTGTGCCGAGCACTGACGAGCCGAAAAATGTCCGGCGGTTAGCGCTATGAATCACTGACGAGTTTCCCAGTTCTTTTCAAAATTGTAAAATCAACGACTTTAGTCAAGTCATTTCCTTATACTCAAGAATGGCTTACAAAAAGCTAGCCTCTTTTGGATCTATTTTGGTGAATGAGCAGGCTCGTCTTCTTCTGTTAGACACTGTAAAAATTCTCCGTCGGTCATTTCATTTCGGCTCCACTCAGCGACGCCGAGATAGAGTCACAGTGTGCCAATCATTTCCTATGTTATTTGGTCAGCTTCGGCCCCTCGATAATTCCCGATCTCGGCCACATAGAGTCATTCGCCTCGTATTAATTCTCCTGGATTTGGAGAAGCAGAATGCAGTTTAGGTTCCCCCTCAATTCCCCTCGCCAAGATGGCTACAACAACAGTCACCGTGATTGAGCCACCTCAATCAGAGCGACTAGAGACCACAGAGGCTCTCCACATCACCGAACCTGATGCAGAATCAAATCGAGTCTATGTGCCCGTGTACTCCAGGTTTAGCAATTCCCAAAAACGGTCCATCACGGCTTTGCTCGCCTTTTGCGGCTTGCTCGCCACCATCTCGACAACCAGCGTCTTTGCCGCCATTCCTGAAATTGTAGCCGAGTTTGACACGACCGCTACTATCCTCAGCATTAGCAGTGCCCTCTACCTCGTCTTCATGGGCATTTCATCCTGCATCTGGGGGCCAATGGCTGATATTTTTGGGCGCCGGAAAGTAAGCATTGTTTTGATCAATTCACATGGCCTAATATGCTGACTCTCAAAGTCTTACCTCTGCAGCACGCTTCTATTCTTCGCCTTTTCGCTCGGCACTGGATTGTCCCCAACGCTGGCCTCCTTCTTTGTTTGCCGAGCCTTCACCGCTTCACAGGGAACAGCCTTTTTAATTCTTGGATCTAGCTGCATTTCCGACATCTACCATCCGGTACCAAAAAAACTACTCCTTGCACCTCATTTTACTTTATTTTTTCTAATACTGATTCTCTCATAGACTGAACGCGCAACATCATTGGGTTGGTTTCTTGGTGGAACCATGGTAGGCCCCGCCCTGGGCCCAGTCCTTGGAGGCATCATTGTTACATACACCTCCTGGAGAGTCATATTCTGGTTACAAACGGGACTGTCAGGTGCAGCCTTTCTTTTAACCTATTTTCTACTCCAAGAAACACTTCATAAAGTCCGAGCAACCGAGCTAAAGGGCGATGGGCTTGTTATCGCGACTCGAACGATTTGGCAATGGGCAAACCCAATCACAGTATTTAAACTCTACGCATGCCGCAACTTGTTATTTGTGGTGCGCATCTTCTATATCTCCATCATTCAACTCCTTCTAACAGTGCCAGTTTATGGCTTCGTCGGCCCTCGTGTGGAATATGTATTCACTCCTGACACCTGTGCGTTACGTGCTCAACCCACGCTTGCATCTCACCACGCCCCTGCAATCAGGGATGCTCTACATTGCCCCAGGGGCGGGGTATATTATTGGTGTGCAGCTGGGAGGGAGATGGGCTGATTATATGGTCAAAAAGTGGATAAAACGGCGTGGCTACCGCTTACCAGAGGACAGACTTCGAAGTTGTCTCCCTTTCCTTGGAGTCCTCAACCCCGGTTCCATGCTAGCATATGGGTGGCTGATTGATAAACGAATTGGTGGTATACCCGTCCCAGTCGTTTTCATGTTCTTTCAAGGCATAGCTCAGCTAGCCGCATTTGCGAGCCTCAATGCATATATCCTGGACGTGATGCAGCACCGGAGCGGCGAGGCATCAGGTATGTCGTTCTTCTAAGCCACAGAATACAATTCCCTAACACTCTTTAATAGCTAGTCACTACATGCTGCGATACTGTCTGGCCGGAGTCGCTACTGCACTTTGCTTGCCTATGATTAACCAAATCGGCGTGGGATGGACATCGACCATCTCCTCAGCACTTCTATCCATATCTACCGTACTTGTTTATTGGACCATTAGGTCAGGAGAAAAGTGGCGAAAAAGTCAAACTGTATAAATTTCTTCCAAGGATGAATGGCAAAATCCAGAAAGGGTGAGTTTCTTGGATTTAGTCGACAAATGCAGAATTAACAGCAGAAATCTTTGATACGACACGTCTTATTCAGATTGGAGAGTCACATTTCTAACAAGGGCCAGTAAGTTTTATCTATCTAGTCCAAGTAGCCAGGTGATTTATACAAACAATATCTTGCAAAGGTTGCAAGCCATATAAGAAAGGAATTGACAACAAGAGGCTCCCTGAAACATATCCATGAACCATCAATACATTAATTAGTCCGAAACACTGCAATGCTCCAAGCCGGCAAGTCAAACGAAAACCCCCCATTGGCTCCATCTACCTTTGATTCAATAGGAGGAGTGACAGGTGCCGCAGAATCAGAATTCGCCGCGTCGGGGTCGCTATTAGCCAAAATGGACAATGTTCCCCCAGTTTTGTTAGGAATATTCAGGATAAGAGGATGTGTATCTTCTCCATAGTTTGCAAGTTTGACAATATAATCGTCCTCATAACTAACGGCACTCCAGAATACGGGATTCAGATTAGTGTCCGAAGTAACCTCTCGAGTCATGTCTCCAATGTTCTTGGCAAACAACTGCTGAGTCCAGTAACTAGGCGTGTACACAACACCATCTGGGGTTTGGCGGAAGGGAACCAAATTGGGCTAGCAAAATTAGTACTCTTGTATCTTTGCAGCAGGACAGAAAATGTGTAGCATACCGTCCATTGCTCGTGATCAACGAGGCTAATCAACGGGGCGAAAGCAACTCCTTGGATGAGGTCACTGTTGCGCTCCAACCCCAACATAAATATTGCCTCAGAAACAGCGCCTTGCATATCAGACCACTTGACTCCCCAGCGAGCCATTTCTCCAATAACGTACTTATTTCTTCGAGAAACATTATCCCATTGATTAAAATTCCCAACGTAATTTTCGGGAATATTATACTCGTGGTAGTCAATCCAAGCATCCTCGGGGAAAGGGTCCGGAAGGCAGTTAAATCCTGTCGCAGAAGAAATAAGCTGCAGGTCAGGATATTTACTGTGGATGGCGTCGTAGAAAGCAGTAAACCGCTCCGCATAAGTGCTGCATGCAAAATCATCTTCGTTTCCAATCTCAACCCACTTGACTGGCCAAGGCTCTTGTCGGCCGTTCTGCACACGCCAAGCCCCCATCGGGGTA
The DNA here is from genome assembly GCA_020809705.1 of Calonectria ilicicola. Lineage (NCBI taxonomy): Eukaryota > Fungi > Ascomycota > Sordariomycetes > Hypocreales > Nectriaceae > Calonectria > Calonectria ilicicola. The sequence continues at coordinate 248,532 of CP085833.1, read as the reverse complement.
GATGCGTCACCCAAAACATACTTTCTTTGATATCAGTAATTATAAAAGTGATAATGGCCAATCTAAACTAACCTCTAGTTCGTCAAGTACTTCTTGTACGAATAGCTGTAGTGCATCGCCAGTGATGGCCGTGCCATCCAAAGAATATCCAGAGTAAACATCTAGGAAAGGTTCATAACCCATATCCTCGCACCATTCGAAATATTCATGAAGACCTACACAAAGTTAGCCTAAAATCTGCCTTGGTTGCGGATCTATAGGATGACTTACCAAGCACATCAGTATTTGGATAGCCCCAGGCGCCTTCTAAGAGTCAGATTGCGGTTCCAGTGTTGATTTGAGAACTTACCTTGGTGGCCAGGCCGGGACGTCAGTGGACCGATAGTCTCGTTCCATTTCCAGCGGTTCTCTATATTTGGACCCTCCCTGTCTTCCCATTAGAAATTATACTTACTACTTTACGAGGTAGCGTCTCACAGATTGTTACCACCAGGAAATCGGAGGAATTTTCCGCCGATGTTGTCAATGGCTTCTGCGACAAAAGGCTTCAATCCATTTTCTCTGCAAAGGGATGAGTATGTCAGAAAACAGCCAGAATTGAATGGAAATCCTATCATACCTATTGTGAAATGTCTCGGGATAAAGCCGGGGGAGACCAAACCAGAGCGAGGAACCGATTACATTGGATGCCTCAAACGTAAGTTTGTACTGAATGTCTTCCAGAGAGGTGCGGGTTGATGGCGAGGTGCTAGTAAACTCAGTGTAATCGCGAGAGTTGCTCTCAACCTCAAATATTCCTCCAGCAAATACATCCCCATTCGAGCTGCTAACCAATGACCAGGTGATATCTCCAGCGTAATCACCTCGGATGAAAATGGAATGTTTATAGGTGCTTCCGTCAACAGGGATGCCCCAATAACCAGCATTACCAAATCCTACTTGTCCAGTGGAATTAGAACCTAGCTCCACCTTCAGTGTACGAGGAATGGCATCAGACAGTGGCATGGATGTATCAACTACTAGGTTGGTTCCACCAACAGAAAAGTAAGCCGCCAAACCCGGATCATCTCCTTGGAAGCCATTGTTTCGAAGAAGTTGACCGTGTATGCCCCCATCACCAGAGTAGTTGATGTCCTAGGGCAGTTTCAATTGTTAGTTGGATTTCTGATGTCCAATACTTTTCATCTCACCTCAAACATGATTCCCCACATAGTAGGAGAAGTTGCATTACCAGGTTCTTGAGAAATGGTGAGGGTGATTCCACAACACTGAGAAATCAACTTGGCCAAGGCCAACCCCTTCAAGAATGCTGGGGGGCGGTTGAAAATCATGACTGGACTTTGGGAATCTTGGAAACTTATTTTTGCATAAATTGTAGATTTGAGTCGTCGTATGCTATGGGAAGTGATGCAAAAACGTGCTGGAAACAATAAAATTTATACTTCTTCACTGCAAGCAAGCTTAGCCGCTCCTTATGAATCCCACGTCACTACAAGACTTCAGCCCTTGTCACCATAAATATTGATTGGTGCGCATTTTCTGGACTGATGCCCAGGATCGCAAGGCTAGCCCCCCCAATCACTGTTCATTAAGTAGAGATCAGCCGCGGCTAAAATATATCCCTGAGGGTACAGTTCTTAATCTGATATTAAGCGTGTACATCTTTCGCAAAAAATAACAAGATATTTTATTGCTTATACGCGAGCCTATACCGACATCACAATTGGGGATTCCTTTGCTGCGTGTGCCTCAATCTCAGATGTAGCCCTCCCATTATGCTCAGCCAAATTTATGATGGATGCTTTCGATGTCGGAAATCAAATCCCGCCACTTAGAAGCTATGCCTAATATGAATCTCTCCGAGAGCTCAATTTCCTTACCCGCCTTGCCCACGAGAACAACTGGTGCTCCAGATTAGGAAATAATTGGCACCACACTCCTTCTCTCCAAGGGACTACTTACTTGTCACAGGCGACCACGTTGATCACAATGATTACATTTCACATATTTTCTCCAATAGATTCCCTCAGATTTAGTCACCCGGGCGTCTCTAACACTTTGCAATAAACGGATGTCTCGGGATTTAATTCTCCACACTGGATACAACAAGCAAACTTGCTAGGGTTCTGCGTTAATAAGCCGAGGGTTTGGTCGGATTCAATATAGATCCGAATATTTACGAGAAAGGAAAGTCCTAAGGTTTCATTGTACATGCTACACCGCAAACCCTTCTGGTGGGCTATCCCTGACCGTCAGTATTATAAATCGTTAAAATCCATTGCTCAGCCACGAACTCTAATTGGAATTTATATTTAAGTACAAGTATAATAAATTCGCATCTTCTTCTGTCTGTGGACTGTTCGATAGTGTCAGTCAATTCCCTCAAAATTCAACACCTGCACACGATGAAAGCGCGAGAATTTACCAAAAATATTTACAGAGAGCCCTATCCTTCTATAGACCCTTATCGTGATGAGCTAAGCCAACGAGGGAAGACAATTCTGGTTACGGGTGGCTCGAATGGTATCGGTTTTGCAACAGCCCGGGCCTTCATCCGAGCATCTGCCGCAAGAGTCATTATTACTGGCCGCAGAGCAAGTGCTCTGAGCGATGCGGTTGCAAGACTAGACCAGATTAAGCCTATTGGTTCCTCAACGATTATCGAAAGCGAAATTTGCGACTATTCCGACTCAACCGAAACTGGGACATTATGGTACAACCTCCAAAAGCGTGGGATCGAGGTCAATGTGCTTGTTCTCAATGCGTCTGGCTTCTCGCATGCTGGGAAGATTCTCGAACAGGATACCAGCCAGGTTTGGAAAGATTATGAAGTCAATGTGAAATCGGTTTTGCATTGGGCAACCGAGTTTAACAAACAGGGAAGCGAGCAAAAGAAAGTAAGTGTGCTGTTATACGAAAACGTACACAAGATCACAAAGCCTGACTTATTAGTATCTTGTTCAAACTTCTTCTGTCAATATCCATGACTTTCATGGTTTTGCTTCCGACCGATCATCATACGGTATAACGAGAAACGGTGGCACATTGTTGTTACAGCAACTTGCCAGAGACAACCCGCCCTCCAATATGCAAATTATCAGTTTCCATCCCGGCTATGTCCTTACTGAGGCGGCCCGCGCAGAAGGACTTACTGAGGACAGCTTTGAATGGGATTCAGGTAAGCTACACAATGTATCTCTATAAGCGCTTGAGAATGACTTTGGTTGATATTTTGTTTAGAGGATGTGGCAGGTCAATTTGCAGTATGGGCCGCAAGCGATGAGGCAGAGTTTTTGCATGGCCGATGTGTTTGGTCAAATTGGGATGTTGAGGAGTTGTCTAGTGATCCGATGCGGGAACAGATTACTAATGATGATTTCTTTTTGAGGATAGGTGTGAATGGGTGGTAGGCTTCGTGATTGGGGAATAAGTTTTGGGTCTTATTCCTTTTACTTCACGATTCCATTCTGCTAAATTTCAATCATCATTCTGCATCTGGCCGAAATTAAGATTCTGCTCTTAGTCTCAGTCTTGTACCCGCTGTTGTTTCTTCTCTCATAAGTTTTTTTTATTGGGCCTTCTCTTCTCAAAGCGTGCTTTTATCGTGTCTTGGCTTAGCACCTTGAAGCTAATTGATCACGAGTTACATGTGGGAGGACGCGTCTAAACAAAGATGGAGGAGCAGATCGTTTCGATGTTTAGGGTAGACACAAGCCTAAATAAGAAGGTTGTAAAGAACCGCTGTGGTCTTATTGACCGTATTGAAGTTGGGAAGATGAAAACAATGGATAAGAATTTATGTCCATAATTTATGGAACTTCGCAAGATGAGATGAGATTCGACATTTATCATCTTTGAGTATAGAAATGTTATCTGAATGATCTCTAGAATTAAAAAAAAAAAAGGCAATAAAGAAGAGGTCAATCTCATTTACCGCCTCTTCTTCTGGTTATCACCAGGCCTCATTTTTACCACAATAAATCAGACCCTTTACCCTACAACTGGCCAGATGCGTTACATAAGCCACCAAAACTGAGATTTCCTGTTCTGTGATTGGTCACTCATCACGTGCTTGGACAAAAGTGGAGACTTACCACAACTGAAGGGATAAACAACAATTTGTAGAAAAAAAGGCATTGCCAGCATAATCAGTAGTGCCTCCTAAAAGAAAGCCCCAAACCACTTGTTCACCATCCATCGTTCTTCTTACCTCATGCCGAGATTGATTCAGGAGGATGGTGATCCTGCTCCAAAGTCCCCTTTTAGCGCCAACACGGGCGAGAACCCTAAACACTCTAATCCCAAGGTAAAAGGACTCATGTCTCTAGTCGAGTCAGCCACCCAAGCCACAGAGGGGCCAAGGCACTAAAGTCCTCAAGACAGCATCCGCAAAGAGAACTGACCGAGGCCATCATTTTGGGATGACCCCATGATCCCTGGTCGTTGGTGGGCCTCTAGCCAATCAAGTATGGACCAATGCATTTTTACATAATCTAAAAAATGGCTATCTTGGTTTTGATTGGTGCATGTCGACGACGTGTTGGTTCCAAGCGACGGAATTGGCTGCCCGGAGCCGATCAAATTAGGCATCCTCAAACGGTATAAACAATGACATGCTGGCAAGGGAGCCATATTGATCGATGGGAGTGGTAAGCACAAGGGATCTTCTTTTTTTGATTGCCAATGCAACAAAATGTAACTTCAAAAGGCAGACCGAACCGCCATGGTGTATTTTTTATTATAACTAAATTGGCTGATTACCCGAACGCCACCGGCTAAATATGCTTAATAATAACGCTTTCTGACTCGCAACAGAATCATATTACTACCCGATTGAATGCTGTTTCACCGTCTCCATTCCCCTTCACATGATGCTCCTCATGATTTTAAATCCTAATAACGTAGCGCCGTATACCAGTAATAAGAGCAGGACCATGTGTCGTATCATCTCGCATCGTGGCGGATCACTTGACTCATACGCAAAGTCGTGGAAGTCTGGTTGTTGTCGAATTGTTGCAATTAAATCATCAAGCTCCTTAGCCGCCTCTTCGCGTTCTTGTGACTGAGATTGATGATGGCACATTCTTGTGTCCTCGCCCAATATCCGATCTGCCTTGGGTGGCTTTGACTCGTTCTGCAGAGCTTCAAACCGCGCTGCCAGCTTGGGATATTCTTGCCGCAACCTCATGATGTCTGCGCGAGGGATTTGAAGGAGGGAGATGGAGACCCTGCCATGGCCTTGTTCGAGGTAGCTGAGCGCATCTGAAGAATTGTGGCGGGCAGGAATGGCTGCTGTAGCCCAAGAACGATTGACATGGTCGGCTGACATGGTATTCAGACTGTTTTGCGCCCTTTTTTGTGTTGTTTTTGGATGTTTGCCGGGTTATGACGTCTTTCAAGCACAGAGAGAGTAGGTGAGATATTGTCAATTGATCAAGAGTGTCTCGAAGACATCTTTTCAACGAAAAGATGACCGCGCTAAGCCCGCACAATCCCAGCAGACATTGGCTTCCCCGTATCGTGGCGATGGGTCTGTGCACTTTACGTGATTTATGCTGGCACAAATCATAATGTTACCTTATTAGAAGATGACCATTTGAGGTTTGAAACATTTTGAGCACAGCACAAGCGAAGGAATGGGATTCGCTCCACCCCTCATTTAGCCACAGCCCTTCGTGATTCTAGAGCTCAGCCGCATCCAACAAAGGCCCGTGGCGCTTTTAGTAACACACGCTAGCCAGCACACATACGGGTGATCCAATAATGAGGCCCCAAGCGACCCACAGATCATCTAAGCTTTTTTTTCGGATTCAGTAGCCGAGACCATGGAGGCTTGAGCTTCGGTTAAGCGGCATTGTCGTATTTAACCGCATATTGGCTGGGCTGACTGTGTGGCTGTGAAGCGAACCTTGAGCCCCTGAATGTGTAGGTAGGTTCAGTTTCATTAGAGCGCACTGCACCAGATCTTGGGCGACCGGATTTCCAAAAATGCCAACACTGTATGGAGCAGCCTGGCTATTATGTATTCGAGCGCCTGATTCGAGCGCCTGGCTGCGCTGAGAGGGGCTGACCTGCCCGTGGGATGGGGTCTTATTTCCCCTTTGGTATGTGCCCCTGATCTACAAAACTGGAACCCAACCGTGTCCCCCTCCATCCAGCCCTACCTAGTGCCACGGGGAACCTCTGTTAGCTTGGAATGGCGCAACGCAGCGCGCTCACGCGACCCTTTGCTCACTGCGACAGCCATTGCCACCCAGCTGGAATTGTGATGGTCATGTCACGGCAGCCCTTGTGTGAGTTGTCGATTATCTCCTTAAGAGGCATTATTGGTGTTCATCAGATGTCTAGTACTGTAAGAATAATGCCATCTTGTATTGGATCTGTCCCTGGAGGTTTATGCTGATGCAAGAACTGCTTATGATGGCGGAGCGAGCCGGTTCTGTGGCTGCCTAACGCCACTCAGCAACGGCGAATTATGATGCCCTAGAGCGATGCCTTTGGATTGCATGTGCCATCCGTGAAAGGATGATCCACCGTAGAATGGCCGCCCGGGCGACATTGGTGCTGACCCTGTACAAGCCATACTGAAATATGATGAGAGTGGGCTTGATGTAGGAAATTCGTCACAGGCAATCGAATAGGCTTGGGCCGATTTCAATCATGTTTCCATGCTGAAATCGGAATGAAGATGATGCGAATAACCAACGAGGCTGAAAATGATAGAAATACGAAATGGAAGTCTGGGAATGATATGAATTGTTGCATATGAGGTGCGAGGGACGAGCATTGATCATAAATTGGTAATGCATCCTTGCCTTCTTTGACTAATCCTGGCACGTTTCACGCATCCAATTTAGAGGCTGACCAAATTTTCCGGTCCCGCAAGCTATGATCTAGTTTCAGGGTACACTGCAAGACTTACGCTACAAGCGCGAGCCTTGGATTACATTTGGGCGAGCAGGCAGCAAGAATTGGATTATAGTTGATAAAATAGGATTTATGACGGAGATTTTGAAGTTTATAAAGGCAATCAACTTGAGGTGCCAAGAATGCAGTGACTTTTATCTGTATCTCCGTACAAGGATTTTGCCTTCTACATTGGGTCAGGCTTCACACTCTACTCCTACTTAGTCCGAAATCTCCCCTTCGACAACACAATTTTCACACAAGATATACTCGCTTGGTTACGCAATAGTCACCACTCTTCTGCTCAATATCTTAAGTAATTTTTGGGAATATCTTTGTCCTCAAGTGCTGATGCACTTCACTCATTTGATCACGTATTGAATTGGCGGAGGCCGTAGATGCTGACGTGCTGTTCCTAACCTATACAGCCATGGGAAGCGGCACGATAGCCCAGGCCGGAATTTTTTTTTACTCACGCTTTACCCAGAACACTTGATGAATTGCTTGGGAAAGCAAAGGTAGGTCTATAGAAAGGGTGGATTATGACTTCATAATGAAGTTTTTGAGATTCAACACAAGAAAAGAACGGAATCTCCTGGACTGAAGCTTGCGTTCGTGTAACGCTAGAATAATTTGCTACTGACAGATGACAGATGCTAATATCTTTGTGTTTCCTAAAAGGCGCTTCATGCTGATGCTCCCTAATACACTCAGACGTAATCGGGACTGACTTCTTCAATAAAATCAACCTCTTTCTAAAAACAGGGCCCATTTGTTAGTGGGTCGACGTTGCCGCTGTTCGATCATGAACAGTGGATTTTGTCGCATGGATACTTGTAAAGTGGGCAAGGCTTAATTTTAATAACACCGATGCTATACCCATAAATAATTGATCTTTCCCTATATACTCATCCAAGCTGACAAGGATCGTCGCCAATGGCATCTCAAAGTTGATGTAAAAATATTTCACGCTCGGTTATGTCATGCAAAGAGCGAGAGCGAAATGAATGTCGAGAATGAGGGTGCCAACCCGAGAATACTTATTGGCATTTAATATCAGCTCCTTGCCTGACTTGGCGAGGTCATGAAGCTTGGTGGAGGTCCTAGCTCAAGCCTCATGTTTCGCGAGACCGAGAGAGCTTGGACTGGTCACTAAAACAACAGCTGACTCCTGCATCCGGGGCCAACACACGATAAATGAAATCGCCACCAGTTTACCGGCACATGCCGAGGTGGAATCACAATATGATGCAAGGCACGCCTGTTTCATGATATGCTTACTGCATTTTGTTACGCATTTACTCCATAGGGCTGACCCACGGGGTCAAATACGCCCAGGGTACTCGCGTGGATAGCTAGATGCGGTATCGACCCCTCATACATAATTTGCCGACGCTAACACAGCCAAGATCGGAGCCATTTATCTTGGCTGTGGAGAAATGTGGCCAAGTTGCATCCTCGGTGACCGGCCTGATACATCTGGGTAGCTTGTTTTCCTGGCATTGCCGTCGTCAAACTTACTGGTCAATTCTCAATGCTGTGCTTGCCTAACATGTACTCTGTCAAATAATATTAATCGACTTTCTCGGCGACAGGCAGAGGCTGTTATACAAACGCGGTGCGTCGACAACACTTGGCACACAACATATGTAGGATAATGCTAAAGGTTAATGTGAACTAAAATAAGCAAGCAATACGAGCTACAGGATACACGGACCACCGCCAACAATACTACTTTTGGTAATGCAGCATGCAAGTCACCCCAGCATGAAGATGGACCGAGTGTGACTATGCAGGCAACGGCGGAAAAAAAGAACAAAGGAAGCATTTGTTAGACCACAATGGATTGTTCGGTAGAACTTTTGGACGGCCCGAACTGGACCTTGCTCATCATTTCTAATTTCGCTTCCGTGGTTCCGTGCAAGTACAGCTTCTGAAACGGCAGTTGGTTGCCGGTATCTCTGTTGAATGATGTCGTCTTCGGAACTTGGAACCGAGTTACAACCTTGAATTTCCAACTCTAATGCGGGGAAGATCGTCTCGAGAATGATTATAAAAACGTGCGTTGAGCCCCCTCGAATGATCTCTTCTCCTCATCAGCTCATTCACTCAATCCAGCTACCTTCGCTTGACCAACAAACAACACAATCGTTCCATCACCGGCCTGACTTTTCTTCAAAATGAAGGCTGCTTTCTTTTCCCTTGCCACCATGGCAATTTCGGCCTTTGCTGCTCCCTTTGCGGACAGCAAGATCGAGAGAGCCGTGGATGCCATGGCCCCCGTTTTGGCTGAGCGGGACATTGATATTATTCCCGAGAAGCGCACCATCAGGGCCTCCGCTGATCTCATTGCTAGCCTTCAAGGCTGTGTCTCGTCCGTTAGCGAGCTGACTGTTACTATTGGTACGTTGGTTGACATTCTGAATCCTTGGATTTTGAATTGAACTAACATTTTAATGTAGATGCCTCTGTTGGAAAGGTCGGAAAGGGTCGAGGCAAGATTACGGCCGATGCTTGTCTCCAGCAATCTTTGCCCGTTCTTAACAACATTGTCACCGTCATTGCTGACGTCCACGCCCAAATCCAAGGTGCCGGAGGGCTCAGAGTCACTGCCAAGGGCGATCTCGATGTCGTTCTCAAGCTCCTTGTCGAGCTTATTACTGGCGTCACTATCTCTGTCAAGAACCTCGCCCTCACTGTCGGCCTCCGATCTGAACTGAACGCTGTCCTTAAGGGTGTCTATCTCAACCTTGGAAACGTTCTCGGCCACACTTGCAGCCGTGCTCCTGGTCTTGCTTATGGTTCTATCAGGACCCTCAACTCCTTCGTCATCAGCACTCAGGGTAGCATCCTCGGACCTTGCCTTGGTTCTACCTTCGGTGCCTCTGGTGGTCTCCGCGCTGGTCTTGGTTTCTTCGGCGGTATCGACTTTGGTGTCGGTGTTGGTGTCAGCGTTGGTGCCGGTTTCGGATTTGGCTTCGGAGGTGGTGTCAGCGGCGGTATCGGTGGTGGCTTCAGTGGTGGTGCTGGCGGCAGTGTCAGTGGTGGTGTTGGTGGTGGTGCTGGCTTTAGTTTCGGTGCTGGTGCCGGCGGCAGTGTTGGTATTGGCGCTGACAAATAATTGCTAATATCTGATTGAATGCTGAGAGATTCAGCATACGAATGTATTAGTATCCTCATCTAGGCTACTAGGAACTTAGTGTTTAGAACTTATGTATGGGAGACAGGTCTCTATGAAGATATTCACCCATATAGATAATTGAAGGATGCTAAATCTTGTTTTATATTTGGTTGAGTCTATCCAAGACACAGTTTTGAGAGTGATATTCACAACACAATGCTAAATATTTGGAGTTATCTGTTGGCTAATGGATTCACATCCTAAAATCGCATGAATCGCAATGGATGGATGTGGTAGATTCTGTCGGTTGAAAGTCTGGCTGGTTTGCCTACGCTCTATCAATCAAGGTACGGCTGGATCTTTGGTGTAGTGATTGGGGTCCTTGTGCGATATTTACGGATCGGGTGGTCTGTGATATAAAGGTTATGAAAAAACACCAAAAGAAAGCCACATGAGAGAGCGACTGTTGGGATTTGACAGCGATGACGGCCTTAGCTGGGTTTGAGGGGTTGGACCAGACCTTTTACCAGTTGATTTTGGTTTCACATTTAAAACTGATTCAAGTTGATTGGTGGGAAGAAGTAACTAGGAAAGTGTGTTTTAAGGAGGATGGTATCATAAATTTGGGTTCACAACTGGTTATCACCTCTGCCTTGTCGCACAAATCGGCAATGTAAAGAATCTGGCTTCCTCATAGCTTTGCAAAGAACTGTACCCTTTGAGCCAAAATATTGCCAACTGCAATGTTACAGAAACGTAGTTCTTATGATGCTAAGCCCCACAAATACGTCAGAATCTGCCCATATCTGTTGCGTGGATACCTGGCTCACTTGCCGGAGCGAGCTAATGATAAGTACAACTCATTTAGTTCACGCAATTGGCCGGAGCACCATCCAACCTGTCAAGCTCTCATCAAACTTTTATTCAACATTTATATCAAAGAGAGCACTATCGCGAGAGATTTATTTCTCGATTTTGATCATTTGATCAAACTAGTGAGGGGCAACTGGGGCATATTGTAGTAAGCAGTTGCGTTGCAGAGTGGATAGTGAGTCATCCAGCGAGATTTTTTTTTTCTCATCATGATCAAGGTGGACAATGGCCCACTAAGCGTTGGTTTTGCTTCATTCTGCGCAGCCTTTATGGTAGCATCTTGGTAACGTTAGGAAGGTGATAGATAACAAGGCGCAACCCCAGGACAAGTTGAATGAAGCACGTGTTCAAATGACCGCATCTTCGCGCTCCCCACGGGGTGAGGCCACCTAATCTTTGTAGGTTGATTCATGGCACAGATCAGATCAGCGATAAGTGATAACGCTCGGTGTTCGCGGAGCACGCAGCCTCGTGGCAGTTAAAAATCCTTGTTGCGGCTTAGAATCCCTGTTGCGGCTTAGAACCCATGTTGCGGCTCAAAGTACTTGACACTCTATGTGGGGCCTTATCAGACCATATGGGCTCCCTTTGGCCGAGTCTAGTATTCTGGAACTGGTGGCAAGGCGGGAGAAACAGGCGGAGAAATTCCAACCGGTCCACGGAGCAAGCATATCCCGGACCGTGCGTCTGAACGCGACAGGCATGGGCCATGATGCGCGTCATGATTGGGCTTCGGTCATTAACCGAGTAAACGTCCGAGCAGCGTTGAACAAATCGAGGCCATGATTGCCACGGTATGGAGTAGATGGCAAAAGTTAAAACCCAATCTGTGCACTAGCAGAAATGCCGCATGTGGAAGAGTACAGTACAACCAAACCACGACGATTGGCCCTGGATATCTTGACCATGTGTGAGCCTGCGGCATCCTTTCAATGGGCCGCGTGGAACAGTTTTGCGGGGAGCATGAGGATTGCGGTATTATACTGGACAGCACACAAAATCTAACTTGCGGAGAATCTGGAGATGACAAACTCGGTGTGGAAACCTTATATGTAATCTCATCATTCGATTATTCATCAAGTTCAAAGGGATGACGTATATCCGTGTTTGAGAAGGACTTGAGTGCTGAAAATGGCCGAACCCGCATCTTTGAGTAATTGGCACCGAAATTTGATATGTCATATGAGCGAACTGAAGTGGAACATTTGTGGTTCTCTCAATCCCAAATAATTAATCTGAAAATGTGAATAAAATAGCATTGAGAATAGATACGGTGCCAAACAATACACTCTTAGTTGTTCGAAAATTTAGACTCTGCGGAATTGGACTTGTCAGCTTCCGTCGCCTAGCGATGGCTCAGACCTGGCCCAAGACATTGGACGCAATAGCAATTCTTAAATCGTCTGAGAGATGATGCACCTGGTGGATACGGGCTCTATGCAGGTGCCTCCGGCCCAAAGGAAGAAGGCTACGGAATAAACGGGTGAAACGTGGGTGGATTCGTCTAGCTAAACCCAATCTCTCGAGACCACTATATCTCTCCAGTCTTTCAGCGCTAAATCTGTCATCTCATCGTTCCATTCCATCTCCCCACGTTTCAATCATGTTTCTCCGCAAGAGCTCTGGTCTCTTGTCTCACGCCGCAGTTCGGTCCCAGGCCCAGCTGCGGTTGTCCCTGAACACCATTCGCTTCGCCAGCACGGCTCCATCCAAGATCCTCAACATCGCTGGACGAGAGGTTTCGGTCCCTACTGGAATTTTCATCAACAACGAATTCCGCAAGTCCATTGCGGGCAACACTTTTGGAGTCGAGAACCCCACCACTGGAACAGAGATTCTCCAGGTTGAGGAGGGACGGGAAGAGGATGTCGAGGAGGCAGTAAAGGCAGCCAGGGCTGCATTCCAAAAGGATGCCAGCTGGGCTCATGCTGACCCTGCTTATAGAGGGCAATTGCTCTCTAGGCTCTGTGAGCTCATGGAGCGCGACAAGGAGGACATAATCGCACTGGAAATGCTTGATACCGGAAAGACACACAGCCAGGCCTTGACTGTCGATTTCGAAGGATCTGTCGGTACTCTCAAGTACTATGCAGGATGGGCCGACAAGGGTTATGGCCTGTCGTCGTTCAACATCCCCAAGACATTTGCCTACACTCGACGAGAGCCAATTGGTGTGTGTGGCCAGATCATCCCCTGGAAGTAAGTTGTTGGGTCCACCCGTTTCCTAAAATTAGAAGAACCATTGCTAACAAGGAGGCTAGCTTCCCCCTGATGATGTTTGCCTGGAAGATTGCCCCAGCCCTTGTCACTGGTAACACAGTGGTTATCAAGTCCGCTGAGGCTACTCCTCTTTCGGCCCTCAAGATGTGTGAGCTGATCAAGGAGGCGGGCTTCCCCGCCGGTGTGCTGAACCATGTCCCTGGATTCGGAAAGACTGTGGGCAGTGCCCTTGCTTCCCACATGGATGTGGATAAGATTGCATTCACCGGATCTACTGCCACTGGCCGAAGCATCATGCGATCGGCTGCGGATTCCAACCTGAAGAAGGTGACTCTGGAGCTGGGAGGAAAGAGCCCTGTAAGTGAAATAATTTTTGGACTGTCGGGACTGAAGACAAGTGCTAACGAATCACACAGAACATTGTCTTCCCCGACGCTAACCTCGATGAGGCCGTTGAGTGGGCCGCCTGGGGTATCAACATGAACTTTGGTCAGACATGCCATGCCGGTACCCGAATTTACGTGCACCAGGATGTTTACGACAACTTTGTCGAGAAGTTCACTGCGCGAATGGCTAGCGTCAAGGTTGGCGACAACTTCGACCCTTCCGTTGACCAGGGCCCTCAGAACAACAAGATGCAGTACGAGAAGGTTCTTGAGTACATTGAACACGGCAAGGAAGAGGGTGCCACCGTTCAGCTGGGCGGTAAGAAGGCTGAGACAGGCCTGTCCGGTGGATACTACATTGAACCCACCATCTTTACCAACGTTACACCCAACATGAGGGTACGTCCCCGCAAAAACCCGAAAACTTGATCTGTTACTGACACGTGGATTTATAGATTGTCAAGGAAGAGATTTTCGGCCCCGTTGTGACCATTGCCAAGTTCTCCACTGAGGCCGAGGTCTTGGAGCAGGCTAACGACAGCCAGTACGGTCTAGCAGCAGCTGTCCACACTAGGGACTACGAGCGAGCCATGCGAGTTACCAACGCCCTTCAGGCGGGTACCACCTGGGTCAACATGTACAACTTTGTCCATTTCTCCATCCCATTCGGTGGATACAAGGAGAGTGGTTTGGGCCGAGAATTGGGCGAAGCTGTATTGGACAACTACACCGAGACCAAGGCTGTGTACTTCAACATGGGACGGGAAGCTCCCAAATAAAAGGATTATGCTTGGTAGAATTTGACCATCTTTTTTATGGGGAGAGAAAAGGAATTTGTAAATTAGAGAGGGCAAAAAAGTACATATCCTCGATGAAGAGTCAAAGAAGAACAGATTATACCCCTTGTGCATCATGAGTGCTCCTCGGCTTAAACCCCGCTCACCGGCTTGATCGCCTTATGTGCCAAGGTTAACGCTCATCTCGGGACCAAGACATAGCCGATAAAATTGAAAATTAAACCCCGCCTTCCGAGTGGCTCAATCTAGATTAATTTTTTCTGTGCTAAGATGAGTCTTACGTGAAAAGCACACTGCGTTTGCCAACTCTACCAATCCCATGCCGCTTGCCCGGTTGCAACCTGTGGGCCGCAGGGTTGTGTGCATATGCATGTGAGATGGGAAATCGAACCTCTGCTCGCTAAACTGCAGTCAAGTATCCTATATTTTAATTAATCGACTGATTTTGGGTCAAGAACCCACCTTTGTTCATTTACTATCTATATATAACAATAAATGTGTATAATTCGGACATCTCGACCCGCGCCGGAAAACTCGAGTCCTGAGATCCGAGCCATGCTCAGAGCCTGGCAACAAGATAAAATGCGCCATCTCCCGAAGTAGCTAGATAGTGCTGATCTTCGAATGGCGACCACAACACTCCGGAGCCCGGGTCAGATTCATCCAGGATTCGGATTCTGGCCGTGACCAGCGCCCGGTTAAACTTCTAGCTAAGATCCGATTCACTGCAATAGCCGAACCAGCATTGGAATCAGACATGACTTACAAGCAGACCTCGGTTGAAGTTGTATTAACTATTAAAATGGACATATCTCTCACTATTATCATGTAGATTCTAGCAAGCTATTCTTTGGACCAATACTGAGCAAAAAACGACACCGGATGATCTTATTCACAATGAGCGACAAGCCCGAAGCATCTCATTTTGAACAGGCTACTGAAAAGCCCAAAAAGAGAACCACTTGTCTAGCTCATTTTAAAAAGTTTTGGTGGGCATACTTGATCGGTTTGATTTGTATTGTGGTTTTGGTTGTGCCCTTGTTGTGAGTGCTATATTTTCCATAACCATAGCTATGCTAAGCAATCTAGCATTTTTGTCGGAATTCCAAACATTGCGCAAGACAAACTGAACGAAGCAAAAATCGAGTTGGATAGAATGGTGCTGTCTCGTACCCGTGAAAAGACTTTTCACGTTGGCATTGACGCTACGATGCGAGTGAATACGGGCGGTATCAAAGCTCAAATCTCACCCTTCACAGCTGAGCTGTATCTCGAAGACCTGGAACCTCACACCCCATTCCTACACGTCAACTTGCCTCAATTATCAGCAAAATCTCGCCAATCAATCAACCTCACACAGGATATTGAAATAGAGAACGAGGATGCCGTGACCACCTTTGCTAGTTGGCTGCTGGGCAGGACGTCTGCGCGAGTGACTCTGAAAGGCAAAACAAAGTTTCATGTCAATGGAATCTCGAAGAAATTTGGTGTCACCATGAAGAAAACATTGGAGCTCATTGGTATGGTCCCATTAATGTCTATGCAACTTGCATCTTATTGACAAGTGTAAAGGTGTGAATCGCTTTGAAGGTTTAAAGGTGACTGAAGCTACAGTCTCCGCTAAAAATGATGCCAGAGGAGATAACCTGCACGGTTTTGTTACTGTTCCTAACCCGTCCATTCTCAGTGCTGAGTTTGTGAGTATATCCTGCTTTGATGAAATTTGTACATTTATTTACCAAGTGTTCAGGGAATTGTTACGTTCAATACTATAGTCAATGGGACAGCTATCGGACAAGCATTTATTGACAACCTGACCTTGGAACCGGGATCCAACAACGCATCTATTCGTGCTAACCTTAGCACAGAAGCTCTGCTTGTCGGTGTCACACAGAAGCCTATCTGCGAAACCGGTATCCTACCTTTGGAGTTGCAAGTCCACAGTGTTATAAATGAAGGTGAACATTTGCCGTATTTTGAAGGCGCGTTCCAGGCTTCAAACCTAGCGACTGAGATCGATATCAGAGAAATTCTCAAGAAATCTCTTAATATGACTGTTGCCTGTAGCGATAGTTAAGGGTTACTTAATACACGCGACAGGCGTGATGATGGGCTCATGAAGTATGACAGTGGCGTAGAATAGCTAAATAAAAAATAATGTCAAATTATATTGAGGAGAAGTTCTGGTTGTGCTGGCTTCGTGTTTTCTAATTCTACTGCACTTGACTTTGGTTGTCATATTGCAAAGTGTCGGTGTCAACATAAATCGGCGTTCTTGAATACCGGTTCAGCCTGGGTTTAGCCCTCAGCAACCTCATTCAGGCTGGTAAAAGTGAAGCGCCCGCGAAAAAAATTCAACGCGGGGTGATCGACGCCTAAACCTCGGACTCAATGGGTCATAGCGATTGCAAATCATGCCCAACTCGGCTTGTCGGTATACCCTCATTGGGAAACAACTGACCCGTGTTGGCACCGTCCAATAGTCTCTCGACACGCTAAGGGAGCGAAGCGGGCTGACCGGGGAGTTGGGAACAGCAATCCCACGTAATAGAGTCGCATTCGCTCAGCCCTTGCAAGGTCACGCTTTGACCGTCGTTAGTTTTATCGCCTAGATGCGGGGTTAAGCTCGACACGACATCCTTGGTGATCATCAAATTTTGTGTCGATTGAAAGCTAATTCTCTGTAGTGTGTTCTGAAGCCTTGAATTGAACCGCGGCCGAAATACGCACCATGACCGAAAATCCTCCGACCAGTCAGGATACGCCTACCGAGACACAACCCCTCGAGGCCCAGTCCGTTGGTTCAAATGCCGACGTGAGTAATTTCAATGCTGCGGAATGGAGAACCGCTTGTTGTTTTGGATCTGACTCGTCAGCCGGTGCCTGATGACCATGATTCAGTGCTTGATGAGGTAAATCTAATGCTGAAGCACACAAGACTTCCGATCTAACATGAAATTCTGAATTAAGCCCTCTGTATACAGTGATACCACTTCACTGGCCTCCAGTATCCTGAAATATCGACTTGAAAATGGCCGTACGTATCAGGCATACAAAGCAGGATGTAAGGTGACCCCGTTATCGCTCTCGGCTTCGGCTTAAAGGTTTCCTACTAGCATATATTCTCCCTAATGACGAGGTTTGCGGTCCACTATCCGATTTTAACTTTCTTAATTAACGTCTAGTTTATAGATGGAAAATGATCGCCTGGGTAACGCATCACCTACTGCACTGGCATGCGTCGACTTTGCTAATATGTTGTAGACCTTCAACACCACATGTGTTTGTTGACAATTGGTGATTGTCTATACATCTCTCCGGCTGGGAAAGAGAAGCCGCTTGGACGTGTTCTCGATGCTGGCTGTGGGACAGGCATCTGGGCTCTAGACTTTGGTGTGTTTCAACAATGTCTCAAAAGCCACGCTAACAGCAATAGCGGATGACCATCCGGAGACAGAGGTTGGTTTGGTTAAAAAGAAAAGGCTTCAACCTCAGCTAATATCTGGAAAGGTGATAGGTGTTGACTTGAGTCCTATTCAACCCTCTTTGTAAGCTCCCACGACAACATGTGAGAGCTTAGCTGACGTCATCAGTGTTCCGCCAAATGTATCATTCTATATCGATGACCTTGAGCAAGAGTGGGCGTATAGCAAACCATTCGACTTCATCTACATGCGAATGCTCTCGGCTTCTATCGCAGACTGGCCTAAACTATTCCGTCAATCATTCCAGTAGGCTGTATATCAGGTCGAACAGTACAGCTCATTTTCTGATAAAATGCTAGAAACCTCTCACCTGGTGGCTATATTGAACTTCTTGATCCCATTTACCCGATGGAATCAGATGATGGTACCTTGTTGGAAGATTCGGCTGTGTATAAGTGGAGTAAGTTGATGAATGATGCGGCCACAAAACTTGGGAGTAGTCTGGACTCTGGCATGCATTACAAAGAACAGTTGATAGATGCCGGATTCATAAATGTCGTCGAGAAGGTGTACAAGTGGCCCATGAATACCTGGCCCAAGGACCCAAAACTCAAAGAACTGGGTGGGTCTATTCAATATACCGATAAGACATTAACTAAAGATATCTAGGCGCATGGGGGAACGAGAATATCATGCAAGGACTGCAAGCTCTTAGTTTGGCGCTTTTCACAAAAGCCCTCGACTGGAAACTTGATGAACTGGAATTATTCCTGGTGGGCGTTCGAAATGACCTTAGAAATAAGGCTATCCATGGATATTGGAAGATGTAAGCATCCATCATTTTGTGGCTTGGAATTAGACTGATGATATCAAAGTCAAGTAGTTTATGGCCAGCGACCCCCCGGTGTTTGAGCACTCTAGTCTTATAGCCTGGTTAGCTATTAAAACCTTTTAGTTGCTGCAACATGCATTGTAATTGTCGAAGTAGTCTTCTGGTGCTTCTACAAACACAGGCCCCAGAGATGATTACTCCGTTGTGCACAACTGAACATTTTGAGAGGGCTTAAGTTGTAATGTTATCAGTATCATGAGGAATGAACCGTTTTCAGTTCTGGGTACCATGACCCAGGTTTATTCTTGCAATCTTATGCCTTAGTATCTCGGCGAAGATGCACCCATCTTGGCCAACTTTTGTCATGCACGACTCAAAGTACAAATCGTGTGTATGCGTAATGTCGGTGCTAGAGGGTCCTAGTTTATCCATGCGTCAAATAGTGTTCTTATTGAAAAATAGTTAATGGCATCCGCATTTCCGGCTTTGATTAAGTTTGTCGGCATCGGAGAGTAAAGCATGGCAAAGGTGGTGTCCGTTTAAGGAATAGCAAGCCACTCGTTTCTCCGAACAGTGCCACCACCGGAACTCCGCCACGGGGAATAACAGTTCTTGGAATTTATTTCCAGGTGCGTTTTCAACAGTGGCCCACACAGGAAGCAGCTCTCACAAGCATTCGCATCGGTTGATATAAGAAAGTTACAATATGATTGTCACCTGCGCAATGATTCGTGTCAAAATTGATCTTTTTCATATTTCACAAATACCTTCTTCATGACTTGAAACATGGATCAGCTCCCACAATTTGGAAGAAGTATCGCAGATGTGCTTGCACCAACTCTACATGCATACGCGCCACTCGTGAAAGCAAATGCCACAAATATTGAGGCAACATCTTTGTGGACTTATCGATATGGAGTAAATCCACGACAAAAACTCGACATTTACTCTCCACCTCCCTCTACTCCGCTAACCACCGTCTTGCGGCCTATTCTTGTCTTTCTCTACGGTGGCGGTTTCATTCATGGAAATAAAATTGACGAAGCAAATCCCTTATTCTATAAGAATTTAGGGTACTTTTTCTCCCAGAACGCGGGTTTTGAAACCATCGTTATTGACTACCGACTCGTTAAACACGATGCCAAATTTCCAAGCGGCGCGGAAGATCTAGCTCTGGCTCTGAATTGGATCAAAAAGAAATACTCCAGGGAGAACAGAAGGCTGTACATTCTTGGAAATTCCGCTGGGGGCGTTCATGTCTGCACTTGGCTTTTTGAACCAGCTTTCGAGCAGATAAGACGCTCTATTATGCAAGAGGATGGTGGTCCCAAGTTAGCTAGCGTTATACTTCTTGGAGTTCCTTATCATTTCACCAATTTTAGTTTGGATCTAAGACAAAGATTGGCTCTATATCTGGGAGATAATGTTGATGATAACTCGCCAATCATATCAGTACGAAGATGCGCAGAGACAGGACAATTGGCATCAACGGAATGGCCGCCTATCCTGGTTGTTGACAGCGAGTTGGACCCGAATGATATTCTAAGAGCTGGCCAGGATTTCATCAAGGAATTGGAATATATTCCTCATGTGATCATAAGATATCTGAATGCAAAAGGTCATAATCATATAAGCCCTCCTCTGGCTTTAGGTACGGGAATTACTGTAGAGGAGGATTGGGCTTATAGGATTCTATCCATTTTAGATAGC
Source organism: Calonectria ilicicola (assembly GCA_020809705.1). Lineage (NCBI taxonomy): Eukaryota > Fungi > Ascomycota > Sordariomycetes > Hypocreales > Nectriaceae > Calonectria > Calonectria ilicicola. The sequence continues at coordinate 228,262 of CP085833.1, read as the reverse complement.
TTTTAGAAATGAAAATCGGTATCGTGGATAAGTAAATTGGGTTAAATACAAACCATCCTATTAGAATAGGTAGTTGCGGAAATTATTAATCTGAGATTGACGTTCTAGGTTTAGATATGAATAATGGTATTATCTCCCCAATAAATCCGGATCCTTTTTTTTATCTTCAAAATTGTATGGTAAGCCCCCAAGAACAGCTAGTAAAATAATTAAAAAAATGGACGAGTACATATCAATGAATCCATTGATGTATAGATTTAGACTAATTTGCGCAATAGAGAATGTTGCGAACATTCACAACCTGAGGGGCATAAATGTTGGATATTATATGGAACTGAAGCGGACGATAAAAGATGTCCATAAAACTCCAAGAATCTTATACTGCATCTAGAGTTTAATTATTTTTCTTGTACATGCTGGGAGCTATTTATATCGGATGAACGGCGTTCCCATTAAAGCAGCTTTGATCTGGAGGGCGATAAATCGGCCAAAAAATCTCGCATGCCCAATCGTACCGCCAGTAAACCAGATTCCCGGATCTGCATGGGCAGTTAGTAACCAGGTGGATGCTTTGTATGAGCACTAAAATAGAGGTACTGTGAGAGGCTCGGCAACAAATATGTAACTTACGACCTGGGTATTTGAAAGCGCCCCTCAGTTCCCCTTCGGCGTCTATGCCCCAAAAGTCGTCGATTTTATCTGCAACGGGGTCCCCGACGTAGTCTCGAACGAGGTCCTTCATATTCGCCACAAATCCTGTTGCAAAAACAATCACATCTGCCTCCAATTCAGAGCCGTCGTTAAACATGAGCCCACTAGCTGTGTAATGAAGGGGAATGGCATCTGATTTGACTTTAATCTAAGCATACCGTTTGAGGCTATTGTTAGAATATCTTCAAATAATTTTCTAGAATGAATAGAGACAGATTGTGGATTGGGGTGGGATCAGGAAATGACGTTTATCGAAGTATAATGAATGAGGTGCATACTAACCATTCCTTTAGATATTTGAGCTGATGTGCCGACATCAACGTAATGTCCACCAAGTTTCTCGTACAGCACAGATGTGATGTCACCAAAGCGCTCAAGATTGAAACCTGCTTTTTCCAAAGCATCAAATCGTGCGCTATCCTCTCTTGCTAATGCATGAAGTTTAGCCATAGCAATCTTTCGTGATATCGCCAATGGGCAACAGAAATTTATTCGGTCACCTAATTCGGTGGGTGTTGTCGAGTTATACATTGCTAGCCAATATTAAACAACCAAAAACTGTATTATTAATTGATTGAAGCTTACCAGAAGTACTGGTTAGGTAATGATCCGCCGGTAAAACCCCTATGGACGATTTAGTTTTCACTCATCAAGATTTTCGTGAGCAGTTTTACAGGTTGCACTCCTCTGAACCATAGTAACCGATTCAAGACCAGCCGCAACCATATCACTGGCGATATTATGGGCTAGAGTGAAGCAAATTTGTAAGCGATACTGGAAGCGGGCTTTCAGAAAGATGACGTACCGGTATTCGCTGTCCCTATAACCACTCCTTTGAGACCGCTCCAGCTTTTTGCGGACTTGTAATCGACAGAATGCAATGCTTTGCCACGGAAAAAACCCTAAATTACCTCTTAGTTCTGAACTCTAATTATAAAAGCAGAGACTCAACCTCATCGGGATAATTCGGCATCTTAGGTTGGCTAGATCCGGCTCCTATGGCAAACACAACGTGGGATGAAGTGAGAGTATATAAATTATTAGATTGCTGTACTTGACAGGTCCAAACCTCATTCATATGTGATCAAGAACTACTAAGAAGCTCTGTGCCACATTTAATATTCTATTTTCGCCAGTTAGTAGCAATCAAAGATATGGTCAAAAAACATACTATGTCATATCTTTTAGCAAATCTCCTATGGCCCTCGGCAACGTGGTCCCGAGTCAAGAATTCTGGGAGATCTGGACCATAAAGTCTCCCGAAAGGAAGGTGAGCTGCAACATATATGTCAGGATAGTCGATATGAGATAGAGTATATTCTGGAATGCGTACCGTATTCCCGAGCCGTGTGTACTTCATTTCAATTAGCACCACCACATCGTATTTGAGAAGCTAGTACAAACACTTGACCGAATTGTAACGCATGTGCCAACTGTCTCTGATGTTCGGATACTTGTCCAACACAACATAAGACACATCAAGCGCCTGCAAGTATCCAGCGACGCTAAGGCCTGCTTGCCCACCACCAACGATGATGCATGCAAAATGGCCATTCTTGAGACGAGAGCCAGGTCCATGGGTTCTGTTGGAATGATTGGTATCATCGCTCGACTTATTTGGTTGACCAGTTTTAACATTAAGAACTTCGACGTTTGGACACCCGATGAGATTCTCTAGCATAGTTCGAATCATCCATATCTTCCAAGAACCATCGGAGCCCATGAATACGGAGAAATATCCAGAACACCAGACAAACGGTTCTGTAGCTGTGGTTTCAAAAGTAAAGCCAATGTCAATCCAAGAATATTTCGACTCAACATTTACGATTCGTGTAAGCTTGGGATCAATGACAAACCGCTTTGGCTGGCGTAATTTGCACAGCTCAGACCACGCTTTGTAAACAATGCTTTGCGAATAAAGGGTTCTGAATGTCCCCGTCAACGCGACCATATCTCGCCAAATTACATTTTCGTGCAAGCTTTCAAAGTGTATAGCTGGCAAGCTTTCTGCGAACAGGCTCGCCACCATAATTAGATCGACATCGTGTGAGTGTTTGCTGACTGGGAGGTCTCCTGGGAGTTCCGCTAGATTTGCAGCCAAGGTATTGGAACGAGTCATTTTTGGGTCTAGAAAAGAGTAAAAAGGGGATTGATTTAAAATTGTGCCGCGGCTCTTCACCTCCATACGCATATAGCTTTCCTCACACAATAGTACCCGACATTCTGGCTTTTAATATTTGGCATAGAGTGCATCAAAATTTCGTCTAGCATTGTTGACATGCTTTTGATGTCTGCGGGGTATATCGGAGATCAGGTGGATCAGCTGAAATGCTTAACACTTCAAAAAATTGTAATCCGGCTTATTGTGACCACCCGCCGGAATTCCGGTGGTGGCGCCAAAGGTGGAACATCGTCGCAACCTGCATCAATTTGGTGAGAAGTTTCGGGCACGACGGCCTGACTAACTCCGAATTAAAGAAGAAAGGGAAAGAAAAAGAAATCAAATACTCGATATATATCATTTACTGGAGAAGAGACCACTGATGATATTAACACCACGCATTCTTGTTTGACACTAATGGACTGGTCCTTCTGGCCTCAGTGACAATAAGGAGACTTGACAATTTGCCATTGTATACAATGATGATCTCTTCAATTTCCTTGCAATTATTCCTCCTGTTTTCGCTTGGCCTGATGTTGTATATTCGTGTTCTGCACCCACTTGCTAGGTTTCCCGGCCCTTTGATCGCTTCCTTTACAAATCTCTGGAAAGCATACCACACATGGCGAGGTGATCTGGAGAAGGTGCTATTGGAACTACACAATCATCATGGAGAGATCATCCGAATTGGACCGAACCATTTGGACTTTAGTAATGCCAGTGCCGTAAAGACTATTCATGGGTCTGAACGCAGATATCAGAAAAGGTATGTCTCAAGATTAGTCCCTGTGCATTGCCCTGATTCCATTTGTCACTAGCACCTTCTACGATGCATTTGTGGCTCTAAGACCGAACATTTTCGGAACACGAGATGAAGATGTTCATTCTGCAAGAAGACGAGCAGTCGCTAGGAGCTTCTCTGCTCAGTCTATCAGCAAGATGGAAGTGTATATGGATGAATGCATGGTAAAGCTTACCACAAGGCTTGATAGTGCGGCCAAAACAGGCGAAGTAATTGATCTGAAATTATGGATTGCATTCTTTGTTATTGACGTCCTGGGAGAACTTGCTTTTGCCCAACCTTTTGGATGTCTCGACACCGGGTTGGAGGAGAGAATGCCTTCTTTGAAAGAGCATGTATGTGTCATATACACAGTCATTTATTCACCTATTTAAGTTACTAATTAGTTATCCCAGATTCTTCTATCTACCGTTCTAGGACACATCCCTTGGACTTTGCCTTACATTAGTAAGATTACAGCCATGTTTCCACTAAGCTCCCTACGGAAGTTAGTCGCTGGCAGAGCACAGCTTAAAGAGGTCGGAACGCGTCCCTTTCTGTTCTTAGAGAGGCTAACTGTGTCTTCAGAGAGTAGTTGAATGTGTTAATGCCAGACAGAATACCATCTCCGAAAGACCTGATCTTCTTGGTCAGCTTTTGGATGAATTAGAGACAGGCCATGATTCAAGTGGTCGAGCTTTCGATATTGTTGATGTTCAAACGGAAGAATTTGGATTCATAGTTGCCGGCTCATACACTACGTCCACAAGTACAACATTGCTGCTGTGGTATTTGATCAACAACCCGGAAACAATGCGAAACCTGAGAAACGAACTTGATTCGTCTTGGTCAAGTTCTAACCCCACTGCAACGCCATTCAGTGTATTAGCTGGTCTGAAATACCTGCAATCCTCAATCACGGAGGGTTTTAGAATTAGTCCCGTGTTTGTTACGCCACTAGTGCGAGTTGTACCAACTGGAGGCGAAATTATTGCCGGATCATTTGTACCGGGTGGAACGGATGTCAGTGTTTGCAATCACGTCATTCACCATAACGAAGACATATTTGGTCCAGATTTGGAAAATTTCAGGCCAGAGAGGTGGTTGAATGCAAATTACGACTGCATTTCTAGCCTGATTCCATTTGGGTACGGCCATAGAGCTTGCATCGGGAGGAATATCGCCATCGCAGAAATTTCCAAGCTGGTCGCCACGCTCGCGCATCGATACAATATAGAGCCAGTCGAGAGGACCGTGTTATTTCAAGATAGCGTGAAATGTCGACCTAGCCTAGCCCCGACCGTAAGCTGTGGGATAGCGGAGCTCAAGGGAAAGCTCTTGGTAAAACTCGAACGCCGAAACAAACCTAGTTGAGAAAGAGCATATAGAATGGAAACGAAATGTTTGTTTTTACTTTATTAAGTCTAGAATGAGTTGTCAAATTCTTATCCGCTCATAATGTAGACCATTTCCATCGATTTTTCTTTTCTAAATGTAAGAACCAGCTCAACCAAGAAGGGAGCACCTATTAATACAGCTGCATCGATTATTGTTATTAGAAATCCCATTTTCATACATAAGAAATTCTGGATAGGTATATCATTTATCGCAGCCGACCATCTTAGAATTTTGAACATTTCGAATAAAGGAGGTTTACTGTCCAAGTATTAATTCATGAAATCTCTACATTTTCTTGATGCTCAAGTTACACAATGGCTAATTAAATTGGCTGCATATGAAATTGTTTAATACCAGCGAGATAAGCGGCTTTAACATGCTACTCCCTCCACTAGACCCGTAGACAGATTATAAAACCACCCGGTGATCAAGATCGACTGTTTAATGAGTGGATGGCTTCGTAGATACATTACATCCTGCTTCACGCTATTCTTGACAATTTCTGCATCAGATTCCTCATGCCCCGTGCGACAAAAGGGCAAAAAGGAAATATTTTGTACCCAGAAGCCCGCACCTTCTTTGTAAGCTCCGGCAGGGGCTCGGGAATCATTGGCGGATACTATGTCTCTTGCCCATTTATCTGTGTAAAACAGGGAGCCACAGTCTTGAATAGTTGATGTCAGTGGGATAATTAGGTGATGTGCACGAGGGTTTCGGATACTGACTCGCATGATGAACAACTCTAATCTCCTCCAGGTCACTGGTGGCTTGGATTATCGCAAGAGATCGAATTGCCCCGGGATCGTTTGTCCTTCCTCCTCCGTTGCGAATGACGATCGCCTCGTTTTCCTCAAGCTCATAGAAATGTTCTGGACTTGATCGAGAATCGACACAAGTGATGATGACAGTTCTGGATCGTGGTCCAAAACTAAGCTGTTCCGGGTTTACCTTACGCTTCCGAGAATACTCTTCATTCGCTTTTGCGAAATCGTATGGCACCGATACTTTCATCACTTTTCGGCCCAAGGTCGTTGAGGGCCCTGAGGTGCTTGGTTCAGTCATTCTTGCCTTATTTTCGAAAGTACAGAGGGGAAGTTTAGAGTTGTCCAGCACTGTGATCTGGAGAGCGACTTCTAATAGCTATTATCGTCTAATTTGTACTTCTCTGTTGGCTATTTCGATTTATTCTTCTTTTTGGACTTGAAGACTCCCTCTCTGACAACATTTGTGTATGTGGAGCATCTCCGCTCATCGGGCGGCGTGACTAGAACCGGAACGGAGTGTGGTGGTGGCGCCTACATTAGCGCAAAGTTTCTTGTCACCACCACAGTTTCCGGGCGAAGATATTGAGATAGTCCATCTATGAGTGCCCCACCCATGATGTCGCATGTCTGTGATGCAAATGAGCGTGGTTGCGTATCTATTGGGGATGAGGACATGTGTAGTCAAGGCCAGGATTTCGCTTTTACAAAATTGCCCAAATATTTCCATAGTACGAAGCCCTCATCCATTTTCATTCTCTCTTCACAGTCACAACAGATGAATAAGTGGCAACATGGCTTCGCAAACACCTTACAAAGCATATGACTTCGCTGCTGCCAACAAACACTATGCAGAGCATCTTTTCCCAGAACGTGACCCAGTAGTCGGGAGTCGTTCCAGAGCTGTTATTATCACTTGCTGCGACGCACGGTGCAGTCCTGAACACCTTTTTAAATTAAAAGAACAAGAGACGACCGTTATCCGAAATGAGGGCGGTAGAGCGGCAGACCCTGGAGTGCTGCGGACTCTTCTCCTCCTCAATTGTTTATTCGTACCGGCCAAGCAAAATGTATCCGAAATCATGGTCGTACATCACACAGGTGTGTGAAGGCAGTCATGTGTTTTTTTAAGCTTCTCCTAATGCTTGTATTGTAGACTGCACTGCCCTGAAATTTACCGACGAATCCATCCGCCAGCTCATTCTGGAGAATGACCCTAATGCTGTTGGTGGGCCATGGAAACCGGGAGCATATCAAGCTGCTGAAGCTGCCGTTTTTCTCCCTATGCCCGACGGCGCGAACGAAAGAGAAAGGCTGGTGCGCAGTGTTAGCGAGGATGTCCGATTTCTTCAGTTGCATCCTTTATCGAAACCGTCCATTCCGGTAACTGGTTGGATTTATGATATTGCGACTAGGCAGGTTGAAAGGGTCAGTTGCTAAGTAGAAGGATACGATGCCTGAACCAGCTGTTGTAGACGGGATAAGATTACGTGAGACCGGCAGTCGTTATTCTTGTGGTACAAATATAAACATTTGGCAACTCAAAGCTGTAGTTTCTTCCGCTTCCAATTCATCTCACAGGCAATATGTGACTCTTTTGACCGAAAATAGTGCTGTTGAACAGCCACACGGGCCTATGGTAGTAACCAAAATCGCCCTAGCGGTTCGACGGCGGTGAGTCGTACCGTGCTGATCACGACCCCGCACTGACGCGTGCCGAAAGACCCGACGACTCGAGGAACCAGACTTGAACTTCTCACGTCGTCCTGAGCTGTGTTGCACCCTAATAGCATCAAGGCTCGCTGACCGTTCTATAATATTTCAACATATTTCATTTGATATCCAAACGAGGTCAAATCAATGCATGGAGGATAACCGTAGAAGCTATCCATATCATGCTTCACCTGAATCAACAATACACATGCGCCATCTGTGCAAGAAATTTTTCTCGCAAGTATGGATTGATGTCTTGGATCCCAAACTCATAATGTCTCCACATTCTAACGCTTTCATATCTAGAGATAGTTTAATGCGTCACACAGTCGTTCATCAAAGGAGCAAACCAGCCCGAAGGCGATCATGCTTGTTCTGTGCGAGGTAGTCTTACCCTATACCTTGCTTTTATTCATATGATGATTTTATTGATCTGTCTTAGCGCTAAGATCAGATGTGATAATGAGCAGCCCAATTGTTCATCCTGTGTTAAGCGTCGCATAATTTGTAGCTATGGTGAAACAGTTAGCCCAAATAGTGGCAGTGCGAACCCGAGGGCTGAAGGCGGGATTGAGGAAACATGGCTTTCAAGCTCTTCAAACCCCTCGACGAGTTCACAAAATCTTTTCCCATCAACAAACCTACACGCATTGACTGGAGAGGTGCACTTTGAGGGCCAAAACTTTAATATATCGCCACCTTGTGTGGTGTTGCAGCCACAATCGGAAGATTACAACAGCGGGAGGGAGGAACTACTCCCGAAGGCTCCCAATCATTTTACAGTATTAAGCCTTGATATGAACGGATCAATGCGTCTATCTCAAGAGTCACATGGGGAGCCTTTCGGTTTGGACAACTTTGGAGACCCAGTTACTTCAAACTACCTACCAAATAATGAAGGGGCTTTTGGTAACGCCCCGCCTTTTCAATTCAGCACAATTGAATCAAAAGGTAATAAAGAAGGCGCCTCAATTGACTTCCTCTCTACTTTAGATATTATGGCATCACAAGAAAGTATACATGGCCAAGACCTGTCCTGTGGGCCAAGATTACATGCACTCGGCCCTATTACAGATGAATCAAGGGCGTTTTCATCGGTGTTGGAAACAAGGATTACTGAGCCCATCCGTTTAAATCTGCAAACATGGCTACTTCTCGAGTATTCTTATGGAAGCGGATCGGCTTACCAGACTTTGGACGTGAGCGAATTTCCCAGTGTCGATACGCTGAACTATTGTCTGGCCTTATATTTTGCACACTTTGACCCTGTAAGTCAAGTTCTCACTAGGTGTTACCGAGAAGAGTCTAAATTTGATCTAATAATGATAGATCATTTCTGTCGTCCACAGACCGACATATAATCCGGATGAATTCCCGCTATTGACACTTGAGATGCTTATTATCGGGGCACGTTTCAGCGGTCTAGATGGAGCGGGCAGGTTTGCTAATAACCTCTCTCATATTTGCTATGAAATTTTGCTTTTCATGGTATGTCGCGCTGGGTTGCATCTTTTACGAAAATTGCTAACTGGAATTGCTCAAACGTAGATGCGACGGAATCCATGCCAACTTCGCACAATCTCTTGCTTAGTATCACAGCTATTACAAGGAATTCACGGGTACTGCTGTGGAGATGAATCCCTTTATAAAGCAAGTGAATCATTGAGGGGTGTTTTGGTTAATGACCTACGGTCAATGAAAAAAAGTGGCCCTGAATGTCCCAACTTCGACCCTCAGCACATCCAAGAGATACCCCTTGAAAAGCGATGGCACGATTGGATCAAAGATGAACAGCAGCGCCGTTTAGGATGGTATGTCTACGAATATGATTATTTCGTCTTTCAGATTTACAGGAACAAACCGTACCTTAAAACCTGCGACTTTGCTTCTGATCTGCCTTGCGCCTCTGTCTTTTGGGAAGCGAAATCTGCTCAAGCCTGGAATGCAATCCAGCCATGGGCAGATGTACCGCTAAAAAGACCATCCTCTCAATTACAGCTACATTTCGTTTCGCCTTCGAACCACACATCAAACTGGCATGAAAAATCACTAGCGCTTCTGATTATTCTGCGTCACTTTTATGCTTCCTTGGATCTTGTTGAAAACATATGGGTTGGGGTACTGGGCAATGAGAATTGTACTTCAGACAGTATGAAAGAAGTGCTGAAGAAGATTGACTCAGTCATTGATATTTCACTACCCAACGACCTGAGACCAAGTTTAGTGTCAAATGAGGAAACCATTTACAAAGCACGAGCATCACAAATGGTCCACATGGCCCACCTGCATAGTGTGAACAAGCTCATGGTGCTAATACAAAGGATCTCTCATTTGGAGTTAGATTACGGAGAAGCCTTGAGGGAGGTAGTTCAATGGGGCATCTCTCGTCAAAAAAAGGTCCGAGAAGCCGCATTTCACGCGGCACAGGTACTCGGCATTGTTCAATATCACCCATTCAATTCCCCATCTGAGATTTTCAACATTTTCAACGCTGGGGTTGGTCTCTTTTTCCTGTCTAAACTTCTCGTCCAAACACCAGCCACAAGCGAACTCGAAGAGGGAATTGGGACGACGGATTCACTCCAGTTGGATTGCGTGCATATTCACCAACCAGGGAAGTTTCAGTGGCATCAAAACATCACACGATGGATTAAAAATAAAAGCCCTCATGTGCCTACAATATCTGGAACTTCGGATATTACAAGCAGTGAAGGCCAACAATACATTTTAAGACTTACTGCTAGCATTTTGAAAAACAAACCCGTTTGGGGAGTCTCTGATCAATTACATGATATTGTTCAGAAGATTGAAATTAAAGAAAGCCTGTCATGATATTAAGTCATGCAGGGCTGATTATAACTATAGCAAAATAACCCATACGACCTATAATTTCCAACTTTGAGCGACATAAAATAAGAAGTTGACACATGCGTTTGCAGGCATTATCCAAGTTTTTGCTATCTTCTTAAGAGCCTCGGCACAAATTAGCATGTTTTTATTCGCTTTGTAATGCAATTCTTGGTTGAGCGACGTCATGTTGAGGCAGTGAACAAGCCCAGCACGAAGAATATGGTAAATGACGAGTGGAGGAAATGTTTCGACATAACCACATTCGTTTGATCGACTTAGAAGTTTCGTGATAGCCTCAGCGGCAGTGGTCATGGTATTTATAGATTTTTCCAAATCTGCCCCTTGCAACGTTTTGAGAAACGGTCGATGCAAGTTGATAATCGTGGCGTGGTACGAAATCCAAACAACGGCTTGAGCTGCAGTAAACTGCTCGCGATTAGTTGTTTGCAAATCCTTTTCCATGTTCTGTCGAAATATTGCCAATGCCTGAGAAGCTTGGGACAATTGTGATTGCTGATCAATGAAGGAGAGAGACCGAAACGCTAAAGTATACCTTTTCAATATTAGTACCCCAGTGTCTAGCTATGCTTCGAAGCATCCGATTCACTTACACGGTGTCTACATATAGATAATTCAAGCGGAGCAGTTGACAATGATAATCAAAGTAAATAGTTGAAGCATCTTTGGATTCTTGGCGATTATTTATAGAGACTGGGGTCTCGGTGGGGTCCCATGGAATGGCAAGGGGTGCTCCAAGGCTGGGGGTTGATGTTCTGGGGTTGCAAACGGATTAGTCATGAGGGCTTCCGATTAAGGCATCTTTTCTACCTTCCCACGAGAAATAAAGACCAAAAGGTCTTGACGTTGTCTATGTCACTGCTGCTCGTTTCATCGTTCAGTGTACCAAATGGTGCGTCTAGACGGAGCTGTGTGGAGAGACCTAATGCCAAGTCTAAAATATTTAGTCTCGAAGCTGTCTTTAATATTTGAGAAGTTTCACACGTCGGAGCGAGACTCACATTGGTAGGTGAAACCATCTGAACGCTGTAGTAAGGTATGCTTGAACCAGCTAAGGATCGATATGGCTCTAATCACTGGCAGACATGGTTCGGTCTTGTAACAATGCTTGACTAAATATTCGGCATAGGCCAATAGAGATCTCTCCAAATCAGCCCCTACATGTAGGCAAGACGCTGACACAGCAAATATAGCACTGTAAAGGAGCTGTGATGCTCGATTAGTGTGGGGAAATTTGTCATAGCATGCCAAATAAGACGGTTCCACAAATTGGTAATAACGGTTAATACTTTGGAGGAAGAATGACATCATGTGCTCTTTTAGGTCGTTTTGTTGACCAAACTGTTCGATCTGAGAATCGACCTTCGACATTGAGAGTTCATGCGGCTCAGTCATGTCTGCAAATCTAGCCAAGGGCTTGCGCATAGGGATTGAGAAGTTACCGGGTCCTGAGAATAAGACGTGTTCGTCTCCCGAGGAGGCTCGCCAACGCCAGTTGAGAGATGAAAAGTCACCCAGCGCTAGAGGAGATATGGGCAGATTGGAGAGAGAAATCAGGGGAATGTTTGGAGATTGTAGAATTAAGATATCAGTCTGAAGCGCTCCGTTGCTTTGAGTTTGCCATTCCGTTGTCTCCGATGCGATGGAAGAGCTTGATTTTCTTAGTAATGCAGATAACTCCCGAACTTGGCTTTCGAGGGACTCGACGTATGCTTTCGTGTAAGGCCTGTGGTCAAGAAGGATCATATGGGTGAGTACCTAGCGGTTTTTGACGAATGGTGGCAGGGGTCATTACCTGCTAGGTTTGCGGCTCGGCTCCCAATCGCATACAGTTCCTCGTATTGAGCATGGCGAACAACAAGGCTGTTTAGCGTCGCACTGTGAGACCCATCGTCACGAATAATTAGCCATCTGATGACGATTTTGTGGCAACTCAACTGACCTTGCGTTTCCTCCGCCTACAAGGCTCGCAGGCTGTGTATACGCGGTCTGCCGGCGGCGATTTTCTGCTGACTTTTGGCATGATGCACGGGATGTGCGGATAGTGAGGCGGTTGCCAGGGCTTGGTGGATATTGGAGTCCTTGGCGGAGTTATTGGTCCCTCCCAAAGCAAATCTACAGTTGTTTAGGTGAATGTGGCAGGGTCATAGGATTGGTCATTTTCTGACGCATTGGAGGAGCACAGGCTATTTGTGTTAGCGGCGGATGGCTGCCATCCGCGGCTAGGTCGGCAGTAGGGCCTCCGCCTTTTTGGGCAATCCCGATTGCGTTCTTTTGGGATTACTCACTCCACTCAACCTCCTGAGAGCGGGTCTTGCTCCGGCGTTCCCCATTTTTCTCGGGGGCAGAGGTAAGCCGATGATGCACGACGGAGCATCACGGATTCACGAATTTTGATGCCGACCTTCATTCGCGTCATCATTCTATACCCGAAGCTTCCGTTTTCTACACAGTCAATTCAAAGTGAAGCTCAACTCTAGCTTTGCGCGATGACCACAGGACATAAAAGGCCACCAAAGCCATCCTCCCAGAGTTGCCAGTGCAGTATTAACATCAGCATCGAGAATTCAGTATTTGCTTACTTATTTTATCCTTGAGATTTGTTCTATTTGCACAGCCCTATCAATCAACTCAATATGTCTCCTCCAACAACCACCGATGTGCTAATCATTGGCGCTGGACCCGTTGGCCTTCTCACTGCCATTGGACTCGCCAAGCAAGGGATTGAAACCGTTGTTGTCGGTACGTTATCTTAAGCCGCTATATGTGGGATCTGTCTCATCATGTTATAGAAAAGCGAGAGCGTGACTTGCAGGCTACATTTGGTCGAGCCACCACTCTTTACCCGAGGTCGCTAGAGCTACTCGAACTATTCGACCTAACCAACGACATGGTTCAAGAAGGGTTTGTTGCGCGTAGTAGCGTCAACTATAAAGACGGAAAGAGGGCAAACGAAAGAGGATGGAACTCTATGTTCATTCATCTGAAGTCAAGCTGCCACGATTACGCCCTGAATATCCGTCAACGATACTCTGAAGACATTTTTCGAACTCATTACGAGAACTGTGGCAAGTCAGTTTGGTTTGGGTGGAAGCTCAATACGTACCTGATTGACTCTTCACTTGGTGATGGTCACAACGTCACTGCGAACCTCAGTCATGAGACTCTGGGACAGACACAAATCCGTTGGTTAGTTGACGCACACTGATATTTCTATTGCTTTATTGACAATGATCAGCAAATATGTCTTGGGGGCTGATGGGGGATCTTCACTTGTGCGAGACCTGGCTGGTATATCTCTTGATTTGGATTCGACAACCTATGAATGGATTCGCATCGATGGGAAAATGTCGACCGACATGCCCGGCGCAGATATTGGGTTTGCTTCCATTGAAACACAAAATCACGGCAATATTCTTTGGGTCAAGCTTGACAGAGATGCATACCGTGTAGGATATGCTCTTACGCCTTCTCTTCTTGCCAAGTATCCCAATGGAATTACTAAGGATGAGGCATTGAGAGAAGCTACGGAAGGCATGAAGCCATTCAAGTTGGATATTGACAGACTCGATTGGTGGACACACTACAAGTAAGCCCCTCGATCATATCAGATTTCCAAAAAAGTTCATTTCTGACTCCGGATATTGAAGGATCAAACAAAGCGTTGCAACATTTCTACAAAAAGACGAATTCATACTACTTGGAGGTGACGCTGCACACACTCACTCATCTGGTTTTGCCCAAGGCATGAACACTGGCATTCACGATGCCACAAACCTAGCTTGGAAGTTAGCTGGCACGATTAAAGGCTGGTATAAACCTTCTGTCTTGGCTACTTATGCCTCAGAGAGGCGTGCAGCGGCACAAAAGCTTATCCAGATTGACAGAGATGCAGCTGCAGCCATCTCTGGAGATATCCCAGTCCAATATCAGACTCCTGGCGCGACCCCAGATGAAGTTTTGTCCAAAATCTGGACGGGCAATATTGGCTTCAATGTTGGACTTGGTATCACTTATGCGCCATCAGTTCTCAATAAGACTACCCTCAACACCACGCTATCTTGTGGCGCCCGCGCTCCGGATGCACTCATACGTTCACCAGGAACCAATGTAGCCATGCGCCTCTATGATGCTCTTCTTCAAGACAGGGCAACAGGCCGATGGAGTGTCATTGTATTCGCTGGAAATCCCTCATTGACCTCTCCTGAATTTGCAGATTTGAGGGATCCGTTATCTCAGTTAGAAAGCCGACATAGGGGGATGATACGTCTGATTACCCTTGTGGCTGGTGCTACAGGAAGTGCGTGGGCTACCTTTGGCGGTCCTGCATTCGGCAAATTTTATTTTGATCGAGATGGAATCGCACATTCTGAGTATGGGGTGGATCAAACCTCTGGGGCTATTGTTGTCCTCCGCCCAGATCATATTCTTGGTTTTGCAGTTGGTTTGAGTGAGGCGAGTGAAGTTACCTCCTACTTCAACCAGTTTAGTACCTAGATTGTAAATTAGATATGGGGTGTCATAACATTAATTTTATGTTGAGACTTGATGCATTGTGTTCTAATATGGATGTTAGCATTCGCACCAGAGTAAGAGACGAGCCCCGATAGAGCCAGCCACTCCAAGTCTAGACACACACACACATCCTCCACAGTTATTCTGCACTCTGTGAATTTCAGATTGAGTACAGTGTGGCCTTTTTTTTAGCCACGCTCGCGTTTTGACCGAAAGCAGTAACTCATTTACATTTAGGCTAGGACTAATATGTTCTGACCATAAACCCCGCACATGACAAATGCGTCAAAGTGCAGACTGACTTCGCCTAAGCCCTGCCTTGACCCTCTTCGACCGCAGGCAGTGTCAACGAATGGTGATCAAAGAAGCCACTAAGCGGGACTCGACCGAGGCATCATTTAGAGAAAAATCCTAAAAAGTGGTTCTAACGGCCGTGAGTCACCGTCTTTTGAGAGACGTCAAAGCTCCCCACTAATCAGGTGCCAACGTGAATCTTTCGCGTCCAATGCACACCGGACGCGAGACGCTCAGACGTTACTCATGACGTTCAAGTCGCGATCCCTCGTACAATTAGCTTCCAATATAACCGCGGTCTTCGCCGTGAAAGCTCTCAACCCCACAAAACCTTTGCCGAACTAATCGAGGGAGAGAGTTAGCCTAACCCGCCCATTCTGAAAAGATGTATAAATAAAGCCCCTACCTACAGCATTCACATCATCTATTACACTCCCATTATCACGATTTCTTCGTTCTTTTGCATAATTAAAATTAAGTCCACGCCACTTTCTTCTATCTCTCGAAATGGAATTCAACCCTCACGACAAAACTCGGTTTGAGAACTTCAATATCATAACCAAAGTCTATAAAACCGTTCAAGGTCACCCCATAGACCTAGATATCTTTTACTCAAAGAATCTAGTCGAATCAAAACCACCCTCTTGCCCCATCCTGCTTCGCTTTCACGGCGGCGGCCTCGTTGGAGGTTCGAGTCTTTTTCCTCCATTCTTTGCCCCATGGATGCTTCAGTTGGCGGAGCGTCACTCAGCCATCATAGTATCGCCGAATTACCGGCTCCTCCCAGAATCAAGCGTCAAGGATGCAAATGAAGATGCCAACGATGCCCTGGGGTGGACAATTGAAGTTCTGCCATTTATCTTGGCTGCTGAGACTGGACTTGTCGCCGATACCAGCCGTATTATGACCGCCGGCGACAGCGCTGGGGGCTACCTCAGCCTTCAAATTGGGTTAAGTCATCCTGATAAAGTCAGGTCTGTCACTGCTGCATATCCATCTGCTGAACCAGAGAGTCCCCATTTCGTCGGGGGGTACGAAAAGACTGTCCTTGGTCTGCCAATGACGCCTCAGAATGTCTTTGTAGACCACATGGCCAAGATTCGTGCAAGCTCAAACAAAGTTATTGTTTCATCGGATCCTCTTCTGGAACGTGTTCCATTGATGTGGGCTATGGTTCAACATGGACTCTGGGGCGAGTTTTATCCGGAAGGCGAAAGATCCATCTTTCCTCTTGCTAGACTGGATGATGGAGATCGATTTCCTCGCGGTGGTGTACTCATTTGGCATGGGAGACAGGATACTGTTGTGCCTTTTGAACAGAGTGTGAAAGTGGAGGAGAAGGTCAAGAAATTGGACCCAAGTCTTGAATTTAGGCTTGTTATTCGTGATGGAGAGCATGGGTTCGATCACGGAGTGGATATTAATGAGGATTGGGCAGAGGAGGCATTGAGCGGTGTCGTCAAGGCGTGGCTATCCTAGGTCGAGCAAATAATTTAGTTCCTAGATAGTCCTTTGCACAATGCAGTGAAGCGGGCAAGTCCATTTATGCCCGGTATGGATCTTCTCACCGTGTAGCTGTACGGATCCACCTTTCAAATTAGTCCGAGTGACAGAAAGTTAGTTAATTGTCGTGTTTCTTGCGGCTGACTCGATCAGTTGTGTGACTGTGAATTGGAGTGGAACATAGTAGCGGATGAAGAGAAACCTCATTTCACAATTCTAGCCACCATAGTGGGTCGTGCTTAATACACCTGCTCCTTCGCCTAGCATAAGTAGCTTAACTATCGAGATCCTGTGAGCATCATTGGCAGCATCACTGCAGCCATCAGAAAAGGCTGAAGCAGCAGCAAGGAGATGGCGTTTTGTCCCACCACCGTTATTTAACTCAGGTGCCCGGTCGAATGAGTTGTACGTACATTGGTGTGCAGATCTTCGGTGCGGCACGAAGCGCTAGTCTAGGGTTTGCTCTTTAGTACATTATGAACAGTGAATGGCAGTGGGTCAATGGCCAACGAAACCGGTACTAATTTGACGCTATTCACGCTGTCCTACGCCATTTCAAATCCCGTGATTGTTGGGCAGAGCCAACACTTCGTTGGTCCAGGAGAAGCTACATACTATTAATGAAATTCTTACTTAACCCGCTGGTTCTCACCCGTCAAACAGGCAAGCATTCAACCAAAATCCTTTCTAGAAACTACCAACATGGGATCGATCCCCACTACATCTCAATATGATTCCATCGGAAGCCAGTACAATGTGATCAAAACAACATCTTTCAACAAGCTTGAACAACTTAATTTTCGGAAAAATGTGCAGCCATTTTTGACCAACTCAAATGTCAGCGTCATTGACTTTGCCTGTGGTACCGGGTTTTATTCCCATCTCTTGCTAAAATGGGGAGCAAGTTCATTGACTGGCATCGACATCTCGGGTCCTATGGTAGATGCCGCAAAGAAGCGACTGTCTGAAACCCCGTATGCCTTGCACACGACATTTATGCAAGGCGATGGAACTCTCCCTCAGTTATACAAGCCGGTCGGGTCACAAGGGTTTGATGTTGCAACTGGCGCATGGTTTCTAAACTATGCTCAAGAGAAGCAGCAGCTGACCGGCATGTTCCAATCAATCTCCATTAATCTCAAGGAGGATGGTGTTTTTGTCGGCATATGCTACCACCCTATGGATGAGATGGATGATTGGGCCGCCTCCTGCAATTCAGTGAGGCCTATCATGGCTCAGACAGGACTAGTGGAAGAGTACAGGGATAAACTGGAGAATGGCTTAGGTTATCCAGTCCAGATTTTTGGCATTCCGCCACCTGGCTCACCCGAGTCGGTCAAGGGGATAGAATTTCGAACCTACCACCTAAAGAAGAGTGTCTTTGACGAGTGTGCGCGTGCTGGCGGCATGACTGGAAAGATGGAATGGCGACGTATTGAATTCCTTGGCGATGAATGGCGAAAGGAAATGGGGTTGCAGGATGACGACGAAGGGTGGGCAAAATTGCTGGCACATCCCCAGTTGAGCGTGTTGGTTGTATGGAAGAATTGATCAATCGGCGATGCAGCTTACGCTTACTCCGTAATTCCGTACGGATTCTCTAATTCCGAAGCTGAGATGTTCCACCAACACCTACCAGATGTAATCTCTGCCTCCCTATAAAAGCCTCGGCAAGACTAGCCATCAAAACATGACGCCATTCCCCAATGCTGACTGTGTTTCCCCATTTCAGAAATCGCCATTGTGATAACACGATGCATAAATTGGAGTTTTTGATGCGCGCAAAGACAAGGTTTGGCCCCCACCGTAATATTTCGTCATCGTTACCCCGGCTAAAAGCGCCTCGTGTGGTTGCATACGACGGAGCGACGAGTGAGGCTGTGAGACACATGGGGTAGCCCCACGGAACTACAATCGATTTCTAACTTTGGAACTCGAGCAGATTGCTCAAACACATTGTGAATACACGGTTGTTTTCATTAGGCCCATAAAATGGATTCGGATATATGGCTCATGTGTGCTTATCCTTCACATAAATTTGCACATCTCGCCTGTTTCCGCTCTGTAGTATTTTCCATCAGGTACATACATTTCTAACTGAACCCGAACCTACCCAGCAATCAACATGCGTGAAGACGTTTCATTCCAAACTTCTGACCATGTTACCCTTCGCGGCTGGTTCTACAAGCCCCACGATGCACCGTCGCCACTGCCAACTCTGATCTTGGTGCATGGATTTTCTTGCCTCAAGGAAATGGCACTTGAGGATTTTGCTGAAAAATTCTGTTCTTCTTTATCAATCAATTGCCTTGTCTACGATCATCGCGGCTTCGGCGAAAGTGATACCAAAGAAGGGCAACCACGACAGGAAATTCTCCCTCCTCAGCAAACCAGCGACCTCTCTGACGCCATCACTTATGTTCAGACCAGAGATGATGTGAACAAGGATAAGATAGGCCTTTGGGGAACCTCATACGGTGCGGGTCATGTTATATGGGTCGGTGCAGTAGACCGCCGTGTAAAGGTGGTTATATCACAAGTTCCATTTGTGGACGGGTATGCCAACTTCCAGCGATTGGTTCGGCCAGACTTTGCTGCTGGTCTAAACGAGATGTTTCAAAACGGTGCGGTCTTCTCTGAGTACTCTTAAACTTGCCTTATGTTTGCTGATTATCTTATCAAGATCGACTTGATCGTGCGGCTGGCAAACCTCCGGGTATGATGCCAGTCGTAAATGAAAACCCACAAGGTCCAGCAATGTTAGCAACACCAGACAGCTATGGGTTCTTCAGCACGTGGAGCAAGAAATCCCAGTGGAAAAACGAATCCACGATAAGAACGTATGTTGATTGATTTCAGTATACAGAGAAGTCATACTAATTAGCCTACTTTGCCAGACTTGAGGTTATGCGAGAGTACATGCCGGTCGTCCACATCTCTCACATATCTCCTACACCTCTCCTCATGGTTATCGCAAGTAATGATGTTATAACTCCCACAGACCTCGCTTTAGAGGCATATTCCAAAGCTCTTGAGCCCAAGGAGTTGCACATAGTTCCTGGTGGTCATTATGAGGTGTATTCAGGGCCAAACTTTGAAAAATGTGTTGGGTGTGAGATTGACTTTCTGAAGAAGCATCTCCTATCTTGAAGCAAACATGACCTGGAGAACGGATCAAGTGGTCAATTTTTCCGTGATGGGAATTGATTTCATACTTGGGAAATGTGGAAAATATTCAGGCCCGGAAACCACAGATTCTCAAGCGATGAAGCGAGATTAATGACGCCACTAACCAGGTGCAGAAATCACCTCGGATCAACCCGAACTCGTCCATATTTTTTTTAGATGATCGATTTGGGCCAAATAAATGTCTTACTTTGCAAACCAACAGCCTCTTTTCCCCTTTTTTTCACGACACGAGGTTTAAAATTTTTACCCAGTAGTGGTGTTCCATCGCTACTGTAGTCATTGCTCAGAGCTGAATCAGATGATGCGATTTCCCAAATCCATCAAGCGAATAGAAGTCCAATTCAGACAAAATGACGTATCAATTGAACCAATAGGATAAAATGGGAGGAATTGACGCGTGATGTGATATCGCGATGGGTATGGTTCACACCAACAGCCGGTTGTTGAGGGAAAAACGCAGCGCTCATGCTGACAATATGGTAAGCGACTGAAACCATGGTCATGTGGCCTCCGAATTTTGACGAGAAATATTTCCACGCAAAAAAACTATATCCAAGCAGTACAGTACGGGATACCCATGAGCAAGATGGATCTGAATAGTGCGACACAAAGTATGCAAGATCAAAGTATCTTTCACTGAAAATCCGGCCCCTGACCAACTGCCGGAGTTCCAGTGCCATTCTTTATTACCGGAGCATTCTTTTAATTGACAGATCCAAACTGGCTTGGCATGATCTTACAATTAGGTGGGGCTTGATCCATGGTGTTGTCGCTTTACCCAATTCATAAACCCGCCGATTAGTCATGAGTGGACGAACCCTGTTATCACAGCATGAAGGGATCCACATGCTCCGTTACGAGGCCATGGACGTGTGAATATGCGCCGTTTAAATGGCCAAGTTCGTCAGCAGACATTGCTGAAGTTCCCCACGCTTGCTTACCGCGTTGCTAACTGAGCCCGGGTCGGGCCTTCGGACAATTTTTAAACCCTGATCGGCTTCGCGACTTTAAAACAGCCGATGGGAGAATAAATAACGGGCATTGATATATTTTTGGATAGACTTTTTACCCGCCTGCAGGTCTTTGACCCTTAGAAAAATTAGGGCTTGAGAGACACCAATTGGAGGTGGGTATATTAGCGGAGTTGGCCGAATATCGCATCTTGTTACGTCTTTGAACGGCAGACACGAGATTTAGGTGGGAAGAAATACGGTCAAACTTCAGGGGCTGTCCGGATAAGCTACATGAGCAATACACCCGTGTTTGGCAAGGAGCATCCTGATAGGTTCCACGCAAAAATCCCATCACTGTTATCGGACACATTTGGGGCAGACGTCAAACGATGTATGAGGACAAATGCACACATATTTGAGATGGGATGAGTGTAAAGAGAGATGTTAGGTGGCAATTCCTGGCTCTCTGAGTGTACATATTAATCAGCTCTAGTGCTAGAAGAAAAAAATGCATCGCCGACCCGGGCTTTGTTTATTTGCAACACAGACGCGAAAACAAGCGACCCACGTCTAATGACTAGTGCGGCTTGGACTCTTCCAGTCCCTGCCTGTCACAAGTAGGAACAACAATCGAATCATTTCCATTTTGGGTCACACTCCGCTGACATTTCCAGGGCTCTGTGCTCCGAACTTCCGGCCCAGCGATCCGCCAGTCTAAATATAAGGACGATAAGCCCGTACATTAGACCCAACACCACTCACTCAGCAAGCACCGAAATAGCACTACCCCAGAACCGCCCCAACACAAAATGTCTGCCGCGGACAATTTCAAGGTCGTCATTGCTGGCGGCGGCCTTGGTGGCCTTACCCTGGCTATCATGTTGGAAAAGTTCAACATCGACTTTGTCTTGCTAGAGGGCCACTCTGACATTGCACCACCAGTCGGTGCCAGCATCGGCATGTTTCCAAATGGGCTG
Source organism: Calonectria ilicicola (assembly GCA_020809705.1). Classification (NCBI taxonomy): domain Eukaryota; kingdom Fungi; phylum Ascomycota; class Sordariomycetes; order Hypocreales; family Nectriaceae; genus Calonectria; species Calonectria ilicicola. The sequence goes on along the minus strand of CP085833.1, from coordinate 206,438 downwards.
CGAATCTTGGACCAGCTTGGATGTTATGAACCCATCAAGGCTATCTTCGGCGACGAGGTGCCCTATAAAGTAACACACACTCGCAGTAAAGATGGCAATTCTCTGGCCATGGTGAACGACATCTTCAAACATCTAGAAAAGCGGTATGTTGACGCTACCCCTGTCAGGGATCCACTGCCGCTAATATTATTCTAGCCATGGATATGGTCTATTTTTCTTTGATCGCCAAACATTATTAGAAATTTTGTACGAAGCCGTCCAGCAAAAAGAAAAGGTTCTGCTCAGCAAGCGAGTTACCCAGGCAGATCTCATCGATGGTGGAGTTAAAGTCACTTGTGCTGACGGCTCAATCTTTTCGGGCACAATTCTCATCGGCGCCGACGGCATACACAGTGCTGTCCGCGATGAAATGACTAAATTGGGTCACAAACTCCAGCCTGGGTACTTTGATCCTCAGGAAGCTGATTCTGTACCATGTTTCTATCGTTGCAGCTTTGGCATTGCTCAAAATGTGCCCAATTGGGTTTCTGGTCAGCAGCACATGGTAGTAGGGGACGGGCGTTCTCAGCTTGTCGTGTCTGGGCCAGACAACAAAGTCTACTGGTTCATGTTTGAGAAGCTACCGGAGACAAAACGCGGAAAGGAGATACCCAAGTTTACAAGACAAGACGAAGCCGAATTTGTGAAGCGAAATCGCAACGTGCCAATTACTCTTCAAGTCAACTTCGGCCATGTATTTGACAAGCGCATCTCGTCCACTTTGACGCCTTTGCATGAAGTTGTGTATAAGAAGTGGTTTTTTAGAAGGATTATGACAGTCGGCGATTCCACCCACAAGGTACGTGTCATTCTGCTTCCTTCCCACTAGGAGGATGGCTCTCGAACTCCAACGCTTACAATCACATAGCCAAATCCAATTGGTGGCCAAGGTGCAAACGGTGCCATGGAAACGTGTGCCGAGCTGGTCAATGCGATTTTAAGAATGAAAGACAGCCGAGGCGGAAGTCTGGCTGGCCTGTCCGATGCAGAGATCAACCAAATCTTCACCGAGACTCAAACAGCGAGACATGAGCGTGCTGATATGATTGTCCAGAGGGCTCACGATATGCAGGCTTTCTTTGCTCATGAAAAGCCAGTAGTTTCAGAACTCACTCAGAATATCGTTCTACCTTTGATGGGGGATGAAAGCACTTTGGAAAGGATGGCGGGTACGTTTGCGGGCGGATCGCGAGTTGAGAAGCTACCGATTCCTCACCGACCCCGCGTCAACCCCTTCCGGGATGAGCTGCCAGGAAAACCAATCGACGAAAGAATCCACACCATTGTAAAGGGAGCATTCATTGGGGCGATGGGTCTTGCTCTATATACTACTTCCAAAGGATTGCGCCTCCCATTCCCAGAAGTTGAAAGCTGGAGCAAGGCGAACATTGGCCTTAAATGGTTTGGTAATTCACCCGCCAACAACATATTGAATGCAATAACATCAGTTTTGGTGATTCCTGTGCAAGACCAAAACCCTTCGGCAAGGCTTCATCTATGGAACTTTTTGCCTCAGCTCATCTCACCTCTTGTGGTGTATACTGTTGAAGGTTACCGCGCGGGAAACCAAGGTACCCTCCTCTCGCTACCCATGCTGTTCACTGCTGGTATGCAAGTTCAGGGAATTGCGCGAATGGCTCCGCTGCATGCAATCTTGAGCGCTTTGTTTTCCAACGAAACACCTGCCGGTCGCGCCGTGCCCCAAGAAATGACCAAATCATTGATTCCCGCTGTTACCTTGGGTTTCGTAATCCCAACAATCATGGCACTCACACCAAGCCCTAATGTAGGAGCTTGGCATCAGTGGGCCACACTCTGGCAGTTTGCACCACCCTTGGTCAACGTGTTGGTAAACGCCATAACATCTGGGCTAAAGAAACGCAAGCAAGTCCCTCAAGAAGAAGAATCCACAGAGAAATCCATTGCCAATCGCTATGGAAATCGTGACATGCCAGGGCTGAGGACAGCATATTCTTATGCGTTCGCAATTCAGGCTACCACCCACATCGCCTCGCTTGCATATGCATACAATCATCCTACCATCAATGTCGCCCAGACTTTGTTTGGATTGCCAAATCCCTTCAAAGCAGAGTGGAACCTCCCAACTTTGGCAGAGAAAATTGCCGTATTCTTCAAGTATGATATGGCAATTGGAGTATCGGCGTATTTGGGAGGCAACTTATACTCTATATGGGACCTGCGCCGTCTTGGATATATTAAAACCTCAGAAGCTGTCAAGGCCGTCTTGTCGGTCATTGCAGGTCAGTTCCTAGTTGGCTCTGGGGCCACTTGGGCTGGCCTGTGGCATTGGCGAGAAGATAAAATCGCCAGTGTTTCTATCAATTAAGCGTCTATTTGGTAAATATTGTATTATAGAAGTTATTTTTCACCAAGTCAACATCCTTTTCATGAACCTACTTGCCAAGCAATTAAATCCAGAAAAGCTTCACTTCAAGAGTCTAGATCCACCTTTTTGCACTGACCGTTGAATTGATACATTGCTAGGCTATTTATTTGCTTAAAGGAATGAAATACCCTCATGACTATCCAGTTTTTAAATTGACAATTCCCCCCACATCGGAGCGTGGACACAGTACCTTCACGCAATGGCTCAGTTCATGGTGGGAGACGCCTTCGCATCCAAATTACCAATGTTAAATTCATTAATATAATTTCGATTGTACAATTTGATTAAGCTTAAAATAGTCATTGAACACATTTCACAAGTTCAAGCCACAACTAGTTAAGGGGCCCAACCAATATTTTGGACCCCGCCGTAGTCTATCTTCAACCAACCACTTCAACAGACTTGTTGGCCGCTTGTGATAGTAACCGAAGAACGCGGTCTGTAATTTTCCCCACTTCGCTCCAAATTTCACATGAACCTTCATAGTTTATCCTCTGCCAAGAAATTGGAGGCGCACTTACCAGCAGGGGCTATATTAGTGTAGGCAACAACCAACACAAAGAGCAAAATCCACTTCAATCTAATACAAAATAACAAGCTAACTAACCTTTTTTCCTCGTCGAAAATTCAGCTCACTCTTTTTTCTTGCCCTTCGGCCTATTGCGATATTCAACATGGGAGGATCCTGGGATTGCTACTGTGCTATATGCGGGGCTGTCATGGCCGCATCTATGATTCTTCGTCAACCACGCAGCAGCGATTCTGAGGCCACAAGCGCCAACGAAAGCAATGAAGATACCGACATGAACTATGGTTCCGACCATGATCAATTCGAAAGCGATCAGGAAGATTAAGGCTACGACCCAAAAATCATCCGACCACGCGATACTGCGTGGACAAATGACTGTCGCTTTCTCTGCTTTGATCCCTACCTCGCAAAGTATGTCTGCCTCTCGCCCGCACAGAGGTGCTTTCATTGGTTTGCTTACTAAAATTTCTTCTTCGAAGGACGTTTTTATCAGGCCCAGGACATTATGAGGACTATGGAAGGATGAATTGCGGCCCTGGGTCCGATCCCGATTGGGATGAGCCATACTTTCAGGGGCTTTTTTGCTTCGAGGTGTCAAAAATAAACCCTGAAGATGAAGACAACGAACCCCTCATCCCATTCCATTTGGATTGCTATAAACTTTTATCTCGTTGCCTCACCGGATCCGACAATATTGATCTCATCGATAAAGAAGTATTGTTTCGTATTATGTCGCCGTTAGCAAGCTCCTACAGTCTGGATCTGGACTATAACGAGCCTGGAACAGGTATCAAGATCCCGCGCGAACAAACCTGGGTTTGTAATCCCGGTGAGGAATTGTACGTTTGCCCCCCAACCACTACCACCAAATTGTCTGCGACCGTGAGAGCTAGTCTCGACCGAACCTTCACCATGTCTACTCTTGACTCAAATCTGGGTTCGAAAATAAAATCAGACGCCTTCTCTAAACTCCCAACGCTTATTATTGACCTTGTTCTCTCTTTTCTTGATGACTCTTCGCTCATCAATGTTTTCAATGCGTCATGGTATGTTCATGCAGCACATCATGACGATAACGGCTTCTGGAAGCAGCGAATCAAAAAGCAGGTTGCCCTGGTTTTTTGAGTTGCATGAGTATCTCAATTCTGAGGCTTCATCCTCTATCGTCAGCATGAAGGCAGTTTATTTCTGGGCTCTAAGGATCACCAAGCCTCAACTCGGGATGGAGGATGCTTACATGTGGATTGCAAACCGACGCCGAATTTGGCACGTTTGTATTCAGCTGGCCGACTTATACCTGAAGGAGAGCTTAGTCGACTATCTAGAAGTGGACGATGCGATTCTTAACCATGCTGCTTGCTCTTATGGCCCTGTTGTCTCGGGGCCGATAGAAAGCGACGATGAAGTATCTCATTCATATTGGATATGCTCTCGAGAGGCAATATCGGGTTCGAAGACAGTAGAGATATTCTGGGATCAAGGCTACCTGGTTGGTATCTCGATTACTACGAAAGGAGGAGAAAGAATGCTTTTCGGGGCAGATGATGGCGAACTCGGCGTTGAAGCCCAAGCTTTCCAATTGGATGATGAATGCGGGAATGGAGACGATGAAAGCGAAACTTGGATTTCTAGAATTGTCTTCCACATTCCACAGATGAACATTTTGGCTGTAAAGCGCCAAGCTGAGGCACAACCCGAGAACGCCACAGCGCCCAGGGGAATCACTGTTCGTCAACAACCCTCGAAAGTAGAGCCACTGCTAATATGCATAGATTCGAACAACAACTAGCCGAAGCATCAATCTAGGCGAAACCACATTTGGACATTGTCAACGACCACTATTTGCTCCTGACGGCCACTACATTGTAGGAGTAGAGGGACTATGTGGTGACGTATGTACAAGCACATTAATCTTGAGCTTTTTGAGGCGCTTCGTATTAATAACTTTCTCAGGTTGACTTGGCCCCGGATGCAAGGCCACGGATTCTCCGATTCGGTCTTCTTCTAGCCCCCATAGAACCCCCAGAAGATGCTTCAGAGGAGCCTGCAGCTCCATTGCCTCCTCAACTACAAAGACATCTCTGGACTAATGAGGCATGCCACATACAAAATCGTCCGGTCAAGGAGTTAGAAGGCCTCACAATGCATTCTTTTGATGAGGAATCAGCTCCACAGTTATACCAGTACATTCATCCTGACATGGTTCCTCACGAAGCATTCATTTGGGCTCTTGAAATCAATAACTTGCTCACTCTGAAGAAACTAATTTTCCACACCATCAAGCGTGACACTCTTGAATCAGAATCAACCGCTGGGGAAGAATTGAAAGGTATATGCAACATACGAGTTGAATTTGATCCTTCATCCAACCTTGCGCCAGTGGTTGCCAGGTCCGAAGATTGCGATGGAACTCCCATTCCAGATGAAGACTTCGAATCATTCGAGATTGATGGAGCTGGTGGTGAACAAATAACAGAGTTATCGATTCAAGCTAATCTACATCTTGAGGCTATCAAGGAAAGTTTATAGATTTCTATACCAAGCGTTAATCTAACGAAATGAAGGTGCAAACAAACCGAAACCGATCTTTTTACTGGGAGTGCGGGATGAAAGCTGATGGTGATTGGAAATCCATTATTGTTCCTGATGGGGAAGTTCTGGTAGGCCTAGCGCTTTCATTTGGCGGCATAAAAGGAGATAATCGATCTCAGAATGTTACACAGGTAAGGCTCGTAACAATTTCCTTCCAAAGTCCAGGGACTGACTAGAATGTTTTTTAGGATCACACATACTTGACTCGCATGGCAGCATTTACTATGAAGGGTGAAGGGTGGACATGAGTGGAAGTGTGAACATTTGTCTTTTTCTGGTTAAAGGAAGAACCTATATTATATTCAATGGAGATTTTGTGTGCTCCGGCAGTTTAATTACACGTTCCTACCGTTGCTACAAGGACATTACCGACAACAACTGACGATCAAGAACAACTTCTGCACCAAGTCGCTGCCTACCAATAGATAGTATTCTGAGTTTATTTAATTTCTATTCTTTTTTGATTCTTCATATTATTTGAAGCTTTTCAGGCCAATATCTCCTCAGAGCTCCTATTGCATTCACTAGAGCGTTCGACCATATTATCGGGTGTCTCACTGCAACTAGGGCCCCTCTCTAAAGCCAATGCATCACAGCTCTTATGAATGCTGTGGAGCTGATATGATCTATCTTCGTTACTTTGCTTGACCCATGGACTTTTATTGCCCGTCTCACGCGTTCGTGATAAAAATGTCCCCATTTGTGGGAAGTATGTGGTGAAGAGCGGCCTCAGGCGTGTCACGCAAACACAGATGATTCCAAGGTTTATCTCTACAAGAGACCACACACCTAAAACAGCTTCATGATAGGTCGGGTCTGCTAATTCGCTAATAACGATGACGTATGGCAGACGCGCGATAGAGCAGATAACAACGCTGCAATGAGGTCAGTACAACAACATGACATGACGAATGAGGTGTGTTACCCAGATCCCAAAGCCAGAATACAACCAATAATGAGCTTCTGTTTGAGAACAAGACGGAGCGCATGAATTGTTGGGATAGGCATAACCATAACAGCAAGATCGGATACGATGTTCAAAATGGCATGAGTCTTTGTGACTTTTTTAACGCATGGTATAGAACTCAGCTTTGCAAGATTGCAAGGCCCGCTAATGAAGATGCAAAACGTGAGGGTATAAGTGAATGTGGCGATGCCTATACATATGATAATGGCTCGGTATACGCGCGAGGGGTTGATTCGATAAAGAACCTGGAGCATCGCCGTTCGTATGATGAATAATGTGATAAAGTATAGTAAATTGTTAGGCAGCAATCGCTTGATTAAATTAGTATCGCTCAACTAGAGAGATTTTATGACTTACGTCCATAAATTTGGTAAAATCAGGAAAGGATATGTTCCATAAATGCTTGCCCCAAGCGTATTGCATCACTGGACGCGTATTAGTGGATAGTCTTCCAAGTACAATGGGCAGCTAAATTACAATCCACCATCGTGATGAAATATGCCAAGGATCCAAAATAAGAGATGGTGATGATGACTATAAAGTAGCGACTCTGGTGAGTAAACTGAACACATTGAGGGACCGATAGCATATTGGCTTACCCAAATCTGCCTCAATAGCTTTGGAAAACTTGAATACTTGAAAAAAACGAAGGCCGAGACATATTGTAGTGAATAAATAGCTAACCGTAAAAGAGACAAGAATAGTAATCTGGAGCGAGTTGTACGGAGCATTGAAGTCTGAAGTTTGGCCATCCGGGGGTGGCATCACCGGGATAGTATTGAGATCCATGGTTGTTGCTCCAAGCCGGGCTCGTATAGAATGAGCTACTTCTATGAAAATGGCTGCATTTTCGGTCTAAAGTGTGTCTTGACAAAGGAAAGTGGTTCAGATGTTGATCTTTAGGTCGTGTTGGGGGGCGAGAGATTGAAATGTCATGATCGGGCCAAGCCATGTTATAACTAGACTTGGCCAACGAACGGCAGCCTTATCGTTTATTGTTTGAAACACGAGTCAGACACAGAATCGGCCGTGAGCCACTAACAATGCGCCGAAAGTTTATTTCATGCATCCTAAAGAAAAGGACCGGCAGCTCACATCTTAGTGGCTGGCTGCCAAAGCCAATGCGCACTAAAACAAGAGAACAAGGGATCAGACGTCGGGCGAATGATTGAGGGCTTAGGATTTCTGTGGAAGGCCGCTAATTAAACCTTCATTGAGATGGCCAGTCTCATCAGAATAGCAGGCTGAAAGGGTGAATTGTATAGTCTCACCACTGCAAATGGCATCCATCGCTCCGCTTGCATTGGCAACCTTACAGTGCTGCACTCTAGATTCGACAGAAAACCAAGCGGATCTATATAGTCAATCTGTCAGGAACTTGGCAAGCTGCCATAATCTCTCTGACAAAAAGGCCCGATGATGATGGCTTTACCGGCTACGGCTAGGCTATTTCCCTTGAGATGGCATAGTTCCGCCTATTTCCTTCATCAACAGCCTAGCCTTACAGAGCTCTAGACGCTGTCCCTCTAAAAACTTGATAAGATTTAAGGTGCACGCGCTTTAGCCACAACGCCATGACTTGTCTGAGCGGGATCTATCGTCTGACGGATAAACCATGGTCGTATTCCGCTCGGGTCTGTGCTTGCGCCATTTGGTTTAGGGCCGGTGACAGTGCTACGTATTTCGATTTTCTGTTCAGGACTGACTGGGTTGTCACACCATTCTCTGTCCAGCAGTCTTGCATGTACGGTGTCGGCACCTTGAAGCTCAAATTCGTCATCAAGTTCAACCATGACCAATTTTTGGTTCAAATCAGTTCTCTAACATATTGCAATAAAGGTAAGGCGCCTTTTCTTTATTTTTTTATTTTTTTTTTTTGGATGTGTGTGGATTAATGACTAGATTAGATGCCAAAAGTTCAAACCAAAAAGCTGCTAATGCATCCAGAAACTATCTTCTGTGCGGGAAGCCACAGATCGCCAAGGCTGCCGTAGGTTTTCGATGTGCACACGAAAACCCCTGACTATGTTCGGGAGACTAGATTGGGCCCGCGGGGTGACTTGCCAAGCACCAGCGATGAAAGCAGGCCGGGCAACGGGAGAAATATTCCCGGCCGGGTGAGGTGAAATCCGGAATTTCCAACTCCGTATGCATGTTGCAGATTAGTTTAGCCCATTACATCTAAAGCTCCGGGAATGTTGCGAAATGGCTTGCCTCTGCATCAACTTCCGGGAAGGCATTGCTTCTGTGTTTCCCCGTTTCCACCTTCGCGTCCGGCACCGAAAGGGACACCCCAAAACGCTACAATTTGGACATTGCCTCTAGCTAACATTTTCTATTAATCACCGTTAAAACTTCGCACATTTGGGTGACCAGGTAGATCTACCTATTGTTACTGTAGATTGACAAACCCGGAGACAAAACATCCAGGAAATCCAACTTCGCCACCGTCAATGATTTTGACTAGTATTAGGAAGTAACAAAGTCATTACACCCATCGCTTAATATAATGTATACTATATAAAAGAATTGCGTTAAAAACTAGCAGCCAGCTCAAAAGTTTGAGCCATGGCAACCCACTCTAGGTGCTTGCTAGTGAAGGTAAAAACTAGAACAAATTGGCCATCGCCCTGGCATGCACGTAGTGGTCGCACCGCCCAAAGTTGCATGAGTGGATTTTCAAAACTATTTTCAATCGACTCATTTGAAACTTATCCATTGGTTCCTCAGCTTATCGCTATATATTGATGCTATGAAGGTGAATCCTGCGCGGGCGTCGAGAAACAACCACAATCGTCTGAATGTTGTTGAGGACTAAATTTCAATAAGAATTGCGAATTTAAACGGGGCATACTATAGTAGAAAAATATTGGGTCAGTTCAAACCGAAAATTCTGCCTAATCCTATGTAATCTGTTCAGCATCAGCTCTCCTCCAGACAAGAGGGTGCGATGCTGGGATGCAGGTACAGTAAAGCTTTCCCCACTCACTGTGGAGAATGCAATGTCTTCTGAATAAAAAAGCACAGATCATGCTGGAGCTGGTGCGCTACCCTATACCAATATTTATTTGAGCTGTGACGCGATGTTCTTTGGTGTGATAGGTTTAAATATATTCTTGCAAAATATTTTTGTTTTAAGCTTATAAGTTTTATTGAGAAAAGGGTATTTGATTCACGCAAGTCCAGATGAGAAATGTGAAATATGTTGAGCTTCTCTAGTTTGGAATATCGCTGTCTTACCAAAAGCCGCGTTGAGAGTGTGAAACGCACCAAAAAATCTGAAGAGATCAAGACAACTCCAGACAAAACCATCTTCCTTCATCATTCTTTATCACGGCTAGAATATATCTCTCGTATGATGCGCGTGATTCTTGAACCTCAAACTGGTTTAGGAAATGCAAACCGTGAGCGGACAAGGATGTGGAAAAATCCGACACTTCCGGCGATAGATCCGGGAATGCTGATTGGATGCACGGTGAGAGCACTAGACTGAAACAGGTAATCCACTAGTCGCGCTGGCTAAAATTGGGACGTGAGATTGAGTGACGATGGTTCATGCTTGCGGAAGAGAGACATTCATTTGATGATGGATGTGGGCTTGTGGGCTCAATTGGACTGGCCTGTTGATGAGACGCACCTCGGCATCAGCTCATACCGAGCATTGCATACACGAACATTTTGCCAATACACGGGATTCATCTCACTCACCCGTACAAGCCCGAGAAACTTGGCGACTTGTTCTCGTGGTGGATCGGGGTGGGCCGGAGCGGTTATTAAGCAGCGCTGCTCCACTCGTTGGCATCGAACCACCAGTCTTATAGGCGCCGTCAGCAACCTCTCTCTTTTCCCAGGCGTAACTCAAGGTGCTCTATGCATATATCTGTATCCCGGCTGAACCGTCTTCACCACCAGAACATGCGCGCCACGCTCCGTAGGTCCTGCAACGCCTGTGCAAAGGCCAAGCACGCGTGCGATCTCAGGACCCCTCGCTGCTCCCGATGCACCAAGCGAAAAATCAGCTGTAAATATGCAAACGAACCCTTGACCTCGTTGCCAGCTTGTAAGCCGGCGCCTAGCAACCACCCCAAGGCTCTGTCCGCGGCTGTCGCGGAAGCAGAGCATACACCCGCATCCCAAGAGACCTCAACAAGCCTCTTGCCCTCAGCAGACGCGTCATTCGATCCCTTCGATTCATATCCGCCGACGAGACTTCCTCGAGCCCATGCACAGCGGCTGATTCACCATTGTAATCCCCCCTGCCAATTCGCATCTTCCTTGAATAAAATCCACTAACTCTTTCAGTTTTGTCGAGTATCGCGTTCCAGTACTACCCTTTGGATCTCAATGCCGAGTCAAACCCATTCATTGTCTCGTGGTGGCCTCTTACCCTTGCCGATCCCGCACTATTCCATGTCTCATTGCAAACGGCATCTCTGGATGAGGAATTGCGTGCGCAAAAGGGATTTCCCATATCCGAGCTGCTCATGATTGATTCAGTGTCCCTGGTTCGACAGAAGGTGGAGGATTCAACAATGGCGTTTCGGGACGACACTCTCAATTCTGTCGTTACCTTGGCTGCCATCGAGGTTAGACCCCATTTCAAATATGCTACTGCGTATCTTCTCCTGCTAACACTATTCTAAATTAGCACGGCAAAGGGAATATTGAAGCAAGCAAGATGCATATTGCCGGTGTCAAGCGAATGGTCAGTGTCAGAGGAGGCATCGGTGAGCTAATGCGCACAAGTCCTCTGACGGCAAGAATGGTTTCCTGGTGAGCTTACATCTTCAAGGAGTGAAACCTGGCGCTAACAATAATAATGTAGGGTCTCTATTCTGGTGATGGGAACCCCCCAGTTCCAAATACAAGACGACCTTGGCTGTGGTAGCGGGCTTGAGCCGATTCTGCAGTGGCAACTTGCTTCCACTGGTTTGGACTCACAGGGAGACTTGCTCGACGATCTCGATATCGACCCTACCATCGGTAACACCCTGGCTCGCCTCCGCACAATATTTCACCAACCAGGGCTTTCGAATCTCACAAACACCGAATTCCATGATCTCACTTGTTTTGTTGTGCACAAACTGTTGCTGCTACCCCCACTTTCAGCCACATCGGGGCAACCCGAGCTTTCCGAATGCTTGCGGTATGCTCTGTTGCTCTACATGTTGACCATCCATGGAACGACATACTACTCCCACTTTCATCTGGTCAGTGCTTTTGTCAGCCAGCTCAAGGACCACTTCATGGCACTCACCGAGGGAGATGTCGCTCATGTGCCAATGAAGATCTGGTGTCTTTCAATTGGCATGACAACTGCCCTCAGTCCAATCGACCGTCAGTGGTTCAATGTCCAGGCGTACAGAGCTGCGACCGCCCTTGATTTGCGCGGGTGGGACGCAATCCTTGCCCATCTGGAAAGCGTGCTCTGGGTGAGGTCACCGCAGGCGGACCTCTTCCAGCAGCAGTGGCAGCAAGTCTTGAAGCTCAGACCAGTGTGAGGCTGGCTAGGGCACGCACGCGGCTCGCTGCCGAGATCTCCGTGAAACTCGGGCGCCAACGAACTCGAGGTTGGCGCGAGGGAGCGAGCATCTCTTATTCGGATCGCACACAGTGATGCGGAGTCTAGAACTAATTAGGACTAGACTCCGCAAATCCACCACATAGGGATTATGGGGCCCGGCAAGGGTCATGGCGCGACATGTCAGCCCCCTAGTCAACCATCGGAGTCTAGTACAAATCGGCTGCTGATATCTGCTTTTGAATCGGAAGAACCATTATGGTGGAAGACTCGTGCGATCCAATTATGGGGTCCTGTCGAGGACTTGACCTCTTTCGGGGGTGCCCGGCGACAATCACATTGCCGCCAGACAATGGGCTTGGCCCCTACGTAACCGCCAGTTGCTTCCTGCCACCTTCTATGTGAGCCGAATACGCTGGCGAATCATCCGATGCTTATAAAAGGTCTTGCTATCGAGCTCCCTCTAAAAAATCAAACAGAGTGGTTCTCGACTCTGACTGAACAGAGAGACTTTATTCACCACCATGGCGACCGTTATTGATGGGGCTTTTGTGCCCTCTGTTGGCAACCAGACTCATCTCACGACTGATGGAGTCCGCCAGAAGGCTGAAGGTCTTTTGTCAACCTACTTTTCTGACTTGAATCGATTTCAATGGGCCATCACTGCTTTGCTCGTTCTGGTTGCCTATGATCAATGTATGCACCAGGGTACATGCACGTGGGGACAGCACAACTGACACTTTTCTAGTCCTTTATATCAGACGAAAGGGCTCCATAGCGGGTCCCATGTTCAAAATCCCCCTGACGGGACCATTTTTGCAGGCCTTGTACCCAAAATTTGACGCTTACTTGGCCCAGTGGGCCAGTGGTCCTCTCAGTTGCGTATCTGTTTTTCACAAGTAAGTGCACTCTAACCTATGACGTCAAACCTTCTCACATCTCGTATACTTACAGCAGCCACTTCACAGGTTTGTTGTACTGGCTGCAGACCGTGATATTGCACACAAGGTTTTCAAGTCGCCCACATACACGAGACCATGTCTAGTTCCCATCGCAATCGAAATCATGCGACCAACTGCATGGGTTTTCCTCAACGGCAAGGCCCATGCGGAGTTTCGCAGAGGATTGAACGGCCTCTTTACCAACAAGGCTCTTGCTACATATTTGCCGGTTCAAGAGAAGGTTTATGGTGATTATTTTGATAAATTCGTCTCTGCTAGCAAAGCCAATGGGAACAAACCCATGAAGTTTATGGGGTTCTTCAGAGAGATTAACTGCGCCCTCTCATGCCGAACCTTTTTTGGAGACTACATCTCTCAGGATGCCGTCAAGAAGATTGCTGATGATTTCTACCTGGTCACTGCCGCCCTTGAGCTTGTCAACGTTCCCTTTTCTATTCACGTTCCATATAGCAAGTGCTGGCGCGGAAAGCGTATCGCTGATGCCGTCCTGGCTGAATTTGCAAAGTGCGCTGCGGCATGCAAAGCGAACATGGCTACTGGAGCCCAACCGACATGTATTGTCGACCAATGGGTTCTGCACATGATGGAATCCAAAAACTACCGCGACAGAATTGCTGCGGGAGAGGTGGGAATCGAGAAGCCAGGAAATCTCATCCGCGAATTCACAGATGAAGAAATTGGACAGACAATGTTCACATTCCTCTTTGCCTCCCAAGATGCCTCGAGCAGTGCCACTACTTGGCTTTTTCAAATTCTGGCTCAGAGGCCCGATGTCATGGAACGCCTCCGTGAAGAGAACCTCGCAGTGCGAAATGGTGACCGCAATCGGCCATTTGAGCTAGGAATGTTTGAGTCGCTCACCTACACAAACGCCGTCATCAAAGAGCTCCTCCGACACCGCCCGCCTGTTATTTTCGTGCCATACCTGGCATTGAAAGAGTTCCCCGTCACACCCAACTACACCGTGCCAAAGGGGGCTATGATTATCCCGTCATGCTATCCAGCCCTTCACGACCCAGAGGCGTACCCAAACCCAAATGCTTTCGACCCTGAGCGATGGATTACTGGAGATGCCGAGTCCAAGACAAAGAACTGGCTTGTATTCGGCAGTGGCGCGCATGACTGTCTTGCACGAAAATACGTGCCACTTACCATGGCGGCCATGATAGGAAAGGCTGCGTTGGAACTTGATTGGGTGCACCATGCTACAAGCCGCTCAGAGGAGATTCGTGTTTTTGCGACACTGTTCCCTATGGTATGTCAAACTTTGACCCCGAAAGTTTTAGGTCCTGACTAATGACTCTTCTAGGATGAATGCCCGCTTGTTTTCACGAAGCGTGAATAGAGGATGCTGGCTTTGGGCGGATTAAGTCCATGCTAAACTGAACTTAGTACTGACATTATGACCCAAATCATATAATATTCAATAATAATAAAAGCGATCTTTTTATATGCTGTCTAAATATTATCAAGGCGGATACTTCGCTTTGAGTTGTCAAATTCTCCGGAAAACAACTTTAATGTAGTGTGAAACATTGACGCCATATGATATCATCTCTTGTATAGATAATAACCATGATTTGTACATTTTGAAGGCATTACCCCAATCCAATCGCCTCTGCGGCATTCCCCAACTCAGTCATTAAACATACTAACCCTTCTGCGATACTTGGAATTAAGCTATCTGTCTCTAACGCGTGCTGGGAACTGATATGTTGTGAGTGACGATGCAACATGTGAATTGCGGCTCTCATCATAGTCGCTGGGTTGTGCACATATACTAAACCATCAGAGCTTCTACCAGGACCTAATGCAGTGATGACTGGAACTCCCTCTCCGCACGCAATGAATCGTTTTAGTTCAGGAATTATTTCGGAGTCTACATGGATCACCGTTTTTGAGGATTGCGTGGATGTGCTGACAAAGATCCCCTCTCGTTGATTGCGCCCACTGACAATAATTCCGTAAGCCCAAAAAGCTAAGCTTGCTTGGTATATAGCCACGGCGTGGAATGCCCGTATCCTTTGGTTTTCGAGATGCTTGCTGACTCGATAGAGTTGACCGGCATGCCAAATCGCCTGACGGGCCTCGCGGCTTTGTGTCCACTCTTGTAACATGGGATACACCCGTTGAGCGTCCCCTTCTCCATCTTTACCAGCAAACATCGGGAGTGCTCTAAGGGGGGAATGGAGGGCGATGGAGATGAATTCCAAAACAAAACTCGGTTCCAGTGTTTCCTTCTTAGACTCTGTAAGAAGCTTTTGAGAAGCCCTTTGTAATGAGGTGCGTAAAGCGCCTAAGGCTTTTGATAGTGCTTCGAATCGTGAGGTGAGAGACAGTCCATCCAAGCCATAGTTTAGATTGTCGACTCGGAACATATGATGAGCCTGTCGGTACTCCCAAATGAACCCCCACATGCCGTATAGAGAGTAGAGGAGAATACCAATTTGACCACTACCTGTGGGAAGACTATCGGTGTTAAAGACACTGCGGATGCAATCTGACAAGGAAGGTTGCGTTTGTAAGTTGGCTCCATGGCTCAGACAACGAGCTTTCCACTCGGTCGCTGTTTCGGCAAACCACAAATCATCTTCCGATGGGAGAGGCACCTCCATTTCTGTGCAGGAGAGGAGCGGGTTGATGAGTAGCGTCATCGATGCTTGAGCATCATGAACAAAAATATTATGGGCTAATCTGCAAGTTAATTAGCTCATAAGCTCTACTTATCTCCATTCTTGACCGAACCTAATTCTGGATTCCACCTCAACCCAACGATGCCATTTTTCTTCAAGTTCGAGACCAACATCGTCTTCCTCTGGCATGATATTATGTCTAATAGCTCGTTTAAGGGCCCCAGATCGCCTAAGAATCTGAATACCGTGAGTGATGCTCCCAATATATAAGAATAGCGGATCTTACAGTGACAATGACCTGACAAAAGCTCTCCGCGATTTCCATTTTACGCCTGCCACCACTCCATATCCATATTTTTAAAATGACCGCTGGAATAAATAAGCAATTGCAATTTCTTTTTTAACTTCTTTTTTTCTTTTTAAATTTTTATTGGTACAATAATAGAAAAAGAAAACATACCGAACGCTTGAAGCAGTTGTAAATCTCGCGTTAGGGCATTGTCTTCGTCCCACTGTTGTGACTGTTGAGCAAGTGTAGGCATTCAATAAGAGCGTTATACATACCTTGAGTCTAATTGCATTAAATAAAACATTGGAAATAGCAGATCCCAAACGATTAAAAGCCTTCATGGGCATAAGAGCGCCTCCATAGGCGATGATGCCAAGTATTAATTCTGGTCTCGCTGTTGATGCCCGAAATGTTGGTACATGGAACCATGCAAGCGGATCAGAGATTTGAAATCTTAGGAAACTGTTAATCATGGCATCTAGAATCTGACAAGAGGGTAGAGATGCTGCTATCGAGGCTAGATTGGATCGATTGCAAATAGAAAGGATGATGGCCATTGCCCTGTCTCGATCTGGAATGGAGAGTATTCTTCCATGCACAGGCGAATGAACCTCTGCATTATTTCTAGATTTTGGTATAGTTTCTTTCGAATCAAGTAAAAATGACTCTTCAAAGGTCCCATAGTCATCTGGTCCTGGTATCCAGTGCCAGATCGAAGAGTGGAAGGCCTTAGCTCCTGCGGCCATAGCATTTTCTTCGGGACTAGTTCCACTTTCGAGATGATGTGAAAGTCCTCCAGCAAATGCTTGGTTACATGCCATGAACTCATCACTAAGCATGTCAAAGGAGAAGTCACCCAATCCGTGTGTGAAGTCGTCGACCACCATGTATTCGTTCCAAATATTGTTAGGAGGTATGGCACTACTGTCACCTGAGTTCAGGCGCGAGTCTGCTGAGAATTGGGTATCAAAAATTAAGTCCCTGAGAAAAGTACTGAAATTTGTTGTCGATAGTCCTGGGTTGGTGTCACCCGGGTTAAATGGGCCTGGTGTGGATAAACTGTTGGTCATGCTTATCTCAGCCTGTGCTTTTGGTGTTTTGGGAGACAACAGATCTGCAGTAGTGGAATGGTCTTCATGCAATATATCCTCGACTGGAGCTGGAGATATAAACACCTCAGATAGATCAAAATCGGATTCAAATGGGGATAGGTTGGAGCTTTCATTTGTCATGCTCTGCCTTCTCATGTTATGTAGCTTTTCAGATGTATTTTCCCTTGGTGATTCGCCTGCAGAGAGCTTTTCGGCACAGAATGATGTTTCTTCCGAGGGTAACACGCCGCCACAAGTATTATTTTGCGGACTTACACCCCATTGACATGTGAAGCCTCTGTTGAGACATCTTTGGCAGGGTTTGGTTTCGCTGCACTTGAGTTTGGAAGCCGAACACTCTTTGCAAGCTCGAGATACTCGACTGTTCCCGGCCTGACCTTTATTTTCGCGATCATGTGTTGATATGTCGCTAGAATGAATATATATGTGTCTTTTTAGGAGATCACTGGCATATGGTGTGAGCAAGATTGTATGTCGGGGCAATTTGTTGACTCACGCGCGTGCAAATGATTTGGTGCATATTTTGCACCGATGTGGCTTTTCTAAGGTGTCTATGTATTTGCATCTTGTTATCATATGTAATTCACATTGAAGAGCCATCGCAAGGCTCAGAGGATACAATGACATTAGGCGACGTACGTGTTCTGACATGGCGTGTGAGGTGATCAACCCTTCCAAATTGGCGGTGACATCTCGAGCACTCGAACAATCGACTGGTGGAATTTTGATCGTGGGCATTGGAGTCATTTGAATTAGTGATGGAATTCTTTTCAGAAAACTCGGTGGTATCGCTCATGGTTGGTCAAAAGGGTCTGTCAAGCAAGACGTCGGAGCTGGATTGTTTGAGTGATTCTTAGAAACCAAGCCGAGGAAATCCTGGCTTGTGTTGTAATATACTACTCGGATGCTTCGGCTGGGTAATAAAATAAGATGGGACTAGTGTCCAACCCCGCGTTTTACGATTGCATTATTTGAAGATCTGGGGAAAGTGGAAGATGGAATCGTAATTGCTCCCTGACATGCGTTTCGGACCTGAGTCGGCTCTGGGGCACGGCATGTGGGGAGATTTGGCTTACCAGAAGAGGTTTAGCCCATGGATGGAGCAGGAGGGATAGCCACGCTGTGAAGGTGGTAAACGAACACGGTGCTGGTCGGATGCATTACAGGTACGCTGGAAGCGATTGGCATCTCATGCATGCGAGTGAATTGTGGTAATTTCCTCTGCTAACCATATATTGAACTTCCGAGGGATGAATTTTGCAATGCAATTGTCTGTAACCTTCAAGATCGCAGGCTCTCAATACCATCGCACCAAGACTTCCACTAACCCCGCGTGGGGCCGAACTCGAGGGTTGATTGGCAGCATCCATCGGCAATGAGGGCACGAATCACAGACAACGTGTTTGGTTTTGGCGTCAAGGAAAGTAGCAAGGCCAAGAGATCCATGTTTTTTTGTTGGGTCCGTTCATTGGGATAAAGTTTGTCATTTTACGATAATTGACAGGGGTTGTATCTTGCGGCGTTGGACGGTGATTGACCGAGCGGTATCTTCATCAAGCGCATGATGAGGATGTTGTACGGCTGATGTGCGTGTGATTATGAGTAGTACCCTACAGAATTCAACCTGAAGTGCAAGCAGTCAAGGCTGTCGCTATTAGTAGATCATGCATCAATATTCTTGATATATCTCTTCTTAAAAAGCCCTGTATTTCAACTCATCATAAAAAATCATTCCCTCCCGTTTTAATCGCTTCATCGACATCATCATATGTTTGACCCCGCCTTTAGACGCATTTCTCACGTAGATTTGTCAGCACCTGCATTGCATTAATGATAAGAATCAAATGAGCACTAGTTTTTCCTGAAAGCTGATCCATTTGTTAGATATGAACAAGCAGGAATAGGCAGACAAGTATGACAACTACTGTGCATACCCAACACACAGGCGTCCTTCATCGCCGCAGATCCTTTTCGATCATAGACGTCGATGATGGAAATGACGTGGAGCGGAGACCTGGAACAAGTCTCTCCCAGCAAGCTATTGAAACTAGCCTGAACTCTTGGCTATGTGTTTTTGGAGCATTTACCTTTACAATGCCTTCCTATGGTCTGTCATGCAAAGTAAATATCTTCGTGATGAAGTGGCTGATCTTGACTTAGGCTTTATGAATGCCGTTGGTATCGTGCAATCCTACCTTCAGTCAAATCAGCTCAAAGGGTACTCTGCCAGCGATATAGGCTGGATATCTGGAATCTATCTGTTTTTGAGTTACTTTTTCAACATACAAATAGGGCCGATGTGTGATCGTTATGGCCCTGTCACAATTGGCTCTATCGGCGTATTCTTGACCGTTAGTTCATTTATTCTCTTAGCAGAGTGTAATAGCTATTGGCAATTCATTGTATGCCTTGGAATCGCAGGGGCGTTGGGTGGTGCAATAGTCGCTACAGTCGGGATGTCTGTGGTAGCTAAAGTCTTTACCCATCGACGAGGAACCGCCATGGGTGTCGCCTTTACTGGATCTTCTGTCGGCTCCATCCTTTTTTCTTTGATGCTCCAATCGACTTTGCCAAAATACGGATGGCAATGGTCTATGAGGTTGATGGGACTAGTTATTGCAGCAATAACCATTCCGGGACTGGTTTCTTTCTGGCCGTCTCGGCATTTGGTATCCAACATCTCTCCCCGTGAGCCAGGACAGAACTATATTTTTCTCCTCGACTTTTCTGCCTTTAGTTCCTTTCCATTTTCCCTTGTTTCCATGGGCCAGTTTGTGCTTGAGTTTGCCATATTCGCAATCGCAGGACTTTTACCAACAATAGCAACTAGTGTTGGCTTCTCGTTGGAAGATGGATTCACACTAATCGCCATTCTTGGAGTATGCTCATGCATTGGCCGGATTTTTCCTGGTCTCCTTGGTGACAAGATCGGCCATTTCAATACTATAATCATTATGATAGCACTGACATTGACCTTCATGGCTGCTCTATTCATCCCATTTATCACTACATCTCTTCCTACCCTCTACGTATTCTCAGGACTGTGGGGATTTAGCTCTGGGTCATTTCTTTCAGTTTCCGCAGGTAGGTATCTGCATCATCCGCCTTTATCTGATTGAGTCTGATTTTGTAGTATGTTTGGGTAAAACCTGCGAAGACCAGAACTATGGAAGATTCTACGGTCAGTATTCATTTAATGCATGTGCATGTGCTGCTATGCTGATTTTATTTATAGGAACCTCAACCTTTTTTGTTAGCTTTTCTGTTCTGCTTTCCATTCCTCTGGGGGGTCTCATGTTAGATAACATGGGGACAACAGCCTTGGCAGCTTTATTAACAGGTATTGTTTTCCTCGGAGGAATTTTCTATGTCGCGGCTCGGTCAGTCTTGGTTGGGCGATGGACATCTTTTAAGTCCAAAGTATAGTTGAGAATTAGTTCAAATATTTGAGCAATTGGGGGGAAAAAAATGTCAACATATGATGAACAACTAGAAAGATGGATATCGCAACAAATAAGGTGCTTGTGATTTTGTTATTCTGTACATGGTAGGATTTTGCCAGTCAGCTCCCCAAACCCAATGCGGACTCCGTTTTCACCGCGAGCCCATGCTTCAAAAGTCACACGGTCGCCATCTTGTAGCCATTTTCCACCGGAAATTGGAACTTCCTGTGTACCATCCAGAGTCAATTCAAACAAACACGACTTGCGATTCACAGATGAGTCAATCTGGTTTTCGGCCTAGAGTTGATGGCGTGATAATGTCAGTATCTTGAATAAGCCAAGGCATATGTGACAGTAACAGAATATGCCAACTATTTTGTTTACTTACTGGTGATGAAATAGTGCCTAATGCAAGAAGTTCGCCGACTCTGAGCCCACATCCAGATGATGCACGGTGTGCCAAGGCTTGACCAGGACTAAAATATGCGTGTGAAAAATTGGTCGTTGAAACCCGAACAGCTGTCTTTCCACTTCCTATGGCCATAGGAGGAGATAATTAGTAAACAATTGTGGCTTCTCCTTTTGAACTATTGAAATATCAAAGGGCGATACTTACGAGTCATATACACACTAGTGTCTATATCATATGTCGTATTGAACAAGCTCTTATGGCGCAAGTAGGATGGAACTTGCCCTAACTGCTGATTGATAGGACTAGTGCGAGCTGCTAACAGTGCCTCAGGGACAACAACCCAAGGAGAGATGCTCGTGGCAAAGGCTTTGCTATTGAATGGACCTGCGGGTATCATCTCGTACGCAAGAATATCTCTAGCTGACCAGTCGTTAACAAGAACAAACCCAAAAATATATTCCTCAGCTTCATCTGGCTGCATTGTTTTACCCCAGGGCAGCGATTTGGATAAAAAAAAGCCCATCTCTAATTCATAGTCTAAGCTTGCACATGGCTTAAAAGCAACATAGCCCTGGGAGTCTTTGTATAAACCCCGGAGCCGATGGACATTGACACCGCTCGGGATGATGGAGGATGTCCGGCCGTTGTAAGCAAGTGGATTGGTGTAGAATGTTGCTTGCGGACCAAAATTCATTTTCGACATTGTGAAGCACTGTGATTTGTTTAGATGACTAGACTTTGTTATTGGTGGATAACATACGTTTCTGACGTGTTCTTCATAGCAGCTAAAGTCAGTAAACTCTGGAATGTCCATTGGAACATGCAATTGAACATCGCTCAACGGATGAAATGCCTCCTTGTTCAATGTCGCGTCTGTGAATAGAATGGATGATCCATCTGATAGTAATTCGATGATTGATTGTCGAGTATTTATTCTGATGGAACGAGAAAGAGAGGCAAACTCGTTCAAGGTAGACTGTTCTGTCAGTCATTCTTTTGAATTGATACTAGTCAAGGTAATTTGATACGAACTTTTGAGAATATAGCCCCGAAAAGGTCTGAAACATGAGCGAAAAGTCCCTTTTTCTCAAGAGCAGCCAGATCCAACACCCATGATCCAATTGCAGTTCCGGCCCGTAGTGTCTGAGAAACGCGGTCAGTTCATAGTTTGGCAAGCGCTCGGTAGTGGCCAAGCCAATTATATTACCGAGTCATTGGGTAGACTAAAAATTCCGAAAGGAATGTTTTCAATTGGGAATGGACTAGCAGCGTCCACTTGCAGAGGAAATGATGCCATTGTCGAGGTTATGGCAGATGTAATTAATGGGAACTGTCAGATAAAGTCTTTGCGTCTCGCTCAAGGCAATTATTTGTGCACCTTGGGTAAAAAAGGTGTTTCCTTTGAGTATTTTATCCGAAAGAATACAATGAATAGACTCTTCATGTCTAAGACTGACTCTACGTACTGAGCACGTGCCTGTCTGAATCTCGGCTCCTCATCCGAGAACCCCGCGGAACGCGATAGATGGTCATACTGAGAACCCCCGCGGTCCCGACTACGGGAACTAACATTGGAAGTGGTCTACGGATCAAAAATTACGGCGAATGTAGGATTGAAGTTGGAAATAACACCGGAGTTCCCCACTGGAGACAACATACCCCATACACCATCCCATGTATTTATACTTGAGTATTACGGTATAGACACTCACGTTCTTTGGATATCTGAGATGAATTTGCTTGGGTAAGGCGTCAAATACTCCAAAAAAACTCAGCAAACCCTTTTTTAACAATATGGCGCCACTCAACATTACCATCATCGGCGCTGGCATTGCCGGCTGCTCGGCTGCTCGAGCATGCAGAGAGCAGCACAACGTCACAATCGTGGAGAGATTTGAAGGAGGGAATGAAGTGGGCGCTGCAATCAACCTGGGGCCTACTGCCACCCAAATCCTCGATGCTGCAGGCTTTGATCGGAAACGCGCCAAGGCGATAACTGCAACTATGGCGCGAACGTATAATAAAGAGGGGGTAGAGCTCAGCACTACCGACTTTTCTGCATTCCATAAAAACTGTCCAGCCGACTGGCAGTTTGTGCACCGACACGATCTTTGGTCAGAACTCTTGCGTCTTGCCACCGCTTCTTCGGATGAGCTTGGAATCCCAGGAAAGCCTTCCAAAGTGATATGGGGTGGTGATGTTGTCGATATAGATGTGGATAGTGGTGATGTGACTCTGGCGGACGGATCTAAGATCGAATCTGATCTCGTTGTTGGTATGATTGCGTTAAACTCTATCTTGAACGGCTGTGTTACCATTTAACTAATATATTTTCTAGCTGCGGATGGAATAAGATCAATCGCGCGCCCGCTTGTAGTTGGCGAAGACGCATATACGTCGGCACGTCCGTCCGGTGCGTCGGCTTTCCGATTTACTATTCCTGCTGATGTCGCCAGGGAGGTTCGCAGTGACATTTCGGCTCTCGACGCGACTAAACCAGTAGGTCTTGACGTATTTATTGCTCAAGATGCAACCAATCGGTCCATAGTCATGTATCCTTGTCGAGACTATGCTCTTTTGAACTTTGTCTGCATTGTCCCGGACTCTATTATTGGTCTGCAAACAACCGAATCCTGGTCAGCGGAAGGACAGCGAGAGGATCTACTCAGGTGCTATGACGATTTTGGCCCATACATCAAAGAGATGCTGAAGCGTGCAGAGGATGTCAAACTATGGCAACTTCGGGATCAAGATCCGCTGCCGACTTATGTGAGGGGTCGCTGCATCTTGGTCGGTGACGCTGCTCATGCCATGACTCCTCACCAAGGCCAAGGTGGCACTCAAGCCATTGAGGATGCTGAGGCATTTACACTCTTCAACATCGGTAACCCGACTCGAAGTCAGGTGCCTCAGCTCCTTAGAGAAATAGATTGTGTTCGACGGCCCCGTGCTGGAAGAATCCAGACCCATACTCGAGAAGCGCATCAGAGAAAGACGCCCCAAGATTTGTATAAACATAACTTGTACAATTGGACATATCCGGGTATTGAAAAGTGTCTCTCTCGACTTGATGCTGGGAAAGAGATGATTGTACTATAGTTCTGAGGGCTTCAGTTCAGAATCATTGTCGAACTAGCTCGAGCCTATATCTGATTTGAATTCAATACATACAATTCCCTTTTGCAATAGAGCTAAATTTTAAAACATGGACTCGAAAAACAATTTATCAACCAAGTGTATTTTATATCGATTTAAAAGTTCCAGAAAATGTCACTATCTTCTACACAAGATCGAAACTGTATCTTTGAGAGCGGCGTCGGACGCGATGAAAAATCGGCTAATCAATCTTCCGCACGATTTAAAACATTCTAGAAAGACCCGTCATGGATCGTTGCAAAAGACAAAGCATTCTAAAGCAACTAAACTTATATCAATGACTAGTGGCGGTCTGAAGATCAAGCAGAAAATTTGCTTCATATTGGATCTTCACGGATATATGGATTGCGACATACAACATAACCGCTTAGTTGGCTGGAAAGTATCAAGAAATCGAGAAAAGCCACCCAAGTTGAGCAAGTCTTTCCTTGAGAAAACCGTGTTGTATTCGGGCACTAGCTTTGCGAGGGGCCGAAGACCCACAGACACTAATTCGTTTGGGCCACTCCAATTCGGGACTTCCGAAGAAGTGGAGGTCGACCAGGGTTTGCCGAGTACTATGTAACGCGGGCCCGAAACCCGAATGACATGGTTGATATAGCTCGAAGGGAAAAGCTATTCGGTTGGTTGGGTCAATTTTTTATTGCATTTCGATGTGCTAGAGGAAACCAGTATGCCCTACGCACTCAAGGGTCGCAAGGTTCTCATTACTGGAGGGTCCAGGTAATCACAGCCAGTTCCCAGACGCTGTCCCCTCACTAATACTCGCCTCTAATTAGAGGGCTTGGTTTGGCAATTGCACGTGCTTTCGCGACCGAGGGTGCCTCAATTGCATTGAATTATGTATCCAGTCATGCAAAGGCGCAGGAAGCAGCCGCTCACATCTCTACTGAGTTTCAAGTAAAGACTACGTGCATTCAAGCTGTGAGTGGCTGCCCATGAGTCTAAGCTCAGACTCTAAAGGCTCCTTGATTTTGACGGCTTTGTTTCTAGGACATTTCCAAAGCACATGAGTGTGAGCTTTTGGTTCAAGAAAGCCACAAAAACTTAGGCGGGTTGGATATTGTCATCTCAAATGCAGTAAGAAGTGATTCAAGTCTGCCCAAATATCACCGTACGCTAATGGTTTAAATTGGCCTGGACTGAGTTTTCGGACCTTTCGGACCTATATGCTTTGAGTGAAGATAAATGGGATAAGGTATAGTACTACACTATATCCTGAGAAGCTAGCTCTGACAACTATTAGTGTTGGTCATCGAATGTCAAAGCGAATCTTCATCTTTTTAGAGCGGCGAGTCCGGTATTTAATCAGAATGAGGATGGTGGTGTGTTTATATATACTGCTTCGACTGCGGTGAGATCTGAATAGACCTGTGATTTCGAAACCTTATACTAAATTCATGTGATCAGGGAGTCAGCATCTCTGGAAGCAGCCTTGCATATTCCGTCACAAAGGCAGCAGGTGAGTTGTGCATAATCGTACATGATAGCAGAAGTAACCCAATGGCCTAGCTCTGCATTTAATGAAATGCCTTGCACAGACTCAGGGTCCAAAGATTCGAGTCAATTCAGTGGTTCCTGGTTTGTTACTCACCGAATGGGTATGTATAATGTGCACTCTTTTGGGCTCCAGGAACTCTTTGATAAAGAAAGCTAATTATCGTTCCAGGGAAGGCGTTATGATGATACCACAATTCACAATTGGGAGCAGGAAACGCCTCTCAAAGCTATTGTAAGTGTACCGGTTCGCAAGAATCATCAGGCGGAAGCTAACAAGACATCGTAGCCCAATGTAGAAGAATGTGCGTCGATATATGTCGCTCTTGCAAAAAATCTTTCCACAACTGGTCAAGAAATTGCCATTGGTACGTGTTTCCGCAGAATACAAAATCTTCCCCTCAAACTAAAATGCTGGCTTCTCATAGATTGCGGGTGGCTTTTGTCGCATTAGTCGTTATGTTTGTAGTTTAGTGGATATTACCCCTAGTTGAAATTACGATATTCAGCGGAGCAACTGATTAATGTGAAATTAAGATGTCATGACGGATCGCTATCCCTTCATGAATTATTGTGTGGATATTGGGAGTTACTAAGTTGTATATACAAAGAATCTGATATCGCGGTTACCAGTATTTGTACGACATTACACGCCAGAAACCGGCAGAAGCTACTAGTAAATGAGCACTGTGGGTGAATAAGTCAAGTTTAATGAGATGAAGGTCCATTTTGCGAACTATGTTGGTTGAATAGTATCTAGTCTGAAAATCGTACAATACTCATGATCATGCTAAATACACATCATCAAATTTATGACTCTACCACGCAATGAAAAAGTGTCAATTGTAAGTTTATTAGAGACCGTTCTACATATTTAAACCTGGGACTGCGAATTATTCTGGCAACTTGATACCACCCCAATCCTCGTCACGGCTCTCCCCATCTGTTGCTTCCAGCAAGACATACAGCATTCTAGCCCACTCTGTGTTGCTGCAATTTCTCCACGCGTGGTTGGTGGCTCTCTGAATGCTCACATCACCGGGCCTTAGAACTCTTCTTGGCCCAGTCTCAAAATTATCCAGAATCAACTCCACCTCGCCCTCGAGAACTACCCCGTAATCGAGACTATTGGTGCGATGCATGGGCGATACTCCTCTGGGGCTTACATCCACCATCCTGAGAACACTGCCGTTCTTAACGGCAATTGGTATGGACGTTGGTGGGTTGAGATGAGTATTGAGGTCCTTGTCATTCTTGGTGATGACAGGTGTTTCGCGAGTATGGTAGATAACACTGAATGCTGCTTCATCGCTGCGCTTGAGCTGTACTTCATCGGTAGCGCCTGGGGCATCAAAGAATGTGGCTTTCCCATTTTCATCATGTTTCGTGATGAATCTACGCGTCTGTTTGAGAGGCGATGATGTTCCGTCTTGGTATACTGCCATTGTAGGGGGTGGGTGCGTTGTGGTATTTTGGAAAGACAGCTAAGAGTTTTGGAGTTCACTATTTTTAATAGATCAAATGCCTATGATATAACTTTTTAAATGGGACCCAGAAGACAAATGTAAATTTGGCTTTGTCCTACAACTCCAAAGATCCCTGTGTGACTAGTCTCCCCGCCTACGAGCCGAATGAGGGGCCGATAAAGCGGCCCCTCGCTTCCGAAACCTTTAGCCGATGCATCTTACCGCAGTTTCTGAGATCGATCGAATTCGTGGGAAAATGGTTATATTGAAGAGAGATTTATGGGCTTGAAGAAGTTGTGATTTTATCGTCCATGGTTCCCTTCCCCAAGACGATTTGATTGAACAACCACACTCCAATGGCACTAATAGTCTTGATCACCACGCTTGCTGTAATTACAGCACTTTATTACGCCTACATTGGCTTCTTTAGTCCACTTGCTTCAATTCCTGGGCCACAGCGTGCCGTTATATCCCGATTATGGCTTGCATACCATTCCCAAAAGGGTGATATGCACAGAGTTATACCCAAGCTTCATCGAAAATATGGGTCATTAGTGCGTGTGGCGCCAAACGAAGTTAGTGTGTCTGATTTGAAGGCAATTAGGGACATTTATGGTGAGCAGCATGAGACTATATGCCAACGGGCAAATCTGATATTCTTCTAGGACCTGGTTCAAAATATCGGAAGAGTGATTGGTACAGTCAGTGTAACGCCGTAATAATGATGATTGCAGAGGCTGACACATATCCTGAAGGTGTATGGCAGGGAACGCAGAGGACCGACCTGTTTGCCGAGCGTAGTATCCCAGTTCACTCTGCTTTGAAGCGAAACATCAGCAAGTTGTATTCTATGAGCTCCTTGACACCGTTAGAAAAGTGGATGGATAGTGCTATCGAGTGCTTTATAAATCGGATGCATGACCAAGGCACGCAGCCAATTGATCTTGGAAAATGGCTGCAGTTGCTTGCTTTCGGTGAGTACATGTACTCTGCATGGAAATTGATTGTTGCTTACGCTGTTTCAGATGTGATTGGCGAGGTGTCTTTCTCTAAAAGATTCGGATTTCTTGAGGCAGGAAAGGATGACGGGTCGTTTGCCATGATTGAAACAGCTCTAAGATCCCTGGCATGGGTTGGCCAATTGCCATGGATATTCTGGCTTGATCACTATTGTGCACCCATCATTGGACACCGTCTTGGCCTTGCGCTGCGCCATGGTGCAATTAGACAATATGCTTCTAGAGAAGCAGAAGCCCGAAAGCACAGAGAGAGCGACCATGATGATATTCTTGGTCAGCTATATCAAGTTCAGCGCCAGAAGCCAGAAGCACTGGATGATCATGCCATCAAGTCAATTGCTACTGCCAACGTTTTCGCTGGGAGTGACACCACCTCCATCTCGCTCAGAGCTATAATTTATTTTCTGCTCAAAAACCCTGCTTGTCTTGAACGTTTCATGACTGAAATGGAGCAAAGAAAAATTGATGGGAGACTAACCTTCCCTCCAAAGTTTTCCCAAGTGGCCGACTGGCCGTACTTGCAAGCATGCATTTCCGAAGCATTGAGGTTACATCCAGCAGTGGGAATGAATCTTCCTCGCGTTGTCCCAGAAGGCGGCACTACGATTTGTGGGAAATATCTCCCAGCAGGGGTTGGTAATTCCAGATCCAATATATCATATGTTTATTTTCTAATTAATTGAGCATGGGAAGACTATTGTTGGAATTAATGCATGGGTCGTTCATCAAGACTCTTCTGTTTTTGGGGAGGATGTAGATCGATTCAATCCGGATAGATGGCTTGGAGACAAAAAGGGGGACAGAGGTGAGCCCATTATGACACAAAAAGTAAGAAACAAAAAGTGGACTCACTTTTTGTCCAGAGAGGTTCTTTTTCGCATTTGGAGGTGGACAGAGGCTCTGCATAGGGAAAAGTAAGTTGTCGTTTTGTTTCTCGGCTGTTATGATGGCAGTGGCTAATCTCAAATTTAGACATTAGTATGATGGAAATGAGTAAAGTAAGTCAACTTGAAGTTCTTTTCGGGCATTAGAAACTATTGACTAAACTTTTAGCTAATTCCAACACTATTCAACGAATTTGAAATCAAGCTCATTAACCCTGAAAAGCCCTTGAAGACTAAATGCGTGTCAGTCCTTCCATGAAAATATCTTATATTATTACGTTAACATCGAGCACAGGTGGTTTGTTCACCAAGAAGGTCTCTGCGTTACATTGCATTCACGCTACAAAGGATGAAAAGTTCAAGGTATTATAAATTAAGAGAATTAAATATTATTTTGAATGACAAATATGGGGTGCCATGTTAATTATGTGTTCAATTTTTGATATCTGCCTTCTCTTTTTATGTGCTATTGAGAGCTGGAAATTAATGATAAAGTAGAACAGTGTGAGGACAGTCCTCACTCTACACTAGATTTACATTTACATTATAGGTCGTTGCAGCCATATTCCTATCATGCGCAACATGCAAGCTTACAGGATAAGTGCTAGGCCCACACATTACCTGAGTCAAGCCTGGTTCGCTAGCTAGTGAGCAAACCGGAAATCGAGTCTCTTGTTCCCTTCATCATTTGTTGTACGGAGATAATTGTCCTTTTCATCGGGACTCATTGCATCCCAAATCCGAGCACGTGTGCGATTCCGCCGGATGTAGTACCATTTGATGAAAATTGTCATGATGACATTCCAACCAACTATGGCCAACAATATTTTGTTTCCTCGTCGATAATAGGGCTTATCATCTGCGCGATAGATCTAGAAGTGATGAATTTTATTCGTCAGAAAACAATTTGAATTATGAAATCGTGACGCTTTTTAGTGGTGGGTGATACTCACGTTCGAGGAAATTACTGAGCTTGCTTGACAAATCATGTTATACACTGCGCTACCAACTGTCCTTGTTCGCACTGAACCAGCATTCCTGGAGGTTAAACTGACTATAGATAAAAGATATCCGATTCAATTCTCACATTCGCATCGTATTGTTTATTTTTACTCACCATTAATAGAATGGATATAGGGAAATCCAATCAACAGGATAGTAACAGCATACCAACTCCAAGGACTAGACCCAGCGGGCAATAGTTCCAGTGCGAGCAAAAGAGACAGGCACCAGAAAGAGTAAAATAAAACCACAGCCATGCGATTATTTATCTTTTCTGAATACCAAGACCAGAAAACGAGTTGAGCCAGAAATATCACATAGGCCGGAATCGTGAGTAGATTCGTCTCGAAGGTATCGAACCCAAGTGATCTCAAGTTTAGGGTCAGGTATGCCGAGACAGGATTTGTTGGGATGAGCATTGTGAAGCTAATTGCATAAAGTGGCCATAGATCGTAATCTATCAGTGCATCCCACAATAGCTTGAGGGTTAGTCCTTGGCGATTGTGCATACCACCCTGTGAGAACATGATTAACTTCAATTTCCCTGCTGCGGTACATGAAAGGATCTGCCCTCACCTTTCCTGGGTCATCTCGTAAAACTCGGTTAACCATTATAATTTCTTCTCTCTCTGTGAACCACCCATCCTTGCCTCGGAACCAACTGGCTGTTTGTGTTGGACTTGGTGGGAGATAGAACCAGGACAAGACACCAATGATTGCAGTGAGCGCGCCTTCGAGGGCGAAAAGCCACCTCCAGCCTTCCCATCCTCCAATTGAATGCATATGCAGAATGCCATAGGCCAAAAATGCCGCCAGAATAAAAGTGAAGTGTGAAGAGCAATAAAAGTAGGCCATTCGCATCGGTAGCTCCTTATTGGTGTAGAAGTAGGAGAGATAGAGGATAGCATCGGGAATAAACCCACCCTCTACTAGCCCTAACAATGCACGAGTGGCATAAAAGCTCTTTTTTCCAACAACAAGTGCCTGGCAAATCCCAATGATACTCCAAGTAACCATTTGAATTGGAATCCAAACATCAGGTCCGAGCTTTTTTGATATCATTTGTGAAGGTACTTCAGCAGAAAGGAAGCATAGGTAAAATATCATCATCCCATAGTTGTAATGGTTTGTAGATAGGTCAAGGTCATCCAGCATACCACCACTAAGCGCTTGTGAAATATTACCTCGATCCAGTTGTAAAGCGAAGAACATCAAACAGACCCAGGAACAGATCCGATAATCAAGCTGCCAAAGCAGAAATAAGTTCAATGAGCACAATTCCAAAAGGCTTTCTTAAAATGTAGCAGGAATCTTACCCTTTTCACCAACTTCTTTTCTTCCGCTTCTGTCCACTCAGCAGTGGGGTCATATCTGTGTCTCCCTTCGTATTCGGGAATAGGCTCGTAGAGTTCTGCAGAAGCACCGATCGCGAAGGTGTCGCCATCTCCATATAAATTATTCTTTGAAGATGGCTTAGAAGGTGAATTGTTCGCCGAAATCACGGGGTCGACGGAAATGGCCGCCAAGGACTTGTCAGACATTTTGGCGGTCAAATGGACGGACAATCGCAGGCTAAGATGACAGATTTTCCACTCATTGGCAATTTTCCACACGCCCACTGAATTCAAAGGACCCAAAAATGTGTATTTATAAGTTCTATTTAAACTCGCAAGCTTGGGATAAAATGGTGCAATATCATTCTTTCTATGTGTGCTGCATTTTCCTTTAGCGATTCTTTATCCAGTGCTGTTGTCGTCGATTTTGCAAAATATGGTGCAACAGCAAATATCTAAACGCAATATTTGTTATTAGCAAATCCCAAATAATTTCATTGGTTAGGTATGGTGCAATATCAGGATCTTTCATTTCACCCGTCACAGAAATGTGGTCGAAACGGCATCTCCGCATCTCCGAGGAAATCCAGCGATCACCTCCAGTATATTCTGCGGGTCCACTACCAAATCTCCAAAGATCAGTAATAAGAGTTTCTCATTTGAGTCTAGTACCATTTTATTGGATCTCAGCCTTCTAGAGATATGTTACTGGCCGTGCCCAACGATTACGACGTGAGAGTATGATGCATCTCTCCGCTAATATATCTGTCGCCCTCAAAGGAACGCTTCACAAGTGAAAACCATTAGTCCCATCTAAAAGGCCAATGCGGAAATGGTTGTTTTATTTATACTTATTGTAGCTAATCATATTGTTGAACTCTAAGTTTTGTTTATGATCACTTCTACTACTTCGTGATCCAGGTTAGTAGCCAATGGAGACCATATGAGCCGTGGCATGAAGCACACCTGAAAGAACAATATTCACGCCCTTTTCGATTGGAATCTTTGGGTCATATTTCAAAGATAGATAAATCATTTGCATTGCTAGAAAATATGGTTGTTGTTTGGAATGTGTTTCTCCTTGTCCAGTTTTCGGATACAAAAGGGGGGGAGAAGCAAGCGAGGTTACGTGCCAATTTAGACTCTTTTTTATGGTTGAAAGATGGAGATTTGGTGTAAAGATCGTGGCCATTTTGAATTCAAAGGGTACATCATAAATCCTTACAATAAAATCAAAATTACTTCTACAGGATGTTTTTGCCTTATCCCCAAGTATTATTCATTCTACAATAGCTCCTATGAATCGCCCCAATGGGTAGCCGTTGCGTATGTGCATCCCCTCATGATTTAGTCGTGGCCAATGCCAAGATGTAAGATTCACGTGCGTCGTATGATATTGAAACTATTGTGCCACCTGGCTTCGGTAAATTGCCTGCTTTGATCCTCAACCCCGTGGATGTTGGTCGACATACCCGAACGACCCCTGCACCTTTGAGGGGCATCCCCACCACATTTCTCTCCCCCTCTCGATGCAAATTATTTCTCTCCGTGGGATTCTAGCTGTCATAAAAAGTTTATTATTAATGCTCTTTGGGTTAGGACCTACATGATTGTAGATCATTTGGCACGAGTGGAATCTACCATGGCTTCGCCCAAGTCCAACCAATCTCCTTTGAGGGACCCCTCAGCTAGCCCATCCGCTGCAGGTCAAGCAACAGAGGACGCGTCATCGCCGGCCGAACAACAACGTGGAATCATTGAAGTTGTAAGGTTTGATCTGGCGCCTTCGTTAATTCCCCAAACTCACATTGTACACCAGGACCCTGATCAAGAGGATTCTTCATACCCTGAGTCGTAAGCAAGACGAGCCTATCTTTACGCTTACCACTAAATTTCGATCCTTTAGTACGAGAGTGAGTGATACTAGCTCTCTCAGATCGTCAATTCTCAACTACAAGTGGGAAAATGGCCGTCGATATCACGCGTACCAGGATGGCTCGTACTGGTGAGTTTTCAATAGCGCCGTCAAATTAATCATCATGAGCGCATCTAAACTTCCCATAGGGGCCCAAATGATGAGGTCCAGCAAGACGCCGAAGATATGATGTTTGTCATTCATAATACGAACTCCAATCTTCCCTCATTTATGTACCGAGATTCCTAACGCAGCGTTAGGCACGAAGTGCACCGGATCATACTTGATGGAAAATTACATGATGTGCCCCTTAAGAAGGATATTCAAGTAAGAGCACCACATTCAATTAACCGACCTTTCCTAATATCAACATAGCATGTCCTTGACGCAGGTTATGGTACCGGTGCCTGGGCTATGTGGGTATTCCTTTCTACAGATTGGCGAACAAATACGCCCAATTTTGCAATGTAGTGCGTTGCGAAGATCATAAGTTAACTTAGGGTTCATTATAGCGACTTTGCAGATGAACACCCTCATGCTGAGGTCATTGGTGTTGACCTTTCACCTATTCAGCCTCCATTTGTGCCACCAAACTGCCGTTTCGAAGTAGACGATATAAATACAGATTGGACTTGGCCAGAGCAGCATTTCGACTTTATACATGTTCGTGCCATGACCGGCTCTGTCCCAAATTGGGTTGAGTTTCACAAGAAAGCTTTGAGGCAGTCAATTGCCCAACTATATTCCAGTTTAATTGATTCAGGGAATATTAGAGGGGCTGACTGGCACGTCTAGACATCTCAAGCCTGGAGGCTGGATTGAGCACGTCGAATTGTCATGCTTTGGCAAAGCTGACGACGGTTCCATCAAGCCAGACTCTCCCATCATTATGTGGGAAGACATCTTCAAGAAACTAGGCAACGCTTCGGGTAAGACATTTTATGCTTGCGAGCAGGCGCATGACGCCGTCAACGAAGCCGGTTTTGTCAACGTGCATCAGAAGCTCATAAAAGTCCCCTGCGGCACATGGCCCAAAGACAAGGTATTGAAGCAGTGGGGTGCATGGAATCGTCAGTTTTGCCTCCAAGGTCTTGAGGGATTTTCAATTCGTGGGTTAACTGAGCTACTGGGGGTACGTTGATAACATTATCGAATTTTCGCGACGAGCGTTGAGTTCTTGACATCTAATGTGGCATTAGTGGACATACGAGGAGGCACAAGTCTACTTGGCCAGCATGCGAAAGGAGCTGACAGATCCAGAAGTTCACTCATATATCAATCTGTAAGTTTCCTACTTTGAACCTGTTCATCATTGTTGCAATCATAGCAAGCTTATTAGGTATTAGTTGCGTTGTTCGTGGTCAGAGGCTCGAGACTGAGAATGTAGACGAAAGCCTGGAATGATTACATTCGCGATCGATGGAAGGTTACTGTTCTGGGAGACCGTATTGTTTTGTATGTGGAAACAAACAACAATTTCCCACAGGAATCGGGCACTGTCTTGTCCCACCCCTTTCATACTGTGACAAATTGTTCATCATCATTTATACCGTTAAGGCCGGTTATGATGTGTATTTTAGTTTACACATTCCAAGTCGAGATGAATGCATGCTGTGATAAATCTCATCTCCAATTAGTGATTTCTGTTGTGTTTATGCTTTTCCTGTATGCCTTATCCCATGAATGCCGACAAAAACAAAAGTTCAACGAGCCGAAAAAGGCCGTGACTCCCAAATCCTGTTAACGAATGCGATGTACCATGTTCTTAGTAAATACAACGAATCCAGATCTTCTTCACCCTGAAAGCTTCAAGCGATGCCATATATCTATGGTCTTTAATTAGAAAGCCAATTTTGGTGTACCCTGTCTTGTGTTGCTCCTTGAGCATTCCCTATATCCCTTTTTATCCGGATCAGTTTCATCTAGTCTTATCTATTCATGGTTCAAAAAGTCCACACTAGAGTATTTAGATAGTTGGCGCCAGTTCCGGCCGTGTTGCATGATGAAGATCGGAATAGGCGCAATTGCTAAGTTGACGAGGGCCAAAATAGTGAAACCCCAGCCAAGCCCGAAAAAGTCGATCAAAGGCGCGGCTCCGAGTGGCAGGAATGTTCCCATGAGGCATCTCATGACAATCAATCCAGTCATCGCAGAAGCCGAGTATATGCCAAATGCGTCGACTATGTAAGCCGCGATGGTTATTTCTACGGCCAGCATGGTCGTTCCCATCAAGCCGATGGAGATCAAAAGGAGAGATAGCGGCAACTGTGCTTGTGCGATCCAGCCATATAGCGCGACCGTAATAGGTAGGCCGAGGGAACCAATAATGCAAATTGGGAGTCGGAATTCAGGTAGCCCAACGCCTCCGTTTGCTGATCGCATTTGAGCGTAAATTTTGTCAAGCATCTTTTCGCATAAGATGACGCTGACAACGGATCCAACGCCTGCAGAAGTTAGTACAACAATCTATATCCTTGCAAAAGGGTCTTCGCCTCCACTCACTGAAACAGGACATTGCAGCACCGACTTGCGGAGGAGGGAGGTTGTATGTAGTCTCCAAAATATCCGGCAGTGTAGTAGTCATGTTGTAGTAGTGGGCATAGGCCATTCCGCCGACCAAAGAGAGCCCCCACAAGATCCTGGAGCTGCCAAGGACCGCAGCTGGCCGAATAATAGACTCAACAAACTGACCGTCATGGCTGGTTTTGTCTTCCTCGATAACGGTGTTCGCCTCAAGTGACGCAGCGTCTCTGGGTTTCGTCAATGATGGTCTCTTTCTCTTGATTATGGCGGCTTGGTATGTCTCTTTGAAACATGTCAGGAAGAGCACTGAACAAACTGAAGTCAGAATCACACTCATCCAGATGACCCAGCGCCAGCTTAGACTCTGTGCGATATATCCAGAAAGAGCTGGGCCGATGGCGCCTCCAATAAGTGGCGCAAGCATGACGAGGCTCATAGGAGACCCTCTCTGATCGGGCTCGAAAATGTCACCAATGATAGCCGGCGCAAGGACGTTTGAAGTGACAGCCAGGCCAGACAAGGCGCGTGAAAAAATCATGATGGATGTTGTTTGTGCCATGGCAGCCAACGCGGTAGCAGCCACGAAAAGCACGCTGTAGACATTGAGGACTGGATAACGGCCAAAGCTCTCGGAGAGCGGGGCAATAACAAGGGGCCCTGCGGCTTCACCAAGTTCCCAGATGGTGACCAGAAGAACAGTTGCATATCTGTTAGGTTGACCACCTGTGAGGTCCTCAATTATCCGGCTTGCAATAGGCACAGGTGAGATGCAGTTAAATGTTCTTTTAGGGCAGTGTCAGCGAGTCCTACTCCAGCCAGATATTCTCTTCACTAGGCACAAACTTACACTGTAAAAGCCATGAAGAATAGCAAGGAGGTGATTAACCACTTAAATGTGCTTGGCCATTTTCGAGGGTTGTCGAGGTTGTAACACTCTTCCACTTGAGCAACGCAATTCACCTTTTGAACATCCTCGGTGCGAGGCTGGCCAGCAGTCCCGAGCAAGGGCTCCGTCTCATCAATTGTCGGCGGGGCCATCTTGCGTCTCGTGCTCTTGCTTGGAGAGCTGATTCTAAATGGCCAAAGAGAACGACGATCTAGTGATGAAATCTGGGGAAGGAAAGTAAACAATGCTCCGTCGAAGAAGCTGGTGGAGTCTATCCCACGGAATAGACCAAGAGGATACTTTGTGCCGGTGATATGGATTCACCAGCAGCCTGAGCCTTTCAATTGGTATTGTAACCTTGCGATGAGTCGTTCCTTGTCATGGGGTGTCTCTTCTTTTCTTTGCGCCAGCAAAATTTGCACGCGCCCTAGGTGGAGCCCTGTTGTCGACATGTTGCATGCGCTACGTAAACTAGGGCGCGTTTGACAATGTGGATTAACAGGTGGAGCATGAAAATCTGCATCCATGAACCACCACGCTATCCGCGGGGAAGCGACTGCGAATGAACTGCCAATTGCTTGAAATCAGTGACATCTGCTGTCTCACTCTGCGAACTATTGGCGGCCCGTGTGTGCATAAGTACTGCACGTTGGCGCATCATCACGGACAGGCAGGCCAATCACCATGGGTTGGGATGGTTAGTTGGGGAAAAAAAAATATTTTCTCCTCAAGCTAAAAGTTGAACACACTCCTGTAGGCCGCCTTGTTTTCACAAATAAATGAATTAATTAATACAAAGCATCATTTTGCCTCATCTGCACTTGTAGTTTTCTGCGAAGTCAGATAAACACAATCTTCTTGACCTCCCGGGTCCCACCAGTTCTTCACAAAGCACCTCTGAACGATCCATCTCTAAAGCTACTAAACCCACCCTCGAGAACAACTGCGCAGCCCGAAATTTGTGGAATTTGTGGCCACGATGGTATGACTTATTTATTCGTTTTTTATTTGTTTTTTCCAGAAATTTCTATCATCCCCCTTACTCTGATAGATTACCCTTCACACGGTGTCACTGCATGTCAACTCAGCTATCAATTCAATATCTATCCCATTCGCCTTCTTTATGCCCCACCAGTTCCCATTCTTATTTAGCTCGGCTACGGTGATCTTCCGTACTAGATCTATTCTTATCCCTGCGATTTGACCTCCACTATGACTAGGTCCTCCTGACTGGATGGCTCGTCCAAGTCAGAGTGCGTATAACAGCTGCGAGAAAAAAGCAGCTATAGGGATGGTGCTCAAAATGGATTAAGATATATATATATATATATATGGGCATTATGTACAAAAAGGATGTCATTTGATTCCACGGAAAGGAGTAGCGCAAAACTTGGTAAAGTAGGGCAGACCAAACACTCTTGTGGGCATCAGAGGAAGCGCTACTCGAAAGCCCCGTTTACTCACACATATCCAAACATGCTTTAAGTTATGGACCTACCTCGAGTTACGCAATCCCCAACTTTGACTGTCCTTGCGATAATCTTTGTAGTTATCCAACTACCATCTTATTTATCCACGCATTACTCCTCACAATTATTCATACACAGACGGAAACTACCATTCCCTGGGATAAAGAAAGGATGATCACTTCGAGGGTCAACCACATAGTGAAGCATATTTTACTTTTCATGGTTATGCATCAACGCGCCAATTACACTTCCTTCGCTAACAAGCCCTACGATACAGGGCCAAGCCCCAAATGGTTGGATATTCATTCAAATGAGGACAAGTCAAGGGCAGCATTGTATTGAAATCATGCAGCATCGGTGGGAAATTACTAAGTCTTTATTTAGTTTGGTTGTCTTTTTGTCTGATTTTTTCTTATCCACTACCTCCAAACCAAGCGAAGCAGCGTCAACTAACCATAGATCCCATGCTATGTACAAGATTGATCCATAGAAAGTTCCAAGGCATGGCAATCGTCAAAACACACATCAGTCAATTCAGTTGACTGAACCTTATCATTACATAACATCATCCTTACTACTATTAGTTGTTGAAAGCTCGGGAGTGGACTGTCAACAAGGGAGAGATGGATGCTGTCTCAAGATCCCAGACGCCCTGCACGAATGATTTAGTCCACTGTGTCTTCTTGCGCAATAATGGGAAATATATTACCTTTGTGCCGTAAGCAGAAGCCTGCATGCTGGCCTTTACATCCTCAATGCTGCGTGCGTTGCACGACAAGGCATTTCCTATCACTTTATGCTGAGCTGAACCTGTCTCTTCGAGGCACTCTCCTGCGAAGGTAACAAAGGAAGGAACAAGCTCAGACTTTTGGAGCTGAGAACGATCGGCTCCTGGCTTATCCCAGACCAAGATGAAGCTTTGAGGAGGGCCGGGTCAGCGTCAAAGTGCTGTATTACGGAGGAGCCGGAAATACTGACAATTCTTTCAACTTATCATGGGTTGCCATGGGCCGGCGCTGGACGGTGGCAACACACTTTCGTGTTGAAAGTCGGAGCGCGCGGCTTGCTGTGAATAGCGACATTGTAAATTTTGGGGCTTAACTGGGACCAAATTTTTGGGGTTCAAATTGACCTCGTCCTGAAAGCAACACCGGAGCAAATGAGCTTTTAAGAAACAAGGAGGATTCAGTAGGCGGGTCCATGATGCAATTGGATTATTGTGTCAATTTACGGCAAGTAAGCTCCTCTGTTTAGACTCAAGTTTACTTGAGGCCTCGTCCCACGCACGCCCCTCACCGCCCTTTTTTTAGTGGACGTAATTGCTGTTGGCGCTAGTCAGACCACCGTCAAAAGTATAAAGTCCCCGGCAACGAGTCCCTGTAGTGTTGGACAACCAGCTATGCAATGTGTCTCGTGGCATCACTGGGCCGCGTGGTTCTAACTCAGTCAGGAATTGAGCAAGTTCGCTCCGAGCCGTTTGCAAATTTCCGGGCGCCTCAATTGCAGTGGCTGATTCTTCGCCCCGTTTCGGATTCCGAATGTCGAGCCCGCTACACCACTAGCACTCGGCAATGCGCCCTACCGCAGGTACGAGTATTAGCCCGTCGCTGCCCTGCGACAGTAAGAATCCTTTCTTATTATTAGAATCATAATTTCTCTCTTCACCCCTGCTCGGGCGACTGACTAAATTCCACTGTGCTGGCTCCTCCGGCTCCACCTCTCAAAGGGCGGTGCAGGGCTCGCCCCGGCTTCCTTGAGCTGGCTTAGTCAGTTAATCCACCGGGAACCCCAAAACAGTTTAGTGTGTCTATTTTGCTAGAGCGTAAACTACCTAGGATGGAAGCTTACATGTAATAAAACCATGCCGCAGTAAGCCCGGAAACAGCAGAAGGACAGAGGCCAGAAAGCCTAATAATGAGCTGTCTCAAGGTCACGAGTATCTTTGCTTCAGGCTAAACTCACATCTGCCATATATAACCAACATCTCTGTGAACCGTCAGATTGAAAAGGGTTAGAAACAAAACTGCCTAATTGAGACAATGTCTGCCCTCAACACAACCATGAGATTGTCCGTCTCGCGCGGGCTTCGACCTCGCTGCCCTGCGATGGCAGGTAGCCTGATCAGGCACAATCATACCCAAGCCCCCAACTCTGACAAGATTGAGCACCTCGTTGTCTTGCCAGATATGCCCAATGTTGTAAGTTACTCTAGCCAATTGATCAACAATCCTCGTCCGTGGTGCTGATATCCCTTCCACAGCTTGCTCGACGTGTAAAGATTCGACCAAGCCACTCCCCCAACTTTCTGAGACTTCACAACGAGGACTACGTTTCCTGGGCAGGTTCGTGACAAAATTGTATTCTTTCGTACTTGAAAGGTGTTCAAATGCTTACGTCATCGTCACTCCAGGTCCAGTGTTTGATGCCCACGTAGAGGCTGAGATTAGCAAACGCCCCTTCAAGGGCTCCGTTATGGTAGTTAACGAGAAGTCTTGGGATGGTTTCATGGACAAAGTTGGCGGAGACCCCTACATCCGTGAAAAGATCTGGGATCTGGAGAAGACCAAATTCATCAAGTTCCGTACTCTGATGCGGGCTGGAGTTGAGGAATAAATGAGCCCGTGTATGGACCTGCCGTCAAGAAAAAAGGACGGTCATTTTTTAAGTCAAATAGAATAAAGCGTGATATTGAATAAATGTTGTATAATGACAGCCTTTGTACGCTACACTGTTGTTGCGAGTCCACACTCTCTAACATATCTAATCATGTCTCAGATCCGCGGGATGTACGGGCCCCAAATCGCGACGCCAGACTTTCTGGATCATTTCCACACGATCTGTCAAATGTGCACGGTTGTATGATCGCCAGGAACGGAACATTGGCAGAATACCGAGCTGCCGATCTATGAACCGGTTCAAATGCGAAAGCGGTGCACGTGCGCTGTCTCGGCATCCTCGGAAGCGAAAAAATGGCACGCGGGCACGCTGAAATGAAGGACGCCTTTATCGATTCCATCATTAGAATACGAGCAGGGTACCCGATTGGAGCTTGGAGGGTCAAGGATCATGACGAACTGCGTCAAAGCCAAGCACAGGGCTGCTGACCGACATGTAAGCGATTGATTAGCGTAGGATTTTATGCAAAGTCACGCTGGGTCCATTATGACAAGTAAGGCGGCCTGTAATCTTATTTTGCTTGTGAAGCGTGGCATAAAGTTATCCAATCAAGAGATATCCTCCTTGGCTTAGGCCAAAACCTTAACACAGCGGTGTCAATTATGAAACCAGTTTTGTCCTCGGTTCACTCGGATTCGGGTGATAAACTCCCACAAAATATGACTAATTTAGATGGTAGCTATGTAAATTTCAGCTCCTTGGTTACGATAATTACTTGAGTTTGTTTGTGATTGAAAGTCAAAATTTTCAGGCGTCAAAGTTAAAGGCGCCGACAAGCATCAAGTGTGGGTATTTCCTTTGTTGATGGGCCCAATTGTTATTCGATTGCGAGTCAAACCCCCCCTCGCCCTCGCCCTTTTTTTATAGATATTTCTTAACTTATAAAATATTTACCTTGGGAAAAAAAAAGAAATCTTCTTTTAAAAAAAAATAGTCTCTTTATCGTGCTTGTGCGGCCTATAGGGTGGGCAACTTATACTTTGCTACTGGATAATTTAGAGTAATTTCCAACCTGCTGCAACGTCTCAGTTTGGAACACGTTTACTAATATTAGTGTTTTAAGTTGATTTAACGGGTAATTCGTAATCGGTGTTCGATGAGCGTGACCAGGGCGCCGCTGTCTTATTTGCTGGAAAGAAGCGTATTAGAATCGTTGGTAATTACAAGGTATGCGGAGCTACCGATTTGGATGATTTATTGCGATAGCAGTGACAAGTTGGAAAGATGTAGGGAATTCATATTAAAACACCCTATTCGTTACTCGAGAATCGAGTGTATCATTGGTAATAGGTGAATAGAATAATATTCATGCTATGTAGTGATTTGAGTAAACTGATTGGTCTATGGGACAAGGTTCGCAGGTTTCCGTCAAATATTGGAACATCATGCGATTCGTCAGTGCCGTAGTGGTGATGTGAGAATAGCCGATTTAGGCTGATGCCCCAAGTGCATAAATGACCAGCCCACAGCTGATACATTCACATTCGCATTGCGACGGGCAATGATTTCGTCGTATACCTCATTAAAACTTGCCTTGACAGCCTTAGATTAAATACAT
The DNA here is from genome assembly GCA_020809705.1 of Calonectria ilicicola. NCBI lineage: Eukaryota > Fungi > Ascomycota > Sordariomycetes > Hypocreales > Nectriaceae > Calonectria > Calonectria ilicicola. Next base: position 164,147 of record CP085833.1, on the reverse strand, counting down.
CTAACTCTAGTGTGATACTTCCCGAGAAAAGAATCGTCCTTATAGCCTCTTTGACTGGCGCGCCCTGTCTGTTGGTCGGACTTGAGAACTCACTCTATCGCTATGACGCAGATACGTCACAAAGGGCTCCGTGCTATTCCCGTCTCGACAATCGGGATTTGCTGAATATCGGAAAGATCGCCTTGGCCAAGGGTTCATCTGCCTAATTTTGGTTAATAAAACGACGTTCAATTTAGGATTAGCCAATGGTGACTGAGCTTCAACATCTCTGGTGGAAAAATTGTCAAGTGTGTGCTTTTTCTTGTTTACCCTCAGCTGCATCGGCCCATGTGCGACCGAGCCCCCAAATTTGCAGCTAATCATTAGCAGAAGCCACCACCAAGATGCCATCAGAGGGTGATATTGATGTGACACTGCTTGTAAAATCGGCATGCCCTTGACCGAAATACCCGAAAAATGCCCCCTTTTCGACGCCGTGAGCTGCAATTATGTGCCTCCTGTCATGGGGCCTTTGCAATGTAGTCCATTAATATTGATGGCGTGGCCACCCTATTCTTCCCCGCCCCCGGATTAAAGAGACCACAGTTTATTGTTGTCCCCGTGGGGATGAAACCATGAACGCGTGTGAATAAGTGGATCCATCCACCACACCCTTCAGAAGTGAATGCTACCACACTCACTTGCCAGGATGATATTCCCGTCGTAAAGGGTCTCAGCAGCTGGAGAATAAAGGTAGAAAAGGTTCTCTTCCATTATCAGCTTTCCGTATTTCTTGAAAATAGTTTAACCCAATTTGTTCAATACCGTCTTATTCATCATTGTGATACCGCGATTTCAGCGCCATAGCTAACGTTGAGCCCCCGGAACGGAAGGTCTCCTTGGCCGAAGACCTCAGTAAAGAGCATCAGGCGCGATACGACAAGATCGATAGTGAGCTCGCCAAATATGCGGCGGCAGAGGCGATCCACATATCCCCGGAAGAAAGCTCACGACTGCGAAAAATGATTGACAAGCGTGTATTGGTGGTCATGATTACCACCTACTTTTTGCAGGCCATTGATAAGGGAACCCTATCATTTGCGTATGTTAACATGAAAATTTTTATTCCTTCTTAAGACTTCAATAAAGCTTTTCAGAATTGTATTTGAATATTGCAACAAGTATGGACCAACCTCGCTGACTGTCCTGACCATAGCTCCATCATGAATATGCCGGAGGATACTGGACTGGCACTTGAATCTGGGTAAGAATTTCCCCCCATATCTTTAAAAACTATTTTTATAGTGAAATAATAACATCAATGGACTGACCACCAACAGCGCACCTGGTCCAAAGTGGCCATGGCTGACAACCTGCGTTTACATTGGTATTTTGATTGTCGAGTACCCTCAGGTTGGTCCAAATCTATAGAACTCTCTTTGTTATAAATAATAATAATTCGCCAGAATTATATAATTTCCCGAGTGCCGGTTGCGAAATATTTATCCTTTAGCATTGTCGCCTGGAGTATCGTGCTGGGATGCCACGCCGCTTGCACCAACCTCGTTGGGCTCATCACAGTTCGAACGCTCCTGGGTATCTTCGAATCGGCTTGTCAGCCTGCTTTTGTTGTCCTTTCTGCGATGTGGTACCGCCGCGAGGAACAGGCCGCTCGGGTGACATACTGGTATAGTAAATATAGCCTCACCCTCGATTCTCCACACTCTAGCTAACAGCCATTTCATTGATGAACGGAGCTCAACAGGTCAGAGGCCCTATTTTTGCGAGAGAATCCCTTTAAAGATGTGCATAGGTTGGGTACTAATGAATGCGACCGGACAGATTGTGGGCGGCCTGTTAGCCTATTGCTTTACTTTAATATCATCCGGCCCGTTGAAGAACTGGCAGTGGCTGTTCCTGTCATATGCCATAATATCGTTCTTCTTTGGCATATTTGTGGGCTGGTGGATGCCTGACTCTCCCATGCGAGCTAAATGCTTCAGTGAAGACGACAAGCGCTTGATGATCGAGCGTGTCAGAGAGAACCAAACCGGCATCCAAAACAGGGTGTTCAAGAAAGAACAGGCCATTGAAGCATTGAAGGATCCTCAAACCTGGTGTTACGCCGGAATTCAATTCTGCACCACCTTTCCGACAAGCGGTCTCGGTGCCTTTGCGAATGTTGTGATTAAAAACGCCTTTGGCTTTAACACGTTGCAGACACAGCTGCTGGCTATGGTCCTTGGATTTTATATCATAATCGTCCTACTTGGGTCAGTATGGCTCGTGAAGAAGTTTAACCAGAATATCTGGACAATGCTTGGATTTGTCATTCCTTCCTTTGTTGGCACTATTCTGATTATGGTTTGTATCTATAATGCGGCCGTCGCCCTGCTCTAGCTAACAAGTTCACTAGACTATCCCCAACACCAACTTTAGCACGGCAGTTGGTCTCCTAATCGGCTATTACATCACGCTGTCATTCTGGTCTGCTCAGACATTGGGATTGAGCATGATGAGTAGGAATGTTGCAGGCCAGACGAAAAAGACAGTCGTGATTGCGAACAACTTCATCTGGTGGAGTGCTGGCAATGCAGCTGGGAGTCAAGTATTTCTTGTGAGTTATATTTCCAAAGGGAATTTGATATGGTAGCTGATCATAATAAAAAAGGCAAGGGAGGCGCCCAAGTATCACACTGCTTTTGCGACACACCTTGGTTGTTATAGTCTACTCGTCATCATTCTTTTATTTTTCCGCTGGCACCTGACCCAGGAGAACAAGAGACGCGATGAATTAGCTGCAGCCGGTGTTCGGGAAGCCGCTGATAATCGCATGGTGCATGCATTTGAAGACTTGACGGACACGGAAAATCCCAACTTCCGATATGTAGTCTAAACAACCAGAAATGAGTTATCTGATGATGGTGGCTCTCCTCTTTTTATTTCCACGTGTAGCGTAATCAAGCCGGCTTGAACTGAACATCCTGAGCGGTGAAAGTTGAATCCCCACTTTTGGTTTTTGTAACAGAATCGGCTTTAATTATTAGCATTTATGATTACAATGAATTACTCGCATGTTAAGTGGATGGCTTGAAAATTTGAGATCTCGGTCCCGTCTGCGAGCTTTCGTTGGTCACAGCACTAAGTGCAGCATTGCGACAGGCTTTGTGGGGAGCTGAACTAAACGAGAAGCTAGCACAGAGACTATTGAAGCTGCTCTATTTTTCAGGTAAGCGGCTCCTCAATATAGTGGGCCTGGCTGGAACTATTTGATGCAATCGGTTTACACTATTGCCAACTCAAACGACAGGGTTAGATAGAACAGGGAATATAAGAACCCTTGCATGGTACATCCTATTTGGCAATTGTCCCCTTTTATTTTCGTCTTGGACACAATCGTGTTTATGGTAATCTAAAATGATGGAAAAGATGTTACTTGGTGTGGCTCTCGTGTTACTTGCGGGCGAATCTGTTGCATCACCACATTACCAGCCGCATAAACGCGGAACCTGCAATCGTGATAATTTATTCCGATGCTTCATTGATGAGCGGTACTCCACGCAAGCCAGCGACTTCTGCTCCGGCCTGTCTCCTTTCACAACCACAGTCGCCACTGCCATTGCAACCACGTTAGCACCAGCACACTCTACTACGCTTACTCTACTTTGGCTAACTGCCTCAGGACTACCACTGTTCAGACCCGGATCACTCTGGAAGAAATAACGAGCATAATCACTGCTACTACTACGGTTTTCACAGAAACAATTGCGACATCAACCACTACCTTGACACTGGGAGTCGAAACCGTTGCTAAACGACAGGCCACGGTGAGCGCACCAAAATGTATGACAAACGGTGTAACATACCCTGCTAGTCGAATCACCTCGGCTTGTTCGTGCATAGATGTCCCAGCTGCTACTGTTAGCGCTACATACACTGCAAGCACAGAGACCATGACTGAGGTAAACTCACCGCCGGAGTAGATATACATGGGCTATAACTCACTGTTATATAGACTGCAACCTCATTAATAGCACCCACCGTCACCACAACTATTTGGTCAACCATCGCCACGGCCAGCACTGGGGGGGTCTACACCGTTACTATTGGACCACCTTCGCCGACAAATCGAATTATCAATGGCGATTTTGAAACTGGAGATGCCGCTGGCTGGCAATTAAGTCCCGACACTTGGAAAAGTGACATGTCAACGTGGAATGTCTCACCTGCGTCTTCAGGAAGCTGGTCATACAAGATTACTGGTTCAGGTGACAACTTGGGTTCGTTAAGCCAGATCCAACCAATCTATTTGGAGGCAGGCCAATATCAAGTTGGGGTCACTACTTCGCCTTTGTTATATCCTTACAACACGGGGGGCTGGGGTACCTACGCAGTATTTCGGATTGTGAATCCTACTCGCGGTACAAATATAACAGTCACGCTACCGAGTGGGACTAAGAAGATTGTTGGAGGGACTTTTGCAATCCCATTGCAGCAGACATTTGATGTGCCCGATAGCGCAGCTGGGTACAACCAGGTTGCTATTAGCTATCTTACATCTAGCCCCCCTTCTGCAACTATAGATGGTATTTTTCTCCGCAAGGCACAATAAACATTAGGTTTGTTATTAAGTGTACGACTGGGTAGTTGAAGATAGCTTGTTCAACGCAATAGAAAATGAGTATCGTCATATAATATGCCATCATTGATACCTGAAAGGTCTTATACGAAAAGACGTATCAAATTCTAGTCTAAAGTCTATGGTTTGGTTGCCCCCACCAATCATTTGATATAATACATGAGCATAATGAAAGTATGAGCATCTTTGGTGAACAGGCCGCGCATGGGCATTACCATCTCAGGACGGTAGAAGCATCTGTGAACAGGTGTCAGCTTCGGCCATTGCCATATTCGCCAAAGGTGAAGCCTCGTAAGCGCAAATATAGTCGATGTGGTCGTCGAAACTCACCTGCCACATATCAATCATTACATATTTGCCCTTGTCCGCCCCCGTGGGTCGTTTCAGCACCCCAACGGCTACCACGTAATTCAACCACTCATAGTCCTCATGTCCAACCTGAAAGATACCCCGAAGTAATGTTCGACCATCAGGTTGTGTCGGGCCCGAAGTTTGTACGTAAATGTCGACGCCGTCGTGTGTTCTGAGATTATAGCGGGTGTCTGGGAAAAAGACGCCTTTTGTGTCATTGAGGCCCCAGTCCGCACCGAGGTTGCTGATTGTGCCCTTCAGACGTGGTCCTTCAAATGTTCCCCCTACTATGGGAATCACAACCCGACTGCCTTGGCCATAGTCTCCAATCTGCCATCTCTCTCCCAATGTGCAATTCACTGTGTACAAAAATTCATAGGTGGGGGTGCCAAGCTTTTGAGCAGACACGAAGCTAGCCAATTGGGTAAAGGCCAAGAGGAGGGTTTTGGGTGAAAAGATCATGATGGCAGCATAGAGTTTGGAAATATTGATGATTTAACGCTTTAATGACGAAATTGGAACTCATGAATACCGAGCCTTACATGGTTAACTCTTTTTTATACCAGTCTTCTGAGATCCCTCGGCATTGCCAGTAGCGTGCTGCGGGGTTTGACCGCATTTTGAAGACAGGGATCGCGGCAATTGCGTCTCGGCTTAACGCGAGCATCGTGTGGTTGTATTGGGGGGGGAGTAAAGTGAAAAAATTGAGGTTTATTGTACAGGATTAAGAGTGTCTATCTTATGCACGTCTCGGTTTGTTGCATCCGAGGAGTACTTTTCATGCAGCTTTAAAACTCCCTGCTCTCACCGACACTACAAACGTCAAAAACGCCCACTTCAGGTATTCCGCTATGTTGAAGCGCACTTCTTAACAGTTTTGGGGGGTCATGCACCTCCTCCAAAGTGAGAGCCCAAGTGCCCCAGTGTATACCCATGGCACGCTGGCACTTGGTGTCTTTGAAAATGTCCACAGCGTCATAAGGGTTAGCGTGGACTGCAGAAAAAGCAACACGGGGTGAGTAAGCACCAATGGGAATTAGCCCAAGGTCAAATGGCCCACGTAACTCTCCAATTTGCTTGAATTGAGGGCATGTTGGGAGATGGCTGAAGTCACCATCATAGCCCACATTCGGGGGCACATGGGGAATGCCGCGATATCCAGTATCTCCAGCGAACCAAAGAGATTTGCCACCAGAAGATAACGCCCACGAGCACCAGAGAGTTTTGTTTTCGTCAAACGGCGATCTTGCGGAACCATGCTGACTAGGAAGGCATGAGATCTGAGCCGAGATGTGCCCATCTTCGGTTTTTATGGTTAGATCTGCATCTTCCCACCAATCAAGCTCCGTCACATTTTCGATGCCCAACTTATCGAACCAATCCTTAAGCCCCAAACCCACCATAAAATGAACATCCGGGTGTTGCGCTTTGAGCTGCAAAATAGAAGGCCGCGACAGGTGATCATAATGGCTGTGACTGATGACAATAATATCCACAACAGGAATGTCTTTAATGTCGCAGGGGGCAGGAGTGTATCGTTTCGGGCCTGCAAAAGGTAAGGGCGAACATCGATCCTCGAATACAGGGTCAAAGAGCACTCTCAGGCCCGACGAGAACTCGACATAGTAGCAAGCATGGCCCAACCAGGTGGCGCGAAGTTTATCTGAGGCACCGCGATTTGGTAGCCACTCGGGTTTAACAACGGGGACTGTAACACTTGTATCGGGCAGTTTACGTTGGCCAGTGAGTGTGGGCCTACGGGGTTATAGAAACAGGGGTTAATTCAGCCATTCAAAGTTGCCATATTGCCTCTCCTTACCAAGCCACTTTTTGGAGAACTTTGCCAAAATTGACACCGTGAGAGAATGAAGGATGTGGGTTTTTAAAGCCAACTCGTTTCCCATCCTCAATCACATGGTGAGGATTGGCCACTGCATCTTGGGGTACAGCAGAGCCATGGACAGTTTTAATCACTGATACAGCAGCACTTCTTAAGTGTGAAGCCGGAGCCCTCGTAGTTGGAACAGCAGCTACAGTGGCAGCCACGGTTGAGTATGATCTGCTGACATGCTGACGCAACTGTGGATGCAAAAGGCGGGACATTTGGCGAATGGGCATTGAGGTATGGCCGAGAAGTAAAGCGGCATTGGATATCCGCAAATCAGGAGCGAACAAGAAGAGGAAGAAGAAGAAGGGCTTGGTCGTTGCCACACTGAACAATTAAAGGCCGTATCCCGAATTCATATCGGACTTGGCAAAACGCGAAGCACAGAGAAAAAATTATTGGTGCGGGATGAACAGGGGGGATCAGTGAAGCTAGCCCCGTTAGGACCTTTCGGACTTAAGAAAATACCGCGAAGCCCCGCAACCTAGAAAATCCACTCGTGCTAACCATCTCCACCCAAGGGCAACGGAAGGATCGGTAGAGAATTGAACAAATTGGCCAAATTGAAGTGGCGGTTGGAAAAAATAAACTCAATCAAAACATGAAATCTTCATCCAACAAGCTCATTAACTGTTGGTTACTGTAATACCAGTCCCCGAGATCAATAGGGGAATAATCATTGGCTTGGAGCATATCCATCTCCGTTTCCATGTCTGTTATGACATTGGCTTGCACTGTGTCATCTGAAAATTCTGCATGATTGATAAACGGAATCGCGTCGCCTGGAAGCTTAGACATTCTGGGTTCAATGTGAAGTCTTGCAGCTTGACACAGGAGGTCATATAGTTGATAGGCATGCTTGGGTGATTCTTTGTCATCCGCTTGATGTTTCAAGGATGCTGCAAAATCATCCAAGCGGCCGAGATCAGCAATATCGGAGCGGTAAATAGAATGGGTGAATAGAATACTAAACGGGACGAACGGGGTATGTAACAGTGCCCTGTAACCCTTCAAATTAGTAAAGACAAGTGATTAAACGCACTCCTCCCAAAGGCCCCATCCACTTACCACGTTATATATTTGGTGACCAGCAAAGGGTCTCTGCAAGCGCGAACTATGGACATACATTGCTGGTGTATGTCGAATGTTTCACGAGCAGCAGCAAGACACTTCTCAAAGATTTCTGAGTCTTCCGTGACAGGGATTGCCCTGAGAATCAGAACAAGCAGCGAGGACTGACACACCCAGCCACAATGAAGGTAGACCATTCTCATGGGATTCTCCTCAGAGTCTCCCAGTTTGCTTGCGATATTCTATAATATTTTATGAGCGATTCTGAGTATTGCAAATAAGAAAAAAAAATAATGCAAACGTACAGAGATATCAAAGCGCGACTCTTCAATAACAGCCTTGATTTCCTTCGTAAGCTCTTGTGCTATTTTGCCGCGCCTCTCTGCAGACGAGGACAACGCAACCGGGCTATACAGTTGGTTGTAAACCTTTCTCTGGATTCTGGCAACTTTGGTCGTTCGTGGTTCAGTAGGATCGATCGGCAAAGTAATGTCTGTATCCTGAATTCCCGAAGATCGCCCAAGTCTTAAGGACAGCCCGCCTTCAAGACTATAAACGAACCAAAAAAGAGTCTCTGTGTAATTTTGTATGATCTCTCCGGGCCTTCTGGCTAACCTAAGGCGATGGTAACCTAGTGTTTGGCAAAGGCTCAAAGCTGATGAGATCAATGTCCATGCCCTCGAAGCTTTTGAATCTTCAATAGAGTGCAAGGCCTTGAGAATGTTAGAAAGTGCGATTTGCGCCGATAGTACATCCTAACTTACAGCAAGCGTCAATGCGGCAATTACCTCAGCCGAGGCTGGTAAAAGCAGCGGCAGTCGTGGCAACGATACGTCAAGGTTTGACCGGCACATGTAGGAGAATTCTCGTGAGTTTTCGACACCATGGATGGCCATGTGTTCCGCAAAGACATATGATAAGAAGCCATTGGCAATTATGAATTCTATTTCGGTATAGTCACTCACTGCAAAGTACACTTTGCAGCAAATTTCTTCAAATTTCTCCAGAGGAAAAATCTTGCAGATCCAGGTTATCCTGCTGTAATCGGCGTGCTCTGCCATTTCAAATATGAGTTTATGATAGAATGAATGGGTTGGAGACGCACTCTTAGACCATCTTAGAATTTCCACAACAGATTCTAGTGGCGGCATGGATGTTTCTCTTTGAAGCTTTTCGGCCGTGGGTCCAACCGGTTGGAGACTGTGGGCGATTTCGGGACTATCCAAAGCACTTATCAGATTTCTCAAAGACGCCAGAACTTGGGTAGAATCGTGCCCTGCTATAATCAAATCATTGTCGCTGTTTGCTGCTCTTTCAATGATATCTTTGACAAAATCGATGACGTGAGCCGAATGATCCCATAGCGGAATGGTGATAGATGGAGCCTCTGATGGCGGAAGCACATGGCAACCGGTTTGGGGCTCATTCAGTAAAGTAAAGGCACCTTTGCTTGTGGAATTGACTGTCGAAGCATCGTTTACTGGCTGGGCATGGATGTTGCTGCGTCTACCTGATTCTTCGAGAAGGCGTCTGATGGCATCGACATTGTGCACAATACCGTCAATTTTGCGCTCGCTTCCAGTAGAAATAGTATTAGCAACACGAAAAGTCGGAAATTTTTCTTCCAGCGTACTATTCTGCTAAGATCAAGACTCTCTGCTTGGAAGCTACAGCTTTGGTTGTGACTGTGCTGTGGGTGCAATCAACCCGAGCCGACAAGCAATTTGAACAGGGCGAACCTCTGTCACATCCAATCTACCAGCCATCGAACTGTCAGTGTTTTTTTCTTTCCTTTGTCCGATTTCCAAGGTAAAAACAACCAACCTTTCGTGCTCGGCATTGATCACACTAAGGACGAGGTTAGTCAACAGGATCGCAGGCGGGTGGGGGTCGTACAGAGCGGCGCGCAATCGCTGGTCGACCATTCGGTCTTGGCCTGGAATCATTCCCGCGGGATTCCATATCAGATGATTTCTAATGATGAAAAGCCAACAATCTGCTTAAGGTGACTAGAACTGGTTCAAACCGGTCGAGATGACGATGACAAATCCGCCGGAAACGCGCGGGTTTCCGACAGTCTTCAGCGTAGTGGGGCTTCTGTGGGGTTTTTCTTGCTAGTGGTGCCAATCGCGATGCGTCGTTGCGGTACATCCCTGCATCGCTCACTGTATAGCGAAGGTGTTTTAGAATGGGCAGTTATTTGCAAAGAGATCCATCATGAACTCGAATCGCTATAAGAAGTTGCTAACTATCTCAATATTGAGAGAAAAAGTATCACCACATTCAGTCCGAAAACACTTAGATCACAGCTCAACTACACTTCACCATGACTCAAAATATCCTCATCACCGGCGCTGCTGGCTTCATGCATGTCATCTCATGTCCTTTTATCGCAGTTAACTAACCTCTAGTAGTGGCGGTTCCCTTCTTGCGCACCTTTCATCCAGGAATGACGACTTATTCAATCCTGTTAAATTTTATGCCGCAGTTCGGTCTCAAGAACAGGCCGAAAGTTTGTCAAAACTGGGCGTTGGTGTGATTCAGGTCGACCTCACCGACAATGCGTCGGTCCTTGAGGCCATCCGCCAAAATGAGAGTATGTTCAACAATATGGGAATTACTAACATCTATTTTACTAATTAAACTTTAGTCAACATCGTCGTTCATACGGCTGGCGCGATAGACTCACGCATGGTGTCCAACCTCATTAATGCACTCGGTCAGCGACGCCGAGAGAGCGGTATTAAGACGCATTACATTCATGTAATTCTCCAAACACATAATTTAGACATATTCTAATATTCATTTAGTCCTCAGTAGCCACCATGTTTTCTGAAGAGGGCGGATGGCCATTCGGAGAGGTCAAAGATACAGACTGCATTCTGGAGAAAGAGAAACAGATAACAGAACCCAATCCAGTCCGACAAGTAAGATTTTATCCATTCGATACATCATGTCTAGTCAGGATTGCCCTTTAACTTCCATTACAGAACAACATTCTCGTGGCAGAAGAGGGTCAAGCACAAGAAGTCATCACTTTGAATGTCGCTGTCCCAATGGTTTGTAAGTGCAATCTACTCACAAAGCACTATTTCACAATTATGTAGGAATCATTATTAATGTCTTCATAGATGGAAGAGGCCGTGGAGAATGGAGAAAGCTCTCCGTAAACATCCCGGCTTTGACCAGAACTAGCATCAAGCTTAAAACTGTCTACAAATTTGACAAGGACGGAGTAAGTTTCTGTATCCAGAAGATTTCACCTATTCTACATCTTCCATTGCGGTGAAATCTTCCTCATCTGATAATCGATTTTGGTAACTAATATTATTTAAGAGCCCCCCAGCCGTGCACATCGATGACCTAACCGCCCTATACACCCTGTTGCTGGAAAAGATTTTGCAGCAAGATCAGACGCTCCCCATCGGTAAAAACGGCTACTATTTTGCAATGGCCCATAGATCACCTTGGTGGAAGGTCATGGATGGCCTTTCTGAAGCCTTGTACTCACGCGGGTTAATTACAGAGCCAACGGTCCATATTTGGCCCAACGATGACATGGCAGCACAAAACCTTGGCTTTCCTCGCAAATATCTACGTGCAATTGGAACATCTAGGTAAGTAAATTTGAATATTTTATGATAATCCACATTAATAGTTGCCTTTAGTGGGGAGTTAGTTCCAGTTAATGCCTATCAGCTGGGATGGAAGCCAAATTGGAATGAAGAGAAGTTTTTCGCCAGCTTGGATGACGAAATTCAGGCTGTGCAGGAGCTTGACACGGTCAAAATGAGTCTTTTTGACACATTGATTACTGAATAATGGGAATCGTGCCCAGGGCAACATTCACTAGCGATCCATCTGACGTGGTAGCTGTAATCAGATAGCCAAGACAAAATGGATACAAAATCCGTCATCCCCTTTGTTACAATCAAATATCGTCAACCCAATACTATTACCCATGAGATAGATCAATTTTCCCATTTTGGACTTTCCTGCCTGATCTGTAACGTAGAAATGGCCTAAACCAAACCTGCAACTTTTATTTGTTCTCTACTCCGATAGGTTGGTGTTTGGCTTATAGGTGCTAAGCTATTCTCTTTAGTTAACTTGCTGCCTATCTCCCACTAAAATATGTTGGCACAGCCAAACTGTTTTTGGCCTCTGAATTATAATCTTTCCTTTTGCAAATAGGTGACACGGTAACTATAAAATTGGCAGAAACAAATTAGAGAATATTTGACTGGATTCTTGGTCACGAATTACAAATCAAGCAAATGTGAAATGTGACAATCTAGATATTTTTTGTAAAAATAACAAAGCCGTCCAGCAACATCATCTTCCCAACAGATTGAGGTGGGCTGTGCAAAATGACCAAACTACTCTATATGCGTGCTGCATCTTCATGCACACCCTTAGTCTCTGAAATTCTAAAAACATATTTTATGGCATGTGCCTTTCCGGCTTTGAGGTTTTCCAATGCGGTCTGAATCCCTCCGAGACCACCAGGCACCACCAAATGAGGCTGTGGTTTAAACCAACCAGTCAGCAAACCACGGGCAAAGTATCGAAAGATAAGGAACCCAAAGTCTTTCTCGTCATTATGAACCGTGCCGACACTGGTGATGGACTTTTCAATGTATGAAGGAATTTCCTTGTAGTCTTTCCCCGGTAGGATAAGTGAAATTTTGGAGCCTTCAGCAAGGACCTTGCTAAGGTTAATAAAGCTGCCGTGTTCAGACACGGCATCGAATGCATGATATAATTTAGCTCCACCAAGTGCATTTTTTAAGCCTTCAACGACTGCAGCGTCCCCGTTACGGTAGTCAACGATTGTATCACCCTTGCTTCGGTCAAGAAATTGCTCAACATGGGATGCGGAGCTACCGGCAATACCAATGATTGGGTGGATATTGCTTCTTTGGGCCAGCTGAACGGCGTAGGAGCCAACGGCAGATGACGCACCATAGATGACGAGTGGTAGTGCCTTGGTTGCCGGTCTCCAAGGCTCTGGCAGCCCCAATCGGAGATATAGCGCCACTGCAGCGGTTGCAGCGGCAAGTGGAATAGCTGCAGCCTCTGGTAATTTGACGTCTTAGCATCCCTCCACTTCACCGAAACTTTTTATTGTTGCGTAGAAGTTCATATCTTACCCTCAAAGCTGGTTTCAGATGGGAGGTGGAACGTTGTATGTTGCCACGCAACAGCGTACTCTGCGTATGACCCGTGAGGTGCACGTATCTCATGAAAAGCAGCCACACGGTCTCCAGGCTTGAATTCTGTCACATTGGCCCCCACCGTATGGATGATTCCAGCAATATCATCACCCTGATTTAGTGAAGTGTTTGTCCATTCCGGCACTTTCCAGTCCTTTGGGTTGGAACCGCTCACAACCACCCTGACAACAACCTGGTCGGCATTGGGCTTTGGGATTGGAGAGTCAACAATTGTCACTTTAGGGCCTGTATGATGTCAGAATTATTCAACAGTGGATGATCTGCGGCACAAACCTTTCGATACAAGAGCTTCCTTCATTGTTGGCGATTTGTTTTGGTCGTCAATTCTGTGAGTAAGATATGACCTCTCGGTCTGAAAACTGATTTAAATTGCTAATTTTAATTTTGCGAGGCAAAATTCGTTGCACTTCCATTTTAGTAGCTTGTTAAATAGCCAGCAATCTCATTCAGTCACCAAGTGACGTGATGAGCACATCATTCTCTCCAGATTATTAAGCCATGAGGGGTAGATTCTGCCGAGGCAGATCTTACCCGATGCAAGCTTCAGATTGGCTCCAATTGGTGTTATTAATTAGGTAAGCATTGAAATCGAAGAATGCGATTAACTGGGCTAATAATTTGAAGGGCAGTTTATTGTATGGCAGTGGTTCACCAAGCCCTTCTTTTCCAAACTTCGCGATGAAATTGCCTAGGAAAGTTTTGCTAATTGTGCAAAATTTAAAAGTCTGAGTAAATTTTATATTGAAAGTCAACGTACCAACAGGAAATCTACGTCACCTTTTAGCACTGCGATGATGCACCCGCCAGCTCATCATCATAATCTTTTTCGCTTGATCTCGTGATCTTTGTCTCCATGGTCTTCATAATGCCTTGGATATTTTGGTATTTCTCTATCCCGATTTCTTCTTCGTTAATGGGTTCCACTTGTGATGTATAACCAGTGTTGTCGAAAGTGTTGTGGTCGTCAATACGACTTTGCATAATTGTGGGTTCTGTGGTATCGCCGTATTCATTTAGTGGGTTGCTGGCACGAACAACCTTTCCAATGAGTTCGGCCATGTTCATTTCAATGTGTAGCTTTAGAAGATACACAAGAGGATGAAACTGAATATAGCTGTGCGTGAAAGGATCAGTGTCATCGGTACATGGTATAATCTATGGGAAAGGGTCATACACAAAACTATTAGGTAAAGACATCATGGATATCAGCAGAATCTGTTTTTGCAAGTCAATATCAATGCAATCTCCCTATGCATTCTAGGAAGGAGACCCACATCAAGACCTATAGAAAATACTACAAGAATCAGGTTTGCGTGATATAATGCAGTATATTTCCGTAGCCCGTTTTCAATTAGACGCCTTTTAACAGTGACTATGAATATAATGTTTAGGGTAGCATCCATGAGGCCGAAGATGACCTTTTCACAGCGATCCCATATATCGTTAACACGGATATACGTTTCGTTGATCTGGAGGCGAGCTGGAATCCAGATACAGAAGACACTAATATTGATCGTGAGAAGGGTAAAGAAACAACCCCACTTGAGTCTAGTTGCGTGTTCTCGAACAACCAGAAGAAGTCCGACTCGGTTGATAATGATTTGAATTAAGCACTGTACTTGGGTTGACCATGTAACAACTATTTCACCATTGTTAATATTGTATTCTAATCAACAAGGGCTGGCGAATACTCACTAATGAAAAAGAAGAACTACATGCTTGGTTGAATATATGACCGCAGATACATCCAGCATATTATACTCAAAGAAAGACTAGAACAGATTTCCAACCATATGAGAGTGATGTAGAATGTAAATCGTTTCTTCCGCCGGAATGTCGATATAGTCTGCTGTAGCGCTTTGCTACAGTTAAAGATGATTGTACCAAGAGAGAATCCCCAAGCGACAGAAGCCACAATCATATCTATCTGATTCGGCAAATCTGGTTTGTAGTTATCTGGCACGAATAGGCCCGGCATGGTGACGGTTGTATTGGGGCTTCGCCGAGTAAAGGAACGCAGCATGCAACATTCAGCCGCCAAACCATCCTTTTTGGAGCGACACCTTTCTTTACGAAACGTGCAGAGAAGAGAAAAAGAAATCTTGCCAAATGGATCTGGGACAGAGCAAAGTTTTAATGGCACTCGAAAGCGCAGTGTGGCAAAATTCCTGACGGAAGCGGTGGCTGTGTTTAGGTTTCACCTTTTTACTCCTCGACCAGTCCCCATCTGTTTATCAAAACTCAACAATGGTTAGTCTACAAAAGCAAGAACATGCTAATCTTGTTCAGATGACGTAAAAAATATGAATCACCAGCATGGAGACCACCACAATCATTGTGAAAGAGAGTATGTTGAATCTCTAGATCTAGTAACAAGGAGCACTAGTTCCCAATTCCTAAAACAGAATCCATGGAAAGGCCGAGGAGGTTCTAAAAGCTTTCATAGGTAAGACATTGTTAGACTTTGAACACCCAACTCAATCATAATTTTGACCTTCGTTTGCTAGACCCAAGAAGGGCATAGCACATCCTTTTTGTGAGCACTAACGTTTTCAGCCATTTTCTTTTAGGCTTTCGAATCCGCACCCACCAGAACCATGTCTCCCGAGCCATGATGCAATTGCGTCGAAAGCGCCTAAACCTTAATTTACTAAAGGTGCCCGTACAATTCATACAGTTAAAAAATAAATAGATATAGGGTATTCTTGAATGGTTTGTCAATCTTTCCATCCCTCTTTTATGTATTGGAGAGTCAAGGTGGCGAAAAATCTAATGTTTATCGGACTAACTTCGATCTAAAGATACAACGGCCGGCTAGCTAATCGCCTTCAACTTCAGATAATATCCCGTGTAACGTGGCCCTTCCATAATTTATTCCATCCGATTAACAGTTTAGACATTTGATGCAAACAACATGAGTAGTGGCCCTGCTCAATGTTCTATCGGTTCCCTCCCGGTTGATTGATCTAAGGTTGGTTATGCTCTCTCCCGATACCAATCGGGTATGAGCATCACATGCTGCCGTACCACTTTCCCTAGGATAAAATGAGCAATGGTCTGTAAATCTTCAGTGAAATTGACATACTCTGCCAAGTAGCAAATTGTGCCTTTTTCTATATAGATGGACCCTGCTCCTCGAGAAAGAGCATTATCCATTCTGGAGCAGTGGTCAATGCTGAGTCCTGCATACATGAGTCGGCAAGATTCTGTAAAGTTCTCTCCGGTGCACATGTAGACCTATATATTACCAATAAGTATATCAACTGGAAAGAAACTAGCGGCTCTCACGTTTCCTGGCTGTCGTTCATCAGGTTTATAGTCTGTTGAGTTTACCCGAGCTTGGACCTCTTCCGCATCCAGGTAAACATTTGGAGCTGCTGGCCAGCCCCCATTACTTGGGGGCACGACGTTTGGGGGAAGGCACCAAGGGTCTGGAGCGGCTGAGAAGCCGGTTGAGAACATGGCTGATGCAATCGCAAAGCTAAGGATGGCCTTCATTTTGACGGATCAGTTGAAAGTTGAAATTCACAAGTGTCTTGCTTGAAAAGCTATTGGCAGTTTTTAATGTCCGGAGAGCTAAATTATCTGAATTACTGACAGTTGTTCTTATAATAATTCTTAGAGCGCATATTTCAAACGACCGCATTTTATTTACACGAACCGTACAGAATGTGGCTACACTACATGTAGGAACTACATGCAGTGCAGATCCCTCACGTAAGCAAATGCAACCGTCAGCTGTATGCCAAGGTTGAAATTAACCATAGCCGGACTACCTATACGAGACCACCCATGTTGCTGTAAATCCTGACTCAATTTCAGTGATCTGCGAATAGCGCGGCAAGTCACGAGTGCAATAGTAGAAAACAGTAAATACGTTCTTGATTGAGTCTGAAGCAAGCTTTGCGACGCAGATCAATGAAATTGTCAAGTTTAGCATGCAAATCGAAAATCGATCTTATAAGGCAACGTTGCATCCGAAGTAGTAACACTAACTACCCAATACTCCACTTCTCAGGCGACAATATTCGTATTTGTGGATAGCATGCACGATGCCCTGAAGCCATGCATTAGGCGCAACACAAGAATCGTATAGACTTGTTAGCGGAATCTAGCCGGTGATTACACCGAAAACGTAAATAGCTCAGTTACTTACTGAATGTGGAACTTCCCGAACAGAGCCATCTCACCGTATGACTTGGTATTGGATCAAAGCTTCCCAGTTAGTTTTCACGCCCCTGGATTTGCCGGTGTTTAGGCCTAAACAATCAGGAGACCTCGTGTATAGTTAATGAGTTCCGATTGGCAATTATTTGAGGGCAGGCTCATGCGTGCCCACCAACGTAGCAACTTTATGATCACATTGGAATTTTGATTTGCTGTTCATTCAAGCGCACCCCTACAATTTATCTTTGAGCTGATGTCTCGGCGGTAAGCGGCACAAACCACCGTCCTCTATGAGTTTTTATCCATATGTACTAACTTCATGATGCGTTTTATAAGTTTTACGCAGTTATTCCAAAACAGGTTCTCAAAGATTCGCCAAAGCGTTTCACTGCCTCATCAACATTGTTGAAAGAGGAGGCCGCGAAGGTAAGCCTATAGAAGACATCACCGCAAGGCCCTCTTGTTGTTGGATAAAACCAACTTCCTCTCGCAATCAGTGTTCCGTGTGCAATGGTCTCCTTCCATATTTCCTCTTCAATATCTGTCGCTGCTCGGGAACCAGCTTGCGGATGTTTTGAGCAGTCTATTTTGACCCACAACTGAAATAGCGTATTAGTATCATTGAAAATAGGTGGTATCACGGTTCATAACTCACAAACATACCTGCCCCCGGAACTTGCCAACTGGCAACTTCTTTGGGAAGGTAGAGACCGCACGCTTTGACGGCATTGTCCCGGCGGTGAGAGTATTCCTTGCGAAGATGAATCAGCCAAGAGACAAATCCAGCATGGCCCCAGTGCTCGTCCAAGAGCTTGAATACAGCAAGCTGACTCAAGCCACTTGGGCCTTGGGTTGAAACATCTGCATGAGCCTTGTATCGCTCAACGATCTGATTTGAGGCCGTCAGCCAGCCAAGACGTAGACCAGGACCGAGAATCTTGCTGAAAGAATCCATCCGTATGACCCGCCCATCTGTATCCACGGTGAGGTAGGATGGAATAATGTCTCGTAGAAAGTCTCCAGGCGTCTCGGTGGCTGAAGGCTGTGATTTCATCTGCAAAAAGTAATATGGGTCATCTTCCAAAATAAGCAAATCGTGTTCCTGAGCAACCCGGTATAGACTTTGCCGACGCTCAAGGCTCTGTGTTGCTCCCGTTGGATTCTGACCAGTTGGGACAAGATACAGAAGAAACGGTTTGCGAGCGCCTTGATGATCTGCTGGATTCCAATCATCGAGTGTTCTTTTCAGCTTGCAAGGCAGAATGCCTTCCTCGTCCATTTCAATGCCAAAAAATTCAACACCCATTGGTTTTGCAGTTTCGACCGCTGCCACGAACGTGTAGCTGTCCCCCAAAATAAAGTCCCCGGGTTTGGTGAACATCCTCAACACCATATCTATAGCAGAGGTGTTACCAATCGTCATAGTGCATTGCCAGTCTGCATATGGAGGGTTGTGTACAATTTCTACATGTTCAGTAACCCAACGAAGCAACTGGGCAGACCCGCTACCTTGACCATAATTCAAGGCTACTGACAAGTCGAAGATGCTATTGCCATTGGAAAGGTCATATTTGCCCGCCCGCAGGACGTTGCCGACAGGTGCGTTTACTGGGCAATCAGCTGAAGTCGGAAAATCTGTTGCATGAAATTCGATGTTTTGAAATGGAAAATATTCCGGAAGAGGAACACCACCACCTAAAGAGATAATACCGGGGTTTTGCAAATACTTGAACGCTCCCTTCAACGATGAGCCAGTCCGATGATCGGATTCAAAGCTGAAACGATCTAAAATTTAGAACCATTAGTATTTCGGTTCTTTTTCTTTTATTTGCCGACTGATAAATTAACAGTCTCGGGGGAAACTTACGGTCCCATCGCAAAGCATATTGTTTCAGAGGGCAGTCCTTAGCCTTGAATAGCTCGCTACTGCAAGGAGCTGCAACTCCCCATTGAGCCACATCAATGTCACAACGCTTGGCCTTCAAAGAAAAAGTCCGATGCATTTTCAACAACAATTAATATCTCTAATCTGTAAGGCTCAATGAATGTGGTAGCCTAAATATTCGGTTGGGGTGGCTCCTCATTATTATAATCCAAAAGGTTGTGTAGACACCAAGGAGGTTATATTAACTTTAGCGTTATTCCGGTTATTAATTCTCTCCAATCGGCTATTTTTTTCTTATTTCCCCGAGATAACAAAGAATCCTTCTGTCTTAGAAAATCAGTCGCATCAATCTCTGACTCTGATATGAGGCTGCGGCGATTTGGATCGATACTACACAACGGCAGAGGTCCACTCGACGCCGACGCCTTTTGCTCGACATGTCATCCAAAGGGCGTGCCCTACCTAGTATGTGAAAGGTGGGCCTATCACGGATGCCACCACACCCTAGTACTGTATGTAAAAGGTGGGCCTATCATGGGTTCCATCACGCCCTTTTCGATTTGCTGGATCTACAGTTAGTTTGAAATCAGTTTGTCAAGTTCGCGGAAAATTTCCCAAATATGTAAAAGAGGAATCTAAGCGAATCAGGGCTGGGGAGTGATTTTTTATGCTAAATTCTGATTATGTGGCTGGTTTGTAGTTTTAGTCAAGTACTGCACACCAGAACAAGGTGGTCATAATTAAATCTGATATCAACTAATTTGTATCTGTTCTCGTCTCGTCGTTGCCATTCAAAATTCAAGTGCTCGCAAACAATTGTTTATATTTAGTCTAAGAGAAGTCCCATCCATGCTTTCCATTTTTCTACTTTACTTCTATCCTTTACATACCAGCTCAGCAAGATCGCAAAGGCGAAACCCACAATGACCCTGCAATCCACGCGACAACACCACCACATTATCGTGGCGGTAGAAAACTTTTTCCTCCCAACTCCAGTCTTTGATCTCCCGTCGCCTCATACTTATGATTTGAGAGAATACCAACAAACACACCCTGACGAATTAGTCAAGCGAATCAGGGACGCCGAAATCGTCATCATCAATAGAATCCCTCTTGGACAAAACGTGCTTGCTCAAGAAGTAACACCAAATCTCCGCATGATTTGTGTGGTCGCGTCGGGAACTGACTCCGTGGATAAGGAGGCATGTCAAAAACGGGGCATTGTGGTCACCAACACACCTCATTGCAATACATCGGCGGTAGCAGAACATGCCATTGGCTTGTACTTTTCTGTTCGTCGAAAGATTCCGTATACCCACCAACTGACTCAAATTTCAGAATGGCCAAGCTGGGGGCTGAAAATGAATGCTGTCCTCGACGGCCCAGACGGAAAATCACCACGAACCTGCTCTGGAGAAGTTGCTGGTATAGTGGGATACGGTGCCGTAGGCAAGTTGAACAAGTGATCCAGTTGACGTGTCCATTATGCTAATATTATAAATTAACAGGCAAGAAAATAAGCAAATTAGCAGAGGCATTAGGCATGAGAGTAATGGTATCTAGCCGCAAAGGGAAATCACCGCTGGGTGACCAAGTATCATTTAACGAGGTGATGCGTACTGCATCCGTGGTATTTTTGTGTATGCCGAGAACGCCAGAAACCGCCAACATGATCTCAACACACGAGCTTTCACAGATGCAGGCGGATGCAATCTTGGTCAACGTTTCCCGTGGTGGCACAGTGGACGAGGAAGCGCTTGTGAAGCTTTAAAGGCACGTCAAATTACTGGGGCTGCTACTGACGTCTACCTCCAGGAACCAGTCGATGAGCAAAGCAGTCCACTGATCGGTTCTCGAGTTAAACACCTGAACTTAGTCACCACGCCACACTGCGCATGGTGTTCGGAAGAAAGCAATATCAACACCAGGAATACATTGGCAGAGAATGTCTCGGCGTGGATATTAGGAAAACCTATGAATGTTGTATCCTAAAAAGCTTGGACAGAGAATCCTTAGGCAGATTATTTTCGAAGGTCCACGAAAATATATTGCCGAAGTTCAACCAGGATTTTCAGTCCGTGCGGCACACCATCCATGTCCCGGTTCGGTCATTATTTTGCTTGAGCAAAGCCTCGGCTATCATCACGACCTGGATCAATCTAATCTATCGTTGGAAGCTGGACCGTTCAATCTGGGTGATTGGCTCATCTGTTATGATAATGATAAATTTTGTGATTCAGTATAGAAATTCCGGTTGAATATCGGTAATCCCGATTTCAACTAAACAAATCGAAATGCAATTTGTGTTTTTGACAACAGACTTCATTTTTCGATGTTCCAAATCGGCTCTTAACGACTACCCGCTCAAACAAGTTTATCGTGTGAGTAAACTATTTGAACCAATTACGCGGATGTCACTCAAATATTGCGAAGAAGTCTTACCGACTTCTAGTAAAATCCACCTTTCAATTGCATGGTGGTAGGCTCATTGAGAGAAGCTACGCCTTAACGAAGGAGCTATAGGGTAAACCGATTGTCGCGTGGAAAATATTGAGGAGATAAGCATGGACGCGACGCGGGTCTTCGCGTGTGGGTTTACGCGTTGACCCACCCTCCCTTGTGGCGTCACTGAAATCTACCTGAAGACTCGTAATTGCCAAGTGGATAATGTCCTTGATATCAGTTTTAATCAGTAGCCTGTAGGTTTTATGAGAGAGCAAACTTGCACACCCGCACTTAAACGAAAATTTAGCCTGCTCATTCATTAGTCGGTTGGTTGTTGGTAATTCGGGCTGTGGGATCTGGGTGAAGTGTTTCAAGTGCTGAAGCACTTCACCATTCCCTTCATTTGGCTGTGTGTGAAACAATCTGCCAAGTCAGGTGCTACAGCTCTTAAGCAAGAATAAGAAAGAAATAATAAAGGAGGATATTATATATAATCAATTGAAATTGATGAACGATGCCCTTTTCTTCTGTTTGAAAGATACATTCTCGTTTCATTGTTGATTTATCTGCTTGAGAGTGGGAATGCAAGCTCACACAGATCTCACCATGGCGCTGACTTGTGCACTGCCACTCAAGACCATAACCAACAGATCGAGAAGGTCAGTCAATCGGAAGTTCGGCAGATGCGCACACACTAATGGAGAGAATAGCCTGCTATTGAAACGCAATGCTAGCCGATGAGCCGGCGCAGCAACCAGAGCCAACAGTGCCTCATGGAGATAGTTTAGGTGAGTTACGGGGATCCACCTTTTGGGATTACCACAAAGGATCACTGGATAAATTCCTTGGATAATTCTCTAGTGGAAAGGGGACTTGTTATTTAATAAACCCTCTGATCACTCAAGGGACTAGAGGCTTACTCAAGTTGTGTTGATAGCTCTCATGGATATTCTAGCTGGCGGTTTTGGCATCCATTTTTTTTTTTTTTTTGGCATTGGTCGTGATGAGTACATAACCGGAAGTTTGAAGACTTGGGCAGCGTTTGAGCCTTTGAGATCCCAATGCAGACAAAATCCACCAAGTCATGCCAGCCAACACTTAACCCCCTTGGTAAATAATATTGCCAAGGACTAGAAGGATCCAAAGGTATCAACTTTATTAAAAGGATGATACTCAAAAAAGAAATCAAGAACTTTCCAACCTTTGCTAATATTTGCATTGCTACACAATATTTCTTCAGCCAACAGTTCATATACCAACCAACATTAGTACGAATCAAACTCGGATAATCGGCTTTTTGACGACAAATTCCTTCTATGATATTCAAATATTTCTGAGTGATTTCAATTTAGGAACTAGAAACCCAGAAAGCTATATAACTGAAGCCATGGCCGTGATACTCTGACTGAACACTAGACCACTTCAACATTTACCCATTCAATATCCCAATATTACTATGGCTCTCCTTCACTATTTTCAGATATTCCTTCTGGTTCTGTTCAGCAACTGCACTACCGCTGCTTCCGAAAATTTCTTTAATCTTGTTAATGGCAAGGTTCGCGAACCCTTGGGACATATGGCAAGCATCCCGACCAGAGCTCCGACCGGTATCTCAACCATTACACCCGAACCAATCCTAGATCGAGACATTACCATTCATCGTGGTTTTGGAACTCCCACAACAGACCATTTGCACTGCCAAGTTTGCACTCGAGCTGCGGTTAATGAGGATGAATGCCACTCCATCAAGGGCTGCACGGTACAGACCTCCCATATGACACTAAATGCTGGAACCACAAAGGTTAATGTCGGAACATTGACTGGAGAATCTCTGTACACAAGCGTTTCGAGTGCCCTGGAAAAGATTTGCCCGACTCCAACAAAAGAGCATGTAACATCCTGCAGTGGAGAGGTCACTATCGACAAGAAGAAGGTGCCATTTGTGTCCAGCGAGTCTATTGAATACGGTGAACTGGTTCTCGATGTTGAGGTCAGTAATTATACTACGGAGCATATGAGAAAGAGGATGATTCAGACCATTGCCAAGTCCTACCAAGAAGCGGCCAAGGGGAAAAACTGTAAAAAGCACAACTTTATGTCCTTGGAGGCACGATCAAAGACTTCATGGTGGATACCATCATTCTTTAGGAGAGACGTGCCCCATGAAGAATCTGGCGAAATTACGCTTTGCAACTCAATCGGTAAGTTGACGCACGGTTGAATCTCCTTTAATCTCGCGAACACCGTTTTACTAACGCAATGATTTTTGTGTAGACTTTTCTGGGCCGCGTTTTCTTCCTGATTGGTGGCTGCGTGATTCAACAGCCCTCGGACCCCCAGAATACTACATCGACGCTCGCCTGAATTTTAAGTTGGGTTCAGGGGGTCCCTTTGATTGCGCCATTCTGGAGGAGGGCATTGCTGCATTTGCATTCATATTCCCAGAATTGGCAGGCGTAGATGCCGAAATAGAAGCCTTTCTCTCGGTAATTTGTGGAGAAGAGTAAATATATTGAACTTGAGCCGTTCGGGATCAGAAGAGGCTGGGCAACTTGATGCATATCTGGAAACTTGTAGTTGAGAAATTTGCTCAAAGTTTATTAAAAAAATTGTGCATCAGAATAAAGCACATAGACTCTTATACATGTTCTTTCTTGCCTTAAAGGTGTTTGCAATAAGATGAACAATCCAGTTGAGAAATTATCTCTTTTTAAGATTTCCTCGTTCTCCAGTCACAAGAGAAATCTTGAACTGGAACTCTCACTTGCCATTTTCTCCAGAAGCCATTTGTACCATTTTTGTTCTATAAGAATGAAGTAGACAAAGTTTGCCGCGACCTCTAATTTACAATTTATGATTAAAGCTCAGCACTGATTTGTCTAACGGTAGATTCCGAAAACTTTTATATATTTCCAGGACGTCCGGATTCGCTACCGTAGCACTGATGATTGTGCTGCGTCCCGAAACAGTGTGTTTGACGTTGGTTTCGCACTTTTTACCATTGATTGTGTACGGTATATCTTCAACCGGGAAAATAAACCTAGGGACATGGCGAGGCGTATACTTTTGTCGGATTGCAGCCTTCAAGGCTCTTTCAATCTCAGGATTAAAACTTTCATGCTCTTTCATTTTAACGAAGAGCAAGACTCGTTCGTCAGGATCACAATCTCGTTTTTGGCCGACACAGATGCTATCGGAGATTGCAGGGAATGTCTCTACGACGTTGTAGATCTCCGAGGACCCAAATCTTACCCCTGATGGATTCAGCACGCCGTCTCTGCGTACTTGTTAGCTGATAAACAGGCCTGCAAAATGTTGGAACTCACGACCGTCCTAGTATCACTAAACCCCTTGTCTCCCCGAGCAGTTGAATGAAGTCGCCTTGGCACCAAACCTTCGGGCCATAGCGCTCGAAGTAAGAGTTTTTATATTTTGATGATCCATCCGGTCCGTGGAATTTTAAAGGTTGACTTGGAAACGGCTTGGTACAGACTAACTCTCCAGGTTCACCTGAGGTCTCAATCGAGATTGGGTCAGAGCGCGCAGCGTCAAAAATTTCTACTGCCATGCCAAGAGCCTTGGCCTGAATTTCACCAGGATAAACAGGGAGCAGTGGAGTTCCTCCGACAACTAGAAGAAATTCATCAGTAATTGTAATTTTAAAATCGAACGGCGCCAGAGACGTACAACAACCGGCAATATCCGTTCCACCACTCATAGAAACAAGTTGGGCATGTGGTGGAAATGCTGTCTTGTAAAACCAGTCGTAAAGGTCTGCCGATAATACAGATCCGGTAGAAGTCACCAACCGCAGTCTAGACAAGTTGAATGATTTTTCTGCAGAACGATAAAGGTCAATAATATTCGAAAACAAACAAGAAAACAACGTACGAGGCACAATTTCTCTACTCCTGAGCTCTGAAAGGTATCGAGGGGATGTGCCGAAAATGCTAACCCTGCAAATTTTGTTAACGAGCTTTACTTTAGACAAGTTTCTTCAACACTTACCCAACT
This sequence comes from Calonectria ilicicola, assembly GCA_020809705.1. Taxonomy (NCBI): domain Eukaryota; kingdom Fungi; phylum Ascomycota; class Sordariomycetes; order Hypocreales; family Nectriaceae; genus Calonectria; species Calonectria ilicicola. Next base: position 138,474 of record CP085833.1, on the reverse strand, counting down.
TTTGCCGAAAGTTCCAATAATATAGTTGGCCTTGGATAGAATGGGGATCCATCATACAACAGCATGCCTGACCCCGACGACAGATTGACAAAGTTCAATACCCACATCACCCATGACGTCTAGTTCAACATGAGATATTAAATATGGCGATGAATACCGGCGATAACTTACAGTTGTGTACTGGAAAACGACATCTTCCTTTCGTACATCGTGCTGTAGGAGCATGTCGGTTTTTACTTTCAACGCGACCCCCTAAGTCATATCCATGGTTAACCATGCAACCTCTAGGAAGACTTGGATAGAAAAATCTTACCCCGGCTGAGTGAACAATGCACTTAGGCTTACCTGTCTACCCATAGTCTTAGTTGATGCTGAGGGGGCAGAACGGGGTGCAACTTACTGTACCAGAAGAATAAAGTATGAAGGCTGGATGGCAAAATGGTAGCATGTTGAAATTTAGTTCGTGGCCAGTTCCTCGGTCGAGAAAGTGGGCGTATGTGCATCCGTGGCTAATTGCCGACACTTCCAAATCGAGATTGCAATATGGTAGTATGATCACGTCTTGAAGGTTTCCGCAGTGTTGATTCAAAGCTCGTGACCAATCCGTGATGCGATCCACGAGCTTTACCAACTTCCCAGAGTAGATGTACCCATCGTCTGCGAAAACGATTTTGGGGTCCACTTGTTGATACCGATCGATAATACCCTCAGATCCTAGATCAGGGGACGAGGATGACCAAATCGCACCGATTGACAATGTTGCCAAGCACAAAACCATTGCATGAACCGAATTTGATACTACCGCCGCAACCACGTCACCAGGAAAAACGTTGGAATTAACCATCGCATCACGGGCTAAACGGACGCGATTTCTAAGCTCTTTCCACGTGACGGTTTCAATTTCGTCCACGCCATCTCGAGCAAAGTAAATTGCAATACTGTCATCTTGACCTTTGCGCAAGAGGAACTCTGCAATGTTCATTTTCTCGTCTGGAAAGAATTGAGGAGGTGGAAATAGACGCCCTGAGACGATGTCCTAGACAATCATGTATGCATTAGTGCTCTGATGCAATCTGACCATTTGATTGAGATATGATCCTTTTTTTTTTTTTTTTATTGACTAACCTCATCGCGCAAGACGCGGCTAACAGGGCCGGATCCAACTGGTGGGATTTCTAGCCATGTGTATGCATCTCTCCAAAAAGACTGAAACGTCTCATCACCCACTGACCAGTCATGGAGGTCTTGATGGGTTTGAAGATTTAGACTATGCTTTTGGTTGACATAGGACATGAAATTTCCAACATTTGTGGTGGTGGTATCGCGAGGTGTCCATACAGGACTTGGGTGAGACGCGGACATGATAAGTTACCTGAGGTCCAGAACTTACTTAGGGCGGGTAATGATTGGTGCACTTGGGCGGTTGAATGATCCCAAAAAGGTTTGGCAGTGTTGGAACACGGTGAATTCATGCCCTGTTCGAGGCTCGCGGTTTTCAACCCAAGTCGATCCGGAATTTGCCTCGGCAGCCGCTCCTAGTGTGGCCCGGAGCCGAGTTAGCCAGGGTGAGAGCTGCGACTCGGCGATGACCGAGATGTCGGCATCGGCCGAGCACCCAGCCCAGGGCTAAGGTAAAAACCCTGGGAGAGTGAACTGGGGCTGAAACGGGATTGGAATGGTCTGTGACGAGGCTTTTAACCTATGCCTGCGCCATTCTTCTTTGAGAAATACACCACTGGTTCAATGCCCTTGGGCCCTTACCAATAGTTGAAAATGCGGGGTTGAGAAGTTGCCGGCTCCCCGGAGCTCCACGATCTCCCCGTGGGGTAATGGAGGAGCGAGGGATTAGTAGTACCGCACAGAATTTGAAAGGTGACGTACTGCATTGGGGAAGAGTGATGCATTCAATTTCTTCAATCTCCCTTTGTCTTTATGCTTTTTTCTTCTTCTCTTTTTTTCTTCAGGGAGAAATCAATGGTATTGGTAGGTTAGGATTTTTTTTGTATGCACCAGGAATGAAGGTATTATCGCACACAATAATTTGCTCGAAAAATAAAATGGTCTTGATTCCTACTTGAAAAAAATATTCGTACGAATCTTATTGCCACTAGGAACATCATGCGCCAATCCCCAGCGATCTAGGCCAATATACCCTGGTTAGCTGCGGAAACGACCGAGGTGCAATTTCATCAACTCGGCGTTCGGCCGAAAATTTATCTAACTTGATGTCTTGATGTTCGACCCACCTGATGCATCACAGCGTCGTACAGCCAAGATTCATCATCCCCTCCCGCATATTCTCTTGATGCACAATTATTTTCATCCCAGGTGTTACCAATGGTAGAAAGATCAAAGAACACGTCGTCAACAGGTACCTTGCAGCGTGCCTCGATTGCATGCCAGAGCTGTCGTCTTCGCAAGGTGAAGGTAAGCTAAGCCCCCACTCCCGACGTCTCCCCCACAGGCATCTGAACCCTCCCTATAGTGCGATGCTCAGTCCGGTCTATCAGATGGAGGGTGCAGCCCCTGCCGACGGGCGGGACAAGAGTGCTTGCTAGACCCTTCATCAGATGGAAGAAGGTTTGTTATGCGCTCTAAACATAGAGGATGGTGACTAAGGAAGCGAGGTAGATCCGTTAGCCGGAAGTTCGTAGACAAACTGCAACAGCGCATTGAAACACTCGAGGCCATCAATCAAAGAACGGCCAGCACACCGAACGAAAGCTCGAATGAAATTATAGAACTTGCTCTTGGAGATGCGTCTCTGCTGGCATGCGGTTTGAGGTAAGTTGATAAAAGCAATAGATGGATGGGCAGCATTATTAACCCTCTCAAGTACTCCGCAGTCCTCAAATATCGTTGATGCGGAACTTCAAAGTCACGCCATAGACCCAGCCTTGTCAAGGGCAACAGACAAGTGCAACCAACCTCAATCACCAACAAGAATAGTTGGCGGGATTTCCCAAGATAATTGTCGCAATGAATCACCAAGCTTCTATGGTGCAACATCTCACCCACATGTGGTATCACCTGGGGAAGAACCTCACACAGTTTCCTTCGATGAAATTGACGAAGTCGATATTGATTTCGATTTGAATTCACCCCACTTGCGAGATCACTTGTTCCAAGCCTTCTTCAAGTACCAAACTCTTTGGGTTGATATTGTGAACAAGGAATCTTTTTTCACACACCGGAAAAAAGGCAAGGATTCCCGTTGGTACTCTAAATTTCTTGAGAATGCGATTTTAGCGTGTAGCACCAGGCTGAGCACCTCCAAGTCTATTCGCAACATGGGCTCGAGGTATTGTGAATGGGCCAAAGATGGTGCCTTGATGGCAATGTCTGAACCAACGCCTGCAAATTTACAAGGGTTTTTGCTTTTGAGTGAATACGAGGTAACACAAGGCAATGATCGCCCAGGTTGGATGTTCTGCGGTAAGTATACCTGTCTGAAATAACTAAGGCTTTTAACTGATCGAGGTAGGTGTGGCATGCCGAATGCTCTCCGACCTTGGCCTGCATGAACTTGCAAGCGTTGTTGGTGAACCCAAAAAAGCTAGCGAGTCAAGTAAAGAAAGCGACCTGGCTTATGCTCTCTTATCGGCTTGCGTAGTGTACGAGGGGGTGTGGACTTTATATCTTGGGAGACCAAGCTCCATCCCAAGGTCTATCATGAATATTGTCATTTCACGCTGCAAGGCTAAGCGCAAATCAGATTCAGCGTGGCTCAACGCTTGGGTGGGACTTTGTGTCCCGATGGCTGAAATATCACATTTATTAAATGAAAAGTCCGCCGGAGACTCGGATAATTTTGCTTCTCTGCGGAAGTTGTTCAAACAGGTCGAAGAATGGTACGACAGCCTTCCGCCGCAGTTGACATACAACGAAAGCCGCCTGACAAATATGGAACCGGCTGGATATGGTTTGCATACTCAGTATTGCAAAGTACAAATTCTCATTCGACAGGCATTGCGCAAGTCGCCCAATGGTAAAAAGCGCAGATACTCTCAAATATCGAGCAGCTCAGGCCCTCGGACAATCACAGATGATTCTAATGCTGTAATCTATAAATATGCACTACGAACAGCACGCTTAGTTGTCACTTATCGCGAGGCCTTTGGGATGGAAAAGATTCCTTCTATTATGCTTGATAACGCTGTCGTGGCAGCTACTGCAATGATCGGACACATTGACAAAATATCAGATACGAGGGAAAAACAACGTCAGACAGCTTGGCTACGCCAGTTGATGAGGAGTATGGAGTTGGTCCAACCCCACTTTCCAATAACGGGCCGCATGTTGGATTCTCTAAGACAGATCTGCGGAAGCGGGCCACTTGGTAGAGTGGTTCCTATTGCTCGCAGAGATTCCATGGATGCTTCAGTGAATGAGCTGCCGGCTATAAACCCATGCATTGATACTACCTCTGGATCCGACCAAGATCAGGATAATTTGATTTCCTTGACAAATGGTACAGACTTTATTTGGGACTGTTTCAACACAAATATTTCTCTTGGCGGCTTCTCATCAACTGGGTTTGACGGATCTGCCTTTGATCTCGATCCACCAGAAGCCTTGATATCGAGTCTAGCACAATCAGTTCCTTGAGAATGGAGATTGGCTTGACGAAGCATCCTGCTGTGTGAGCGTGTACCTTGAAACAAATGTTGTATTGATTTACTTGATTGTAATATAAGGGCTAATTGTCCTCATTTATGGTTTGGATACAGGATGAAAGTGGTTCAATTAGCCATAGATGCAATTTTTATACCCAATGCAATTTATTTTTCAGCTAGCATAAAGAATGGAGGCCCCCTGCTAAGTTGAATTTAACACTTAGATGAATCAACATGAAGATCTACTAAAATTCGATTGGATCAAAATTTGCGGCGATTCTATTGCGATTCTATCGTGGCTTTTGTTGAGATGAGGACGCCGATAACCATGAAATCATTTCTCTTTTTGATCAAGCAGTAGTGAGATGCAGAATGATGGGAGGAAAGTTGAATAAAGATCGTTCTCAAATTGCAAAACTGGAACACTAATTGGCAGAAACCTGTGGCCTTCCACTCAAAATTGACAAAATACACGTTTTAATCAGTGTAATTTGTAGGTACATCAAACTACCTATTCCGCAACAGTCATCTCCATCAAGACTCACCAGGCATCAAAATAGCAATTAAGCTAGACCCTTTGCAAAGTTGGTCTTAGCCATCGCGCGTTCTCTCCAATACCAAACGGCTGACATAGTAGCACCGGGGCCAATGATGACGCTTCCAAGGGCAATTTGGGCTGAGGTCTTCCCCACTTCGACTGTCGTGCGACCCATTCGCTTTATATCCCAGACAGCCATACAAAGCCACGCATATGTAGCAACATGAAAGCCCCAGAAGTCAGCCAAGAAAATTTGTCTTAGGCCTTCCCCAAGAGCTTTGGGCTCCGCAGCAAAGTCAGGCCAAAAGACCGATGATAGTGTAAGATCCGGTGACATCAGAATTTTGCCGACACAGTAAACATGAAATACCAACCCCAAAAAGCCAGTTACGATGTAGATATTTTTGAGATGGGGGATATCAGGAAAACACTGGCTGGCTCGTTTGGGGGTCTTTGTTTGACCATGCTTTCTGGTATACAGATAAGCCAGAGCACTGCAAATAAGTGGGACGAACATTGGGGATGGCTGCCAAAGAGCTTCGAAGTTTTGCATGTTGGATGGATCTTTCCATGGCAAGAACATAAGAATTGTGGGAAGGACATAGCCGATGAGTACTGCCCCTAATAGTGAACTGGAGAATTGAACCGGAACTTCTCGATTGAGTGGCCACCAGTAGGTTTCCGGCTCCGAGATGTAAGTATATACGGCATAATAAATGGGCATATAAATCCCAATACCAGCGGACTGAACAAGAGTGAACCAGATGGTAATTCTGGAAGCTGTCAGTAAATATAAACTACAGACTGAAGAGGGCTGATACTGACAACGTCAAAGGCGTTAGAGCATTACGTTTACGATATGCTTCGATAGACCAGATCGCAATGGGTTGGGTGAGCATGCCGAGAAAGTACATTTGAATCATGCCAAAGTTACTGTCCCAGTTATTTAAACCAGGCATAAAGATCGCTGCCAGGAAGGCCAAATAATCGTCAATAAACTTTATCCCAAGGTATTTGCGTTTAAGAGGAAAGTTTGGATCAGCTGGGAACCGTCCCGTTTCTAGAATTGTTCCCAGCTGATTGCCGAGACCATAGTTCTCAGACCAAACCCACATACCATAATGAACGAACCCAGCGACAAGTAAGTAGAAAGAGATGAGATACCACTTCTTATTACCACGAGGTACTGGATTGCTGAGTAGTTCATCCTTGTAAGGGATGAGTCTGGGGACCGGTTTCAGTTTCGGATTATCTAGCTTCTCTGCGAGTGGCATGTTGCGAGAGAAATTGAACGTGACATCTTCGGTGTCTGTAAGAGGCAGAAGATAAAAAGCAGCGAGTTCATGAAATGGTGTGTCAAGCAATTCAGTCCGCTGTTGTTCGTGTGAATGTTCTTTCAAGCCAGTGGCTCTGGCTTGTCTAATATTCTGAGTTGTGGAGAAGAGATTCTCGATCTGGGATAATGTGGGTTTAGATCCGTTTGAAGCTGCCAAAGTCTTGCGAAGATGATTAACAAAGGTGGCCGCTGTCTCTATGCAGGCATTGCCTCCGTGACCTGCTATAGGATGAAACTGCATATGATTAGCAAAGGTCTATATTTTCAGACTTTGGTATGCATACTTTGTGTGAAGAGTCTCCAATGGTAATGATTCGTTTATAGTACCACTGTCGAAAGACATACTCCTGCAAAGGTACCAGCACAGACGTGATTCTATTGTCCAGGACGTCTTTGAATTTCAGAGTGGGAGTGATGTTATCATTTTGCCTCTGCTCCAGCACCCTCTTCTCATCTTCCTTAGTGTAGGTTGGAATGTCAGGACCGTAGGCCCGCTGTGCCAACTTGAAGAAGTAAAACCAATAAACCCGGCCGCCAGGACCGCCATTCATAATATAGGATTCGTGTTTTCTGAACACTGAGTTTGATGCACCAGGCTCAATTCCATCGCAGGGATTCGAGATCCCGAATACGCATCCATAATCGCATGGAACCGCTATGATATGTCAGTGTTGCTTGTTGACACGCAAACCTTCACGCTTACATGTATGTTCATCGGATGGGATCCAGCCAGGTGACCTCGCATTTGCGATCCTCCACATTTCACTTCTAACAGTGCTGTGAATTCCGTCAGCCCCCACCAAGATGTCGCCCTTGTACGATGATCCATCCGTAGTCTTGACAAGCACTCCATCGTCGCTCATGTCGACTTTTACGACTCGTTTGCTTGTGAGAACTTTTGTCTTGTCTCGGATATTGTCGTATAGGACTTGGAGCACCATTTGCCGATCCAGAAATGTTATTGGGTAGCCGTGCCTAAGTGGTTAGCGCCCATATATCTTCTTTGGGAGGGCACAGACTCACCTCTCGTGCATAGATTGATTCATACCGCGAAATTCACAAATTACCTTGCCTGTCTCATCACGAAAGTGAAACGAATCGAGCGGAGGGCAAAGGTCCAAGATCTTTTGGTAGACGCCAAGTTGGTCTAATATCCGATTGCCATGCGGTAGTAAGCCAATACTTGCCCCTATTTGAGGAGCAATATCAGCGTAGGCCTCAAGAACGATAAAGTCGATGTCATAAAGCTGGAGCATATTGGCCAATGTAAGGCCTGTGATACTGCCACCCCCAATCACCACCTTGAAATCGCTTTTGGCACCCATTTTTCTCTTCCTTGGGACGGAGTTCGTATATAATTGTTTGAGTGAGATGACAAAGCTTGGAATGATTTGATCACAACCTAGTTGAGGGGATCAGGGCTTATATCTGGGTTAGGAGCCGTCCCGGGCCTATTCCAAAAGATCGCGTCTCATAGCCACATGGCCACTGAGCAGTCACTGCGACGAACGAGTTAGATTCATGGTGCATCATTTCGGAGTTCAACTGGTGGCTGGAAAAGGTTGTTACAGATTCAAATGATTGACGGTCCGCCAGGAGTATTCCGATCTTCGTCTTCGGAGAAGCCCACCGCTAATCGGAAATCCGGCCCGAATTTGCTTTCACGGATCCGATCCACTTGTAAGCTAGAAAACCTTTACACTACTTGAGCAAATCATATTTCCGGTTATTTCTTGTTAGTTATATTTGTAGAGAAATTTAGGTCAACAGAAAAACTCACACGTGCACAATTGGTATCGATGCGGTTATACCGGACCGACAGTCACACGAGCCCCCACAATCTTCCTCATTGAGTGGTTTAGTTTAGAGAGTTTTCAACATGATATTTCTCTACTTTATAGAGATAGTTAGTTTGTCAGGACAGGTGGTTCATCATATCGTCAAATTCTATCTCAGCATATCTTCATAACCGCAACATCTGATTATTTTGTAATTACCATGGAGAACTACCAACGCAAAGTTCTTGTCACACGACGCTCACTCACATACACATATTTTGTCTCTCCCTGTAATAACACCGCGGATGATCTTCCGACCTTACTCTTCATTCATGGCTTTCCAGATTCTGCGCACCTTTGGTCCGGTGTGGTTATGGCACTTCGAGATCTCCCAAATAAAATAATTGTACCCGATTGCTTAGGGTATGGGGGCACCGACAAGCCGGAAGACACAAGCTTGTATGCATACAAAGACCAGGCTGAAGACTTTGTGGATATTCTACGCGTTGAAAACGCTAAAACTACCATCCTCGTTGGTCATGACTGGGGCAGCGCTTTGGCTCAACGCATTTACCTCCACAACCCGCAGCTATTTTGTGCGGTGGTGCTCTGTAATACCGGGTACCTTGTTCCGTCTGAGGAACCTTTCGACCTTGATGCAGTCAACAAGCTTACAGAGAAGGTTTTGGGCTACCCACAGTTTTCTTACTGGGAGTTTTTGACAGCACCGGATGCTCATGAAATAATAGAAGCGAATTTGGAAAAGATGTGGCAGGTTCTACATGGCGATGTGGATGACTGGATGAAGAAGATGTTTTGTGTACCAAATGCCATGCGAAACTTTTTGATTGGTGACAAAGAAGTACCAGTCAAAGAATACGCCAATAAAACGGGCTACAAAGACAAATTCATGGAGCAATTCAAAACTCATGGATTCGGTCCGGCTCTACAGATGTACAAGGCGACTGCATCCAACATTCAGACCAAATCAGATTCGACCATTCCCAAGGGAGCTTTAACTATTGATGTTCCAGTTCTATTTTTGCTTTGCACTAGAGATGCTGTTTGCGTACCAGAAATGATGGCGTTGGCAAAGGACCAGGGGCTAGTGCCTGATCTGAAGGAAGTTTGGATTGATTCTGGACATTGGTCACCAATGGAAAAGCCAGATGATATCGCATCGAATATCAGGGATTTTCTTCGTAGCAGATTCTGAATGTGATTATTTGTGATATATATAATAGAGAATGTCCACATTTATTCACGAATTTTCGTTTGATATCCAACAGTTGTGAGGGAGATTCTTCACCAGATAAAAGTGTAACTATGGAGTGTGTGATATTGAAATAGCAGCTAGAAAGAAGTACCATCATGCAACTTTTTACTACCCCAATAGAAATCAATACTTCAGGGTCAGTTCTTGAAATTCTGCCATGTTAAAATAATGATGCTTGTATTGAAGTACCTGCTACCTCCATATAACCTCGAGAATCTATGCCGACATATTAATGAGAACTGTCTTCGGCTCCGTGAACAACCGCAAAGCATATTCCCCAAATTCCCGGCCAATACCACTCTGCTTCTTCCCGCCAAATGGAGTTTGCATGTTTTGCAAGCTGATACAATTTACACCGACAACTCCTGATTCCAATGCAGATGATACCCGGAGGGCGCGCGTGATATCGCGGGTGAAGACACCAGACATCAAACCAAATTCTGTGTCGTTGGCCAGCTTCAAAACCTCCTCCTCAGTTTCGAATGTCTTGATAATGCTAACGGGCCCAAATATTTCCTTCCGATATATTTCGGCCTCATCTTTCGGATTCAAAAACACTGTGGGCTCCATAAAACACCCTGTGTCTCCGTGTTGCTTACCTCCAACAAGAAGTTGAGCTTCGCATTTCCCTCGCTCCACCATTCCCTTGACACGCTCAAGCTGAGACTCATCGACCATGGGTCCTAATCGGACAGATGGGTCTTGAGGGTCTCCCAAGTCATTAACAGCAGCCTGCATTCTCTTTTTGTATTCTTGGATGAACTGGTCCGCGATGCTTTGGTGGACATATACCCTTGATGCAGCGACACAGAGCTGTCCGCTCCGTACCAGGATGGAGTTGACTGTCCATGTAACTGCATTTTCTAAATTTGCATCCTCAAAAATTACGGCTGGACTTTTCCCTCCTAGCTCAAGTGTGACTCGCTTTAAATTGCTTCCAGCGGCGGCTTCCTGTATTCTTTTGCCTGTTGCCACCGAGCCTGTGAAGCTCACCTTTCGGATTCTCATATGCTCAGCGAGTAGAGCACCCGTAGATCCATCACCTGTGATGACTTGGATCACGCCTGGAGGGAAACCCGCCTTTTCAAATAGAGCCGCTGCAGCTAAAGAGCCTAGTGGTGTCTTCTCGCTAGGCTTTATAATCATCACATTTCCGGTTGCAAGCGCTGGTGCAGCCTTTAGGAAAAAGCATGCCAAGGGCGCGTTAAATGGGTTAATAGCAGCGCACACGCCAAGAGGTTCGTGTCGAACTAATTTTACATACCCTGAGTTCCAATTGTGTTAGCTAGTTGAATGCAGATTTATGAGTTTGACTTACCATCGTCGGCGGGAAAATAGTCTCCTCTTTGCTTGTCCGTCCACCCTGCATAATAAAGCACACAGTTTTTGATGTAATTGCGCTCACGCGCTGGGCCCAATGAAATCGGGATTCCAGATGTTAGAGAATCCAACTTTAAAATTGGCATAAGTTCATCGTCAAGCAAAGAGGCAAGTTTGAGAAAACACTCGGTTCTTTGGACTGCTGTATATTGGCTCCATGGCCCGTAGAAAGCATTTTCAGCGTATTTGACTGCCGCGTCAACATCAGCAGGCCCTGCAAGAGGAATATCATCCGTTACAGTCACATTGTTTTTGGGGTTTTTAAGACTGTAGGTCTGCTCGCTCTGTGCTGCAACATACTGGCCATTCAAGTACAGCTTATCGTATGCTTTTGGATCCAAATCGACGGAGCTCATTTTCCTGTTTCTTTAGAGAGAATATTGTTGATGAAATTTTGATACTAGAAAATCACACAGTTTGTGGAATTGAATGTATTGTGTATAAATGCTCTAAGATCTACAGTGCGGAGTTGACTGGCAGCCCTGCTATTCTCATCTCGGTCCGAGTGTCAGCATTTCCGAGATTGAGGTTGCGCGCTACCGCCCGAAATTCTCCTCGGAAATACCCCTCTTTTCTGATGCTTCTCAAAGCGTTCTTAATTGGTCCAAACTTCGGATGAGGTCCGATCTGCGGCAATCACCTAACAACGTCATTGCGACCAAGAATCTGAAGGGCGTATTGTGTGTTGACCGCTCGAAGAGTTCAACTCGGCTAGCGCCGACAAGTCTGGCTAATTAGATAAATACCAACCGCTTAATGCCTTTACAATACACAATCTTCCACAATCAAAATCTGCTCCACGTGCGACAAATAACAAAATGACCGACATGATGGATGTGTGGGCTCTGACTGAATGGGGACAGCCTCTTGAAAAAATCCGCCAACCGATTCCAACACCCCAAGGAACAGATGTATTGATCAGGGTCACTCACGCGGGCGTGTGTCATTCAGACCTCCACACTGCCGAGGGCTTCTACGACATTGGTGGAGGACAGCGATTCTATGTTAAAGATCGTGGGATTCAATTGCCCATAGCTTTGGGGCATGAGATACTCGGAGAAGTCATCTCGGTGGGCCCAGACGCAGGGCCTTTGCAGATCGGGTCTCAACAGATAGTGTACCCATGGCTTGGGTGCGGCTCATGCACCCGTTGCAGCCAAGAAGAGGACAATCTCTGTGCTGCACAAAGAGGGCTTGGGACATTGCGAAATGGCGGCTTCGCCGAGTATGTGGTGGTCCCACACCCGAAGTATCTCGCTGAGCTTGGTGACCTCGATCCTGCCGTAGCGTCGACATTTGGATGCTCAGGCATCACAACTCTAAGTGCAGTCAGCAAAGTCATGCCCCTACCGGCGGATGAGCCTATTCTACTTATTGGCTCAGGAGGCTTGGGGCTTGCCGCAATATCCGTATTGAAGGCGTTTGGACATGAGAATATCGTCAGTGCTGACATCAGTGACGAGAAACTCGCTGCCGCCATCGCTGCCGGTGCAACAAAAACTGTCAATACGTCAGGGCCCTCGGCATCAAAAGATATCCTCGAGGCAACCAACGGACCAGTTATTGCAGTGATTGACTTCGTCAACAGCTCGAGTACAGCTTCTTTGGTCAATGGAGTAATCGCCAAAGGCGCCAAATGGGTTCAAGTTGGTGTCATGGGGGGATCAATCGAGCTCTCACTTGTCGGTAATATTTTTAAAGGGCTTACCATTTATTCAAATATTACGGGAAATTTAGAGGATTTTCAACGGATCATCCAGCTCGCTAAAGAAGGGAAGCTGAACCCAATAACAGTTCAAAAGCTACCATGGAACACTGTGAATGAGGCAATGGATTTGCTCAGGGCAGGAAGAGTCACGGGACGTATGGTACTTGTGAAGTAGAGCAGTCATAACAACATGAAGATGGTTTTGATGATCGAACAACATCCATACAATAACATTTGGTAGCGATTATGTGAGGCCAAGACCAACCCCAATCGTCTTTGTTTTTGGATGCATCCCGCGACATCATCAAAACCTAGCCAGATACATACGTCGAGTGTCACTTGCCAATAAGCCACTGACGCCTTCATATCCGTCCATCTAATACAATAACAACATTTGATTTAGAGGCTTGCTGCGTGCACACATACACCTTTACGTGTGCGCGCAGCAAGACTCTTGATTTATTTGGCACTAACTACGTGGCCCCTTCCAGCTTGTCATTTCGAAATCTCCAGTAGAGGTCACTTCATATTATTTCAGTCACCCTCTACATTATCACCCTCAACTACGGGCCGTCCTTGAAAGGTTTGCCGCCACTATTCATGGCATTATCCATCTCCTCCAAATGCCAACCACTCGTCTATTATTGGACTTAGAATGTAACAAAGATGACAATATAGATTTGACACGTACCTCCGGAAGGCAAAAAATTAAATAAATAGTGTGTACCACAGCTAAACATGCAAATACCAGATAATATTTCCATCCAATAGTTGCTGTAGCTGTAGGAAGCAAGTTCAGCCAAAGAATATCAGCGAGAAATAGGCCACTGATAGCGATAGCTGATGCTTGATTCCTAACGTGAGTTGGAAATATTTCAGTCGCAACTGTGAACTGATTAAGGTCAATAAAGGAATTGTAGCTGCGTGTTTAATCCAGTCAGTATCAGCAATATCTTTCGTGGATTTAACTTCTTACCAAACAACGTAGACATATATCATCAACGTGGCACCTATTGCCCATCCTTTTGTCGGTGTGTGGCTATACTTGGCAATCATCCCAGTGAGGATTGAAAAAACACAAGTTATCAAGATATAACCTGTTACTAGATTGAAACTCAGTCAAGTGGATACGAGAAGCTTCGAAGCCAAACAACTTACCCATAGCTCGCCGTCGACCAAGACGATCCGATATCAAACCACCTATGCAAGCTATAGCAAATCCCACAGAGTTATAAACGGCCGATAAAAGTAAAGATGTTGTAGAACCCAGCCCAAGTGAGTTATATAGTAATACGTTGTAATTGTTGATGACCAGTGGCCCGATATTTTGACCGCCCACCATCACTAACCATGCAAGCACAAGCCTTTGACGATTAGTCTTCTTGGTGAAAAGTCGCCATCTACCATCCCTTTTGGCAACATCCTTTTCCATCTGCCACCTTCCAACTATCATCTGAAGTTCTCTGTGAGCAAATGTGTTGTTTGGATCATTTGCATCATGATGGAGACGAATAAGAATATCAAGGGCTTTCTGGTGATCATCATGTTGAACCAAAAATCGAGGGCTTTCCGGTACTATGTTGAGTTAGAACCTACATGGTAAAGACTCGGCCTTAGAATTTCGCCTACCATAAAACGACCCTAGTAGAAGGCAAATACTCCAAATTATGACCACCGCAAAAGGGAAACGCCAGGCAAATTCCGAATTAGGAGTAAAGTAGCATCCAAACCTGATTGCCATGCAAGTCAGTAACAATTTGTCATCAAGTCATGCCACCCTACGCACCCTACCCATCCTGCAATACAATACCCAATATTAATAAAAATACCATGTGCGCCTGTTATCAAACCTCTGGAATGAGGGGGAGCGACTTCAGTAAAGTAAGTTGGCATAGCAGCCATGGTGTGACCGGCCGCTAAACCAGCTACGGCCCTCGATACCAAAAACTATTTTAACAGCGTTAGCAGCGCATGATATTCTTCACCGGTCGATGTACAAACCATGGCTGGAGACTGCGAGGCACATTGGAGGGTGCCACCAATGACTCCGGTTAAGGCAGCGATTCGAAAGCCGTTCACCCTTCCAAACTTGTTACCAGCCCATCCTGCCAGAAAGCACCCTAGGAATCCGGTCCCAAAGAATATTCCATTCGCTGCCCCAATTATATCATTGGTATGGCTATACCCTGGACTGGTAGTGTTTTGGTCAAGACCCAGGGAAGTGTAAAACGTTGGCTGTCCAATTGTAAAAGCAAAAACGGCAAGGGAGTAGCCAGTAAAGAGAGACCCGAAAGCTGCAAAGCAGACCACCTGCGTTATCCTCCTGATTAGTATGATCCTTTTATGACATTGTCGTGTCTGGCTCGTTTTGAAGATTTACCCGAATATTATACCAACTATGTTTCCATGGTGGCGTTGCATCGAGTTACCGTCTGGCTGGTCTCTTATTTTAGAGGCTGTAATCTAACAAATGGAGAGTATTATAATTTAGATGCTGTGGGGTTCTCATGAACTAATATCCATCCCTACTCCAAAATTCAATCGGGACTGGCCGAATCACAGTCAATCCTTGCCACCGCGACTTTTTTTTATAGCAAGCCCCTTGCCATTCTGGAACATTATTGTTCAAGGTGAGTTAAGGTAATGTGATATTTAAAAGTTTAGCATATGATGCTCGTTGTTGGTCAGAGGCACAAATATTTCCACTTCATATCCAGGTTTAGAAACAATTGAGACTACAAACATCTTTTTCATAAAAGCAACCTAAACAGTGTTTAGAACGCGGCTTCGGTATCTGTGCCGAAGGCTGATGGTACTTGCCCACAATGGTCTACATTGAACCTCTTTAGCTTGGCGCCACCTCGGCGAAGGCCGATGTTTGTAATCCCCTTATCTATTTCACACATGGGTCACACCTCGCCCGATAAAGCTACCTTCCGTACCCATATATAACCAACATGCTTGTGGTATAGCCGACATCCCAAAGCATTTTCTCTCGCAGGTGCTATGGCGTAATACGCAGACGCTACGACAAGTTTCGGTCCAGTCACGGGACTTTGTCCGATCATTGAGAATTTGTGGTGAAGTTAATATCTGGGCGGCTATTGTTGTGATCTGCCATGACCAAATTCAGGATGAAAAGTCAACAAGATTCATAGCTTGCTTCACTTCATCGCCATTTATTATTTAAGGAAAATTGAACAGAAGCAATCATTTCTAGGACTTAACGAAAGTCTTTTTGTCCTAGTCCCATCGACTGATTCGAGTTTCTACATGTAATAATTCTACCATGATATCAAAAGACCTGTTACGGTCTATGAACGCATCCATCAGATTCAAGCTAGTCATTGTGGATTACGACAAATCCGTCCAATTTCTCCAGAGCATTTCTACACTCCAGCTCGTAGTTCTTGATGCCGCCTAGGTAATTCAACTGCTCTCGCTTTTTCCCTGGGATGTTTGCCCCCATATACCAAGAATCTGTCAGGGGCATCAGAGTTTTGTCGTTGGCATCTTGTATTGCTTGCTTCCATTTCTCCTCGGCACTTCTCTGAGCCTCGATAGATTTAACTCCCTCCCTCTCGAGCTTTTTCAGCAAGTCGGTGATGATATCAACTTGGCATTCGATAAATACTGGCCCGTTTGTGAAAGCAGTTGGCGCTGAAAGTCGTTAGTTATCAAGATCCTGAAAATAAGGAAAGTCAGATAGTTTTTTACCTTGAGGTCCATATATCAAAAATAGATTCGGACAACCACTACTGCACAGGCCTAGGTGAGTGAGTACGCCATGCTCCCAGCGTTTCTGGAAGTTTAAGCCATCCCTGCCGTGTATGTTCATCTGAGACAGGCTGCCTGTCATTGCATCAAATCCTGTGGCAAGAACCACTGCATCGAATTGACGCTCCAGACCGTCCTTACAGACGATTCCTTTTTCCGTAAACTCCTGGATCCCATTTGCCTTCAGGTCGATCACGTCAACATTATCCCGATCAATAGATTCGTAGTAGTCTTGTTCCAAACTGCTTCGCTTTGTTCCAAATAAGAAAGGCGGTTCCTCGGGCACAAGAAATGCGGCCTTGGCAGGATTCTTAACTCTTGGGCGTGTTTTCTTTGCCCAAAAGTCGTACATTAGTTTGCTAGCTTTCTTATCAACCAAGAAGTCTCGATAATTAGCTTGATTGAAATTGAAACCGCCACGATTCCAAAGCTCTTCCCAAAGCTCCTCTCGTTCTTGGTCACTCAAGTCAAATACAGATCCTGTTTGAATGTCGTATCCAAGTCCAGACTTTGTTTCTTTGCAATAAGCAAACATCCTTCGATAAGTTGACTTATTGGCTTCTTGCTCAAGTGGGGTAAGAGCCCGCTGGAACATAGGCAAGGAGATACTTGCTGTCCGAATGTACACTGTCAAGTGCCGCGCTTCCTTGGCAATTTCTTGCGTACATTGAATCGCTGTTGCGCCAGACCCAATAATGGCAACTCTTGTACCCTTCGTATTGGCAATAGAAGGGTAGCGAGTGGAGTGAATGAGCTGGCCTTGGAATTTGTGGAGGTTTTTGAAATCAGGATAGTGAGGCTTGAACGAGCTTCCAGTTGCGCAAATAAGGTATTTGCATATCGCCTTGTGGCCATTCTCCGTTAGAACCGTCCATTTCGCATCGTCTTCGTTATAATGTGCACGGATAACGTTAGCAGAATAGGTGATGTCTTTGGACAGGTTCAAAGTTTTGTCAACGTGTCGGAAGTATGCCTGTAGCTCTTCACCACTCGGGAACCTCTCAGACCAATTCCATTTTCTCCAAACCTCGGGCATTGAGAATTGGTAGTAAGGCATTTCTGAATCAACCCTCGCTCCGGGGTATTTATTCCAATGCCAAACCCCTCCCACATCGGAGCCAGCCTCGAAAAGGTGGACCTTGAAGCCATGTTCACGAAGTTTGTGAAGACTATAACACCCTCCAAAGCCAGCACCAATGATGAGAACATCTAGATGCCTAGTCCCATTATCACCATTGGTGAAATCTGTCGCTTGAGACATTCCGTTGCTGCATTCCGGGTTTGACATTTTTTAATGAGATGCAAAACTTTACTTGGGTTCTCTATTTCAGAAGAGTAGTATTTTACGTGATCACCTGTTGTTGAGCTATTGTTAATGAGTATGCGCTATCTTAAATATCCCTGCGTCAAAGCGAATATAAGCACTATGTGTATGGAACAGAGCAGGATACTTCTTAAAATCCTCATTCGATGAAAACATACCACTTTCCATGTCCTAGTGGATCCAAAATTGTTCACTACCGAGTTAGCCTAGTGGATTTGGCGTGGAAAATACTCCCGACGGTCGACGGCCGGATATTCGGCCCTTGCCGAAGCATGGGATTGATCATTCTCACTATAGCCGAAGTTCATCAGCTCCGCAGAAATTAAGTCCCGAATAATTCTACCAGTTTCACAGTAGATATGCGTCCACCAACTATGTTGAGGTAAAGGTTGGATTCTGGTTGTGAAGCTTGGCGTGTCCCTTACATTCGCTGAATGTAATTACACCAGAGCTTACCACTTGTGTCTGATTCCGATGCTCCTTTTTCTTTTCCCCAATGAAAAAAGGGAAAGTTAAAGACCACAGATCGCATATCCTCGGATTCAACTAGTCTCAAATGGCTTGCTACTCTAGCCCCGCCTTCCCGGCCAACACCGATGACATCCAAACAGCTTTTCCTCCGAGCACATTTACCAATCTTATATTTTAGTGGTCCTGAGATTTTCTTTTTTTTTTCAGTTAATATATTCCCAAACACTATTTATTCACTTATTCTTACTTCCAGACTATTGCTGCCCTTCTCGGCGTGGGTGAGATAAACAATCATGAACATGAATCCCCCACGTCTAAATTTCCCACATGGGATGTTGGCTGGTATTCTTGAAACCCAACTATTTATTGCGCTGACTAACTTCTACCGGTAGGTCAGACTGCTATAATTACGGGGGGAGCACAAGGTATAGGAGCTGAGACAGCTACGGTGCTTGCACGAGAAGGATGCAAGGTCGTCATCGCAGATCTGGATGCTTGTAATTGATTCAAATCAGCCCTTAATTCATCATGACTCTAAGGATTTGAACAGCAAAAGCTGAGAAAACCGCTCAGAATATAACCTCCGAGGGCGGCGAAGCTGTTGCGTTTGCTGGAGATGTTACAAACAATGAGACCATCAACAACCTAGTTCAAAAGGCCGCTGAATTCGGCAGCGGCAAAATTCATATCATCATCAACAATGCAGGTTACGCCTGGGATGACCAAATTCAAAACATCAAAGACGAGCAGTGGGGCAAGTAAACCACTATTCACAATGTTTTTCTTCATTCTGATCAATGCAGACACTATCATAAACCTACACAACTCCGCACCGTTTAAACTCATCAGAGCAGCCGCGCCATACTTCATGTTAAAGGATGGTGAACAAAGATCAATTGTTAATATTTCATCTACGTCCGGAATCTACGGCAATGCTGGACAAGCTAGCTACGCTCTGGCTAAGGCAGGACTGGTAGGGCTTACCAAAACCATCGCTCAAGAATGGGGACCAGCATATGGCGTTAGGGCCAACAGTAGGTATCAATTATCAACTCTCCGTTTCTCCAACTAATTGACTCTTTCATAGCCGTCGCCTTCGGAGCAATTAAAACTAGACTTACACAGGCACCCGCAGGCGAATACGTGGTGAGACCAGATGGGACGAAGCACTCTGTTGGATTTAAGGGTGGTTATGATGAAGAAGAAAAGTGGTCAGTATTCGAAGTCTCCAAGTTTGAAGCACAATCTCACAGCTCAACTGAAAGGATTGGCGATATTCCACTACGGCGGATCGGATCACCTGTGGACGCTGCGCGAGCAATCTTAGCAGTCGTTTCCCCACTCTTTTCATATGTCACCGGGCAGGCAAGTTCACTCACTAATTTTTGGTTTGGCTATTTTCTAACAATAGACCATAGACAATAATGGTAAGCATCACTCGCGGAACAATCAAGATTGAAATAACATTGTCAAGGTGTCTGGTGGTAGAGGTGGTATGTAGCGTGAAGGAATTGAATACAATAGAAAGCATACGTTGTGTGAATATGAAACAGAATTCAGTAATACCCGTGCCATTGTTTCTTTTTGTGAAATACTGAATTTCTTGTTTAATTCTTGTTATATTGTGTAGCCACAAGTGTCTCTAGGCTTCAAAGTTGGCGCAACCAACAGATTCAAAAGCCTATTCCAAGGACTGCCCTAGGTCCCGTGACCTTATCGGGCTCTTACTTTCCTTAAAGGAAGAAAATAACTAGATGAACTTTACATATTGTGTAGCCACATGACACCCAACCTATCGGTCAAGATGCGAGCAATTTCTTTCCTGTGAGGCTGACTCATGATGTCCTTTGAAAGGTTGAATGAGCTGGGTTGTTTTTTAGGATTAATTGAGTCATTAACTATGAGTTTTGTAATCATTCCAAGTCGCAGAATCAATAAATAGTCTATTGCTACTAATCTAGAACGTTGATGTTGCACAGGCAGATTACGCCACCCCATTAGCAACTACAACGGGGGAAAATTTCATATTTGCCCATGACGTCTTGATCTCATTTTCCAGCCATGAAGTCCAAACCTGGACGCCACCAAAATAGAACAAAACATTATTTGCCTTCCCGGGAATATTCGCCCCAACGAACCAGGCACCGGTTTCTTTGGCCGACTTTACGAATAGCGTTGCCTTGAATGCATCAACTAGGTGGTTAGACCATGATTCGACGGCCTTTTCGCGAACATCAATCTTGTCATATCCATTCTTTTCCATGTACTGGATAGTCTTGCCAATCCAATTTGCTTCAATATTCAGGACAACCGGCATGTTGCCAAAGGGGACATGAGGACCGCAAACGAGAAACATATTGGGAAACCCCGGGACGAGGACGCCAGCAAAGGTTTCAAGTCTCTCAGCCCAGTGATCTTTGAGTAATTTTTCTTGGCTTCCTTTCACATCCATTTCGGTGAGTGCGCCCGTGGCAGCATCGAACCCAAGAGCAAAAATAATCATGTCGAATTCTTGTTCAAACCCGGAGCTAGTGCGAATACCCTTTTCGTAAATCTGAATTTCTTCGCCGCAAATATCGACCAGATTTACGTTGGGCCGGTTGAATGCTTCGTAGTAAAAGTGGCCACAAGGCGGGCGCTTTGATAGGAAGGGATACTTAGGACAGAGCTTTTCGGCTGTTCCTGGGTCTCGAACAACCGCACGAATCTTCTGGCGTAGGTACTCCGAGGCGATATCATTCGATTCTTGGCTCGTAAAAAGGTCGTCAAATGTTTCAAATTGAAAATGAAATCCACCACACTCCCATCCAGAGTCAAGGATTTGTCTAATCTTGTTTGCATCTGCCACATCCTTTACGGTTTTGCCAGATGGTTTCATTGCCAGGCCGTAAGGGTGAACGCTTGCTTGATTCCAGGTCTCATCATAGCTTTGTTTAATTTCGAGCGCCTGGTGCTCATCGATGGTATAGTTTCGCCCTGGAAGCACATAGTTCGGTGTACGCTGAAATACGGTCAACTCCGTAGCCACAGGAGCAATCTTGGGGATTATTTGGACGCCTGTGGCACCAGTACCAATAATAGCGATGCGTTTGCCGTGGAAATCAATCTGTTTGTTTGGCCATCGAGCCGCTTGGTACCATTCACCGGTGTATCTGTCAAGACCAGCAAATGGAGGGTCCTTCGCCACTGACAAGGGCCCGGTAGCAGCAAGAAAGTAGTGGCAAGTCGTAGATGTACCAGTCGTATCGGTAATTGTCCAGATATTTCGCTGCTCGTTGTAGGTCGCGGAGGCTATGCGGGTATTAAATTCGATATACTTGCGTAGATCAAACCTGTCTAACGTATGATATTAGTATATGAACCCGTGTATTGTGTTGCTGAACTTTGCGGGGAATCTCACCAACAACGCGGCCCAAATATTGCTGCACCTCTTCTTGCGATGGATACCTCTCAGTGTAGTTCCATTCTTCCTTTGAGCCTGGAGCGAAATTCATTGTATACACCCATGCCTCGCTATCGGTTCGTGCTCCAGGATAGCTATTCCAATACCATGCACCGCCCACATCCGACCCAGCCTCAAAACACTTGACTCTCAAGCCAAGCTGTTCAAGCTCCCATAGTGACCTAATTCCGCCAAACCCCGCGCCGATAACAATGGCATCGTAGTGCTTACTGCTGTTTGACGTCATTTGTAATACAGAGTTGTGATGCTTGAAGTGATTTGGTAAAGTTCAGCAAGGGTGCTATTCGAGGACACGGAAATTGTAGTCTGAACCGCATTTTATGATTTGAAATTCTATTACTGAGACTGTCGACACTATCACATTTTCCGGTTGAGCCACTTGGTACTGCAGCAGATGGCGTCTAGTGTTGTCCGGAAATCAACAGCATCGGCATGAGCCGACCTAGCAGCCGACAGATTTCGGCACGGAGTAATTCAGCTCGGCAAGTTTCAGCATTTCCGAAAGACTACTAATGTTTTGTTTTCCTTCCTAGTTTTGAGCAAATATTTTTTCTGGATTTGGTGCGTTTCGATTCACAACTGCATTTCATCAATACTTGGGTGTCATTTTTGAAAAGTTTATGAATTATTTCTCTACTATTAATTATCTCGAATTCCTTGGCTATCTCAGCTCCCAGAATCTCCTTCTAAGTTAAAAACGTTATCGAAAGGCCAGCTATATGAAAATCCCGACATCAACTCATATGGATTTGACGGGTCCCGGTGAAGGGTGAAATCAAACGACCCTTTATACTCCCTGAAGTTATCCATGATCAAGATATTATCAAGTTCTATTGTTGGGTCAACCATTCCCATCTCTAACTGTAACCCTTCTTGATGTAAGTGTGAATTCCCGCCGTCTCCAGAGTGGCTGTGAGCGAGCGAGTGTGAAGGACCCGTACCACCAGTGCAAGTTCCTTCGCCGTCCCCATGACGTGCTGCATTCTGCTGAACCTGCCCTGACGTGGGGTTGAGGGCATCACGGATGAGGTTGGTGCTGAGATTATTGAAGAGTTCACACGAGCGACGTGAAACATTCCATCGTTCACAGATTGCGACCAGCAGATGGGAACATGCCTGCGTCACTTCAATGATGCACATGACGTTTGGAGCCAGGTGTCTGACTGAAGAGTCACACAAAAGTCTTCCGACCCCGTAAATATATGAAAGTCCTGCAATGAATATTCCGTGAAGAGTTATCCATGAATAATTGAGCCTTCGCTTTCGATGTAGTTCCCTGTACGACTCAAGGGATAATTTCGCCGCGGAGACGAGATTTGTCAACTCAGGGTATCCACCTTCACTCGCTGAGACCATGATGGGCTGGGGTAAATATGGTGAAGGTCGGTAGAGAAGAAGGATTGCGTTGTTGTAGACAGCCGTGTACCATTCGTTTGTTAAAAAGCTCGATACGTGACCTCGGGAAGTCATCGGGTTCAAATGCAGCCGTTCTGTGTCAGCTCTCCAGGCGTCGAGCTCTTCATGGAGTTTGTATCGAACCCTCCTCTTCTCGTCGAGTGTAATATGTGAATGTTGTCGAGAAGTGTACATTCGAATAAGGATCTGACCTGAAAGGCGTCGTATTCGGATTATGTG
Organism: Calonectria ilicicola; assembly: GCA_020809705.1. NCBI lineage: Eukaryota > Fungi > Ascomycota > Sordariomycetes > Hypocreales > Nectriaceae > Calonectria > Calonectria ilicicola. The sequence goes on along the minus strand of CP085833.1, from coordinate 115,172 downwards.
GTTAAATGGGGAAATCTTCTCGTTGTCATTGGAATCTAGTTGGATTGGCTTATCGACACCAAAATAGTCATCATCAAGGTGAGATGGCAAAGATATGTCAATCTCATCGTCCCGTATAATGACGGGTCGTCCAAGCGTAATGCTAACGATCCTAACCTTTGGTTATAAATATGAAATACTCGGAAGATGATGTCTGCTCACCTGTCCAAATTATACAAACACCAGAAACAGCGCTTTCTCATTTCCACTTCAAATGAAATAAAGCGACCTTCAGGGGGGCTATTAGGATCCTCCCGATGTCTAGGTTCGAGATGAAGGCCTAATTCAAAACACATTCGAGCACCAAGCCCAGTCAAGTGCCATATGCTTGCGCTAGTGTCCTTGAGATTGCTGAATATTCCATGCTGTGACACAAGTAAGACTACCTTGAGAGACTCAAGAGAAGGCATTCTTGCTATTGTAGTGATCTTAGATTGGGCCATACTAAAATATAGGGATGAGGTTGTAGAGACATCCTCAAATCGGTTAAGATTAGAGGAACCAATGCTGAGGACCATATCAAAGACAAAGGCATCAAATGGATGCAACTCATAATAGTCAGGCTCAGAGTAAATCTTGTCAACAGTCTTCAGAAATGTAGGCCGGTGAAGCAATGGAAAAGCGATATGAGTGTGTTGAAAATAGGCTTCAATAAACGGGAGCGCCGAAGATAATTTTGGAAACATAGCGTCTGCCGGGCTGCTGGGAACGCTTGGGTTATTCGAAATTCCAGGTCCATCTTGATCTAAATTTGAAATATTCATTCCATTCTGCACATTGATAACCGTGTTGATGAGGCTGGCCAATCCCAGCCCGCTGCTGGACCCAAGATACCGAGTTTCACCGGTGGCAATGAGAGTCAAATATCCCACTTCGGCGGCGAAAGCATTGGTATTTGGACTTGCTTGGCTATTTGCGTTGGAATCAAGCTGGTTGTCTCCTTGAGTAGATGAGCCTGTCGAACTGGCATAGGAAGCCAATTGCTCATTACCTGCAAGGGTCCGTTCCTTGATCTCAGCTCGTGCTTTCGCCAAATCATCTCGCAATGACCTGTTTTCTTCCCTTAGCTGCTTCACAAGGCCTTCTATTGTGTCAAGGTAGCCACGAGGGAGATTCCGTTGTCGCAACTTATCGGCGTGGACACAAAGTGCGCCGGCCTTCTCGCACGCACTGCATTGAGGGATACGTCGGTCGCATCGGGTCTTGCGAGCGTGACAGCGATCGCATGCCTGCATATCTTCAGCATCCAAGTCTCCAGTACACTTAGGGGCTAAAATTTAGGATCCAGTGAAAGATAAAAAGCCAAGAGGGATGTAAGAAGCTAGGTTTTGACATTTAGTGTCTGTGTGGCCCCTCCCCGCAAAAAGGATTTCCGGGGTTGCGGGGGAAGCTAGATCAGCCGGGGCGCGGTGGCGAAGATGTCAACTGTGTATCGCAGATGAATCCCATAGTTCACTAATATGAAAGCACCCAGAGCTTCCGTTTTTTGGTATTTTATTCTTTTTGGCTATTTTTCACTCGAGGTACTCTCTTTATTACGAAGGTCCCTGGCTTATATTCAATTACATGCATATGATGGGATTGATCAATACGTTCAATTGAACCAAGTTTGCAAACCCCATGACTTGACAATTTCAAAACTAAACAATATTCCAGCTTGAAGAATCGCGCAATAAACTGGCATCCTCTATTCAAAATTATTTCTTGGGGTTGGCACCGACTTCCTACAGAACAGCGGATGCTTGAGGTACGTATGCAAAGACATATCCGCGTTCCCCATCTGCAGCAGTTATCATTCCGTAAACCGGACGACACAAATCACGATACAGTATGTAAGGTTGGACTTTTTTCACTTGCTATGTCGACACAAAGATCCCGCTCGTCGTCAGCACGTAAGTGGGAACTCTGAAAAAGCCGGATGTACTCCTTGATCCTTTTTGCTCAAACCTTGGGTCCAATTGTTCCGAGTTCAACGCCCTCATAACGATGCCAGCTTGCTCGGAGATACTGACCAGGTTGTCAGTAGTTGTTCCCGGAGAGGTCGGCGAACGCCGAACATTTCCGATTGGTGCCCGCACCCCAAGCATTGGGGCAGTTTGCCGAGTCATGTTAGCGTGTTTAAGTGAAACTAGTGATCACATCACTATTGTATTCAAAACCAACCAAAAACTGCTACCCTATATGGGTTACCTTTCCAATAAAATTCTAATTAACACATCTCACATGGAATTGGCTGTATATTTTATATGTTTCGAAAGAAGAATTGATTTCGTATTTAAATAGGTCAAATTGTGTTAGAATTTCAGAGGTTTGTTACTGGATATTATATCACGTTAACACATTACTTCATGGACCTCACTTTGAGCCGGTGGTGCAGATTTACAGAGTGTGGCTAGTAGGTGGCGCAGAATGTGGCGGTTATTATGTGGGTCGCTTCTAAATTTAGCATAGCCGTGATTGTGAATCATTTATGTTATAGAATTATGTTTGCGAAGGAAACACCTTTCATTAACATGCCTTGACAACCTTTGTGATATGATGTGGACATCTCTATGCCATTTGTTAAATCGTTTTACCTAGAAAATAAAAACTACTAGCATATTGCCTGTGTAAAATCTGGATTCTCCAGTGTAGCGATATAGCTGTGTGAAAATCATGAATTCATTGTCATTAGATCTGATAAGCCTGGAATTAGCAACAAATTTCATCATCGCTGGGCTCGTCGCTTCAGAACCATTTCATTCGTGTCGCAAGATACCAAAATGTTGTTTTTTCATGTGTACATTTTTTTTCTTGGAATGTGAGATAACAGCCAGTCCGGGCATGTCCGTTGAAACCAGCCGCAAGTTTCGGCGGCGTGCCGTATGCGCAAGATACGTCCCGGCAAAAGCCGATGCAACTGCCGGGTGTAAATCCAGCAAGCGTTCCTGATAGACCCTTTGTGAAAAAATCTTTGTAATGGACGAGGGAAATAATATATCACCTAGCAGTTATCCAATTACTAGGTAGATGCCATATTTCAGATTCATACTAAACATCAGCGACTATCAACGCCTTATCCTCGAAGGGTACCTATAAAATCTTCGACTATGTATCAAAAACGCCCCATCGTTATAGGAAATGTGGCCGGTGCCATGGAGGACTGTCCTCATGCAATGTGAGCATCCCGCCGATTCATTAAAATCTCCAAACTCATCACAAGGCTCTTCTTGCTACTCTGGAACTCCATGCTAAGATTTCTGTAGGCTTAGGCAAATATCAGACAGCCAAGTAGATGCAATTGCTGGAGATTGGCTTTCGGAGCTCAATATTGCTTGGAATGCAATTAGAAAGCATGAAGACCCAACAAAGGGGTACGAAGTTGGGTTTTTGGAGCAGCTGGACGAGTGCATCGAGATAATTGCAGAAAAGAAGGTTAAACTTGTGGCAAATGCTGGAGCTCTTAACACGCCGGAATGCGCTAAAAAGGTTATCGAGATTTGTCAAAAGCACGACCAAGGCCACTTGAAGGTTGCCTATGTCACAGGAGACGACATATCTGATGTTGTAGTCGACCCAGTTAAACAAGAAACGCTTGGAGGCATTGTACATCTGGATCATCCTGAACAAAGATTGGAAAGTTGGGGGAAAGAGCCTCTCTGTGGCGTCGCTTATTTTGGAGGCTGGGGTATAGTCAGAGCCCTAAAGGAAGGGGCCGATCTGGTTATATGCGGCCGTGTGACCGATGCAAGTCCGGTAATTGCCCTGGCAGCGTGGTGGCACAATTGGTCTTTTGATGATTGGGATAAACTGGCAGGCGCACTGGTGGCAGGTCGTAAGTATCCCACTCCCCATATCACACTTCTGCATGATGCTAACTTAGTGATATTACTAAGACCTCATCGAATGCGGACCTTACGTCACTGGCGCAAACTTCTCTGGTGTACGACCGCATCTAGAGGGCCTGGTTGATTTAGCATTTCCCATTGCTGAAATCGCGCACGATGGAACAACCATTATCACTAAAAATCCCAAGCATCCAGGATTTGTTGACGAGTTCAATGTCAGAGCGCAATTCCTCTACGAGATACAGGGCACTCAGTACATTAACCCGGATGTTCTAGCTGATATTGAAAATGTGAGAATCACAAATACCGATGAAAAGGACAGGGTTAAGATTTCCGGCGCTGTTGGGAGCCCTCCTCCACCCACCACCAAAGCTATAACGGTTTCAATTGGTGGCTATCAAGCGGAGGCAACTTTCTACATGAATGGATTAGACTTGGACGCTAAGGAACGGTTTATGCGCCAACAGATTCTTCATGCATTCAAACATACCAACTTGACGGAACTCAGCATAGAAAGATATGGCTCTGGTGTACCAAACCCAAGCAACCAGGCTCTCGGTACTGTGTGCATTAGAGTTTTAGTGAAGGGGAAGAATAAAAACGACATCAACGAGGACGTGTTTCGGAAGCACATCTATGCTCTAAGAATGCAATTTTATGCAGGTATGTTGAATGCGGATTGAAATATGAATGAATTGTGATTTCAATTCGCAATAATATGAGAGCTAACGAATATCACGGCATCACAAAAGGCTATCACATGTCACTTGATTTTCGGACTATGTCACCGAGAATGTTCATGGAGCTATTTCCAGGTGTTATATCCTATGAAAAACTTTCTCATCGCGTATTTCTTGATGGTCGCATCATCGATATTCAACACCATGGCATAACTGCGTCGCCTCCAGGGAAGCGGCCCAGCTATGAGACACCGCAGAAAACAGACCTTGCAAGTTTTGGATTCACCAGCAGGGTTCCCTTGGGTGCCATAGCCCACGCAAGATCAGGCGATAAAGGTGATAATTGTAATGTCGGCTTTTTTGTTCGGTCGGCGGAGGAGTATAAATGGTTGCAATCATATTTGACCGTCGATCGAATCAAAAACTTGCTTGGAGAAGATTACAAAGCAGATGTTCGGGTAGAAAGGTGCGAGTTTCCTCAAATATGGGCCGTTCACTTTAGATTCCTTGATTTTCTCGGAGGTGGCGCTGCCAGCAGCAACAGAATTGACATGCTAGGAAAAGGAGTGGCGGAGTATTTGCGTAGCAAGTTTGTCGATGTTCCGGCCCAATTTCTTAGCAGTCCAATCTCCTTGGGCTAAATATAACTTTGACTGCTAGAGGATATTAATTAGACGAATAAACAGGTATCTAAATTTTGGACACTTTGGAAGATATTACAATTGAGTATAAGTCGTTCAACGTATCAACAAACCTTGTTAATTAATTGCATCTTAGTATCCTGGGGAGCCATTAGCTCTAGCCTCTGAGAAACAGGAAAAAGGTTAAAATTTCTGATACAAAACTTTGTAGTTGTATTGACAGCAAGTAAAATATAATTGCAACTAAGACGCGCTGAAGATTGGTAATAATCTCGCGATGACCCGGTGTAATATAACGCGTCTTTGTGGTGCTGGGCGCATGAAGGATAGACTTTTATCCATTAAATTACTTGCTGGGTATGTCTAACCATACTTAAGAGTTGACAGTCACTCAAGAAAGATTGAGATGATAGAATAGTATTTATGACGAACTGAAATTTGGAATCATATGCTAGCAATAGCCATGATGATATCTAGAACGTGGGTGCCACCAAGTTTTGCATTCACCGCCCACATATCCAATCTATTATAGTCTGAAAATAATCAATGGATGATTTCATTTCAGGATAAATATAGAATGCATGAGGCATTCCGGCATAGACTTTCAGGGTGACATCGACTCTGTTTGCAACATGCTCATAATCAGTAAGATGGTTTGGAATTTTAACACCGGGGAACACTGACCCGTTACTCTGCAATGCTCTGGCATAAGCAAGGCCTTCATCCCGGAGAGGATCCATACCAGCAACTTGGATGACTAATTATCTTAGAGGCGTTGCCCCTTGGATTGTTGAATAAAGCATAACTTACGAGTTGGTGGAAGGTTTTGTAATGATGGCTTCAGCAAAGGATTGGCTCTGGGATCAGATTCAGCTCCAGGGAGGTAGTTATTCCAGAATTTTCTCATCCTGGAAGCATTAACAATGGGTGATTCTGCATTCGTAATGTAAGATTTAAAATCGTATTTGTCTGTTGGGAAGTGTTCTGGATGACAGGTAACTGGAATATTGAGTACTTGACCTATGATTCCTGTTGTTCCGTTGTCACGAAATATTTGAGCAATGGCGGCGCACTATTCGCTGATAAGTTGAAGAGCGCAAGTCGCAGAAACATTTCACTAACCACATTGGCACCAGCGCTTCCACCACCAATAATTATCTTTTTAGGGTCGATGCCCAACTTGGTCGCATTTGATTTGCACTGATTCGATCAGACGATGACCCAAGAATCCAATTGAAACTATTTTTAAGATTCTTACCCATAATAGAGCATCAATGGAGTCATTCAGAGCGAAAGGAAATGGAAATTCAGGTGCTCTATGCCAGTTAGACCCAAAAACACATATTTTGAAACCGATACATACCGTCTGTAGTCAACACTGCAGACGACAGCTTGACACTTGACCGTTATGAAACGATTTTGAGCTTCCTCAGTCTCTGGACTTCCAACAGTCCACCCTATTAAATTTGAGTTCTGAAATATCAGGAATATTAGGTTTAGGTTGTATCTGACCTCCTCCATGCACATTGAAAAAGAGCAATCGATCACCAATAAAGTTCATTGGCTCATATATGCGGCTCTTGATTATCGTACCATCCCTGGAAAGAAGCTCTTCTTCTCTAATTCTAATATCTTGACCAGGTAGTGGCGAGCCATTGGGTAATGGTGGTGGTCTATACGGTACTTGCCGAAACTCGGTTATCGGTAGCTGGTAAATGCCCTCGGCTATGGCGTCGAGCGCTGCCTGCTTCGATGCCACCTTGTCCCACTCCGGATGCGGTTGCGACAAGTCTTCAGATAGCAGGCTCTGATTAGGAATAAATTGCAAGCCTGGCATGTTTATTGTTTTTCTTCTTTTCTTTTTTTTTGCAGCAACAGTTGTGGTCAACTAGATTCAATGCCGTAAGAAGAGTTCACCCAGTCCTCGAGACCAGAGGCAAATCGGGACGTGAGAGTGAATGAAATGATAGAAAGGTTTAGCCAACAGTTAAAAGTAATTGGAATTAAATTATAGCCAGTGCTCGTTCCCATCATTGATTACGGCGTAGATCACCTTATGTGAAGTCGGCTCGAATGCCGACGTAAACACGGGGCACTCTCATTCTAGTTTCCAAGTAATTTACCGACCGACTTGACTCAAATTCGGCATTAAAAAAATAGGTGGCATTACAGGGCACACTTAGTTTGTAGGCGGTCGACGGGTCGGCATCATCCATGGCATATCCGCAGATGGGACGGACCCAATGTGGGGTATTCTCGGCGATCGCCAGGAGCGGGGCAGAAGTGCTTGTCGAGAAACCACTGTCGGGGCACATACTAACTCGGGAAGGGTTTATGGTAGATGGAATGGTATGAATGAATGGAAGTTATAAGAGACGAGGTATTGAATAATATCGAAAAATGCACATGAGTGAATTCAGTCTTATTGAGTCAAATTAAACTAGCCTTGAACTAGCCGCGCGTTTCGACATGTCCATGCCAGAGTATGAGAATAATGGGCCCTTGAAGCCTTTGGCCCATATAGATACGCGCGAACTTAAGGATAAGTCTGTGGTTGTTACAGGAGGTAAAGTTTTCATCTATGCGTTTTGAATGATCGCAACAACAGACTCACACGTTGTGTAGGAGCCAGCGGACTTGGGAAGGCGTATGCAAAGGCATTTGTTGAAGCAGGGTAGCGTGCTCGTGATTGTATTGAAAGATCAAGTTTTGACGGTTTATCAAGTGCTTTTGTCACCATCGGTGACTATGACGAACTCGCCGGCAATATCATCGAGCAAGAATTACTACCGTAAGAGGCTCATTATTTAATTTTGGTTGCACGCTTACTTGAATACAGCAATGCGAAATTTGTCAAGTGCGATGTTCGTAATTGGGAAGATCAGGTTACCCTCTTCAATACCGCTCTTGAATGTTCGCCTAAGAAGGGCATCGATATAGTTATAGCCAACGCGGGCGTTGTAGGTGCTGATGACCTGAACCCTACGCAAGGTACGAGCGCGAACGATACCTCTATAACTATACCGTAGCATGGCTGAAAAACAAAGCAGATCCGTTGCAAGCGCCAATTAAACCAAATTTGAGAATAATTGAAGTTAATTTGATTGGAACCGTGTACACAGCTAAACTTGCTTTGCATTTTTTCCAGACTCAACCACAAGATCCTTCTCGCGACCGTTGCTTGATTATCAAGGGCAGTGTCGCCGCATATGCGGATCAGCCAGGTTCGCCTCAATATAATATATCCAAGTGGGGGGCGCGTGGTTTGTTTCGCAACCTTCGCCGAACATCATGGAGACAAGGCATTAGAGTCAACTTTACGGCGCCATGGTGAGTATCTAACTCACTGATACTGGAGAATTCTAGTTCTTACGAGTTTTAGGTATGTGCGTACACCAATTCTCTCAGATAAAATTATCGAATATCTAGAGTCCAAGGGCGTAAAGTTCGCTTCAGTGGAAGACTGTGCGCGAGCCATGCTGTACATCGCTTCTAACAAAGATATAAACGGTGGGAATATTAATCTAACGAGGGCTGTTTTATATGACCATACTAACTTGTGCCCAAGGTCGCGCCCTTGGAATCGTGCCGAAAGAGGAGACTCCTGAAGGATACATGGATTTGGAACATGATGACTACCAAGAAGGAGACTTTTTGAGAGATTGGCAAGAGACTGTACTTGCTACTGCTGAGTCAATAGTTAGTGTATAATTTAAATTTTGGAGACATTCAGAAATTTTGCTCAGGTCTCCGCTCCAGCTCCCTGTGCGGAGATCATGTCCGATGCCTCGGCCAAGACCGAAATCAAGTTCGGTCCGACCGGTAATGAGCAAAACGCCACATTTGCGGCATAACTGTCTCCACAAAAAATGGACCAAAGTGGTTAATTGACCTGTACCTGTCTCTGCGCCTGTCTACGGATTCGTTGGATTTGATCGGCTTCATATTAGGATTGCCTGTACTGTCAAGTTAATCTCAGAAGTGTATATTTTGGCTTCATTCATTTCAGAGCGCGTTGGCAAGCGAAAGAGGACGCAATGTTTGAAGCTGATGATTTTACCTCCCACCTTTCTGATGGAATGGATAAAACCTCCATCCCAAAGAATAATTCCATCCGAACAAGAACAAAAGGTCAGGACATCGGCCCAAGTAGCCGCACGAATCGCAAAAGGGCTCGGCAAGCATGCATTCCATGCAGAGTCCGCAAGGTCCGATGTGATGCTGACTTGGCTGGTTTGCCCTGTAACAACTGCAAACTGGATGATCAACACTGCTTTTTGAAGCCTCGAGCAAGAAAGTGGTAAGATCTTATAATATGATCTGGGATTTACCAACGGTAACTGCGTAAACTGTATTTAGTGCTGACTTTGAATTCGCTGATAGGGAATCTAATGTGAAATGCACTGAAAGCATCATCGAGCTTCCCACCAGTCCACTAAAATCCCTAGATAAAGGTAAATCGGCACGTCCCGAGCTCGCAGATCCGGATCAAAATCTTTCATGGAATCTGGAGACTGTTCTCGCTGGTCCGATGGATGGATTTCACTCTGAAGAACTTGATCGCTTTGCAGACCAACCATCAGGAGGCTCCCCAATATACGACGACCTACAACTATCACAGCACCCAGGTTCAATTTTATCCAAAAGAAGTAATCCTATAAATAATGATTCACTTTGGTTTCCGTCACTTTCTGAAATATCATCCGGAGAGAATAACGATTCAATGATAAACAATGAGTCTAATTTTGTGAATTTCGCCAAAAGGAGAACTCTACCTCGACGAAGCAATGGATTCATTATATTTTCAACGTATCAATTTGTTGAGATGAAGTCTCTTTGGTCGCTGGACCAAGTTAGTGCGGCATTTTTAGAAGACCAGGGGTGCCTTCATCTCCCAACTAGATGCGTCCTCGATGAATTTCTTCAGCAATATTTCCTACACATCCACCCGATTATCCCCCTAGTTGACGAGAAAAGATTCTGGAACTTGTATTCGAACCAGAGACAGGATTCTGAGAGGTCCCAGTGCTTGTCATTATTATTACTGCATGCCATGATCTTTTTAGGATGTGCTGTAAGTCAAATCTACCAGCTATTGCTTGAAACTGATGGACAGTTTCTGATCTTTGATGATTCTTTTGCAATTGGACAAAGAAGAAATCTGATTATCGAGCTTAGTATGTATCTCTGGAGACTCTAGCCCATCTTGGGTTTTCCTCTGTTCAAGAAGCTCGGTCTCAATTTTACAAGAAAGCAAAGGTTTGTGACCATATTCATAAACCATTTTCAAACATCTTAGTCTCACATAAAATCGTGATAGATGCTTTATGATCTTTCTCCATGCGCAGAACATGTCACGAAGTCTCAAGTTTGTTTAATGCTGACGTACCAAGCGGCATCACTGAGAGATCGAGTTAATATATATTGGCTGACGACTGCTATTCATCATGCCAAAGCTGCCAATGCACATGAATATTTTCTCGCGCAAAACAACTCTAGAGAAAGAGACGAGCTAAAACGGCTTTGGTGGTGCTGCATCCTGCGAGATAGGATCATGGCGCTTGCTTTAAGCCAGCCGTTACAGATTAGGCCCTCGGACTTCGACTTCACAAGAACTGGGATCGACGAAGCTGTTCTTGGTAGCGAATCACACAGTTCACGAGTGTACGATAAAGAAACCAAATACTTCCTGGCACAACTCATGGGCATGCTTTGTGAGCTTGCAGTTGTTCTAAATGGGGTACTTACGGCACTTTATCCTCCCAAGCCCACGAATCTACAATTTACTCATCGCGATATTCGAAGTTTTGAAATATTGATATCGGAACTGGATCGATGGTATGAAAGGGCTTCATCGCGGTTTTGCATCGCAATCAACATGTCCGGCGCACATAAGTCACTAATTCTGTTTACGAATATGGCATATATTTACTGCAAGTAAGCTGAACGACAGATATATATCACATATTATTTTCTGAAGTCGAGGCTCACTAGATATAGCACGGCAAAGGTATACTTAAGCAAGAGGATACTATTGGCTACCATCTCATTGAATGCAAAGAACAGTCAAGAGGACCATCAACTGGCAACCCAAGAGGTATTAAATCGGTCTCTTGATAGCATAAATCAAGATACATCTGAGCTTGAACAACTTGGACTTTCAAGATATTTGCCGAATACGTTGTGAGTTAGAATGGTTAAAAAATAGGTTTGAACTATCGAATTGACCCTCATCAGCATTGAACTTTCAGCAGCGCCATTCGTCTGGCACCTGCTAGATATGAACCTGATTCGGTCCACCCAAGAACTTCCCAAATTACACTTGCAAAATACGACGTACAAAGACCTTATGAATGGATTTAAAAGCCTTTATGAAGGCACCGACGATAAGCTTCAACGAATGGAGAAAATAGCGAACTACATAAAGACCAACGAGAAATTGGAGTTGCCTGAAGCCGAAAACAAAAACTTAGATGGCATGGACTTTTCTGATTTGGATTCGATTTGGGAACTGACTCCTATGGACACCGTCACTAATATTTGGACGACCATTCTGAGGTCTGAGCCTAACAAATATCTTCGAATCGTCCTTACGATAGAGTTTTCACTTTCCCACGGCTGCTTACCTTCCGAAATTGATTTCCCTAAGGCCTTGCGTGTGATGTAAACTAAAAGTAGTAAGTAGGTCGCTGTGGGGACGCGAACCTGAAGGCTACAATTGTGCTGAGGGAAGGTTCATTGATCAACAGAACTGCGTTAAAGAAATGGAGAAGTTGTTTTCTCATGTTCGGGCTCTGATAAAATGATCAATTATAACTTTTGACCACTATTTACGACTCTAAACGCCGTCGCGAAGCAATGGATGATCAGCTTGACGGGGTAAATGAACAGAAATATGAAAGAACAAAAAGGATGAGAAAGAAGCATGGAAAAGGAAACAGAATATAAACATTGAACGTTGTTTTGACTGTATCTACTCGGATCGTATTGAATGCAGGTTTAACTTGGCTCCATAGAATGAAACTATGGTATTTTGTGAAATTCATCGTTATTTTCTTCCTTTACGTAAATGAAGAGTCCGATAAGCTCACGGGTATACCGCGAAATAGACATTGAAATCTCTGGGTAAAATTGACCTTGAGCTACATATGAAACCCAGAGGCAACATAAAATGAAAACTTTGATGCACAGAAATCCTATACGGAAGGCAGCGGCCTAAATCCGAAAGTAAGAACACCGAAATAAGTCTATAGAGCGTACTCTAACATGTTTTTCACCAATAATTAACTCGATAATCATTAAAAATCACTGCGCTACTGACTGATATTCACGGTAAACTAAGATGTAATAGCCGAGGCCTTTCACAATACGTGAGTGGGATCTGCGTGCTTTCCGAGGTCACTCTTGTAGAGATAGATTTGACAGCTTCTTCACCTCGGGCGACGGTTCAACCCAATAATATTATTTTCAATCATTTCGGAAGCATTGGAAATCATGTTTGATATCTTTAACTCAAATCAGTGAAATGGGTTGAATTTAAATCCATGTGAACAGATAGAAAACGGCCCTTTGTCTGTTTTCGATGCCGTATTCACATCACTTTTTGAATTCAACCCGTAGTTTCCATCGAATAAACCATGCAAAGCTCATCACCTTCCCACCAGGCCTACGTTCTTGGCGTTGGCATGACCAAGTTCATCAAGCCCCGAGGTCTGCGCGAGTATCCTGACATGGGCTACGAGGCTGGCATCAAGGCCATGCTAGACGCCCAAATTAACTATGACGATGTTGAGCATGGCGTGGCCTGCTTCGCATATGGTGATTCAACTTCGGGCCAGCGTGTCTTCTATCAGTTTGGCATGTCATCTATTCCCATTATCAACACGAGCAATGCGTGCGCGACAGGCTCAGTAGGGCTGTACTTGGCCCGTACACTTGTGCAAAGCGGAAGAGCCGACTGCGTCCTTGTAGTTGGATTTGAGAAAATGAAGCCAGGGAGCCTCAAGAGTGTTTGGGATGACAGACCAAGTTCAAGTGGCCGCTTTGCCGCTAAGATGCACGAGTTAGCCGAGCCTGCGAACGCTCCTTTGACGGCGCAATATTTTGGAAATGCGGGCCGTGAGTATATGCAAAAGTAAGTTACACCTTTTAATTTTCCTACCTGAAGGCTTTGTCCTATTTTGTGTCACTATATGGACTAAACAGTGTTTCAGGTACGGCGCGAAAGAAGAAGATTTTGCTGAGATTGCCCGCGTGTCGCATGAGCATTCGCAGCGTAACCCTTACGCTCAGTTCCGGCAGGAGTATTCTCTCAAGCAGATTCAGGACTCGCCGAACATCTACTCTCCCCTGACCAAGCTACAATGTAGCCCAACTAGTGACGGATCGGCAGCTGCTGTCATTGTCTCTAAGAGGTTCCTGGATGCCCGGCCACATCTGAGAGGTCAGGCCATACTGATGGCCGGGCAGTCATTTCTAACCGACTCTCCAAAGACCTTTGGGACAAGTGCTATAGAGCTGGTTGGGTATGATATGTCGCAGAGAGCTGCGAAGGCTGCGTTGACCGAAGCTGGTTTTGATGCGAGCGATGTCCGGGTCTGCGAACTGCATGATTGTTTTTCGACAAATGAGATGTTGCTCTTGGACGCACTGGGCTTTTGCAAGCCAGGAAAGGCCCACGAGATGGTTCGAAAAGGAGACATTACTTTTGGAGGCAAAATGGTGATTAATCCTTCAGGCGGCTTGATATCTAAGGGTCACCCTATCGGAGCCACGGGTTTGGCTCAATGTGCTGAGCTGACCTGGCAGCTGCGTGGATGGGCCAACAACCGACTCGTAGATCAGACCTATGTGGCCCTTCAACACAACCTCGGCCTTGGTGGCGCTGTGGTTGTCAATGTCTATCAGCGTGCTGATGGCCAGACAAACTTTAAGGTCAGTGACAGCGATATTTCCAAGAACAGTTGGTTGGGGTATAATCCTGCTGTAGAGGCTCGGGGTATCAGCACCCAAGACTCCGAAAAAGTCAGGAGCAGAAAGTATAGGAATGATTTTGCCCTTGGCGAAACAGCGGAACTGGTTCAGGCTCAGGGCCAGGCCAACTTATGAATGAAGAACACAAGGAAATGTCGTTTTTCGACCAACTTTTAGATAGGTCCCATATAGCTAGCCACAAAATCTTTTCTTTATGGGCTTGTAAAATTCCGAGATTGTCTTTCTCGTCATATATAGTAGTTAACATGCCGATATGGCTCCAGATCCGCTCAATTACGAAGCCTCTATCGTCATTTGCCTTAGGGCTCTACAGCTCAACGAGCATCTAGCCATCTGTTCGAAGACTGCAAATGGTGAAAATAAACATGGTAACGTAGTTAAACGTCGCCGCCTTGGCCGCTTCTTTATCATGCCATCTGCCAAGATGCTCCCCGGACTCTAGCCCTAGCATCTATATTCATAGCAAGCTTGGAGTGACGCATCCTGGTCATGAGTTCGGGCCCACCGCCGAAATCTCTCTACTTACTCGACGAACCCTATCTATTGTTTCTATGCAGTCACCGGGATCTTGCTAAGCCACGAAAAGAAACTACAAGGGGCGAAAAGTCTCAGCTACTTTCGCATTTGGCACAGGCATTATGATTTCATGGAAGCGCTGGTCAGTGAGCAGCTATAAACTTTGAATGGTCATGAATGCCCCGAGATCTGGGGCATCGCTTGTTGCAAGTGTACAGTTATCAGTTTGCCGACGCAAGTGTAAGCCAGTGCCTTCCTTCGTATTGTTCTTGCTAAATGCAAGATGCATGCCAAAATACAGTTCTATGGGTTTAATTGGCTCCCAACGCTCATTCGGCCGAATTATCGAGAACCGAGGGTCGTTAGAGACATCCTTGGAACCCGAGGTGACCCACCTTGGACATGTCAACAGTGAGCAGGCGAACCCAGATATGTTTTCCCTCAATTATTAGGCCCACATTATCCTGGAAATGTGGTAGATCACCAATAACGGCCTCGGTCAGTGCCAAATACAACAAACCCGGTGGTTCAATGCCCCCGGCCGGATATCAGCAACGTGCACCCTCGGTCATGACCTCGCCGGCGACTATACCAGTCGGACCTCAGGATATTTCTGAGAGACTATAACCCAAGAATCTTCTGTTATATAATAAATACTTCTCAGTATGCCAGCTGCCTTACCTTTCAAATAGGGGAATATAGTTTCAGAATAGTCATTATGTCACTTCAGGACAAGGTTTTTGCTGTTACTGCAGGCGGCCAGGGAATTGGACTCGCTACTGCACGCGTTCTTGCCTCCAGAGGCGCAAAATTATCTCTGGCTGACACAAATGCTAAGACTCTTGCTGAGGTGGAAACCGAGTTTAAGGCTAACAAGTGGCCGGTTCTAGTCACAACACTGGACGTGCGGGATTCTGGGCAAGTGGAACATTGGATCGAGAGTACGGTTAACGAGTTCGGAAAACTGGACGGTGCCGCCAACGTCGTCGGGGTTATTGGAAAACAATTTGGCAAAGCGCCCGTCACCGAACTTGAGGATGAAGATTGGAATTTTGTCTTGGGTGTCAATGTTACTGGTGCGCCAATTACGATGGACAACCATGATTCTATGGTAGCATAACTAACCTTTCTTCAAAGGCACAATGAACTCCCTACGAGCTGAGCTGAAGCATCTTGTAGATGGAGGCAGTATCGTCAATGTCTCATCCAACCATGGTAGTCGTGGCGAAGCGGGCTGCAGCGCCTACGTAACCTCCAAGCATGCTCTCACAGGGCTTACGCGATGCGCGGCTAGAGACTTTGCCCATCGTGGGATCAGAGTCAATACCGTGGGCCCGGGTCCGACCAAGACCCCATTGTTCCACAGCCAAGTCAAAGGAAACCCTCCTCCGCCCAATGCCATCCTGGGACGGTTCGGCGAGCCTGACGAGGTGGCCTACCTCATTGCGTGGCTCTTAGGTCCAGAAAGCACGTATGTTACGGGAGAGCTTTACCGCATCGACGGCGGCGAGTTCTGTTGAGAGATATTGGCATTTTGAGACTTCAGTCCACGCCGTTGCAACCTCTGTACGGCCGAGTTTGACTCGTTGGGAGATTTTGGGCCCGAAATTTGTAGTTGTTTAATAAGTTTGAATGCCATTACTGCTGTCAGCTTCTTTATCGTATGATCTTTTTCGAGTGAATGTGCTTCAGTCCATAGAATCTGTCTGAAATGACCAAAAGAAATGAAAGTATTTGTGCTGCAGGTTCCAGATAACTCGAGAGCTGAAATATTTGCTTCAATAACAAGTGATTAATGGGTGGCATTTCTTTTGTTCCCATATAGTCAGGAAGAGTTTCCCTAGCTTAGCGAGTTCGTAAGTATTGGCACTCTCGCACCATGGCAAGCAATATCACTGGTCTCAGGTAATTAAATAATTGATAATTTGATATGATAGATTAGATGATATGATGAGGTTTTACAACGACCTCCAAATTCGCGGGCCATAGGATTAATCACAATGCGTAAACTGCCACAGGAACTTGTTATTTGTATTTATATATTCATTTGGCCTTCAAAGTAGTGAATTACATCACGCTAAAAGAGCATAAGACTTTCCAACATCAATGGCAGCTCAATAACGTGTCGAAATGCAGGGTGAAAATGAATTAGAGCTCAACACCCTCTGGACGAGGCTGCTGACCAGCCGCGGTGCTGGGAGGCCCGAGTGGTTTATTCCCATAAGGGGTGACATCTATGCCTAGCTCTTCCGCCTTTATCCGGAGTGCGAGGCGTGCTGAATGAAACCTGCTGAAGGCAAACTGATGGAACATGGCATATAGCCCTTTTTGAGGAAGTGGACAGTAGTTGATGATAGATTCCCCTTCAGGTCCCAGAAAAAAAGCATTCCCCTTTTCCCACCGTTCGTGACACTTCTTGGCCATTTCATCCCCCAGAAGGGCCTGGATTGCACTTTTCGAATTCATATAGCCGGTCGCAAACACGACAATGTCGGCATTTTGCCTGGTACCGTCCTTGTATATGACACCATCCTTGGTAAATCGCTCGATCTCTGAGTGCACAAGTTTTATCTTGCCGTCGGCGATGAGCTTGCAACATCCAGTGTCCCAGTAAAACCCTCCTTGGTTAAAGGGGAACATAGAGTAAGCACCGCCTCCGTGGTAGCCATCGTGGAGACGGTACCCAACGTTTCTAAGCGACTGCAACAGATCTCCATCAATTTCTCGAGCTATCTTCTGACCTCGGGGCATGATTTCGTACTCGACAGGATATGGGTGCTTTAAAAAATTGGCTTGATCCGCAAGATCTATCGGTTGGCCGCCTCGTCGATTGGTCATCTCGCGGGCTTTAAAAAGATGTCGCACACTCTTTTCCACCGACATAATATGTGTTGCGCTCCGTTGAATCATGGTAACTTCACAGCCATGCTCACTCAGTTCGTAGGAGATGTCATGGCCGGATGTTGCGGCACCAACCACAATCGCCCGCTTTCCTTTCCATTCTGACTTTGTACGATGGCGGGATGAGTGAGTGACTATGCCACCATTCCGTTCGAACTCGATCATACCAGGAACATCAGGTATATTTGGTAGAGTCCCGGAAATTCCCGTGGCAATCATCAAGTGCCGTGGGCGAAGGATACTTATCGTTCCATCTCCCCTCTTAACGGAAAGTGTCCACATACCCTCTTCTTCGTCATATACAGCGCTTTCTCCATCCAAGACGGAGTTTGTCCAGATATTGAGATCCATAATCTGAGCGTAGTTCTCCAAAAACCTTGCCAACTGTTGTGTGGGCAGGAACACGGGGAACCAATCTGGGAAAGGCAGACATGGCAAATGATTGGTAAAGGTGGGACCGTGCAAGGATAAAGAGGCGTATCGATTTGCCCAACTGTATCCCGCACGATCCCCCTTTTCAATGATGAGGTGCGGTATCCCAAGGACCTTGAAGCGGGCGGCTAGGGAGAGACCAGTGTGCCCAGCCCCGATGATTACAACCGTCGGCTGGAATCCCTCTTTGCCAGCAACCTCATCATCTCTAATTTGTTGGTAACTCCGGGCCATCCCAGCAGGGTCGTGAACCTTGCCACGCTGATACCTTATCTGATCGCCATGATCCGCATCCCAGCCTTGGACCGTTTCTATGGCGGTACCAATCGTGTATATCTTCCATAATTTGTAGTCGGCCAACTCAGCAGCAGTCCCAGTTTTGCCCATGAACGGGCTGAGACGAGCTACTCCGATGCCAGTGCCATGGGCGAAATCAAATTCGAAATGGAGCAAAATAAATGAGAGGTCTTCGCCAAGGGTTTCCACTTTGGGTGGAGCCTGAGGGTTGAGTCGTATGTTCTTAATGCCAGTCAAGGGCATTCGCTCGTTTAGCATATTGCGAATTTCATCGTGCCCGTGGAGGGCTCTGATGTCCCACGTCAGGAGCTCGACGTCTTTCCAGTAACCACTTTCGTGGATGTATTCAACGCTGGCATCAACATCTTGTGCCTCAACAGTCTTACCGAAGGCATTTAAAAACTCCCCAGCAATCCTACCAGCATCAACTGAGCAATATTCTGGGAGAAATCCGAGCTGCGAATTTGTTGGAAGCACCGCGCGCTTGATGTGACCATAGTAGCCACAGGTTTGGGATAAAGACACGCCCGCCCAGCCTATCTTAGCATCGGCATCAGGAGGACGAATAGCTTCGTCGTTCCAGTCTATGACGTGTGTCTGAGACATGTTTAATAAGTGCGTACAACTGTGTAAGTAGGCTGCTTTAATCGGTGGATAAAAATGATCCCTCAGATCGAGCTTGAAACCGGTGATCATACGAGTTCTATATGGATACCCTACTAATTTAATTTCTCACCTATGTTGTAGCACCGAATAAGCACATTCAGTTGGTATATTCAACTTTGTTCGCTTTTCGCTTACCTCGGGCCGAGCCCAATTTGCAGTGTGATGTACACATCCACAGGCCACATTCGCGGCGGATAATTCCGGCGTGTGCTATTTAGAAAGACCGCGGGATGGCAAAGAGTAGCTAGAGATACAAGTCGTGTGATCAACGGCTTTTTATTAACCGATTTCGCATCTCTTGAATCCGGTGTGGCTGGCCACTTCAAGGAGTAAGAACGCATGAAGGCCATGCAGTGTGTAAAGAAGAGGGCCCCACATTATCATTATATTTAGCGGAGAATAGTTGAGAGAAAGTGAGTGGGCCCTTCATAAACGAAAAATATGAAAAAAGAAAAATTTGATGCGAGAATCTATCTCCACCCTTAGCTTGAATACAGGTTGCAGTACCAAAAGAAGGACGTCATATAGGACCTTGCTTTTTCCAAGCCACTGTAAAAAAAATGGGTATGAAACTTATTATACGCATTTTATTGTTTCTGAATCAGTGTCAATATCTACTCCTTCTCGGAGGCACAGATGCCCTTTGGTACAAATACTAGATTCAATAGTAATACATATTCACCCCGTTGACTCAGCAGCTTTGAATGCGTTGTATGTGCGTTCCTCGACCATCTCACAGCTCACCTTACACTTCTGGTTACTATACTCTACACCCTCCTTGATCTTGGACCCATCGTTACCAGGCAAAATCTCAATAGCTTCACCAGAGATAGTACAATCTCCCAAAAGGTTCTCAAATGCCTCCACCAACGTCTGTACAGTAATTAACAGACCCTTTTCATCCGCCTTGTCATAAAAGTCTCCGGTTGAGATCCCGGTTTTGACTATGGTAGGACAAATTGTGTTGAGCGTGATGGCCTCTTCCGTCAAAATCTTTCCATGTGTACGAACAAATCCAACTATTGCGCTTCTATGTCTTAGATTTTATTTTATTGGATTCGGGTTATGCCTGCACTTACTGCTTTGCTCCAGTATAGATCGGGAGGCTAGGGATATAGTAGAAGCCGCATGCGGAAGATACGACGACGACTACAGGTAGCCATCAGCTTGATTAGAAAATGCGCGCGGTGGTTGTGGAGATTTATTGTGAGAGAGGGTACTCACCCTTGCCACGAAATCCATAGTTGCTTGGTTCCTGAGTTCTAAATTGCTGGATCGCAAGAGAGCAGGTGTACAAAGCTCCAGTGGCGTTTACATCAAGGACTGCCAAATTTGGTTTCACAAACCCTGAACCGCTGGGCTGCTTTGAATTCCACGGTCTTTCAGTAATCCCTGCGACGGGGAAAACGTAGTCTACCCTGCCAAGTTTTCCCACAGCCACTTCAAACGCGTTCTTCTGAGAGTCCCAATCTGCAACATCGACTTCTACAGCCCAGGCAACTTCACCATTCTTATTAAACTCTCTCGCAGCTTGTTCAGCGCCTTCAAGGTTACGGTCAGCAATAACGACTTTCATCCTACAGCATTATTCAGTTACTGGTCAGCTCTTTTATCGCAAGTAAACGCTTACCCTTTACTGACGAGGGTGGCAGCAAGTGTTCGTGCAATACCGCTAGCCCCACCTACATAGGCTGTTTAAGTAGCTAGTCATAGCGTACACGTCTAAAACATTGCCTTACCTGTAATATAAGCTGACTCTCCAGTGTATAACATTTTGTTCCCCAATAATAAAATGGCTCTCTGAAGCGAAGTAAACTTGTGTTATTCAAAAATGTGAAGCGTATCTTTTTTGGGTTCGGTGAATTTGAATTGTGCTCAAATTCCATACTATGGGGTTTATAGATTGATGTGATTGCCGAGGGGAGTTGCATCTAACCAAGGCACCGAACCCCATTGGCCGGTCAGATTTAAGCCGCCTGCCTCGGGTCCTTTCGTACAATTCCGGCTCCTCCAGATGCACCGAAAAGAGCCAGGTGGCTCAGGAAGTGGGATGTGCTGGAGAATCAGCGGAGGAAAGCATCAAACGCTACACTAGACATACGGTAACATAGTGCGTCCAACAGTCTACTAACTTGCACACAACTCTGAGTTTCAATCCATTACAATCTCTCCAATTAATGGTATCCAACTTATCCTTTGTTTCAAAGGGCACCTTCTCTTGCGAAAAGGAAACAGTAGATATCGCCGCGAGGCCAATAACAATGAGATGCGTACAATGATTCTCATACCCAATCTTTGATAGTCACTAAGACCAACAGAGTTCCTAAATTTTGATTTCGGCCAATCTAAATCTCTCCAAACCTTTGGATCTTGCTTGATGATCCATGAAGTTCGATATTAATCGAGATGATAATATCCAACACTGGGGTTTAAAATAAAAAGATCCAACACGCAAAATAAAACAATTCATCATTTTTATTGTGTATATCGACTCTTTTGATCTTATTTCGGCGAAATTAAATCTCATTCAGTCAATAGCTCAATTCAGTAAAGTCTAAATACATCTTCAATCTATCTTTAGAGCCTTGCTGATGTTGAGATGTCTTTGACGACAAATCCACTGTTCTTACCCTTTTCCACATTGCGCAACAGTCTTCTCAAGATTTTACCGCTCGGGCTTTTTGGGATTTCAAGCACAAATTCAATCTCTTTGATCCACTTGTATCGCACTCGTTTCTCCTTCACATACTGAATGAGTTTCCGCCCAACAAGGTCGCTAGGTTTTTTATTGCTCTTTAAAACAATGTAAGCTTTGGGACGTTCTGCACTATACTCATCTGGTATTCCCAAAACGGCACAGTCGGCGACATCCGGGTGACCAAGTAGAACTTGTTCCAAATCGGCTGGAGCAACCTGCTGGCCCTTGACCTTGATCATCTCCTTTATACGGTCGACAATACGGATAAAGCCTTGGCCATCAATTGTACCTATGTCCCCTGTGCGTAGGAATCCATCTCCTCCGAAAGTTTCAGCCGTCTCCTTCGCATTCGCGAGATAGCCCATCGCGACTTGTGGGCCTTTGACAAGGATTTCGCCTACTTCGTTTGGGCCAAGCTCTTTACCAGTGTCCAAGTCAATAATCTTGACAACAGTGGACGCCAGTAGTATGCCCGCCGTATCTGCATACTTGTAGTCGTAGTACTCGGGTGGGTGGGTGCTTAGGCAGCAGCACGATTCTGTCATGCCGTAGCTTTGCCTGAAACCAGTCCATGGCATTTTGTCGTGAAGCCGTTTTATTACTTGAGGTCCCACAGGCGCGGCGCCACATGCAATGACTTTCACGCTACTCAAGTCATACTTGTCCACAACCGGATCGTTAACCAAGCGTATGACAATAGAGGGTACAAGGGTTAAATCTGTGATCTGGAATTTGGGGATGGCGCTAAGGAAATTTTCCATCGTGAATTGCGGGAGCATGATGCATTCGTCGTTGCTAGCGATAGGCCAATGAAGAAAACGAACAAGGCCGCTAACTACTCTGTCTGTCAGTTTGTGAAATCTGACTGCGGCTGGATCCATGAATTCTTTGATCGCGTCTTACTATGAAACAAGGGCAAGCTGGCTAGGAAACGCTTCTTGCCAGCGCCTGCAACATCTCCAAGTTGAAGGCATTGTGCGATAACATTCCTATGAGATAGCATGACCTATTTTTGCAAGTCAGTCAACACAATTAGCCATGATGAGTAAATTATCGTCGAACTTACGGCCTTTGGAAGTCCAGTTGTCCCGCTACTAAAATTGAGATATCCACAAAGGTCATTTGTCTTTCCTATTGGAATTCGATATATGGGCACTTGCCCATCAGGCCCATAGTTTCTACCCAAATCCGATAGCTCATGAATTGAAGTATAGCCACTAACGTTCCCCTCCATCAGGAAAATTCGCTCAGGTGGGATACCGACTTCCTTAGCGGCTGAAGTAGTAACTTGAATGGAATCTGCGACTGTGAAGATGTACTTCGTCTTCGCAGTCTTGAGGGCATTGACCATCTCCTCAGAGGTGTATGATGGGGATGCGCCGTTAACTCTTCCGCCTGGCGTTGCTTCTTGTTAGACTTTGCACTAACAATATGAACTCTTCAAGCGAGTTTCCAAGGTCTTTGTCCTGCATGCAAGGGGGAAATTCCAATTCGAAATACTGACCTGCTCTCAAAACAGCAAACATGGCTACCGGGTACCATATGGTATTGGGTGCGAATAGCGACACGGTGTCGGTCTCTCGCATTCCAAACTCTTTGACCAGGGCTGAGCAAATGTATGTTGCGCGCTTCTTGATCTGGCCAAAGTCCAGACGCTCATTCGTAGCCGCATTTGTGAACCCTGCAATTTCGGTAGGCGGATTCTTGAATAAAGGCGAATATCTTTGGTCTTCGAAAGCCCACTCCCATACGGTAAGGTCTGTTGGGTCTGGTCAAGTATGTTAGTGTCTACCAAGCTAAACAAAGAGGAAACGAGGCGGCAGAAATGGGGAAGTACATTGAATATCCGAGTATCTAGATTGGAATAGCATCTTTAATTCGCACGGAATTTGCTCACCAACGCGATAGGGTTAAAAGCAGAAACCGTTTGCTATCACGCCCTCACTATGTGAATGTTATTCTTTATTTTTGACTTGTCGTCTCTCCTTTCCCGTTTCTCTTTTTTCCCCAAGAGAAGAAGCATAAATGAATAACCCCAATTTTGATAGCGAAATAACAGGGAAGACTAAGAGTCACCAGGGTAGCGCTGAAAAAAAGCTACTTAGTATCCGAGGCAATCCTCGGATGGATTGCCGTGGGCCGAATCGCCAGTAGAACTGTCCAGCACAATGTGGGGTTTCGGTGTATTTTTCTTTAATAAAATCATTTATCGTTCAATTTTGTACCTCTAGTCACTGAAATGTGTTGCAATTGCCTGATTACTGGGAAGTCCAAGTGGAAGCTCATTCAGGGCGTATCACATTGAGCAGGGCGAATTACAGCTATGAGGCTTCGTGAATGTATTTGAATCTAATACCAAACTTGATATTAATCATAACGTCCCATCTTTCATCCATTACTAGAATAAAATTTGGTCTCAAAACTAGTCTGGTCACCTAAGTTGGATTCGTCATGCTTTAACCCAAATATCACTTGCACTATCAACATATCTCTCTAGTTGCCGAAACGGCAAACATATCATGATACATTGAAATCGCATGACACTGATAACATTGTCTGGATCGGAATCGACATGCTTTTTCCGCAACAAAGCACGGTGCAGCTGGCATCCCTCGGCCCTCGGACGAAACCCTTTTCTCTCTTATAACAAAATAGCTTGGTGTTAGTCAAGCATCTTCTGGAACTGTACTTAATCATAAACAAGTACAGAGTGAGTGTCAAATTGGACATTGATCGAACTTCAATCATCAAAGGCAATACAGCTCGCTCCAAGCGTATCTAGTTAGTTTATAATCATCTTTTGTGCCATCTCACTCTTGAGTAAACTATAACTTCCAGCATCTATTTTTACTCTTCTTTATTATACCTAGTTTTGTAACTAGCCGCAGTCAGTATGGTAAATGATACGGCTCCTCACGTTAATGGTATCGTCAATGGCATCAAGCCGATCAACATTGACTTCATCCGCACAGCTATTGAGAAGTCTAACCTGAATGCGTTGCGACTCGCTTTGCTTCAGGTGACGGGTGACCCTGACCTGGCCAAAATGGGCACCCGTCGACGTGCCATTCGTGGAGGCGCCATGTTTGCCCATGCTTTGGCTGATGAAGACGCGCCGCTTCTAAAAGAGAAGGCGCTTCAGTATCTATCCAAACGCAAACCTGATGACCCTATCCCGCCACCACCCTCCAAGGCAGAGACAAGGAAGCTGGCGGATCTTTTCGGTGACGAGCCAGTCGGAGACCGTGAGTTCAACTACGACTATGAGGAACTGGCGTTTGATGAATTTTCCCGGAACGCTCAATGGAGTGACAAGAAGCCATCAGCTGAAAAGATTGCAAATTTCAAAATTGTTGTAATTGGCGCCGGTATTAGCGGTCTTGCTGCGGCTGTGCAGTTCAACAACCTTGGCCTCAATTTTCAAGTGCTGGAGCGCCAAGGCGGCATTGGCGGTACCTGGCTCCTCAACACCTATCCAGATGCCAGAGTGGATACGTCCAGCTATCTGTTCCAATTCAAGTTTGTCAAGAATTATCCATGGTCAGAATATTACGCAACAGCCGGGGAAACACGCAAATACCTGGAGTATGTTGCAGATCGGTACAAAGTGAAAGATCGTTTCTACTTTAATCGTGAAGTAATCAGCGCGGTGTGGCATGAGGACTCGGGTCAGTGGGAACTTATTATCAAGCATTCAAGCGGCGAAACAGAAACCATGCTATGCAATGCCATTGTCAGTGGAAGCGGACTCTTTGCAACACCAAACTTGCCAAATTTCCCAGGAATAAAGGACTTCAAGCGACCCTTGTTTCACACAGCCAACTGGGATCATACTGTCGACTATCGCAATAAGCGTGTTGCTCTTGTTGGTACTGGATCGACCGGTACTCAGCTCGCATCCGCTGTCGCTTCTGAAGCCAAGGAGTTCACTGTCTTCCAGCGCACGCCAAATTGGACCATGAAGTTGGACGGCTATGGTGCAAAGATTGACGAACACGTGCGTTGGGTGTTCGACAACATGCCTTATTACTGGAATTGGTTCTGCTATTCAGCTCATGTGGCTTCTCAGCAGCTCCAGTACCTTCAGACATACGATGAAGAGTGGCAGGCCGAGGGTGGTGTCATCAATCAGAGGAACGACCTGGTCCGCAAGACCCTCACTGACTACATAGTCTCCAAGGCCGAAGGAATACCAGGTTTACTGGAGAAGATCTTGCCAGATTATCCTCCCTTGGTGCGCCGATTGGTGGTGGACAACGGCTTCTACGACACTCTCCGTCGCGATAACGTAAAGCTTATTGCCGAAGACATTGATCGATTCACAGAAAGCGGCATCCGCACAGCAAGTGGAGAGCATCACGAGTTTGACATTATTGTCCTTGGCACTGGCTTTAAAGTATCAGACTACTTCTGGCCGTGCAGGTATGTTGGCCGAAACGGAATCACATTGCAAGATCTTTGGAATAAGGATGGGCCCCGCTCGTATCTTGGCCTTACGATGCCTGGATTCCCAAATTTCTTCTCTCTATACGGTCCTAACCACCAACCACGGTCGGGCGGGTTTTATTCTTGGGGCGAGATTTGGTCACGCTACACTGCTGACGCTATCGTCCACTTGATCGAGAACGACAAGAAATCGATTGAGTGTCGCAGAGACATATTTGACGATTACAATGCCAAACTTGATGCTAAAAGCAAGGAGCTCATCTGGGAGCGACACGGCAGCGGATACTACGTCAACAGCTTCGGCAGACAGAGTGTGAACGCTCCATGGCATACGTCCGAGTATCACAGCATGGTTATGAAACCTAATTTCGATGACTTTGAAATCCAATGAGGAACGCTTCGTTTTTTGTATCTAATCTTTCAGTGCTTTTGATAGTGAGCAACGTATGTAAGAGCTCTCGAAATTATATTCTTAGCCGTTATTTTGTGCGTAAAAGAAGGTTATCTACCATTGTGGGTATGTTCAAGTGGTAGTGTGTCGATAGATGAGAGTAGGGTGTGAATGAAGGCATCAAGAAACTGTTCTATCTGTCAGTTATCATATTTCCAAAGATTTTGTTGTTCTCTATAAATCAACAGGTTATCGTATTTAATGCCAGAGACTAGAGACCATGCTAAAGGTCATGTGTACGTTTATCAGCCCTTTCTGACCTTCATCTCTCAACCACACAGCACTCCAAACCATTTCCATCGTGCAATGCATAACCCACGGCTTGTGAGAAAGTTTTTATTTTATCATGATGGCTATCAAACATTAATACCGCAGAAACCTTAGTATCGTGGTTCTTCAACAAGGTGTTTGTAATGTTGAAGCCATGAGTTTCCAGCCACAGACATGACAGGTCTCCCCCAGAAGCTCCTGGTCTTAAAACCAGAATCTAACCCATTTATTTCTCCCAGATTCTACTCTGAAAGATGAATGCCTTGTTTAATCATAACTCTTATTTATTCTCATGGAGAATTTAGCATTTCTATGACTATCTCTCTTAATCAAAATCAACTGAGCTGAATTGCGATCTTTGGCTCATTACAGATATTGGGGGATGGTTTCCATATTTAACCCTCATAAGTATCATTTAACAAGACAAATAGACACGGAAACAGATCAGGTGCTCCGAAATTCCATTCTCAGTCTGGGCACTAAGGTGAACAAAGTTAACTCTTGAACTCTCAATCAGTCAGTAAATGGGCTCCTTGACAGGGCTCCGACCGCCCCAAAAATCTTTCCAGCTAAAGTTCTTGACTTTCTTCTGGAATTGTGAGATTCCATGCTCACCCTCAGACCCAGGCTCCATCATGGCGCCGAAAGTTTTCCTAATCAGGTTTGCCTGTGCTTCACTTTCCGGGGAAGACCAACCCACTCTTGTCAGCTCCTTATTCACAGCAGCGGAACGAGGAGCGCATTTTTCTAGTTGGTCAAGATAACCGTCGACCAGGGCCGCAAGTGGCGTCTCATTGTCACTCACCCGGTGAATGACTCCCACTCGGGCCAGCTCATCGGGGTAAATTTCTCTTCCGGAAAGCATACCCTCCCGTGCCATCGAAACACCCCATTCGCGAACAAGATATTTGGAAATTACGGCTGGGCTGACGCCGATCTTGATCTCGCTCAGGGTCCAACGGGCCTGCGGAGACACCAGCCGAACGTCACATACAAAGGTCAACCCAACTCCTCCGCCGAAGCAGGGTCCATCCACCGCGGCAATAGTTGTTTGGGGAAGATGATCGAGTGCTTCATACAAAGCAACAACTTTGGAGTAGTAACTTGACTCACCCGAACCATCGGCTGTAGTTGTGTCCCCACTGAGATCCATTCCTGTGCAGAAATACTTGCCCTCTGATTCGATAACAACGTGATATATTGACGGCTCCTCCGATAGCTTCTTGAAGAGAGCAGTCAGACCTTCCAGCATGGAATCAGTCAACGCATTTCCATTTTTGGGCCGTGTTAGTGTGACTTTTAGGACGGTATCCGAACGAGACACGCGATACTCGCCAGTGTCCTCCACAACCTCCCATGACCTCGTTGTCTTTGGCGATGAAGGTTGCGTCTGGCCGCGGGCAACTGTCTCTCTATTAGAAATTAATGCAGCACCGGCTCTGCTCCCATACGGAATCCCGATTTCCTTAGATATCCAGTGTCCAACGTCACAGAGCTTGTCTAGATCCACTCCTGTGCTGATACCAGCGTTCTCAAGTGTATAGATAACATCCTCAGTTGCCACGTTGCCTCGGGCACCGGGCGCATAGGGGCAGCCCCCGAGGCCGGCAACACTGCTATCAAATTTCCTCAGCCCCATCTCATACGCACGGACAATGTTGGCGATGCCCTGACCGTAAGTGTCGTGAAAGTGGCCGGCAAGTTTGCTGGCAGGTATCTCTGACAACAGCTTGTCAAGTACTTCTTGAACATTCTTTGGCGTACCGACACCCAGGGTGTCCCCCAATCCAACCTCATAGCAGCCCATTTGTAGCAGTCTTCGTACCACCGGTACGACTGCTTCTGGTGGCGTTGGACCCGAAAAGGGATCAGAAAAGATGCAAGAAACGACCCTGTGAAGATTGACATCAAGTCAGAAATTAATTCGCGAACTGAAAACACAAGATTTCATATACTAACCCGCGTACTTTAATCCCAAGCTTGAGAGCTTGCTTGGTGACAGCTTCACATTGCTTAAGGGCTTCTTCCACGGTACAATTTTGATTTGCTTTGCTAAATGCCTCCGTTACAGAAGCAAATACTACTATCTCCTTGGCACCAGCTCGGCTAGCATTTTCGAGCCCTTTGAGGTTTGGCGCCAAGACCGGATAATTGAGCTGACGAGATCGATGTTGATGACCGGGTTGCTCAAGGATCTCTTTCATGACAATGGCCCCATCAGCCAGCTGGGGGACCCACTTCGGGGATACAAAAGAAGTCGCTTCGATGTTTACCAAGCCAGTGTTGGCTAGTCTGCGTATAAGTTCAACCTTGGTGGTTGTAGGGATGGATGACTTCAGATTTTGTAATCCATCTCGTGGCCCTACCTCCACGATTTCAACATGTCGCCTAGTATGCAATGATGAGTAAAGCTTAGTCGATAGGCGTAAAGGATTAACCTTTATCAGCGAGATATTGTTGATTTTATTGTGCATAGGAGTTTGATGAATATGTAATTTCACAGGCGTCAACAAGCGCGAACGTGAAGCAAAGGTAATCATGGTGGGGGGCGGTGCGGTTTGACAATAACCAGAGCAACTAGAACACCATTCAAGGGAGCGTTTTCTTAAATCAACGAGCAGCATCTACAAGCATGTTTTAGCCGTATTGGAGTGGTCAGCTCGCATGCACCTCATGACGCGTCGCTTACCCCAGGAGACTTTCCGGACAGTACCCGCTATGGAGCCACACCTACCCTACAGCCGAGGCAATGTAACCGAGGTAACTAGACTGGTAACTACTGCAGTACCAATGACAAAAAGTAGGAGTATGAATGAACGGGTAGACAGTATATGTCTTAGCTGATATCTTAGACGTTTATTGGCGAAAATCGACATTGTTACGTATATCTGAATTGTCATTGTACTTGTGTTGTCACAAGCTCTGCCGATATGATGCGCTTGGTCAACTTTCACCTAGCATAGGGTCAATTCAGCTAACCTTACTCAGATCTAAATCAAATCCTAGAGCTCCCTAATTTATTAAATTTGACATAAAATGACTAATTAATCGAAAGATTAAATAATTCGGAATATTTTACCCTATTTTACCTACATGAAGAAGAGTTATGGATAACATAACCTACCCCATGTATTACATAATCTTCTCAATTTCTATCGCAATAATATTTTCCCGACCTTAGATTGCAGCACTTTCTGTCACCTTGTCCCATGTCTGAAAATTTGACTTCCCCACTCTTGAGTTGTCAGCGAGAGGATGAAGGCACGTTGGCGTGTCTAATTTCGCGTCTCCACACTAACTGTATACGGAATAGCCTAAAGCTAGTTGGACGCGTCGTTAAATGAAGGCGCATCTCCGTGACATGGTTAATGACCAAAAACGCTCTGAAGGTATCATAATTACTATGTAAGATTCTGCATTGATAATAAAGCAAACAAACAATTGTATTGTATTAGTTCTTGAGCATTACACGACCTTCTGCTCTTTCAGTTTTGCCACCTCGGAGCTTTGTATACCCAGCTCTTGCAACAACTCTTCCGTGTGCTGCCCAAGTCTTGGGGGCGGCCGTCTCAAACTTGTACCTGTCTGACTGAACTTAACTGCCGGTCCAATAAGGCGAAGTTGACCAGACTCCGCCGCGTCCAGTCGAATATGAGAGATCATATCGCGTGCTATGGCCTGCGGATGAGCAAAAGTTCGCTCCATATTGTTGATGGGTCCAAAAGGCAGGCTGGTGGGCTCGAAAATGGAAGCCCATTCCGCTGTCGTTCGCATGCGGAAAACTCGGTTGAAAATCGGACCTAGTACATCTCGATTCTCTACGCGTTTGGGGTTTGTGGTGAAGCGCGTGTCCGTGACTAACTCATCGAGTTCTAGCAACTTGCAAAGAGCTGCAAATTGGGAATCATTGGTGGCACCGCAAACTAGATGCGCATCCTTGGTCTCGAAGGCATCGTAGGGCGCAATACTGGGATGTTGGCAACCCCACCGCTGGGCTTCAATCCCCAGATTCAACCAAGCTAGCCCGACGTTCGTCAGCATGCTAATTTGGGTCTCAAACAGGGACGCGTCTACGCGTTGACCCCTGCCATTACGTTCGCGAGCGTGCAACGCGGCGAGAATTGCACCATGAAGATACAAACCGGTTGCCATATCTACCATGCCAATGCCGGCGCGTACAGGTGGCCCGTTGCGTTCCCCAGTGACGTGGAGGAGGCCAGCCTCCGCCGCTGCTATTGGATCATATCCTCCTCGGTTGGCGTAGGGACCAGTTGTGCCATAGCCTCGGGCGGTGTTAATGTTGCTTTGCAAGGCTCAGGCGAATGCATATGAATTCAATCAACTTACCGGAAATACTGGCATAGATTAGCTTCGGATTTTGCTCTCGGAGACTCTCGTAGCTTAGGCCAAGACGCTCCATGGTTCCTGGTTTAAAATTCTCGATTCTGGAACGGTGATTGTTTGGCTGATTAACGGCTGACTTCCGTGCATTTTTCTAGCGAGCACAATGAATCGAAGTGGATGAACTCACAAAATATCCGCCTTCGTTACAAGCTTTTTCAATATTTCTCTGCCCTTGTCCTGTTTTAGATCTAGAGTGATGGATCGCTTGTTACGGTTGACAGCAGAGAAATAGTTTGACATCGGACCGGCCGATTTCTTCCACTTCTCCAGCTCTCCTCGCATCATCCAATGTCTTGTGTCATCCTGACGATGTTGACGGTCTGCGTTAGCTCGAACTCATTACGTGAAGTATGGGCTAGAATGAAACTGTTACATACTCCTTTATCAACAGTTTCAACCTTGATCACATCGGCACCGTAATCTGCGAGGATTTGACTACAAAATGGAGCCTGGTGCATGCCGAAGAAAAATTAGTGCATAACCTTGTTATAAGGGGCACGAATAACATAGATTACCGCCAACACTCGAGAGAGATCTATAATTTTTAGTTTATCCAGGGCGCCTAGACTTTGGGAATCTCTCGGTAACGGTTCAGTTGAATAGCATCGCCATGCAATCGGCTTAGGTAAGATGTCCAATCGTGTGTTCCTACCTAGAGGAACCTGCTTTGCATATAGTCCAAATCGGATAGCAAGTCGACTCATCTTTTGTGTAATTGTGTAACCTTTTTTTTCGTAATGGATATGTTGTGATCTAGTTGTAGGCGCTGATAAGCATCTTTGCTACATATATCTGGTTTGTGTAAGAAGTTGGTGTGTAATGTATGTATTTGGATTTATCTCTTCATGTCTGCCTAGAAGCAGTGTACATCTGGGTACGAATATGCACTGTAACGATATGTCCCACAGCACTTCTAAAGTGTCCAATAAGATCCCCTCAAGGACCTCGGTTATGGTCTGCCGTCTGCTAGTTCGGTAATCACTTCTCTGCTCCATGTACACTATGCCGTATTCGTGCAAATTTCACACTCTGTGCCCACGAGTTGAGAGCCCGGCATGAAAGTAAAGCCATTCTGACGATAGCCGGTAAAAATTGGATACTAAAACATCCGAAGAAAAACCAAAGCAGAAACAAAAAATAAAACCAAAAAACCGATAGTGACAACGGAAAAATAAACGTCAAATTTTACAGGCCAGAATGCATTTCAATAGCTCTTAGGAAGCCCTAAAACATTCTGCCCAATATAGTTCTTAATCATCTCTCCACTGACTGGTGCGATCCGAGACAATGTAGCCTCACGTAGATAGCGCTCGACGTGGTATTCCTTTGCGTAGCCCATGCCGCCGTGAGATAAGATGGCTCTCTCGGCTGCTTTAAATGCGCTTTCCGAGGCTAGGTACTTTCCTGCATTTGCATATTCTCCGTCCTCATATCCTTGATCATACAAGCGTCCAGCAAGGTAGATCATCAACCGTGCACTCTCGAGGTTCATCCAGCATTCGGCTAGGGGATGCTGGATTCCCTGGTACTTTCCGACCGGACTTCCGAATACAACTCGCTCATTGACATAGTTGCTGGCACGACGCAACGCCGCATAGCCTATTCCCAAAGCCTCAGCACCAACTAGTACTCGCTCGGCGTTCATTCCATGCATGATCATCTTGAAACCCTCTCCCTCCTTCCCAATCAAATCACCGACAGGAACCTTCCAGTCTTCAAAGAAAAGGGCGTTGGTATCGACGGCTGAACGGCCCATTTTGGGAATCTCGGTGATTTTTACAGCAGAGCGGTCCAGATCCGTGTAAAAAAGCGAGAGACCATGGCTAGGCTTCTTGACCTGGTCAAGAGGCGTAGTTCTAACGAGGATGAGGATCTTCTCTGCCACTTGGGCTGTCGATATAAAAACTTTGGATCCTTTAAGTTTGTAGAATTCACCGTCCTTCCGAGCGGACGACTGTAAGCGAAGAGTGTCCAACCCAGTGTTGGGTTCCGTGACACCAAAGCAAGCCCGCTCCTTTCCCTGAATAAGAGGTGACAACCAACGCTTTTTTTGTTCTTTCGTGCCGAACTTCACGACGGGCTCTAAGCCGAAGATGTTCATGTGAACAGCTGATGCCCCATTCATGCCGGCACCAGATTCGGAAATGGTCTGTAGCATAATAGCGGCTTCTGAGATGCCTAAGCCAGCACCGCCGTATTCTTCAGGAAGACAGATGCCCAACCAGCCGTTGGCGGCTAGATCGTTGTATAGCTCCCAGGGAAACTTGTGCTCTGTGTCCTTCTCCAGCCAGTAGTCGTCGGAATATTTAGCGCATATTTTTGAAATTGCCTCACGGACCGATATCTGAGACTCAGTCCATTCTGGAAGGTTGTTGGGGAGATAGTCACTCGCACGGGCATGGATATTTCTTGGATATTGACGATTGAGACAACTCCAGGCTCTTGGAATGGTGCTTCCCATGCGATTCATTAATGATAGAGATGATGGCCGTAGTGCTGCAGGAAAGGCGAACATCCGGTTCCGCATTTTCGTAATCGACACAGAGCTCGTGGATGAAATAGCAGTACAAAAGCGAGACGTCTGCACTGTTGAAAATACTTCACTTTGATAATCTTGAGGTCTAACATTCAAAAACGCGGTTTAGCTCAAGCTTGATAACTATTTTTTCTGATGATGTCTGTATCGTGTCTTGTACCCATTGCCACGACATGTCTGGATCAAGCCAGAAAAATTGGCACCTTTTTCTTTTCAGTAAAGCCGCGGCTGACGCTCGAAGTTCCCTCGGGAACCAACGCCCTATATGCGAGCGAATCACTAATTCTTAAGTCATGCAACGCGTAAGCGAACTCCGCGGTCGTCAGCTTTAGTGACGTCATGTGTTCGTGGCAGTTTAGCAACCATAACTTCTGTCAAGAAAAGGCCTGACTGTTATTCGCTGGTTGGAGTAAATCAATCAAGAAATCCCACATCAATTATGACAATTTAATGTTCAATATTTATGCGGTGTCATGAGATTGCAACATTTGCATTGAAGTTCCTGCTACTGATTGGCTGTTAACCTTCACTTGCGCCTACCCGCATTGGATGGATATTCATGAAGCAAGCCCGATCGCGGGTCAGGAGTAGGGGAGTCAACGAATATCACTGCACTTTGAAGTTTGGTCGATATTAGGACTAATGGAGGCGGAGCGGATTCAATCTTAGGGTTGAATTTTTACCTGTCCTAATTACAAACTCACGTCGCAAGAGAGCCCCGGCATCAACGTCTTCATATGAAACTAAGAAGGCTTGCATGTAGTCAATGGTTGATTTGGTGGAGGTTGTATGTTTAATATCGATTGATTTATATTAAGTGTTATTATTATCCTCAGATCAATAAGATCACAATATATTTACCTCACCTCTTGCTTTTCGGGTCCTCGGAACTCTCACATTCTACCAGTCCATGAAAACCAGCTCTACTTAAGGTATCTGACCATTTGATAAATTACGTTTGCTTTCTCATGGTATTGTATTCTCATTGATCTGGAATTCCATCTGGGATGTAAAATGATTGGGTGAACGTTGTGCGACCGCAATCAAGTCCAAGACCTCGTAATGAAATCCGACACTGTAAGCATGATCATCCTGGAGGAGATTTATCAGTGTTTTATAGAAAACCAATGAGCTTATACTGGAAACTCACGCATGAGGAGCGATTCTGAAGAAATACGGCACAAATCCCCGACTGAATGCAGTTAAACCCTCTGTTCTAGCCACCTTGACAACGCAGTCGAAAAAGCTCGTATACTGCATTCTCCCATCGGGCTGCCTACTTTGCCACTGCATTCGAGTCTTCACAAAGTCAAATGGTAAGCTCAAGACAGCTGCGAAGATGCCTGCAATAGCAGAAGCCACGAGGGACTGTGAGTAGGGAGACATATTTGTGTGCAACGATAGCTGGTGCTTTGACTCGGAGAAGAAGGTCAGTTGGCCAAAGTTTGTCGAGCACGCCCTTATGACTGTAGGAGATGTGCCACTCCAGAGACCTCGAACCCCCTCGGCTCGAGTGATCCGCCTCAAGGCATCAAAAACCGACCGATAATTTGCGCGCTCGCCAGGCGGCTTCGCTCCGTCACTTTGCATTCGAATCAATGCGACCTCTGTGGGATTTCCAATCATCGAGCCTAAGCCACCAGCAAGAAGTCCTGCTACCCCTCTCTCCATGAAGGTGATCTCTCGGCTTTGCCCATGCGCTCTCCTCTTCATTGCGTCTTCGAATGTGTAGAACAAACCTAAACGCGTGGTGCCGTAGACAACCTGGCGGAGATAACCTGCGGAAATGCCCTGGAATAAATCGAGAATTGTACCTTGGGAAACAATGCCCTTGGCAACTGCAAACGAACTGGGCCGGTAGCTTGCACCACCACCTTGCCCAGCGAGCTGTAGCCGGACTTTGATCACATCGATGGGATGAATGCACGTTGTAGCCACTAGCCCCGATGCGCCACCGATTACAAAAGGCTTTAAGGCAGTTGCGAGTTGCTGACTGTAAGATCCCGATACGGACAACAAGTTCTCCTCCGGTGTGCGCAGCATTGTCTGGAATTGAGGTTGGTCCTCAACTCTGGTTAGTCGCGCTAATACTGAAGACTAGTATCGTCGAGGGTGGAGATGTCAGCTCTTGGGCTGTTAAAACATAAGGAATAGGATTTATAGTGGATGAATGATTGAGAAATTTCTGAGATGTCTTACTAGAGAATGATTGCTATCTTTAGTCTAGTTTCTCCAACAACGGCAGGCCTAAGCAGTCATGCACCTCGGCATACATAGTGCCAGTAATTCACAGAAGCACAGCATATGGCCTTCAGAGCCAATCGAGCTTGATATGTATCTGATTACGTTGACGTCAGACACTAAGCCATACAACCTTGAGATTAAAATGCATCCCAAAACAAGACGGTGCTGTAGACCAAATCCCATTTCAAAACTAAATAAACTCTCTGATTACGCTCTAAGAATCCATGTGAGTGCTTTGAGTGCTTTGACACCCATTGAGACTCACATGGGGATATTTCGCCTTGTACTGAAGGCGCAAGTAGGCATAGACTTGTCGGCGAATGATGCAGCGTCCTGGTTCTGGGCATCCTGGTCTAGTAACACGCTCGAAAGCAGGCAACAATTCCTTCCGAGGGTAGGAACCAAATTTATCCATAGATGATCACAATCATTAATTGGATAATATCATGGAATTTTGACGCTTAATATCTCTATTGGACTTAAATTGTACCACGCATGGCTTTCCCGACACTTCAATAGACCGATACATTCTGTGGCACAAAGGAGCTCATTTTTGGCATTGGGATAATACATCCAACGACAGACCTTACATAATCACTCATTGGTGGATCTTCAGTGGTTGTCTAGTGGCGTTGGAGTTTCGGTACTATTCAATTATAGCCGAGGTGAAGTGAATTTGCCGAGGGGCCGTCTCTGAGCCTATGTGGAGCTGATAATAATGATTCTTACTTAGCCGCGCCGTAAAGGGTGGTTAAACTTGTTCATGCGACCTAGCGTATCCCAAGGTAGGAGAATGTGACTCATGTTTTGTGCAACATGTGCAACACTACATTATCTAGGGAAGGAATGTGTCAAGACACTAGCGACTAGAGCAGGACAGGACGAAGTCATTGTCATCAAAGCATCATCTACACAGTTATAAATATGGTTGAATTACCAAATACCGCAGAAACCTTGCGCTGAATCGAATCAGTGTGTTACTGTATATGAAGAGGGTGATATTTGACTGAGCGCATTTCTTAGCATGCCCTCTTGGATGCATGTAGATAAAAAAGCAAGCTTTGTTAAGACAAGAGAAAATATATACTGTTTTTTTATTAAAAAAGAGAATACAAGACACCCTATATCCCTGTCCTTGATGGAATTTCAGGCCGGCTGGAACGGGGTGGGGAGAGAATGAGTTGCCGAATTATTCGTAAGAAGGATCAAAAGCGGGGGTCCAGCAGGAAAGGGCTTCTCCACTGGGAACGATTTAGCCTCCATTCATGAGATTTTATCGTTTTGCTGCTCATGCATGCCAACGCCACTGCGGCAAATAATCCTCCTGGCTATATTGTTTCCTGCAAGGCCGACTACATTTTTTTTGCGTTCTACCCATGATATACGGGAAAAAAGGCGAAATTTGATCGAAACCACGCCCACATATCAATTTCTTTCTATAAGATGCCCCCGCCAACCGAAGAGCCTGCATCCCAACAGAATCCCCGAGGGATTGATAAACGAAAGAGGGAAGAGGTACAGTCCGAGTCTGCTGTAAAACGTCGCGCATCCCGTGCCTGCCTCTCGTGCCGTGGCCGCAAGGTTCGTTGCGACGTGACGAGACGAGGTGTGCCCTGTACCAATTGCCGCCTGGATAACGTACAATGTATTCTCAGTGAATCATGTCGAGGCAGAGTGCGTCGAGCCACAGATGAAAGATCCGATCAGTCCCAGCGTGATCATTCTGCTGAGGACGAGTTCCCCGTTTCTCTGACCTTTGAAGGTACACTCTTTCGTTTCTTTGATGAATTTCAATATATTTTTGCTGTGGCTGATTGGTGACTTGTAGGTTTACAAGGTGTTCCTCAAGATGGCTCTACCCGAATCGACGATGCCATCATTTCCCCCACTAGTTCAGGAGTGGATGCTTCTTGCGCGTCACCTGCAGGTCTGTCTCCCGAGCCTGCAAGTTATCAAACAAAGGAACTGCCTGCCTACATTCGATCTTTGCCAACACACTTAAAACCCGTAGACATTGAGTACTTAAGTGCGAAAGGTGCCCTGATAATACCAGACGATGAGCTTCAATGCGAGCTGCTCCGGCAGTATATCCAATATGTACATCCATTCATGCCCATACTTGATCTATCGGCATTCCTGTTGCCAATCGCCGGCTCCCATACGAGCCCTGGAGTTAGCATACTCCTATTTCAGGCCGTTATGTTTGCTGGCGTGGCCTATATCGACTTCAGTTACTGCTCTTCCAGGGGATACGGAAGCCGTAAGTCGATGCGAAAGGAGTTTTTCGAGAAAGTCCGACTTCTCTACGACCTTGACGCTGAGCCTGATCGTATGACGCGTCTACAAGCGTTGCTGCTGATGACATATTGGTACGAGAGGACTGAGGATGAAAAAGACACCTGGCACTGGACGGGAATCGCGCTGTCACTAGCACAGATTCTTGGGATGCATCGTAACCCTAATCAATTAAATATCGGCCTCAAAGCTAAACGTCTGAGAAAGAGGATATGGTGGGCTTGCTTTGTGAGAGACCGTCTATTAGCTTTGGGTATTCGACGACCGGCCAGGGTTCGTCCTGACGGCTTCAATGTCCCGGAATTGACACTTGAAGATTTTGAGGAAGAGCCTTTTGATCAATCTATACTCTGTTTTCTTGGATTCCCGCCGATAGGAGACGCTGCAACACAAAAGGGCTTAATGCTTTGCTTCATGGAACTAACACAGCTATGCTTCCACATCGGCGACATACTCTTCACCCAGTACTCAGTTCTAGGGAATGGCGACTTTAAAACAGAGGAGAAGATTAGTATGATGGTTGTGCCTAAGAAGTCAACTCAACAGATGCAGGACATGGAAAAGTGTGATCTAAAGTTGCGAGGATGGATGCAGAACCTTCAATCCTCTTGTCGATACAAGGCGAGTCGGTCCCAAGCTGAGCGAGGACAGACTGAAACCCATCCGATCTTGCATTTGCATCAAGCTTTAATGCACATGGTCTATCTCACCTCGACGGCAGTCTTGCATCGACCTCGAGCACAACAGTCGAGCGATAACTCAGAGGATCACATAAGCACCAAACGATCCGCCGACAAGATATCTGACGCTGCTGCGGGTATCACCGATGTAGTATATGATTTACACCACGGAAAATGGGGTAATCAACTGCGCTTTGCGTCCACATCCGCTATCCCTGCAGTTCTGTCGGCTATCCTCATCCTTCTGCATGACATTAGCTCCGCCCGGGAAGACGCTCGCTACACCTCTATTGGTCGGTTTTACCAGTGCTGGCAAGCCCTTCAGTCTCTTAGAGACATGTATGCTTCTGCAGATCAAGTCGTATGGTTTCTAGAGGCTGTTATTAAAAGGACACATGTTCATATCCCCATGTTAAACTTAGCACCACTTACCTCAATCCCGAGACGACTAGAAGTGGCGCAGGGAGGATCTCATTTTATTCAAGGACTTATACGCACTCAAAACGAAATTATGGTTCCCGGGGCCAGTGATCAGATGGCAGCCGAGGCGCCAAACTCATTGATAACGCCTGTTACTCTCGACAGTATTCCTACCACCGGCACACAACCCGATGGGGCACAAAGAGATGACTCAGTATTACTATCCATGTATTCCAACGCCCAGGATGTATTTCAAAGAGCAGGCATGGGTGATAACTACAGTATTACCGATCCGCAAAATGATGCGTGGGCTGCTTTGGACCCCGAGACTAACCTGCTGCAAGCCTTGGTCCACTTTGATTATTATAATTTAGACGAGCCTACGAGAGGGGTAGTTTGATATTTTCAGACAAGAAATTTCTTAAGCTATTTTATCAAGTAGTTTCATTAAATGATAATTCAAGAAAAGTCGAGATTTTCTCTGTACTAATCGTGAACGGAATTTGTTTTGCGATTGGAGTCTACTTGAACAAAATTACTGTATCAAGTATGATGCAACGGCTCTTTATAATAATGTCATAATAATATCTACCCTGGGTTCAGTAGTTAAGCCGACCAAGCCTTCCACCCGAAAATTCGGCAAAATATATCGAGTTTGCGTGCTGGTTGTTTAGGTCACATGGAGCACTGAGGCTTGTCGGTGTCTTAAATTCAACTAATTTCTGTGTCTTTGGGTCGTACTGGGCAACACGATTCCCCAAGAAGACCAAATTACCCTCGACAAAGTAAATTTTGCCATCGTTACCCACACGAACCGGACCCGGTAGCGCCAAAGCAGCGGATGAGCCAACGCTGAGAGCATCACCCACGACGGTAGAATTACCTGCGAGGCGTATGTCGGATATAAACATCTCAATTACTTCACCCGAATCCACGTTAACAGTGCCAAAATTTCCAGCACCGGTGCCAGTCCACCAGATTAGGCCGTCTGGGTCAGTAGTGACACCTTGTACCAGCGAGAGTGGTGTTGGGATTTCATACTCCTTGATCTCTTTGGTATAAACATCAATGGTGCCAACTTTATTCCCTAGGAACTCTGAAAATACCATGGTGGAGCCTGGGCCGGCTTGAATTATCAATGGAACGGAGAGAGGATTTGGGAGAGGGAAGACTTCAAATTCGAAGGTATCAATGTCGATGCGACCGATTGCATTCAGTCCAGCGGCAGTGAACCAAGCTCCGCGGTCGCGGCCGCCTGCAACATCGATGGTAACGCGGACGCCGATTGGCAAGTTATCCACGGCGGCGATGTTAGCCCAGGGAAACGGGTACTCAGTCATGCTGCCGTCCTGTGGATCTAATCGCACCATGTTGTTGCCGACTACTTCCGAAAACCAAAGGTAGCCATCTGGTAGAAATTCCATCCCACTGGGAACTCCCACCGGATTTTGAAGTCTGAATCTGGTTTGCTCTCCATCCGTCATATTAACCCTTAGTATGGTATTAGACCCAATAAGCTCGACCCAAGCGATGTCGAGTTTGCCAGGTTCGAACTCGGTCTCACAAGGTGTGTCTATAAGCAAAACATCAGCGTACTCGCTGATGCCATCAGTCTGATCACGTTTCTCATGTGAACCACGCTGACTGGTGGTTGGGCTGGCCACAGTGAGAACCAAAGAGTAGGCTAGAATAGTGGGGATGACCAGAAACTTCATTTTATTGAAAAAAAGGGTATCAGAAAAGATTATAACTGAATCTTGGGCCATGGAGTTATCATTAGAAAACATGGGGTGGGACTGGCATTAACTATATAAGCTGTTCGAGCGATGCTTTGTGGCGCACCAGGTGGTTTATTGCCGAGCCTGTGAGCTTCAGTTGGCAATGCCTTACTGGCCATGTAGAATATATGGGGTAGACGCCATTTTTGGTTCAGGTCTTACTCCATCGTTAAATAATTGCCAAGGGCCGAGTGTAATCGGGTCGAATTGCTAATACACAGTATTATTGCTAGAGTTTGACGCTAGATTACAAGTTGAGAAAGGTTTGTCGGGGAACCTGGTGTGGTGTCAATATGACGCTCCTAAAATAGGTTAAGAACCTTTAGGGTTAGTCATAAATTGGGAAATGGTGTACCCCAGATGTCGATGGTAATCTAGATTGCCGAGCTTTGAGCCCAATCACAAGCCTTGAAATCACTACAAAGTCAATCACAAGATCAAACATTTGCATCTAAGTGGAAGGGTGTGGCATTTAATGCATGTTTGACACAGCCGAGGTCAGCCAGGCGTACCCCTCGGCCCCCACACCTTTTGCTGAGCATAAAACCGACAATAACGTAGATCGTGACCGCGAGACATCCTGTGTATCCCAAGCACCACCTAACTTGATTTAAGCAAGACCACACTCCAGCTTCTTCTAGGAACCGGAATACTCAGTTGAGTTATTTTAAAACAATGCATTATTGGCTCGAGTGGCCCTTTGGGTCAAGTATCATGGTTACTCCACTGGCCATCTTTGTTAGCAGCGTAAGTTAACCCCAAACGATGAGTCAAATTGATATTCGCCATTGACATAATTCCTCATTAATCTTAATATTATAAATTTAGTTGGCGTTATATATAATTGCAAGTACGATTTATAACCTTGCCTTTCATCCTCTTCGGCAGTTTCCAGGTCCGAAGTTATGGGCTATTTCTCAGATCCCCTTCTCTCTGGCATGGATGTCTGGTGCCGGACACAAGAAAATTTACGAATTGCATCAGAAATACGGCGAAATCGTCCGAGTGGCGCCGAATCAAGTCAGTTTTGGCTATCCTGAGGCATGGAATGACGTTATGGGGCACCGAAAGCGCGGCCAAGCAGAAAATGGCAAAGACCCCGACTTTTGGAGGGGGGATGATAATTTCACGTTGGTTGGATCCAATCGCGAGAGGCATAGTCGTTTGCGAAAGATCCTGTCTCATGGCTTTTCGGCACAGGCTATGATGGAGCAGCAACCCATATTCCAAAGATATGTCAACTTGATGATGAACAGAATAAAGGAGGAATCGTCAAGAGGTCAATCTGTGGAGATGACTAAATGGCTGAACTGGGCTACGTTTGATATGGCTGGTGATCTTATCTTTGGTGAATCTTTTGGATGCCTTGAAAATTCTGAGTATCATCCCTGGGTAAAGCTTCTCTTTCAGCATCTTCAAGGCATTGCCATATCTACTGCTTTGATTAGATATCCCTTTGCCGACACGATAATCAAACTAATGACCCCAAAAAGCGTGGCCAAGGACATAGAAACTCACCAAGCTTTCACGTTGGCACAGGTCAGCAAGCGAATTCAATACGAGAACCCTCGGCCAGACTTCATGGAGTCCATGATCAGAGCCCACGAGAAAGATGCAAGCCTACCTTCAATCGTGACTTTAATTAATCTGACCTCATTCACAGAAAGTTTCACACAAGGAGATTGTTGCCAATGCGCACAATTTGATCGTTGGTGGTTCAGAGACAACGGCAACAACGTTAGCAGGTGCTATTTACTTGCTTGTAACGCATAGGCCAGTACTCGACAAGCTATATAAAGAGGTCAGGGGTAGCTTTGAATGTGAAGATGACATTGACCTCATAAGTGTCCAAAAGCTGGACTATATGTTCGCTGTCTTACATGAGGGGCTTCGTATCTACCCAGCTGTACCAGCTGCAATTCCTCGCAAAACGGACCAGGGGTCAATAGTTGGTGATCACTATGTCCCTGCTAACGTCAGTCTATTCATTTGGTACTCGGAAGAAGTTGTCACTAACATCAAAAAACTTAGACAATAATTGGAGTCTGGCAGTGGCCCATGTTTCACAACCCCCAGTATTTTAAGGATGCTGAGTCTTTCGTCCCTGAGAGATGGCTCGGCGACCCCAGATATGAGAACGACAGAAGGGAGGCAGTGCAGCCATTTTCGGTTGGTCCTCGCAACTGTATTGGCAAAAAGTGAGTATAGAATTTCTAGCCCTTGCACTCATGGGCCGTTGATATCTAACCGCACTGTAGCCTGGCGTATGCTGAAATGCGTCTCATTTTAGCAAAGCTGATATGGACTTTCAATATCGAACTTGACCCCCGCAGTGAAGGATGGCTGGAAAAGAACAGGGCTTTCCTGCTTTGGGTGAAACCAGAATTATGGGTTCGCCTTACCCCGAGGTCTGATTTGGGGTCAGAGGTACAATAGGGCCTGTGACGTGACTTTGGGAACATGATCTAACCTTGGCTCCTTGTCGTATGACTAGAGTGACTGAAAGTCATTGACACTCAGGATGGCATATGTTATGAGAAATCTATTCAAACCACTAGTTGATATATACAATGTTCAATGACGCCAGAAAATCTTGTTGGTGGCACTGCCAGTATGATCAATGGAGAAATGCTCTT
This sequence comes from Calonectria ilicicola, assembly GCA_020809705.1. Taxonomy (NCBI): domain Eukaryota; kingdom Fungi; phylum Ascomycota; class Sordariomycetes; order Hypocreales; family Nectriaceae; genus Calonectria; species Calonectria ilicicola. The sequence continues at coordinate 71,321 of CP085833.1, read as the reverse complement.
ATCATCGTGGTATATGGCAAAATGCAGGGGGATATTGTGAATATGCAGCTACAATTACTACCATCTTTGTTGATAAAATATTGAAAACCCACGTAGATGAAAGGAAAGATATGAAGATTGCAGAATTACTGCACAGGAATAATAATTCTATTCAATAAGAATAATATTTGTGTGGTATTTTATACTGTAACTGTAGACACCCGCGCCTTCTCAAAAAGTGAACACGATCGAGATTTCCAAAAAGCCTGCTTCATGCTTACAACCTCTCCTTATTGAGAAGTCGTGTCTTGGACTGATAGGCTTTGACGAGCTGGCGGACTGCCAGGTCAAACATAACGTCTTCAGTCCCCCCAGGAATTCGGGCAGCCGGAATTTCGCGGTAGATTTTCTCGACAAGCTCACCTTGACCAGTACGTGTATAACCGTTACCGCCGAATAGTAGAACGGCGCATCGCGCACACTCGTCAACAACAAGCCCCGCTTTGGCTTTGGCAAGGGCCACTAGACCCCCAAGATCTGGGCGAGCACTTTGACTCTCCAAACGAGAGACTTGGTACACTAGCTGATCTGTCCAGGCGGATAGTGATTCTAGTTCTGCTCCAGCTCTAGCTAGACGATTGCGGACAACTGGTTGTTCCACTAGGGTTTTCCCAAAAGCTTCGCGTTTCAGAACATAGGCAAATGCTGCCGAAAGGGCTGCTCGGGCCGTTGAGACGGCACCAATGACGATTGCAATCCTCTCATGATTAAAATTACGCGTGATCATCTTCATTCCCTCGCCTTCCTAACGCACAAAATCAGTTGATGAGGGAGGCCGCGGTGCGACATTTAATGTAAGAAAAAACCGTACCTCTCCTATTAGATTTTCGACAGGGACCTTGACATTTTCGAGATCAATGAAAGTTGTACCACTTGTAGTCCCGCCGCACGTTTTCATGCGGCGCATGTTAACGCCTGGATATTTTAGCAGTGGCACTACAAGCAGAGAGAGCCCTGAAGCTCCGGGCCCCCCTGTACGGACGGCCATGGTAGCAAAGTGCGACCAGACACCGTTTGTAATCCTAGGGCCAATACATCATAATCTATACAAACACCTTAAACAGGTAAGGTTTATTTAGGGCCTTTAAAAATAACGTACCACTTCTTCTGCCCGTTGACAATGTAGAACCTGCCGCAGGGGCTCTTTTCTGCTGTTGTAGTGATATTCGCCACATCGCTTCCAGCATCAGGCTCTGTGATGGCAATGCAGATCCGTTTCGTGCCCTTAATTAGATCCGGGAGCAATCTGCGCTGCAACTCTTCGCTACCATATGCAATTATGGGCGGCATGCCATATGCCATGCCTGTTGATAGGGAGGATGTTGGACCGCTGATGCCTACTCGGCGCATCTCAGTGATATAGATGGAGAAGTGCATGTAATCAAATTCTTCGATTTTTAGTCCCCCTAAAAGTTCAGTGATACCGAGACTCGTGAGCATCTTGATAGGCAATGGGGCTGGCAAGTTTGGAATCAACATGTTGTGTTTAGAAAATGTTTCAAAGACATCCTCTGGAACGCTTCCCTCAGTTTCCCATTGTAGCGCATTGGGTAATAGATGGTTTGAGATAAATTCTCTGCATGCTCTTTGCCATTTCTTATGCGACTCATTGTAGTATGGGGATGGTAGGCCCATGAGCCAAGGAGACTCGGAGAATGGTACTGGCATTGGTGAGGAGGGGTCCATGATGACAGCGGTGATATGAAAGGATAAGATATCTGGCGACTTGAGAACCAAAAAACGAGCAGATCTACTTGAATTGAAACTGTGATTCCACAAGCTCTCAACTAAATTTAGGAAATTTCATTTCGCTTTCTACAGCGAGAACGTCCAGAGTCAGATGACTTCGGCCTTGCTAGGCAGTAGTAGGCGATGGCAGGTATGATTTGATTGCCGAGGGCCGACTCATGGTTGATTTTTCTTCTTGCCGGAACGAACTAGCCACTGGCACGTAAACCTAGTACACATCAATATCTTCTAATTTCAATGCTTTTCGTGAATTTATGTGCTGCGGTGAATACCGTTTGCAGTTTAGTATCAACGCATCTTTGGTAGCCTTTGCCAACGACCGCTTTCGATTGTTGCTCACTGTCCTAAATTTTGTTTTATGCCTCGATTCACCCTAAAATAGAGAAGCAACCATTTTCGTACGCAGGTAATCATGAAGTTCTTGTCTGGCCGCCCCAGACATGTTGCTCTTCAGTGCACGCGCTTTTCAAGCTTATCCAACTCAGTCACTAAATCACAGTTTAGTGGCACTCAGCTCATGAAAGCTGTCGTGATTGATGCTACTGAAGCCAGGCTTAATCGTACTCGGCGGGTGCCCAGGCTCTCTCCTGATAGCATAATTGTCCGACCGGTCGCTGTCGCGTTGAACCCGACAGACTGGAGGCACATCCGGGGTAAGAGAGCCAAGGATGACTGTATTCTAGGCTGTGACTACGCAGGAATTGTTGAGTCAGTTGGTGCTGCCGTCAATAAGAAATGGAAACCGGGAGACAGGATATTTGGCTGTGCCCACGGCGCCAACCTCGTCAACCCAGACGACGGCGTATTTGCCGAGTTCGCATCCGTCATTGGGGATCTACAAATGAGGATGCCAGATTCGATGAGCTTTCAACAAGCTGCGACTTTGGGCTTGGGTACTGGCACCGTTGGGCAGGGACTTTTCCAGAAAGGCCTGAAGCTGCATCTGCCCTCGGGGGAAGTAACCGATCTGGTTAAGCACGACGAGTCCGTCTTAGTCTACGGAGGAGGCACAGCAACGGGCGCATTAGGGATCCAATTTGCGAAACAGTATGACGCCCAGCGCAAAAAAAAGCGCTTTACATTATGAAAGAAAAATATTAAATATTTACTTAGGGCCGGATATAATGTTATCACCGTCTGTGCACCTTCACAGCTCCAGTACGCAAGGAACCTAGGCGCTGATCTTGCGGTGGATTACACTGACCCATCAGCTGGGCCTCGGATTCGCGAGTATACGAATAATAAGCTTCGTCGTGCTTGGGACACGATTAGCATCCAATCGTCAGCTCAAATCTGTGCCGATGCTCTCACGAGCTCATCGTCCCTCAAGCCTGTTTACGGGACTCTCTTGCCTGTAAAGAGTCCCCGGCAGGATGTCGCATCCATTTCAACTGTGTTCCATACTATATTTGGTAGGGAATTTCAGTTTGGGTCTCAGTATATGCCAGCAAGCAAGGAGGACTATGAGTTTGGAAAGTCATTCTACAGTCTGGCGGAACAACTACTAGCCCAGGTTCGTAAACCCACAATCTAAGCGCCAAGTTTGTACGCCAAATTTGGACCAAGTCTAAGCATATATCTTGATGGCAACCGCTAATTGCAGATTCCCAGGGTCGCTTGCGTACACATCCAATTCGCGTTGGGAGCAATGGATTGGAAGGAGTGATGAACGGTCTAGCAGAGCTAGAATCAGGCAATGTTCATGGGGAAAAGCTTGTCTTCAATGTGGCGGATACACCTTAATGACAGACATCTTCAAGCTTTCTCATAATCAAATATCCTTAGATGTAGTTAATTTCACTTTGGTAAATCGTGGACTCGGCCAAGAGGGAGCTAAATACAACTAAGTTTGGCCACGATTTACCCTACTAAAAAGAAAATTAACTTGATCTTCCATGCAACGTAATGTTGATGTCCTCATGGAACTTAAATAGTCGTACTTAAGATGGTTCCCGTTGCGAAGATTGTGAATCCCAGCGCACATCCTTAGATCTTCCTAATTTCTCCTCAACATGAGGTGTTGAAGCGGGTGATAAATCTTCCGCGAACCAAAGCTCAAGGAAATAGAGGCCAGATAGTACGGATCCCAGAAACCAGAAGTGCCTTTCGTTCCAATTAATATTTAGTCACAATCATGGAGACACAATCAGTATCAAGGCATCGGGAATCATTTTCAGGATTAACTCCTTGGGGTGCATTATATTTGATTTGACTTTAATGATGATACCTTTGTCATTCACATTTATTCTCATTCGTAAGACAGATTCCTTCAGTCAAAAAGCCTTGCACGCTGCGAAACGATTTGCCAAAGCTCTCTTTACAACAGCAGAAGATGGTGCAAACCTATGGAAAGCGTGCGGTACACCTTCATAGATGTGCATTTCCACTGGGATGTTTGCCTCGATGAACCTCTGAGCATAGGCAACGTCCTCACGAAGAAATAAGTCCAACCCACCACAGTCAATATATAGAGGCGCGAGGCCCTTGAAATCTTTCAAGCGAGCCGGTGCAGCGCTTGGGGATACTTGGTCAGTTTTATAAAGATCTCCCAAGTAAGACTGCCAGCCCGTCAAGACGTCTTCAATGCCAAAAATGGCGAGGCCCCCAGTACAGTCTACTTCAGTGCGATCATCAAGCATGGGGTAGATCAGTATTTGCCGAGCTAATGGAGGCGATAGCTGCCTATCTCTAGCAAGCAGAGCCACGGCCGCCGCAAGCCCGCCTCCGGCGCTTTCGCCCATGATGGCGATGCGCTTGGGGTCGATTCCGAGTGTTGCTGCATTGGCTTGGACCCAGCATAATGCGGACCAACAGTCCTCCAGTGGCACAGGGAAGCGATGCTCAGGTGCAAGGCGATAATCCACTGACAACATGGGGACACCAGTGGCAACAACGTAGGCTGCTAGCGTAGGCGAGTAATCACTGGCACTGGAGCACGTATACCCGCCTCCATGAATGTGAACGATTCCAGGGCCCAGGGTGGAGCTCCCTTTTTTCTGCCGGAAGTGCACGATTCCTACTCTGAACCCGTCTTTCGCTTCAGCGTGATGTACTAGCTTCTCAATGTTTTCGGGCAATGACGGTAGACCTCCTGCTCCACGAATGAACTCCTCGATTCTCACTCTCCGGCTTTTCACATCACCAACTGGAAATACCTCCTCCTGAGCCTTGATGAGGGCTTTGCCCATCTCATAAAACTCTGGGTCATACTGCAACTGAGGCATAATGGTGTAATAGAGGTGATGGCGATGTTAGGATTCTATTTGATTTCCGTTTTTTTCTTTTTTTTTTTTCAAAAAAAAGAACGGAAGAAAGGAAACAAATAGAACGGGGGTGGGGAGGAGAAAGCTCCAGCACTAGTCGAAAGAGAACTCGGCTATGGGATGAACCAAGCAGTGGTCAGCGCGTTTGCGGCTCAAATTGATGTAGTAGATTTAGAGTAAGCTCTCCAGAACACCAAACGAATAACGCCCAAACTAAATATATAAATCATCTAAGTTGGAAATCCTTGGCAAGGTATTCTGCCGCTGACATAAAGTGTTTGATGTTGGTGGTGTCGCCTAGGCCATCGATACGATTTGTTGATTGCCTCGCGGGTCGGCAATTGTAATGATTGCCTCGGCCATCTTGTATGAACGGGGACCCCGTGGGGTAGGGAATTTCTGGTATCTTGTATCGCTGTTACATCCGCAGAAGTTATCCGAAGAAATTTAGTTCATTAGAAATGCTTTCCGATCACTTCCAGAATTCTCTCGCTCGCCACTTTCAAATCCGCCTCCAATAAATTATAGTTCTGTGTATGTCGTGAATTCGTCACAGCCTTGAATTAGCCATAGAAGATTCCTGCCATCACCTACAGCTTCTTTTTCTCATTTACCCTATCTTTCAAAATGGATCTGCGTTACGACGGCCAGGTGGTGGTGGTCACTGGGGCTGGTTCTGGGCTTGGCAAGGCTTATGCAAAGTTCTTTGCCTCTAAGGGCGCCAGTGTGGTTGTCAACGATCTGGGGACATCTCTCAGGGGCGAAGGAACAAATCAAAAGGTACTACACAAATTTCTATATATTTTCTCTTTGGAAAGCCAGTGCCATTAAGCCGTATGATTAACCTCCAAACACATAGATGGCAGATGTAGTTGTCCGCGAGATTGTCGCAGACGGTGGGAAGGCGATTGCCGATTACAACAGCGTTGAGAACGGAGATTCTATAATTCAGAAAGCGATTTCTGCCTTTGATCGCATTGATATTCTTATTAGCAATGCTGGCATCTTGCGAGATGTTAGTTTTAAGAATATGACAGACGGCGACTGGGACTCAGTACATGCGGTGCATGTGAAAGGTGTTTACAAGACTACGCAAGCTGCTTGGGTCCATTTCCGCAAACAGAGATTTGGCAGAGTCATATTGACGTCTTCGGCTGCTGGATTGTATGGAAACTTTGGACAGTGCAACTACGCTGCCGCCAAGTCCGCTATGATAGGCTTAGGCCAGACTCTTGCCAAAGAGGGCATCAAATACGACATCCGTACCAACGTTATTGCCCCCGTGGCGGCGAGTCGGATGACGGCTACCGTGATGCCGCTGGACTTGCTGGAGCTATTGAAACCTGACTGGGTGGTGCCGTTGGTCGCTGTTCTTGCCCACAAAACAAACAACTTTGAAAATGGCTCCATCTTCGAGGTAGGTGCCGGACATGTTTCGAAGATTCGGTGGGAGCGCTCCAAAGGAGCCATTTTACGATGTGATGAGACTCTAACCGCGGGGGCTATACTAAGGAGATGGGGCGAGTTAAATGATTTTACGAACCCCGACTATCCTGCTACTACGGCCGATTTAGTCGGACTCCTGAAAGTCTCGAAGAAGCTTCCGCCCAATATACAAGATGAAGACGTTCGCTTTGACGGAAAAGTAGCCGTTGTTACAGGCGGAGGTGCTGGGTAAGCCATCGTATCCAGTTTTACCACATGAGGAATTCATTAACGTATTATTTTCGCCAAGGCTGGGTCGAGCCTATTGCCTGGGACTCGCAAAACTTGGAGCCGCCGTCATAGTCAACGACTTGATCAACCCTGACAGTGTTGTGAAAGAGATTGAGTCACTTGGTGGAGTGGCTGTACCTAACAAAAGTTCCGTAGAGGATGGTGATGCTGTGATTGAGACCGCCATCCGTAAGTTTGGGAGGATCGATATCCTGGTTAATAACGCCGGTATCCTCCGAGACAAATCTTTCCAGAATATGACAGACGAGATGTGGGATGCCGTGAATAACGTTCATTTACGTGGAACTTACAAGTGCACACGGGCGGCATACCCATACATGATCAAACAGAAGTATGGACGCATTGTAAATACCACTAGTACAAGTGGCACGTACGGGAACTATGGTCAAGCAAATTATGCTGCCGCTGTCAGTTTATTCATCCATCCATGGCGATATATGCTACCTGCCATAAGTGCTTCGCTGACACCTCATCAGAAAACAGGAATAGCAGGCTTCTCCAAAGCGTTGGCTATCGAAGGTCGAAAGAACAACGTTGTTGTCAATTGCATCTCTCCATCAGCCGGAACTAATCTCACCAAAGGGGTTCTCCCCGAAGAAGTTGTTAAATCTCGCAAGCCGGAATACGTGGCCGCCATGGTTTTGCTCCTGTCATCTGACAAGGTTCCTTGCGATGCGAATGGCATGATATTCGAGTCTGGTTGCGGTTGGCAGGCGAGGACTAGATACCAGCGGTCTGATGGGTACGATTTCCCAACCAAAGTTCCTCTTACACCCGAAATGGTTCTTGAAAAATGGAGCGAGATCGTGGCATTCACACCTGGAAAGACGGAAAATCCCGAAGTGGTTACTGCTTCTCGTCAACGAATCATGGCCAACATTAATGGCTCAAAAGGAATCTCTTCAGACAGGCAAGATTGGCTACAAGCCATTGAAAAGGCAAAAGGAGCACAATGTCAGCCATCCAGAATGGCCTTCTCTAACAAGGACACTATCCTGTACAACATCTCTCTCGGGAGCACGTCTTCTCAACTCCCCTTGGTTTTCGAACATAACGTCAATTTCCATGTCCTACCTTCATTCGGTGTCATCCCAGGTACGACAGCAAGCAGGCCATTTGACATGAAAGAACTCGTCCCGAATTATTCTTATAAGAGACTCCTACATGGGGAGCATTACCTTGAGATTCGCAAGTATCCCATTCCTACAGCGGGAGCTTTTGTCTCAGAAAGCAAACTTGTCGATATCTTAGATAAGGGCAACGCGGCTGTAGCAATTATCGGCACGACCACTAGGGATGAAGCCACCGGAGACGAGATATTTTATAACGAACTCACTCTCTTCCTCCGCGGGGCTGGTGGATTTGGCGGCCCCTCTTCCAGATCTGACGGTGGTAAGGCAGCGGCCATTTATGTGGTCCCAGACCGCAAACCTGACCGAGTAGTGGAGGAGAAAACGTCCCGCGACCAGGCCGCTCTGTATCGTCTCAACGGTGACAGGAATCCGTTGCACATTGACCCAGCCGCTGCCGCTGCAGGAGGTTTCAAAACCCCCATTTTGCATGGTCTCTGTGTGTTTGGAATCATCACTAAACATGTCATGTGGAGCTATGGTAGCATTTCCAGTGTGAAGGCCCGATTTACAGCAACTGTCAACCCTGGTCAAACCCTCCAAACCGAAATGTGGCACGAAGGAGACGTTGTCATTTTTCAGGCCAGAGTGGTAGAAACTGGCAAGCTTTGCATTTCCGGCGGAGGAGTGGTTCTTCAAGACCCGATCAAAACTCATTTGTGAAATTGCTCGTTTTAGATTGGGAGACACACACAATGAGCGGAATTAAATTTGAATATGCGACGTCACTAGTTCGTAGAATTTAACACATCCGCATGTACAAGCCAGCGCTCATCACACTAACCCGTTCCCTCTCGCTATGATGATTTGCCAGATTGATTCAATCAAATAAAGCTTGAATCTTTTCCTAAATTCCTTCGTTAGCATGTATTTTAATTAATCATTCGTTACGAAGTCTAAGTTAACTAGCCGTTAAGAGCAACTTCATTGGTCAAGACGCGGCCTGAGCCGAGAAAGCCGAGGGCTTGATGCCGCACCAAGGCATTGTTTTTCGGCAAACACTTGTCGAAGCGGATTCACTTGTCTTCCACAACTGCCGACAATAAAGCCGCACAGTTATAATATATATATACCCATGGTTCCAATGCAATCGAAATGAAGATGTCATTCGCAAATTGCATGATACACATTCAACGTCTTAAAAGCTCACTATGAATTTCGAGCTGCCTACTCCTTTGCAGGACTTTTTGTCACGTCTTGACTCTTTTATCCAAAAAACAATCTTGCCTTTACAAAGGCAAGACGACAATGAACGGTTCTTTGATTATCGCCGAGAATCTTCACGAACCCAATGGCAGAACCGAGGTTTACCGACCGAGAACTGGGAGAGATTATTGAAGCACACCAAGGATCTTGCCGATAAAGCAGGATTTTACCGGTTTGCCTGCCCCCTAGAATTTGGGGGCTCGGGAGAAGCATCATTAAACTTATATATGTGTGCTATTCGATACCACCTCTCGTCGCATCCCATATATGGCGGCGGACTTAGCCTAGCCAATGACTTGCAGAGCGAGCATAGCATTGTGGGCAATATGCCTTTTGTCATCTTGATCTACCACTATGGCACGCCAGAGCAACAGAAAAGTTTGATCCCCGCCACTATTCGCGGGGAACTACACGCGACTTTTGGATTAACCGAAATCAATCATGGCTCTGACGCAACGCATATGGAAACAATTGCTGAACCTACCAGTTTGCCGTCGGGTCAGGCAGGTTATAAAATAAATGGGAATAAAAAATGGCAGACTGGTATGCACCACGCCAACTACTGCATTGTCTTTGCACGGACATCAGGACAGGCAGGAGACGCCCGTGGTATCACCGCCTTCTTAGTGCCCCGGGATTTACCAGGTGTAACAGTTGTCTCTTATGAGTGGACGCTGAATATGCCCACTGACCATGCTACTGTTCTCTTTAAAGACGTTGTAGTACCGGCATCAGCTATTCTAGGTCCACGTGAGAATGGCCTGGCGATCGCGCAAACCTTCACGCACGAGAATAGAATCCGGCAAGCGGCGTCCAGTTGCGGTGCTGCGCAATATTGTGTCCAGCGTAGTGTCGAGTATGCCAATAACCGAATAGTATTCAAAAAACCTCTTTCGGTTAATCAGGCTATCCAATGGCCTCTTGTAGAGCTATCAACCCAGGTTGAAATGCTCAGGCTTCTTATTTTCCGCACAGCCGTCGAGATGGATCAACTAACAAAACATGCTAAAGAAAATGGCCATGTGCCATGGATAGCCATTGAGAAACAGCTAGGGCACAAGATTGGCATGTGTAATTATTATGCAAATCGACTAGCTTGTGAGGCAGCTGATCGCGCTATGCAAATTCATGGCGGAGACGGTTATTCCAGACACTATCCCTTTGAGCATATTTGGCGGCATTTCAGAAGATACCGTATTACTGAAGGCAGCGAAGAGGTCCAAATGCGCAAGATCGCTGCATATCTGTTCGGCTACAAGACCACCGGGGAGACGCCCACAATACTCAAGGACACGAAATTGTAGCCGAAGACGAAGACATTGCAAAGACGAGATAGGAAGAGTTTTGATGTGGTTTGTGAAGGAAGCTATTGTATTATGTTTTTAGCTGTGTAGAAAAGAGTCATTAGGCGCGACGGCACTTGGTGGTCAACTGTGGATAATAATACATGTGGTGAGAGTATTGAAAATACCCAAATATATTCAGACATCACGTTGAAAATGAGTTTGTCCTTTAAATAGAATCCTTTCCTGTTGTGTGAGAATTTCTCACCGTTTTCGCAAAACTATAAGGTGAAAAGATAGACGCATCGTGTTAAGTCCAGGCCATAGGTAGTTTTCAAGCCGGATAGCTCTGTGAGGCCTTGAGCAAGATTAATTTTGACCACGAGGAAGTCAAATACTAATTCCTGCACACTTCAAACTCACGTTGAAAGTTGGAACTGTTTTTGTAACTACCTACCCTAAATCTAGTCCAACTTGCTCCCATGTAGGTGAGCACGGACCTATGCAACGGGCTAAGGTCCCTAGGGAGCTAATATTCCAACCAATCTAAATTACTCAATGTGGTTTGGTTCGGTTAGGAAGTGGGGTAACTTACCGCTAATTTAACGTCTCATTGGCTGTTATCGTTGTTGGATATCTGACCAGTTTTATTACCCGGTCGGCCCTCGGCTATCAACGAGTTTAAGTTATGGTGGTTCGCACGAAATGGATGAAGTATGATGTAAACAATGCGGAGAATTATACAAAAATAGTTTAGAGACAAATGAAGGATGTCTGGTGATTCACCGTGCTAATGCAATGAGTCGTGAGCTAACCTTCGCTTCGGGCACATTCGCATTTTTGAGACGTATTTGTCTTTTTTCTTTTTTTCTGTGATTTTTCGCCCCACCATTTCCCATTTTTCCACATGAGGTGAAACTCAAGATGGGGACACAGTAGTTGAATGAAATAAAAAACAGAATCAAAAATTGATTGTCATCCACCGTCACATAACAGAGTTGGTTAATTATATTAAGTCAAGGTTGTGGTTGCAGTATCATTACTCAGCAAACATAGAGGGTACCCCCTTTCTATGGATATGGAGACGGGACAACCAGTGGAGTCGCGGAGTCGTGAAGTCGCGGAGTCGTGAAGTCGCGGAGAAAATTCAGGACTATTGGAACTGGGGGAGATGCCATACACTGAGTAGAAGACTAGGACGACAGAGTCTTTCCTAAAAATGACAAACCCGGTGGTTCCGTTACAACTGATTTACTTCGAATGCCTGGGGGTTTTCAGTGTTTTTTCCTAAGTGGATATGGATTTTTAGTCAGCGCCAAGCCGAGCCAGGAACACCCCAGTACCTCATTTCTAGACCTGAATGGTCTTTTGCTAGCCCTTTTTGAGAAGTTTAGAGTGAGGGGTTGAGGTGCGAGTGCTGGCTGCGGGGAAGGCTTTCGATCAACACCTCCACAACACGGACGCGCAATACCCCAGAGCCATCTACCGTTTTTTCCGGGGCCCCGCGTAGGATCTACTCGGGTCGTACTAGAGAGTGCGCTACCAGTACTGGTAGTTGATTGTAAGCCCTGTCTGTACTACACTTACTCTGGCACTACTGTTCCTGTACGTCCGACGGCCCGCTCTTCTTCATCCTCAAAGCTCGTCTTTCATGCTTCGTACCCGTCCCCATCGCCTCACATTTGCCTTGCTACTCCACCACTTTCTTGCAGTGTTGTGTGTCCCGTCATATTGCGCCTTGCTGCAACGTAGATGGCTGCACACCAAGCTGGCAGTCGCCTCATCAGTAGGCCCTCTGCGTCCGCCGCGTCTCAAGGAAGACGATACGCGCCTTGCGACACGCGCAATACCGAGCGATCATGGAAGAGACGCTCATCCAAGGCCTGTTTGTCGTGCCGCAGCCGCAAGGTTCGATGCGATGTCGTCGATGGTGGTGCGCCTTGTACCAATTGCCGTCTCGATGATATCGATTGTGTCCTTAAGGAGTCCAATCGCGGCAGGAAACCTGCTGTTGCCCGCAACGTACCTGTCACGACAAACCGCTCTCCTCGCTCCCCTCAATCAATATCCGTGACTTCACTCCCTGCTGTGGAGCCTTCGGAGCCAGAACATCTCGACCGTTCCCACCTTCATTCAACAGAACCGGCGACACAGCCTCAGCCGTCCAATTTGTCACCAGTTCGTCAACAACAACCTGTAAATTGTTCTTCGCTTGAGGGCATGTATCCTTTTATTTTCGTCATACCATACTGGAGAGGCTCAAACTGACCAAGCATACACAGATCAGCAGCAACTCCCCTCTGTTGGAGGTTCTTTAGACGAGATTCATGTTCAACTCCCACAAGACCAAAATTCGAGCACTCAAGCTCCGGTGAATAGACTTACGCCTCCAGAACCTCAGCTTATCTATGGGGACCACACAGCAAGTGGCCATAGTATCTTTGCCCCTGGCATGGATGGAATTACGCCAACTCTGCCACTGTTTATTCGGCCCATTCCTCCACACCTCGATAGCAGAGATGTGGATTACTTGTCACATAAAATGTGCCTCTCGCTTCCCGACTCAGAATTTCGAGATGAACTTTTGCGCGTCTACATCAGTGTCGTACATCCGTTCCTGCCGGTACTCAACGTTGAAGACTTCGTTGGAGCTGTTCTTCACAACGACGGCCGCAACCAAATCAGCCTCCTGCTGTTTCAAGCAGCTATGTTTGCCAGCGTCACCTTTGTAGATCTCAAATTGCTGCAGTCGAGAGGTTATGTGTCACGGTCAGCGGCTCGAGGTGACTTCTTCGACCGTGCGAGGATTCTTTACAGTCTTAACTACGAGTCGGACCGCCTCATCCTGGTCCAGTCGCTCTTGCTCTTGACAAACTGGTATGATGGTCCAGACGATGATAAGGATACTTGGTATTGGATGGGTATTGCTTTGACCATTGCTCAAGTCGGGGGATTGCATCGGAGCCCTGAACACTTAAGGATACCACCCCAAGAGAAGAAGCTGCGTCGACGACTATGGTGGTGCTGTGTGATGCGTGATTGTTTACTAGGTCTTGGAATTAGGAGTCCGCCACGAATTCATGATGATGAGTATAATGTCAAAGGCCTCACTTTGGAAGATTTCGACACAAAGCCTCCTTCACCCACCCTAGAGAGTTTGTTCCACCGGTCAGGGTTTACGTACCCAGACTCAAGAGAGCGGGAAAGTTTGGCTGTAATGTGCATAGAGCTGAGCAGCCTATGTATCTGTATTGGTCGCACTCTCGATACCTTATATACTGTCATGGGAAACTACCTGGGAGGCGTCGAGTATATTCAGAACTCTGTTAATCGACCTAAAAGGTCCTTGGAGCAAGATCGAACCCTTGCTGAGCGTTGGACCGAGCTGAAAGATTGGATACAGAATCAAAATGCCAACTCCAGATACATATTCAAGACTGGGCGCCAGACTTCAACCTCAAACACGCTTGATAATCTCCAGAGCGAAACAAGCATCCGAATCCATCAGGCCCAACTACGCCTGATCTATCTAGCAGCTCTCGGCGCTTTACACAGACCTCAGGTCTTCTCCTACGGATCTGGAAACGGCGAAAAGAGCCTTATAAACGCTGTATCTCGAGAAGATGTCACTGACACTGCGGCGGAGATGACCAAGTTGGCATTCAGCCTCCAGCGAGACAACCAGCTATGCTATTTACCAACTATCGCCGTTCCTGCCTATCTTGCTGTCACCCTCGTGCATCTATTTAACACGCATTCACCAGAAGAAGAAACTCGTAGTCTCAGCCTTGGCCGCCTTTACCAGTGCGTCCATGTACTTGAGCAGCTACAAGGCACATACACGTCTGCCGATTACGCTATGAAGTTTCTCAACTCAATGCTGAAAAATACTGGTCTTCACATTCCCTGGTTGACTCTGACCTCGGGCACGCAGAAGCAGAAGGCCGGAGACCCTGGAAACTGTATGGGCACGAAACATCAACCCTCGCTAGACATGGGCCCGAGTTCTGTTGCGGCAGGCTGCATGTACCCAAGTTCTAGTGTTTCTGGCAACTGGACTCAAGAGGGCGCGGCAAGTGAATTAGAAGTGAACCAAGAAAGCCAAGATCAGGCCCCAGACATGGTACCAAGACCACCGGTACACTTGTCCAGTGCTGCAACGGAGGTTTGGGCTGCCGCGGATCATGCGGACTCGGGCGATCTCATATCTGGCTCCCCGTTTGTAGGCTCTTGGTGTGATGTTGACACTCTACTACCTGCCCTTCTGAATTTTGAAGGCGAAGCAGAGGGATTGATGTCCGGTGATTTATCGACATTTAGTTAAAGTTCGTGGCTCGGTAATTTCGATTTCTTTTTGTCTCTTTTTGGTAATCATCATTGCTCGCTCTAGCTTCGTATCACTGGCTAGCACAGAAGGATCTCTAGCGCCTGGTAATCTCTTCCAAGTTCCCAGTTCATTCACGCCAATGGCTCCTCTCAAGGGATAGGACATTGTCTACTTAATTTCCTCATGCTCTAGGATGGCGCTGACGCACAGCTCAGAACTGGAGCCGCCAGGTGCACTTTCCAACTTCTGTCGTGTCGTCTTGAATCCCCTACTCAACACATCCCACAATTTTGGGCATGATAGCTTGCGCTAGCGCCATAAGCCCTGATGAATAACATCCTCGCTTGTTCGCTCAAACCCTAATACTCATAGTTACGGCATCATCCATGCAATAACCAAGCCTCCCTAGTCATTCTAGTCTAGTTTCTTGGTCCTCGGCGGCGTAACGATCCGGATGTAGTTGTCCCCGTTCAATATGTTACTTTGTCTAGCCTAGCCCCCTGTCCGACTTACTGGAGTGCAGGATGAGCATGGGGAAGTTAGGAAAAGCCGCTAGTTTTCCCTCTCACATCCTCAAATAAGCGGTTTTCTTGGTGCTGGCAGTTGCAATTCTAGAATTTGTATCATGTTTAATGTAACAGAACTGCCAGGCCGTTGATCTCGTGACCCACTACCTTCTTGCGTCGGAAACTGTGGTCGATATAAATGATGTGCACGATACTGAACCGCGACCTGGAGAATAGGAGAACACCTCTGGAGTAGAAGCCGAATCGATGGAGAAAATCGGGCTAGAAGGGGTCGATGCAGACATTGGTTCTGACTAGAAGATCCTCCAAGAGGCGCAAACTGCACGACACATAAGTTGCTAATGAGGGCTCGTTTTCCATCTCAAGCTGGTTGCAATTGTTCCTATACTCTTCGTTTCGCGCAAGGAAAGTGGGGGTGATTCAGGGACGCCCTAGACCAGGTTATGGGGTGCATCCTGGTGCGTCTCCGAGCGCATTGCCACCGATTAAGGCTCCCTCTTATGGCGTTCCGTCCCGATCGACATCAGCGGCATCATCAACAAGAGGCGACAGGTTGCCCCCTTTGCGATCGATGTTATATATGAGCTTGAAGGGATTGAGATTTGATCGGGATGTAGCTGGGTAGCTGAGTATTTAACTAAGAGGTATTGCCCCTTTTGTTATAATGAGTTTGATATGTGTGCGTTTGACATTTATTCAGGCTGGTTGGAACTGGACATTCCAGGGCTGAAAAGTATCCCATTCAGGTGTATTGAGTATGTTCACCTAGTGAATGTGTGAGGATGGTCCTAAGTTAAAACGAAGTGGGGATTAAGTTTAATAAATATCTGATGAGTAACTGAGTACAAGCTTTTGTCGAAGGAAATTCGTTTAAGTCTTCTACAGGTGGTTGATAGATAACCCCACAAAAACCCGCAATTCGCATCCACCTAGCCGATCTTGGATTCATAGATGCCTCGGCCATTATCTTTAAGAAGAAACTTTATATTGAGGGTCCGTTTCATGAATGGTAGCCGAAAATTAAGAGCGCATCAAGGTTTATATGGCTGGCTTTTCCCTCATCAAGAAAAGGCGAACCATTTCTAACTCACCCTCCGAAAACGAATCATCTCACTGCCTACAACTATGCTGGACAACACTGTTTCCGAGTTTTATTACAAGACGCTCACAGAGAGGTTCGCGTTAGAAAACAGGTCTCTACTTGCTGCTGCTGGAGCCAGCTTTCTCATTGGCTACCTCCAATATGTGTACGCTATCAAGCTAATGAGAAGCGATGGAAGGGGACCTATGCCCCTTTGGATGCACATTTTCTATCTCGCCCACGATTCATCATTTAGTTACACAATAGGCAGCGCGGCAGGTCGCTACAACAACCATCCCTATCTTTGGGGTACCTCGATAGCATATAGTATATGGAGCTGCCTGGAGATTTATTGTATCCACCATGCCATTCGCTACCATCGCCAACACGTGTTCACATCCACCATGGGAACTCACAGCAAATCGCTGACCGCGGTGATTTCCTACACCTTTTTTATGCAGGCTGCAATGTACTGTGTTGTCAGCTTGGTGGCTGAACTCATGGGCGGGCCAGGTTGTATCATGCACTGGGGCTGCCTTACCAATGTTCTCATGATCGTCGGGCCTACGCATGAGTTTCTTCGTCGGGGGTCAAGAGACGGGCTTGCCGTCGGGTTCTGCATTGTCAACGTCCTTTGTGCTATCTTCACATTTGCACCGTTCGGTATGTGGGTGCGGGCTCTGCCAGAGGTTTTTGACAAAAGTTTCTTTTACTGGATTGGTTCCATCCTTGTTGGGTATAGTTTCTGGGTGCTCAGTATAGTCGTTTCTTACCCGCCTGGCAAAGAAGCTGGTTCCATGAAGTCAACCAAGGTTCTTTGAAAAAAAGAAGGTTGATAATTTTACGGTGCATATTGGTTGACATTGGCTCCTTGCAAGAAGGACGCTGGTCATGAGGCGGGTGATAAGAGCACATTGAAATATGCTTCTAGAGAACTAGCTACATATGTAATTTTCGTTACATCTGAAATACGATATATACCGACTAAATTATATGAGCGAACTGGAGCAATATTTTGAGATATTTTGAGATATTTAACTCTTCGAGTGAAGCTTACTTTCTGTGGCGTATTCTGTGGATCGGCATTTTTGGTTTTCATATTGCCGAGGGCTTCCACAATTCGGCTACTTTGATGGTCTCGCGGCGGTGGTCTCAAAATGTATCACTACCATGCAGGTTGAAATTAAAAGAAATTAGAAACACACGCACTATGTATGACTAGCTATATAGCCGAGCGCGAGTGTACTTTGAATTCGAGAATGCCGAACCCGAGGACGCCGAACCCGAGGACACCGAACCCGAGGAGCTCAGTGCGCACGTCCGGACAGGGATTACAAACCAGCGTCGCCAAGGAACAGAACAAGCATCGACATCGCTACGATGGGATGACAGTATTAAAATATGACTTCCAAGGCTATAGCGATCAAGAGCGACGTATCGAACGGCTTGTCATATTCACGCATCGCTTGACCACTAAGTACAAAACATGCAAGATCCAATGCCTTCATTAGGCCCCCTCCGAAGCGACATCGTTGAGTATGTTCGACAATGTTGCGCAGAGGAGAAGCTCAATCCTCCAGTTCCTCGCAATTACGGAGATATTCCCGTCTCCTACGAGGCCATTACGAAAGAGTGGTTGACTGTGACCTTGGCACCGGATGCCGCAGGAACAGTTGTAAAAAGTTTTATGCTAGGTCCAAAAGACGATGGGTCTGCCAATCGCCGCCGGATTGAAATCGAATGGGAAGGAAGTGAGGCGGACAAACTCCCAGCTTCGGTATTTTGCAAGGCAGCACATTCCCTCCAAAACCGTATCGTCTTAGCCGCTGGTGGTACGTATAGCGAGGTCTGTTTCTACAATCACATCCGCCCTCAATTAGACATCGAGGCACCTCGGGCTTATTTTGCTGGATATAACCCAAATTCATGGGCGGCTATTGTTGTCCTGAGAGATATGGGGGGAGCGACAACGTTTTGTAACCATAAGACAATTCTGACAAAGACCCAATTTGCGGAGCAAATTCGAATACTGGCAAAGCTTCACGGCCAATTCTATAAGTCCAAGGATCCTAACTTTGACCGCTTGCTTGTTTACAAAGACCGAATCCGAAATTTGATACGGGTGGGCATTGAGACGGCATGTACTAATGGATTCAAGGCTGCTAAAGCTGTTATACCACCGCGACTATTTGAGAGGGAAAGCGAGATCTGGCCTTGTACGCTCAAATCAGTCGAGCGCAATGCTTCACTCCCACAAACTGTGGTGCATGGAGATGTTCATTTAGGTACGTAACCCTAGAGGTCTACCTTGCTTATGTTTAGAAGCCCATCCATATAGTTCATCAAGACTTACCTAGTTTTATTGCTAAAGGCAATTGGTACATTACACCCAAAGGCCATATGGGCCTCACAGATTGGCAAACCTCAGCAAGGGGTCACTGGTCTCGTGATCTTGCGTATGTTTTGGGTACTGCTGTACCTGTAGATAAGCGTCGCCTGTGGGAACATGAAATGGTGGAGCTTTACGTGTCAGAATTTGAAAAGTATGGAGGTCCTAAGGTCCTTGTGGAGGAAGCATGGATTGAGCTTCGCAGGCAGTCGCTCGGTGCTTTGGCGTATTGGACTCTCACTCTTACACCATCTGAAGTCATGCCAGATATGCAGACTAAAGCAACATCTTTGGATTTCATATGTCGCATTACTACACTCATGGATGACCACAAAGTCCTTGATGCGTTCGGATTTTAGACGTTGGTATGAGTTGTCGAAGGGTTAAGCAGATAGGACTCTGGAGACAGCCAGGTTGAGCACTTTGCATGGTTTCTACGTTGAGCCTTTCTTTCTTTTGAGTGAGAATTTAGATGAAATTACAGATATATTGCCTGCATCATGTGCTTAAATCTATATTAACCAATGATTTAGGAACTATAAGGATGACACGATGTACAAAATTCTTAGATCCAACAAAAAACACACCTTACGCCTGTCCATCGTAGAGAGTCGACAATTTAAGAAATTTTCAAAGCATCACGCAAAGCTATTCAAATGTAGGATTAAAAATAAAAACTCTTATAGACTCTGGAGCCGTAAAGAGGACAACACCACAGGGTGATACGACGTACAAGTAAAATTGGAACGACGCAAGGGGGGAGGCGGGAAGTATGTTATAAGGCTAATCTTTTAGATCATCAGACCCTATGGATATATCCAAACAGCCGTTGCCTACTTGCGTCCACTATGTTACCACAACACCATCCAGTCACCACGGCATGCTCCATGGCAAGCCAAGCATAGATGGTTTGTTTCTTTCAACAGGACCAAATCCGTAAAGTGATAGCGATAAGCCTCAAATATCCAACACAGCCCTGCATCTATTCTCATGCGCCCTTTTTGTCGGGATGATATTTGGCGCAATCATCTCGAAGGCATGAGGCAAGCCTGGGTATAGATGGAGCTCAACAGGGATGCTCTCGGCCAGCATCTTGGTCGCAAATTTGATGCTGTCGTCGCGAAATATGTCCAAGCACCCAGTATCGATGTATGCTCGTGGTAAGCCGGCTAAGCTCGTTGCTCTAGCAGGGACTGCATAATATGATATGGGCGCTTCTGGATTGCCAGCTTCATCCCCGAGAAGCGCTTTCCAAGCCGTTATATTATCAGAGGTTTTCCAGAATGCCAACGGCTCTATCGCCGTATCTTGTACCACATTTCTGTCATCTATCATCGGATAGATAAGAATTTGCTTGGCCAAAGGAGGTTGTATGCCCTTGTCTCGAGCCATCAATGCGACGCCGGCTGCGATACCCCCGCCGGCGCTCTCCCCAAAGACAGCGATTCTTTTAGGGTCCACTCCAAGCTCTTGGGCATTGTTCCGCAACCAAAGAAGGGCCGTATAGCCGTCATGAACAGGAACAGTGCCCTTGTGTTCAGGTGCGAGACGATAATTGACACTAAAAATGGGGACTGAGGTTTCGCTTACCATTTGTGCCAAGGCCTTCGCTTGCAACTCAGCTTTTCCTAGTATCATACCCCCTCCATGAAAATGAAGCAGAGCAGGTCCAGGGTCTAATGTTCTTATCTCCTTTGTCAGAGCAAGAGCCGTGATAGTGTGACCGTCAGGGGTTTCAATATTGTGCACAGTCTGCTCCACGTCCGAACAATCCTCCAGCTTGCCAAAAAAGGCCGCCATTCCTGCTTCACGTCGCTCCCGACTATCTTTTATATTATCTAGGGTAAGGGGTACCCTTTTGGACAACACAGGAATCAGCGGCTGATAGACAGCCCAAAACTCAGAGTCGTATTGCAGAGTCATGCTTAACCTGTGGTTTTTTATCAGCTGCTTGTAATTCTGCAATTAACTATCATACCAAATTCGCATTACCCTGTGGATAGAGTGTGACATATTTGCCAAGCTGGAGTGCCCGGCATTAAGTAGTAAAAGGAAGTTACCGAGGTGTTTTCTCTCCCAACAAAAGGCCGATATTAGCCCACTGTGCTCCAGGGGTTTATGCAAATCAGGACTATAGACGCCGCCTGAAGCGGGAAAAAGTGAATTGATTTAGCGGTTGTTTCACTACACTAGATACCCATTGAAGGACATATGCTTTGGTAGAGCTATGTCTTGTACAGATTTTCCGTATGTGCAGTCATTGCAGCGAGATCTGGCCTTGGACTTATCAAACGTGTTGTAATGGTGTATGCGAAGGAAATTATTTTCCGACGAATTTCACATACTTGATTAATTCATGACTAGTAAGCGGGAAAATGATTCAACAGCGTCAGTTGTTGAAATACAGATATGGAATTTAAGATTACTGCCTGTCTACAACAAGTTGATTTCACCTTTTCTCTTGACTGTTTTGCCACTGCTACAAGGGACACCCTGGATATAGGTAGTTTGTTCCGAAGCAGGCCAAAACCTAGAGTTTGCTACCTGCTATTTCTTTATCACTGCAATGCTCTACACGTCTAACAGCTGCGTCCATTGCCTGCTTGGTCTTGGCAAAGTAGAGATGGCTGAAACTACTGCTCGCTTGTCCGCTGATAGCCCGCGCTTGAATCCCATGGCTAATGGTTGCTCCACGGATGTAGTAGAAGATGATCGCGGTTTCCCAATCCTTGCCTCCACCGTCTTGGCGCATATCAAATCCCATAATCTTCGCGTAGTGGTCGAGAAGCTCATTTGGCTCTGGCATTCCTGCTTCTTTGCGAATTTCTGGCTTGTAGGGGGATAGCTCGGTTGAAAGAGCTGATTTTCCGCTTCTAGTATAGTCGGAGAGGTACGGACTAAGGTGAAAGACAAGATCCATGAGAGGATGGCCGATGGTTGAAAGTTCCCAATCAAGAATAGCAATGATCCTCGGTTCAGTGGGGTGAAGGATCTAATAACTCCAACTTATGAGCAAATCATGCACCTTTTTAATCACTTGCCTGTTTGTTCTTGTAAAGGTGGAAAGGCTAAATATACCAAATTGTCAAATTTAAAATCGCCATGTACGATAGCATATCGATCGATGGGCAAATTATCTCTCACATATGCAAGCACGTCATCGTATTTCTCGTGAGCTCGACCTAGGGGTTGGCCAGTATATATGTCTTTGGTTGCGGCCTGCTGTGCCTCAATTCGACTCCAAGTGTTGCAGTGTCGACTGTAGAATCCGGTCTTCTTGCCATATCCTGCGAGGCCGATTTTATCTGGATCAATCGAATGAAGCCATGCAAGTGTTTCAATAGCGGAGAACCAACTATAATATAACGTTATCCTGCAGAGGCATTGATATTTGTAATTCGTAAAATGACTTACACTTTTCGTCTTTCCGTCGGGGAAAGTTCTTTCATATCTGTGTCCGTGATGATTCTCCCTGATATGTATTCCATCACCTACATTTTCCTGTTTAGTTCCCGAGTAGATATGCTGGGGTTCTAGAACTTACATAGAACGGGGTTCCTATTATGGAAGCATCCATGCATAAGGTGAACACTTTAGGTACAGGAAAGCCATCAATAGAACTCAGAGCTTTCAAAACCTCAAATTCACGGTCAACTTGATGGGCTACAGGACTAATAGTTTCCCCTGGTGGCTTTTTTCTCAAGACAAATCGTGTTCCCCTGTGACCACCAAGTCAGAGACAGCCACTTGTCAGGGTGAAACCACAGTAATCACACATAGTTGACACTTACACTGCATCATCGACAAAATATGTAGGGTTACTTTGGCCATATCCAATCTTGGATGTTGTAATCGGCACTTTGAGGTTTGGGATATCCCCTGTCGTAAACAGATAATGTCCCAGGGTGTTGTCATCTAGGTCATGACGACCACGAGCTGGAGGGGTTATGTTCTCGCCCATGTTCGATGAAATTCCGAATAAGCTTTTGAAGTATGGCAAAGAACATAAAAAACAAGAATCACCAGGTCGTTTCTGTCATTATACTCATAATATTTCGAGCTTTTCAATTGCAGCAGAGTCTACCGTGGGATTGATATTTTGATAGGTTGCTCTAAGGATAGCCGGATCATAACCGAGGCTAAATCACGGCTTTCACTTCGGCCATTGATTTTTCTTGGATCCAGCAATGGTGGTTTTCAAAGTAGATTACTTGCTATGCGCAATTTTCAACAACCACGAGATCTTTTGAGAAGCAAAGAACTACATAGATTAGTGGAAGATATTAGAAACGAACAAAAGGCTCATTTGGTGTTGCAGAAATATCAAAAGACGCGCGATGTTCAGCCAAGCCCAGTAGATCGTATTATTCATACCTTCGGCCGCCTGCAACCCCAATCATTTAAAATCGGACAAATGATGGCGTAGTCTAGTTTCCATGCCGTCAGGGTGGGAATTACACATTTTGAAAACATACTCAATAGTAAGGGTGTCTTCTCTAAGCTCATAATAACCGACAGCATTGTGGATGACTGTTATCTAGCTCCAGACACAATGGTCCATGGCTCTCGTTTAGCGTCTATTAGTCCAAGTATCGCTCCATTTCCTGTTATTGAATACCGCGGATGCTTAATTGCCTGAGAACGGTCTTCTGACTAATGATTTCGGTAACTTGCAGAAACAAGGAGATGAAGGCACAGAGCAATTTTCAATTTGAACGCTAAAGGGCCAGTTCAAACGCTCCTTCGAATGCGGGGTCAAGACTGTGGGGTTAACTGCAGTGATTATTAGATGCGTGAAATCCAAATTTCTGCTATTATCAGCTATTAGTATGCCAAGAACAGCGCATAAAGATCCCTCGGTCGGACTATAATATGTTGATAGCCGAGGTGTCGCCAAGTTGGCAGCAAGGCCGGTGGTATTGCCAAATGTTAAGTATTGAAGCAAATCCTTCTTTGTTTCAGAGAATTCCAACATTTTGAAGAGACATCTTTCCAACCATAGACCCGTTCTAGTATATGCTTTGTTGCCATGTCGCAAAATATTGACGAGCGCGATGCGGCGCCTGTGGCCCCAGTTTGTAATGGCCACCTGGACATAGATATTGGCAACTCAGTTGCTTCTGTTCAGCAAAAGTACAAAGAGGAGCGCGAGAAACGTATTCGCCACGATGGGATGGCTCAATATATGGATCTGTATGCACATGAAAAGTTTCAAAAATTTCAAGCGGATCCCTGGGTGGAGTTTGACCCCGAGCGGACCGTTCCCAGCCCACCACAAGACGGTTCACACTGTGAAATCTTGATCATTGGCACTGGATATGGCGGTCTACTATTCACTGTCCGCCTTCTTCAAGCCGGGTTCAGACTCGAAGACATTCGCTTAGTGGATTCAGCTGGTGGATTTGGTGGCACTTGGTGTAAGTGCCCCTATTTTCCTGTCATCTCGGACTTCAAATCTCTGTATACTGACATCAATAGATTGGAACCGCTACCCGGGGCTCATGTGTGATGTAGAGAGCTACATTTATATGCCTCTTTTGGAAGAGACTGGCTACGTGCCAACTATGAAGTACACATCGGGTCAGGAGTTAAAAGAACACGCCGATAGAATTGCATTGAAATGGGGACTTGATCAAGTGACATGGTTCAAACAACGTGTGACTTCAATCGAATTTGATGATGAGCGACAGGAGTGGGTAACCAGCATTATCCCACAACTAGCGAGTGGCAGAGAAGGCACAAAAATCAAGATCCGATCTCGATTTGCCATTATGGCTACCGGGTTTACTTTCATCCCACAAATCCCGCAGATTCCTGGCATCGAAAAGTTCAAAGGAGATATCTTCCACACAGCGCGCTGGGACTACACCACTACGGGAGGAAGTCCTGAAAATCCCAAAATGACCAAACTCAAGGACAAGAGAGTGGGCGTGATCGGAACAGGTGCCACTGCGGTTCAAGTTATTCCGGCCTTGGTACCGTGGGCCAAGGAACTCACTGTATTCCAGCGGACCCCTTCCGCCGTGGATTGGAGGGACAACAGGCCGACCGATCCGAAGTGGGCTCAGGAGACGTTCTCAAAGCCTGGATGGCAGACAGAGCGGTCACGAAATTTTCATCTCTTCGTTATTGGAGCTGCGGAAAAGCCAGACGATATGGTTAATGATGGGTGGACCCGGATGGATGCCTACCATGCTTTAGCAGGCACGCCAAACGCAGACTGTGGATCACCGGAAAAGATCCAAAAACACATTGAAAAACTTCATAGACTTGACCTACCACGACAAGAGTCTATCCGCAACAGAGTGGACGAGGTTGTAAAGGACCCTGTGAAGGCACAACAGCTGAAGCCTTGGTATCCTGGCTGGTGCAAGCGACCATGCTTCCATGATGAGTACCTCGCAGCTTTCAACGAGCCAAATGTCAATCTCATTGACACAAACGGCCTTGGAGTAGAACGCATCACCAGGGACGGCCTCGTCGTGGCGGACAAGGAGTACAAGATTGACACTCTTATCCTCAGCACTGGCTATCGAAGCCCGGTTCTATACAGTCCTTCTGGCCGGGTCGGGCTTGATGTCAAAGGCCGTAACGGTTTGTCTCTGGACAAAAAATGGAACGAAGGCGTTGCGACACTGCATGGGGTGATGAGCCACGACTTCCCCAACTTCTTTTGGCCAGGTCTTAACCAGGCTGCAGGGAGTCCAAATTTCATATTTTGCATTGATAACGCCGCCATCCATATCTCCAAGGTCATGGCTCATGCTGGCAAATTGTCCAGGGCAGTCAAAGAAAGCTCCCTTCCAGGTGAATACCGACATAACTTTACCGTTGAGCCCTCAGTCGCCGCTGAAGAGGAGTGGTCATTACAAGTTGTGGCCGAGGCCGGGACACTAGCTGCCAACTCTGGTTGCACACCGAGTTATTTCAATGCTGAGGGAGAATTTGACCGTGATGTCCCCCCAGACGTGCAGCTGAAGAGAGCACGCGCCGCTGTGTGGGGTAAAGGGGCTTTGGACTTTGTTAAGCAAGTGGAGGAATGGCGTGATACTAAAGGCTTCCCAGGACTTGAGGTAGTCCCTTTAAATACGCAAGAGGGATTACAAGTGTGAGTGGTGATTGAAGTTTTGGATACTCATGGAGTAGTTTGGAAATCTCAAATTTATGAGATCACTGTTTCCTTCTCTTGCGAGAAGGTACCCTTTAAACAAAGGATAGATTGAATACTAATGAATATGAGGTTGCCCTAAGCCTATGATAATTTTATTATACGGAACTTCGAGTTTGATGAAATGACTATCCGAAGGCTTGCTGCAAACAAATGCTTTAGTTGTTAAAGAGGGATTGTGAAATGAAGACAAAATACGGGCTTCATGTACAGGCTGTTCGATCAACCTGAGTGTATTTAGAATCTAGCATATGATCGCATCGTACAGTAATGAGAGCGTTGGGATTCTCCAAATTTGTCTATTTTATTATTTTCTTCATCTTGTTTGTTGATACACTCGTTAACTCTAAATGCTGCATTCGATTTTTCTTGGTGAAAAAACACATTACAACCCAAGATACTGAAGTCAATCACTACTATATGATTATATATTGCAGCCTCTGGGAAAGTTCCATTCAATGTCTGTTGGGTTTGGTTTGACTCCCTGTAGTGCAAGTTAGATTTACGGGTCCATAGGTAGCTTAAAATAGAAGAATGCTTTTAACAAGTGGGGACTGAGAGCAATTTTCCTCCTTTCCATGCAGCCTCATTTCAAATTTAAGATTAATCAACTCAGTTAGCCAATCAAGGTTGAGTCGCTCCACAATCATCCGATCCCATTTCGGCTAAGTCTCCATGTATTTGGAATTATTATAAGCGATAACAACACCATTGACTTCTGTGCTAGCTGTATCCACAGTAACGCAGAGATTTTAGACGGGTTTTGCATCATTCCCGCTTTTTAACCACTATCCCAGCCATCAACGTTGCAATCTGTGAACGAATCCTAACACCCAAAGGATTGAGGCGGCCGACCCTGCTTGAGGTGTCGCATCTTCCAAACGCCAACAAGAGCGAAATATTTGATGACACTAAGCTCCAAATGTTGTCCCAGCATCGCTTCACTGTCACTGTTCCAATCCCACCCAATATACCACCCCACACTGTCCTCACATATCTTCAGACCACCAGCCCAGTTTTGGATCACATTGAGTCTTTCCATAGCTGGTATGAGATTCCTCCAGAACCAGACTCTGTTATCAACGACAATTTCTTTGGACCTTTTGACCCCACCAATCGCGCGTTCTACGTTCGTGTGGTCTTGCAACTTGTTCCAGGTGCCGTTAAACGCTTAGCTTGTCTGGCCGTTAGTCAAAAGACCCTAGATGGACTGCGTTTTCGCGTCACAACGCCTTTCAGTCCATCTTTCTTTTCTCCCAAGTTTATTACTCTTTGGGCGAAATGGACTGTTCGACCACGACTCAGGTCCCCTTCCATGAAAGATTTAACGGATCATACATTGGAGGAATGGGAACTGTGTGAAGAGGCAGTATTTGAGACCAATCGCCTTTTTATGCGCTGGGTGGTTCCGAGGACGGAGAGAATACATCACACCGTATGTCAGAACATGATCAATGACGTAGTGAATAATTATAACACTGGCGCAATATGAATTTCGGGATTTACAGGCGTGTTTAAGGAAATAGAGACTCTTCCAATTTTTACTTTTTAATAATTGTAACAAATAATGGGAAGAGATTAAGAGCTTGTACAGTGGAACACTTTAGCCTGGACCTTCCTACAGGGTAGGCGGGTTTGGACTACCAGAATCTTATTCTTAGAAATAGGCTTAGCGCTCGGCTATTCACACGCGCATCTCCAAGGCAATAAACCATTTGCACATCCTGCTAAACCCCTGAACGTACTACAACGGCCTTGCAATCCAACAAGGAAGAGTTATCAACCACTGCGAGTAGTCACTTTACCTAGAAGTATAATAAAATGCACTCTAAGTGATGACAAATGCCGCTGCTTAATATGCACTCTTTTAGAGAACCACCAGCTGAACTGAGATTCCAGCGCTAACTTAGGTATCCATCATGGCATCGAAGACACAGAGACATTGCGGAATGGTTGTTTTTCTGATGGCCTCGAGACCTAAGTCATGCATGAGATTTATCCTCGTCTATGGCTGGCTGCACGCAGGAAAGCAGCTCATATTGATCTGCTCCACAAGCAACTGGTAAAGAAGCGCGTCATCGTTGTCGCAGAAGAGACTGAGCTCCACCTTGTCCTGCTACGAAGTAATTCAAGTAAAAAAGATTCCAGATTATCTCCTGAACCATGCCATTTAGCAGACATATGTATCTAAGCCTGTTGTGCAACCTGCGCAGACTCGATCACGATGCGACAAAGATCGAGCCACGCTTGAACTTCGCTGCAGCCACAGCTTTCTCATTCAGCACGAGTTTGAATCCATCATCCCTCGGGGGCCATTGTGTTGCCAAAGTCGCCTCTTTCCAGTGCTTCCAAAAATTTAATTCTTTTTTTCTTTCATTATTCCACGATACCATTGCTTCGCACCGTTGTCATTTTGGCCAAGTTCGGCTGACCCGTTTGGATTGGGCGGTCTAGATTGTCCGCGTCATTTGCATTATTCGACCAATCTGTATTAAACAACGGTTTCCCTGGAACTACTAGGAGAAGCGCTGCCGGACGTCTTAGTATATCCAGAAATACGCCGCCCCATTCGTCTCCATTCTCGTAACCTTCACGTTGATTCCGTTGTCGATGCAGGACGCACTTGCAGCCCTTTGATATGACACTGGGGACATATTCGTACCTGTCAGCTGAGCCCTTTCTGTCGCGACCATAATATTTGCCACCAGACCTGTCGTTAGGATGCTTCTCGGTATCTGTTTGCATTTGATACATCAAGGGCAGTTTGCTGCCAGGAAAAAAAGGAAATAGATGCATCCTAATAATAATATTGAGTATCAAAATTACCTGCTCAAATCTTTTGAATTACAACTATAATGGTGTGGAAAGCTGGAAGGTCCCGAGTGATTTCGTAGGCGCACGCCTTCCTCTGCACCTCCCGACTGGATCAACAAGGTATGCCGCTAATGCCTTTTTAATCCGTGAGGGACTTCTCTAGGTGACTGTTCGGATTTGCAGGTCAAAATTCCATTAGCAACATTTACCCAGAGGGTTGGTTACACTCAGTGACTGAATGAATAGAGGCAATCCACTTTAGACATTGTTTTCGTGTAGAAACTCCGTGGTGAAATGACGCAATAAGTCGTCAAAATCGGGGTCAATTGAAGACGAAAATTTATTCAGTTCACGATGGCTGGTATCGAGAAAACCGTTTTAACCCCAACCCTAGGCCTCGAGAGTTGATATTCGCTGTCTACCAATTATGACTAGCCTTGAACATAGTTGACTCAAGTATCGAGGTCGAGATTATCGTACGGGGCTTAATGTCAACTTCCTAAACCTCGCTGGTAGGGTGGTAGAAGAACCTCTCCCGTACGCTGTACAGGAGAGGCGGGATCTTCCAAACGTTGCCTTCGTATCGTAGTGAGCCATATTAAGGAATGGGATATCCGTTGCCACCTTGGCGACTAGTCTTGAACATCTTTCCCCAAGTACCAAAGCATAATTCAAATTATTGCTGTTAGTCGTTTTGTGGAGACAAAATCAAGTGGTAGACCCTTGCCAACAATCAACGCCTAAAACTATAGGTGATAAAGATAAATGGACCTATTCCCCCGTGTCAAATGTTAAAGATAAGCAATACTATGAGCAGTATAATTTCCAAACCTGATCGCTGTGCCCGATATCACCTAGCAGCATTGTTGGGTGTAGACTAAAGTCAGCTTTAGGTACATGGGAGTTTCACCTAGTCTAATAGTTAAATATTATGATTCTGATGTACTGAACCCCTCCGCATTAGGTGAAGATCTTCCAGCTAGTAGACGTCCATCTCATTTCCACGGTGCCTCTAGACACTAGAAGGATTTTGACTGAGGCCAGTAATGGCGAAAACGCTAGAACGGGGTTGTTAGCTGCAATAATTAGAGATTTTAGTAACTCACTTCACACATGTCTCTCTAGATTTGTATGAATTGTTGAATGGTTCAAAGGGCGGATTGCTTTTATATTTAGTTCAAAAATTAAGAAGTGTAAGATAACTACAATTCCTACGCGATAATTTATGTTGTTATCCTATATCCTCTTGCACCAGTAAATTATTCGACTGCGAACAGCCAGCCCAAAGAAAGTAGCTACTGTTAAAGCGAGTTGCCAATAGTGATTTAAGACCCACATTACCGCTGTATAATCCCAGGCTGGCCATGTGCCACCTATTGTTTGTGTGAAGAAGACCCATTCATCCCCACCCTCCCTCTCATCCATCATGATGCGATGTAGAGGACCGAAACCTGACCCTAGTTGTGGATATCCTCGTACCGATCCATTACTATCCAATAGAGTATGATATTTATCCCACATGGCTGTAAGAAACCATTGCCCGCTTGCGTAATGGACGGTGATCAAAGGTAGGAGCCAGTTTTTGTTCCAGTGCATAAGGTTGTCTGTGAGCACAATAAGCCACGGATGACCCGGATTTGAACCCATAACGTTGTTGCTTAGTGCTCCGCAACCACCGTCTGTAGTAAATGCTGGAAAGCAGACCAAAGGATTAAGATTTTCCGTACAAGGCTGTATACAATTTAGTTTGTGACTCGGAACAAATAACAAGGACCACGGCATTACGTTATCCAAGTCCAAGTAAATACCACCGAAATGGCGCAAAATGAAATATTTCGTAACGTCTATTCGTTGAATAGGATGATTGTACTGATCATACGTTGGTAAAATCCAAGGGTAATTGTCCTTGAGAAATTGACGCGACGATCGTGTTGTCCAAAGCTAACGCGAAGTCAGCACCCACGTAAATCATAGATATAGTAGATGAATAGATGATTCAGAACTTGATAAAATGGGTGGTACCTTGAATTCCCATTCTGGATTCAAATCCATGCATGGTTTCCTCGTCTCATTCCATCCAGAAGGTATTAGGTCATTGGTCGGATCATCCCAATTGTGGAAAACCTGATGTACGATCTTAGGTATCAGTGCTGGCTCCTGTGAACTCGAGCAATTGGAATCAAGTATCTCTTTTTGTGTGATACTTAGTCCCAAGTGCGGCCGAAAGACTCCGAATAGGTTTGCAAACGGGATGAGCGCCGAAACACAATATATAATGAGTCCTACCATAAAGATATCCGGAAGAACTGCAACCGT
Source organism: Calonectria ilicicola (assembly GCA_020809705.1). Taxonomy (NCBI): domain Eukaryota; kingdom Fungi; phylum Ascomycota; class Sordariomycetes; order Hypocreales; family Nectriaceae; genus Calonectria; species Calonectria ilicicola. Next base: position 40,292 of record CP085833.1, on the reverse strand, counting down.
GTACTTGCGCAGACGCATTTTTAAGACTTGGATGGCGCTTGGAGCTAGATATCGCTGTGAACCTGAAACGGTTTAAGATGCTAATATGGTACCAATGTTATCAACGAACATCGGCTGTGCAATAAATCTTTTCACCCATACGATAATGTAAACAGATCTAGAAAGAAAATGGAGAGGGAGAAAAAAAAGCCAGAAATACTAGTTCAACGGGCTAACAACATGGATTAAAATCTTGTATTGAGCAGACTTCCTATGCGAATATTGTGGATACGGAAAAACCATGCGGATTTATTGCCTTTTCAGCACCAGACTTGTCATTAGCTCAATTCGTGACGCGGCGTGTTTATGAGCATCCTTCCATGAGTGGGACGAAAACTAATCCTAAGGAGCCCTTGCTAGCCTGTGGGGCCTATCTCGGCAGCACAGGCAGGGCAGTCTTATCACCATGGCATTGAAGGATGATGCCAAGAGCCCGAAATGGGGCGGCGGCGGTGTGTCGTATTGACCCAGTGGATTCGGTCAGCCTCGTTCATCTTGATCTCCCTGCTAGACTGGCGACGTTCTCTCTTCCAAGCAAGGATCAGTTGTAAAATTGATCAAACAGCCCACCAGATATCAATCCCTCAACAAAGTGACCTAAACAGGGGCGTAGATGCATCGAAGAATTTTCTGACGTCGATACCTTTATATAAATGGTCGTTCCATAGGAGTAATAAAATCCAGAGGCAGAGTCTCAATATATATGTAAAATGGAAATGCCAGTTTGTTTATTTCTTTTTTTTTATTTTTTCTCTACACATGAGTCTAGCTATCTAGCAGAGTCAATTCAATGCATCAAATAGAGCTTGCAAATGCAAACTCAAAAATGCTAGTTTATATATATTTGAATAACCGGAATAACAATCTAACTTGATCAAATCACAGTAAAATCGTTGATACAGGTAATATCAAATTCAGAGAAAACTGGCACTAAAAATATTAAGACCTGGTACAAAATAGCAAAGAAAAGGGCAAAAAAGTAACTAGAATAGGAAATGCCCAGGCACTATTGCAGAGAGCTTAGTACAGCATAACGGACATCAGATAAATCAACCATTCTTCTCCCTCTTTTGTAGAATTCGTTCATATCCTGATGCGAGGGCCATGGATAATATCGAGCGACTGGATTCCGTCGACCAACCGGTAGCTGTCCAGACCAATGAATATCTCTCAATACTCTATCAACAAGAACACGACCTTCTTCAAACAATACTGTGGCGGCTCTGGTCGCCGTAGTTGTCGGAGGCATCAGTATTCTGGTCTGTTGGAGAATGTTGCCGGCGTCAATCTTTGCCGCAAGTTTATGAACAGTCACCCCAAACAGGGGCTCTAAAGGCATCAACGCATGAAACGTTGGAAAGGGCCCTCGGTGATGTGGTAACAAAGAGGGATGGATATTAATCCCACTAAGTGGGAAGCTTGCTAGTGTCTTCTCTTTGAATATTTGGTCGAAATGAAAAGATAAGATGAGGTCTACTCCGGCTTGTTGCATAGCCTCTCGGACGCTGGTACTGTTGACATCTTCAATAGGGTGAAGAGGAATGCTGAGCTTTGTGCATAACTCTTCAAGTCCTATATTTGGTGATTGTTTATGAGATGTGAAGGGTCGAAAGAGACCCGAGAACCATCGAATGATGTCTGGAAGGCAGAAATTGACAAAGAGGTAAGGGATCATCCAAATGCCGGACCGTGACAGATGAGCATTGAGCTGTCCCATGAAGCCTCCAACTTGTGCACGATGGGTGTCAGAAACACCTACGTACACAATTTCGTCAGCATGGTCTAAAATAAGCCGCCGGGCTGCAACTGCGCTCGGTAGACCGTCGGCAGTAAAAAGTGCGATTTTCATCTTGTCTGCTTGGAAAAAATAATAGATTCTGGGAATACTGTTCGACTAACAAAACATTTAGCCATATATAACATGTGTCGTTAATTTACCAATCATAGCTGTCGAAGAATATTGGCCGTGTCCTACATTATTTTCCGTGTAAATGGACAAAAAAGGAAGATCAACCGGCCAAGCTAGTAGAGGTAAGAGTGGGCTATTAGCGGCACAGCTCTCCACTGTTTGCCAATAGTCTACAATAGGAGGTCTGTTTCCAACCACAACCCATGCTCTGCAGGGTTGGCACGGGTGAATGAAAGCAAGCTTAAACCGGAGCCTCTTCATGTAGTGGAGCCAAATCCTTCAACAAGACATGCACGAATGCTCCACTTTGACCGTCAGCACCCATAAAGGAAGATTCAATCTGATCAGGTCCCACAGTACGCTAGCATCTCACTCCTTTGATCTATACCCATAGCCGGAACATCCTAACAGCAGGCTACTGTGGGGCCCTCAAGCAAGTTACAGAATTTATTCTCGATTTCTTTCACCAATAACTACCATCCCTGGTCATTTCAACGTGGGCACGACGGGACCGCTGGAGAAAATTTGTCCGAAATCAATGGAAAAAATATCTCTTGGCAATGATTGCTTTCTGTGATCAGGATTTATCTCCGGAGACCCATAACTACCTCTCCATTGACAACGCCTATCAACTCAACAGGGAAGGCCCATCTGTCCGAATCCCTCCGAAATACGAATACACACTTGGTCTAACCGAACTAATAACTCCCGCCCGGAGAGGACAGGTGATGAGGTACTTCTGTCGACGAAATCGTCTGATCCACTCACAACGATGCCAGACTAAGATTTCAGTTCGTATTAGGATAGATTCCAGGGGATTCATCTGAAGGATTCGTGTAAAATATTACCCCTTAAACAGCCCTTGAACTCTCATACGTTTCACAGAATTGATCAGACCAATTTGTTCTTCTGATATAAGTTTGTCAGAATTGAGACCAAGTTGGCTATCGTCTTTATCCGTCTTTCTCTGTTGCCATGGCTAACATGAATTCAAGGTCCATACCTGCCGTTACACCTTCTACCGCAGCCATGTTTGTCTTTGAATGGTGTTCTCGGAGGTGCGGAGGACTGGCTATGATAGCTACATTTATCCTTAGCTATAGGGTAATCATGAGTGAGGTCAATTCTCACAGTTCTGGGTCATCACCACGAAAAAGCAGCACTGAAACTTGGACTACCATCTTTGCCTATTACTGCCTAGCAGCTCATCTTCTGGTCACTGGATTCTACATTCGATTGAATTACGCAACGATAAACATCACACAAAGACTGAAAACAAAGAACAGCCAAACTGAAAATTATAATGAAATAGCCCAAGAGTCGGGCTCTGAGAAGAACAAAACAGCGTTCAAGTTCGATAGGCTCACTAACGTCATCATCATTCCTAATTACAAGGAAGAGCTTGATGTGATACGAGAAACCCTTGACGTCCTAGCTTCTCACACCGGTGCTCAGCTGAATTACGAGGTATGAAATCTATTTCGGAGACAAATATGCTTAAATCAACATTACAATATGGTAACATTTCAGATAGATATGTCTTGCTATGGAACAGCGCGAGGAAATGGCCAAAGCCAAAGCTAATCAACTGAGTCAAGAATATGCAACAAAATTTCGTTCAATCTTCTACACTGTTCATCCATCGGATATTCCCGGAGAATCTGCAGGAAAGGGTAGTAACATCGCCTGGGCTGCTAGAGAGATTAGCAGCAGATACCTTGGTTCAATGAGGAAAGATGTCATTGTCACTGGCATAGATGGTGTGTTTCAAAATTTTATCTGCTTGGGGAGACAAGGTTTCATCTGACTGATTTCAAATTTAGCCGATAGTCATCTATCAAACCAGTACTTTACATTACTCGCGGAACTTCATTTATCTCATCCTGATACTGCATCCACCACTCTTTATGCAGCACCGATAATATTTGACCGCAATCCCCATCAGGTCCCAATCTTGACACGGGTAGCTGACATACTGTGGGGGGCCACTGGCATTTCCGGGCTGTACTCAGGATCGACAATCGCGCCTCCAACCTCGGTGTATTCGCTGCCTCTTGTTCTTCTTGATCGAGTGGGTGGCTGGGACTGCGACTGTGAAGCGATTGGTGAAGACTTACACATGTTTATCAAGTGTTTCTTCACACTAAATGGCCATCTTAACGTCCAAACCATCTTAAGCCCTGTCAGCCAAACAAACGTCAGTGGTAACGGAACCTTTTTTGACGGAATCCGGGCACGATACAGGCAAGGACTTCGGCATATGTGGGGTGCGCTTGATTGTGGTTATTATCTGAGGAAATCGTTGCAATTGTGGCGGGAGCGACGACATCTCGAGTGTACATTCCAGCCAATCCATTTTCAAAAGCCTCCACAAGATGGTAATGCCTCGACTACTCACACCGATGTCCCAGAGCACAATCTTGAGGATGGAATCTTTCATGATGTGACCAGAGACTGCTTGAAAACGCCAAACTGGAAGCGTGTCGTGCTTTTGGGACATCGGATGGCTGAACTTCATTTCATGCCCGTTCAAGTGGCAATGGTAGCTGCTTTGAATGTGTTTCTTTGGATCAGCCAAGGGAACATCTCACCTCATCCAGCTTTCATTTTCAAAGTTTGCTCTGTCCTCGGAGCCATCAGCGGTGCGCAGCTCCCATTTTACTTGTGCATATATGAGTGGTACCACACTGTTGCAGCGGGTAATCACGACAAGGAGATGCTCAACGCTGGGTTGGCTGATAGAATACATATTTCCTATCGCAGCTGGAAAAATCTGGGAGATTACTTTGTTGGGCCTGTTGTTGTGCTACTATCCGGTGTTATTCCAGCCTTTCACGCTCAAATATCTCATTTTTGGACATTGGACCTAGTCTATTCTGTTAGTAAGAAGGCCATAACGCAAAGGGCTGAAAAGAGCTCGTAGACATACTTAGTCTTATAGTGTTATATTTCTATAATATAATTAAAACTAGACTTTCATAAAAATAATAAATAGACAAAAAAGAAATATATAAACATTTAAGTACTAAGATTTTATAAGTAATAGAAGCCTGGAGTTAAAAACACTTTATTTAATAAAATAACTACATTAATACTACCCTAATATTAGTACAAATATTATTCACTATAATGTTCCCTATTTACTCATAAACTATAACAATCTGGTTAATTCCCAACTTGATAAACCAATCAGAATGAAGGGTTTATTATTAGCAGAATGGTTAGGTATGTTATAATAAAATAAAATAATAAAAATATTATATTAAATAATAATTAATTATAATTAAAATAATTAAATTATATTAAAAATTAATTAATTTTATTTTTTATAGTAAGATCTAATCTATTTATATATTACTATTCTATTTTGGTATATATAGTATATTTAGTATATTAGATATAATATTTTTTATATTTATTATAATAATTATTTTTATTATTTTTTATTTAATTAGTTATATATAATTATAGGATAGTTAGTTTCTTATAGGGTATAGTATTCTGTTATTCTAGATTATCTTAGGTATAATATAGATTGTAATATAATATCTTCTTTTTATTAATCTTATTCTTAAAATTGGTATAATAGGTTATAATAGTTTTTATATATATATTATTTAAATTTAGATTTATAATTATTTTATTATATTAATATTATATTAAGTAAAGTAATAAAAATATCTTCTATTTATAAGAATTATAAAATTAAAGATTTTACTAATTATATTAATTTTTTTAGAATATCTATTATAGCTTATATATATTATATAAATATTAGTCTTTCTTATATAATAGATAAAGATTTAATTTATTATTCTAAGTGTATTTAAAATTATAAAAGTTATAATTATATAAATATAAAGAATATAGCTTATATATATTTTTATTATTTCTTATTTAATTAATTTAATATATTAATAATAATAGTTTTTTATATTATTAAAGAAAAGAAAAAATTATATTAATAATATTTAAAAATATAAAATAAATTAAATTTATTATATACTTCTTTAAAAGCTTCTTAAAAGATCATTTTAAAGACCTAATCTTAAATAATAATAATATTTATTAAATTAAAGTATTTAAAGAAATTAAAAAATAATCTAAAAAAGTAAGATATTAGAGTAATAAAGGTAATAAAGGCTAAGATTATAATAAAGGAGGGCCTTTTTTAGAGGTAATATTAATATTATATATTATTAATATTAATCTTTTTTTTATTTATTAAAGGAATACTTCTAGTATTTTTAAATAATATATAAGGTATTTAATAGATTTCTAGATTATTTCTTTATAATCTTTTTATTTAATTTTAAATTTTTTATCTTTTTTTTTTTATAATATTTTCTTAATTTTTTATTATTTTTTTAGATTTTCTATTTAAGGTTTATATTTAGATTTTATATTTATTTAGATACTATTACTAGATTTTAATAATAAAATATAGAAGATAAAGTAAACCTTAATATTATCTAAAAGATTAAGTTTATAATTATTTTTTAATATTTTTCTTTTAATTAAATATAATCTAATTTATATAAAATTAATTTTTTTATTTTATTTTTTTATTATAAGATTTTTTATTATTAAATAAATTATATCTCTCTCTAAGAAGGATAGTTCTTTTAATCTTTTTAGATTATAATATCTTTTTATTATATTATAAATAAACTTAAGTTCTATCTTTATTTCTTTATATAATTTTCTTAGATCATCTAACTTAATTATTACTTTTATTTAGATTATATTTTCTAAGAGGGCTTAATAAGTATTTAATATAAAGCTAAAATTAACTTTTATTAGTATTATTTTAATAGTATAATTATAGAATATATTATATATTAATTATATAATAAATAACTTTTTTATTTAATTAATTTACTTATAATTAATATAATATTATAAATATTACTTAATTTTCTAATTTTAATATTTAATTTATCTATTTATTTGGAGGTAGAAGATTATATTTAGCTTATAATTTAACCTTATTAAGAATATTAAGCTTTATTAAAACTTAAATATAAATAATTATTTTTTATTTAAAATGATTTTAATTAGTAATTTATATATAATAATTATATTTTAAAAGAAAAAATAAATAAATTATTCTTTTTTTATTACTTTATTATAAAAAAGATAATATATTACTTTTATAAAATAATTAATAATAATAAAAATATTATTATAATATACTTTTATAGCAAGATCTATTAATAAAAAAAGATTAATAATAAAGTTTATTATAATTAAGTCCTATGATTATTATATAATAAAAGATAATTATAATAATCTATATAATTTATATTTTGGTTTTTTAAAATATTAATATAGATTATATTTTTTATATATTTATTTAACTTTCTTTTTTATCTTATTAAAGGAAAATATCTATTTAACTTATTTAAGGGTTTTATTAATATCTTTATAATTATATAAAGGATATTTATAAATATTCTTTATTAACTTTATTTAATATTCCTCTAGTATTTATAAATAATCTATTTTTTTTAAAAAGTACTAGATTATATTCTTTAATTTTCCTTAATAATAGATTATTTTATTTTATTTATTATATTAATATTTCTATAGTAATAGTTCTGGTTATATATAATAATCCTTCTACTTTTATAATAATAATTATTTTCTTTATTTCTATTATTATTCTATTAATTAAAGCTTATTCTAGTTCTTTATTAATATTATAAATTAATAATTTTTTTTATATTTTTAGTTTTTTTATATTATAGTTAGATTAGTAGCTAATTGTATTAGCATAATTATTCTTAGTCCTTTTAATATAAATAATTTAATAGTTAAATTTAAATAGGTATTTTATATATTATAATTATCTTTTACTAAGTTTTTAAATAATTGTAAAATAAATAATATTTTTATAATTAGTATATATTATAATTTTATAATTATTTTTTAAAAAATATTATTAAAATTCTTTAAAAATATTAATAATAATAAGAAATTCTTTATTATAAATAAAATAGTTTAGCTTAAGGCTATATAGCTTATATAAGTAAAATACTATAAAATATAGATTTTCTTATTTATTTTATTATCTAATCTAAGCCTCTAAAGCAAAGTCCAATATATCAATTTCTAGCTTTATAAATTTATTAAGATTAAATATTATAAGGATAGATTCTTCTAAAATAATATTTTTTATAGCTTTAAATGATTATTATATTTTATTTTTTTATTAAAAGATAATTTCTTTTTAATTAATTTTATTATATTTAAAGTAATTTTATTAAATCCTTTAATAAATCTTTAATAATAATTAATAAATCTAAGAAAGGCTTATATTTTCTTTATATTAATAGATTCCTTTTAATCTTTTACTATAATAATTTTCTTTAAATCTATATAAATTTTATTAAAATTAATAATATATTCTAGAAATTCTATTTCTTAAATATAGAACTTATTTTTTTTAATTTAATTAAAAGTTTAGTATTTTAAAGGGCTTTTAAGATCTTATAAATATATTTTTTATATTTTTTTTATTTTTAAAGAAAATAAAAATATTATTTAAATAGTAAATAATAAAAATATTTAAATATTCTTATAATATATTAATTATTATTTATTAAAATAATATTAATATATTTATAAGTTTAAAAGATATAATTAAATATTTAAATAATTTAAATTTTATTTAAAAAATAGTTTTTTATTTATATTCTTTTTTAATATAAATAAAATTATATACTTCTTTAAGATCTAATATAATAAAGATATTAGTTTTATAAAAATAATTTTTTATTTTATTAATTAATAATAATAAAGTATAATCTTTAATAATAATATTATTAAATTATTAATAATTTATAATAAAATATAACTTTCTATTTTTTTTAAATATAAATATAATAAGGTAATTAACTTTAAAATTTAAAATATAAATATATCCTTTTTTAAATATATCTTAAATATATTTCTTTAAGATATTAAGCTTAATTTAATTAAGATTATAAATAAAGTAAAATTAAATATTAGATCTATTTTTAAAAACAATTTCATAATTCTACTAATTAAACTTAAATAATCTAATATCTAATTCTTTTATAAAAAGCTTTTTTGTAACGGTCTGGTCAATTCCCAACTTGATGAACCAATCAGAACGAAGGGTTTATTGTTGGCAGGATGGTTAGGCGCGTTATGGTAAATAGAGCAATGGAAGTGTTACGTTAGGTAATAGTCAATCGCAATTGAGGTAACCAAGTTGTATTGAAAGCTGGCTAGTATCGGCCATAAGGGCGGATTCTAACCTGTCTATATACTATTATCGTAGTAGGCGCTCACTGTGTTGGTTCTATCTAAGTATTGGTGATCGGATGGGTGATCACAGGGTGATCACCAACATTATGGGTGATCGCGAGTGAGCGCTTCCTTATTGGTTGGTGTGGGGCTATAGGGTAGGTAGGTGTTAGTTCTGCCGTCGTAGACCGCCTAGGCGTGTCATGGGTCATAACACGATGTCCCCCCTCTGTTGGTCTTGTCCTCAAGGCCCGTTAGTTCGACCTTGTGTGTGAGTTTCCCCATTTTTAACCTTCAAAATATTTTCTAATTATGCCTCGTGGTCCAGGTGATTCCAAACAGCGTCTTCGTGCCAAGGCCCGAGCTCAGCTTATTAACTCAACGGGTTTTGAAATCATGCCGTGTTCATTCTGTTCCTCTAAGGGTTTGCGATGCAAGATGTTGCCGGATTCTGGTGACCGTTGCGGCGAGTGCACTCGTCGTGGTAGGACCTGTGATGCTTCAGAGGCGTCTTTGGCTGCGTGTGCGTCATTTTATGGTGGTGAATGTGGTTGGTTGCTGACTTTGGTAGTAAACCGGATAAATCGGGAGTCCGATCGTTTGGATATAGAGGAAGAGGTCGCTGAGGAGGAGTTCCTTCGTGTACAAGCGGAGGCGCTTGCGGCTCAGGCCAAGGTTCAGGAATCCTTGAACCGTTTATCCCGTCTTCGTCGTCAGAAACGTCAACTCAAGACGAAGGGTGTGGAGATGGTGCGTCGTGGGCTTTCTTCTTTGGATGAGTTGGAAGAGGCGGATCGGGTAGAGTCGGAAGCCGTTGTTCAGGCGCAGTCTTTAGGGGCAGTGGATGTTATCGATTGGAACGCTGTTGACCTCGATGGTTTGCTTGGCGTTGTGTCCTCAGGAACGCTTCCAGCAGCTTCGAGCAGTGCGTGAGATGTTTCGCGGGTTCCCATGTTGTTTCTTTATAGCCTTTCCATTTAATTTCAAATTTCCCGTCTTCTTCTCTCCTTTGTAGGATTTTTTCGACTTCCCACTGATCTTCTGGGTTTTCTATTTGTGGTTTGTAGCTGGGTCCTGTATTGACTTGGATGCCGTCACCGGGTTCTAGCAGTGAAATGTGGAAGATAGGGTGCACTTTAATGTTGTCTGGGAGGTCGAGTTCATAGTTGTTTTCTGATATTTTTCTTTTAATGGGGTATGGTCCAATCTGCGTGAAGTCGATTTTTTTGTTTTGTCTTTTTGTTGCAAGATTTTTTGTTGCTAGGTAGACCATGTCTCCCTCCGAAAAGGTTGGTCCCTTCAGCCTTTTGAGGTTGTAATGTCTCTTCATGATGTTACGGACGAACTCAAGTTCTGTCTTCATTTCTTCATGTAATTTTCTTAGATCATCTGACTTGATCATAGCTTTTGCTTGGATTGTGCCTTCTAAGGGGCTCGGTAAGCATCTGGTGTGAAGCCAAAATTGGCTTTTGCTGGTGTTGTCTTAATGCTGTGATTGTAGGATGTGTTATGTGCTAGCTGTGCGATAGGTAACTTTTCTACCCAGTCGGTTTGTTCGTAGTTAATGTAGCATCGTAGATATTGCTCAATTTCCTGGTTTTGGCGTTCGGTTTGTCCGTCTGTTTGGGGGTGGAAAGCTGTGCTTAGCTTGTGGTTTAACCCCATTAAGGACATCAGGCTTTGCCAAAACTTAGATGCAAATGGTTGTCCTCTATCCGATATGATTTCGGTTGGTAGGCCGTGTATAGCGACTATATGTCGAAAGAAAAGGTAGGCGAATTGTTCTTCTTTTGTTGCTTTATTATATGGGAGATAATATGCTGCTTTCGTGAAGCGATCAACAATAACGAAAATACTATCATAGTATACTCCTGTAGCAGGGTCTGCTGACAAGGGGAGGTTGGTAATAAAGTCCATTGTGATTGAGTCCCATGGTCGTTGTGCGACAGGGGATGGTTGCAATAATCCGTATGGTTTGTGTCTTGGTTTTTGGAGTGTCGACATAGGCTGCATTCCTTACATACTTGTTCAACTTTCTTTTTCATCTTACTAAAGGAAAATGTCTGTTTGACTCGTTCAAGGGTTTTGTTGATGCCTTTGTGGCCATGCAAGGGGTGTTCGTGAATGTCCCTTATTAACTCCATTTGGTGTTCTTCTGGCACTTGTAGGTAGTCCGTTTTTCTTCTTCTGGAAGTGCTAGATTGTATTCTTCGATTTTCCTTAGTAGTGGATTGCCCTGTTCCACTCGTTGTGTGGGTATTTCCGCAGTAGTGGTTCTGGTTGCACGCGGCAATCCTCCTATTCTCATAGCGGCGATTATTTTCTTTGTTTCTATTGTCATTCCACTGATTGGGGCTTGTTCTAGTCCTCCGTTGGTGTTGTAGATCAATAGTTTTTCTTGTGTTTTTGGTTTTTCTGTGTTGTAGTCAGGTCGGCGGCTGATCGCATCGGCGCGGCCATTCTCAGTTCCTTTAACATGAACGATTTGATAGTCGAATTCGGATAGGTATTCTGCATATCGTAGTTGCCTTCCACTGAGTTTTTGAGTGGTTGCGAAGTAGGCAATGTTTTTATGGTCGGTGTATACTGTGATTTTGTGGTTGCTTCCTAAAAGGTATTGTCGGAATTCTTTGAAAGCGTTGACAATAGCAAGGAATTCTTTATCGTAGATGGGGTAGTTTAGCTCAGGGCCATGTAGCTTATGCGAGTAGAATGCTATAGGATGTAGGTTTCCTTGTTCATCTCGTTGTCCGATCTGGGCCCCTAGGGCGAAGTCCGATGCATCGGTTTCTAGCTCTATAGGCTTATCAGGGTCGAACATTGCAAGGATGGGTTCTTCTAAAATAGCATTTTTTATGGCTTCGAATGATTGTTGTGCTTTATTTCCCCATCGAAAGGTAATTCCTTTCTTAGTTAGTTCTGTCATGCCTGAGGCGATTTTACTAAATCCCTTAATGAATCTTCGGTAATAGTTAGCAAATCCGAGGAAGGCTTGTACTTCCTTCACATTAGTAGGTTCCTTCCAATCTTTTACTGCAGCAACTTTCTTTGGGTCCATGCGAATTTCGTTAGGGCTGATAATGTGTCCTAGAAATTCTACTTCTTGAGTGTGGAACTTGCTTTTTTCTGGTTCAACCAGGAGTTTGGCGTCTTGGAGGGCTTTTAAGACCTTATGAACGTGTTCTTCATGTTCTTCCTCGTTTTTGGAGAAGATGAGGATATCGTCCAGGTAGCAGACAACAAAGATATCTAAGTGTTCTCGTAATACATTGGTTATCATTCGCTGAAATGATGCCGGTGCATTTGTGAGTCCAAAAGGCATAACTAGGTATTCAAACAGTCCAAACTTAGTTCGGAAAGCGGTTTTCCATTCATGTCCTTCTTTAATGCGAATAAGATTGTATGCTCCTTTAAGATCCAGTGCAGTAAAGATGTTGGCTCCATGAAGGCGATCCTTCATTTCATTAATCAATGGTAGTGGAGTGCGATCTTTAATGGTGATATCGTTGAGCTGTCGGTAGTCCACGACGAGGCGTAGCTTCCCGTTTTTCTTAGGCACAAACATGACAGGGTAACCAGCTTCGGAGTTTGAAATACGGATATATCCCTTTTTGAGCATATCTTGGATGTATTCCTTCAGGGTATCAAGCTCGATTTGGTTGAGATTATAAATAGGGTAAAATCGGGTGTTGGATCCGTCTTTAAGGACGATTTCGTGATCCCACTGGCTAAACTCAGGTAGTCCAGTGTCTAGTTCTTCTGCGAAGAGCTTTTCATAGATTCGGTACTGTGGGGGTACATTGTGCAGTCTGTCTGTTTCTGCTTCAGCCTTCATTTCTTTGAGGCTTTTATCGATTTGTTGGAACTGTGTTCTAAGGCAGGCGATCGTTCGTTGTCTTTGCCTTTTCTGACCGTTCTTGTGTTTATGTTTTGTTCCTTTGGGTGGCGAAGATTCTCCTTCGCTCATGTCTCCTGCTTGGTCAGGGCTAGGAGTTCGAGATCTCTCATCGTGTTTTATGGAAATATCGCTGGCTGCATCATACTCCTCGGGTATTTGCACCTGGCCAGTACGCCAGCAGATATTAGGGTTGTATCGGTATAACCATGGGTACCCTAAAACTAGGTCGTGTTGTCCGATATCAACAATATCGAAGGTTATTCCTTGGTTCTTTCCTTCAACGAAGACTTTCAGGTGATCAATCTTTTTGTCTATAATACCGTTGTTATATCCAAAGGGTGTTCCTTCTATATTGATGATTTCGTACGGGTCGACTTTCGTTGTCCATGGTAGCTGAAGTTCGTTAACTACTCGAGGATTCACGTAGTTTCGCTCAGCTCCGCTATCCACCATAGCGTTACACCACTTCCCTTTAATCCTTACTTCTATTTCTAATCGTCGTCGGGGTTGCTCTTTAGTTGTAGAGTATAGAGCTTTTTTAGGGAGTTCTTTCGGTAACTCCGGGGTCGTTGCCCTAGCCGCTCCTGCTGCTCTTCTACAGGGGGCTCCGCTCGTTTTTTGGTTTTGTTCGGTGCCAGGCCATTGCTTTATCTATCATGTGGATATCGCATTTGGGGTCTTGACATTCATTCCAGGGCAGCTCGCTGCAATCGGGGAACTCAGGCTCACCTGGTTCCAACATAGTGAACTGGTAGTGGGGTTTCTTCCCGTTACTTCGTGTCGGTCGAAGTGTCTCCCATAGGCGCGGTGGATGACCACGTCTTCTACCCTAATGGGAAAGCATGCTGCATGCTGCTTTTGTTCCATGTGTTGGAGGCAGTCGTGGTCGTAGCAGCTTACCCATGAGATGTTCTTATGTTCTTCGTGTACCGTGTTTAGTCTAGGGTCATCCTCCTTATGTTGGATAGGTCGGGGGTCGCGGTTTCCTGGTTGCCATTCGCTTCGCGCAAGTAGGAAGACTTTGTCTCCGTCCCACGAGGGTTCCCTGACTTGTTGGGCCATTCTTTTAATACTAGTTGTCCATTTCCTGTTTCCATTTTCGTCATAAGTGCAGGTATCCCACCATGCTGGTGCTTTGTCGGTATACACATCTAGGATGGATGCAGGGATTCCTATCTTCTTGGCTCGTTCCAACCATTCGTGGGGAAGGCAGGACTGGCCTTCTTGTCGGGTTGACCATGCTTTTCGGATGGCTTCATCGATTTCTTGTTGCGGAGTGAGTTTTACCTTGCGCAACTCATGGTTTTCCGTACATTGCTTAACTATGGTGGTTGGTTCATGTTTCTTAATGACAGCAAGAACAACTTTTCCTGTGGTATCCTCTTTTCCTTCTGGTACCGGGGTCCATTGAGTTTTCATAGTGTTGAGTTGTTTCTGTCCTTCTGGTATGGGTTTGAACTGATTTCCTGTTTTCGGGGAGCGGCATTCGAAGGATTTATGTCCTTTTTTCCCGCAGTTGAAGCAGGTAATCTTACTTTTGTCATACCCCTGGGTGGCGCCGAGTTCCATTGGCCCTGAATGAGTCCCGTGTGCGGTGCTTTGTTGCTTATTCTGGGTTTTTCCTTTATTCGGGATATATGGGTTTTTGTTATCTCGGGCGCGTTCCTTGCGTCGGTTAAATTGTCTTTCGTCGATCTTGACAGCACTTTTGATATACTCCGAGAGTTTTTCTGGCCGGTCTTCTTTATAGATTTCGTCCTTGACTTCGCCCTTCAGGCCTCTATAGTAGAGTTCCATTAGTGCGTCGTCATCCCAGGCTGTTCGTGCTGCAATCCTTTTGAACTCGGCCGAATACTGGCTGCAGGATTTTGTTTGTTTAAGTTCGTATAACTGGTTTACAGCTTGTTGTTCCATATCGATCGTGCCGAAATTGTCTTTAATAGCGGTTTCGAAATGTTCCCAGTCTCTGAAGATCTCTCGGGTCTCTTCATTTTGGTCGGCGTCGTCCTCGTTTTCCAGATAGTCTCTCATGATGGGTTCAAACCATACTCCTGCGTCTCCTTGGAGGAGGGTTTTGGTGTATAGTACCTGGGCTTCGGGGGTTGCAAGTCGCGTTGGGAAAAAGCGGAAGTATCCCTTCATTCGGGTGAGGAAGGGGACTACATCGGCAGCCTTTCCTAGGAAGGGCTCTGGGACCGGGGGTCTCAGAATTTCACCAATGTCTTTACCCTTGTTTCCTTCAACCGTGGTGGTTCCGGCTTTTTCTGCTTTAAGTTGTGCTTGTGCATCTGCGAGTTTCTTCTTAACCTGCTGCAGTTCCGTAGTCAACTCGGCGTTGCTAGGAGGAGCAGTGGCGGCGGGGTTCTTTCCGGACATTGTTATTGCTCAATTGTTGACGCGGGTAACCAACTGAACAAGAGCTTTCAACGTGTAACGGTCTGGTCAATTCCCAACTTGATGAACCAATCAGAACGAAGGGTTTATTGTTGGCAGGATGGTTAGGCGCGTTATGGTAAATAGAGCAATGGAAGTGTTACGTTAGGTAATAGTCAATCGCAATTGAGGTAACCAAGTTGTATTGAAAGCTGGCTAGTATCGGCCATAAGGGCGGATTCTAACCTGTCTATATACTATTATCGTAGTAGGCGCTCACTGTGTTGGTTCTATCTAAGTATTGGTGATCGGATGGGTGATCACAGGGTGATCACCAACATTATGGGTGATCGCGAGTGAGCGCTTCCTTATTGGTTGGTGTGGGGCTATAGGGTAGGTAGGTGTTAGTTCTGCCGTCGTAGACCGCCTAGGCGTGTCATGGGTCATAACATTTTTATAGATTTAGTATTATAAAAATATATTATATAATCTATTTATTTCTACTTTAATCTTTATTTCTTTAAAGCTTTTATTAATTTATTAAAATTATATTTTAAGATAGATAATTATTTATTATTTTTACTTTTTTTAATTATTTTTATATTTATATTTTATTTTTTAAATAATAAAGATTCTCCTTTATTTATATCTTTTACTTAATTAGAACTAGAAGTTTAAGATCTTTTATTATATTTTATAAAAATATTACTAACTATATTATATTCTTTAAATATTTACATCTAGCTAATATATTAATAAATATTAAAATTATATTAATATAATTATAAATACTTTAAAACTAGATTATATTATCTAATATTAATAATATTAAAGATTATTTTTTAATTCTTTCTTTTAATAAAGACTTTTAAATAATTAATTTTTTTATTTATAATATTATTATTATTGTTACACTTCTGGGTGTAGTCAACCCTTAGTACGTTGGATCTAGCTAGAGGTAAGTAGTTTGGTTAGATGATGAGGTCCCTGATATGACAAGTCAATATCAGCCAGCGGAAGATTATATGCAGCGATTTTGCCTCATGATACGGAAAAGTAGGTCCTGTAGTATGAGATTGAATATGCTTGTCTTCTTTATTCTACTAGGTAGCTTCTACTTATAGAAGGTTGAAAGCTACACGTGACTCATTGGTCTTATGTATCTAAAGAAGAGTTATAACAATTATATTTAAAAGGTATTTTTTTTATATTAATAATTTTATATAAATTAATTTTTATTATTTATAATAATTAAAATTTATTAATTATTTAAAAATTTATATAATTTTATTTAGCTCTACTATCTACTATAATATTATATTACTTCTTTTTAATTCTTACTTCTATTTCTAATTATTATTAAGATTATTTTTTAATTATAAAATATAAAGCTTTTTTAGGAAGTTTTTTAATAATTTTAAGGATTATTATCCTAATTACTTCTATTACTTTTTTATAAAAAGCTCTATTTATTTTTTAATTTTATTTAATATTAGATTATTATTTTATTTATTATATAAATATTATATTTAAGATTTTAATATTTATTTTAAAATAATTTATTATAATTAAAGAACTTAGATTTATTTAGTTTTAATATAATAAACTAATAATAAAGGTTTCTTTCTATTACTTTATATTAATTAAAGTATCTTTTATAAGTATAATAAATAATTATATCTTTTATTTTAATAAGAAAATATATTATATATTATTTTTACTTTATATATTAAAGGTAATTATAATTATAATAACTTATTTATAAAATGTTCTTATATTCTTTATATATTATATTTAATTTAGGATTATTCTTTTTATATTAGATAAGTTAGGGGTTATGATTTTTTAGTTATTATTTATTTTATATAAGTAAAAAGATTTTATTTTTATTTTATAAAAGTTTCTTAATTTATTAAATTATTCTTTTAATATTAGTTATTTATTTTCTATTTTTATTTTTATTATAAGTATAAGTATTCTATTATATTAGTACTTTATTAGTATATATAACGTACGTGATAAGCGAGCGCCCCAGACAAGCGAGCGCCCCATATAAATTTTTACCTTAATTTAAGATTTTTAGGAATTCCTTAAAAATTCAAGTTAAGTTTAAATTTAATAAAAATGTTCAAATAAGCTTATTAAAATTATAATTATATATTATATTTTTTAGATTTTTTTAGATTTTTATATAACTAATTATTATAATTTTCTATATTCACACTGTATAAATAGCTATTTAAATATATAGAAAAATATTTAAAAATAAAAAGACTCTATTATATAGTAATCTCCTTTTTAAATAGCTTATATTAATTTTTTTAGGTTTTAATTATTAAAATTGTGGGTTTTAGAATCTTAAAAATAGGTATTTTTAGGTGCACAGTATCATGGGGCGCTCGCTTGTTCGGGGCGCTCGCTTATCATGTACGTTATTTAAAATAGATATAGGGATTCCTATCTTCTTAGCTTATTTTAACTATTTATAGAGAAGACAGGATTGGCCTTTTTATTAGGTTAATTATACTTTTTAAATAGTTTTATTAATTTCTTATTATAAAGTAAGTTTTATTTTATATAATTTATAATTTTTTATATATTATTTAATTATAATAATTAATTTATATTTTTTAATAATAATAAGAATAACTTTTTTTATAATATTCTTTTTTCCTTCTAATACTAAGATTTATTAAGTTTTTATAATATTAAATTATTTTTATCCTTCTAATATAGATTTAAATTAATTTTTTATTTTTAAAAAATAATATTTAAAAAATTTATATTCTTTCTTTTTATAGTTAAAGTAAGTAATCTTACTTTTATTATACCTTTAGATAGTATTAAGTTCTATTAATCCTAAATAAATCCTATATATAATATTTTATTACTTATTTTAGGTTTTTCCTTTATTTATGTTATGACCCAAATACCCAAAGGCAGTAACCACAAGCAGAACCCCAACCAATCATAACAAAACTATCCTAGACCCACATAACTAGCTAATGAGAGTAAAGTTGAATAGCCCCCGTTCAATATTATCAAGGATTATAATAAATATTGTTAAACTAACTCCATTTAATTATTATAATAATAGAATCTTAAATATAATAATATATAGATAGATCAAGTCTTATTATAAGGAATGGAATTAATTAGTTTTTAATATAATTTAGTTATTTTAATTGTAATTGATTATTATTTAATATAATACTTCTATTACTTTATTTTATTATAATATATCTAATTATTTTATTAATAATAAATCCTTTGTTTTAATTGATTTATTAAGTTAGGAATTAATTAAATTATTATATATTAAAAGCTTTTATTTAATTGATTATTTATATTAATAATTAAATAATAATAATATCTAGAAAGAACCTTATTATTATTACTTCTTCTAATAATATTAAGTTAATTATAAAATTATAGTAGGTTAAGAAGAAACTTATAAATATATAAATCTAGCTTAAAATAAAAAAAGCCAGAACTATTATAATTAAAGGAAGTAAGGGTAAAGATATTAGTAAAATTCTAAGATCCCTAGCCCTAGAACCTTTCCTAGAAAAAGCCACCAATATAATCCTCTTTCTTATCTAAATAAAAAGATACTTTTACTTTTTTCTAATATAATTTATAATCCTTAAAGCCTAGATATTATATATTAAAATCTTTCTTTAAAAGGATATAAAAGTATAATTTGAACTTATTATAAGAGATTATTTAGAAAATAAAGATAATATTAATTAAAATAAAAAGATTTAAGAGATTTTTAAAGATTAAGAATATTTTGAAATTATTATTAAAGATAATTTTAATATAATTAATATAAAATAATAAATTATAAATTAATTATATAAATTTAAATAAATAAAATTCTATAATTAATATTTAACTAAATTTAAAAGAATTATAATATAAATAATCTAAAATAATAATATATTAATAGAACTTTATTATAAAAGCTTAAAGAATAAAGTTAAGAATAAAATTTATAAAGAAGATTAATTAAAAAAACTCTTAAAGTATATTAAAAATATTATTAAAATTAATAAAAAATAATTTAACTAATATAAAGAATATACCTAAGATAATAAAAATCTATATATTCTAAATAAAAGAAAAACCTAAAATAAATAATAAAGTATTATATATAGGATTTATTTAAGACTAATAGAATTTAATACTATCTAAAGGTATAATAAAAATAAGATTACTTACTTTAACTATAAAAAAAGAAATATAAATCTTTTAAATATTATTTTTTAAAAATAAGAAATCAATTTAAACCTATATTAGAAGAATAAAAATAACTTAATACTATAAAAACTTAATAAATCTTAATATTAGAAGGAAAAAAGGATATTATAAGAAAAGTTATTTTTATTATTATTAAAAAATATAAACCAATTATTATAATTAAGTAATATATAGAAAATTATAAGTTATATAAGGTAAACCTCATTCTATAATAAGAAATTAATAAAACTATCTAAAAAGTATAATTAATCTAATAAGAAGATTAATCCTACCTTCCCTATAAATAATTAAAATAAGCCAAGAAAATAGAAATCTTTATATTTATCTTAAATATATATAATAATAAAGTACTAATATAATAGAATACTTATACTTATAATAAAAATAGAAATAAAAAATAGATAATTAATATTAAAAGAATAGCTTAATAAATTAAAGAATTTTTATAGAATGGAGATAAAGTCTTCTTATTTATATAAAGTAAATAGCAATTAGGAAACTATAATCTTTAATCTATCTAATATTAGAAGAATAATCTTAGATTAAATATAATATATAAAAAATATAAGAATATTTTATAGATAAGTTATTATAATTATAATTGCCTTTAATATATAGAATAAAAATAATATATAATATACTTTTTTATTAAAATAGAAAATATAATTATCTACTATATTTATAAAAGATATTTCAATTAATATAAAGTAATAAAAAAAAACCTCTATTATTAGTTCATTATATTAGAATTAGGTGAATCTAAGTTCCCTAATTATAGTAAATTACTTTAAAATAAATATTAAAACCTTAAATATAATATTTATATAATAAATAAAATAATAGTTTAATATTAAATAAAATTAAAAAATAAATAAAACTTTTTATAAAAAAGTAATAAAAGTAATTAAGATAATAATCTTTAAAATTATTAAAAGAACTTTTTAAAAAAGCTTTATATTTTATAATTAAAAAGTAATCTTAATAATAATTAGAAATAAAAGTAAGAATTAAAAGGAAATAATATAATATTATAATAAATAGTGAAGTTAAGTAAAATTATATAAATTCTTAAATAATTAATAAATTTTAATTATTATAAATAATAAAAGCTAATTTATATAAGATTATTAATATAAAAGGAATAATTTTTAAATATAATAATAGTATTATAAATAAGAAGATTAATTATTTAAAAATCTTTATTAAAAAAAAACTAAAAAATAATCTTTAATATTATTAATATTAAATAATATAATCTAATTTTAAAATACCTATAATTATACTAATATAATCCTAATATCTATTAATATATTAGCTAGATATAAATATCTAAGAAATATAATATAATTAGTAATATTTTTATAAAATATAATAAAAGATCTTAAACTTCTAGCTTTAATTAAGTAAAAGATATAAGTAAAGAAGAATTTTTATTATTTAAAAAAATAAAATATAAATATAAAAATAATTAAAAAAAATAAAAATAATAAATAATTATTTATTTTAGAATATAATTTTAATAAATTAATAAAAGTTTTAAAGAAATAAAAGTTAAAATAGAAATAAATAAACTATATAATATATCCTTATAGTACTAAATCTATAAAAAACTCTTTATAAAAGAACTAGATATTAGATTACTTAAGTTTAATTAGTAGGATTATAAAATTATCTTTAAAAATAGATCTAATATCTAATTTTACTTTATTTATAATCTTAACTAAATTAAGCTTAATACTTTAAAAAATATATTTAAAATATATTTAAAAAGAGATATATTTATATTTTAAATTTTAAAATTAATTATTTTATTATATTTATATTTAAAAAAAATAAAAAATTATATCTTATTATAGATTATTAATAATTTAATAATATTATTATTAAAGATTATACTTTATTATTATTAATTAATAAAATAAAGAATTATCTTTATAAAATTAATATTTTTATTATATTAGATCTTAAAGAAGTATATAATCTTATTTATATTAAAGAAGAATATAAATAGAAAATTACTTTTTAAATTAAATTTAAATTATTTAAATATTTAATTATATCTTTTAAACTTATAAATATATTAATATTATTTTAATAAATAATAATTAATATATTATAAGAATATTTAAATATCTTTATTATTTACTACCTAAATAATATTCTTATTTTCTTTAAAAATAAAAAAAATATAAAAAATATATTTATAAGATCTTAAAAGCCCTCTAAAATACTAAACTTCTAATTAAATTAAAAAAAGCAAATTCTATATCTAAAAAGTAGAATTTCTAGAATATATTATTAGCTTTAATAAAATTTATATAGATTTAAAGAAAGTTATTATAGTAAAAGATTAAAAGGAATCTACTAATATAAAGAAAGTATAAGTCTTTTTTAGATTTACTAATTATTATTAAAGATTTATTAAAGGATTTAATAAAATTATCTTAAATATAATAGAATTAATTAAAAAAGGAACTACCTTTTAATAGAGAAATAAAATATAATAATTATTTAAAGTTATAAAAAATGTTATTTTAAAAGAATCTATTCTTATAATATTTGATCCTAATAAGCCTATAGAGCTAGAAACCAATATATTAGACTTTGCTTTAGGGGTCTAGATTGGATAATGAGATGAATAAGGAAATCTATATCCTATAATATTTTATTTATATAAGTTATATAATCTTAAGTTAAATTATTTAATCTATAATAAAGAATTCCTTGTTATTATTAATATTTTTAAAGAATTTTAATAATATCTTTTAAAAAGTAATTATAAAATTATAATATATATTAATTATAAAATTATAATATATATTAATTATAAAATTATAATATATATTAATTATAAAATTATAATATATATTAATTATAAAATTATAATATATATTAATTATAAAAATATTACCTACTTTATAATTATTTAAAAACTTAATAAAAGGTAATTATAATATATAGAATATTTATCTAAATTTAATTATTAAATTGTCTATATTAAAGAAACTAAAAATAGCTATATTAATATAATTAGCTACTAATTTAACTATAATATAAAAAAACTAAAAATGTAAGAAAAACTATTAATCTATAATATTAATAGAGAATTAGAATAAGCTCTAATTAATAAAATAATAATAGAAATAAAAAAAATAATTATTATTATAAGAATAGAAGGATTACTATATATAACTAGAACCACTACTATAGAAATACCAATATAATAAATAGAATAAAATAATCTATTATTAAGAAAAATTGAAGAATATAATCTAGTACTTCTAGAAAAAGAAAAAATAGATTATTTATAAATATTAGAGAAATATTAAATAGAGTTAATAAGGGATATTTATAAATACCTTTTATATAATTATAAAGATATTAATAAAATCTTTAAATAAGTTAAATTGTTATGACCCAAACACCCAAAGGCGGTAACCACAGGCAGAACCCCAACCAATCATAACAAAACTACCCTGGACCCACATAACCAGCCAATAAGAGTAAAGTTGAATGGCCTTTGTTCAATATTACTAAGGATTATAATAAATATTGTTGAATTAACCTTATTTGATCATTATAATAATGGAACCTTAGATATAGTAGTATATAGATAGATTAGATCTTATTATAAGAAATAGAATTAATTAGTTTTTAATATAATTTAATTACCTTAATTATAATTAACTATTATTTAATATAATATTTTTATTACTTTATTTTATTATAATATATCTAATTATTCTATTAATAATAAACTTTTTATTTTAATTAGTTTATTAAGTTAGGAATTAATTAAATTATTATATATTAAAAGCTTTTATTTAATTAATTATTTACATTAATAATTAAATAATAATAATATTTAGAAAAAATCTTACTATTATTACTTCTTTTAATAATATTAAATTAATTATAAAATTATAGTAAGTTAAAAAGAAATTTGTAGATGTATAAGCCTAACTTAAAGTAAAAGAAGCTAGAATTATTATAGTTAAAGGAAGTAAAGGTAAAGATATTAATAAAATTCTAAGACCTCTAGCCTTAGAACTTTTTTAAAAAAAGTTACTAATATAGTCCCCTTCCTTATCTAAATAAAGGGATACTTTTGCTTTTTTCTAATATAACTTATAATCCTTAAAGCCTAGGTACTATATATTAAAATCCTTCTTTAAAGGGATATAAGAGTATAGTTTAAATCTATTATAAGAGATTATCTGGAAAATAAGGATAATATTGATTAAAATAAAAAGATCTAAGAGATTTTTAAAGATTAAGAATATTTTGAAATTATTATTAAAGATAATTTTAATATAATTAATATAGAATAATAAATTATAAATTAATTATATAAATTTAAATAAATAAAATCTTGTAATTAGTATTTAACTAAATTTAAAAGAATTATAATATAAATAGTCTAGAATAATAATATATTAATAGAATTTTATTATAAAAGCTTAAAAAGTAAAGTTAAGGATAAAATTTATAAGAAAGATTGGCTAAAAAAACTCTTAAAGTATATTAAAAGTACTATTAAAATTAATAAAAGATAATTTAATTAATATAAAGAATATGCCTAAGATAATAAAATCTTATATATCCTAAATAAAGGAAAAATCTAGAATAAGTAATAAAGTATTATACATAGGATTTATTTAGAATTAATGGAACTTAACATTACTTAAGGTTATAATAAAAGTAAGATTATTTACTTTAATTATAGAAAAAAGAATATAAATCCTTTAAATATTATTTTTTAAAAATAGGAAATTAGTTTAAATTTATATTAGAAGGATAGAAATAATTTAATATTATAAAAACTTAATAGACTTTAGTATTAGAAGGAAAAAAAGATATTATAAAAAAAGTTATTCTTACTATTATTAGGAAATATAAACTAACCACTATAGTTAAGTAATATATAGAAGATTATAAATTATATAAGGTAAAACTTACTTTGTAATAAGAAATTGATAAAGTTATTTAAAAAGTATAATTAACTTGATAAAAAGGCTAGTCCTGCCTTCTCTATAAATGGCTAGAATAAGCTAAGAAGATAGAAATCCTTATATTTATTCTAGATATATATATTAATAAAGCACTAGTATAATAGGATACTTATATTTATAATGAAAAAGGAAATAGGAAATAGATAATTAATATTAAAAGAATGGCTTAATAAGTTAAAAAACTTTTATAGAATAGAGATAAAATCTTTCTATTTATATAAAATAAATAGTAATTAAGAAATTATAATTCTTAATTTATTTAATATTAGGAGAATAACCTTAAACTAAATATAATATATAAAGAATATAAGAATATTTTATAGGTAAGTTACTATAATTATAATTACTTTTAATATATAGAATAAAAATAATATATAATATACTTTTTTATTAGGGTAGAAGATATAGTTATTTATTATATTTATAAAAAATATTTTAATTAATATAAAATAATAGAAAGAAACCCCTACTACTAGTTTATTATATTAGAATTAAGTGAACTTAAGTTTCCTAATTGTAGTAAGTTGCTTTGGAATGAATATTAAGATTTTAAATATAATATTTATATAATAGATAAAGTAATAGCTTAATATTAAATAAAATTAAAAAATAAATAAAGCTTTTTGTAAAAGAGTAGTAGGAGCAGCTAGGGTAATAACTTTTGGAGTTATTAAAAGAACTTTTAAAAAAGCTTTATATTTTATAATTAAAAAGTAATTTTAATAATAATTAGAAATAAAAGTAAGAATTAAAGGGAAGTAATATAATATTATAATAAATAGTAAAGTTAAATAAAATTATATAAATTTTTAAGTAATTAATTAACTTTAGTTATTATAGATAATAAAAGTTAATCTATATAAAATTATTAATATAAAAGGAATTTTTTTGGTTATAATAATGGTATTATAAATAAAAAGATTGATTATTTAAAAATCTTTATTAAAAGAAAGAACTAAGGAATAATCTTTAATATTATTAATATTAGATAATATAATCTAGTTTTAAAGTATCTATAGTTATATTAATATAATTCTAATATCTACTGGTATATTGGCTAGATGTAAATATCTAAGGAGTATAATATAATTAGTGATATTTTTATAAAATATAATAAGAGATTTTGAATTTTTAGTTTTAATTAAGTAAAAGTTATAAGTAAAGGAGAATCTTTATTACTTAAAGGAATGAAATATAAATATAAAAATAGTTAAAAAAGGTAAAGATAATAAATAATTATTTACTTTAGAATATAATTTTAATAAATTAATAAAAGCTTTAAAGAAATAAAGGTTAAAGTAAAAATAGATAGATTATATAATATACCTTTATAATATTAAATTTATAAAAAGCTTTTTATAGAAGAATTAGATATTAGATTATTTGAGTTTAGTTAATGAGATTATGAAATTGTTTTTAAAAATAGATCTAATACTTGATTTTACTTTATTTATAATTTTAATTAAATTAAATTTAATATCTTAAAGAAATATATCTAAGATATACTTAAAAAGGGATATATTTATATTTTAAACTTTAAAATTAATTATTTTATTATATTTATATTTAAGAAAAATAGAAAGCTATATCTTATTATGGACTACTAATAGCTTAATAATATTATTATTAAAGATTGTACTTTATTATTATTAATTAATAAAATAAAGGATTATTTTTATAAAATTAATATCTTTATTATATTAGATCTTAAAGAAGTATATAATCTTATTTATATTAAAGAAGGATATAAATAGAAAACCACTTTTTAAATAAAGTTTAGATTATTTAAATATTTAATTATACCTTTCAGACTTATAAATATATTAATATTATTCTAATAAATAAAAATTAATATATTATAAGAATATTTAGATATCTTTATTATTTGCTATCTAGATAATATTTTTATTTTTTTAAAAATAAAGAAGAATATAAAGAATATATTTATAAGATCTTAAAAGCCCTTTAAGATATTAAACTCCTAGTTAAATTAAAAAAAGTAAATTCTATATTTAAAAAGTAGAATTTTTAGAATATATTATTAGCCTTAATAAAATTTATATAAATCTAAAGAAAGTTATTATAATAAAAGATTGAAAGGAATCTATTAATATAAAGAAAGTATAAGTCTTTCTTGGATTTACTAATTATTACTGAAGATTTATTAAAGGATTTAGTAAAATTATTTTAAATATAATAAAATTAATTAAAAAAGAAATTACCTTTTAATAAGAAAATAAAGTATAATAATTATTTAAAATTATAAAAAATATTATTTTAGAAGAACCTATCCTTATAATATTTAATCTTAATAAGCTTATAGAGCTAGAAACTGATATATTGGACTTTGCCCTAGGGGCCTAGATTGGATAATAAGATAAAAAGGAAATCTATATCCTATAGTATTCTACTTATATAAGCTATATAACCTTAAGCTAAACTACTTTATCTATAATAAAGAATTCCTTATTATTATTAATACTTTTAAAAAATTTTAATAATACCTTTTAAAAAATAATTATAAAATTATAATATATATTAATTATAAAAATATTATTTACTTTATAATTATTTAAAAACTTAGTAAAAGGTAATTACAATATATAGAATACCTATCCGAATTTAATTATTAAATTATTTATATTAAAAGGACTAAGAATAATTATATTAATATAATTAACTACTAACTTAATTATAATATAAAAAAATTAAAAATATAAGAAAAATTATTAATTTATAATATTAATAGAGAATTAAAATAAGCTTTAATTAATAAAATAATAATAAAAATAAAGAAAATAATTATTATTATAAAAGTAGGAGGATTATTATATATAATTAGAACCATTACTATAGAAATATTAATATAATAAATAGAATAA
The DNA here is from genome assembly GCA_020809705.1 of Calonectria ilicicola. Lineage (NCBI taxonomy): Eukaryota > Fungi > Ascomycota > Sordariomycetes > Hypocreales > Nectriaceae > Calonectria > Calonectria ilicicola. The sequence continues at coordinate 12,641 of CP085833.1, read as the reverse complement.
GGCAATCTACTATTAAGGAAAATTAAAGAATATAATCTAATACTTTTAGAAAAGGAAAAAATAGATTATTTATAAATGTTAAAAAAATATTAAATGGAGTTAATAAAGGATATTTATAAATACCTTTTATATAGCTATAAAGGTATTAATAAAACCCTTAAATAAGTTAAATAGATATTTTCCTTTAATAAGATAAAAAGAAAGTTGAACAAGTATATAAGAAATATAGCCTATATTAATACTTTAAAAAACTAAGATATAAATTATATAGATTATTATAACTATTTTCTATTATATAATAATTATAAGATTTAATTATAATAGACTTTATTACTAACCTCCTCTTATTAGTAGACTTTACTATAGAAGTATATTATAATAGTATTTTTATTATTATTAATTACTTTATAAAAGTAATATATTATCTCTCTTATAATAAAATAATAAAAGAAGAATAATTTATCTACCTTTTCTTTTAATATATAATTATTATATATAGATTATTAATTAAAATTATTTTAGATAAAGAATAATTATTTGTATTTAAGTTTTAGTAAAGCCTAATATCCCTTATAGGACTAAACTATAAACTAAATATAGCTTTTTACTTTTAAATAAATGGATAAATTGAATACTAAAATTAGAAAATTAAGTAATATTTATAATATTATATTAATTATAAGTAAATTAATTAAATAGAAAAATTATCTATTATATAGTTAATCTATAATATATTTTATAATTATAATATTAAAATAATACTAATAAAAGTTAATTTTAGCTTTATATTAAATACTTATTAAGCCCCTTTAGAAAATATAATTTAAGTAAAAGTAATAATTAAGTTAAATAATCTAAGAAAATTATATAAAGAAATAAAGATTAAACTTAAATTTATTTATAATATTATAAAAAGATATTATAATCTCAAAAAATTAAAAAGACTAACCTTTTTGAAAGAAGATATAGTTTATTTAGTAATAAAAAATCTTATAATAAAAAAATAAAATAAAAAAATTAACTTTATATAGATTAGATTATATCTAATTAAAAGAAAAATATTAGAAAATAACTATAAATTTGATCTTCTAAATAACATTAAGATTCACTCTATTTTCTACATTTTACTATTAGAACCTAGTAATAGTATCTAGGTAAATATAAGACCTAAATATAAACTATAAATAGAAAATCTAGAAGATTAGTAGGAAGTTGAAAAAATCCTATAAAGAAGAGAAGAAGATAGAAAATTTAAAATTAAATAAAAAGGCTATAAGGAAATAATCTAAGAACCTATTAAATATCTTATATATTACTTAAAAATATTAAAAGTATTTCTTTAGAATTAATATAAAGGAAATTAGATAAATTACTTTAATTAATAATTTTATAATCTTTAAGTAATTATACCTTTAATAATACTAATACTGTTACGACCTGTGCAACTGGGCGCACAAGACCTTATTTAATAGCTGTTATCCGTACCTGTAATTGCAAGCATTGCGATTATTGACTTATCTTTTGGCCTAACGGGCTAATTGACGTAATGGGAAGTACGGATCCTTACACGATAATCGCATACTGTGGGTCATAAGTTCGATTCCAGGGTCACACACTTTGACAAGGAATTCAACGCTGGCTCAAACTAGGCCCCGCTGTAGCTAGTTGGGGTAAGGCAGCTATATGTGGCGCAAGATGATAAGGCTTGGTTATCCTTATCAGCGCAGTGAACCAATGAGAGGCAATAGGGCCTGAGGGCATGCCCATTGGAGGGGAGACATCGTGTTACGACCTGTGCAACTGGGCGCACGAGACCTTATTTAATAGCTGTTATCCGTACCTGTAATTGCAAGCATTGCGATTATTGACTTATCTTTTGGCCTAACGGGCTAATTGACGTAATGGGAAGTACGGATCCTTACAAATACCTTAATACACTCCTTTTCTTCCAATTTATCTAAATTCTTATAATTCTAAAAAATTATTTCTTTTATCTTCTTATATAAATAATACTTTTAAGTATATAAGTACTATAATTAAGCTAGAGTATTTATTAAATCTATTTTAGTTTTCTCTTTTTCTTATTAATCTAATCCTTCTTATAAAAAACTTACTTAATTAAAAAGAAATAAATATATAAAAATAAAAAAAGAAGAATATATTTATAAGCTTGAGTAGAAATACCTCCAAAATTATAGCTAGAATACTTATTCTTTATATAAAATTTATAATAGCTTTTTCTCTTAGTTACAATATAGAATAACTACCTAGTATAAAAACAAGCTAAATAATAAGATATTTTAAAATCAAATTTATTAATTAATTTAATAATATTCTTTTAATAAGCTTTAATCACCTTAAAATAAGATATAACTTTAATAATACAATCTAATATTCTATTAGTACCTAGACTATAAGAAGATAAAAAGAGAAAAAATATATAATAATTACAAGTAGGGAAACTAGTTTATTTACTTGGCCTTAGGATAAGATTAATAAGAGGGAGAGTATTATATTATAATCTAAATACTTAAAGGCGGTAATTATAGGTAGAATCCTAACTAATTATAATAAAACTACCCTAGATTTATATAATTAGCTAATAAGAGTAAAATCAAATAGCCCTTATTTAATATTATTAAGGATTATAATAAACATTATCAAACCAACCTTGTTCAATTATTGTGATAATGGAACCTTAGATATAGTGATATATAGATAGATCAGATCCTACTATAAGAAATAGAACTAATTAGCTTTTAATATAATTTGATTATTTTAATTATAATTAATTATTATTTAATATAATATTTTTATTATTTTATTTTATTATAACATATTTAACTATTCTATTAATAATAAACCCTTTGTTCTGATTAATTTATTAAGTTGGGAATTAACCAGACCGTTATATAAATAGATATTTTCTTTTAATAAGATAAAAAAGAAAGTTAAATAAGTATATAAGGAATATAGTTTATATTAATACTTTAAAAAATCAAAATATAAATTATATAGATTATTATAATCATCCTTTATTATATAATAATTATAAGATTTAATTATAATGGACTTTATTATTAATCTTCTTTTATTAATAGATTCTATTATAAAAGTATATTATAATAGTATTTTTATTATTATTAATTACTTTATAAAAGTAATATATTATCTTTTTTATAATAAAATAATAAAAGAAAAATAATTTATTTACTTTTTCTTTTAATATATAATTATTATATATAGATTATTAATTAAAATTATTTTAAATAAAGAATAATTATTTATATTTAAGTTTTAGTAAAGCCTAATATCCCTTATAGGGTTAAATTATAAGCTAAATATAGCTTTCTACTTTTAAATAAATAAATAAATTAAATACTAAAATTAGGAAATTAAGTAATATCTATAATACTATATTAACTATAAGTAAACTAATTAGATAGAAAAGTTATCTATTATATAATTAATATATAATATATTTTATAATTATAGTATTAAAATAATATTAATAAAAACCAACTTTGGCTTTATATTAGACACTTATTAAGCTTTTTTAGAAAATATAATTCAAGTAAAAGCTATAATTAAATCAAATAATCTAAGAAAATTATATAAAGAAATAAAAATAGAATTTAAGTTTATTTATAATATAATAAAAAAATATTATAATTTAAAAAGACTAAAAGAATTATCTTTTTTGAAGGGAGATATAGTCTATTTAGTAATAAAAAATCTTATAATAAAAAAATAAAATAAAAAAATTAATTTTATATAGATTAGATTATACTTTATTAAAAGAAAAATATCCAAAAATAACTATAAACTTAATCTCCTAGATAATATTAAAATTTACTTTATCTTTTATATTTCATTATTAAAACCTAATAATAGTATCTAAGTTAATATAAAACCTAACTATAAATCATAAATAAAAAATCTAGAAGATCAATAAGAAGTTGAAAAAATCCTATAAAGAAGAGAAAAAGATAGGAAATTTAAAATTAAATAGAAAAACTATAAAGAAATAATCTAGGAATCTACCAAATACCTTATATATTACTTAAAAATACTAAAAGTATTTCTTTAGAATTAATACAAAGAAAATCAGACAAACCATTCCAATTAATAACCCTATAATCCTTAAGCAATTATATCTTTAATAATATTAATATCTTAATATACTTTTTTCTTTTAATTTATCTAAATCCTTATAATTTTAAGAAATTATTTCCTTTATTTTTTATATAAATAATACTTTTAGGTATATAAATATTATAATTAAGCTAGAGTACTTATTAAATCTGCCTTAGTCTTCTCTTTCTCCCTATTAATTTAATCCTTTTTATAAGAAATTTATTTAATTAAAAAGAAATAAATATATAAAAGTAAAAGAAGGAATATACTTATAAGCCTAAGTAGAAATACTTTTAAAATTATAGTTAGAATATTTATTCTTTATATAAAATTTATAATAGTTTTTTTCTTTAATTATAATATAGAATAGCTGCCTAGCACAAAAATAAATTAAATAATAAGATATCTTGAAACTAAATTTATTAATTAATTTAATAATATTCTTTTAATAAGCTTTAATTATTTTAAAATAAGATATAATCTTGATAATATAATCTAATATTCTATTAGTATCTAGACTATAAGAAGATAAAAAGAGGAAAAAACATATAATAGTTATAAGTAAGAAAACCAGCTTATTTACCTAGCCTTAGAATAAGATTAATAAGAGGGGAGTATTATATTATAATCTAAATATCTAAAGATAGTAATTATAAATAGAACCTTAATTAATTATAATAAAACTATCTTAGATTTATATAATTAACTAATAAAAGTAAAATTAAATAATCTTTATTTAATATTACTAAGAATTATAATAAATATTATTAAATTAACTTTATTTAATTATTATAATAATAAAATCTTAAATATAATAATATATAGATAGATCAGATCTTACTATAAAAAATAAAATTAATTAATTTTTAATATAATTTAATTATTTTAATTATAATTAATTATTACCTAATATAATACTTTTATTATTTTATTTTACTATAACATACTTAACTATTCTATTAATAATAAATCTTTTATTCTGATTAGTTTATTAAGTTAGGAATTAACCAGACCGTTACACTTTTAATATAATTTAATTATCTTAATTACAATTAACTATTACCTAATATAACACTTCTATTACTCTATTTTACTATAACACACCTAACCATCCTGCCAACAATAAACCCTTCATTCTGATTAGTTCATCAAGTTGGGAATTAACCAGACCGTTACACCTATAGCCCTTTAGATTCAGTTCAGAACCTTACACCTAGCTCCTGCATACCTAGCTCCTGCATATTTCTCTTCCCTTCTTCGAAAAGCCCCTTTACGCAAACCTTAGGTTTGCTTTCACCTATTAAAGATAGGCGGTCTAAGTTATAGCTTACTAGTATACAAGGGTTAGTTGTAATAGTTCATATTAGCAGTTATAACCTAGACTAACCTACCTAGGAGCCTAGATCGGAAGGTCAGGTAACAAAGACCTATTCTTCTTACTTAGGACTAGCCTAAGGAAATGTACTGATAAGGTAAAGCTATTTTAATATATTAGGAATATCTTAAGGTATTAGGACTTATCTTTTTACCTAGTATTTAAGATCTAAGTATATATATAAATATGCCCATATATCAGTCGCCCTTCTAACTCCTATATATAAACTTTTTACTTGGAGTTGCTACTTACCTATAGGTACATTTTCCTTTGGTTAGGTTTTTAGTATTAAGGGTTCTACTATTATTTATTTCTTGAAAATCTGCCTATACCTCTAATTAATATTATAATTTATATAATTTATAATTAAGTTTAAGATAATAATAAAATACTATAATATCTAGATTAAGGACTAGATTTACCCTCTTTATAAAGTGCTTATAATTATTATATATTAGATAGTAGACCATAATTATAGCCTTCTTTAAGGAGATAGTAGGCTCCATGCTCTTAAGGTTGGATAGTTCCTTCTTATGTTTTTTTCTTTTTATAATTGCTTGTATTCCTTATTAGATAGCTTGTTTAGATCTAGTCCTACTAAATTGGTATTTTTATTAACCTCATAAGAAAGAAACAAATACTTATATATAAAAAATATAATTAACTGCTTCTCTATATAATAGGCATAATATCACCCTAATTCGCCCTAATTATATTTATGTGGATCTAGATTATGTCTGATAATCTTGTAGAGGTGATGAACCTTGCCTGTCCAGTCTTTTTTGGTGATTTGGATATTGACTTTAAGGTTATCCTGATGCTTTTAATTGCTTATTGTAGCTATATATTGGAATTAGTTTCTATAATATAAAATACTAATAGTCTTTTGCTTTTAGGGGATATTAAAGTGAGTGATAAGTATTAGTAAATCCTCATTTATAGGAGATTTTGTGAATATAAAACCTCTTAGGCTATAACAATCTCTGCTTAAATCTTCCCCACCCTCCTTAAGTAAATAAATAATTACCCTTTAATCTAAGTCTCTTTAATATATATTCTCTTTATAGTTCTGGACTTTGCGCCTGGAGCAATTATAGTGTTCCTTGATGTTTACTTTTAGAGGTCTTATAAAGTCTATAACTTAAAACCGCCACCTACTATGTATATATTTTAGCCCTTTCTAGGCTCTGTAATTAAGAAGGATTCTTATATTCTCCAATCGGCCTTATAAGGCTGCCTCTGTAAGGGAAGTTCGGCTATTGATGTCCGTGGTATTTAAATCAGCCCCCCTTTTAAGAAGAAGTTCAACTATTTACGGATATTGCTTGCAAGTAGTAAGATGCAGAGCGGTCTTGCCAGAAGTCAGGATGTCGCTCGGAGAGCTGGGCTCGTCGGTATTGTTGTTATAAGAAGGGTTAGGACTATTAGGAGGGTAGATATCCTAAGCCTTAATACCGTGGAGAAAGATCTTTAACTTTGCAGAGGAGTCAAGATACTAATATATATATTCAATGTTTCCCTGAGTTATAATACTTATAACCTTATTAATCTATTTAAAGGTAAAACCACTGGGTATTTTTAACTCTTCCTTATTAAAATTAATTATCTTGGTTGCTTCTATCTACTTATATTAATTCTTTATATTCTATGTAAAGGTAGGTAAGTAGTTATATTCTTACTTTAAGAAGTACTTAATTGTATCTACTCTGCTAATTATAAAGAGAGCCCTTTGCTTATTAATTTTATACTTAACTTTACTTAGAATTCCTTTAAATGAGAATCCTATTTTGTAATTATAATGGTTAATTTAGGTATTATAATAAGATATATGTCGGTGTATGACCACATAGTCACTGGAAAAGCCATGGTAATAGATTCCCTTGTAATTAGGATAGCAGATATATATCAAAGAGCCATTCTACTATACAACTTTTGCTAGGGTGAGTTTGCTGGCAGCCTAACCCTAATTGGCTATGTTTTTAGTGCTTTATTGTGTTATTGCGGGGTAGTTGAAGAGGCCTAGGCAGGCTAGATTTAAGTTTGCATTATTCTAGAAACTTTAGTTAATATACTAATTATATAATAATTGCTAAAAGAGGATATAGTATTATTTGACTTATTTTAATTGCCATTTAGTTCCTAAGTATAGCCTTTCCCTTTATATTAACTAGATAATAGATTTAGATAACTTTATGAATGATTGGTCGAGCGACAATAAGATAGCGCATTAAGCGCGCAATATTTTAAGGTTAATCTGCTTGTAATAAAAGGCTTCCTTGATGGAGCCAGCTATAATTTAACTACTATTTCTATTATTATTATATCTTAAATTCTTATCTTTATTTATCTCTCTCTCTTACTCTCTTCCTCCCTTATTATTATTATTATTATTATTATTATTATCATCCCCCTATAATAATAATATAAAGAGCTAATCTTAGATTTATTCAATCTAAAGGGTGCTCTATATTAGTCTATCTAAAGCTAAGGAGAAAGGAGAAGAAGACAATTAAAAGAATATATTCTTCTAATTATATATGCCTTGGTGTGCCCTCGCTACCAATATAGTCATGAAGCTTAATCTAGGTGAATATAGTATAGCTATAATCCTCTGCCAGGCTTTAGCTTGTAATAATAGGTAATTAATCTAGGAGGCAGGTATAATCACATAATTAAAAAGTATATTAAGCTAAAAGCTGATTAAGTTAATATTAATAATAAGGTAGAAATGGTGATTAAATAGGTATTATTAGGTTTATATTAGCACTTGTCTATGTGACTTAAAAGTATATTACACCAAAACCTTAATAAGCTAGCCTTAGTGGTAAAATATGTTTAAAAAGTATAGCAAACTCTTCCTAAAGGAACTTCTAAATATAATAATTTATAAGATAGTTTATTATATACAGTAAGATTTAAGGCCACCGAGTGGCCCCCTAGGGCCCCCCTCTAGGGTAGGGGGCTTGAGGCTAAGGCCGGACTATTAATAAATTTGGGTAAAAGATAGGTAGAAAGTATAGATACTAGCTGTAGGTATTATTCATACTAATATATATTTATAATACTATAACTTATATTACCCTAAGAGACTTTAAGTATAGCAAGGGCCCTGCTAGAACACCGCCGGAGGCATTACTTACTATAAGAGAGGTAGCCAACATTAAGAAAGCTACCCTTATAGCTCCTATCTTATTAAGTGGTTTACCTTGACCTCTTTTAATTATATATTCTCTATATTAAGTAATAGGATATAGAGTAATTAATTATAATAAGCGCCTAATTATATAAGCCTAAAATAATATTATTAGGTAGGAAATGTATATTTAGATATAAGTAAGCTACTATAAATAAGGGGCTTTTAATAGCTAATGCTATAATTATTATACTTACCTACTTACTCCAGCCCTATTCTACTTACCTACCCTTTATTATTTACTTTATAAGTAGATATATCTTAATCTAATAACTATATAATTAGCTAGATATGCACCATAACCGTTAAGTATATTATAGCTTAGGTATTTCTCGATGAAGTACACCAAGCTCTAGAGCATATAGTCTAATATAATAATAATAATTATATATTAGGTAGGATTAGGAAGTATAATATTATTATTGCTATCTTGCCTTTTAGGGAATATAGGATAGCATTAGTAGCAACAGTCGCCAGAGATATAATATACTTCTTTCCTAATATTAGGATTAGTTTAATAGTTAGTATTAGTAGTAGTGTTATAAGTAAGAACCATGATATCTGTCTTGGTGATATTATTATTAATGCTCCTAGGAATAGGAATGGCAGGTTACTTTAATATAACTTTAATAAGAATATCTAAGGCTAGAACTTCCAAATTATAAGATTCTTAAACTAGCTGCTAGTTGCTCTGTGGGCAACATTAACTGGACTTCAAGCCTAGTATAGAATAAAAGGCCATAGGATTGAAGAGGCTGTTTAGGATATCCTTGATAAAAACAAGAGATTGCGGTATGAATATAAGCAACCGAACCTGGAAAGCAATAGGCTATACTAAGCTAAAAATATCCACCCAAATATAAAAAAGAGTTATAAGGATATCTATGATCTATTAGGCTTGGTATTACTACTGAAGTATAAGGAAGATAATAATAATCTAATAATTTATTATAATTTTATTACTTTGGTGAATTAGTAGATATAAAATTCTTTAATTTGTGATAGGCTTGTGGTAAAGAAGAATATTCTTTGTTTTAAGATGGAAGTAGTAGGGCTAATAAACCACTTTCCTTGCCTAATCATCTAAGGTATATATAATTATATAGACTTCTATAAGAATAAAAAATAGTATGGCTATGTAGTGATAGTGGCTACTGCTTATACAAAGGATCTTCTCTATAAGATAGCTCCAATTAAGATTGAAGCTAAAAAGAAACTCAATAAGTTAATTTTAGATATTTCTAATAATAGTAAGTGATTTTAATAAACTCTACTAGCTTGTATTGGCTACTATATGCCTAGTTTGATAAAAATTATTTATTAACATCTAAATAGTTAAGAGTGTAAAAACAGGGCTTGAGGATCTTAAACTAGATAATCAGCTTAACTAAATTAAAAATTGGCTTTCGCCAGCTGACCTATCTACTAACTTTAATAAAGCTCTAGGCCAGCGCTATTAAGGTATAGGTCAATAGCTTCTTCAAAAGGACATATACAAAACATAGAAAATAGAACCCAATAGCTTTTTATAGCTTTATAGTATTCCTAGATGCAATAAAACGATTCTAAGTTCTATAATTATAAAAAATCTCAAAAAATCGGAAAATTGCTTGAGGAAATTAATATACTTTTACTTTAACTTTCAAGATACCCAAAAACAGTCTCTACAAGATACAATTCGGTCACTTATTATTCAGTTATATATGTCACGGTTTGGCCCGATTGGGCTAAAGCGGGGCTAGCACTTTAACCGCGGCAGCGATGCTGCGTCCTTAACCGTTGCGGCAAAAGGATATGTAATGATTAAGCTGGCAACTTAGTCATTTAGCCACGTATAAGACCCTAGGCACAGCCTAGGTCAAGGTGCCAGGCCTCAGCCTGTGACAATATGATAGCCAAAGTAGTGGCGTTAAGGAGATCTTGGGCCAGCTCTACCATTCATGCAATAATAGCCAGCAACAACCAAGTATCGATAAACTGTGCTCAACCTTGCAGGTGTAAAGATATGGATCTTATCCCTTAATAAGCTATTGTGTGGTGCAATTCGGTGTAGTGAATCTAATCGAATTAGTTGATCTTTTGGTCTATTGGGGAAGTGGAACACCACCCACTTTCTTACAGCAGGCCATGGTCCAGCAGGTTGGTGAAGTTTGGGTAGTCCTGGATGCACTTGATGAGTGTTAAACCCGGACTACGCATTCATCTCGGGGACTTTTATCGTGGATACAGAATTTATAGGGCTCTTAAGAAAATATCTATCTACTTGTAACAAGTTGCCTAGAACAAGATATCCAGTTATCTATTATAGTATAGGCCTATAATTGTTATGACCCGACCACCTAAAAGGCGGTAACCATAGGCAGAACCCCAACCAATTAAACCAAACTACCCTAAGACCTACATAACTAACTAATAGAAGTAAAGTTGAATAGCTCTCGTTCGATATAACTGAAGATTGTAATGAATATTATTAAATTGACTCCATTTGACCATTGTGATAATAAGACCTTAGATATAATAGTATATAGATAGATTAGATCCTATTATAAGGAATAGAATTAATTAGCTTTTTGTAACGGTCTGGTCAATTCCCAACTTGATAAACCAATCAGAATGAAGGGTTTATTGTTAGCAGGATGGTTAGGTGTGTTATAGTAAATAGAGTAATAGGAGTGTTATGTTAGGTAATAGTTAATTGTAATTAAGGTAACCAAATTGTATTGAAAGCTGATTAGTTCTGTTCCTTATAGTAGAATCTAATCTATTTATATATTATTATCTTATTTTAATATATATGGTGTGCTTGGTATGCTAGGTATGATATCTTTTGTACTTATTATAATAATTACTTTTATTATTTTTTATTTGATTGGTTGTATATAATTATAAAGTAGTTGATTTTTTATAGGGTATGGTATTCTATTATTCTAGATTGCTTTAAGTATAATATAGGTTATAATATAATATCTTCTCTTTATTAATCTTATTTTTAAGGCTAATATAATAGGTTGTGGTGGTTTTTTATATATATTATTTAAATTTAGATTTATAATTATTTTATTATACTAATATTATATTAGATAGAATAATAAAAGTATCTTTTATTTATAAGAATTATAAAATTAAAGATCTTATTAATTATATTAATCTTTTTAGAATATCTATTATAGTTTATATATATTATATAAGTACTAGCCTTTTTTATATAATAGATAAAGGTTTAATTTATTATTCTAAATATATTTAAAGTTATAAAAGTTATAATTATATAAGTATAAAGAGTATAGCTTATATATATTTTTATTATTCCTTATCTAACTAACTTAATATACTAATAATAGTAATTCTTTATATTATTAAAGAAAAAAAAGTTATATTAATAGTATTTAGAAATATAAAGTAAGTTAAACTTATTATATATTTTTTTAAAGGCTTCTTAAAAGATTATCTTAAAGACCTAATCTTAAATAATAATAGCTTTTATTAAATTAAAGTGCCTAAAGAAATTAGAGGATAATCTAGAAGAGCGAGATACTAGAGTAATAGAGGCAGTAGAGGCTAAGATTATAGCAGAGGAAGGCTTTTTTTAAAGGTAATATTAATATTATATATTATTAATATTAATCTTTCTTTCTTATTTATTAAAGAAATATTTCTAATATCTTTAAATAATATATAAGGTATTTAGTAGGTTTTTAGGTTATTTCTTTATAGCTTTTTTATTTAATTTTAAATTTTCTATCTTCTTCTCTTCTTTATAGGATTTTTTAACTTCCTATTAATCTTCTGGATTTTCTATTTATAATTTATAGTTAGGTTTTGTATTAACTTAAATACTATTATTAGGTTCTAGTAATAAAATATGAAAGATAGGGTAAACTTTAATATTGTTTAGAAGATCGAGTTTATAGTTATTTTTTAATATTTTTCTTTTAA